>BSBM01000512.1:2840000-4260000 GCA_027924585.1 Larix kaempferi | reverse complement strand
TCATCTTCTTCATCATCATCATCATCATCATCATCTTCATCGCCATCACCATCATCATCAACATCTTCATCATCACCACCATCATCATCATCATCAACATCTTCATCATCATTGTCATCTCCCCCTTGATCATCAACATCTCCATCATCATCATCTTCTTCACCATCACCATCATCAACATCTTCATCATCATCACCATCATCATGATCGTCCTCCTCTTCACCATCACTATTATCTCCCCCTTCCTCATCAACATCTCCATCATCATCATCTTCATCTTCATCTTCATCATCATCATCATCATCATCTTCATCACCATCACAATCATCATCAACATCTTCATCATCATTACCATCATCATCATCATCTTCATCATCATCATCATCATCATCATCATCATCATCATCTTCATCGCCATCACCATCATCATCAACATCTTCATCATCACCACCATCACCACCACCATCATCATCATCAACATCTTCATCATCATTGTCATCTCCCCCTTCCTCATCAACATCTCCATCATCATCATCTTCTTATTTATCATCATCTTCATCACCATCACCATCATCATCAAAATCTTCATCATCATCACCATTATCATCATCATCAACATCTTCATCATCATTGTCATCTCTAGGTTCCTCATCAACATCTCCATCATCATCATCTTCTTGATCATCATCAACATCATGTTCATCACCATCATCATCAACATCTTCATCATCATCATCACCATAATCATCATGAACATCTTCATCATCATTGTCATCTCTAGGTTCCTCATCAACATCTCCATCATCATCATCTTCTTCTTCATCATCATCATCATCATCTTCATCACCATCACCATCATCATCAACATCTTCATCATCATCACAATCATCATCATCGTCCTCCTCTTCATTATCATTGTCATCTCCCCCTTCCTCATCAACATATCCATCATCATCTTCTTCATCATTGTCATCATCTTCATCACCATCACCATCATTATCAACATCTTCATCATCATCATCATCAACATCTTCATCATCATTGTCATCTCCCCCTTCCTCATCAATATCTCCATCATCATCATCTTCTTCATCATCATCATCATCATCTTCATCACCATCATCATCATCATCATCAACATCTCCATCATCATCACCATCATCATCATCATCACCATCAACATCATCATCTTCTTATATCTTCCTTATATCCAAAATTAGAGAAGCTCCATATGATGATGAAGATGATTTAGATGATGCTGATGAAGATGAAGATGGATCATCATCATATGATGATGGAGATGATGATGATGATGATGATGATGATGATCCTCATCATCATCGTCGTCCTCCTCTTCATCATCATTGTCATCTCCCCCTTCCCCATTAACATCTCCATCATCATCATCTTCTTCTTCATCATCATCATCATCTTCATCACCATCATCATCATTTTCACCGTCATCATCATCATCACCATGATCTTCATCTTCATCAACATCAACATCTTTATCATCTTCATCACGATCATCTTCATTTGCATCATGATCATCTTCAATATCATCACCCTCCTCCTCCTCATCATCTTGTGCACTTATGCACTTAGGGATTAATGTCTAGAAGAAGACCTAAAGGCCTTTATGGGGAAGGGGCTCTAGGAAGAAATCGAAACATATCGATTTATTTGGAAATAAATGAAGTAAATGTTAACCACCAAACTATTTAACGTTCAACAGGATCATGCATGCGCATCTAGCACGCACGCGCTACTAGCACGTGCGCGTCCCTGTTGAGCATAAAATTTAGAAAATAACTCGTGCTCTTCTCCCGATTTTTTTCTCTTATTCCACACATATTTTCATTGTTTTCATGCACAGTCCGACATCCATTTGCATCTTGGATTGAATTCGGACACCATTTGGTGTTTCTTTGACAATTTGGATAGAATACACAAGAGTTGGGGCTTTAGTTGGCTCTTTGGATTGAATACACACTAGTTGGGATCTATTTGGCTCCTTTGATTGAATACACAACAGTTGGACTCTATTTGGCTCCTTGGATTGAATTCTCATGTCGCTAGGACACACTTGAACACTTCTTACATATAGTGGATACATCAAAAGAGCATTTTAAATTTGAAGCAAAGAGCAATCATAATCCTTGAGGTATGGTGACCTCTTCCTCTTGTTATATGTATTTTAGTCTTCATTCACTTTGTTTGAATTGTATCTATTTTAGTTTTTCTTCATGAATTGTATGATAGATGTATTTTAGTCTTCTTAATCTTCACCATAGACAATAAAAACATCTTACCACAAAAAAAACTACAACATGCACCAAGCAATGCTTTGAACCTTTCATGAAGACAATAAAAAAAATTTGCTTGCATCACCACCAATAAGCTTTCATAATCACATAACTCCATCTAGTACACAAACATCTGTTGAATTCCTGATGATTTCAGTACAGCAACTCACACAAACACCTAAAGATTCAAACTCAAGTAATCTTTTGGGGCTACTTTCCCTCATCCAAAACATGAAAATGAAGTGAGTAGGAGCTTCTCCTTTTGTAGGAAATGTGCTCCTACTAACATCCCATACCACCATCCAATGCCATCCAATTGAGTTCCTAGAGGTGATGTTGTTGTTATATATATGGCATTCTCAATAGCTTTTAAGATTATATGAAAGCATTCTCACTAGATGTTGTTGTACATAATCAATTGCTACATCGAGTTTTAATAATCATGCACATCAAGTTTTAATATCTTATTTTTTGTTCATTCTTGCAAGGGTGATATTTTTGTTTTGTTAAAAAATGTATTGAATATGGGAAACATACGTAATAATAAAAGAAAGTCTAGAAGGAAGGAGCTGCCCCCTGAAAAAGCCCATGAGATAAGAGAAAAGGATAGGTTGTACATGGAAAACTGTAGACATCAAGATGCTAGTGCCTTAGATCCATCAACAAGCAACGACGAAGTGGTTGAAGTCAATCAAATCTTGCTTGGTGTCGAGCATGAAGCGATGGATGTTGAACAGGTTGTTAATTGGAAGCCTCCCAAAGAAGAGCACACTCATGTTGAACACACTCCCTTGCAGGACCAAATTGTGAACGAAGGGCCACAACAAACCAGTGACGAGACTCGTACTTCCTTTCCTACTCCCTTGCCTCGACTATCAAGCATACGATGAAGAACTCCCAGAAGTATTCATGTGGATGAAAGTTCATTTTCAGGACTTGAAGGTAAGTTTCCCAAACACACTATTGATTTCCATTGTAATAGGATAATCAAAGAATTTTTTGAATCCAAAATTGATGCAGCAAAATGTCAATTGTTTCTGGTGTTGTTAAAATCACATTGTCTAGCTCATGTTAGGAGAATTTTGGGCATAAATGTAGTTAGAAGTTCAGAGGCCAACAATCATGTTGTTAGAAATCTACAATCTGCATTTAATTTGATTGGAAAAACTTCTCGTACAAAATATTTTAATGCGGCCCGTCATGTACTGTCGGAATCGATCGTAGACAAATCCACAAGTCAACGTCGCCTGCTATCACACACATGTAAAATCTTTAAAGTATGTAGAAACAGTCTTCAAAAGTATTCTACTATTAGAGAAAAACTTGAGACACCAAGCCAAAAATATTGTTGGGCCTTTGTTGGTAGGTTACCTCTTTCAGATATGAAGCTTATTGATGCTGTTAAAGAACTAGTACACAATTTTTGGCATGATAACACTAGACCGTCATCGAATCAAAGAGATGTGTTAAAGTTGAGAAAAGGCATTCAAGGGTTTGAACCCCATGTCAACCACTTCCTTAACACGACACAAACAGAACTCTACGAGAGGTTCAAGAATGAGCACACACAATTGAACTTGGGCCAAAGGTCCTTTGAAAAATGCAAACCCTGCTATGTTAGAATTTGCATTGATCGAAACACATGTTGATGTAGATAACATGTAGAATTTGAGTACTATTATGATACATATAGACATATATTTTGTGATTTTCATACTAACATTTTGCATGAATGCCCATCATTACAACCACTGAATGCATCCAGAGAATTTATACATAGGATAATGTGTCCAAGACCTGAAGGACAAAAATATTATTAAAGATCATGTTTATATGGGACATGTTCCAGGTGTAGTGGATTTGCATTATTGAGCCGTTGCATCCATGAAACTAAGGAGCATGAACTTGGGAGGATGTCAGTAGAAATACAGAACTTCAAGTACATAACATATCAAGTAAATAGTGCGAAGGAAAGAAAAAAAAATTCATTGGTGAAGTCACAAGTAATCTAATTTTGCATAATTTCATACTGTACATGTTGAATTTGCACATATATATTCAGATTGCAAATTTCACATTGTATTAATGCCCTTGGTTTTGTGGCACCAGGTACAAGATTGTGATTTCATGAAGGAATTCTACCAAAAGACGGAGCAATATGTACTATCCATGTAGCACGATGGTAGGATGAATAGTATAGATAGTGTAGGGACACCTTTCCCAATGGCACAATATTGTCGGTTGTGGACTTTGCTAAAAACTACAACCTGCAGCCACAGAATGAGATTCAAAGTCAATACTACCATTTAGACCAAGGTAGGATAATGGTCCATATCACGTATAGGCATGCGCCAGAGAGCAGCAATGACATGAGGATAATATTGAAAGAGACCAAATTCTACATCAGTGACGACAGGTGCCATGACCTACATTATGTGTAGCATTGCTTCAGAATTTTCAATGATCAGCTAAAGGAGAGAGGTATACAAATGGATCAGCATTGTATATGGTCAGATGGTTGTGTAGGCTAGTTCAAAAATGCACATGTATTCCAGTGATTGAGTATTTTGCACAAGACTTATGATGTGCTACATATATGAAACTATTTTGAGACCAAGCATGGAAAGGGAGATCATGATGGAGCTAGAGCATGTCTCAAAACTACCCTATGAAGGGAGGATATGAGGTGCATGACAAACCCTCATATTCGGGATGCAGAATCCATAGTTCGATTGTGCTTTGCAAAAATGTCAGATCGAACCACGGAGCAGCACAAACCAACAGGTAGAGGACATGTTGTCAGAATTTTCTGGCATGTGGTTGATATAGATCGATCACGTTCTTATACTTGTAGTACTATGCAAGGAACTCATGGATTTCGTTTGGTTTGAAGATTAAACAACCCCTTATTTGAAATATGGACACAAAAAATTGCTTGCTTTTGTGGGCCTTGCAGTAGTTTTGAGTGGCATGAGTGTGAATCAATGGATTGGGTTAATGAATGGGATCATGTATCACTTGCAGTGGACCCACGTGCAGTTGTTGAAACAATCCAGTTAGAGGAAGGCCAATCCTCTATTTTGAATGAATATGATCATATATCTAATCTTGTACAACTAGTTAAACATTTATGCATGTATATCCCGATTCCCTCCTTGTTTTTGTAATTACCCAAGTGATCAAACCACTAGCTGTTGGAATATGACCGTAAAATGCATTTTTGCAGGACACATCTATGTAGTTGTTGCCCTAACAGACAATGCAATTGGGACAAATTATTGGTTGGCACGATGCATACAGGGGAAAAAAACCCTCCTCACATCTTTAACCAATAGTGAAGGAATTACCTTTCCGACTGGATCGATGGTTGTTCACGGGGAATATCTTACAGTAGATGGAAATGGACCAAAGAGCAGTGGCTACACATACACGGATTATAGACCAGGTTCATGGGTGTATCACTTTATGCACTTGATCATTGGTACAAACATCCAACTACAAACAATGTCAATGAAGAAATCAAACAAGATACACTACTTACTACCTCATGCGGAGCACAAGAGGTTGTTTGAGACAATAAAAAACCGAGAGGATCCAAAAGTCCTAATTGATTGAGGTACATAGTATAGCCATGTGATTGTTTATTCATGCATGATTAATGTTATTCATGTTAGATAGTATATTTGATATCATTATCTTATATCGTTTATTTGATGTTTGAGTTATGATTAAGTTACTATTACAATACATTGATGTTTTACACCAACCACTCCAATTCATTGGTCCCAAGGTCAAGGTTTCATCGTTTGACCATGTTTAGTGCCATAAAACCCATACTGAGTGCTAAAATACTCCTAGTTGCACCCATATAATTTATTGGAGGCTAAACATATCCTTGTCATTTGAGGCCTATTTCATTGTTGTGAACCTATTTAATTAATACACATGTAAGTTCGAAACCTCAAGTTTCCCTTCCCTTAGAAGCTTTATTTTTATTAAGGTTTGCAGTCCTCCTCCCAACCATGTACAAGGCCCTCATATCCATAAATGGTTCTCAAAATATCCTAATGAAGTATGTATCAACACTTGGAAGCCAAAGAACCCTAAGACATGTCCTATTTGTTTTTTTGAAAGCTCCTTTCTTGCTCTTGTTCAAAATCTCCGAATAATGTCCATATCCTCACCAATAAGATAAATATTCACATTCATATCTAAGCCTTCAACACCTACACTTGGTGTTCATAACCTCCTAATAATATTTGAATATGCTCGTATGGAAGCCAAATATCCCTCGATCCTAGATGTGTTGTGATTTTACACATCATTCTTGGTCCTAAAGATATCCCTAGTCTACCTTCAATCTACTTAGCCTACCTTTCCATATTCCATATAAAAATGGGGACATCCAGTTGGTACCAGTGTTATGGCATCTCCTCTCTAATTGACTTATGGTAAAACAATTTCTTATGTGTTTACATGACATTAGGAGGTAAAAGGTATTACTCTATAATGACTCACATATTCTCAATATTGTCTCAATAGCTTAGGGAGCATCATGATGTGGTTATAAGTGTATGACCTCTTGTGTGAGGTGTGCCACTAGGGATTTGAGCAAGCACAACCCTCATTTAATCTCATTTGCAACATTTACCTAGCCATTTTTCATATGTATCAACACTTGAGAGCCAAAGAACCCTAAAAAATGCCCTATATGGTAGTTTGAAATCTCCTTTATGCATGTGCGGGAGCTAATGGAACCCAAGTCCGCTCGCGGGTTTGGGTTCTGTGCCCCCGGAGAAATTCCTCAAAGTGTCCTTGAATGTCCTTGGGGTTCCGGACCAATATGCCCGTAGCACCCAAATTGTGGCTCTGATCACAAATTTATCGATTCCAATGGATCCGAGACACCGCGTTTCTGCTAGGGGACCCCCCACAGCGTGCCACCAACCCCTGGAAATGGTGTTATTGTGCCATCTCTAGAGTTAGGGTTTTGCTCAATGAAGGCTTTTCAAATATTTCTCAAGGGGGTCATTTCTCGTCCGAAGGCTCCTGGGTGTGCATGGCCATCATGGATACGTCCACAATGGCCATATGCACATGTGGGAGATGAAAAAACCCATGTCCGCTCACCGGTTTGGGTTTCGTGCCCCCGAAGCAATTCCTTAAAGTGTCCTTGAATGGCCCTGGGGTGCCCGACCAAGATGCCCATAGCACCAAAAATGTGGCTCCAATCGCGAATCCATCGATTCCTATGGAACTGGGATGTCGAGTTTCATCTAGGGGACCCCCCACAGCGTGCCGCCAACCCCCGTAAACAGTGTTATTGTGCCATCTCCAGATCTAGGGTTTTTCTCAGTGAAGTTCTTTCGAATATTTCTCAAGGGAGTCATTTCTCATCCGAAGACTCCCGCGTGTGCATGGCCACCATGGACACGTCCACAATGGCCATATGCATGTGTGGGAGATGAAAGAACCCATGTCCGCTCGTCGGTTTGGGTTCCATGCCCCCAAAGCAATTCCTTAAAGTGTCCCTAAACGGCCCCATCGCGCGGTACCAAGATTTCCACAGCCCAAACTGTGGCTCCGGTCCCGAATCTATCGATTCCAATGGATATGGGACACTGTGTTTTAGTTAGAGGACCCCCCACAACGTGCCACCAACCCAAGGAAACAGTGTTATTGTGCCATCTACGGAGCTAGGGTTTTGCTCAGTGAAGGCCTTTCGAATATTGCTCAAAGGGGTCATTTATCGTCTGAAAGTTCCCGGGCGTGCATGGCCACTGTGGACACATCCACAATGGCCATACGCATGTGTGGGAGATGACAGAACCCATGTCCGCTCACCGTTTTGGGTTCCATTCCCACGGAGCAATTTCTCAAAGTGTCCCTGAATGGCCCTGGGGTGCCGGACCAATGTTAGTTTTTAAGAATATAATTCAATCTGATCTAGGATCTCTAACTCAAGCATCAACATGTACAACATATCAAACATAAGAGACAAGAGACATGAGACACAAAACATTTCACCAGGGAAAACCAAGAAGGTGAAAAACCCCACAACTTCCTCAGAGATAGAATAAGCATCAATACAAGGATCACCATGATCAAACCCAAGAGATAGATATCAGCAGCAGCATACTCGTCCTCCACTTGTGCACACTCCTACTCTCACTAATGCGAAGTGAGTAAATAATAGAGTGTGTAAAATGAGAGAGACACAATCTCTATTTATACACTTACTTTCACTTGACCTTTACTCAACTAGGTCAGCCCCAACTTAACAACTTAATATAATGCTGACTGGGCCGACCTCCAATAGGGTGGTCTAATAACCCTTTAACCCACATGACTCATACAGGGCCGACCCCATCAAGGTGGTCTAATAACTCACCAAGTATAAGTTATGACACTTAAAATATAACTTGCGACACTTGCAAGTACACATGACGACACTTCCAATCAGAGGAATAATACATCTCCGTTGGGGATACAATAAAGTACAAATACAATATACAAGTGAATATCTTCCGAAGTTACAAATACATCAACGCTCCCTCTTAACTAGGAAGTTATTCTCTTGACACAGGTCATCAATACATATCGGCACAAGTCTTGAATACTGGAGCTGGATCATCATCACTAGATCATGGAGCATCATCGTCACTGTTGCTATAGTCATCATCTCGATCACTGGGCTATCTCTGAATTCTGCTCATCATAGGGAGTTCTACAAATCCAACCCTTTTTCATGCTGGATGTAGGCCCACCACCTATAGGTCTTCATCATTGTTGGCCATACTATGGAATCCTCAGGACTTATTACGTGCATCAACAAAACCTCGAAAGAGTATCCCAGGATCCTTTATGTACCTAAGCAGGACCGACAAGATCTCCTAGGGAACTATTACATGTTGACTGTCACAAAACCTTAAAAGAGTTTCTTGACTAGCAAGAACTCTAAAGAGCATCCGAGGCCTTTTACGTGACTAGTACAACCTATCCGAATCTCCAGGATGTACTACATGTGACCCCCACCACAAAACCTTAAAATAGTGTATTGACTAACAAGAACTCTAAAGAGCATCCGAGGTCTTCTATGTGACTAGCACAACTTGTCCAGATCTCTAGGACGTATTATATGTGGTCATGGAAAAACCTCGAAAGAGCATCCCAGGACTGATTACGAGTGTACTGCTCAACCTATCGGATCTCCCCGGGCTCTATTATATGCCATAGGACAAAACCTCGAAAGAGCATTTTCCAGATATCCCAGGGCGCTATTATATGCTATAGGAAAAACCTTGAAAGAGTATCTGCAAACCTCCCAGGGCGCTATTATATGTCCTCCCAAGCAAAACCTCGAAAGAGCATTTGCCAGATATCCCAGGGCGCTATTATATGCAATAGGAAAAAATTCGAAAGAGTATTTGCAAATCTCCCAAGGCGCTACTATATGCTTATCTGCACAACCTGTCCACGGCCACAGAGTATCAACCTGATACTCACCATACATCATCTTGATGTACATGATCATCCTAATCATCATCATAGCATCGTCGTGATGCATATCATCCAGAGCATCGTCTTGATACTCATCACACATGATCATCCTGATCATCGTCACTTCATCATCTTGATGCATGTCATCCAGAGCATCGTCTTGATACTCATCACACATGATCATCCTGATCATCGTCACTGCATTGTCCTGATGCATGTCATCATACATGAACCAACTGATCATACAAAGCATCTACTTGATGCATATACATATACATGATCCAACTGATCATACAAAGCATCCACCTGATGCATAAACATATACATGATCCAACTGATCATACAAAGCATCCAACTGATGCATATCAATATACATGATCCAACTGATCATACAAAGCATCCAACTGATGCATATCCAAAGCAGGAACTGGAGCATCTTCCTGATGCTCATCACATAGCGTTTACATCCACAACCATGGGAAGGATCCTCCTCTCGCCATGCTTGGAATGGCTCCTGCAAATGTGTCCCATCACTTCTTCCTCGAAGTATATTCAATCTGAAGAACACCAAGCATCTCTCTGAAGTACTCAAACTTCACTCTAGCTAGTGGTTTCATCAACACATCTACAACCTGCTCATCCGTCACAACATACATGAGATTCACTGCTCCTCTCTGCACCATATCCTTGATATAGTGATATTTGATCTCGATGTGCTTCGAATTGTCATGTAACACCGGGTTCTCAGACAACTTCACACAACTCTGGTTGTCACAAAAGATACCAGTAGCATCCAACAGGAGATCAAATAACTCAGACAATAGCTTCCTCATCCATACTGCCTCACAAATAACCAAACAAGCTGCAACATACTCTGCTTCAGCTGTACTCAATGCTACACAGGACTGCTTCCTGCTAAACCAAGAGATCACACTTGATCCCATACTGAAGTAGCACCCAGAAGTGCTCTTCCTATCTGCAGCACTGCCTTCCCAATCTGAATCAACATAACCCTCTAGGTTAAACTTTTGATTTGCATCATACTTGAGCCCATAATCAATTGTACCCTTTAGGTACCTCAGAATATGATTTATAGCAACCAGGTGAACACCTCTAGGATCCGTCAGGAACTGGCTCAATGTGTTCACCGCAAAGCAAATATCTCGTCTCATATTCCTCAATCATGGCATTCTTCCATTACTGCATCTCGGATCCTGGGAACTTCAAATTCTTCAATATCTTCAATATATAGTTTTATTTGAACTTCATTGTTGGAACAAATGTTGTAGTCCTTCTTTTGTAGGTGATTTGTACACGATCTTTCCTACAAGTCAAATTCAATTACATGATTAGAAACTTCTTATATATTTCAGAACAAGTTCTTACTCATAAAGACATATGTCATGCAGTCATGCAATTATCTTAGCCAGTGCTTCAATACAACATTTATCCATATCCAGTAACTTTCTAGATGCCTTCCATCTCTACCAGAACATTGTTAAGAGTGTGCACAACTCCCAACATGTCAGCAAAGAGGTTTCATTCTAGATAAGTAGCAATGGAATGTTGTATAGTACCATAGGCCACTTATCCATTACTTGCATATTCGTAGTATCTTGTTCATTAATGCAACTTTTCTAATATGCATAATACATATCCTAAATATAGGAACATAAGTATGTACATGAATGGACAACATCATTTAAGTAATCATATATACAAGAAATTAAAATTCAAATACTTATCTTTGTTTGGTTGTAGGGTGGACTTCCTCTCAATATTTGCTTTTTGGAGTGCTCCCTCTTGATCTTTGCTTCCTTGCAGGAACAACTGGAGTGTGCTCCCTCTTGATCTTTGCTTCCTGGATTACCTGTCCTTGATCTTATATCCATCCTGGACCACTATGCATGCTTAAGTGTGTACTAGTGTCATGATTGTGTCATCCTCAAGATCTCATACATAATCATACATTCATTAGTATAATCTCAATACTATCAAAACATTATGATTCTAAATAATCTTAAATGTGTATGGTCATGATCATTTCATACATAGGTAATAAGTGTTAGTATTCAAGGTTTCAAGGAAGACTTCTTTTACTCATGAATATTATTATTTGACCATAGGACTCTTCTAGTTAGTCATATCATCAACCAAAGTAAGAAACATAATATGCATAAACCCTTGATTACTTAAACTTCTAACTTCAAGAATAATCATACAAAAGTATAAGATCCTGACACAAGGTAAGATTCTAGCTTGATATAGGAAAAACATACCTGGATTGTCATGTTAGCTAGTTATGTCTAACATACCCAGATAATGTCTTCTTGTTCTTTTGAATGACTTGTGCTAGTAACCTACATATCTCATAAGTTAACCATTATAGAACCAAAGTATACATACCTCGTAAGTAGAGCTTCTATGTGATCCATGACTATAGATGAGTCTTTGTCTTCATGTCACCATGGTCATATGTTCTTGAACTAGAACATGATTTTTCTTTCTTGATGTACCTTTCATGTTAGGGGACAACATCATCCTCATACAAGACCACAGTGCATTAGTACAATCATAAGTGTCAAAACCCTAATCAATGACTATCTTCTATCATACATTCATATTTTTAATAGGGTGATAAGACAAGTATACAATTAATCAAGATTGTACTAACTTCAATAATATGAAGACAAACATATCATAAAATTAATCATGAACAGATTTCAACACATACCTGTATCTCCTCAAGTCATACCTATTGAGATTGCTTCTAGTCTTCTTATGTAAAGCCTTAGCCTCATCTCCCTCTGAAACTGGAACTTCTTCACTTATGTACGTGTCCAATTCATTCTCTTCTAGGACTAACCCAATCCACTTTGATTTGCTGAGACAAGATTTGGAGCTGGATTAGGGTTTGTCAGAGGAACCCTAAAAATTCAAATTTTGAATTTCAAACTTCTGAATGGATGGAAAGAGGTGCCTTGCTAAGCTGATCAAGCTAGTATACTTCCATTTTGAAAACTGTAAAATTTGACCCCTCAAAATTGGCTTTGAAACTTCTAGATCTTCTAGACAGGATCCCGAACTAGGGTTTGATAAAGCTTGGTATTCTGCCCAATGAAAAGGTTCGATATTGAACACTAAACTTTGATTTTTTTTTAGGAGCTTCCAGCCATGGAAGCAGATTTCAAAAATTCCAACTTTTGCAAAGGCCCTAGTTTTCCACCTTTCCGATCAAAATCCCAAACTAGGGTTTGATCAAGCTCGGCCTTCTGCCCAACCAAAGAATTCGATCTTGGTCTCTAAATTTCAGTTTTGATGAGGACCATCTAGCCATGGTCTCCGATTCCAAGAATTACAACTTTCCCTGAAAACCTAAATTCCCGCAGCAGTGATAAGCCAAGGATCAAGGTGCTCAGAATCCAATTCTGTTTTGACAGACATATGCACCTGATTGTTTCTGGTGTAACTTAGAAATTATGAATCCAAAGGGTCTAAAACTTCACCCTGTGGCATCTTGACCTGTCATCTTTCTAACCCCATAGGTATGGCCTCAATTAGATTCTCTGAGAGAGAGTTATTCCAAGTGTCGCAACGTGACCAGTTTATGGGATAAAACAAGAGATCGAACTTGTATGTCATGCCACCTGTCACTGGTTCAACTTCAAACTCTGCACCTTCGGCCTGTCAAATTACATTCCATTCCATACCCGACACACATTACGAAATTTCATTTGGAGCTTCCTAGCCCAAGTTATGACCTTTTTTCCTAGGTCACCTGTTTATGACTAAGATCTGGAAGAGGCAGAAACCCTAACTTGTACGGATCATAAATCACAAAGTACAATGAATTAGATGCTTCTCTTTGGACACAAGGTACATGGAGAGGTTATCTACTACCTGTAGATGTTTTAGAACCTGAACCATATCCAAAATGGAGTTATAGAGAAAGTTCCACGATCCCTGGTTTTTGCTATATCAAGCACTAGCTTCCAATTTGTCGTAAGTGCAACAAGTCTCATAAATGCCATACCATGCCTTCCTTCAGGCTAGTTCTGATACCATGTTAGTTTTTTAGAATTTAATTCAATCTGATCTAGGATCTTTAACTGAAGAAACAACATGTACAACATATCAATCATAAGAGACAAGAGACAAGAGACACAAAACATTTCACCGGGGAAAACCAAGAAGGTGAAAAACCCCGCAACTTCCTCATAGATAAAATAAGCATCAATATAAGGATCACCATGATCAAACTCAAGAGATAGATATCAACAGCATCATACTCGTCCTCCACTTGTGCGCACTCCTCCTCTCTCTCACTAATGCGAAGTGAGTGAATAATAGAATGTGTAAAATGAGAGAGACACACTCTCTATTTATACACTTACTTTCACTTGACCTTTACTCAACTAGGTCAGACCCAACTTAACAATTTAATATAATGCTGACTGGGTAGACCCCCAATAGGGTGGTCTAATAACCCTTTAACCCACATGACTCATACAGGGTCTACCCCATCAAGGAGGTCTAATAACCCATCAAGTATAAGTTATGACACTTACAATATAACTTGCGACACTTGCAAGTACACACGACGACACTTCCAATCAGAGGAATAATACATCTCCGTTGGGGATACAATAAAGTACAAATACAATATACAAGTGAATATATTTCGAAGTTACAAATACATCAACAACCAAGATTCTCACAACACCCAAACCATGGATCCGATCATGAATACATCTATTCCGATGGATCCAAGACGACGGGTTTCAGCTAGCGGACCGCCCATAGTGTGCTGTCAACCCCCAGAAATGATGATATTGTGCCATCTTCAGAGCTAGGGTTTTGCTTAGTGAAAGCCATGCCAATCTTGCTCAAGGGGGCAATTTCTCGTCCAAAGGCTCCCGAGCGTGCGTGGCCACCGTGGAAATGGCCACAATGGCCATATGCACGTGTGGGAGATGACAAAACCCATGTCTGCTCTCCAATTTCGGTTTCGTGCCCTCATTCCTCAAAGTGTCCCTGAATGGCCCTATGGTGCCAGACCAAGATGCCTGCAACACCCAAACCGTGGCTCTGATCACTAATCCATCGATTCCAATGCATCCAGGATGTCGGATTTCAGCTAGGGGACCTCCCACAACGTGCCACCAACCCATGGAAACGGTGTTATTGTGCCATCTCCGGAGCTAGGGTTTTGCTCAATGAAGGGCTTTCGAATATTGCTCAAGCGGATCATTTATCATCTGAAGGCTCCCAGGCGTGCATGGCCACCATGGAAACATCCACAATGGCTATACAAACTTGTGGGAGATAACAGAACCCATGTCCGTTCATCGGTTTGGGTTTCATGCCCCCAGAGCAATTCCTCAAAGTGTCCTTGAATGGCCCCAGGGTGCCGAACCAAGATTCCCACGACACCCAAACCCTGGCTCTGGTCGCGAACCTGTCGATTCCGATGGATCCAAGATGCCGGGTTTCAGCTAGGGAACCCCCCACAGTGTGCTTCCAACCCCCTTAAATGGTGTTATTGTGTAATACCCCATTTTTCCCTCGATGTAAATATTGCTTATGTACAGTATGTGTAAATGCCCTAGTGTGGAGCTCAAGGCCAAGGCCCCACTAGTGGATGTTTCGGTTTATTACTTAGGCAAGTATTGATGCAGTTTGATTATTCATGGGCTGCTAAGCCATGAAGAATGTAAATGATGTAATTATTACTGAATGAATAAAATAACCAAGAAGATGGCTAAGGAGGCAACGAACGAGAAGGGGGCTGTGTGTATCCACTAGGGAGAGGTGAGGGGGTTTGGGATTGGTTGACCATGTTGCCACATGTTTGACTGAGAACCCGTTTGAACTCCTTGCTGACATTAATGCAATTTCAGAGGGTGGTTGAGAACCAACTATGGAGTCTGATGGAGTATGGAGCATACCTGCGATTTCGTATGGCAGGGCATGGCTCTTATCACTTGTGCGTGAAGGCATCGAACTGCCTGGGATAACTCGCAGAGCCTGTTGTGAACCAGGGGGGGGAATATTCAGAGACACACACTCATCCATTTAGGACTCACACACTCGGTTCCCTATTTGGAACGCTCGTGCTACCATTGTTGAGACCATTGACCCTCGCAGAGGATTCACCTGTGTGTTTTCGTGTAAGTAGCATGCCCCTGTGTCTGAGAACTACCCAAGAACGGGCAACCGTGACACCCTTTGTGTAGAACCTTGGTACAGCGACGGGTAGAGTCAATAGAGAAGGTTGTAGAGCGGTTTGCGTAGAGCAACCGTGGGAATACCATAAGCCGGGATATGTCTTGTTGTAAACTGTGGGAGAAGGGTTGGATTACTGGAGACATTCAGTGAAGGCGATAGTCTCAATGAACTAGTGACTGGACCTTTCTATGCCCATCCTAGAATAACACTAGAAGGGAAGGACCTTGTGAGACTATACAGCAATGATAGGATCTCCTTGTGTTGGATGTGGTAGGTATTGTGGGTCCTAGGTCGGCTGTGAGCGACTAGACCTTTCTATGCCCATCCTGGAATAGCACTCGAAGGGAAGATGCCTTGAGAGACTGTGTGATTGTGCAATAGGTCTTCCTTGTGTTGGATGTGGTAGATATTGTGGGTGCTAGGTCAACTAAGTGCTGAGATGCCTGCAGTTCTATGGTTGAACTCACTGGTTTAGCAATGCCTCCTTGTTATCCCTTTGTGTTGAAGAACCCCTGTAGGTTGGCTTAGAATGGGTAGGTGCCCTGGAATGCTTAGTGAACCCAACTATAGACTGGTTTAGCATGTGAATGGAGCCTTGACTATGAGAGAACCTATTAGCCCTCCTTAGTGGATACACTGCCCAGCTCGGGGGTGATCTCTCAGCCGAAAGAGTATAGGCTGGACAGAGATCTAAGGTTGGGTGGAACGTTGCTCTCACTTAGCCAGTTGCTTTGGAATTCAAAGATAAGTACTTTGTTATGGTAAATGATGTGGTTTCATTATTATGATGAATGCTTGTATAATCATGGAATTGTTGTATGTATGGTTATATGAATGGTTGACAGGAAGTCATGTATAGGCCTGAGTAATAGGCTGAATCCACTGTGTGTATTTATCTTGTATTGCAGGAACTAATGCTTGTAATTCTTGCATATGATAGATGTGTGAGTTAAGTTTGCGGATGCATTTTATATGTGATGATGTATGATAGAGCTCCATCGTTTTGGTAATGAATGTGATGTGTACTAACCCTGTGAAGGAAAGGTATATTTATATTTGATCCTTGAGAAGTTAGAGAAGCCCTAGAGGTGGTTTCGGGAACCTCTGTGGGTCAGATAGCAGGAAGGGACCTTGGAAGGTTGAAGGTTGGAATGTTCAAGTGTGGGTAGGAATAGAACTTCAGAGAAGGAAATGAGGTGGTTAGATGCCTCACCTGGTCAAGGGGATGCTACCATTGGATAGAGTTCTCCATGATATTTCCAGCAGTACCAACCTTGCCCCATTTGGATATTGGAGGGAGGAGTTATGCCCCTTGGAAGATTGATGAAGTTACCCTTGCAAAAACAGGGTTTTGCACGCATGATTCCACGGGTTGCAGGTTGAGGGTATGCCAAAATCCATGTTGAGAGTTTTGGGCCTTCCACAATCCCGAACCCGAAAGTAGCAGGTTGCGGGTTGCGGGTTCGTCAAAGCTCGCACGGCGGGATTTAGACCTCCCGCAACCTTGCACCCGACATTGGCAGGTTTCAGGTTGCAGGTTCATCAAAGCTTGCACTACGGGATTTAGACTTCCCGCAACCCCGCACCCAACATTGTGGGTTTCGGGTTTCGGGGTGACCACCGCCGTGGTGGAGCAGTTGGGATCGGGTTTTGGGTTTCGGGTTTGCCAAAACCCGCACTAAGTGTTTGGACTTTCTGCAATCCCGAACCCAAAACTATGGGACCCATTGTTGCAGGATTCGCATTTTGGGAATCATTGTGTGGGATGTGCGTTTTGGGATTCGTTGTTGCGGGATTCGCATTTCGGGAATTGTTGTGAGGGATGTGTGTTTCGGGATTTGTTGTTGTGGATCCGAGTTCTCCGACTGTGTGTATGGGCACTTAGTCAATGGTTTTGGAGAAAAAAAAATGGATCATAGTATTCAGCCGACCAGGTGGGTCTGAGGGGACGTGACATATTGTGCCATCTCCGGAGCTAGGGTTTTGCTCAGTGAAGGAGCTTGGGTTCACTAAGCAAAACTATAGCTCCAGAGATGGCACGATAGGACCATTTTTGGGGGTTGGTGGCATGCTATGGGGGGTCCCCTAGTTGAAACCCGATGTCCCAGATCCATCGAAATTAACGGATTGGCGATCGGAGACACGGTTTGGGTGTTGTAGGCATCTTGGTACGACACCCCGAGGCCATTCTTTGAGGATTTTCTCTGGGGGCACAAAACCCAAACCGGCAAGCGGACATGGGTTATGTCATCTACCACACATGTGTATGGCCATTTTGGACATGTCCACGCATTCCCAGGAGGTTTCGGATGGGAAATGATCCCCTTGAGCAATATTCGAAAGGCCTTCACTGAGAAAAACTGTAACTTCAGAGATGGCACAATAAAACCATTTTCGGGGGTTGGAGGCACACTGTGGGGGGTCCCCTAACTGAAATATGGCATCCTGGATCCATCGAAATCAACAGATTCGTGATCGGAGCCATGGTTTGGGTGTTGAGGGCATCTTGGTCCATCACCCCGGGGCCATTCACATACACTTTGAGGATTTGCTCCAGGGGAACGGAACCCAAACCGGTGAGCGGACATGGGTTCTATCTCCTACACATGTGTATGGCCATTGTGGATGTGTCCATGGTGGCCACGCATGGCCGGGATCCTTTGGACGATAAATGCCCCCCTTGAGCAAGATTGACATGGCCTTCACTGAGCAAAACCCTAGCTCTAGAGATGGCACAATAACACTGTTTCCGGGGGTTGGCGACATGCTGTGGGGGGTCCCCTAGCTAAAACCTGACGTACCAGATCCATCTGAATTGACAAATTTGTGATCAGAGCCACTGTTTGGGTGCTGCAGTCATCTTGGTCCAGCACCCTGGGGCCATTCAGGGACACTTTGAGGAATAGCTCCGAGGGCACAGAACCCAAACCGACGAGTGGAATTGGGTTCTGTTAGCTCCCATAGTTGTGTATGGCCATTGTGGATGTGTCCATGGTGGCCATGCATGCTCAGGATCCTTCGGACGAGAAATGTCCCCCTTGAGCAAGATTGGCATGGCCTTCACTGAGCAAAACCCTAGCTCCGGAGATGGCACAATAACATCGTTTTCAGGGGTTGGAGGCATACTGTGGGTGTTCCCCTAGCTGAAACCTAACGTCCCAGATCCATCGGAATCTTTGGATTCGTGATCAGAGCCATGGTTTGGGTGCTGCAGGCATCTTGGTCCGGCACCCCGGGGCCATTTAGGGACACTTTTAGGAATTGCTCCGGGGGCTCGGAACCGAAACCGGCGAGCGGTATTGGGTTCTGTCAGCTCCCGCACGTGCATAAAGGAGCTTTCAAACTACCATCTAAGCCTTGTTAATAGCTACTAGTCTATTCCAGTTGACCAAGATAGTTATCATGTGATAGGCACTATAACTAATGTTGTCGACCAAATCTAATGGTGAAAACCCTAGTTCATAAAACTTAGGTCTAGATAAGAACATGTTGATATTTTCAATGAGCAGCTTTAAATAATAATGCATGCATGGGCATATAAAGTTGTTTGCAACATAAATTTCATGTTTGATATTTTCTTACAATCATGAGTTGAGACATGGATCAATTGTAGTGGTCTTGAATTTATGAGTTGAAAGAAAAAAAATACATTAAGACACCTTAGTGCAAGAATATTTACTATACCATATTAATATTAAAACATAGTAGAATAATTATTTATTGATCCCATAACTAGTGTAAAGTGGTACATTTATAATCATGTGGAGGAATATAAGTGTTCATTGACATGTAATTATCACTTCCCCCCATATTTATAATACATTATTTTAGTGGTTTAGGTGGTCAAACCACTTCCATGCTTATGCTAATTTGGTTGCATCAATTACAACACCAATACATTAGTTCTTTAGTTCAATGAGATGTTGTATGTGTTTATTTTTCCTCCACCTAGACCAATAGGAACACCATTTATATCTAGGAATTTTCACTACATTGTGAAAAACTATGAGGAAAAATAGAAACATAGTGGACAAGCTTTCAAAAATTCAAGAACCTCATGCATCTCATGTCCTTCTTACCATAATTTTATCATGGGCTTTCCAATTACTCTCATATTTGAGACTGGGTGTACTCATACTACTACTCTTGGAACATGATATTAGATCAAACATATAAATAAACTAAAAAAACTTATGAAATGCACACAATGGTTTTTTTAAGCATGATTTATAGTATCCCATCCTTGAAATCTTCTAACAACTCCCTAAGAGAATATGCACTTTTTGCATGATTGGGTCAAGTAATAAACCCATAAACCTTGGGACTGTTGGTGGTGTATCCATGCCGAAAATGGAAAAACACACATGTGGGATCTTACGGAACACAATTTTGATGCTTGGTTTAGTTTTTATCCCCTAATGACAAAATCACGAAGTGTCCTTGAAAGGATTTAGGATCTGACCTGCAACTCACCATAAAATGATGATTGTGGCTCGTATCAATGAACCATTGAATCTATTGGGTCTTTGATAATGCATTCCATCTAGGGGAACCTCTCTCCCATGGGTCCATCACCTAGTGCTTGTCTTTTGTATTGATCTCATGAACTAGGGTTTTTCTCAATAAGTGACTATGCACTTTTTCCATGATTGGATCAAGTACTAAAAACCCTAAATATCGAGACCTTGGGTGGTCTTCCCATGTGAATCATGGAAAAACATACAT
This sequence comes from Larix kaempferi, assembly GCA_027924585.1. Classification (NCBI taxonomy): domain Eukaryota; kingdom Viridiplantae; phylum Streptophyta; class Pinopsida; order Pinales; family Pinaceae; genus Larix; species Larix kaempferi. Next base: position 4,239,241 of record BSBM01000512.1, on the reverse strand, counting down.
GCACCATCTTATAGAATTCAATTTAGATGCCCAAATCTATTTTTATGCCCTAATGGCATAATCACCAAGTGTCCTTGAAAGGATTTCGGAGGTGACCTGCAACTCGCCATAAAATGATGATTGTCATTCGGGTCAACAAAAAATTAAATCCATTAGGTATATGATAATGCATTCCATATAAGGTCACCTCTATCCCATGGGTCCATCACCCTATGCTCATCTTGTTCATTGACCTTAAGAACTAGGGTTTTGTTCAATAACTCACTATGCACATTTTGGATGATTGGGTCAAGTACTAAACCCCTCAACCTTGGGACAATGGGTTGTGTTATCATATTGGTAATGGCCAAGCACGATCTTATAGAATTCAATTTTTATGTGGGCCTAATGAAAGAATCACCAAGTGTCCCTCAAAGCCTTTAGGTGGCGGCTTGCAACTTGCTGTAAAATGATAACCGTGGCTCAGATTGATGAACCCTAAACTACGTTGGGTCCATGCCAATGCATTCCATTAAGAGGAACTTCTCTCACATGGGTCCATCACCCAATGCTTGTCTTGCTTGATTGATCTTAGGAACTAAGGTGTTTCTATGTAAGTGACTATACATGTTTTTCATGATTTGGTGAAGTATTGAAACCCATTGACCTTTGGAGTGTGCCTAGTGTGTCCATGTCGAGGATGTCCAAACACACATGCATGAGCTTATTAAAATCAATTCCAATGCCTGGTTCAATTTTTATTCCCTAATGACAGAATCACCCATGTCTCCCTAAAAGGATTTAGAAGGAGACCTACAAGTTGGCATAAAATAATGACAGTGGATCATATTGATGACCCATCAAATCCATTGGGTCCATAACAATGCATTTTATCTACGAGAACCTCTCTCATGTGGTTCCATTTCCTAATGATCATCTTGCTCATGGATATAAAGAACTAGGGTTTTTCTTAGTAAGTGACTATGCACTTATGCATGATTGGGTGAAGTACTAAAACCCCTTGACCTTGGGATTGTGAGGTCTTCTTCAATGATATGAGAAACTATATTTTTCCTAGTTTCTCTTGAAAGGAGTGTTGTAGGTACAACAGATCCCATGTTTTCAATAAAACATGGGAGACCTAAATTTTTATATGAAAAGATAATGGTTAAATTCCAAGATCATTTTGGGGTTTTCATCATGCTTTCATCGCTTTCCTTTGGTTTGATTTAGTTAGTAATTTTCCCTTGGGAAATTCCCTTCATTTTGTGTGTTTTGTGAGTTGTGGAAAGCACTGTTTTTTCCCCAAAAATTAAGTCTTTCCGCAACCCGCAATTCCGCAATCCCGCAATTGCGGATTGTGGAACCTTTGTTTTGGGTTTTGAAATGTTGCGTTCCCACAACCCACAACCCGAAATGCAGAATGTGGGATGCGAAATTGTTTTTTCCATAATCATAGTCATTGATGTGCACAAACTGCAACCCGCAAATTGCGGATTGCGGGAAGAGTTCAAATTTGATTTTGCGCTTTGTGTTTCTGCAACCCGCAATTGCGGATTGTGGATTACAGAAGGTTTTTTTATTCAGTTGAGTTGTTTGTGTTCCCGCAACCCGCAATGTGGATTGCGGATTGTGGAAATATTGATTTATTTGTTTCTATGAGTTGTGGTCCCGCATCCTGCAACCCGCAATTGTGGATTGCAGATTGCGGGATGAATGTATATATTCGCAAAATAAAAATCCCACAACTTTTCTCCCACTTTCTGCATGTTTAATCGTAACCATTGATTTGTTTAGATCTTGCGGATGAGATTACACTGTGTGATTTGAATAAGTATTTGGATTGTTTCCATTTTTACTTATTTGCTTTTGATTCAGTTGAGTTGGTTCCATGATCTTGGTGGTTAATTTACTATGTTGTTTGTTATGTTCCCCACCTAGATTTGGTCTTCACTGCACAAATTGATTATTCGAGATGATGGCTCGTTGTTACGTTCATTCTGGGATTTTGATTGATCTTATGGTTTCTTCTCTCATGATTTTAGATATTGCATTAGTTTAATATTTGACCTTGATGGGGTTTTATTTTCACTTTTGCATGCCTAGAATCATGATGTAAATATTGTAAATAATCTTATTCTTTGGGTTTGCTTGCTTATATTAGTTTAACATTTTTAATGTTTAGTTTAAGCTTATTGAAATATTTTAATTATTCATGGTCATGCTTTGAATTTCATTAAATTAATGTGTGTATTTCATTAAATCCATATATTAAATTTATACACAATTAAAAGAACACATGTTTTAGTTTGTTTGAGTTCTAATTTCCCTAATTTCTATGAGATTTCGTTTTATGATTATTTGGAAATTAGTGGGATTAAAATTCAACATTCATGAATGTGAAATTAGTTTGATCATGGATAAGTCTTTTACTTTCAATAAGCTAATTTGATTTTGAAAATATGATTTCTATTTTTTCATTTTGCAATTTAAAAAAAAGAATTTCATTTATTATTGAGCAAAAGGAATTATTACTTCTATTCTTGGAAAATGATTATGTTAGAAGCTTATTTATGGAATTCATTAACTCTCCTATATTATAGGAGTGATTGTTTTCTTATTTACTTAACTTGTTTTCTAAATTTATTTTTTCTTAAAAATTAATTTGTAAATAGTTTGGTTTTTACTTCTAGGTTTATGGTTTCCCGATATTGGATTCTCATTTAGTTTGTAAATATTTCTAGATTTTTCTTAATCTTTTATCAATTGTTATTTCCTTACTTCATTCAATATTTAAAAAATAAAAATAAAATTTCATTTTTTCAAAGCTTTCCAATCATTTTTATGCATTTGGGCGGGAAACTTTAATTTTGTTAAATTTCAACCTTCCCGCAACTCGCAAACCAAAATTCGGGATGTAGAACCTTTGATTTTGATTGTTGACATTTCAATGTTCTCGAAACCCGCAACCCCAAATTTCGGGTTGCCGGAGGTTTAATTTTCTCATTAAAACAATTGTTGGATGCAGAATGCCTAAACTTTGGTTTTAATTTTTAGATTTTTTGACATTCACACAACCCGCAACCCTGAGTTTATCTTATGCTATGTTTTAATTTTATTTCGGGTCCGTAAATTTTGGTAATTTCATTTTTTACCTAGGGTTTTAATTTTGGTTTTGATTTTTTTTTTTTTTTTGATTTATTTAAAAATTCAAATTTTCCTTCCCGGCATGTGATTTCGATATTTTTGGAATATTAATTTTGGAATTTTGATTGGTTTTATTTGTTTTGGAAAATAATTAATATGAGATTTAATTGTTAGATCAATGGAGATGATCCATTCAAGAATTAAATCAACGGTTGTTGAGTCTTAACTTCCAAGAGCAATATCTTGAGATTTATAAGTCGAAATCAAGCCCAAGATAGCTCGTTGAAAAGCTAGAAGGATGAGGAATGATTTGAGAATATTATTTTTTCTAAATGAATATCTTAACCACCCCAAAAATATGCCTGAACAGTCAATTTCGGATCTGCATAAGATTTGTTCATTTTCATTATTTTTGATTTGCAAATGAATTGTTATTTGTTTTAGATTTCTTTTATTAGATTTGGAATGATCTTTTAATTTCTATTTTGAATTGTACAGGTGTGGATTTGGATTTGGAAGAATCCAATTGAACAATTTACATCTCAGAATTCGAGTGATCAAAACATGCGAAGTAGAAAACAACGATCTTTGGACACGATTTCGGGAGCGATGGAGATGAATCTAGAAAATCCAGGACATGGGTTTTGTGCAGAATATGCCCAATTAGTTTGCTTATGAGAAGAATCCGCAGAAATTTCTTCATTTGGGAGATCCGACTAGTTTTCCAAAACAGAATTTCCCATATTTTTCTCATGGATGGATCTGGCAAATGAAACAACTCAGCTAGTTAGCTCAGCAATTGGGGAGATGGATCTTATCTTTTCCTATATTTTTCTCTGTATAAATACCTATATTTTATGATCTAAGAGGAGGAGGATCTGAGGAGAAACAAATTTCTTTCTTTCCCTATAATATAGAATTGTCATGCATTTTTATACATGCAGTTTGTTATTCTACTCAATGGATGACACTCTCTGATTTCTCAGCAAGCTAGTTCATTGGATCTGGAGATCTTCTGTAATGTTTTCATCAACTTATTTAATATATTGAATTTATTTTGTTTTCTACAATTCATTTTCAGAATATACTGATTTTCATCTGATATTCACATTCTGTTGTCTATGTTTAGTCTTCAAAAGTTATTTTCAATTGCAACACAAATCATGTTCAATCTGTGATGAGCAGAATTCTTGATTTTTTATGAGTTTTGATCATTGCATAATCTCTAATGTTTTATGACACAACAATTGGTATGAATCTGATTTCTCAGCTTGATAATCAATTGAATACTAGTTAAAACTACCATTTTTTCATTTTGATTAGTTTATGGAAAAAACATTTTTGTTTTCATTTTGTTAGTTCTTTTAGATGATTATTTTTAATCATTTATCGTTGATTAGCAGAATGACATGAACTGATTATCACAATCACATTTTATAAATTACACATTAAGTTAGGTTTGCATTTAGGATTTAGTTCCATTCATGATTCAAAGTCTCCTCTTTGAGGAGCAAACTCACCGACTCAAAGAGTGTCAGCAGATGCTAAAAATCCGTGGGTGTTAATCACACCAAAAAGCTCAAGGATAGGGTAATACTTGCATAGGATTATCTGAAGCCTTTGGATGGGTTTTCATCCCCTCTTGTTTTCCTTGGACACCATTCTAGCACTTTCATATCCGAGGCATCAACAAATGGCACTAGAAGGAGGGCCATCCAACATGTAAGGTCATTTGAGCTATCTTAATCAAATTATCTTAAAATGGCTCTAGCCCAAAAATCTGTATATAGTTCCTTTTCTGCTTAAGAATCTGTATTTAGTTGTTTTTCTAGACATATTAGTTTTCATTTTCAAATAGATTTGCCGAAACATTTGATAGAAGTAAAATTCGATAGTGAGGGGGAAATGTTGGCACAAGAACATGTTCTTCAAATTACTCATAATTGTCTTATTAACAAAATTTTGGATCAAGATGTTTTGTGCAGATTGTTAGCCGTCACATTCAAAGGACAAGTCAAAGAATGGTTTGTAACCTTACCTTTCTCCTCCGTTTATTCTTTTGAACATTTTGTAGATCTTTTTATACTTTCTTTTGGACACTATGATTTTGTTGGATTATGTGATGAGTCGAAGCAAATCACTATTAAAAAAGATGAATCATTAGAATATTTTGCGATTAGAAATTGTAATCTCTATTGTAGATTCCCTTTAGTAGATCGTCCTTTGATACTTGAATGGTTTCAGCATATTATTTCTGGTTCGCATAAATTTGATCAATTAGTAGGTGATAAATCTGAATTATACATCAATAATCATCCACCTCTTGGTTTAGATTTGCATAAAGAATCTAAAGATTTAAAAAATTTAGAAATGAATTCCTTCTCTTTCTTAGATGTGGATCATAATCAATATGATGATTCATATGAATTAAATGTTGACATGCCCATATCTATTTCACATGAAATTCAATGTCTAACTAATCATCAAGGAGATAATTTTTCTATAGAAGATTCTTCTAAAGTACAAGAGAATAGTTCTGATCATAATATCGAACAATCTTCTTCTAGCATAATTAAAAAGATTCAAGATTCTGATATTTATTATTCTGTTAAACCTTTGATAGATCTTGAATCAATTAATTGTTCTGAAATTTGTGATATGTTTTCTCAATTACCATTTTCTGACCTAAGTGATTATGTAGGAGAACATGTTTCACAAAATGATGATACTACATTAGAAGAAGAAGCAAATTCTGATTTGAAACCTTTCATACATATCCCTTTTGAAGAGAAAATCTCTCTTAAGGAATTTGAATCTGAAAATATTCTACTTGTAAGAGATGAATTTCACACTTATTTCCTCTTCATATTTTTCTTTGTATCTTGATATATTTGATAACAATGACATTCAATCATATATTTTAGATTCTAACTCTCCATTGTTAAATCTGAAAGAGTTACAAGTTAATTATGAAATAATCGAAGAAGATCAAGAAGATTCTTATCTTCATTATCAATCTATGTTTTCTTGTCATTCTTCTTTGCTGGAAATGAATACTATTTCTAATGATAATTTTCAAAATTCTTCCTTTTATGATTCATCATTCAATGAAGAAACATTTTCTTCTTGCAATCGATTACTTGATGGAGATGATTCTTATGAGAATGTTAATGATACTAGTTCTACATTTATAACTTCTCATATCTTTAGTTCTTCTCAAGTAAATACTCAAAGGCAATTTAATCTCTATGAAAATTTTCAATTTAATCACTCAATTTATGATGATTTTTGCAATGATAATTTAGAACAAATTGGATCTGATTTTGTTGATCTTGTTCAAGGAAATATTTCTAAGGAGAAAATTGTTCAAGAAGAAGTTTTGGATTCTTATATTACTAATGTTGGTTTTCTTTCAAACAATCCATTTCATTGCATAAATCTTTCAAACTCTTTATGTCATTCTTTTGGCTTTCATTGTACATACCATGTATGGGTTGTTGATTGGCTTGAGAAATATTTCTTAGCAAGATTTCATCATTATGGTAAGGCTACATTTTATTTATTTGTATATAAATGTCATCTTATTTGCTTTAATGCATTCTTTTTCCATTTTTATTTGCAAGCATTCATATCATGCCTTTTGATTAATCACTTCTTCCTTTTTGTAGGTTTTCATATACTTTCATGGTTGCATTGGAAATTTGATTACACTTAGTTTTTGTTTACTTTTTAGGAGTAGGTGTAGAATATATTAGTTTTGTTCATTTCTTTAATAATTAGATTACTGATTTGGTTTTCTTCAATAAATATTTGCGACGACAAGCCAAGTCCAAGTTGGAAACGACACTTCTTCAAATGCATTCAGGGAAGTATTTTTATCCTCTTTCAATTTCTATTATTCGTGTTCTCGCTTATTATTTTAATGTTTCAATGCATTCATGTTTGAATTATGTCTTTAGTTTTAAATTATAATGAGTATGTCATGAAATGTTTTGAATGAATTCTTTTCCAAGTTTTAAGAGCAAGAATATTTTTGACATGAGACAAAGTGATTAGAATTAGGACATCTTCATTACACTCAAATTTTGATCTTTCCTTGATATGCACTTGAAAAAAGAGGTTTTCACATATTTTGTTGTCACAAATTGCACACAATCTAGTTTAGTATTATTTCAGTTTGTTTCTTTCTGTACATAATCTTTAATAAACAAAGGCCTTATTGTCCTAAACAGATTTTTGCGACAAATAACAATGTTGATCATAATTCTTCAACCAAAGGAGAATGAATTTATTTTAAGAGTTTTATTATAATCAATTCAAGTAATCGATTCAATGCATTTTCATTTTATGAATTGATGTAGTTACTCTCTTTACAATAACAAATTCCTTCGATTCTACAAACATGACAACAAATCTCACTTTTCTTCTCATAAGGCATTTTGTTAAGGCCTATTTTTACAATTATTTTACATTTTAGTTTTCTAAATAAAGAGGCTTCAATTGGCTCAATATCTCATGTTGTGAGCAATACTATCAATCAAATATTATTTTCTACTACGAAACTTTAAATACATATTCTTCCACATGATTTGTTAGTTAGCCTCGTCTGCTTTAATTTTATTTTGATTAGATCACTTTTCCTTTAATTTTCAATTTGTTTGATCAGGCTTGGATTTTCTTAGTTTGATAATCATTTGCATTAGGGTGAAAGGTTGAAATGTCAATTATCGAAAAATTGATTCCAATTTTTCTACCATTCTTTATTTTGAATCATGTTTTATTTATCAAACATTTTCAAAAAATTCATTGATAGGGGATTGTTGATACTCTAGGGCAAGTTAGTCATTCCAAGCTTACATATTTTGAAGTCTTGTATGTGAAGGAATATTTTCAAGGTGATTTTCAAAAGGAGACTATCTGTTTTCTCGTGGTGGAACACTTTCCAAGTTTTACCTTAATACATAAACTTAGCTGCATTGATTATCTTTCTCCCTTTAATTATCACAAATCAATATGCAAAACTATTTAATTAATTTCTACATTATGTTCTAATTGGATCCTTCTTTAGGAGAAAATGAGTGGGGCTTGCATTTTTATCATCTCAAATATCTTAACGCCATCCCGCTCTCTTAAGGAGTGTAGTCACTTCCCCATCCATTAAGTAATCTCTTATGAGATTAATATTAAAAGTAGCCCAATCCTCTTCTTTAACATCTCTGGGAATACGTTGGGAAAAAGGAGGTATTATTTTAAGCCAACCTGTTCATGATCATACCTTCTTATGGAATGACTTTATCAATATCTGGTCACCAAACCGAGATACTCGCTTGTAGCCACAAAAACGGTTGCAAGATGGGGGGTGCTACGAACATAAAATAAGATAATAATTAAATAATTAATAATTAGGTTAACTAAAGTTAGGTTATGAAATGAGGCGTCTCCTCAACATCAAATGCCCGAGCCATATTTAAGGCAGGGCCATCATTGTAACATATCTTTTATCCTATGACCAAATATATTATTCTTATCTATTATTCAATATGAGAGTCAGATTCGACTATTAACTTAGTGAACGGATACATTCATTGCATTTGGTATCAGAGCCTTTCGGCCCTCCCTGATTCCGGCTACTGGCCACTTCACCAGAGTTTCTTTGGATCACGATTTTTAATCAACAAGAGGCCCTTGGCCACAACCACAATTCTCTTCACTCCATTTCTCTATGCTCCCTCCGTGCATTTATTTCGTTCATACTCATCCCATGCCCTCACACTTCCCTCGTCATTCTCCTAGCCTCACCATCGGCTGCTGCTCCCACTACACCATCTTCCTGGCGCACCCTATCTCCCTCACTACCACTCCAGCCACCTACACACCACCTCCACTCCTCTTCCCACACTCCCTTGCTTTCCCATGCACCACACTGTTGCACCTCATCTTGTCCATCGCTTTCCTTCCACCACCACCACCTCTAACGCACCTCCATTCCACATCTGTTCCTGTGCCTGCACCACCCTTCTACCTGCCCTCTCCCGCCACCCTTCTACCTCGCACCTTCATACTCTACCCCTCGCCATGCCTAGCACCTGTGAGCTCCACCTGCACGCTTCCACACTGCTTCCCGTGACTGCCTCGCCTCCCCACCAGCTCCCTCCCCTTCGCTCTTCCCTTCCACCTCCCGCCTCTTCCACATTCCTCTCGCTCCCTCCCATGCCTTCATTCCACGTCCCTCTCCTCCATGCTCCTGCAACCTTCTATATGCCACTCCCATCTTCCATTGCCATTGCCATCGCCATTCCCTCCTGCATGCTCCCTCACCTGCTCTCCCTTCGCTTGCTCCATCCTGTCCACCATCCTGCTTATTGCTGCCACCACATCCCTCCACTTACAACTCCCAACGTCCACACCTGCTACCTCCTCCAGACTCTTCCATCATCCTGTCCTTCACGCCTTCTGCTCCAGCGCCCTTCCTTATCCACCTCTGCAGAAATATCAAACACAATCCTCCTCCCATATCATCCACCATCCAATCATCCTTCCCTCTACCACCTTCCCCTTAACCACCTTTCATCCTCCACCCTCATCCACCTTCCATCCATCAACTCTGCCACCACGACCTCTCCTCCCTTCCACCATCGCCCTTTGCCAACCTTATTCAAACAAAAAAATTTAAATTATAATAATATTATTATTTAAAATAATAATAATTATTATAATTATATAAAATAAAACCCATATTTCTCCATTTTTACCATTTATCCAAAACATATAAATTATTATAATTATTAGTATATAATAATTATTAAGAATCATATTAAAGTTATTATTATAACTTAATAATAATAATTACTCTATTTAATAATTGTAAGACTTATTGCAATTATTAATTAAAAGAAATAAATAAAAAATCGAAGAAGACCAAAAAATCAAAGAAGAAGAATCGAATTATCGCCAAAAGTCGAGACTATCTATCATTGGAGAAGTCAAGTCAAGGAAGACAAATCGAAGAAGACAGAATCAAGAAAAAGACAAAATCAAAGAAGACAAATCAAAGAAAAAGACGAGTGAAGATCTAGCAAAGACTATCCATCATTGGATAAGTCAAGTCAAAGAAAGACGACCAGGTTTAAGAAAGACTCATCAAAGAAATCAAAGAAGATCATTCCACCGTCGAAGAAGACAGAAACCATGGAAGCTGATTTGCAAGAAAAATTAGAAGCCACGTTAAAACGTTATCGAAAAGACAATGAAGAATTGCGTGACATAAATAACAGTTCATAAATAAGAATTGAATTACAAGAAAGGTACAATGAAATAAAAATCTCTGACCAGGAAAGGCATATACAAAAATTGTATGCGCAAATTGATGAATTAAAAGCCAAAAATAAATTCAATCAGAGGTTAGGAAATCAAGATATAAAGAAGGAAATAAATAATTACAAAGCAGAAATAATACGCTTGAACAAAATCGTTAGTGACAAAGATGAAGAACTAATGCAGTTACGACATAAATTAGAAAGTCAAGAATCAGAGGTCAACCAGTGTCGACAACAAATAAAAGTTCTTCAACAACAAAATGATGACTCTAAAAAGACACATAAGTCAGAGATCACGAAGAGTAATAAAGCATTATCCAACAATGCTTAAGAAATATTTAGACTAAGAAGTCATAACAAGATACTAGTCACAAAAATTAAGAAGTTGAAAAATAGCTTGAAGATAGAACAATCTATGGATGACATTGAAGGGAATCTTCTAGACAAGTAGGAAGAAAATAGTTGTATCAGAAGTCATAATGAAGATATAAAGGAACAACTTAAGACATCTGAAGATGACAGAAAATTGCAGGTCGAATTGATTAAGAAGTTTCAAAATGATAACAAGCAGTTAGAAAACAAGTTGGAAACGATATAGAACAAAAAATTAAATCCTCAAGAGACGAAAATACAGCTTCCAACTCAGATCAATGCTCTAAAGGCGACATTCATAAACAAAAATGACATTGTGAAAGTTCCCTATCGACACCCTAACCATAAAAATCGATATTTCAAAAAGTGGGAAATGTCAAAAGATAATGGTACTAATGTGATCAAATCTCCTGACGACACATCAGTAGGGAATCCCATCAGTCCACAACAAATCAATTTGGGATGGATTGATCCGTCGACATATCAAAAGTTATGTTTGACTCTTAGCAATTCGTATCGACATGTTGTTAACACCCAAAAAGTTCTCACTAGCTCATTTCCTTATTCACATGACCCATTTGTCCACTTTTTCACCATTTGAGCCTCTAAAGCGACCAAAAGGTCACCAAAAGACCTTAATACACCCCTTTTTCCACTCAAAATGAATATTTTTCCTCAAAAAGCATAAAAAACTCTCAAAAAGGGTCCAGAATTCCCAAAAATATTAAAAAGGGAATAAAAATATTCAAAATATTCAAAAAAGGAAAAAGGAGGGAAAAAGTACCTAAACCATGTTGGTCAATACCATTGGTTTCCTCAAAACCATAATGGTATTCCCCACCACCAAAAACTATAAAAAGGTGGTAGGGGCTCCCCACTTTCCATCCATCCATCATCCTATCCCCATGCTGTCAAAATCTCTCATGAGCTTTTGACCATTGTAGCAATCTTGGAGAAGAGACCATTGGAGCTACTCAACAATCTTCACCACTTGGAGGTATCACTGTTGCAAGCACTTGCTTGCCCCTATTCTTAATACAAAGTTATTTTTTATTTTATTTCTTGTTCTTGTTTTCAAATCTTTCCAAGTTTATTATGATATGCACATGCTAGTTTAGTTTTAGATTTAGATTTACAATTGTTTTTGCTTTCAATATTTGAAACTGCTATCACTTGTTGATAGGTGCCCATAGCACTAAGCTTCGTTGCAAAACCAAGCCAACAGTTTTTGGCGACTCCGCTGGCTTTGAATTCTTAGATCTTAGTTTGTTTCTTTAGATCTTAGTTTTTGTTAGTTTTAGTCACTTTAATTCATAGATCTGCCATCCTAGACAGCAGATCCATTGCTGTTCTAGATCTTGCCCCTTTTCATTGCCATTAACAGCCTGAAATTGCCATTTTCGGGTTCTTTTTTGGCGTCCATGTACGGATTTTCGCCGAATAGTCGCGCGGCTCATCGCGACATCGCGGCTTTGCGGCCATTTTCTGCGCTGCACATCGTAACTGTGTGACGAAAACCTGCGCTGCACATCGCGGCTTCGCGGCTGAAACCCGGGCTGCCCATCGTGACTGTGTGACAGAAATCCGCACGGTCCATCACGGCTGTTTTGCCAAAACCCGCGATGCAAGTTTTTCCAATTCGACCGATTTTAAAAAAAAAATTATTTTTTGTTGTATTTTCTGCCCATTTAGCATCTTTTACAGTATTAAAATTCCTGCATTTTTACAGCCATATAAATCTTTTTACTATTTAGAATGCTCTTTTAAAAAAGTCTTTTACAAAATTTTTAGAAATTGAAAGAAAGATTTATTTGCATTTTATCTAAATCAAGATTTTGCTGTTTACTTCCTTGATACTTTGCCCAAGCAATTTTTAAAGAAATCCATTTATTTCTTTAAAGTATTCATGTTATTTTCTTTCCTATTTCAAAGATCCATTTTTTTTTAATAGTTTTTTCAAGCATTTACATTTCAATTTCAGTTTAAATACCACACGTGCACCCACTCTACCACATAATTTAAACTGAGCCTTAAAATTTACATTAAATTCAACCAACTTTTAACCCCACTTGGGGAGCATTTAAAAGAACTTTGTAGTTAGGTAGAATTGAGGGGATAGGTGTTCCAATAACACCCCTCAGTTATTACATTTGAGACATAGTTGTTGTCCATTAGGGAACCAAAATCCCCTAGTATTTTTTGGCATGGTCACAACCAGTTTATCAGAGGGCCTCTCCCCTAGGAGGGTTGAAGTCGCCAGAATGGTTTCGGAGGCCTGAGTGGAATACCGAAATCCATTCAGTATCCGAAGGCTACCATTCGCAGTACTCGGAGTATCCCTGAATGGAGGTACTGTGGTAAAAAGACCAAACGGCAGATTCACCTTTTCTGAATGTGTCATGAACGGGGTATCCTAGTTGCCATTCTTTAGGATTGTCTACCCGGTGTCCCTCCCGGTAGGGGGATATCTAGCCGTTGATTCAACACTCAATAGTCTGACTTGGATTTCATCACCTTTCCGAGAATATCATTTGTTGACTCACAATACTTCTAGTTAGGTGTTTGCATGATACACTACCCATCTTTGGTCTAGTAGCACCTCTTTTTTCTAGAAACTATCTGACTGTTGGTATTCTGGCCATTTTTGTTGCATCCCTCCACTTATTATAGCACAGCTATTATAATGAGTGCTTTTTGAGGTTTATTTTTTGGCCTGAGAGCCTTTATTTTCACTCCCCTTTTTTGCATTCTTGGTTGCATTAGGGTTTCGAGTTTTTTACATCACCATCTTACACGAAATTTTTTTAAAACATATTTCTCACCATTGAGAATTTTAGACGATCTCGTCGTCTTCAGGGTGAACCCCCTTAGTTCAATCTACTTGGCTCTCCATGTCACCGACGTCGAGCCTTATCCCTTGACTCGACACATCATCAGCCAAACATACAGTCATCCAATTCTGACATGCCTCACTTCACATCTGATTCTGAGGCTGAATCTGAAAACCCTACTGAATTATTACCAACCAACCTCATGGCTGGAACACAATACAACCCACTTTTTACCAGTACTATTGGAGATACATCCACAAACCCTTCTACTGCTGTGCCATCCATGGCAACAACCACCCCTCTAGGCATGCCTAATATGGGGAACACTCCACCTTTAGGTATGCCCAACATAGGACTACCTCCTATTATGGGTATGCCAAACATAGGAATCACACCACCTGTCATTACCACAACCCAGATCCCAGGAATTCCTGGCACTATTCCTAACCCTGGTGTAACCCATGTTGCACTTGGAAACGATGGCCCATACCAAACCACAACGGTTGGAGGACACATACCTTCAATACCTAGCATTCCTTTAAGGGTTATTGGACCACTACATAATGCCACAATGAATAGTCATGTCCCAGTCACTACGGCACACCCATCTGCTAGTTTACCTTACATGGCTAGTCTGAACTTACCAGACTTAGCCAGGCTAACTAACAATCCTATCAGGAACAACCCTACATGGCCACCTATGCCTACAAACCTCCCCTCGGACATACCCAAGTTTGAAGGAAAACCTGGGGAGGACCCTCAAAACCACATAATGTCTTTTCACCTATGGTGTTCATCTAACTCCATAGTAGATGACTCCATTTGTCTAAGACTTTTGCAACGAACGTTCACTGGCTCTGCAGCCAAGTGGTACATCGTCTCTCGCCTCCACTTTCCTTCAATTTTTTTAGCTACCTGTACGTTAAAATGCAGGAGTTGAAATAGTTGTCTTGCAGACAAAACACAGCTACCCACATCACGGACCACATCCATGAGTGGCGCAAGCGTCATAGCCTCTATAAGATTAAACTAGATGACCGTATATTTTTGGACTAGTTTCTTAAATCACTCCTACCCCTCATAGCAAAAGACGTAGCTTCCGAACGACCCTAGTCAGAAGAAGAAGCTATCCTAAAATCTCAGCAATTCGACCTAATTTACGCCCAATCAGGCTATCTCTACACCATCATACCAAACTCCCCACGAGGCGATTCTTCACGAGGTCACGCACCAGGGCCATCACATGCCGCTGATGGTATTATTGGCCAAGTCACACCGCAAATTAAACATTTTAGCATGGTGAGCACCATAAATGCCCCAGACCTCTCTAGGGCTACATCTAATTCTAGAGCAACAACTTCGTACGCTCCAACAAATCAGATTCATGACACTCATGGACCCTCTTGTCCACAACATTGCTATGGGAAAGCGCCATCGGCATATGCACCTCCCACATACTATATCCAACCTGCCACCCAGAACCCAATTCAGTTCCCGCCACAACCAATGTATTACCCATAGCAAGCTACAATAGCTAACACAACACCTCCAATAGCTCAAGGTTACCAACAACCCCAGCAGGTAACTAGACCACCTCCAGCCCCACCAGCTTATTATCCACCGCAGCCTACTCCCGCACGTGCGGCACCCCAAAATCCTCCCACTACTCAAGAGCAAGTGTACACACAACACAATCAGCCCCAACATCAAAAAAACCAATGCAACCAGGGTGGACAACAAAACCGTGGAAGAGGACGTCACCGCGGCAACAATCAACAACATAATCAAGGTCCACCACCTCCCAATCCTCCAAATAACAACAATGCTGCTCCTCCCAACCAGAATCTAGATCGTCATCCCAGGAAGCCCAAAAACAATAACCTTAGAACAAACCATCCTTGTTCTATTTGCGGGGTATATGGCCACTACACACATGCTTGCCCACATTTGGAGCGAGCTCAGCAACTCTGGACTGATGATGCCCATCGTCAAGGGAAAGCGGCTCCTCAGGCGCCACCCAACCCTCCACCACCTTAGCATCAACCTTTCGTGCTGCAAAACCCCTTACCAACCCAAGGCGTAGTGAAGAATTAGCCGTTAGCTCCCCCTTAGGGCAACGCACCACCACAACAATAGATCACTTATGTCGCTCTTGATCCACCCATGTTCGATTTAGGTACCCACCACCATTTAATGATGTCATCCACCGATGCCAACCTACAAACCCATCGGAACCAATATGCCTCCACCCCTGAATCCCCTCCCGCCAACAAAAACACTAACGTTCATCCCACGGATCAGACGTTACGTATACCTTCGGCTCCACTCGATGGCGCTTCTAAAGCACCTCGCTTCCCACTTCGTCGCATCAACAATAACCCCAACGCTCACACTGCATCGAATTACAGCATTGTAGATGACTTAGCCCAGTCTCCCGCAGCCATGTCTGCTTTAGAAGTCTTAAAAAACTGTCCTTCACAGTGCAAGACTTTGCTCTCTGCCATTGGTGCTATTGACCCCAATGATTCACAACTGATGGCATTCGATTCGGACCAGTCCGAACCACGCCTTCCTTCCACTTTAGCATTCCAAGTTTCTGTTTCCGTTCGGAATCTTGTCATCCATCGCTGCATTATCAATGAAGGTGCCTCTACATGCGTTATGTCCACATTCATTTGGCAGAAGCTGGGATCCCCTACTCTCCAGCAGTCCACCACTGCGTTGCGAGCCTACGACGGCCGTTCAGCTCAACCCCAAGGTCTGTTAGCTAATGTCCCCGTCTAGCTGGCTGGTAAAACTGTGCTCATTGACATAGAGGTCATCAATGCCCAACTTGATTATAACCTCCTACTTGGCCGCAGCTACATGTATGCCATGTGGGTGGTTTCCTCATCCGTTTTTCGTACCATGATGTTCCCCCATGATGGACGCATGGTCAAGGTCGACCAACTCACTTATTACGATCCCAAGGCCCCCGCTGCACCTGAAAATGTTCTCCCCATGGTTGAACAACCTGTTTGTGGTGCAACTACCTTGTTTGTTTCCTCTGTGGGACCTGGACTTTACTCCGACGCGCCGATGACTTCTATATTCCAATCCATTCCACCCCCGTCACCCGCGACCCACATCGCTGACCTCTGTACTCTTTCCCACAATACACAAACACCCAACAATCAACCGTCCTTGTTACCTAAACCACCATTGGTCTCTAGTCACATTAGTCTTACACCCATCCACACAATCCCCTTTCCATTCCCTCCCTCGGGCATAGTAAGCGCTCCGGTTATGGCTACCCTTAGTCTCCCCGGGTTAACCTTGGAATTATCCGTGTGGTATATTTCGCCTCCTGTTCCCCCGCCGACACCAAACGTCGTCCTACAACCGGTGCAACCCATTGTCACTACTACTCAACCACCTCCTGGTCTCACTACCCCTTCATCATCTACGAATCCCCCTCCTCTTATCAAGCCCACTGGGGGCAGAGGCCCACAACCATACACTGCGGTACCCCCTCCCAAAGCAGTTAAACCTCCCCCCGTGTTTCGTGCTCCTCCTAAATGCTCATTGTGTGATGAGTTAGGCCATCCAACTCATCAATGTCCACAATTACCTGCACTACAGGAACACATGCAAATGCTTAACGACAACCCCAACATCCCGGTTGTCAAACTCGACTCAAACCCCAAGCGTCGTGATAAATCACTGCGTACAAACCATCCTTGTGCGATTTGCGGAATCTATGGTCATTATTCACATCAATGTCCTGATATCCCATATTATAGAGTAGCTCTCCATGAGATAAATAATTTGGACCTTGAGACGGTGCCCCCCACAATTGAGGAGATCTACCCTCCCATATCATCCCCATCTAGAGAGATTAACACCATTTATATGATCTCTTCGACTACCACGACCTCGTCAACCAATTTGACAACTCAAAATTTCCACAATGATGAGGAGATTCTAGAGGCTCTCACTGCCCCGGATTATCCCTGGGACGACATGCACCATCATTCCTATTTTCTCCCAGAAGAATCCTCCTCTACCACCGCTACCCAATTCGCGGTTGAGTCCAAAGATTTCCTTCCTACTAAAGTCGACTGGTTTAAGAATCCTATTCCTGCTCCTGATGCCTTTGAGGAAGGTAACATGGCCAATATATCACCCGTCATCCACATCGATATCTCTAACCCACCTGGTGCCCTTGAAATCATTAACTTAGGAGCCTCCTGCAGTGAGCATGAGATTGGAGAATACAAAAAACTTTTCCAAGAATTCTGTGATGTCTTTGCCTAGTCCTATGCCGAAATGCTTGGTCTTGACCCTGCCATTATAGAGCACCACATTGACACATGGCCTGATGTACCCCCCGTTTGTCAGAAACAGCGACCCATTCATCCTTCCAAGCTCCCCGCTGTTAAAGCCGAGGTTGAGAAACTTCGCAAAGCAGGATTCATTTATCCTATTGATTATACCACCTGGGTTTCAAACCCTGTTCCCTTCAACAAAAAGCAAGGCACCATTAGAGTAGGCACTGACTTCCGCGATTTAAACCGCGCTTGTCCCAAAGACAACTTCCCCACGCTATTCATTGACCAACTCATTGATGCGTGTGCGGGACATGAAGTCCTATCTTTCATGGACGATTTTTTCGAATACAACCAGATTCAGATCCGTAAGGAGGATCAGTACAAGACTACCTTTACCACCCCATGGGGCACATTTTCCTACCGCATCATGCCTTTCGGCCTAAAAAATGCTGGTGCCACTTTCCAGCGGGCCATGATCTATTGTTTTCATGACTTGGTCCATATCCTACTAGTCTATATTGATGACCTTACAGCTCGTTCCCTTAAACGATCAGACCACCTTAACGACCTCCGGCAAGTTTTCCTGCGTTGTCGCAAATATAAAATCCACTTGAACCCACACAAGTGTGTCTTTTGCATTCCGGCAGGCCGGTTGTTGGGTTTCATTGTTTCCCAGAACGGAATTACTGTTGATCCCCTGAAAGTCCAAGCCATCTTAGACCTTCCCTCTCCTCGCATGCTTCGAAAACTCCAGAGTCTATCGGGGCGGTCCAATTTGCTTCGTCACTTCGTTCCTGATTACGCCACCAAAGTTCATGGATTCTTACACCTGCTTCGTACCCACATACCCTTTGTTTGGGATGAGCAAGCAGGAGCGGCATTCGAAGCCCTCAAGAAAGCTCTCACACAAGCCCCCTTGATCTCCCCTCCATATTTCTCTCAGGACTTCATCCTTTACGTCTCGGCATCCGAACATGCCGTGTCCGGAGTCTTGGTTCAAGAAGATGCCTCTCACCAAGAGCATGTCATTTATTACATCAGGCAAACCTTGTCTGGCCCACCCCTACGTTACCCATACGAGGATAGATTAGCCCTAGCTGTAGTCTTTTCCATCCAAAAATTGTGACACTACATTCTACTCAGTCATACCACAATTATCGACAACTCCAACCCTATGGTCTATCTCCTAAACCGGCGGCTCCTACAAGGTCGTGTTGCTAAATGTGTCATTATCCTCCAGGAATATGACCTCACCTTCAGAACTCCTAAGAGCATCAAAGCCGTCGCGCTTGCCAAGCTTATCACAAATTTTCCATCCTCTTCATCACCCGCTATCCAAACGGATCTGATTGACGATCACATCTTCATCATTTCGTCTGACGACCCATGGTACGGCGACATTTTAATTTACCTCCACACACAAAAATTTCGACCCCACATCGATCCTAACGAACGCCGTCATATACGACACCACGCCCCCCGATACCTTTTGTTAGGGGATGTACTTTATCGACGCGGCGTTGATACCATCTTACGACACTGCCTATCCCATAGCGAGGCAGAACAAGTCCTTAATGATTGCCATAGCGGTGCCTGTGGAGGCCATTTCTCTGGCATGGCCACTGCCCAAAAGATCATTCGCGCAGGTTACTTTGGCCATCATTATTTACTGATTGCATCACTGCAGTCAAACATTGCCAAAATTGCCAACTTTTTGCCCCCAAAGCAAGAACCCCACCCGCCCCCTTCATCCAGTCGTTACTGCCGGACCATTCTGCAAATGGGCCATCGACTTCCTCGATTGCAATCCCACATCATCCGGCGGTCACAAACACATTATTGTGGCCGTAGATTATTTCACCAAGTGGGCGGAGGCCATGCCAACTTACAAATGCAAGGCCGACACCGCAGCATGGTTTTTTCTCAACCATGTTGTTGCTCGTTTTGGAGTTCCAAAGCAACTCATCTCAAACCACGGCTCTCACTTCGAAGACGCTGTCTGGAGAGAACTGTCAACCTTATTGAAATTTGAACACCATTTCTCCTCCGCCTACTACCCCCAAGGAAACGGCCAAGTCGAATCAATCAAATTTTTTTTTAAAACCATCCTCCAGCGCACTGTAGACAAACACAAATCAAATTGGCACCACATGCTCTTCCCGGCACTATGGGCATACCGCACGTCAACCAAAACCGCCACCGGTTTTACCCCTTTCCACTTAGTTCATGGTGTCGAATCTGTCCTCCCCATTGAGTGCCAGATTCCAACCCTACATATGGCCATTGAACTCCTACCGGACACTGCCCCAATTGAGAAACGCTTACTACTCCTGGAGCAGGCCGATGAAGATCGGCGCACAGCCCTTCAAACCATGGAAGCAGCCAAGAACTGATCCAAATTGAATTATGATAAACATGTCCACCCAAGAACGTTTACTAAAGGGGACCTTGTCCTCGCCTACGATCAGGCTCATGACAAAATCGGGAAAGGAAAGTTTGTGTCCATGTGGCAAGGCCCATATATTATACACGCTTGCCTCGGACAGGGGGCATACATTCTGACCGATTCAGAAGGAAACCCCCTACGCAACCCACACAACGGGTTGTACCTCAAGCGATTTTACCCATAGTAAACCTGATGGACACCACTGTCCATTATTGTACATTATTATTTTCTTTTTTCACAAAAAATTCAAAAAACCTAAAATATTTGTTTTCTCTGCAAACCACAGATGGATCCTATTCCACTCTGCTACGTTGGATTCAGTTTTCCGCACTTGTGATGATGCTTGAAATCATTTCTCGCTCTCACCCCCAGATTTTCCAGGCATTTTTTCTCATGCCCCCTCGTCGCCTCGGTTTGCGTGCCACATTGGCCGTCATCCATTTTTGACAAGTCTTATTTCACCAGATTCAGTTTTCCACGCTCGTGATGATGCTTGAGATCATTTCTCGCTCTCACACCTAGCTTTTTTGGGCATTTTTCCCATGCCCTCTCGTCGCCTTGATTTGCGTGCCACATTGGCCGTGGCCCCTTTTTGACAATCTTTATGTCACCAGATCTAGTTTTCCACACTCATGATGGTGCTTGAGACCTTTTCTCACTCTCATCAATCCCTTTTTGTTTGGTATAGTTTTACCCCTTTTTCGGGCCGAGCAATCCCTTTTACGAAAAAGGCACTTAGGGAGTTTTTGTTAAGCTCTTTTCTGACTCCTAAAAACAATGAAAAGATCGCCGAGAAACCTTTCTTCCTTTCATGCTCACTAAACGTATCTGAAAGGGCGTCTACCTGGTATAGGTTTACCCCTTTTCCGGACCTTGTAGACTAATTACGAAAAAGGCATACTCTAGTCACATCGGCTAGAAGAGTTCTCCATTTGCATAATTTTATGCTTTTTCGGGCCTTGGAGACTAACTTACGAAAAAGAACACCAATGGAGTCCACTTAACACTTTCAGACTCTCTAAACATGAAAGAAACCACAAGCAATCACCATCCTGGGCTCGTAAAAACCCACAAGAAGGTACACATAACCACTGCAGAGTCTTCTTATCGTTTTCAGACTCCTTAAAAATGAAAGCACACATGAGCACGAACAGTCCTGGGCTCACAAAATCCACAGGACAGTACCATTTCAAAGCACACTTTTATCCCTTCTTGGAGCTCATTAAAACTACGAAGAAGGACCCAATGGTGCTTCTTGGCACCACAATAGATCACGTCTACTCATATGGCATCTTCCCCATTTTGGTCGCCTTTGTTCAGAGTATTCTGCAGTATGTCACCCTAAGAATCCCTCGACAACACCCATCAGCTCGTCCCCTCAATTAATACAT
The DNA here is from genome assembly GCA_027924585.1 of Larix kaempferi. Taxonomy (NCBI): domain Eukaryota; kingdom Viridiplantae; phylum Streptophyta; class Pinopsida; order Pinales; family Pinaceae; genus Larix; species Larix kaempferi. The sequence goes on along the minus strand of BSBM01000512.1, from coordinate 4,217,449 downwards.
ACCCTTCAGTCCCTAAAAAGCTATGATCCCCACACCTACAAGTCAATTCCCTACGCTGCCAGGTCAACCATGTCATCATGCTCTGAACAAAGGAAATTTGAGTCTACCCACTTTATGACCCAGTTACTTCCCATCCCCACAAGTATGTCAGTCCTACCATCAGTACTACCACACTGCAGTTCTACACCTCATGATCCTATCAAGGAAACATCATTGCCTTGTTAGTTGCTGGTCTCCCTCTGTCGACGACAGCCAAATTCATTCCAGAGGATAGACCTAGAGGTCCCTGTGTCTTGGACTCATCACCATTTATGATGAGTTCCTACGAATCATTTCGAGAAGAGTCCTCAGTGCCTCTCCAAATGGTTGTTTCTCACATGCTCGACTTCAACACCTTCATCGCATCGTTGAGACTCGCACAGGGCATTGATCCTTTTAGTTTTTTGTTGAAGACCCCGGATACCACCTGACTCTTCCACTTTTGAGAGTCTACCTATGGAAACAACCAGTTTCATTTTTCCTATAGATATCTGGGTTATGCATGGCGACAGTATTCAGATGTGCCCCAGTTTTATACTCCCTCGAGTATACAGCTACATATACTTCTCGGAGATTACTCACAGTCATTGAGTCCCTACAAATGTTGGACACCTTCAGTTTCAGCAGTTCATCAGTTATGATCATGAGAACATCCAAAAATAGTGTCCCCTTCGGACCATTATGATGTACCAACAGATTTTTTATTTATTATTCAGGTCCCCCTTCTTGGGACTAATTGTTATGTATATGTCTTGATAGGAGCATGGGTATGCCTTCCTCGTCCATTATCAGAGATTATTCCTCATTCATTTTGAGGCCATGTAATATTGTTTATTTTGCAGCTTCCAAGGGCCGTGGATCCAATCTCCAATCGGTCTCTTCTCTTCCCCAAACCCCATAAAAAGACAAAAGAACTATGATGTCTATCGGCCATACGATGAGCTCCTGCCCTCACACATCAGGGGGCAATCTGTTAACACCCAAAAAGTGCTCACTAGCTCATTTCCTTATTCACATGACCCATTTGTCCACTTTTTCACCATTTGAGCCTCTAAAGCCACCAAAAGACCTTAATACACCCCTTTTTCCACTCAAAATGAATATTTTTCCTCAAAAAGCATAAAAAACCCTAAAAAAGGATCCAGAATTCCCGAAAATATTAAAAAGGGAATAAAAATATTTAAAATATTTAAAAAAGGAAAAAGGAGGGAAAAAGTACCTAAACCATGTTGGTCAATACCATTGGTTTCCTCAAAACCATAATGGTATTCCCCACCACCAAAAGCTATAAAAAGGTGGTAGGGGCTCCTCACTTTCCATCCATCCATCATCCTATCCTCATGCTGTCAAAATCTCTCATGAGCTTTTGACCATTGTAGCAATCTTGGAGAAGAGACCATTGGAGCTTGAAGCTGCTCACCCTTGGAGCTACTCAACAATCTTCACCACTTGGAGATATCACCATTGCAAACACTTGCTTGCCCCTATTCTTAATACAAAGTTATTTTTTATTTTATTTCTTGTTCTTGTTTTCAAATCTTTCCAAGTTTATTATAATATGCACATGCTAGTTTAGTTTTAGATTTAGATTTACAATTGTTTTTGCTTTCAATATTTGAAACTGCTATCACTTGTTGATAGGTGCCCATATCACTAAGCTTGGTTGCAAAACCAATCCAACACATGTTTTGTCATCTACGACACCACATAAAATATGCAGAAACATTATAAGGCTTTGAGAACAAAGCCTTTCTAAGAGAGTGGCAAAGCTACAAACATAAAATAAGCTAATAATTAAATAATTAATAATTAGGTTAACTAAAGTTAGGTTATGAAATGAGGCATCTCCTCAACATCAAATGCCCGAGCCATATTTAAGGCAGGGCCATCATAGTAACATATCATCTTTTATCCTATCACCAAATATATTATTCGTATCTATTATTCAATATGAGAGTCAGATTCGACTATTAACTTAGTGAACGGATACGTTCACTGTAGGGGGTCTCATCACGAGCCAACCCACTCATTATCTATAAGTTGGTGTGAAAGAAACTGTCACAACATGATCACCAAGTCATGATAGTGTTTTCCAACTTCTTTCCAAGGATGCAAATCTTTAACAATGATTGATAAGCTTCACATATTTAACTAGTGAATGGGATACAAGCAACTTATTGGGTCAAAAGGTAACTCTGTCGAGGCTATAGACACTTGCTAATAGCAGGGCCATGCCTATGGTATTAGAGGTAAAGCATCAAGATAACATCTTCTGGTCATCACAATTTGTTCATTTAGAGCATGTTTCAATGAAGACCATATGTTGTTGGAAATCTAATCAATTTGTATTTTTCTTTGCATTCCAATTGATGGTTAGAAGGGCATCATTAAAAATCAATTGCAGTTGGGTTAATATTTAAAGGGTTGACCTATTAATGTGGTACACATGTCTTAGGGAAATCTTTCTTCTTGTTAAGAGCCTCATCTTACATCTCCTTATACATGTACAACTCCTATCTTTTCAAGGTAGAGATAGTTGCTTCATCCCAGTGTGTCGCCATTTGTTGTAGGTACAACAGATCCTATGTTTTCAATAAAACATCGGAGCCCCAAATTTTTATATGCAAAGATAATGGTTAAATTCCAGGATCATTTTGTGGTTTTCATCATGCTTTCATTGCTTTGATTTGGTTTGATTTAGTTAGTAATTTTTCCTTGGAAAATTCCCTTCATTTTGTGTGTTTTGTGAGTTGCGGAAAGCACTGTTCTTTCCCAAAAAATTAAGTCTTTCCGCAACCCGCAATCCTGCAATTGCGGATTGTGGAACCTTTGTTTTGGGTTTTTGAATGTTGCATTCTCGCAACCTGCAACCCGTAATGTGGAATGCAGGATGCGGAATTGTTTTTTCCATAATCACGATCATTGATGCCCGCAACCCGCAACCTGCAAATTGCGGATTGTGGGAAGAGTTCAAATTTGATTTTGTGCTTTGCATTTCTGCAATCCACAACCCGCAATTGCGGATTGTAGATTGCGGAAAGTTTGTTTTATTCAGTTGATCTATTTGTGTTCCCGCAACCCGCAATGCAGATTACAGATTGCAGAAATATTGATTTATTTGTTTCTATGAGTTGCGGTCCCGCATCCCGCAATTGCAGATTGCGGATTGCAGGATGAATGTATATATTTGCAAAATAAAACTCCCGCAATTTTTCTCCTGCTTTTTGCATGTTTAATCGTAACCGTTGATTTGTTTTGATCTTGCGGATGAGATTACACTACGTGATTTGAATAATTATTTGGATTGTTTCCATTTTTACTTATTTGTTTTTGATTCATTTGAGTTGGTTCCATGATCTTGGTGGTTAATTTACTATGTTGTTCGTCACGTTCCCCACCTAGATTTGGTCTCCACTGTAGAAATTGATTATTCGAGATGATGGATGGTTGTTACCTTCATTCTGGGATTTTGATTGATCTTATGGTTTCTTCTCTCATGATTTTAGATATTGCATTAGTTTAATATTTGAACTTGATGGGGTTTTATTTTCAATTTTGCATGCCTAGAATCATGATGTAAATATTGTAAATAATCTTATTCTTTGGGTTTGTTTGCTTATATTAGTTTAACATTTTTAATGTTTAGTTTAAGCTTATTGAAATATTTTAATTATTCATGGTCATGCTTTGACTTTCATTAACTTAATGTGTATATTTTATTAAATACATATATTAAATTTATACACAATCTCATGTTATGAAAGTTAAAAGAACACATGTTTTAGTTTGTTTGAGTTCTAATTCCCTAATTTCTATGAGATTTGGTTTTATGATTATTTGGAAATTAGTGAGATTAAAATTCAACATTCACGAATGTGAAATTAGTTTGATCATGGATAAGTCTTTTACTTTCAATAAACTAATTTGATTTTGAAAATATGATTTCTATTTTTCCATTTTGCAATTTAAAAAAAAAAGAATTTCATTTATTATTGAGCAAAATGAATTATTATTATTATTTTCTTGACCTATTCTGGGAAAATGGTTATGTTAGAAACCTATTTATGGAATTCATTAACTCTCCTATATTATAGGAGTTATTCTTTTCTTATTTACTTAACTTGTTTCCAACATTTATTTTCTTAAGTTAATTTGTAAATAGTTTTGGTTTTTACTTCTAAGTTTATGGTTTCCCGATATTGGATTCTAGTTTACTTTGTAAATATTTCTAGATTTTTCTTAAACTTTTATCCATTGTTATTTCCTTACTTCATTCAATATTTAAAAAATAAAAATAAAATTTCATTTTTTCAAAGGTTTCCAATCATTTTTATGCGTTTGCGTGGGAACCTTTAATTTTGTTAAATTTCAACCTTTCGCAACCGTGCGGAACCTTTGATTTTGATTATTGACATTTCAATGTTCACGAAACCGCAACCCAAAATTTCGGGTTGCGGGAGGTTCAATTTTGTCATTTAAAACAAAATGTTTCTGCAACCCGCAACCTGAAAATTGCGGGATGTGGAATGCCTAAACTTTGGTTTTAATTTTTAAATTTTTTGACATTCCCGCAATCCGCAACCCAAAATTGCCGAATGTGTGGATTGGGGGAATCACTTTTTCACTTTTGCATTTCCGCATTTCTTTGGACCGTAAGTTTATCTTATCCTCTTTTTTAATTTGATTTCAGGTACATAAAGTTTGGTAATTTCATTTTTTACCTAGGGTTTTAATTTTGGTTTTGATTTTATTTTTTGATTTTGATTTATTTAAAAATTCAAATTTTCCTTCTCGACATGTGATTTCGATATTTTCGGAATATTAATTTTGGATTTTTGTTTGGTTTTATTTGTTTTGAAAAATAATTAATATGAGATTTAATTGTTAGATCAATGGCGATGATCCATTCAAGAATTAAATCAACGGTTGTTGAGTCTTAACTTCCAAGAGCAATATCTTGAGATTTATAAGTCCAAATCAAGCCCAAGATAGCTCATTGGAAAGCTGGAAGGATGAGGAATGATTTGAGAACATTATGTTTTTCAAATGAATAGCTTAACCACCCTGAAAGTATGCCTGAGTAGTCAATTTTGAATCTACATAAGATTTGTTCATTTTCATTATTTTTGATTTGCAAATAAGTTGTTATTTGTTTTCGATTTCTTTTATTAGATTTGGAATGATATTTTAATTTCTATTTTGAATTGTACAAATGGAGATTTGGATTTGGAAGAATCCAATTGAACAATTTACATCTCAGAATTGGAGTGATCAAAACATGCCTAGTAGAAAGCAACAATCTTTGGACGCGATGTCTGAAGCGATGGCGATGAATCTGGAAAATACGAGACATAGGTTTTGTGCGGAATATGCCCAATTAGTTTGGTATAGAGCAAAATCCGCAGAAAGTTCTTCATTTGGGAGATTCGACTGGTTTTCCAAAACGGAATTTTCCATATTTTTCTCATGGATGGATCTAACAAATGAAGCAACTTAGCTAGTTAGCTCAGCAATTGAGGAGATGGATCTTATGTTTTCCTATATTTTTCTCTGTATAAATACCTATATTCTATGATCTAAGAGGAGGAGGATATGAGGAGAAACAAATTTCTTTCTTTCTCTGTAATATAGAATTGTCATGCATTTTTATGCATGCAGTTTGTTATTCAGCTCAATGGATGACACTCTCTGATTTCTTAGCAAGCTAGTTCATTGGATCTGGAGATATTCTGTAATGTTTTCATCAACTTATTTAATATATTGAATTTGTTTTGTTTTCTGCAATTCATTTTCAAAATATACTGATTTTCATCTAATATTCACATTCTGTTGTCTATGTTTAGTCCTCAGAAGTTATTTTCAATAGCAACACAAATCATGTTCAATCTGTGATGAACAAAATTCTTGTTTTGTCACGAGTTTTGATCATTACATAATCTCTAATGTTTTATGACACAACAATTGATATGAATCTAATTTCTCAGCTTGATAATCAATTGAATACTAGTTAAAACTAATATTTTTTCTTCTTCTTTTGATCAGTTTATGGAAAAAGCATTTTTGTTTTCATTTTGTTAGTTCTTTTAGATGATTATTTTTAATCATTTATCGTTGATTAGCAGAATGACATGAACTAATTATCACAATCACATTTTATAAATTACACATTAAGTCAGGTTTGCATTTAGGATTTAGTTCCATTCATGATTCAAAGTCTCCTCTTTGAGGAGCAAACTCACCGACTCAAAGAATGCTAGCGGAGGCCAAATATCCGTGGGTGTTAACCAGAACGAATAGTTCGAGGATAGGGTAATACTTGCGTAGGATTATCTGAAGACTTTGGTTGGGTTTTCATCCCCTGTTGTTTTCCTTGGACACCATTCCAACACCTGCACATCCGAGGCATCAACAAGGAGAAACTAGGATTAGCCTCATGTGACACAATGTTTGTTTGGATATGGAACGAGCCATAGAATGACAACCGTGGCTTAGATCGACAAACCATTGAATCCGTTGGATTCAAGACATTAGGATAGTGCTAGGGGTGCCGCTCTCCTCTAGTCCCATGGCCCAGGTGTCATCTTGTAGGTCCATTTTGGAAACTAGAGTTTTGCTCAGTAAGGGAGTGTGCAATTTTTGCACATTGGGGTCAAATTTGCAAAATCTTCGACCAGGAACTTATGGCTAGCATTCCTACCTAGAACCTTCCTAGACACACTTGTAGGACTCCCTAGAACCCAGTTTTGTTGCACAGTTGGAATTATATGCCCCTAGTAGATATCGAGCAGGTGTCCGTGAAGGCCTTTTGGATGCGAGACGGATCGAGCCATAGAATGATGACCGTGACTCGGATCGAAAAACCGTCAACTCCGTTGGATTTAGGACATTGGGATAGTGTTACGGGTGCCCCTCTCCTCTGGTCCCATGGCCTAGGTGTCATCTTGTATGTTCATTTTGGAAACTAGGGTTTTGCTGAATAAGGGATTGTGTAATTTTTGCACATGGGGGTCAAATTTGCAAATCGCTGATCGGGAACTTATGGCTAGCGCTCCCAGATGGAACCATCCTAGACACACTTGCAGGACTCCTCGGAACCCATTTTTGTTTCATGGTTGCAATTCTATGTCCCCGGTAGGTATCTAGCAAGTGTCCCTGAAGGCCTTTTGGATGCGAGACAAAACGAGCCATAGAATGATGACCATGGCTCAGATAGACAAACCCTCGACTCCATTGGATTTAAGACATCGGGATAGTGCTAGGGGTGCCCCTCTCCTCTCATCCCATGTTCCAGGTGTCATCTTGTAGGTCCATTTTGGAAACTAGGGTTTTTCTTAGTAAGGGAGTGTGCAATTTTTGCACATTGGGGTCAACTTTGCAAAATCATCAACTGAGTACTTATGGCTAGCATTCCCAGATGGAGCCTTTCGATACACACATGCATGACTCCTAGGAAAATGATTTTGTTGCACGGTTGGAATTCTATGCCCCCGGTAGGTATCGAGTAAGTGTCCTTGGAGGCCTTTTGGATGCAAGATGGAACGAGCCATAGAATGACTACCATGGCTCGGATTAACAAAACGTCGAATCCATTGGATTTAGGACATCGGGATAGTGCTAGGGTTGTCCCTCTCCCCTGGTCCCATGGCGCAAGTGTCATCTTCTAGGTCCATTTCAAAAACTAGGGGTTTGCTCTGTAAGGGAGTGTGCAATTTTTGCAAATTGGGGTCAACTTTGCAAAATCATCGAGCGGGGACTTATGGCTAGCATTCCCATATGGAACCTTCCTAGACACAAACACATGACTCCCCGAAAACCGGTTTTGTTGCATGGTTCGAATTCTATAGCCCTGATAGGTATCCAAATGGTGTCCCTGAAGGCCTTTTGGATGCGAGATGGAATGAGCCATATAATGACAAACGTGGCTCGGATTGACAAACTATCAACTCCATTGGATTTAGGACATTGGGATAGTGCTAGGGGTGCCCCTCTCCCTTGGTCCCATGGCCCAAGTGTTAGTCATCTTCTAGGTCTATTTCAGAAACTAGGGTTTTGCTCAGTAAGGGAGTGTGCAACTTTTTAACATGGGGTTCAACTTTTCAAATTCATTGAACGGGAACTTATGGCTAGCGTTCCCAGCTGGGACATTCCTAGACACACGTGGATGAGGTCCCATAACTTGGTTTTGTTTCATTGTTGGAAGTCTATGCCCCCGATAGCTATCCAACGGGTGACCCTGAAGTCCTTTTGGATGCTAGATGGAACGAGCCATAGAATGACGACCATGGATCGGATCGACAAACCATCAACTACGTTGGATTCAGGACATCGGGATAGTTCTAGGGGTGCCCCTCTCCTTTGGTCCCATGGCCCAGGTGTCATCTTCTAGTTTCATTTCAGAAACTAGGGTTTTGCTCAGTATTTCTCCAGAATTTTTGTTGTTTGCCAATTAATATAATTTATGCAGATTATATGTAGTTATTATTATCAGTACTGATGTATTTCCTAGCATGGTTGAGATTGTAACTAGTTTTGGGGAGGTTTTGAAGCTAGATTGGACTTGATGTAACTTTCACATTTTCTTTGATTCACAATAATAGCAAGAAAATGGTATTTTTTTTCTCTTGAAAAAAAAAAATATTTATTTTAACTTTTTAGAGAATGCTGCAAGTGTTATTTTAGAGATAAGTATTACAAACTTGTCATGCTTATTGGTCTATTTCTGAATCTTCCACTTACCGTACACATCAGTGGTGGAACAGTTCTATTTGGCGATGGGAGGTTCCATTAAAAATACGATATTTCTTGTGGATGCCTCTTCACAATAAACAAAGAGGCTAAATGGCCTAGACTCCAATGAGCATGAATGCGACAATGAGCACAATGAGCACAATGATGACGATGGTAATAATGGACCTGAGGATAGATATGGTGAGGGTGACAATGAGACAAAGTGCATTAGGTTGATGGTTGATGACAGATGATTTATACCATATTTGAATTTCCACCTGTTAGCCAACTCATGGTCTCTCTCATGCAAGAACATCAATTTTAATAATTGTTTATGAGGTAATCTTGTGATTTATTAAAATGAGTTAATATTTATGCTATCAATTGTATGTGATTTCACCATTTAAAAATAAAATAAAAAAATTAATGTTCTTAATGAATAGGTAAAGGTGATTTGGAAGCACTTTGGCCCAATGATGTTATGTTCGAAATAGAGGATGCCATGAAAAAGGTGTACCTAGTTCGGTTTTGATCTCAAGTTGCATTGAAACCAATGTTATTCCAAAGGGGAGGAGATTCATGTAATGCCTTGTTTTTTACACATGGAATGTGTTGTATCAAATTGTGTATGTATCGTAAATGGGTTTGATCCATGTAAGCTAAAATAAATGACACCATATGTAAGTGTTGTAAATATGCATCTCAGTGCCAAGCCTCGACTAATGAATGGCTAGTCATGTAGATGTTGTAAATACACTTGTATGAACGATGTGGTAGGCTTACCACGATGAAATCAAAGCTATGAAAATATTAATGTTAGAATTTAATATATAGCAATCAAAGATGGTTGCAAAGACCACATGATGGGTTGTGATTCCACTAGAGAAGAAACATAGAGGGGTCTTATGAAAAATTAATTGTCCATTACCAAGTTTCATTCTAAGAACTCCCACCTTTTCATCATGTGCCTTTAATAAATGGCATACACTTCCTTTACCTGTGAATCCAATCATAAATTCATGTGGAAGTTGGTGAGGAAGTCTACCTTGTGTAGTTATGCAAGCTTGGGAAAAGTAAAATTAGTTTGTAGAAGTGTGAGGAGTACTCCATTCCCCTACCTCATTAGGGATCATTATCCCATTATTCTCCGATTTTCAAGTTCATACTCTCTACTCCTCATGTTGTATTCTCTATATTTGTTACCCATTAACCAAATTTGAAAATGACAGAATTAGTAGTATAAAAGAGGAATTTGTAGATGTTGGGGGAGAGAGAGAGGGGTTGTAGATGAACATTTTAAAGCTTAGGAAATGTAGAAATTCTTCACCTGTTGTTTAATGTTTCTCATTCGTTGCTTAGGAAACAAGTTGTATTCTTTATCTAGTTATTTCCAAAAATAATTTATTGGATTTGATTGTTTCTACCTATACCAAAGACCATTGTAAGGGAACAATATCCCTAAGGGATTATTTAGTAGAGAAAGAGCATATATTCATTGTGTTAAGTAGGGTAGTGGAAGAGAGTGCTATGATTTTGAATGGTTGGATGAGTTTCGTAGAGTACTATGTAGTCAAAATATTAACTTAGTTGTGAGAGAACTTGTCTTGGATTCAAGTGAACTTGATCTCCAAATAAAAAAATGGTCCTCCCAAAATCACCTTTGTTTTTATTCCAGGTTAAAATTACATCTTGGTTGAAATATTGTCGTTAATAATTGTTGTCGTTGCAATAAAACCCCTAAAATGGTGCTCTAGGTTTCATCCAAAATCGCCATGACATACATTTGAGTCCAAATCATTATACGCATATATAGAACAAAACTCGAACAAAACTATATAGAAATCCATGAGATAAAACCATAGTGGAACAAAACTCGAACAAATATATAAATTTTTAGGAAAATAGTGGAAGATGGTTCCCAATGTACATACGATGGAAACTCGTGCCCTATACAAAATATGGCAACTCGTGTCGTAGATCCAAAATACATGCAACTAGTTTCCTATACAAAATCTGACAACTCATGCCGTAGATCCAAAATACATGGAAACCCATGCCATAGATACAAAGTACACGACAACTGGTGCCCAAAGGTGCGACATCATGTCTAATGTAAATAACATGGTGTGTCAAGCATTGTGACCACCCCAGTCACTCCCTGGTGCATCTACAAGATTTATCTTTCTCTTCTTGGAGCTACTGCTACCTCGAGTCTTCTTCTGTCTAGGGGTAGACCGTCTCTCCACACTCTGAAACAAATGATATAAGGTACCATTAGTTTCAAGCATTTGTAACATTTAGCACATTTATAAAATGAATGTACAATTCAAATCTTAAATAACTCACCGCTGATGCGAGTGGGAGACGAGAAGCAAGTGTCCTGGATTTGCTGAGCCTCTCAACAATTCCACCCTACAACATTTACGACAATCATTTCATTGAAAAATAATAATTGATTTTAAATTAATTTTTCTTAATGCATCAAAACATTTTCATAAATTAACTTGATTCTCACCGTGAACACCTCCGAAAATGGACATGGCTAGGCTAGCAGTTGGAGCAGTTGGATGGACAACCTGCTTCGATGTAGTCATGGGGGGGGTGGGGGGGGGCACAGACGTAGATAGAGGAACTATGGGTGCGACCACAATAGACACATGGTCAAATGATGGAATAGTAGTTTCCACAATAATGGCGGGAACTGGAGATGATGTGGTGGAAGAGGACATGGTGGTATGGGGTGGATGAGGACATCGTGGACGATAAAGCCCTACCGACTGTACAATATGGGGTATCAATCCAAAAGGGATAGGGGGGATGTTGAGGTACGGTGAATGGGAGATCGGTCTTGGATAGAGGGAGGAGTATGGATATAAGGGAGGGTGTGGACGAAGGGGAGAAGCTGGATGGAAGGGGGGGCATGGACGAATGGGGAGGATGGATAAACAGGGGGGCGTGGATGAATGGGGGAGGATGTATAGATGGGGGGCATGGATGAATGGGGGAGGTTTGACGAAGGGGGGAGTATGGACGAAGAGGGGAGGGTGGATGGAAGGGAGGGAGTGGAAGGAGGGAGGGGTATGGATGGAGGAGAGGGGGGTGACTCATGGGAGAGTGTGGAAACATGGGCTAAAGAGGCCTGTAGCTATTGGCGGCCCCTGCATACAAATTTATAATATCATAGTTTAGTAAATAAATAAAAAATTAACCCATATTATGTCGTAACATTTCAAATTAAAAGCGTGCTTTTAACTACACATTGTACCTATGTATATGGTGATCTGTCGACCCCTGGCGGAGATGGTTGGTCATCGTACTGCGTGCATACCTGTGGACACCAAAACACATGCACGTTATAAACATATTAACCCATAATTATTCAGTCAATCAAAATATTAAAAATTATTGTAAGAACTATCATCATGTATGTCATAAATATAAATACATAAAAATATAAATGCCATAAGTAATAACAATATTGTGTGGGGTACTGAAAATACCTCTATGTGAGGTGTCACAATCTCAGTTGTAGCTGCTATTGCTACATCCAGGTTGGGAGATGTTGCGTTGTCCCATAATGGTGTCTCAACTCTAAATAGTTGTACATTGAAATAATAGTTTATGTCAAGCACAAATACTTTAAAATTACTTTACAAATGATCAAGTGATGATTGAAAACACATTGAAAAAAGTGCTAACCTACTCCATATAGAAACCCTCCATCAAGCCAAGGCAAATGCGCCCACAATGGGGACAAGGATGTGGCATTGTCCCCGTGGAACTAGAAGGCCCAACATGGCTACCATCGGTCACAGGTCTATCGTGACTCTGTCAGGAAGGCCCTACACCTGTGTCTTAATCAGGGTCAGCCTGTCTCTCCACTGTAGTAGCTGCTACAAAGGCAGTGTGTCTAAGCAGTCCATGTGCAACACTCCTCATCACGTCCTCGATTTGATCAAGTTTGTGGGGTAACTGAGGCGACTGGGGAGAAGGGTTGGGATCGCGCCTAGGAGATGGTGGCCCTCTCAATGGGTTCCTCCTAGCATCAGGTCGATATTGGGCAGAGCCACGCCCAACACCCTGGAACTTGGTTATGCCAAAATAGTTTACATGTAAAACGAGGGAAAAATCAACCCACAGTTGCCAAAGGACGTACTGTGGAACCTCCCTATTATTGCAGGGAGGTTTATCATAAACCATGAACCACCTTTGCATCCAATTGTCCCTCCATGGTTGGAAATAACACCAATCCATGCAAACACGTGGCTTTTTAATGTCTGGTAGTTGTTGTGTTCTTGGATCAGTGAACATACTATACAATTGGGCCTTTGTAATATTCAAATCTTTTATTTCCTCCTTGGAAATGCCCATGGAATAATACTCCTGCATCTTAGATCTATATTCAGTCATGTCAGTCTATTGGCAATGTGCATGGATGATGGAGTCAATTGAGCTCTCAATTGAGGTGGCAAGGGACACTCGAGATGGTTCCCCTGTGTTTCTTAGTTCTTGTGTGTGCACTCCCATCTCATTTATAGAATGGTTCAAGTCATCCTAGTCAAAATTTGGTTGGGGGTTTTGATTTTCTTGGGCATTTGGATTTTCTTGAGGGTTTTCATTAGTTCCACCGGAATCCATGTTAACATTTTGTTCATTCATTGTGTAGGTTTACACTCTGCAATTGAAAATTTGTATATTATTTTAATAATTTGGGGATTATTACAAATTTAATAAACAAACAAAAATGAATAAAATGACAAAAACAATGAATAAAATGAAAAAACAATGGCATTTACCTATCCAATGCAATTGGTGGATGGATGAAGATGGATTTTGAGTGAAAATGGTGCACTTGGTTGGTTGTAGCTCCGCGCACGCAGTGGTTGATTCACATTCCGTTGGAATGGACACAATGAAAAGAAATTGGGTTTGTTTTTTTTAATACCTTAACTAGGGAGCGTGCACGTATTTTTCCACGTACATGCTAGGAATGCGCATGCGCTAGTAACACACATGTGCCTCGGTTCGGTACCTAACATAATGGCATGTGTGCGCTACCTTAGGCGCATGCGTGGGTTTGTTTTTTCCCCGCTAGTGCTTGTTGCAATAGCTTTGGGGAGCAACTTTGTGCGCTCACCCTTCTATGTCAAATTAACCACCCCCCTTGACCCCTTAATATGAGGAAATATATTTTGATGTTTTTAGAGTATTCAAACCCACAATATGAATGGATGTGCTATGATATTACCTCATTAGTGAACCCATTGTGGTTTTTTGACAATTTCTTGCAATTTAGAACAAAAATATTTAAAATATATTCAAATCATAGTTAATTAAGATTCAATTAGGGTTTAATAACTGAGATTTGACATTTTTAATCCAATTATAGTAGAAAGAATCACTAAAAACCCAACAAAAATGGGAAAACTAGGTCCAAAAAATCAAGTTCCCGGGGTGTCGTAGGCTTAGAATGGTGCGCAGTGAGACACTTTGGACAGTGTTGCACTGGTATAATAGTGACAGGTGAGACACTTATACAGTGTCACATTGTGTTCAACAGGGAGGTGTGACATTCTCTAAAGGTTCAAGAAACCAAAAAATCCGAGCCCAATTTTATTTTGTTTTAGGTTTTTAAAGCCTGATTTTGGTTGGTTGTGGATTTCTAAAGGTTTTTAAACTTGATGAAAAGGTCCTAGGATAGTTTTAAAGCATGAATTAGTGAGATCTTAAGGTTAGAATAACAATTTTGAGAAAAAAATTCAAATATAATCCCCAGTGGAGTCGTTAATATGTTGATATATATTAGTGTAGGGACTTGTCTACTACATTATTACTAGAAGTAGGTGAAGCTTCATTGGCAGAAACACATGCAATAATCAACATTCCTTTGATATTTCTAAGTAATTTTCAAGAAAAGAGAAGGGAGGAAGAGAGTACAATACCTCTTGAAGCTAGCTACTTGTAGAAGATCCCCTTGCTTGAGAATCCATGGAATTTAGGCCTCCATTGGCATCTTTCTTTCTAGATCCTTGCCTCTATATCTACCTATAAGAACTTGAAAAACTTTGCAAAACTTGAAACTATCTACCAAAATTGAATTCAAAACTAGATTTAAATCACAAATTCAAAGTCAAATTTGGGGGGGAAATTGAATTGCATCATATTGAATTAAGGAAAAAAGAATACTTACAACATTGCTTTGGAGGTGAATCCCTTCTCCTTTGCTTTGAGCCATCCTTCTCCATCCATGCCTTTGATCTTCCAAGTGCTTTGGGTAGAAGAGGAGATTTCCAACCTTTCAATCTTCCAGCATGCCTTTACTCTCACTTTCTATCTTTTGCATTGCCCAAAATTCCTTTCTTATATAGCATTGGGATCTATGCAATCAATCGCTAAACACGAATGTGGGATTACAATTTTTCATGAATTTTGATTATTTTGATCAAAAAACCCACTTTACATAGTTTTTCCGGGATTTTAACTTGATTTTCCAGAATTTTCAGGACAATTAATACACATGTAATGTGATCTTTCCACTCCAAGAGTTGTTGAAACTAGGTTTTGGCCCTTAAGTGGTCCTGGGCTTGGCCTCTTTAGAGAAACCTTTGTCTTCACATACTTCTTCCTTTGTATAAGCTGTGGTTAGGTGAGATATTAAAGCTCTCAATTGTTCCAAATTTCCAGTCTTTTTGTTGCGGGTGAATGGTAAAATGTGCTTTTTACCTTCACTTGTTAAAGGGTGTTCATTTGATTGTTAAAAATGTCCCCACCCAAAACAAATACAGATCCCGAAGAACTTGAAACCTTTGGATAGAATAATAATTCTTTAGAAGAATCCCCAACCAAAGAATTATAGCAACCCAACAAAACCCCTTAAGGAAGTTGTGAATTCAAAGAACCTAGAACTTGGTCCAAAGTAAAAAATTTCAACAATAGTGGAATAGAATTCATAAACTTACCTAGAGATTAAGAAACCGATTCCACACCCAAAGGTAGACACAGATGACATTCATTATCAAACTCCATAGAACCCGTCGAAGAGGGAAAATATTTAGAGAAATCTACCTGCTCAGATAGATTTTCTTTCGGGAAACTCCTACAAAGGTGACCAATATCCATACACAAGAGACATCGAAATGGTATTCTCCAATAATCAAATATTTTCATGTAAGACCCCTCCAACCAAATAATCCAAAACTCCTTCAGTAATACATCTTCCATTTCCATTTCCACAAGAACCCTAGGAATCTTCCTATCCATCACCATAAGTGTCTCCTCCTCCAACATAATGAAGTGCCCAATAGATTTAGCCACTGCCATGAAAGCTTCAAAATACTAAATATGGATAAGATAACTAGGAAGAAGTACCCAAAGATGTCACCACTTCATTTCTTCCTTCCAAGGATGAAAACCTGAATGCCACCTGCTAAAACCTAGTGACATGTTGATGTAGATGTCATGCATTGTTGTCAATGAGAAGATATTAACCCTATCAAGGAGTGCTTGATCAAATTTAAGTCATTTGGGATGGATAACTATAATAAGTTTAATGGCTACATAATCCAATGATGATCCTTACCTAAGAATTTAAACTATAGTTATCCTAAAACCCTATATCCCGAATGATGAAAATCTGTACAATAATTTACAAACTACAACTAAAGTGATATTTACAAAAAAATCAAACAAACATAATGAAATAAAACATTAATACAAATATACATCTTATGTAGGGATCCCAAATCAAAATGTTTTAATTTTAGATAAATAGAAAATATCCTAAATAAACTAAACTATTATAGTTGTGATAAACAAGCTAAATAAAATAAAATCTATTGAACCTAATAAAACATTAGAGAAATCAGAAAACAATTTTAAATGTGTAAAAAAATAGAACAAGGGACAGAAATCTAGAATATTAATTGAATCATTTTTGTAATTCAAACAAGAAATTGATTTGAATCCTCACATTGAATAATTCACATCTAAAATTAAAATTAAAATCTATTAAATTAAATGCACACAAATACTAAATAACAAAACTATGATATTGGCCAAGGCAAATCAATTTAAATCTAGTAATCAATTAATATTTATTTTGATAATTAAAATATTCTATTATTCGATGTATTAAAAAATCTGATACACTAGATATCAGTAAAACTTTATAAAGAGATTGACTGAAAATTTATTGAACAAAGTTAAACAACTATTCAAAATTCATTTAACATATAAATTAATCAATTACTATGTTAATCTAAGTTTGTGTTTTCAATAAATAGATGATTAGTTTTAGTTAGATAAAGTACATTTCAACCTCACAAAATCAACCATATATTAGCGCAACAAAAACAACTCTGCTAAAAGTAAGCAGAACACAGTCATACCATACTTATCAACATATTACTTCTGACAATGACACATAACTTGATTAATATATTATAGAATGGTGAGTAGCATAAAATTAACTACCAATCGTTGGATGAAAATCCAATCATACAGTAGGAGTATAACTTCGAGGAAAATATGAACCAAATCAAGACATGCTCTTCCAAATCCAAACAATTTAATGACTGTAAATGCAAAAGATAACTATAAATAGATATAAAACACCTTCAAATATAATCTTACAGTAATATGGAAAGATAACAAGTCATTAACTATATAAAAGGTTTCACCATTCCCAATAACATCGCCCCCCCCTCATAGAGTGATGAGGTTCCATATATAATACAATCTTACATTAATATGGAAAGATAAAAAGTCATTAACTATATAAAAGGTTTCACCATTCCCAATAACATCGACCCCCCTCATAAAGTGATGAGGTACCATATATAATACAATCTTACAGTAATATGGAAAGATAACAACTCATTAACTATATAAAAGGTTTCACCATTCCCAATAACATCAACCCCCCTCATAGAGTGATGAGGTTCCATATATAATAGAGTGAACTTCAATAACAAATATCTCAACTGATGAATTAAGTAAGAGTTTATAGATTGTCTAGGTTCCCATATTGTATGCAATGATCCCCAAAATCTATAACAAAGAAAAACAAAATTAATTAATATTAGAGTGCCTATAGAATCTTAGATTCTATAACTAATTTATAAAATGATAAATAAATAAAAACTAATAAAAGAGAGTACCTTTAAATGTGAAAGAATTTACCTGGGCTTAACCAAATACTGCAAACCAACACAAAATAATTGGAAATATGTACAAAAAACAACCATCCTTGATGCTAAGTGTTTATCACATTGAGCTAGAAGGTTTATGAAGATCAGGTGTAGTGAAAATATTGACCCCCGAATTATTAATGACTGTGCCCTTTTCTGCAGCTTTTAACATTTTCTTCAATTGACTAACTTCCTCCTGGTGTTGTTCATTTAAAATCCTCATTTGTATTTTAAAGTCAGCAATTTTATCCTGTAAGCAATCTATGTGTTATTCCATGGAGCCAACTTTGGCTATGTAGTAGACACTCACATTTTGGCAAGTCACACTACAAGAATGGTTGGTTCTTTCCTATTCACCAGATGAGCAGACTGAGTCAACAATGTGATTAGTACCATTTCTCATAGTTTGGAGTGTAACGCCATTTCCTAGAAGATGCATCAAGAATGGAGGAAGATTTGAGACAAAATCAAACTGTGAGTAATCCTTAGTCTTAGGATTTTAGGAATGAGTTTGTTCTTTTGGGACCATTTCTTCTTCATCAATTAAATCAAGGACGTGAACTAGAATTTCATCTAAATTTGAAGTATTCAACTTGGCATTTCTTCTTCTATTCATATGAGATATGACTCTTTCCTGGCGTTTACTATTATAATTATCATAGGTATCCTTACCGTCATGTTTATTCACTTGTCCATGATGATGGCTAAGAGGAGGGAGATTCATCTTTCACAATAATCAACGAGTAATGTTGGAAATATTGTATTTATGAGCTGATAGCGTATTTGATATGCGTTGGCTCTGTCAGAATCCAAGTCAGTCCTTTTGTCAATCTGCAATGTCAGACAGTCAGTCATTTTGCAGCCAATCCAGCTCATGGCAAGTTAGTATTTATGTAGCCGCGTTTGTATTTCGTAGGCTCATAACGTCTTAGGCAGAATTTAATTGCGGTGTTTATTGCAACCCAAAAATTTCCATGTGAAGCTAAATCAAGTTTGTGTATAAATGAAAATCACTCACAGAGATAGAAATAGAGATGTATGTGAGGGAAGAAGAGTGAAAGGAGGAGAAGCTCATCCCGTGAAATGTATGAAGAGCCTGAGCTCTGTAAAATTGTGAAAAATTGAAGTAAAACTCATCTCTCTGTAAGTGCGGCAAATTTACTCTGTTTTACAGTGGTAATATATAAGTCTTTAGTTTTATGTATTCATTCTCAAGTATGTTGGTTTATGCATCCCGCACATCTACTTCATATTGACCTGCGTAAATGTTGTTTACATTTACGGTCTGTAAATTAAATCAAGATTTCCAAGTATTTTACGGTGGTAAATGTCCTAGGTTAACACGGAGTAACTTCAACATATGTTTCGGTTCTTATGTTTGTTTAAGATTGGGTTGTGCGCAGCTAAATATGTATGTGAATTTAACTTGTGCGCAGTTAATAAAAGAACTAAATTATTAAATATTTGTAGATACATTAAACACAATTAAAATTTTAGGTTTGTCGGCTAAATAAAATTTAAGTAAATTTAATTAAAAACCTGACCTAAAACACTTGCTAATATGCTATCTTCCTCACCTAAGAAAAACCTTGAGACACTCTCTCCTAATGATGAGCCCTACTTTGCGGCTCGAAACATCAAGATAAATATTTCCTAACACAGTCTTCCTTTCTACTTCACTTATTCACTGCATAAATCATGAACAGCTTAACCTTCGTAAAGTTAAAAGAAGTTCGAAAAAGTAATTTGTATAAAGTATGAAGCTCATGCAAAGTAAAGTATTCCGTGAAGTTAGAGAACCGTGCATTTATGTGAAGTTCACCTGCGCAGTAGAAAGTTGAAAAAGCGCAGGTAATCTCCCTGCAGTAAAAAGTGGAAATGCGCAAGTAATCTCCGTGCAGTAAAATGTGGAAATGCGCAGATAATTTCCGCACAGTTAATTTGTGAAGAAAGTGTTCAGAAAAATAATTAGAGCAAAGTATTTGCTAAGTGAAGCGTAGATCTAAATCAAAGCAAAGGAAAATATTTATTTACTGTGCAGCTCAAATCTTTTGACTGCGCGTTGTGCTTTTCCCTTGATCTGGTATCAGAGCCAAGTTTACGAAAAGTAGAAATTCTATTTACAAAAAAGGAAAACTGATTAAAAATGGCTTCCACTTTGGGTAATTTGCAAAATCCAATATTGTCTTGTAAACATTATGAATATTGGTCTCTAACTATGAAAGCTTTGTTTAGAGGTCAAGATGTATGGGAAATAGCCCATAATGGTTATGTAGAACCAGGAGATATAGCAACATATAACAATCTCACACAAGCTGAGTAGGATGTCTTGAGGGAATAGAGGAAGAAAGATGGAGAGACATTGTTCCACATACATCAAGAAACACATGAATCCATACTCCCAAGAGTAGTAGCAGCGCAGTCAGCTAAGGAAGCGTGGGACACATTGGAAACTTCCTATCAAGGCTTGAACAAGGTAAAAACTGCCAAACTTCAAATTCTTAGAAGAGATTTTAAATCTTTGTCAATGAAAGACACAGAGTCAGTAGACTCATTCTATACTCATGTTATTGGTCTGGTTAATCAAATAAAATCTCATGGAGAAAATATAGGTGACCAATGGGTTGTTGAAAAAGTTCTTAGAGTTTTGCCAAAGAAATTTGAATCTTTATTTGTGACCCTGGAGGAAAACAAAGATCTATCCCAATTTACTATTGATGAGTTGCAAGCCTCATTACTCAATCATGAACATAGAATTAGCAGTTCAGATACATCATTGGAAGGTGCATTCACAGCACAGTCATCCATAAGTTGTGGAAGAGGCAGAGGAAGATCAAACTCTAGAGGCAGAGGATGAAGTTCTTTTAGAGGAGGTCGCAGCAGTAGCCCTACGCATGTCACTAGTAGAGGACAGAATCAGATCCCCAGTCAACCAAGTGGAAAGAGGTATGATAAATCAAAAATTCAATGTCATTATTGTAAGAAGTTTGGACACTTCGCATATGAATGCAGGAAGAAGCAGTATGACCAAGGAAAGAAAGGCCAAAAATAGTCAAGCAACAACATCACTCCGAATAGCTCACTGTTCTTAGCATGCGCATCTTCACATGAATGCAATGCTGTCCAAGAAAGTCCAAATGAAATATGGTATATAGACTCAGGCTGTAGTAATCATATGACTGGTAATTTAAATCTATTTTCTAGTCTAGATAAATCAGTTCAAAATGATGTCAAAGTTGGAAACAATATTCAAGTTACTGTTTTGGGTAAGGGTACTGTTGATATTCTAACCAAACAGGGGGAGCAGAAATTTATGCCTGATGTTTATTATGTTCAAGGATTGAAGCATAATTTGATGAGCATTGGATAGCTGATGGAAAAAGGTTACAAAGTTCACATGATAGGAAAGCATTGTGTGATCAAGGACATATATCCAAGCAATCAATTGATAGCTGAAGTGCAAATGAAAAGCAGTCGCTTGTTTCCTTTGAGGATAAGACCAATCATAAAAGAAAAAAAACTCAAGTTGTTCATGAAAGAAAGAATGAAAATTATGATACTGTGTTCAAAGCAAAAAGCAAAAAAACAGACATTCACTGCGAAAAGGAAGCAAAAGACAGCAAAGAAATGCAAGCTGCATTTCAAACAGAAATAAAGGATGAATCCTGGTTATGGCACTTCAGATTTGGACATTTGAATTTTGGTGGGTTGAAGCTACTGCACACAAAAGATATGGTGAAAGGATTTCCATTGATTGAAAAGCCAGAGAGAATTTGTGAAGGCTGTATTTTTGGAAAACAACACAGAGAGACATTTCCTGTCATAAAGTCATAAAGAGCTCGCACACCACTTGAAATTGTGCACTCTGATATTTGTGGACCGATGCAAACATTGTCCATGGGAGGATGCACTTATCTTATCACATTTATTGATGGTCTCACGAGAAAAACATGGTTCTATTTTCTAAAAAATAAATCTGATGCATTTGGTTGTTTTTAGCAGTTCAAGGCACTTGTGGAGAAGCAGAGTGGTTACAACATCAATATATTAAGAACAGATAGAGGTGGTAAGTATGTTTCAAATTATTTCTTAATTTTTTGTAAAAATCATGGTGTATAGAAGCAATTCACTGCACGGTATACACCACAACAGAATGGTATCGCAGAGAGGAAGAACATAACCATTATGGAGATGGCGCGCAGTATGTTGGAAGCCATGCATCTATCAAATGAATACTGGGCTGAATTAGTGGCAACTCTTGTTTACAACATGAATCGATGTCTAACGAAGAGCGTGAAGAACAAAGTTCCACTGGAAGCATGGATAGGTATGAAACATAGTGTTTCAAATTTAAAAGTTTTTGGTTGTGTAGCATACGCACATGTTCCAGATGAGTTGAGAAGAAAATTAGACAGTAAAGGACAGAAATGCATTTTTATTGGGTATTCTGAAGACACAAAAGCATACAAGTTGTATGATCCTGTTGCAAGAAAATTTATTATCAGTTGAGATGTTCAGTTTGTAGAAAATGAAGCATGGGATGGAAATGTAGAGAAAAATGTTAAAATCGTGTCACATGTTGAACATGATGACATCGCAAAACATGTGGTTGAGACTCCGCATGTAAATCAGAACCGCACAGCTCCGTCTACTCTGAGGACTGTGCAACATGTTCCAGCACAAATAACTCCGACACAAATTGCAGTTCAAGCAACTTCGACAAGCACACCAAGTGCACACCAAACTCCATCAAGCAGTTCGTGCAGTTCGACACCAGCAACTCCGACAAAGACAAGAAATCTGCGTGAGATATATGAGACTGGTACACCTAATTCATTTTCAGTTTTTGCATTATTTTCTCAAGTTAATAATCCTCTAACGTTTGAAGAAGTTGTTGAAGATAAAGTTTGGGCACAATCCATGGATGAAGAAATAGAATGCATTAAGAAGAATCAAACATGGGAATTAGTTGATGTTCATAAGGACAAGGATGTTATAAGCGTGAAATGGATTTATAAAACCAAGCAAGATGCTGATGGAAATGTGCAGAAGCACAAGGCAAGATTGGTAGCAAGAAGGTTCAGACAACATCCTTGCATAGATTTCAATGAAAACTTTGCACCTGTAGCAAGAATGGACACTATCAAAACAGTTTTGGCCATTGCAGCACATAAGACATGGCATGTTTACCAAATGGATGTAAAGTCTACATTTTTAAATGGTTATTTGGAGGAAGAAGTATATGTGGAGCAGCCACAAGGCTATGAAGCTCGGGGACAAGGACACAATGTATACAGATTGAAAAAGGCGTTGTATGGTTTGAAGCAAGATCTTAGAGCTTGGTACAGTCGCATTGACTCTTACCTCATTCAGAATGGATTTCACAGAAGTGAATGTGAGCCGACGCTGTACACAAAAATCAACAAGCAAGGTAATACGATAATTGTCTGTATGTATGTAGATGATTTAATATTTACTGGTGATTTTGGTATAGAGGAATTTAGATCAGTCATGGAAAGTGAATTTGAAATGACTAATTTGGGGCTTATAAAGTATTTTCTGGGCATTGAATTCCAATAGACTGAAAATGGTATATTTATATCTCAGTCGAAGTATGCAAGTGATGTCTTGAATAGATTTAAGATGTTAAACTGTAAGACAACCCCAACACCAGTAATAACAGGTTTGAAATTGAGCAACGCTGATGGTGGATCCAATGTAGATCCTACGCTATTTAAAAGGCTTGTTGGCATCCTTATGTATCTTACAGCAATAAGGCCAGACATCATTTATGGAGTCACCAAAAGAATCTCATTGGCAAGCAGGTAAAAGAATTCCACGGTATGTAAGTGGAACAAAAGAATTTTGTATTTTGTATTCAACCTCAGAAAATTTGAAACTCATTGGATACACTGATAGCAATAATTGAGGCAGCATGCATGACATAAAATGCACATCTGGGAACACATTTCATGTAGGAACAGGTGTTGTATCATGGGATTCAAAGAAACAACCCATAGTAACTCTTTCTTCAGCAGAAGCAAAGTATGTCGCAGCTACAAGCGCTGCATGTCAAGCCGTTTGGATGTAGAGGATGTTAAGTGATCTGTCGCAAAACCAATAAGAACCCACAATCATTTACCACGACAACAATTCAGCTATCGCACTGTCAAAGAATCATGTGTTTCACAAGAGAACCAAGCACATCGACACAAGGTATCATTTTATCAGAGAATTAATAAACAACAAAGAAACTTGTTTAGAATTTTGCAGGTATGAAGATCAGGTAGCAGAAATATTTACAAAACCATTGGCAAGGGACACATTCCAATATCTACAAGGTTGTTCGGGAGTGACAAGTTCTGCGTAGTGAACCATGTCATGAACAGAGCATGTTTCAACTATGAAATATTTTGTAATATTTTATATTTGTTTAAGGATCCCCATCTTCTCATAATTAAGGGGGAGTGTTGGAAATATTCTATTTATGAGCTGATAGCGTATCTGATATGCGTCGTCTCTGTCAGACTCCAAGTCAGTCCTTTTGTCAGTCTGCAATGTTAGACAGTTAGTCAGTTTGCAGCCAATCCGACTCACGGCAAGTTAGTATTTATGTAGCTGCGTTTGTATTTCACAGGCTCATAACTTCTTAGGTAGAATTTAATTGTAGTGTTTATTGCAACCTAGAAACTTCCATGTGAAGCTAAATCAAGTTTGTGTATAAATGAAAATCACTCACGGAGATAGAAATAGAGATGTATGTGAGGGAAGAAGAGTGAAAGGAGGAGAAGTTCATCCCGTGAAATGTATGAAGAGCCCGAGCTCTGTAAAATTATGAAAGATTGAAGTAAAACTCATCTCTCTATAAGTGCGGCAAAGTTACTCTGTTTTATAGTGGTAATATATAAGTCTTTAGTTTTATGTATTCATTCTCAAGAATGTTGGTTTATGCATCCCACACATCTACTTCATATTGACCTACGTAAATGTTGTTTACATTTACGGTCTGTAAATCAAATCAATATTTCCATGTATTTCATGGTGGTAAATGTCCTAGGTTAACGCACAGTAACTTCAACATATGTTTTGGTTCTTATGTTTGTTTAAGATTGGGTTGTACGCATCTAAATAGGTATGCGAAGTTAATTTGTGCGTAGTTAACCTTCATAAAGTTAAAAGAAGTTTGAAAAAGTAATTTGTATAAAGTGTGAAGCTCGTGCAAAGTAAAGTATTATGTGAAGTTAGAGAATTGCGCATTTATGCGAAGTTCACCTGCACAGTAGAAAGTCGAAATGCACAGGTAATCTACGCGCAGTAAAAAATGGCAATGTGTAGGTAATCTTCATCCAGTAAAAAGTGGAAATGTGCAGGTAATTTCCACACAGTTAATTTGTGAAGAAAAGTGTTCGGAAAAATAATTAGAGCAAAATATTTGCTAAGTGAAGCGCAACTCTAAAGCAAAGAAAAGAAAAATATTTATTTATTGCGCAGCTCAAATCTTTTGACTGCACGATGTGCTTTTCCCTTGAAGTAACCCTCTGACTATCATTGTTTGGTCATTGGACCAATCTAAACTAAACAGACTTATTAATATTATCACCTTCGTGATTAACCTGCATTGTACGTATAATTGTTCATTGTTTTGATAGTTAGGATTTTTTCGTGTCTGAATTATGAGTCACCGTAGGGATAACAACATTGATATCCTTGTTCAACTTGACTTGAATATACCCCATCGAACAACCAATATCTGGTAATATTTGAGTTACCGCAATGTTTTCAGGAGCCTACTCGACAATTTGCTTAGCACTTTGATGATTACCCCCGAGAGAAATCATTCCCATGATTATCATCTAAATGAAGTACTGGAGGAACCCTTTCAAAATTATTTTGACTAGAAAAACCAACAAGTTGGTCTACTAGTTTAGTTTTATTCAAGGTTTCACTATGCATTTCTTCATCTTCCCTATGAATACCAAATTCAACTGATTTAGCTGAGTATTCACAAGTGTTTTCAATGAATTTATTTTTTTGGAGTAGAGTCTGAGATTGAACATAAGTTCCTTTGTCATTCTCATTCAACCACAGGGCATAATCTTGAGAAATTGCCGTAGAGTCATCACTCTAAAAATATTCACTTGCAAAGATATGGGAATGCGGCTCTTCTTTTGAGGGGTTTGTTGAGATACATCAATAGGGATTCCTTTTCGTTCATTAATAGTCTCCAATATCTTATTTCTTGACAAAAGACTATGCCACTACTCTCCCAACTACGCCAATTTAAATTAAATAAGGATATGAATTAATCCATAATGACAGAGGCTTCGTTATGAGCTTCTATGGTCCTTTTGAAACCGTGAAGATTTAGTTTTTGAAGGATTGAGACAGAGATAAACACAACGATTATGTAGAATGAGCTATGGCTCTTTAATCTTTATTCATAAACGGAAGATCAACTGATGCATTACAAAGCAAAACTAAATGTATATTTAAAACACTTATGGAAACCCTAAAAATTATAACCTAGCTTTTGCATGATGTTGCATGTTTTATTAACTGAACTTCTAAATAGTAACTAAAGTAAAAGCTAAAGCTAAAGCTAAGCTAACAAAACTAATTACTATTTCTAACATTTTTAAGGCTGATAAACAGAAAGTATGGAAAGTTAAGATCATACCCCAAAAGAGCCATAAAAAAGAGAATATGATAGTGGAAAACTAAACTGTATCTTCCCTAACAAGTTATATATTTACAGATGACAAGCAACACCGCTTTCCACTCAGTTTTGAAGAGTTTGAACAACATAACTTTTATGAAGTCAACGGGCCATGTAGGTCTGACCAGCAGGGTTTTGCAAGGGACATCCTTCAATGCTGAATGCTTAAATCCTTTTCTCCCTTTTGAAGAAGCTCAGTGGCCCAAGTTATCGAGTTTTCATCTATCGAAAAATCCAAATCCCTAATATGATTTGTCTTACCATTGAGGGTTTAAGCACAAGCAACAATGATATGCCTATTTTGACCATGAAATTTGTGGATGAACTTCATCCATCCTACCCTCGAGAAACAATGAAGAGCTTCTTCATATGACTTAATTGTTTCTATGTCATCCAACTCAACCTTATGTATCAATCCCATGGATAGCTGAAGGGAATTAATAGTAATATTGATAGATACAGGTCCAAAAATTTGATCCACATGTGTGAAAAGATAACTCGACAACAATAGAAGTTGTGAGAACCAGCAGGAAGATCTACTGTAACCCTAATATGGTAGAGAAACAGAGTCACCAAACCTCCCATATTGGGAAAACACACAAAATAAACCTTACAGTGACTTCACATTAACTCAACATATCCAAACATGAATGCATTTGATGGATGGTACAAGTAATGGAGTTAAAGTAGAGTACTATCAGTCAGTATGTGTCAGGAATTCATGGTGTAAACATCCAGTGCACCACTATGGATATCAACCTTAGGTTTCATGTGATTCATGAAGAAACGCAAAATCACATCAGCCATCTGGCAATTATCACAACGTTAAATGGTGTAATGAATATTTTAAATGGAGGGGACAAGTTAACACTCAATCGATCCCAACGAAACCATAATTAACATAAGCACAATGTGTAATATGCTTAGATCTAGGTTTGAGTTTGTAGTTTAGGTTGTGATAGCATGAAATTATATTTATATAATGTGAAAGCATATTGCATGGTAAGATTTGATCATCTAATCCAATAACAAGGTATAATTAGAATAAAGTCGTAGTGGAAATTATATGAACAAGGTATTAAATTAAATAATTTTGAATATAATTGAAAAAATAATGAAACTGTTCATTCTTACATAAATATTAATGATATTTAGTCAACATTTAATAATCTTAAGAACCTTGGTCCTTGGTCTTTGAAAGGACCACTATGTCTATATAAAAATAGAATTAAAACCCTATCATAAATCAAATGGTGGTATGACAAAATGCATAATATTACCTTATCGAAGGTGGTTGTGAATAAGGAATTGTGATCACTTCTGATTCCATATATAAAAATAAAATAGTGACAGAATCAATTAGTTACATGATCAAGTTAAATTCATGATATCAAAACCGATCAAATTCATGATAGCAAAACAGATCAGAAAAGAAAATATCATCAAACAATCACCATGTTCATAATGTACACTTGACATGCTTTAGTTCTTATTAAATTCAATGAAGCAACGTAGATTCAATTAATAGTTTAACTATAATACTTAAGATATAATAAATTTTCCCTCGACATAAATAAGAGAATGAGTTGAACTATGAAATAAAAGAATTGACCGTTCTTATATTTGAAAACACTTTTACCTGGTCAATCTTAACATTGTTTCTGAGAAAACTTAATACGTGAACTTTGATTAGATATATAATTCAAACCTTGCTACAAATTGATCATTAATTTTAAAACATATGTAGACTATTATGATGCCAAATGGAATATTTATAAGGTGGCTGTTTGGAAAAATCACTTTGAATTCCATGCTTTCAGTTATGGAATTCAAAGGTGATTATGATCGTGTTTGAGATACTACTGTCAACTAATTATTCATGAGAGGAAACCATTCAACATATATCGGTCAACCATCGTATTTCAAGATGAAAAATATGGCATGGAAACATTCACCTAGCCTAATAACAACCTCACAATCAAAAGTGATCAAATATATAGAACATTGAATCATAGATTAAAACTTGTTGAACAACTCATTGTTGGGGCCCATTCATTTTAAGTAAATGAAAGGGTTTTAGTTTGGAGGAGGTCAAGAAATGGTGATTCATTGGGTGTACCAGTTATCTCTGGATGTAGTTTAAAATTAAACCTATGCATAGATGAATAAAACTAAAGGTTTTCAAATAGACAAAGTTGTAGTTCAGCATAATGGGTACCACTTCAAAAAACATGACAAGAGATTTTCATCCAGCTGTAACAACTTATAGACTACCCCGCAACTAGTTCATGAAAACAAAACATTTTAAGATCAACAAATGCAAAATAAAAACATGTTACTAATCATCTTACGAGAAGAAACTATTCGTTATATTCTAATATTGTCATATAATTTAATCTTTGATACCAAAGGCATCGCCATTGATTCAAACAGGAATCCATAGCCTCGACATGGATACATTTTAACTCGATTCAACTTCTTTTTTACCATCCACTAGTTAAAGATGTATGGCTTATAACGATAGTTAAATATTTTCATTCGTCAATTTTCTAGGAATAAGTTGGAATCCATTATCTTGACTTGGTGGTCTGCTGATGGTAACATCACTCCCAAGTATCTACAGAAATGATCAAGCCAACTCATGATGAGACCTCTTGTCCCACATAGAAGGACTGAGCACCATTATCCTATTTTGGTGACTAGTTGTGGTAATGTCATGCTATAGATACCCATGATCATGATAGGATGGATCACTGTGAAGAACATGCAATAATTAATTAATGCAAATACATGAGATATCAGAAATAACAGAAATCAGAATCACTTTTATATTGATCACGGGCCACTTCGAGGGGCAACCTCCTTTGAGCAAGCTCAATACAATTAACTTCATGGTGCCTTCATAGGCCAGGAATTTTTTTATTTTTATTTTTTTTTGGGTGGGGGGGGGAATGGATAGAAAAACACAAACACAAGCTTATTTAGTAAGGGGAAATTTGGATTTGGGCAAAACTCGGAGGGGTAGTTGGGGTTTGACTAGGTTTTCGACACTTTCTGAGGGACAAGGAAGCAAAAAATGGTGATTTCAGAACCGGAACTCTATGGTAAAATTTGAAGGCAATCGGGTGAAAATTGAAGTTATGGCAAACCCTAAAAATAGACAAATGTGGGATTTCTGGTATTGGGAAGTGGAATTAGGGATAGGGTCTTCAGGAATGAAATATGCAGAATGGGATTGTAGGGATGTCAGTGAAGTTTCAGAGAAAACAAAGTTGAAACAAGGGAGATATGGCCAAAAAATAGAATTTTATACTCCTCTTTTTTTTTTCCAGAAATGGATCAGCAACAGCGGCGCGGAAGGGATCCGCAACAGATGGATCTGCAACGGTGCAGAAGGGATCGAAAATGGCTAGATCTGAAATGGTGACTAGATGTGTAACGACTTTCAGAATAGATCTGAAACGGCTGGATCTGGAGCGGAAGTGATTGGCAACAGTTCAGCTGAAAATAGATATGGACCCCAGGTATGTACGGCTTCCTAACAGTTCAGGTGTTTCACTCAGCCACCAATGTTGTCTGACGGATTGCGTATTGGGGTAGTACCCCTCACTCCATGGCTCAGGTAAAACTGATAACCGCTTTGCCACAAACGACAGCTCTTGGTTTACCTCACGGGTGGGAACTAGTCAATCATGTAGGGGTCGTTGCCCTTTTCGCTGGCAGGTCCTCTCAATGGGCCAGCTACTTTGGGGTTCCTGTGGCACTCCTCACAATGAGTTTTAGGGCTTATTCCCAAGTACTTCCCACATTTTAGTGGATAGGGATTATTCCCAAATCCGAAGTTGCAACAGATGCAAAAAAAAAAATTGGCAGAAATTCCACCCAACGAGCCCAAGAAAGTGATTTGATACCAGATGTGAAGAACCTGCAATAATTAATTAATGCAAATACACGAGATATCAGAAATAACAGAACTTGGAATCACTTTTATATTGATCACGGGCCACTTCGAGGGGGCAACCTCCTTTGAGCAAGCTCAATACAATTAACTTCGCGGTGCCTTCATAGGCCTCAACACACACTTAGATATTAAGTTTAGGTGCCAATAACATGGATCAATACCATGTGTCAATACAAACCATGGGCCAATACAAAATATAGATCAACAATTATTACGGGTCAAAAGCATGGGCCAATACAAACTATGGATCAACAAAACTATGGGCGACTTACAAAGCATATGCGCCAACAACAATAACACAAACTATGGAATAACAAATATTACGGGATGACTTACAAAGCATATGCGTCCAACAACAATATACTAAAAAAGTAAAGACATGGGTTCCTAACAATCATGATGAGACCCCCTATCTCCCAACTCGCTCCTAAGAATTTATTTTGTTACACAAAGGGTCATACCGTGATTAAGATACATAATTGCTCCAACAAAATCCTTGATGTCTAAATAACCATTGTAGCATGAATATATTTGGTTGAACGCTCTTCCCACATCTATTCTTCTTGGTTTACTGTGTGTTCATTATGCTATTCTTGAATGCTGGTTAGAAGACTCGACACCTAACACAACCTCAGAAGGATTTCATCTTATGCTTGGTTTATCTATAAAACTAAACCATGAGATCCAGAACAATCTTCTATCTACTGATTCCCCTTTAAGGAAACCCCTAAAAATGTTTAGTTTAAAATGATGCTACCGGATTTTAGGATCATAAATTTACTAGGGAAACCTTATTTCCATCAAAGAAAAGTAAGAAAAGAGTAATCAAAATATAAAGTAGGATTAAAAATAGGTTCTGATTTATTTCAACAAAAATATACATCTGAAAAATTTATACAGAGACCAGGAATAAATTTTAATTTAAGGGAATTTCAGAATTGACTCTAATAGATTTTTCCATAGCCTACTGCAAATTTTACGGAAAATTCAAATCAGATGAAAGTTAGGATTAATCATCCAATATTAGTATGATGAAGCAGAAAATCAAACACATTTTCTTAGCATAATGAAAATTAAGAAAGTAACAAAATGCAATCAAAGAAGGTATCCAACTACACACAAAACCAAAAAACACACCAATCAAATTTTGAAAATTATTTACATACTATATATAGGATTGACCCCTCTTGTATTTCAGAAAAAATATCATTTTAAGATTTTCCCATTAATAGGATAGGTTTCAACATGTCCTTCCAGTATCTCAAGGTGAAAGGTATTTGGTCCCAATATTTCTTTGATTATGAATGGTACCAGCCAAAGCTGCTGGAACTTAGTGTGTTCAGCCTTTTCTACATGGGATTTGTCCCACTTTAACACAAGATCACTGACTTGCAGATCTATGTTAGAAGAAGAGTGGTCATCAAACCAACGCTTAACTTCCTATTGATGTTGGTAGAACTTATGTTTGGTAGTTTCTCGTTCTTCCTCTAGTTTTAAAAGGGAATCAATCCTATGTTGGATAGTATAACAATAATTTTGTTTGACCAAATGGGCCAATTGGAGAGAAGGAAGTAACATGTTTAGAGATAAAATTGCTTCTCTACCACACATGACGTAAAGAGGAGTTTCCTATATCCCATTTAGGCATAACCTGATCTACCTATAATGAATTTGGAAGATCAATGTGCCAAATGTTTTGATGATCAACCACTGTTCTCTTCAAAATTGTAAGCAGATTTTTGTTCATGGACTTAGCTAGCCCATTACCTTTCCAGTAGTAATTAGTAGAAAATCTAATTTGAATTCCCTTATCTAAAGAAAACTGAGTTAATTTAGCAGATGAAAAATAAGAATTGTTATTGAAAACTAAAGATTCAGGGACTCCAAATTTTGTAATAATAAAAATATGTAAAAAGGAAATTACCTGATTTGAGTTTACTACCCGTAATGGAACAAGCTTGGTCCACTGATTAAAATAATCAGTGCATGTTAGAATAAATTTGTGCTACAAAATTGAAGTTGGATTTATAGGACCCATGATGTCTAATCTCCACTGTTGAAATAGAAATTTAGCAATAATAGGATGAAGAGGGAAAGCATATTTTTTCACTCTTCCAGATGCCTTTTGGTAGACTTGACACTTTCGGGAAAGAGCATGTGCATCCTTAAATAATGTGGGACAGTAATAACCAAATCTAAGGAATTTATGGGTAGTTGTCTCACTTCTAAAATTTCCTCCAACAGACCCAACATGAAGTTGTAGTGTCCCTTTTAATGAATTTGTAAAAACTAGGAAAAATTGGAAATTTTGGTCAATTCGACCATTAGACTAGTATTGACCCAAATGCCTCCAAATACTTCTGAATTGGTTCTGAATGTGTTTGGAATGTATTATGACATAAAAATGAGGCTGATGGATGCTTGGACACTCTCAAAATACTTCTGCAACATTCAATTACAATCAGATAAAGATAGGGCAATTTACTAGTTAAATCGAGGTTCAAATCCCCCAAGGGTAGTGGTCAAAGATGGATCTCCAAATGTTGTACGAAATTCCAAAATTTTAGAGAAAAGACATGGTACTGTTAAAGGACTTCAATGGGATCCCAAATACATCATCAATCAGTTTCTAAAGGCTTCTACAACTCCCATAAGTCAGAGGTTTGTGGACATGTCTTCACATAGGGGGAAATGCTAGTAAACTTTACCACTTGCTATGAAATTCGATATTTATGTTGCAAGGTATTATGAAATGTATATGAAACTTATTCTAGACATTAATGAATCTCCTTAAATCATAAAAATCACATATATGAACTGATACAAGTCGAAATAAAGAAACTTCAATCTTTCATAACAAGATGTATGGAAAATGGCACCATTTCTGCATTGTTTGGTATTTTTACATAGTTGCACTTGGTATTTCGACCTGAGATTCTTCTGAGAATTAAAAATAGAGTATATATATCAGAATAAAAATAAATGGTTCCAAAATAGCTTACCCAAACAGAACAACATCCCACCAAGTGCGCCCTTCCTTCAAGAGCCAAAATATGAAGAGAAAAGGGAGAAAGGTGTGGAAGCAAGTTGAGGATGAGAATGTCACTAGCTTCCCTGTAGCTTTAACCTACAAAAAATGGATCCATTGTAGCTCCAAATGAAAGGTATGAATGGACTCTCCAATTTCCAATTAGGATGTGAATCTTTCACCCTCGAAATTTGTACTAAAGCAAGTAGAGTAAACACTCCACAAACATGGACAAGCTATGCTCTCCCATATGCAAAATGATAAATGATAAAAAGATACTCTCCTTATTTTTTCTTTTCTTTTATAAACTTCTCAATTCCTCCATGGATAGAATTGATTCCAAAATCCTCATTCCAAATCAAGTTGGGAAGAGATTCCAATGTGTGCCACTTGTCCAACAATTCCTAGTTTCCATCTCCCTCAATTCAAATGGGTGTCTCTTTGGCTTCCCTAAATCCATTGTGTGCCTTCTTGGAGGCTATGTTTAGCCTTGAAATGTCATATATGTCAGATTTCACCATTAAGGTCTGATTTGTGTCATGATTTTCATCGCATCTTCATCATTGTTGTCCTAGAAGCTAGGGAATCTAGCCGAAGTGTTTCAATATCTCTCAAATGCCTCTTCCTCTTCCATGGGAGTTACTCTTCCACTAAAATTTGACCTTCATTGATTCATGCCAAGTATATTGATGTTCCAACTCCCCAAGATAATTAGAATCCACCTTGGATTCAAATAGGTGAGAATAGAATGCCATGTGGCATGAGGAATCTAGCTTTGTGTGGGTCCCACACCACCAATGTGTCTCCATGACCAAGTGGCACCTTATTTTCCTATCATAAATATTTATTTAACCCCTTTTAATATATTTATGTCAATCTGATGTCCATATTTGGTTTTATAGTCTCCTTATTCGAAATCTAATGTTTCCACCCAACCTAGGAAACTAGTTGATTGGTGGAATTTTCTCTTTTGAGATTTATTTGAATGGGGACATTACAGTCCTCCCCACCCAAGATTGATTGTCCTAAAGCAATTTCAATTTAGGATGCTACAAAATTGGTCCTCCTCTATCAGGTTTCCTTCCAGGAGGAAGGTACCCCAAAACCTTTTCATTCTTGTGTTTCATATTGGGGGATTACATTGCTTGATTCAGATAGGTGTGCATTCCTCTCAATATGTAATGTCCCTTTTTTAAAATTTTAAGAAAATGCCCAATTTTCCACTTTTTTCCCAATTTCGACCTTTGACTAGTTTTATTGTTTTGACCTCCAAATCAACCCAAATGCTCCCAAATATTCTGTATGAGTGTATGAATGATATTTAGACTTGAATATTAGGTTCATGGATTTTTTATGGTCCTCCAAAGACTTCAGAAAACTTGATTTATACTCTGACCAATATATGCAATTTTGACTAGTAATTTGTGTATCAAATCCCCCCGGGGTAACATTGAAAATGGCCTCCCAAATGCCTCTAAACTCCCTCAAATTTATGAAAAGAGGTATGTAATGTGTTAAGTATGTTATTAAGGTCTAATATGCACCATTAATGGATTATTACAACTATTCTCACCCTCTCCCATTCAACTGCAAAAATTCCCAATTCGACCCTTGGGGATATGGCACTATTTCACCTCCCAATACAACTAAACTGAGTAAAAATGCTTCAAATGATCAAGTACAGTACATGAAACTTGTATAAGGCATCCATGGCAGTATATTGATCACAAATATATCATAGAATCATCCTTCCATTTGAAATAATAAACATTTCATTGTCATACATCAATGCATTGGGGAAATGGACATTGTTTGCTCATTAATCAATATTTTTGCATACAATCAGTGGGTTTTTCGACCTGAGACTTTATTAATATGAATAACAGAGGATATGAAGCTATTAAAATCAGAAAAATATCATATGAAGCTCTCCCAATGAGTACAAGAGCTCACCCAAAGCGCAATCCCTCAAGGAGCATGAATATGCCTTCAAAATTGAAAATGGTGGAGAAGAAGTGCTGCACTAAACCAAAACATGAAAATTCCTGTAGCTGATACCTACAAATACAAACTCCATTAAAGCTCCATGAAAGACCTGAGTTTCCTCTCCAAACACCAACTTGGATGGGAATCTTTCACCCTCGAAATTGGCTAAGGCAAGAAACTGGTCATCCACTAGCTTTCTCTTCACAAATGCAACTTTTCTCAAATCATCAATAGCCATTCTCATACTTGATTTCTACATTTCATAACCAACATTAGCCTTCTAAGGGTCGAAATCCTCTCAATAGCTTCAAGATATTTCCACTTAGGAAATATTCCACATTTGCCACTTGTCTCCTAGTTCCAACCTTCCATCTTCTCCCAAATTCAAATTTGAGTCTCTTTGGCTTCTTCCACTCCCATGAGCACCTTCCTTGAGCCTATTTTTGGGGATGACATGTCATAATAGTCAAATTTCAGAGGTTAGGTCTATAATTTGTCAAAGTTGTCATATATTCTCCATCGTTGGTGTCATAGGGGCTACAGAATCTAGCCCAAGTGTCCACAAACTTCCAATTTGACTCTTTATCTTCCATGCAGGCTACCAATCCATCCCAATTCAACCTAATATGCTCAATTCCATGTGTTATGACTTATCAACTCACCCAAAAGTGTTCACCTTCCCATGAATTCGAATTGGCAAGAGAGAGATGCCATGTGTCATTGAAAAATCAAGCTAGTGTGGGTCCCACACCCTCCATATGTCTCCAAACCCACTTGCCACCTAGAATTTCTCTTGAATTTATTTATTCACCATATTTATTAAATACTTGAATCCTTTGAATGTCTAAACATCATTTATTAGCTTCCCTATTACAATTCCACATGTTCCCATCCAACCTAGGAAACTAGTAGGATTGATGGGATTGTCTTACTATGCAATTATTTGAATGGGGAAATTAGAATCCTTCCCACCCAATATTGCTTGTCCTCAAGCAATTTCAAATTTGGATGCTGCAAAATCTTCTCCTCTTCCCATGTGGCATATTCATTTGGTAAGTCCTTCCATTGCACTAAATATTCTTTGATAATTCTACTCCACAACCTTCTTTGCCGTGTCTTGAAAATCTTTTCTGGAACAAGTGTGAGCTGACCTTCATCATCCAAAGGAGGAAGTATTTCTGAAGTGATGATTTGCTGGCCAAGGGCTTTCTTGAGACAGGAAACATGAAATACATTGTGGATTTTACTCCCTTCCGGAATTTCTAGTTCATATGCTACTTCTCCAACCTTCCGCACTACCTTGTATGGCCCATAGTACCTTGGTTTTAATTTTTCTACTCCATTCTTTTTTAGAGATGTTTGTTTATATGGATGCAACCTTAAATATACTAAATCATTGACTTGAAAGGTTCTTTCTTCTCTATGTCTATCTGCATATTGGTTTTGTTGATTTTGAGCAACCTGCAAATTGTCTTTCAAGAGCTTTAAAATTTCTTGGCTCTCTTCCACCCAATCTTTAGCCTTTGGGGCTCTACTATCACCAAATATAATTTCAGCAAATGTAAGTGCATCATAACCATATAATTCTTTGAAAGGAGACATTCCTATTGACATATGATAAGTGGTGTTGTAGCAAAACTCACCCAAGTGTAGACATTTTGCCCATGCTTTTTGCTGCTCTCCCACATAGTTTCTTAGGTATCCTTCCAACCATTGATTTAACCTATCTGTTTGTCCTTCAGTTTGTGGATGATAGCTGGTACTTGGAGTCAATTGTGTGCCTACCAATCTAAAAATTTCTTGCCAAAAAGCACCCATGAATCTACTATCTCTATCACTGGCAATGCTCTTGGGGTGCCCATGCAATCTGAAGATTTATTTGAAACAAATATCAGCCACTTGTGCAGCACTAAAAGATGATGTAACAGCAAATAAATGAGCAAATTTTTTCAACCTATCAACTACCACATATATGCAATCCTTACCCAAAGATTTAGGCAACCCGGTGATGAAATCCATGGAGATACTGTCCCATTTTTGCTCTGAAATGGGCAAGGGTTGTAATAGGCCGGCTGGACATGTAAGTTCTGATTTGTTTTGTTGACATACTTTACATTCATTCACATACTTCTAAACATCTTCCTTCATCCCCTTCCAAAAAAATATTTTCCTCAACTGTCTATAAGTTTTGAAGATCCCTGGATGGCCCGCTAGTGGGGAATCATGCGCTTCTTGCAAAATTCGGTACTTGAGCTTGGATTTGTGAACTAAATAAATTCTTCCCTTATAATATATCATCCCATTCAAAATCCTATAGTTATCATCTCCTTTGATTCCATCCAACACATCACAAGCAAATTTGTCTTTAGCATATTCAACTAGTAGCATGTTTTTCCAATCCTTGGCAATGTCCATGAGAGAAAAAGAAGGTCTTCTTGACAAAGCATCTGCTACTATATTATTCTTTCCTTTGACATATTCAATATCAAAATCATAAGCTTGAATCTTTCTTACCCACTTTTGTTGCCTTTCATTTAGATCTTTTCTGTGAGAAAGTGTCTTAGACTATTGTGGTCAGTTTTCAACACAAACTTGTTTCCCACCAAGTATTGTCTGAATTTGGCCAATGCATGCATAATGGCCAGCATTTCTTTATCATATATGGAGTAAAGTTTTTCATGAGGCTACAACTTTCTGCTCTCAAAGGCTATGGGGTGGTGTCCTTGCTTTAG
The DNA here is from genome assembly GCA_027924585.1 of Larix kaempferi. Taxonomy (NCBI): domain Eukaryota; kingdom Viridiplantae; phylum Streptophyta; class Pinopsida; order Pinales; family Pinaceae; genus Larix; species Larix kaempferi. The sequence continues at coordinate 4,179,072 of BSBM01000512.1, read as the reverse complement.
GACAGCCCCTATTCCTCCACCCGAAGCATCACATTCCCCAACAAAAGGTTTAGTAAAGTCAAGAAGTGCAAGTATGGGACAATTGCTCATTACCTCTTTCATTTTTTGGAAGGCCTTTTCTACCTCTTCATCCCACTTGAAAGCATCCTTCTTAGTCAAATCAATGAGTGGAGAAGTCAACTTGGAGAACCCCTTCACAAATTTTATGTAGTAGGTGCATATGCTAATAAAACCTCTCAATTCAGTAATATTTTTTGGTGATGGCCATTTCAAGATAGCTATGATTTTTTCCATGTGTACCTTCACTCCTTCCTACCCAATAATGTGCCCAAGATACAGTAGTTCTTTCATCCCGAATTCACATTTTGATAACTTAGCAAATAAGGACTCTTCTTGCAAAATTTTCAACACAATCTCTAACTGCTGCAAATGTTCTTCCCATGTTTTACTGTAAATGAGAATGTCATCAAAGAAAGCCAAAAAAAACCTTCTGAGTTGCTTGCAAAATATCCTATTCATACATGCTTGAAATGTGGCTGGAGCATTAGTTAACCCAAAAGGCATGACAAGAAATTCAAAATGGCCAAAATGACATCGAAAAGCGGTCTTTTGCACATCTTCATCTTTCATTTGAATTTGGCGATACCCTGATCTAAGGTCAATTTTTGAGAAGTATTTGGCCCCATGTAGCTCATCCGTAAGCTCATCAATCCTAGGAATAGGATACCTATTCTTGATAGTATTTTTGTTCAAGGCTCTAAAATCTATGCACATTCTCAATGTTCCATCTTTTTTCTTCACTTGCACTACTGAAGAAGCATAAGGGCTAGAGCTTGGTCTAATGAGTCCCAACTCTAGGAGTTCTTTGATGGCTTTTTCAATCTCATCTCTGAAATTTTTAGGATGTCTATAAGGTGGTATCTGAATGGGTGAAGTACCCTCCTCCGAAATAATACTGTTCTCAACCCCCCTATCTGGTGGTCTACCATGTGGAAGGTCTCTAAAAACCTTTTCATATTTTTGCAAAAGTCTCTCTATCTCCTTTGGGTGTTCAACAATATTTATCGTTGGCTTGGGAGATGTAATATGACATTCATCAGCCCATTCTATATCACCATGCCTCAATATAGATCTCATTCTATTGCAAGTCACTACTTGATTTGGATAAGTGTGTTGCCCTCTCACGACTCTTTGTACTCCTTTTGAATCTTGGAATTTCATTTCGGGAATTTGATAATTTACTGTATGCTCTCCTATTGAATACATCCATTGCACTCCCAAAATCACATTAGTATCAACAACATCAACTACATAAAAACTATCAACAAAAGTATAGTTACCTACGGTGACTTGCAGCTTTGGAACCTATGTTTTGCATTGTATTGTGTTGTGACCGGGAATGACAACTGTGAAGCCATCAAATGGTTCAATAGGTATATTTATTTTCTCCACCATCTCTGCATCAATGAAGTTATGGGTGGATCCTCCATCTACCAAAACTGAAGTTCTTTGTCCTTGTACCACACCTTTGCATCAGATAGTATGATAGCGAGGTACTGCTGAAAGTACTACCATTCTTGCTTTGTCCGGTGAAGGCTGATTTTCTTCTTGTCTTTCCTCTTCTACTGTTGTCTCATATGCCTCTTCTTGATCTGAAATATGTCCATCTTCATCCATGCCCCCATCATACCCCTCATTATCAGAAAATGCTTCTATGTATTGAGCCTTTCCTTTAATACATTTGTGCCCCGGTGTCCATGATTGGAAGCATGTGAAGCACAGTTTCTTTTTTCTAAGTTCATCCCTGTTTAGTCCTTCTTTTTTATTCCTTTCAAATGACTCTCTTTTCCAAGGTTTCTTATCATATCCATCCCTTTTCCAAGGGTTCTATTCAAATTTGAAGCTAGGCTTGGGAGGAAATCTCGTTCCAGGAAGCACATTTTGGAGATCCCTAGTCAAGCTCATTGCATCTTTTAATGTAGTTGGCTTGTGGGATTTGACCAAACCTCTTAAGGGTTTAGCCAAACCTTCAGTGAACAACAATACTAATCTTCCCATAGATACATCAGCCACCTTGACTGATAATTTTTGGAATTCCAACATATATTCAGTAGGGGACCCAGTTTGCTTCAATTGAGCTAGTTCTTTGAAAGGAAATTATGGATCTTTTTGTTCAAATATTTCTAGTGGCTTGTCAACAAATTCTCCATATTTTTTAACCTGATTATGACCCAAGGTATTCAGCCCATGAAACCACCATTCATTGGCATCTCCTTCAAAATGCAAAATGACCATTTTTAATGCATCCTATTCGAACATAGGATTCAGCTGAAAATATACATCCAATTTTTGCACCCAAGTGTTAGTAGAATTTTGAGAAGAAGCATCAAAAGTAGGAAGTGACATTTTTCCAATAGCACAATTTAATTCTTTGTTTTGGAATGGACTCCTATTGTCTTCCCTCCTTTTAATTTTTTTGTATAGCATCAATGTAGTCACTGAGTGGTACACCTTGTTATCCCTAAAGTTGAACCCTGACTGCTAGGGTCAAGCTTAAGGAAATCTTAGATAGTAGATATCAGACATCTACTCAGTAATTCTATCCGTTTTGGTGGCAGATGAGTATATGACAGAGATCAAGCAACTCAATAATCAGGTAGCAGGGAGTACATGAGTTTCAGTACTTAAACATGGACAGAAAATGATTGTGATCATAAATATACAAATGTAAGAGCTTTGAATTTCATTTCATAATTGGGGCATAGTTGTATACTAGTCAAGATAATCGCAACATGAAATTGAGACCATGAATTGACAAAATAATGACAGTATATACTTCATAGATTAATATAAAACAGGCTCAAAGATTATACTTTACTTCAAAAACATTCATTTCTGGAACATACTAACATAAGAAACTTCATATAATTGCAACCCTACCTCAGCCCTCTCGGCTGGAACTCTGCCTCCATTTTACATTGAAAATGCAAGCATTTATAGAAATACAATCTTCTAGCAGCTACAAGTTTTAGGAATAATTCTAAAAATAGAAGAAATCTATGATTCTTTTCAAGAAGGCGGATTTGCCATGATAAAATGTCTTCGAAATAGTGATCTGGAGCTTATTCCTTAATTGTGAATCTTATTTCCTATCAACACCCTGCCACATGTACATTTGTTGTTTTCGTGTTCTAAAGTGCTGGAAATGATCCTTTTTCGAATGATTTACTGTTACCACAAATGTTGGGATGCTGAAATTCAAATTAAATTTCCTGGAATCGATCCTCTAACTGCTGCAATTATGCCTTTAAATCAAGAACTATTTGTACTACCTTTCTAAATATAGGTCAAGATACAATTGACTACTCGTAAATTAGCTCATTTCTTGGTTTTTGTTTTTGACAAGTATTCTGTTACAAATGCTCTGTTACTTGTACTTGAATCTGAAAAATCCCTCAATTCTGAATATGATAAATATTTGTTAAAGCTTTCGATGAGGAGATGTGGTTTGATACTTGGATGTTGGACATTCTGTGGCACTAGGAACTTGGGTGTTCTTCTTGACATTGGGCGTTCTTCTTGACCTAGGCATTCTCATATTCACTGCAATTTTGGTGTTTTACAAAATCTTTCATCATAAGCAAGCTACGCGTTCATCCTTCATCTGATGTTTCTAATGTTTAATTATATTTTTTAAGAAACTCACAACAGATTCCTTTAAACACTCCAAGACGGTGTGCTATTTATGCAAACCCTACATATTTCAAAACATTTCAAAGTCATTTCCACTACCTACAGCAGGCAAGGATACTTAGCTTCCTCGGTGTCAAGACTTATGATGCTTGTACGTCGCCTAAGCTCGACCACTTGGAATTTGTATAAATACTGTATAAAACTCAATGTAGAGGACTGGTAGCACCTGGATGATTTCTCTTGCTCTTGGTGTGGACATTTGGCATGATCAATTACTTGGATCAAAATCAAATCTGTGTAGTAGACTTGTAATGACCCTTTTTCAAAATTCTATTAAAATGCCAATTTTTCCACTTTTTCCCCAATTTCGACCTTTGACTAGTTTAACTGTTTTGACCTCCAAATCAACCCAAATGCTCCCAAATATTCTGTAGGAGTGTATGAATGGTATTTAGACTTGAATATCAGGTTCAAGGATGTTTTATGGCCCTCCAAATACTACTGAAAACTTGATTTGTATTCTAATCAATATAGGTAATTTTGACTAGTAATTTGTGCATCAAATCCCCCCCAGGTAACACTGAAATGGCCTTCCAAATTCCTCCAAACTCCCACAAATTTATGAACAGAGGTATATAATGTGTTAATTATGTGATTAAGGTCTCATATGAACCATTAATTGATTTTTACTACTGTTCTAACTCTCTCACATTCAACAGCAAAACCCCCCAATTCGACCCTTGGGGAAATGGCACTATTTCACCTCCCAATACAACTAAACTGAGTAAAAATGCTTCAAATGCTCAAGTACAGTACATGAAACTTGTAGAAGACATCCATGGCAGTATATTTATCACAAATATATTAGAGAATCATCCATCCTTTCGAAATAATCAACATTATAGTGTCATACATCAATGCATTGGGGAAATGGACATTGTTTGCTCATTAATCAATAGTTTTGCATACAACCAGTGGCTATTTCGACCTGATACTTTCTGAATATTAACAACAGAGGATATGAAGCTATTACAATCAGAAATATATAATGAGAATCTCTCTCAAGAAGCACAAGTGCTCACCAAAAACGCCCTCCCTCAAGGAGCATGAATATGCCTTCAAAATTGGAAATGGTGGAGAGAAAGTGTTGCACTAAACCAAACCATGAAATTTCCTGTAGCTGCTACCTGCAAATAAAAACTCCATTAAATAACCATGAAAGACCTGGGTGGCCTCTCCAAACACCAACTTGGATGGGAATCTTTCACCCTCGAAATTGGCTAAGGCAAGAAACTAGTCATCCACTAGCTCTCTCTGCACAAATGCAATTTTTCTCAAATCATCAAAAGCCGTTCTCATTCTTCATTTCTACATTTTATAACCAACATTATCCTTCTAAGGATCAAAATCCTCTCAATAGATTCAATAGATTTCCATTTAGGAAATATTCCACATTTGCCACTTGTCTCCTAGTTCCAACCTTCCATCTTCTCCCAAATTCGATTTTGAGTCTCTTTGGCTTCTCCAACTCCCAAATTCACCTTCCTGGAGCCTATTTTTGGTGCTGACATGTCATAGTGGTCATATGTCAGAGGTCAGGTCTGCAATTTGTCATAGTTGTCATAGATGCTCCATCATTGGTGTCATAGGGGCTAGGGAACCTAGCCCAAGTGTCCACAAACTTCTACTTTGACTCTTTATCTTCCATGGAGGTTACCAATCCTTCCCAATTCGACCTAAGATGCTCAATGACATGTGTTATGAATTACCAACTCACCCAAGAGTGTTCACATTCCCATTAATTCGAATTTGCAAAAGAGAGATACCATGTATTATGAAAAGTCAAGCTAGTGTGGGTCCCACCACCTCCATATGTCTCCAAAACCACTTGCCACTTAGAATTTATCTTGAATTTATTTATTCACCATATTTATTAAATTCTTGAACCCCTCTAATGTCTAAATATCATTTATTAGCTTCCTTATTACCATTCCACATGTGCCCATCCAAACTAGGAAACTAGTAGGATTGATGGGATTGTCTTACTATGCACTTATTTGAATGGGGACATTACAAGACTACACAAGACTGAACAATTTCCCAAATATCCATAATATCCATCTTGGCAAGTATGTAAAGAAATCAACAATGATAAACTCCCTTTGCACAATGTTGTGAGCATACTTTGTTTGGTCAAGAGCTCAAAAAATCTTGGAGAAAATGCTAATAGGCATTCTGGAAACAAGAACTGAAGATAAATAATTTTTTTGGAGCAGATCTGGAGATAAAATCTAGCCTTATCTGGGGATGGCATGCGCCTTGCAAGCTGCCAAGAACTTGCATACCTGTGCCTTATACATTGGGCTATACGGTCAACTCTTGAAAACTTCTGAAATCTGCCACCACTTATTCAAACAAGATAAACCTGCTAAAAATCTAATCACAATGTGAAAACTGCAAAAAGTAAATGCTCATGGACGAGCTTATTTATCCACACTTCTACTCTGCTCTTGGAGAGATCAAGTTGATCATGTGTAGCTCCATTTCCAATGAAACCAAGTTAAAAACTGAATTAGAAATTGTAATCCTAGAACATGCTGCTGCAAAATAAAGATTGAAGAACTTATATGCAATTCGTCATTTATCTGAAGCTCATATTTGCAGCTGAACAAAACTAAATGATTTGAATTGATAAAAACCTCGATATAAGTAGCTATTGGATCATAAAAACAATTAAAAATCATGTTCTGATGAGATATCCCTGTTTCTTCTTGAAGATAAGCAAGCTGCCTCTGGATAAACTCTGACCTCACTATTTCCATAAAACCATCTTCTTCACAATCATTTGAAAACCACTTTCTACTTTCTAAGATATGCAGATTTAATTCTTCATTCAAAGCCATGCACATATCTTCAAAAATGCTTGAAACAACAGCAATAATACTTAAATCTTGAGAAATCTTTTCTGTCTCAAATGCTTTTAAAATCTTCTTCAAAAAATCAATTTTATCTTCTTCACTATAAATGTTATCAGAATCCAAAAAAGAAGACAAATCTTTGTCCCATTCATCAATAGAAGACATACTCATACATTCTCGAAAACCTTGAAGAAAAACATGATCTACCTCAACCCTTGTAGTCTTGGTACAGGAAGTAACTCGCTCAGCAACTGAATCTTCCATTTTGAAACCAGTGGAGTCACCAGGTGAATATCGCAGCCACTATGTCACCAGCCTTTGTTCACCATCAATGTCTGGATATATTCGTTGTCGTACAACCCAGGGAAGTATGCCTTCGCTCCTCCGTCCCCGACTACGGTGCCAAAAGATGTTATCCCTAAAGTTGAACCCTGACTGCTTGGGTCAAGCTTAAGGAAATATTAGATAGTAGATATCATACATCTACTCAATAATTTTATTAGTTTTGGTGGCAGATGAGTATATGACAAAGATCAAGCAACTCAATAATCAAGTAGCAGGGAGTACATGGGTTTCAGTACTTAAACATGGACAGAAAATGATTGTGATCATAAATATACAAATGTAAGAGCTTCAAATTTCATTTCATAATTTGGGCATAGTTGTATACTAGTCAAGAGAATCGCAACATGAAATTGAGACCATGAATTGACAAAATAATGACAGTATATACTTCATAGATTAAAATAAAACAGGCTGAAAGATTATACTTTACTTCAAAAACAGTCATTTCTGGAACATATTGACATAGGAAACTTCATATAATTACAACCCTGCCTCAGCCCTCTCAACTGGAACTCTGCCTCCTTTTTACATTGAAAATGCAAGCATTTATAGAAATACAATCTTCTAGCAGCTACAAGTTTTAGGAATAATTCTAAAAATAGAAGAAATCTATGATTATTTTTAAGAAGGTGGATTTGCCATTATAAAATGTCTTCGAAATAGTGATCTGGAGCTTATTCCTTAATTGCGAATCTTCTTTCTATCAGCACCCTTCCACATGTACATTTGTTGTATTCGTGTTCTAAAGTGCTGGAAATGATCCCTTTTCCAATGATTTACTGTTACCACAAATGTTGGGATGCTGAAATTCAAATTAAATTTCCTGGAATTGATCCTCTAACTGCTGCAATTACGCCTTTAAATCAGGAACTGTTCGTATTGCCTTTCTAAATATAGGTCAAGATACAATTGACTGCCTGTAAATTAGCTCATTTCTTGGTTTTTGTTTTTGACAAGTATTCTGTTACAAATGCTCTGTTACTTGTACTTGAATCTGAAAAATCCCTCAATTCTGAATATGATAAATATTTGTTAAAGCTTTCGATGAGGAGATGTGGTTTGATACTTGGATGCTGGACATTCTGTGGCACTAGGCACCTGGGCGTTCTTCTTGACATTGGGGGTTCTTCTTGAACTTGGTGTTCTCATATTCACTGCAACTTTGGTGTTTTACAAAAGCATTCATCATAAGCAAGCTACGCATTCATCCTTCATTCGATGTTTCTAATGTTTAATTATATTTTATAAGCAACTGATAGAAGATTCCTTTAAACACTCCAAGACAGTGTGCTATTTATGCAAACCCTGCATATTTCAAAACATTTCAAAGTCATTTCCACTACCTGCAATAGGCAAGGATACTTAGCTTCCTCGGTGTCGAGACTTATGATGCTTGTACGTCGCCTGAGCTCGACAACTTGGCATTTGTATGAATACTGTATAAAACGCGATGTAGAGGACTGGTAGCACCTGGACGATTTCTCTTGCTCTTGGTGTGGACGTTTGGCATGATCAATTACTTGGATCAAAATCAAATCTGTGTAGTAGACTACACAAGACCGAATGATTTCCTAAATATCCATAATATCTAGCTTGGCAAGTATGTAAAGAAATCAACAATGATAAACTCCCTCTGCGCAATGTTGTGAGCATACTTTGTTTGGTCAAGAGATCAAAAAATCTTGGAGAAAACGCTAATAGGCATTATGGCAACAAGAACTGAAGATAAACAATTTTTCCGGAGCAGATCTGGAGATAACACACCTCTTTTACACTCTTCATTCAAATCATTCCAATCATTTACTAGTTTCTTATAATCCACCTCAATATTGGGCTCTTCTTTGGGTGTGAGAAATTTAGGTGCAGTATTCCTTTGTGTGCTTTGGAATTCATTAGGTCTATTATGTGTTCCCGTGCTTGAAAAAATATGCTCACTCCCTTTTATCTTTTCCCCTGAATGTGAACCACTGTTATCTCCTATCATCCCTTTGCCTGAAAGTTGGCTACCCAACAATTCGAAAATTTTCATCATTTGTTTATTCATATCTATCATAACCATGGTAATTCCTTCAAGAAATGGTTTTAAGGCTTCAATAAATTCCTCCTTGTGTCTTAATTTTTCCTCCTCCTCTCTACCCATTGTTTTAGAAAAAAACTCTTTTTCTGCTACTATCTCTTCTTCAACCAAAAATTCTTCAACTACTGATTCAAAGGGTGGTGGTTTATTTGTTTGGATTCTTTTTAATACCATCAAGTTCCAAGACCATGCTCTGATACCACTTGTAATGTCCCTTTTTTAAAATTTTAAGAAAATGCCCAATTTTCCACTTTTTTCCCAATTTCGACCTTTGACTAGTTTTACTGTTTTGACCTCCAAACCAACCCAAATGCTCCCAAATATTCTGTATGAGTGTATGAGTGATATTTAGACTTGAATATTAGGTTCAGGGATGTTTTATGGTCCTCCAAAGACTTCAGAAAACTTGATTTATATTCTGACCAATATATGCAATTTTGACTAGTAATTTGTGTATCAAATCCCCCCGGGGTAACACTGAAAATGGTCTCCCAAATGCCTCTAAACTACCTCAAATTTATGAACATAGGTATGTAATGTGTTAATTATTTTATTAAGGTCTCATATGCACCATTAATGGATTATTACAACTGTTCTCACCCTCTCCCATTCAATTGCAAAAATTCCCAATTCGACCATTGGGGAAATGGCACTATTTCACCTCCTAATACAACTAAATTGAGTAAAAATGCTTCAAATGATCAAGTACAGTACATGAAACTTGTAGAATACATCCATGGCAGTATATTGATCACAAATATATCAGAGAATAATCCATCCATTCAAAATAATCAACATTACAGTGTCATACATCAATGCATTGGGGAAATGGACATTGTTTGCTCATTAATCAATATTTTTGCATACAATCAGTGGGTGCTTCAACCTGATACTTTCTAAATATTAATAAATGAGTATATTAAGCTATTAAAATCAGAAAAATATCACATTAAGCTCTCCCAATGAGTACAAGAGCTCACCCAAAGCACAATCCCTCAAGGAGTATGAATATGCCTTCAAAACTGGAAATGGTGGAGAAGAAGTGCTACACTAAACTAAACCATGAAACTTCCTGTAGCTGCTACCTGAAAATAAAAAATCCATTAAAGCTCCATGAAAGACCTGAGTGTCCTCTCCAAACACCAACTTGGATGGGAATCTTTCAGCCTTGAAATTGGTAAGGCAAGTAACTAGTCATCCAATAGCTCTCTCTTCACAAATGCAACTTTTCTCAAATCATCAAAATCCATGCCAGTACATGAAACTTGTAGAATAAATCCATGGCAGTATATTGATCACAAATATATCAGAGAATCATCCATCCATTCGAAATAATCAACATTACAGTGTCATACATCAATGCATTGGGGAAATGGACATTGTTTGCTCATTAATCAATATTTTTGCATACAATCAGTGGGTGTTTCAACCTAATAATTTCTGAATATTAAGAACAGAGTATATGAAGCTATTAAAATCAGAAAAATATCACAATAAGCTCTCCCAATGAGTACAAGAGCTCACCCAAAGCACAATCCCTCAAGCAGTATGAATATGCCTTCAAAACTGGAAATGGTTGAGAAGAAGTGCTGCACTAAACTAAACCATGAAACTTCCTGTAGCTGCTACCTACAAATACAAACTCCATTAAAGCTCCATGAAATACCTGAGTGGCCTCTCCAAACACCAACTTGGATGGGAATCTTTCACCCTTGAAATTGGTTAAGGCAAGTAACTAGTCATCCACTAGCTCTCTCTTCACAAATGCAACTTTTCTCAAATCATCAAAATCCATTCTCATACTTGATTTCTACATTTTATAAACAACATTAGCCTTCTAAGGGTCGAAATCCTCTCAATATCTTCAAGAGATTTCCACATAGGAAATATTCCACATTTGCCACTTGTCTCCTATTTCCAACCTTCCATCTTCTCCCAAATTCAAATTTGATTCTCTTTGGCTTCTTCCACTCCCATGAGCACCTTCGTTGAGCCTATTTTTGGGGCTGACATGTCATAATGGTCAGATTTCAGAGTTCAGGTCTGCAATTCGTCATAGTTGTCATAGATTCTCTATCATTGGTGTCATAGGGGCTAGGGAATCTACCCCAAGTGTCCACAAACTTCCAATTTGACTCTTTATCTTCCATGGAGGTTACCAATCCATCCCAATTCGACCTAAGATGCTCAATGCCATGTGTTATGACTTACCAACTCACCCAAGAGTTTTCACCTTCCCATGAATTCGAATTGGAAAGAGAGAGATGCCATGTGTCATTGAAAAGTCAAGCTAGTTTTCCAAACCCTCCATATGTCTCCAAACCCACTTGCCACCTAGAATTTCTCTTGAATTTATTTATTCACCATATTTATTAAATACTTGAAACCTTTTAATTTCTAAACATCATTTATTAGCTTTCTTATTACAATTCCACATGTGCCCATCCAACCTAGGAAATTAGTAGTATTGATGGGATTGACTTACTATGCAATTATTTGAATGGGGACATTACACAATACCCTTTGTTTTCCTTCCGAATCTTTGAATATCATTTAAGGGATTTGATATTTCACTATATTTTCCTCTATAGAGTACAACCATTGCACTCCCAATACCACATTAGTATCAGCAACATCAACCACATAAAATCTATCAAAAAATGTGTAATTACCTATGGTGAGTTGTATCTTTGGAATCCATGTTTTGCACTCCATAATATTGTGACCTGGAATGATGAATGCGAAGCCATCGAATGGTTCAGCAGGTATATTTCTCCTCTCCACCATGGCTGCATCAATGAAGTTAGGTGTGGCTCCTCCATCTACAATACCTAAAACCTTTGTCCTTGTACCGCTCCCTGGCATCAAATAGTGTGGAAACGAGGCACTCCTAAAACCAATGCCAATCTCCCTTTGTCAGGTAATGGATGATCTTATTCTTGTTTCTCTTCTTCTGTTATGGCATATCCCTCTTATTGGGATGAAATGTGTCCTCCTTCTTCCATTCCTCCTTCATACTCATCATCAGAAAATACTTTAATGAATTATGCCTTTCCCTTAGCACATTTATGCCCTGGTACCCATGGTTGGAAGCATGTGTAACATAGTTTCGTTCTTCGGAGTTCTTCCATTCTTGGTCCCTCTTTCTTATCCTTTCCAAATGAATATTCTTTCCTAGGCTTCTTTTCAAATCTGAATTGGGAAGGAAAGTTGGGCTTGGGAGGATACCTTGTCTTAGGTAGCACATTTTGCAGATCTCTTGACAAGTTCATGGCATCTTTCAATGAAATAGGTTTTTGGGCCTTAACCAAACACTTCAAAGGTTCAAACAAACCTTTAGTAAAGAGAAATACTAATTTGACCATAGATATATCAGCCACCTTAACTGATAATTTTTTAAATTCTAACATGTATTGATCCGGTATGCCATCTTGCTTCAACTGTGCTAGTTCTTTGAAAGGCATTTATGGGTCTTTTTGCTCAAATATTTCCAATAGCCTGTTAACAAATTCTTCATATGTTGTAACCTGATCATGTACCAAGGTTTTAATTCCATGGAACCACCAATAATTGGCATCTCCTTCAAGATGCAAAATAGCCATTTTTAGAGCATCCCCTTCAACCATTGGATTCAGCTGAAAATACACATCTAGTTTTTGTATCCAATTATTTGAATAACTTTGAGATGATCCATCAAAAGTAGGAAGTGGAATTTTACTTAGTGCATAATTCAATTCTTTATTTCAAAAGTGGGTCTTATTACCTCCCCTCATTTTGAGCTTGTTTGCAACAGTAAAGTATTCATCAAATGGTACGGTTCTTCTACAATCTTCACTCAACTGCTTCCAGTTTGTTATAAATTCCTGCATATCATATTGGGTGTTAGGATCTTCTTCGGAATCAATAAATTTAGGTTTAGTTTGCCTTATTGAACTCTGAAATTCATTAGGTCAATTATGAGGCCCTGTCTTTGAGAAAATATTTTTACCCATTGGCTTCTTTTCCTCGAAAGGAGAACTATTGTTGCCTCCTATTGCCACTTTGGTTCCAATTTGAATAGCCAACAATTAGAACCCTTTCATGATCTACTTTTTCATGTAATCAAAGAATGGTTTCATGAATTTACGAAATTCCTCCTTCTCCTCTGAGGTTCCTTTCTCATCTTTACTCATGGTTTCAAAAGAATGCACTTCTTCTCCTTCTTCTTCTCTTTCACCAAAAATGCTTTCAGTTTCAGTTTCTAAGGGTGGGGTATTATTTTTCTAACTTCTTGTCATCATGAATGGTAATCCACATCAGGTGAAAGGACCATGCTCTGATACAACCTATAGTGTCCCTTTTAATGAATTTGTAAAAACTAGGAAAAAATTCAAATTTTGGTCAATTCGACCCTTATACTAGTATTGACCCAAATTGCTCCAAATGCTTCCGAATTGGTTCTAAATGTACTGGAAGGTATTATTAAATAAAAATGAGTCTGATGGATTCTTGAAACTCTCAAAATAATTCTGAAACATTCAATTACAATCAGGGAGAGATAGCGAAATTTACTATTCAAATCGAGGTTCAAATACCCCAAGAGCAGTGGTCGAAGATCGATCTCCAAATACTATGAGACCTTCCCAAATTGCATAACAGAGACATGGTATTGTTAAAGGAATTCAATTGTCTCCAAATACATCATCAATCAGTTCCTAAAGGCTTATTCAACTCCCATAAATCAGAGGTTTGTGGACATGTCTTCACATAGGGGGGAATGCTAGTAAACTTCACCACTTGCTATGAAATTTGTGATTTATGTTCCAAGGGATTATGAAATGTATATGAAACTTTTTCCAGATATTAATGAATCTAAATACATCATAAAAATCACAGATATGAATTGATACTAGTCAAAATAAAGCAACTTCAAGCTTTCATAACAAGATGTAAGGAAAATGGCACCATTTATGCATTGTTTGCTATTTTTACATAGTTCCACTTGGTATTTCGACTTTAGAGTCTCCTAGCATTAAAAATGGAGTATATATATCAGAATACAAATAAATGGGTCCACAAGAGCTCTCCCAAAGAGAACAACATCTCACCGAGTGCGCCCTTCCTCCAATTGACAAAATATGAAGAGAAAAGTGAGAAAGGTCTGGAAGCAAGTTGAGGATTAGAATGTCACTAGTTGCCCTGTAGATTCAACCTACAAAAAATGACTCCATTCTATCTCCAAATTAAAGTTCTAAATGGCCTCTCCAATTTCCAACTAGGATGGGAATCTTTCACCCTCGAAACTGGTACTAAGGCAAGTAGAGTAAACACTCCACAAGCATGGACAAGCTATGCTATCCAATATGCAAAGTGATAAATGATCAAAATCTACTCTCCTTCTTTGTTAGTGTCTTTTATAAACTTCTCAAGTCATACATGGGTCGAATTCCTTCCAAAATTCTCATGCCAACTCAAGTTGGGAAGAGATTCCAATGTGTGTCACTCGTCCAACAATTCCTAGTTTCCATCTTCCCTCAATTCAAATGGGTGTCTCTTTGGCTGCCCTAACTCCCTTGTGCGCCTTCTTGGAGGCTAGGTTTAGCCCTGACATGTCATATATGTCATATTTCAGCATTCGGGTCTGATTTGTGTCATAAGTGTCATAGCATCTTCATCATTATTGTCACAGAAGCTAGAGAATCTAGCACAAGTGTTTCAATATCTCTCAAATGCCTCTTCCTCTTCCATGGGAGTTACTCTTCCACTCCAATTAGACCTTCATTTAGTCAAGCCAATTATATTTACCTTCCAACTCCCCAATATCATTAGACTCCACCTTGGATTCGAATGGGTGAGGATAGAATGCCATGTGGCATGAGGAATCTAGCTTTGTGTGGGTCCCACACCACCAATGTGTCTCCATGACCAAGTGCCACCTTATTTTCCTATCATAAATATTTATTTAACCCCTTTTAATATATTTATGTCAATCTAATGTCCATTTGGCGTTTTATAGTCTCCTTATTCCAAATATAATTTTTCCACCCCAACGTAGGAAACTAGTAGATTGGTGGACTTTTCTGTTTTGAGATTTATTTGAATGGGGACATTACAAAAGTTTGACTAGAACTTTATCTGCATCATCTTTTTTGAGACAATGCAATAAGACTTCGTCATAATTTTTTATGAACAAAATGTCATTAATAAGATGATAAGGAGCAGGCTTAAGTCCAAGGGATCTTCATTGCTTAGGATATAAATATTCAAGAGCATTCCCATCTATCAACACATGTTTTAAATCATAATACCATGAATTAGGAGAAAAAGAAATAGGAAAAACCTCCTTTTCCCATATTAATTGTTCAAAATATGATTATGCGTGAGGTGCCATTGCAATTTCAGAAACTAGCTTACAAACTCCTTGACCTTTAACGACCGAGAGGATTAAATATCCAAGTCATATTCTTGGAGGGAGATCATCCTGTGAGATTGTTTTTCCCCAAGCTCCTTTTGTACCAATAGGTTCCTTAATACTGAATTGCGGACAATTACAATGGTTCTAGATTTCAACAAGTATAGTCTAAAGTGTTTGACTTCTTTAAAAACAATGAAGGCATGTTTGTCAACCTAAGGGTAGTTTAATTTTGCGCCTTTAATTCCTGAACTCATAAAGCAAATTGTATTTTCATCAGCAATTTTGATTTTCCGTGTTAAAACCGATGCATAAGATAGATCAGAGGAAAATATGTATAAGATAAAGTCCTTGGAAAAATCAGGACTATCTAAAGAAGGAGCTTTAGAGATAACCTCTATGATCCTAATGAGATATTTTCTCTTTTTATATTCCCATTTAAATTCAACATTCTTTTTAATCATTTCCTGTAGTGGTCTAACAATTCCAAAGAAACCAAGGACAAATATTCGCACGAAATTGATTTTTCCTAAGAAATACTGCATGGCTTTCTTGGAAACAAGATAAGTAAGCATCATGATTACTTGAGTTCTTTCTAGATCAATTCTCATACCATATTTTGATATAAAATAACTAATATTTTTTCCCTATATGACGTAAGATATATATTTCTTCGAGTCGAGGGAAATTCGATATTTACTACATTGTTCAAAGACTTTCTTTAAATGAAAAATATGGTTATCCCTCTATTTTGAAAATTTGTTGATGTCATGAAGGTAAATAACTACCATATGATTAATCAATCCCTGGAAGGCCACATCCATGGCTCTCTGAAACGTTTCCCTAGCATTAACCATCCCAAAGGGAATTTTTCAGTATGCATATGTCCTCCTAGGGGTTCTAAATGTAGTTTTCAGTTGATATAAATGTGTATCTAGTACCTAGTTATATCCCAGCAATTCATCTAGCAAAGACATCATTTCAGAACCAACCACTTGTTGCAGGACTTGTTCCATAGGAGGGACATGATAATTGTCTTTATTCAATGCCCTCTTTGGATTACATAAATCCACACACAATATTATGTTCCCATTCTTCTTCCTTACTAGGACAAATATTTCTACCCATTAGGTGTGCCTAATAGGAAAAATTATCGTAGAAGCCAACGATTTATTAAGTTCATTTTTAACCAATTGCTACAAATTTGGATGCATTTTTGTAATTTTTTTTGGAAAGGTTTAGAGTGGGGTTTCAAGGGGATACGATGTTGTATAATGTTTGGGTCAAAGGTTTTCATATCACCATATGTCCAAGTGAACATATCTTTGTATTCTTTGAACAATTTGATGAATGCTATTTTTTCTTCTGGGGAGCACTCAGTTCCTAGATTAAGGTTTTGAGGATTGTTTTTTGTACCTATATCAATCACTTCATGTTGCATACTTGAACTATGAGTTTTGTAGTTAGTTTGTTTCTTAAATATATCCCGCAAATCATAAAATTATTGAATATTGACTACATATCTAGGTACAGTATTTACCTTTTCAAAAGCATCATTTACTGTACAAGGCTAATGTATTACCATAAAATCACAATGATATTTGTGGTCTATTATTTCATGAATGGCTAAGTCCCAGAATGTATATTTCATTGTAAAAAATTCAATAACCTACTGATCAAAATAAAAAACCTGCCAATTAGTGATATTATCAAGGATTGAATGCCTAAAAAATAGATCAACAGAGAATGCAATAGAAAAGAAACCTTCTGCTAGTATGATCTTGGATGCGACATTATATAACAAGTCAACATCTTTATTTATATATTTGGGGATGGAATTAATATTAAATGCATCAAACTATGAAATGATTTTCCATACCTCAGTTTGATAACATTTAAGATGGGGAGAATTACAATGGATTGAATCCTGCACTTTCTTAGTTATAATCTTAGAATATAAAAATACCCTTAAGAGTCTAACATTCAAATCTAATTCCTTTTTTATACCTTATGTTAACAATCAAATCAACACCTTTAACAAGTGTCGGTTAGAAGCACAATTTACTAATTTCCTGCAACATGAAGACATAAGACAAGTACATAAGAGAACAGTCCTCTCTTATCTGATAACTATATCCACAATTGGAAGGATTGAGTGAAGACACAGGTAGCCTAAAGAGGAAATGTTCAGTGATTGAACTACGCACTTGAAGGCCTAGATCCGGTCATCACCAATCAACAATGGGAAGAAATGCATGGAATATGCATTAATTGTGCTTGAAAATCTTGAATTTGTGACAAAAAAGCCTGAAAATACTATAGATAGTGAGTTTTTGATGAAAATAATAAAAATTTGGGAAAAATGTATTATCCCACATTCAAGTTTGTTTTCTAATTTCCCAATTTCTAATGCTATAAAAGAAGGCATTTAGGGTGAGGTAAGACACACATGAGAAAGAGAAAAGGCACGTTGAAGGATTGAAGGAAAGTATCTCCTTAATTCAAAAGGCAATTGGTGATCAAAGGCTTAGAGGTGAAGGAGAGGATCAAAGGAAAAGGAGGAGGAAAGAAAATCCAAGGTTTTGTAAGTATTTCTCCATTGTTCTAATATCAATAAATTCAATGTTCCTCCCAATTTTTTTTCAATTTTTTCCCTCCATGTTTGAATTTGAATATTGAATTAGGATGCATAAGATCTAGCTTGAATTTCAAGGTTTAGTAGGTTTGTAGGAAGGATTTGTGGTTTGATTTATAGGAATGGAGAGGATACAAAGGAGTTGTAGAGATCTACTACCAAGGATATTCACCAACCTTCAAGGCTTCAAGAGGTATTTTCCTCCCTTCCAATCCTTCTCAAAACTCTATGAAAGTAGGATTAATATTTGAATATTGTGAAAATTGTTTTGTATTTGTTGTCTATGGACCTCACCTACCCATAGGAATGGAAGGGTAAGCCTTATCTAGTGCTTCTAAACAACCACCTAACAGATTACCCACCATACTAGGGAAGGGTTTGAATTTTCTTTATTTCTCTTTTCCCTAATTTAGGTGTTTTAGCCACCAATTCTTCAATTTCTTGATTTAAACCTATAAGAGACCTCATGTAGGGAAATATTCATGCCATGTGACATAATTAATGTTTAGAGGAAGGAGTTCCTAGACCAACCAATCCCTTGGTTTGAGGAGGAAATTTCATGCACTTGGGGTTAATTCTGAACTTAAGGCCTTAATTAGTTAGGAAGTTCAATTTTATTTTTATCCTAAGTTTGAAATGCACTTGGTAGAAGTAATTGCCATTAATATATATTTATTTCAATAAAATAAAATGGATAAGTATGCACTAGGGAGCATTAGAGAATAATGGTTGACCAAGTGATGACTTGAAAAGGAAGGAAAGATAAAGTAGGAAAAAGAGAAGAAAAGACGACACAAGGAAGAAAGCAACAAAGCTTAGGAAAAGTAGAATAAGGCAGAAAAGTAGGACAAAAGCAGGACAAAGAAGAAAAGGAAGAAAAAGCAGAAAAAAGGACAAATTCAGAAAAGCAGGATAAAGAAGAAAAAAAATAAAAGGTAGGACAAAGTAGAAAAGCAGGAGAAGGTAGAAAAGCAGGAAAAAGAAGGACAAAGCAGAAAAGTAGGATAAGGTAGAAAAGCAGGAAAAAGCAGGATTATAGAAAAAAAAACCAGGATGAAGCAAAAGCAAAAGAAAAAGCAAAAGCAAAAGCAGAAAGAAAAAGAAAAAATAGAAAGCAAGGAAAAAGCTAAAGCAAAAAGAAAAGCAACACAAAAAGTAAGGAAAAAGATAAAGCATAAAGAAAAGCAACCTTATCCACTCCATGATGGCGCCTTGTCCTATATTACTTTCTCAATAAATCAACTCAATCTATAAAATAAGGATTACAACTCCATTTCACATATTTTGATCATTTGTGATTTGAATTGAGTGCAATTTTGCCTTGTTGACGTGGGATTTGTGCTCCTAGTACTAGCTAGGAGATGTGCCCCATGATTCTACTGAAAGGATGATGACGTCCAGTATTCATCACTGATTCTATTACAGATCCTAAATCCTATCTATATGCAGTATCAACTATCATTGAAGAATTCAAGCCATTCAAAAGTGTTTCCTAGTATCCATCCAATCGAAGCGAGATCACGAGGAAGTTTTGATCAGAGGATGAGATCTAGTTGTTTGAGTGCACCCCCATGATAATTCTATGATATAAGTGTGCCTTTCATGAGCATACATATTCTCCACATTCATCATCATAGAATATCTAGTGGAGGATCCTTCTCTTCTTTCTGTTTAGAAGACATCCACATTCATGTACTGTGAGATTTATTGTATTTGAGGTTCATTGAGAAAACTGAGGTTGTAATGCTATCTGTTGAAGTATTCAACTCTTGAAACTAGTTATTATTGTTCCTATATTCCATATTAAGTCATATTGTTCTTAAAATGATAAATTCAAAATCATTGGAGGTTGTTTTCATCTATATCTCTCAAGACTAGCTCATTAAGCAATTTTAATTGACTAGTTCTCCAGGAAGTGTAATATTGAGATCTTTGTGAAAGAATTTTAATTTTTGAAGGTTATTTTAGGTTTTTAATGGTCTGTAGAATCCATCCCAAGTCCAAAATTATAAATTCGAGAGACATAGAGGCTGATTGTGTTTGTATATTTCAAGACTAGCGCGTTGGGCATGAATTCATGACTAGTTTTGCTGTTCCGAGCCTCTGGTTATCTATTTTCTGTTCTGAAATCCATCATTTACAGGTCCTTGAGAAATTAATGAATCCAACCCAAGACTCATACTGATTTTTTGTGACCCTCTCTTCCTTCTTGGAAGAGCATGGAAACAAACTAGTTGAGCAATCCATCCTAGCTCTCTTTCTTCCCTTGACTCCAAACACTACCCGAACCTCCCAAAAACTCTATGAAGCATGTCCAACATTATATTATGGGGTTATGACCTTATATCCACCTAGTTTATGTCAAGTGTAAGTGAAAGAGTTTAGTAGGCATATGCTAGTGTGCCCAAGCGGACTTGGAGTAGACTTCATCCTGGTTGATGTTTGAAACATAAATGGCCCCAATAGATTGTGCTTAGAAATCAGAAGCTGGCCTTGATGCCACTATCCTTTTTGTTGCAAACTCCCCATTAAATTTGGAAGATCCAAAAGTGTCCATCAGTCAAGCTTTGGGTTGGAGAATCATTAATCAAGACCAGGGTATTTTTTAAGGATTCTAATATTATACTTAAGTATAGTATCCTAGGCGATTATTTTGGATTGAAAAAAAATGTATATAGATAGGTAGGCGAATATTAAATATGAAACAAACAATTTACTACTGAAATGTGTAAATTTTGGCAAATATTATGATAAAAAAACATATTTCATGTAAATATAGGCAATATTAGAGACTAAAACTGACCAAATAGTGAATTTATTTTTTCAAAAAAAAGCCCGAAAAATAGCCAATTGGCGAAATTTTGCTCTTAAAAATTACCCTCATCAAGACTAATTTCATCTTAACTAGTTTTGAAGACTAGTTTTTTTAATGCAATTTTCTGATTTCGAAGCTTGAGATTGTGATAATATCATCTGATATCAGGTCATTGATATTACAATTAGGGAATATTTTAGTGAAAATAGAGCTATTTGGGTCAGTTTTTTGTAAACTTTTCCCTCATTTTGGTGCATAGTCACACTTGTTGGCTTGACAGAAGTTACATTGGTGCAAAGTATCACTTATTGGATTGATATGTGCAACTTTCAGGCATAGAGTCGCACTTATTGACCTAACAAGTGTGACTCCCCCCCTTAAATTCGAAATTTAACCTCAATTTCATGCAATGTTTTCACTATTAAAGGTAGATCTAGAGGCTAGGAATTGATATTTTGGTATCTAGATCTCTAAATTCATCAAATATGTTGAGATTCAACTAATTTGGTTGTGTTTGGGAAGATTTGGGAACTTAGTTTGTGTAAATGTTTTAAAATGAACAAGACTTGGATCACCAATTTGATCAAACTTTAGGCATATTAATGGATGATTTTTTGAAGTTGCATACCTGTTACACAATGTAAACCACACTAAACATTAGATTAGTATCATGTTGTGAATAATTTGGTAGAAAATTTTCAGAAATTTATGTTGAGTGTTGGTTTTCATTGATGTCAACTAAAGATGATGTCAAGTGTTGACCATCACCCAATTTCAGAGAGGATGTAAACTGATTTAGTATGAGTCATTGATATCAACACAAATCAAAGTGGATACAATGTTCCAACTGAAATATGAATAATCCACTTTGAGGAAGTCTATTGCGCATGATAAAGAAAGCATGAACATCATAAGAAATGCGCAAGAGGTAAAGATGACATAAATGAAACTTTGAAGCATATCCAAAAAACAAACATATGAAGAATACAAGAATCATACATGTGCAAGATGACTAAATATACATGAATGCCAACCTGAAGGATAATATTGAGTCACTGCATTCAATTCGAAGAAGTTTGAATATATGAATCAAGGATGCATTAAGTATGCAACATTGGAGTATATCTAAGAGGTATATTCATACAGAATACATTGAGGATGTAGTGGAGTATGCAACATTGGAGTATATTTAAGAGGCATATTCATGCAAGAGACATCAAGCAGATAGTGTACATGACCTAGTCTGAAGAAGCACATAACATGAAAAGGGTACTCCATAGTGATTCAATTCAAGGAGGAAAACAAGCAATGTACTCTTCATCATGAAGTCCTTGCACAGACATTGAGTCCACCAAGTCATACTGTATCATAATAGAAATGCAAAGGAGTTGGATGGACAATGGTTCAAATGCCAAAACTTTCAAGTAGATGATTGGACCAAAGGGACAAGCAAGCTAGCAAGTCTATGTGTTGCTTAGTCAGCTGTTGGGAGTGCGTTGGAAGAAAGGAACAATAGATGGGCGTACAATCCAGAAAGCTCACAAGCACAATGAATTAGATGAAGCCTTCAAGTGGTTAAAAGTACAAAAGTTCCTAAATGGGTATGATCGGTTGAATATCACAATGAAAAAAATTCTATATCCAATAAATAACAAGTACACAAGTCCCACAAACAAGTATAAAGTAGAGGTCAAATTCCCTCAAATGAAATGTTGGCATATGTGCAGGTTTTGCAATGTTTCAATTCATCAAGGGCGCATCACCCAATTACAATGTCAAGTATGGGTCACAATCCCCCCAAGCAGAAGGAAGGAATGCGCTGATTATGTAAAATGATAACAACTTAAGGGCGTTTTACCCACAAGGGATGGTACAACAAATATCATGGACAAGGTGATCTATTGTGCACATACTGGGAAGCAATGGAACATATAGAGTGCAATGGTAAATCACCAAGGTACATAGTCCCACTAAGTTGTGGACCTTATGGGTTATTGATACATCAAACATGATTCATCAATAGTGTAGATGATGACGCATGGAATATGCACGATTCGTGAAGTATGGAAGAAGGGCTGCCACGACTGACTTGAAAACATACAATCCTTGCAGGACATGTATAAATAGAGATGCAAGTTGGAGGAAAAGTATAGAGTAGAGAAGTATGTGGTGAAGTGATGAATTAAGAGACTGCAGAGTTTTAGTTTTAGTTTTTCGGGGAATCAAGGTGCTAGTGGAAATAAAGGTATGATATAGCGAAGAGCTGGATGTCCAGATGCATCAAAACGAAGTTTTTATGGTGCAAAAAATGATGTCGTAAGTTTGTGACGATTGCATAAACACTGAAAGGAAGAATTAATGAAGAATGTGCATGTGATGAATATGTTGAGGGACTGTATCACGAGTCAGGACACCGATAGTCATAGAAGTTGAAAAGACATAAGCACAAAGGCAAAATAAATAAATATTATATGTTGTGTGTATGTCTTGATGGTGTAGATGAACTAAAGTGACAATGTGTGAAGTTGAAGTTTACATCTGATGCACAATATTAGAATGACAGAAGAGTTAGATAGACACATCATGATGCAGATGATCTAAGACAAGTGCGCTATAATAAACAGACCAATCATTTGATGCACAGGAGGTTGTAGATCATCCGAAAGAGTGCAACACTTATTTAGAACAGACACATTATACAGTGCGCAGTTGTCACTTTTACCGATGCTTCTTTTTCAGTAAAACAGATCATCAATAGAAAGCACAATATCAATTGATTGTTGCAGTCACGTAAAGAATAACACTGAATCAGAAAGCGCAGACTGCAACTTCAACAGAACACACAATTCATAAAGTAAGTCATCAGTAGAGGTGTGAATTGAGAAGGTATAGAAGTCAAGTGATGTATGCAGCGCAGTAACAGATATTCGTCTGCATACCTATGTTGCGTGTTAGCACTCGGAATTTACCCTTTGGTTATGGAAGGATAATCCTAAGGTAACTATTTCAAACCAAACTTTTGGAGTAAACCTAGATTTTTTCCTACCAGAGAGGGATCTCTCAAAATATAAATGCAATGGCTATAAATATTGGAAAATATTATGTTTTCAAATAGGTGTATGGATGATACACACAAGAACCATTTGGCATGGAGTCAAATATGAATATTTCAAGAACGAACAGAAATTTAACAATAGGGATTTTCACAAAGGCAAGATAGTTGTCATTTTATTGTCAAAATCCTATGGTAGGTGATAAAAGAAGAAAGATAGACATTCCATCAACATGGGCACCGATTTCAGATGAATCCAATATTGAATTTGGAGGAAATATGTGAATACTTAGATCTTAACAAATCAGAGCATACATATATGAATTCTGATTCATTTTAACTCTGATCCAAGTATAGAAAGAAAGAACATAATGGAAAGGAATTATGAGAAAGAGCACATGAACATGAAAGAAAGGAAAATACAGACTGTAATTTTGATCAACACGAGAATCTTTGTTCTTCAAAATATGCTCATCTTTGCATGGCTATCTTTATTAAAACGGTAATAACTCAATACCAAAAAAGGCTCTTTCTTCCACAAGTTTTCAACCCTCATTACATTTTAAACATAGATATTTATACATCAAAGCTCATTAAGCCAAAAACCTAACTGCTTGCTTTCCAAAAATAAATACTTATAACTACCTATTACAATTCTATTTTTAACAAAAAATTCCTAATTAGAGCTTTCCAAAAATAACATCTGATTTCTTTATGTCTTCTTTTGGTCGCAACTACTGAAGAGGCTTGTCGAGAGTCTTCAATTATTTAAACTGTACTTCATTTTCCCATATTTCTCCACCATATTCCACTAATCTATAGAGGGTATATCATAACTTGTCATCTCTTTGACCAGAACTTTCATCTCTATGTCCTCTGCAATAGAAATTTGAGGAATCTCTTCACCTAATGTAGCCAACTGGTTTAAAATTTCAAAATCATCTGAAAGCTTCTCCAACAAAATTTTCCATTTTAGAACATGAGTTCAATATTCAAATTTCTCATGGTTCATTCTGATGTCAAATAATAAATCCTTATACTCATTTTGGGAAATTAGTTCATTATTTTCATTCCAAAAGGATGGTAATTCTTTTTGAATTAACTTTTGAAATCTCTTTTTGAAAGCTGCTACATGTTTCTTCATTCCTTCTGATTTTGCTTGAACATTCTCAATGTGAAAATGTTTCCCAAGTATCCTTCTTTCCTAAGTTATAATTGTTACTCTTTTTTTAATGCCCATTTCTTTTATATCATCTTCAGTCAGAGTATTTAAAATTTTTATAGTATTCTAAGCAGTATCCTTTGGTTTTCTATCTAGACCTTCCTTCATTGTTGTACATCTTTGTAAGCTTTCATCTACTACTTTTTATTTTTCCTTCATGAAATTCAAACAGGGTATGAATTTTTCCACTTCATTTATAATTGAATCCCATATCAAATGCTTTGCACCTTGCATTGGAATTTTTCCTATTACCTGGGTTATGTATCTTTGATTTATATATATTAAGTCTTTATTCTTATCCTCTACTTCTTTTATTTCTGTCTTTTTATGATTTTCTTCTTCTAATATCTGTTTTTCTTCTTTAAACTCCTTTATCTCCACCTCTTTCAAGCTAACCTGAGACATAGCTTGGATGAGTTCATCTGTATTTGCTTCTCTGACTATTGGCTAGTTCTCTGCTGCTCTTTTGTTATGGATGCCAGTTTTCCTTTAAGGTATTCAACTTGCTTTTTGAGACTTATTCTATCTTTCTCCCATTCTACTTATTTTTCTGTAAACTTCAGCAACTTTTCTTTACTATCATCCAAATATTCAGATAATCTTTATTTTCATGTTCCAGCACAGTCAATTCAGAAGCTTGAATTAACTGTGTTGCTCGGATCTTGAGTTTCTTCTTGAGAAGCTGAATAGTATTCTCTTTTTCCATCAATAACCTTTTTCTCTCCTCACCCTTGTTGGATCCATCATTATCTTCCATCAAATCTATCTGCAACATTTTAATTTGTTGTTGGTGGGATTTTTTCTCAGTTTTTTCTTATCTCAACTGAATCTCTAACCTGTTAACTATGTTTTGCAACTTTGAAACTTTCATGGTGGCTTTCATTAAGTCCATGTAAATAAATTCCCCAGTGCGCCTATGAAAATGAATTTTATCTGGGACTATTATTTTTTTCAAGTTCAGCTTCATTTCCGTGACTTTTTCATCAGATGACACAGCCAAATTCAAAGTGTTTTTCGTAGGATCTCTGCTAGTCATCAAGGTGACTTCTGACTTCATTATGCTTCTAAATTTTGGAAATAAATTATAAGTCTTTTCTATGGTTGATTGCTTATCATGTCCATATTTAACATACATCTCTGCTCTCGACGGAAATCTACCAGTATCATTGGCTTCTTTATCTTCGTAAAATTTGTACTCAAGCACTTGAACTTCTGGAACTTGATATTTTTCTTTGTTCTTCTCTTTTCCACTTGCAAATACAACTCAATCACTTTGGGAATCTGCTTTAAGTTTATTTTCTCTTTCTTTCTCTTCAACTTTTGTATCAATGATCTCTTCAAAAATCCTTTTACTAACAATTTCCATCTTGCGTGGAGTAGGTATTACCTATGTTGAATATTTTGCTGGAACATCAGGATCTGATTGTGAACATGCTGAAACCTATTTATCAAATTCATACTGTAGACGATTAGCCATTTTTTATAATCCCTCAACTTGTTGATGGTCAAATTCCTAGATTCTATTTTGTTGTCTCCTTTGAGAAATGATGTGGCAGGGATTATAGTTGACAACAATTGATTTTTTAAGATCCAATTCTTCTAACTTTTTTTCTATAAAAAGTAGTGCATTCTTATTCTTTACAATGAAATGTCCAACTTTCAAAGTAAATTTTATATCAGAAGCCTTTTTAAAAGCTAGAAAGTGATCATTTTCAACAATTAATTTTTTCCTGATAAAATCCAAGGCAAATACTCTTGAGTTTAGAAAGGATAGAAAGATATAAGGTTGTTTCAGGAAGCCATAATGTATGACTATTTTGTGTTCCTTCAATAGAAACCAATCCCCAACTGCCATGTCTTGTTTCAGCTGCATTAATGTCTTCATCTCCGACAGTACCCTTGGAAGTTCTTCCCCAAAAATTAATTGATATACTTCTGATAGAATAAGGTTAATGAAATTAAACATATTTTCCTCGAAAGTATTTGAAAAAACCACCTGTGAAAAATGTAAATCTTTCTTACTTGGAAAAAAAGCATCTTCATTAAATAAGACTGGAATCTAAAGTGCCTGGTATTGTGGAAATTCATTAGCTGAGAGTGAATTCTTTCAGCTAGGAATTCATCATATTTAAGACACGGTACCTACCTATACTCTACCCTTGGTATGCCAAAACTTATTCTAAAAAGAAGACACAATTGAACTTTTGTTACCACTGCATCACTATCTAACCCTAAAAATTGAGCAATTAGAGATAATACCAACTGTGTATTCTCATTGAAAAACTTCATATCTAATGGGTAAGGAATATCTTCAATTTCAAGGTCAAGCTTAAGACAACTGGTTAAAAAATCTTGTTTGGTCTCAGGGGATGACTGTCGGTAATGGATGATTATAGCTTCTTCGACAAAATCTTCTTGCTCACGAGGCTGAAACATGGGAACTTGTTGGTAGGTGGGTTTGGATGAGTTAGCTGCGTAGCATCGCGGATGCTGCGAAAGTTCAAATATGTCACGCAAGGAGGAAATCCACACACAAGTAAAAAATTATACTACTTTATGTATTTTTGGGTCATTTCGGACCGCATTGTGCGGGTTGGGGTCATTATTTTGTAAATCTTGTTAAGAAGTAGTTAGGCGGTTGTCTAAGTGGACCATGAATGTAAAGGTGTAAGCCTATAAATAGATGTAGCATTGCAAGTGTTAGATAGAGCCGGCCAATCGATAGAATTGATATATCTGAGACCAATGATGAGAGATGGATTGTGCATGTTTTGGTCTATTTGAATCTGGGTATGCGACAGAAGAGCTGTGTTGATGTGTCTGTGTTTTGTTGTGAAGGTTAATATGACATGACGGATCTTGAGAAGAATCATTGTGTCTCTTTTTGTTTCCTGTTATGAATGTGATATGCGATATGAACATGTGAATGATGCGATGTTTCCCTGTTCCAAATGATGTTATACTGTTAGATCTACTTGCGCATTATGGTTTTGTTGATAATAAGATTTGTTGAATGATGATATGATTCTATTGATGCATAAGATGAAATGTTAGATCTGTTAAATAATGTTACAATAAGTTGATAAGTTGATGCACAAGGGTCCTCCTTCATTCGGCGGAAATGTGGTTCCATCAGCTCTCCCTCGAACATCTCAGGTGAGACTTCATCTTCTCTTGAGGTGTTGTTGGATAGGGTAAAACTTGTCTGGTCCGGTGCTTAGGGAGATCGCGGTGGTTTGGGTTTCAACAGAGTGAGGAACCCCTGTCGACTGGGTTTGTGTCAACAAATGGTTCCACTGCCAGGACCCTAGCGGGAAGTGGATGGAGGACATGTTGTGGCATCCAACAAGACTAGAAATTCAAGATTGGTTCGACCAAAAGTTGCGAGGGTTTGATGAGAAAGAGAATTAGAACCTTGGACTGACGACGGATAGGTGGCTGGCAAGGTATATACATGACGGTCCACACGAGTATTTTTTCTGCGAATTCCCGATCATCTTGTATGAGTGGTTAGCACAATTGACCTTTCGCAAGGTAAATTTTCAAGGTGGTGAGCCAACGTCCTGGACCCCGGAATTGATCTAGGAGTTGTAAGAGGTAGATAACAGAGCATCGCGGGCTATTGAAATCTGGCTTAACAGTATATTGGAGGGCCATATCACCGAGTTTACGGTCGACACAATGAAATATTATAGCCAAGCTGAGACTGAATTCTTCAATGGACCGAGAGGCAGGTTCCTGTTGTCGTTGAAATTATCCATTAAGATGCTCATTTGTGAAAAGGTCATATTGAAGATGAACCTCGAGTAAAAGAACCCTGGTGGGAGGAGGTTGTGGATACCACGAAGGCAGGCGGGAGGCGAATGGAATTATATGGGGTAGATGGGTGCAAGTTACGATGAGACTATGAATGAAGCCGAGGAAGAGATTGGTCTTATGATGGGAGGAGCAAGGTTTCGACAAGAGAAGAGGCAGAGGACAGGGGAAGGTCCTACTACGATCAAAACGCAAAACCGCGAAGCAGACCACACAGGATGAAGCGACCCCACAATGCCAACAAGAAAAACCAGGCTACACTCAGGATAGAGGAAAGACCAAACCCCAGCAGTAACGTACCCACACCTCTACTCACTATATCTCAACCAGGAAGAAACACGAATTTGACACCACCATGTTTGATGTTTCAACAACACTCAAAGAAGAGCGGATCAACAACTGTAGGAAGAAGGCCCATGATGGCGTTTGACAATGCGAAGTTACCTATGTTCCATGGAAATGGATTTGAGAACCCAAAGAAATACTGGTTCTTATGTGAAGCTGTGTGGACTGTTAAACAAATTACGGGTGATGAGGCCAAGCAAGGTCAATTGGCGACGACTCTCCGGGGTCGTGCACTAGATTGGTTCATGAAATTTGTACAAGTTCCTGCGAGCAATCCAAAGAAGACATTGGATGAAGTTAGAAAAGGATTAATTGAAGAGTTCAGAAAACTGAAGTCTGAAGCACAATACATTATGGAACTGAAGGAGATCAAACAATATCCAAACGAAACTATTTCGGATTTTGACCAGAGGTTTAAACACTAATGGAAAGGGCCAGTTTCGAGATGAATGACATTCAACATAAGGAATGGTTCATCACGGCATTAGTACCTCATATTAGACTTTTGTTGATGCATCAAAAAATTGCGACACAGAGCAAGGCTTTGGAGATTGCAATGAAGTTAGAAGCTTCACATGTTGGTGAGAATGCAGCTAGCATGTCTCAAATCTAGGCGCAGCTGGCGAATTTGACAATTCAGTTGCAAGATCTCAAGAAGGGTAAAGAACATCACAAAGAGGTTTGGCGTACTCGAGGTCATGTACAGGGACACATCAGGGATAACTGCCCAGATTTCTGAAAGTATCTAGTATCAGGAGTGCCGAATCCATTGAGTGGAGGAGGTATGCCATGGTCCCGCATTTGTCAAGTTTATGGGCATCGACATGAAGAGTGTGTTTACATGCATAAGATGGTCACAAATCCAAGGAATTTATACTGTACATTCTACAAGTCTTTTGGGCATGACGATAAGGATTGCTATGCATATGGCCTACTTCAGGAAAAAAAGTATGACTCATACTACGTCAACGGAGATGATCATCGTCCAGTACAACAACCGCAACAGCAGCCGCAGGTGGCCCAGCCGCCACCTCAACCGCAGATGCAATTTATACCACAGTCACAACAACAGTTTGTGCCACAATCAAAGTATAACAGATGCAGATGGCTCCGCAGTAGCCACAATACATTCAGCCAGCGCAATATGTTCATCCAGGGCAGTGTGTATAGCTGCAACCGAATCCCCTACAGCAACAATTTAATCAACCGCAATATCAGCAACAAGGATGATTCCAAGGAGGACGAGGTGAAGGCTTTGGTCGAGGAGGAGGATGAGGTCGTGAACTTGTGCAATGTTATAATTGCGGAGTATTGGGACACTATCAGAAATATTGCCCACACTTGCAAGCATAGTGTACATATTATTTTGTCGTTGATCACACTGTTGATAACTATCCGCAGTTGATTTCCAGATGACAGGCAAGAAATGTCCCGCAGTTACAGAACAAAAACCAGTTGCCGAACCAATTGCAGAATTAGAACCAATTGCCGAATCAAAATCAGCCGCAGAACCAGAATCAATGTCAGAATCAGAACACAAATCATAATGTGAATTAACCCGCGAATCCACCATTGAACCAGAATCAGGGACCAATTGTCTCGATGATTTCAGCAGAACCGAGGATGCAAGATGTTAATGTTGCTATTATCACTCACAGAGGTGCGACGACAGGAGGAGATGGTCTGCATTCACTCATCCGATTGGCTGGGAAGAAGAAGGTGTGGTTTGAAATTGGTGCCGAGTGAG
Organism: Larix kaempferi; assembly: GCA_027924585.1. NCBI lineage: Eukaryota > Viridiplantae > Streptophyta > Pinopsida > Pinales > Pinaceae > Larix > Larix kaempferi. Next base: position 4,148,016 of record BSBM01000512.1, on the reverse strand, counting down.
ACACATTCTTTGAAGCACGTGATACGATAGGAAGAAATCTTGGTAAGTCAAGTACTTATGACATGCCTGCTGCTTTTGACTCCACTTCAGAAGCAGGACCATCATGACAGTATGGTACTTTGCAGAACTTATTTGAAAGTTGCTTGTCGCTGGCAAGAGATCCTGATGCTCTTATCGAGATTGAGAGTCAGTTGCATCGACCAGCCAAGGGATGGAAACAGTCTACAGTTAACTCTTTACAGAGGGAGAAGATAGGGAAAGAGATGTGCATGAATATCCAGATTGGGGACTACGAGGTAGATTCAGTCATTTAGGATTTAGGATCAGATGTCAATATTCTAACAAAACAACCATCGCAAAAAATGGGGATCCCAACACTGAGCTGTTCTCCCGTGCAGCTGTGTTTAGCTAATCAAGCCAAAGTAACACCAATTGGGAGAGTTCTGCACCTTGTTGTGGAAATTGAGGGAATGAAAACCTACGCTGATTTTGATGTTATTGAAGTTGTCGATAGTGGAAGATCCTAACCTACATTGCTGAGGATTGGATGGGCCAATGACAACATGGAAATAATTAATTTCAAGAAGTAGGTGATGACTTTTGAAAATCAAGACCTCAGAGTCATAGCTCCATTGGATCCAACTGAAGGGCACAGGTATGTTGAACCGGTAAAGGATGAAGTTGTAAGAGGATGGGATCACGCATATAACATTTCAGAAGACTACATCCATCTGGCTGTCAACGGTGAACCTGGTTGGTGTAGCTCTAGCTCTGTGTCTTCCGACTCTGATGATGCTTTAGAGAACTGGCAGAATCACATGCATGAGGTGTCGTTCAGGAAGTGTGGTTTGATCACACAGTTGATGTGCAGTGTCACAACTGAGACTATTGAATTACTAGTATACGAAGGCCTCCCCAGGTTATCTGAATTTCTAGTGGCATTTGAAGATAAGGTGTCAGAACCACAACAGTTGTTGGTGCTGGAGGAGGCACTGAAGGATGCTCTAGCACAGTGGTGGGAGACCCATAAGAAGTCGATTACTGGAAGGTCGTAGTGTCGAAGATTGATGACAGTTCACTTTGGCAACGCAGAGGTATACCACACTGGAAAGTATGATGGAAGGAATGAACCTGGCGGTCATATGATTGAATGTCAAACTGTGTGGGCCTTGCGACCACATGATGATTGGATCCATGCTTTTGTCCACACTCTGGATGAAATGCCGGAATATTGGTATGCCTCGGCTGAGTTGCGCGGGGAGATTACCACTTGGTTAGAGTTGATAGTTTGCTTCACTCAAACCTTCAGTTTCATGGATGCCAATCCAGATGTTCATAATGCTCTGGAGCTCATTCACGATGTTGTTCTGAAGGTGGTTCTAGTTTCCTACCCTGTGGATCCGCATACGCATTATCCAATGAAGTCGATGATGGAATGCTATAATATTACTGGAGGGCCAGAAGATGGTGATGACCCGCGGAATATCAATATTCCGAAATCAGAAGGGAGTCGGGATGTCATAGCACCGGATGCATCGAGATCCGATAAGTCAGACGTTGAAGCTTAGGAAGGTCAACATTGGGATAGAGGAGATCCCAAAGTTTGTGAATGTTGGGGACTACTGGGATGAAGAAATGATGGAAAAGGTCACAGACCTATTGCATGAGTTCCAATATTTGTTCCCTACGAAGTTTTCAGAAATGAAGGGGATATTGGGGGATCTCAGAGAGATGAAGAATCCGTTGAAGCTAGATGCGAAACCAATTAAGAAGCCACCGTATCGACTGAATCCGCGACACAAGGAAAGGGTAAAAATTGAACTTGACAGAATGATGGATGCTGGAATAATTGATCCAGTTGAAGAATCAGAATGGATTAGTCCCATGGTGGTTCAGGATAAGAAGACGGGTGAGGTTCGGATTTGTGTCGACCTAAGGACGTTGAATGATGTGTGTATGCATGATCCATTTCCAACGCCATTTACTAATGAGGGACTAGAAGGAGTGGGCGATCAAGAAATGTATTCCTTCACGGATGGATTTTCTGGTTTTCATGAGATCAAGATCGTGAAAGAGCATCGCCACAAGACAATGTTTGTGATTGAATGGGGTTGTTTCCAATACACCGTGATGCCATTTGTGGTGAAGAACACACCTGCGATATTCTCCCGGGTTGTTGTCGTTGCATTCAAAGATTTTATTTAGAATTTTTTGCAAGTATATATGGATGACTGGACAGTTTATGGATTTATCAGCGACCATCTAGAAAACCTGTGACTGATGCTGGAGCGCTGTAGATAGCATCAGATCTCACTTAACTCAAAGAAGTGTATTTTTTGTGCACCGTTCGGGATGTTGTTGGGTCACATTGTTTTCAAGCAAGGATTGTTGGTTGACCCAACAAAGATTGCGTTGATTTTGAGCTTGACACCGCCCACAAATGTCAAGCAGTTCAGAGCGACGCTGGGGCACATGGGGTATTACTGCAAGTTTATCCATGGTTATGCTGCGATCATGGCTCCTATGGAAAAATTGCTAAAGAAGGATGCGGTATTCTTATGGAGTCCCAAATGTCAAGTCAGTTTCGAGATGCTGAAGGCTAAGATGGATTCTGCACCAATATTGGTATTTCCTAATTGGGGAAAGGAATTCCACGTCCATGTGGATGCATCATCGATTGTGCTAGGTGTTGTGCTCACACAACCAGGAGAACGAGATCTTGACCACCCGATTGCTTTCGTGAGTCAGAAGTTGTCATCTGCGGAGAGAAATTATACGACTACCGAGAGGGAAGGTCTGGCATTGGTATATGCACAACAGAACTTTAGGCATTACCTATTGGGGGGTCATTTCAAGATGTTCACAGACCATTCTACTTTGAAATACCTGGTTAATAAGACTATGTTGGGGGGGCAGATATGCCACTGGCTACTTCTCTTTCAGGAGTTTGATTTTGAGGTAATTGTGAAGCCAGGTCGCTTAAACGTGGGGCCAGATCATTTATCGCAAATTGAGACAGGTGAGGAACCAACAAACATTGAAGATGGGTTTCCAGATGTGCAACTATTCAGAGTTGAGGTGGCTTATGACTATTACGAAGAAATAATTCAGTTTTTCGTGACGGGAACCGCACCATAGGAATTTACCACAAGTCGGAAGAAGTAGTTGGTGGTTAAGGCCATGGATTTCTAGTAGATTGCTGGATAGATTTATAAACTAGGACCCGATGAGCTCTTGAGGCGATGTGTACTACCTCATGAACAAGGGAAGATATTGGTAGAGGCACATGCAAGAGTGGCTAGTGGACACTATGGAGGTCATGCTACTGCTAGGAAGGTGCTTCCCGCAGGGCTCTGGTGGCCCACTCTTCATAATGATACAACCGATTATGCACGAACTTGCAATATCTATCAATGAACTGGAAAACCATCACGGAGGGATGAGATGTCGTTGGTACCTCAAGTGACATTGCAGCCATTTGATAAATGGGCTGTGGATTTCGTGGGACCCGTCAACCCTCCTAGAAAGTGAACTAGTGCACAGTACATAATTAAAACGAAATATTATTTGACAAGGTGGGCGGAGGCCGCATATTTCATAGATTGCACCACTGTGACAACAACGCGATTCTTGTTTGATAATATTGTTATTCGGTTTGGATGCTCGAAGATAATAATGAGTGAATAGGGGAGTAACTTCATCAATCGCACAGTCAGTGCCTTGACAAAAGAGCTTCAGATACAGCATAAGAAGAGTACCCTGTACCATGCGCAAGCAAATGGCATAGTGGAGGCATTCAACAAGGTGTTGGAGCATGTGCTTACAAAGGTTTGTAACACGAACTGTGATGACTGGGATTTGAAGATTCCAGCAGTCTTGTGGGCATATCGCACCACTTGTAAAAGGCTGACGGGACAAACACCGTTCAAATTGGTGTATGGGCAAGAGGCAGTCATGCCTATGGAGTACATTGTTTCAAGTTTGTGCATAGATGTCGTGACAGGAATTGACGATGAATCTGCATTAGAAGAGCGATTGGCGTAGTTGGTGCAGCTTGAGGAAGACCGTTTTGTCGTAGGTTTTCACCAGAGCATTGAGAAGGATCGACAAAAAACTTGTCACGATCGACATATTAAAAAAAAGAAATTTCAGCAAGGCAACTTGGTGCTATTGTATCACAACAATTTCATGAAGAATCCAGGTAAGTTACATATGCATTGGCTAGGACCATATCTCATTAGTTTCATTACTTTAGGAGGCGCAGTGAAGCTGCAGCAGTTAGATGGGGCACTGCTACCCAAGCTAGTGAATGGTAGCAGGCTCAAGCCCTATAGGACGGGCCCGAAGTCGAGCGATGCTTAAAGGCATTGCACAAGAAAAAAATGCAGAATGCTAGGTGGTAGGATGGCGCACCAGCAAGGACAGGATGCGCAAGTAGGAGAGATGGTATCGCAGTTAGGAAGCCATGTTGCGACGGCCGCAGGGCCACGACACAGTCAAATCTGTAATAAATGCAGACAGTTAAATGCAGTTAGAGGACGACACTCATTGAAGTGATAGGTATTTATGGCAGATCTGACCATTAGATTGATAGGATCAACCACGGATTCGGGTACGTTTGGCATGCATTGAAAAAGGTGGAAACATGGTCGATGCTTAGCATGATTGGCATGCATGACAATAGGTGGAAGCATGGTCAATGCTTTGCATGTAAGAGGTCAAGTCTGAGCATGAGTGTTGCGGATCTGCTTCACCAGAAGATGGCGAAATGGTATGATGACAGGATCAAAAACTTATGCGAAAGGATTTGCAAATGATTTCAAAGTTAGGCATCTAGGACACACATGAAAATGCATAAATACAAGAACAGGAGGCTAGCTGAGAAAGGAGGTATCTATCAAACAAGAAAAATGCATGCTACGAGTGGGTCAGGAAGCTAGTTGAGTGAGGAATTCCAAGGAAGCTGTAGAAATGATCCATTTCATTTCGTGTGGTAGCACACTAGGTGCATTGAGGGCCAGAATGATGAGTGTGCATGAACACCCAGCGAAGGAAGCGGTGCAAACACTCAGGAGAAATAGATACAACATATCAACAAAGATGTCTAAGTACGGGGTGGTAGTTAGAATATTCGTGGTCCCTGCGACCACCGGAACGCTAGGGGCAGAGGCCCCCTGGCCCTAGTAGTAGATGATCCCGGGTGCGAAACAGATGTGCCAGAGCGGGTGGCCTATCTCGCACCTCAGCACCATTAATAAAATTTTCCTCAGTCTGGAACTAGTGACAAGTGCGGCAGCAGATGCCGGAGAGATAGATGATGAAGGTTTCCAGAGACTGGAGGATGAGTTCCTGAAGTACACAACAACAAGCTCCAAATAGCAAGAACAATTTCAGAAGAATAGTACAGCGACGGATGAGTATAGACCAGCCATGTCCAATTGACGTGGCTCAAGGGTGAGCCACAAGATTGTGTTGGGGGCCTGTTGGCAGGCGTGTTTGGATGAGTCAGCTGCACAACATTGCGGATGCTACGAAAGGTCAAAGATGTCGCGCAAGGAGGAAAACCGGACACAATTCGGAATTTATACTACTTTATGTATTTTTGGGTCATTTCGGACCGCATTGTGTGAGTTAGGGTCATTATTTTGTAAATCTTGTTAAGAAGTAGTTCGGCGGTTGTCTAAGTGGACCATGAATGTAAAGGCGTAAACCTATAAATAGATGTAGCATTACAAGTGTTAGATAGAGCCATCCAATCGATAGAATTGATATATATGAGACCAATGTTTACTAGGTTTGTGTCAACACTACTTCTAGGGATTTTCTAATAGTGGAAGACTCGATAGGACAAATGATGTTGGTCTTGGACGGATTCATGATTACTTTCTCACTCTATGAGTAATTCATTGCACACCATGAAATGAACTCGAGAAACCCTAATATCTGGTATGGACAAAGGTGGACTCAAAGACTCTATGTACATTTGAATTCTCCTGGTATAACCTGTTCAACTTGGCTTTAATATATGTAACCGACAATTTAACCCTGGGGTCATAAATGTATTTATCCCTATATTCTAGGGATCATCTATTTTAATATGCTCGACACCTGAGGTATCTTCCATTCCTTCCATTATATAAATAACTTATCTAAATGACTGCACAAGTTCCGAAGCCTACCTGACACTGACGAGTCTGCAATAGGGTGTGCTCCGTCGCTTTCCTGGTTGCTTCCGAAGCCTACGTTTCGAACCTTCTAACACTTCATGAGACAAATGTCAACCATCACGTGGATTTTTCCCTTTTATAACCCTCGGAGGAGGTTTCGCATGACACCATGGTATTTTTCTATACCACTTCTTCAACTTGCTAAATTCCCAAGCGTTGACACGTGGATATCAGTTGCAAATTTCACAACTGCTCATCTTTTCATTTTTTCATGCATCTCCATGGAATTAAATGCCTCTGAGCCGTAGGTCTGTCAGTTTCCATTCAACCCTTTAAGCCTTCCATTTTTACAGTTATCGACAGAGTCTCCATTATCTCCGATGCTTCTTTCCCAGTGGAAGCTTGTTCCACTTGTCGATCTTCCATGACACAACTCAGAACATTGGATCATCCATCACTTTACCATCATTTCTATGAGTATTTCAAAAGGCCACTTGTGCCATCGGATCTTATTCCTCCTTGATGTTAACCATTGATATTATTATTAACCTTTGATATTCGATGTTACACCCTCAAAGTGGTTTTCGCAACTGTGAGAGGTGGTTTACCTTACCACCTTCTCAGCTTGTGAAATGTTGAGGAAATGATACGTGGAAGGTGGTTTATCATTTCAAAACCACCAAAGGATTCACTTCTTTGCACATGTGAACCGTGGATCCACCCATCTCTCAATCAGTTGACCATTGATCATGTGTGTTCTTTAACGGCTCTCTAACTGTCATTTTGGAGGCCAACCCCTATCTTATATACCTTGTATCTTCTTCGGTGGAACTCTGCCTTCGTCGTTGATCTCTTCCTGCGTCAATCTAGCCCATATTTGCTTTTATATGACATGTGAGATCAATTCGTTATAATTTTATCTCCTTTCTGACTTAGCTAATGGTCATGTGGTATATTTTTGTTTAGGGACTTGGCGCTTTCCTCGCCAAACTTAGAAGATATCAAGACCAATTTTTTTACTATGCATTTTTTATTTTAAAAATACTGTGCCAACAACTGGCTCCAACTGGGGATGCTATCCTCCCTGCGAGGTAGCAAAGAACCCATAGACTAGTGCCATTATTTCCTTTTCAAACTATAAACAACTTCTTTTCAAAAATCAATTATTTATATACAATCTATGTACATAATCACCTCTTTTTATTCTTGTTTAGGAAAGATAATGTTTGAGAAACCTCCCATTCACTGGGCCTTGTGTAAAAAATTCTCCATATTGATCTTGTAGAATGAATCAATTATCTCCCTGGTAAGAAGATACTATGTAAGGGCTTTTCCATAAATGTTCAAATTTCCCATGTTTGTCCTCATTTCTAGCATCCCACTCTAAGACCAAATCAGCAATTTGAAAGTTCCTTTCTTTGATTTTCTTATCAAAAGTCTTCTTCACTTTCTCTTGATGTATCTGAGTTTTATTATAAGCCTTTTATCTCATTTCATGTAACTTTGTTATCTAATTTATTCTTCTTTGCATGTGGTTTGGTTCCTCTACAAATTCTTGTAATAACTTCATGACGGAAAACCTAAGGAAATAGGAAATATTACTTCTGTCCCATAAACTAGTTGGAAAGGTGATGTACCAATACCCCTCTTTGTGCTAATCTTGTCTTCCCATAATGCATATTTGAGTTTGGTATGCCAAGATCTCTTGTTTTCCTCCAACAGCTTCTTTATGATTCTTACCAAACTCTCATTTGAGGATTCTTCCAATCCATTACCTTGGGGATAAGATGCAGTTGAATGATTTAGATGAATATGGTACTTGTGACAGAAAATAATCATATGCTTTGATCTAAAATCTTGTGATGTGGAGGAATCCAACTTCTAAATAAACTTCCAATGTAAATACAGTAGTGGCTCCATAAATTGGTAAATGGTAAAATATATTTGATAAGATGATAAATATACAATTGTTGGCCCGCTTTTATAGTAGCTTGGGCATTGCCTATTTGAGGGGACGCATCCTCTCATTAACTATTACTCCTACTTATTATTAATATTAATGTATTATTCATTATTTGTTACATTACCTTCCCCTTAAGGGAAGCTTTGTCCTCAAAGCTTTATTGAAGACAAACGTTGTGTCTGATTTTTTTGAATTGTCATCTCTCGATATTTTGTGTTTAGCCTTTGCGACATTTGATGAAATGAGGCGATACGAGTTACGAATTTCAAGGGAGAACTGTCGCATCATCTCTGATGTGGTCCATCCGAGATCTATATTTATTAGAGCTATTTGATCGCTTTGTGGGACGTAACTTTTTGTTTGATGCTTAGTGTATTGATTCGATGTTCTTGCTTGTTTGACATCGTAATTCCTCTATGTATGTGCATTTTGACCCTGTCGTTGGTCAAAATGACGTTTATAATTTGGGTGACGATAAGGAGACATTGTTGTCTATTCTTTTGCTTCGTTGCTCTGAGTTGGAAGTTGTATTATCGTCCCTTGATGTTTAAAGGTTTCGTTCTGTATCTTTTCCAACTTTTTTTCTAACTGCATGTTATCATTTTGACATTTTTTAATCAATTCTACTTGCGATTTTCTGTCATCTTCAGACTTCTTAATATGTTCCTTAATATCTTTGTTATGACGTCTGGTGTAGCTATTTTCTTCCTGCTTGTCTAGAAGTTTTCCTTCAATGTCTTCCGTAAATTGTTCTGTCTTTCGACTATTTTTCAACTTCGTAATTTTTGTGACTAGTGTCTTGTTATGATTTCTTAATCTGAAAATCTCTTCGGAATTGTTGGATAGTGGTTTATTACTCTTTGCGATCTCTGAATTATGAGTCTTTTTAGACTCATCATTTTGTTGTTGAAGAACTTTTATCTATTGTCGATACTGGTCGACCACTGATTCTTGATCCTCTAATTTCTTTTTTATCTGCGCCAATTCTTCATCCTTGTTGCAAAAGATTTTGTTCAAGCGTATTATTTCTGCTTTGTAATCGTTTATTTCTTTCTTTATATCTTGATTTTTCAATCTCTAATTGAAATTGTTTTCATTTTTTAATTCCTCAATTTGAGTAGATAATCTCTCAATACGGTTTTTTAGATAATGATTCTCTTGTTCTATTAATCTCTTAGACATATCCCGCTTCATCATGTCAAATGCTTCTTTTAGTCTGGACTGCAGTTCTTCTTTAAAATTCGCCATAATTCCTATTTTTGGACGATAACTTGGTCTTCTTGACTTGGTCTTCTTTGTCAACAGCACGTCTTGACTTCTTGATAAGCCTTCCTTGACTTTGACTTCTTCAACGATAAATGATTGTCCCCAACTTTGATTTCTTCGGTGATAAGTGTTCTTCGACTTCTTTGACAATAAAGAGTCTCACTTGGACTTTTGATTTTTGTCAATCTTGGCTTGTCTTTTCATGTCTTCTTTGACCAGCTTCTTTGGCTTGAATATGTTTTGTTCTCCAAACAATTCTTATTCAAAAGAATTAAATTGTTTTTTTTTTATACGAATAATTACTATTAAAATTTAATAATAATATTACTATTAATAATTTTTTTTTTTTTGAAATGTTATATAGTATAATAACAATAATGTTTTTTTTCAATAGTAATAACTATTGTTAATTCTAAGAATTAATTTCCAAAATATATATATATATATAATAATATTAATAATTGAAATTAATACTATATATTTTTATTTTCTATAATAATAATTATTTATTATTATATTGTAATTTTTTTTGTTTTGACCTAATTTGAATTAGGGTTTATGGAGTGAAAGGGGTAGCGAACGGATGGGATTCAAGCTTGAGATGGTGGCGGGATTGGAGAGGTAGCGCTTGGCTGTTGCGTGAGCAGGCAGCGTAGGGTGGCTGTCTAGGCGGGAGTGGTTGTGGTGGAGCGATGGAACGAGTAGGGGGTGGGGGAATGTGGAGGGGGCGTAGCCATTGGAGAAGTTGTGTGAGACTAAGGGAACGATGTGTAGGCTGGAGATGGCAGCGCTTGGCTAGGGCATGAGCAGGCAGCGCGGGGTGGTTGGCTAGGCAAGAGTGGCTGTGGTGGAGAGATGGTATGAGTAGGGGGCGCAGTCATTCGAGGAGTTGCGCGGGACTGCGTGGGAGAGTGGAGGATGAGGGAAGGCGTGGTGGTGGATGGGAGAAGGGGCAGCGACGGGGTGGAGCGTGGAGGATGCAGCAGGAGGGTGCTATGAGGGGTATGGAGGAGTGCACACAGGGGCGTGCTGTGGTGCATGGAGGAAGGCGGAGGCATGAGCGGGTTGGGTGAGGTCGTGAGGGAGAGAGAGCAGCGAGCAGGCAGGAGGATGGATGCGAGCATGGAGGTTGCAGGAGGGGAAGAGAAATGCATGGAGGAGTGTTCAGGTGGGTAGAGCGGATGGGAGTAAGAGCAATGTGGGTGCATAAAGGGCCGGGAAGAAGAGGCGAGGGGAGCGTTGGAGAAAGGGGAGGGTGGTGGGGTGATGGGAAGTGGAATTTTGCAGCGGAGGGTTCTTTTTCGTTCAGAAAATCTGAATGCGATGGCCAAAGGCCAAGTTCAGAGAGACTCTGAGATGATGGCCAAAAGTCGGATCGGTCATGAAGATCTGATACCAAATGAAGTGGAGGAATCCCACTTCTAAATAAACTTCCAACGTAAATATGATAGTGGTTCCATAAATAGGTAAATGGTAAAATATATTTGATAAGATGATAAATATACAATTGTTGGCCCGCTTTTATAGTAGCTTGGGCATTTCCTATTTGAGGGGATGCATCCTCTCATTAACTATTACTCGTACTTATTATTAATATTATTGTATTATTAATTATTTGTTACAGCTTGTGCATTATCTGTTATTATTCTTCTAGGACGTCCAAACCTTGAAAGGATACTTTCTTCCAGAAAATTAATTATTACTGTCTCTGTAGTATTTCTGGTTGGGATAGCTTCAATCTACTTGGTAAAATAATCTGTTGTAGTCAAAATCTACTTATGTTGTCCTGAAGAATTTGGATTAATTTCTCCAATGAAGTCCAATACCCACTGTTGGAAAGGTGCTTCGACTGAAATTAGTTTCAAAGGAAAAGGTAAAAGTTCCCTTTTCCCATCAAAAATTTGACATTCATGACATTTTGAAAACTCTTTATACACATATGAATAAATAGTGGGCCAATAGAATCCTGCTCCGAGAATTTTTTTTACTGTAGATTTCCATGAATGATGTCCCCCACACACTCCTTTGTGAAACTCCTTCATAAAATGTTGTGCTTCATTTTCTAACAAACAATTAAAAAAAATCCCTCCTAGATCCTTCCAATACAAATATTCATTGAGTATGCAAAATTTTGTTGCTTTCAATTTTACTGACCTTGATCTAGTTTTGTCCAAATCTGGGGGTGCTTGCAAATTCTACAAAACATATACAATATCACTGTACCAAGGAGACAAAGAAAAATATTTAACCACTGGTAATTCTGGGACTGTTTCGATTGAGAGATGAGAAATAAAGTTCATATATAAAGAATCATAATTTGTCTCTGTCATTAGCTTTTCCAAACCCTTTCCTTTGATCAATTTTGTAGGTCTGATGTCCAGGTCATATTCCAACAATATTGCAATCCATTTCAGGATCTAGTTGAGTAACAATATCTTTAACAGCTTCAGATGGAACATAAGAAATGGTATGGGAATGCAATACATGAACCCTGGAATGTTTCAAATATTTTATCAATGCATAGGCTTGTTTCTCCATTATATTGTATTTTAGTTCTGCATCTCTCAAAATTTTGCTGAAAAAGGCAATTGGCTGCTCCATATTATCCTGATTTTTCTGCAATAAAACTCCAGCTACGGTATGTTGTGATGCAAAAGGCAATATGATAAATTCTTTTTAGAAATTAGGACTAATTAGAACAAGAGCTTCTGTGAGAGATTTCTTAATATATGTAAAAGATTTATTTGATTCTATAGTCCATTTAATATCATTATTCTTTTTCAACATGTCTGAAATGTTTCTCAAAATTTCTGCAAAACTAGGAACAAACCTTCTTAAAAAATTTACTCTACCAATGAAAGATTGAACCTCTTTCTTACTCCTCGATATCCCAATTTTCTGAATGGATGCCACTCTTTCATGATCAATTTTAATGCCATCTTTTGATATAATATGCCCCAATAAATTTCCTTCTTTCATGGAAAAATTAGACTTTTTGGTATTTAGAGATATACCAAATTTCCTACATTTCAAAAATACCTTCTCCAAATGCTTCAAGTGATCTACATCAGACTTTGAATATATCGTTATATCATCCATATATACCACTACAAATTTATCTTTCTCTTCAGCAAATGCAATATCCATGACTCTTTGAAATGTAGCCCTTGCATTCATCAATCCAAATGGAATTTTTGCATACATGAAAGTTTCTCAAGGTGTTGTGAAAACTGTTTTTTCCTGATCCTCTGGTAGAACTTTTATATGATTGTATCCTGAGAAACCATCCAACATAGAGATCATTTTTGCTCCGACAACCTTCTGCAAAATATTATCCATATTTGGTAAAGGATAATTATCTTTCATAGATACTTTGTTTAAATTTCTGAAATCTACACAAAGCCTTATTTCTCCATTCTTTTTTCTCACAGGAACCAGATTTGCTACCCATCTCGAAAATCTAAGAGACACAATTATATTAGCATCAAATAGTTTCTTAACTTCTTTCTCAATCATCAGAAGTAGCAAGGTATTTATTCTTTTGAGCTTTTTTTAAAGGGTTCATCATTTGGTTTGATAGGAATAGTATGTTGAATGATAGAAGTGTCATACTCTTTCAAGTCTTTCATAACTCCAGGAAAATACATATGTAAATTCCTTCATTAACTCAACATACTTTCTCCTTTCTTCAGGGGGCAGGCTCTTCGAAATTTTCACTATTTAGGATTTTTCTTTTGTTCCAATATTACAGTCTTTAATCTCACCTTCATGAGGTTCTACCTTTGGATTCTTGGCTACATAAGGCCCTTAAGAATGACATTGTTCTTTAGCTGGATGATTTCTTTTCCTCTAATTTCCCCTCTGAACTTTTCTTGTTCTTCTAGAAATTATTCATTATTAACAACTCCCTCCATACCTTGATTTTCAATATCAATGGCTGTATTAGCAAACTTATTTGTCATTTCTAAAAACCTCTTAATATGAAAATCATGTTCAAAAACTTGCCAGTGTTTCGAATTATCAGGAATGGAAGGCCTATTTACAATTTCAATCTAATATGTTTTATTCAAAAACTGGGTCCTCTAAAAGAACCAACAGTAGTAGCCAAAGAATATTCTATTGTTTTGTTAACCCTGGGTATCACCACTATGTCATGTTCATCGAAGAAATTTTCAAGCAAATCCCAGACTTCATTTCTATATGCTCTCATCTTTTTATGTTTTGTCTGGTAGATTCCATTCACTTGATTTATTACAAACTCAAAATCCCCAAACACTTCAATTTTCTTCGCTTTTAAGTCTTTCAATACATTCAATCCTAAAATAAGATCTTCATATTTTGCAACATTGTTAGTACATTCAAAGGCCAACTTGAAAGAATACATCATAAATTCTCGACTAGGACATATTATCCACACACCTGCACCAACACCTTCTTTACTCATCGATCCATCAAAATGCATAGTCCAAATTCCTTCAATCCTCTGTTTTTGTCTAATTATTTCCTTTTCTTCAGTCATATTAATTTCTTCTTGTTGTTTATTAAAACCTGTTTTTTCTTCGGACTGAAAATCATTGTAGAAAATGGAAGATCCTAAATCAATATCCACTGCATTCATTTTTGTTGCTCACCACATACGCAAGTCTTTTCTCAATGTATAATCTTTTGTGTTCACCAAGAGTTGGAATTGTAGCAAAAGACATATCCATCTGCAAAGTCCCCCTGAGTTTTGAAGCCCAAGACCTGGATAATAACATACCAAATTTTGGGGGAATATCTACGACAACCACATCCATAACAACACTTTTAACTGGAATTTTAGTGAGATAAACCACTGAGTCTTTTATCAATCCAAAACGTTTGACCTTTTTTGAATCAAAAGAAAACAAATCTTTATATTGTCTTTTGATTTCTAAACCTAGACTTTCTACTACAACTTTTGGCATCAAATTATGCGAAGCTCCTGAATCCATCATGCCATTATGAAGAATCATATCATGGACATTCAAATTCACATAAAAATGGGGAACCTCTTACAAAATGTTATCTTCCATTTTAGAACCCAAAAGAATAGTTGGGGTGTCATCATTCAGTTCTAATGTATCAGGTTCTATTTGTCCTTCACTCCTAACCATCTTTGAAATCTGTTCTTTATACTCACTATTTTTCAACATCTCATTAAATGGGATAGAAATCTTAATTTTTGAAATTTCACTTTGCAAGTTGAATGGGATGAGTGTTTTGTTAGTTTTTTTGGTTGAGACTCTTTTACTTTCTGGGATCTTCTTCACTACATCTTCTTTTGCTTTATTCTTTCTTATGTTGCCTGGTTGAAGGTTGATCAACATGACCCTTCCCTTTATTTACAACTACATCTATGTTTATGAGGTTGATCTTTTTCTGAAGGTCATTCACTGCATTTTGATACCCGATCTGATATTGTTTTGCTTATAATTCAAAGTATTACATTCCCCATCTTTGGAAAACATGTCATGTCCCATCTTAGTCAAATAAATTTCAGAATCAAGATCCTCAAAATGATGTATTTCACTTTCCACAAGTTCGGTTTCTCCATCTTCATCCACAATTTTTTCAAGGAGTAGAGGTCTTACTTGATGATATTCTGCATTTCTTTGATTCCTCTGATCTCTCTGATCTCTCTATCTTATCTGTGGAGGAATTTGTCTTCTGAAATTCGGATTTCTAATATGAGGCTCTTGTTGATCTCTATTTTGGGGTTTATTTTCCAAGGCTAGTCTATCCATTAGTCTTTCCATTGTTTTCATCATCATATCAAATCTAGCATCGATGGAAGAATATGTTGAAGCTAGGTTTTCTTCTCTAATTTTTCTTCTATCCATGTCAGTTTTTTGTTTCATATTTCCATAAGCCATCATATTTTCCTCTACTTCTACTGCATCTTTTAACATGTCTGGCAAAGGATAGGTGTGGAAGTTAGGCAACCAAATCCAACTGCCCATATTTAGAATTTTTATTTTTTATTTTTCATGATTTATGAGGAACACACGAGTGAAGACTATACCATTAGTGAGAAAAATGCTATAAGGCTCCAGACAACATGTGGGTGCAACTTTTAAGGAAAATCATGAGTGGTAAAGAAGCCACTAGCTAGTAACTCACAAGTTGTCAAGTCAAGAGTAGCGTTTATGTCCTAAAGTAAACACAGACAAAAAAGTGATCTGGAGAAATGGGGAATGACTAGGGCCACATACATCTATAGAAAATCCAATCTCTTACATCCATATTGTCCTTTTGTGTGAGCAACAATTCAGTGTCACCACGGATGGAGAAGTGCCAATTTGATTTATAACACTTACCAAATGTTGGGATCCATCAGTTGGGTAATTTAGTTAGGTGTTTTTTCCACATACATTTATGAGTGGAGTAGTTGAGTAGTGGGGTAGTGGGAGAAAGGAAGGATATGTGTGCCCTATAAAAATGTTATGGGTTGGGATTTTTGAGGTCGTTAGTCTATTGGTTAGTCAATACTCAATATTTTTGGCTAGTCATGTTTTTGGTCTATGTGTCGAAGATATTGCATGCTATGAGAGAAGAGTCGCATGATCTACAATCTATGTGTGCAAATCCACTGTAGAGTGAGGAGAAATCTATAAGTCATTGAAAAACATTTAGTGCTTATTTTACTGTGACTCATGAATAAAGAAAATGCTTCCGTTGTGTTCTCATGTTTGGGTTTCCATGTTACATCTATTGTTCACCATGCATGAATGGTGTGTTAATGTGTTTTGTATTTTGTTACATGTTGAATATTGTTGAATAAGAGTTGATGAATCTGGATATATGAATGATATGGATGTTGTCTAGTTAATGAACTTATGATACAGTTATTAAATAATATGCATGCAATCATGCAAACTATTAAGTAATGTGATATGTCAAAGTCTGGAATGTCATGGTTAGTATTTTTCTGTCAAACCCCTTCGCTACTGCAGAAATTTGGTTCCTACAGTTCCCATAGATACCTCGCATGAGACTTACCTTGCTTTGTAGGTGATGCCGAAAGGGTCAGTTTCTTGGGGTTTGTTAGTGTTTAGATGAAGTGAACCATGGTCGAAGTAGATCTACGCCAACAAATGGTTCTGTTGTTGGGACTAAGATCTATGTCGAAGGGGTATGTGGCATCCGAATAAGATCGATATTCCGGATTGGGTCGATAAAAAGCTGAGAGACTTTGTTGAAAGTCAGAACATATATCCATGCATTGATGTAGAAACATGGCTAGACAATTTTTTTTCTCAGATATTCATGAAATTTTCTTTGGATAATTTCCTTTTAAATTGATTGAATTGTTGGCGAGGTTAACATTCCAAAAGAGGCACTTTCAAGGGGGTGAGCCTATGGTTTGGACACCTGAGTTAGTTCAGGCCTTTAAAGGTGTTGATTAGAATATATCTCACGCTATTTATTTTTGGTTAGATAGTATATTATGGATTTTGTTGTAGACACCATAAAATCCTATATTTCTATTGAATGATAGTTCTTCCAAGGACCACGAGGTAAGTACCTGAAATCTTTGAAACTGTGGATTAAAATGATGCTTTGTGAAAAAGGGGTTATGAGGATGGAATCCGACAAAGTAATTAATTTTTGCATGGTTGTTCGGGATGTCAGTAGGGGATGGTCTACGAATATGTTGTAAGAAGTGATTTAACATAAAGTCAGAGAATATTTAGTCAAGAAAGAGAAGGAGAACTTTAACGTCCCCAATCCCCTCAATGCCCTTTGAGTGATGGGGGAACAAGCCTGATAAATTTTTCTTTTAAATTTATCCGCAACTTTGATATTTTTACATAGCTGCAATTATATTTGGTCCACAACTTCGCAATCTGCAAGCAGCAATCTACGGCCGTAAGTCAGAAGTCGAAAATCAGATCTCCAAAATAAGCAACATTGAAAACACCTCTCTGGTTTCCACAGTTCCGCAATCCGTGATGTGGGGTTTGGAAAGTCAGAGCGCCAAAATGCCTGTCACCGAAGAAATATGATCCCAACTTCTGCATTCTGCAATGAGGGAGTCGAAAATGCGAAGCACCAAAATGCCTGACACCGAATAAATACAATCCCGACTACCACATGTTGCAGTGCGGGAGTTGGAAATGTGGAGCGCCACAATGCCTAGCACTGAAGAAATATGATCTTGAATTCCGCATTCCGTAGTGCGGGAGTTGGAAATGCGGAGTGCCAAAATGCTCGGCACCAAAGAAATATGATCCTGAATTCCACATTCCGTAATGCAAGAGTAAAAAATGTGGAGTGCCAAAATTCCCAGCAACGAAGAAATATGATACCGACTTTAGCATTCCGCAGTGCGAGAGTTGGAAATGCGGAGAGCCAAAATTCCCACCATTGCATAAATGTGCCCCCAACTTCCGCATTCCGCAATGTGGATGTGGAAATTCAGGAGTTGGTCAGGCCTTGTCACAACCAATTTCCCAGCCCTAACGCCTTCATTCTTAGACCAATTTGGGGAAACTTGGTACCATTGGAAATATCTTAGAGAGCTCTATGCAATAGTGTGGACCCCTACCATGCCTAACGACTCTAACCTTGTCTCATTTCCAATCAAAAATATGCCCTGAGTTCCATCAAAACCTCTTTATCCCACTGTCAAATCACTGGAATCACCCTGCCATGTCTCCTCCTTTCATATGACCACAGAGGGGGCATAAACACATCAGGGGGTGTCTAAATCATCCCCCGATATCATATGATGAAGTACAAACCCTCTAAGGAGATGTGCAATGCATAGAAACAAGCATAGTGGAAATAAATCTTAGTTCATGCATCTACATCATGTAAGACTACAACATATTAACACAAGAAAAATGATAATACAACAACAAATGAATCATCCTCATGGTTAGGCTCATACATAAACTTCCTATTGATTACTTCCCTATGATCATTTCATTAAATTAACTTGAAATAACAAGGAAACACCACCTAGGAAATTAGCATCATTTAACACCATAGAGGACACTTATCTTATAAGATGAACAGTCCAAGCAACTGGATATGTGAGAGCAACGTTCCACCCATCCATAGGTCTCTATCTAGCCTATACTCTTTCAGCTAAGACACCACCCCCGAGCTGGGCTATGTATCCACTAAGGAGGGATAAATAGGCTCAGTCACAACCATGTCTTCTCCAAAACACACATGCTAAGCCAACACTCATTTGGTTTTATCAAGCATGTAAGGATCCATGGAGGAGGATGCTAAACCAGTGAGCTCATCCTCAGAGCTACAGGCCTCTCAATTCACACTTAGATAGTCTTGAAACCCAAAATACCTACCACACCCAACACAAGTAAGTATTCCCTTCACTGCTACACAGTCCCTCAAGCTATACCTTCCCTCAAGTGCTCTTTAGGGTGGGAATAGAAATCTCCAAGCTATTGGATCCTTGAGACTCTAGCCTTCATTGGTTTTATCAAGAAACCCTACCCTCTGTCCTATTCTTTATCTATCCTTTCCACTTGGGTTTTCCTTCACTTTCTATGGTCGAATCGACTCTAACCCCGAGCTGGTTTCTCTGCCATTAAATTAGGGTCTTCTTCACGGGGTTTTGAGCATATTAAACACTGCAATTTTCCCTAGGTTATATCTCAAAGGATCCCCTACTAGATTAAGCTTCCCACACGAAGTTTTGGGAAAGTTTGGCACTCAAAAATAGGGGTTTTTCAGAAATCACGATTTTTCTTCTTTCTCCCTATTCGGCTCTCTGTTCTATGTGCTCAAAACTACAGTTTATTCTTCCTAATGGAATGGAGATCAAGGACTATGAATTACCAGGGTAGAGTGGTGTGTAGGTCAAGGAAAAGAGAGCCCCATACCCTGCCATCTGAAAATTCAGGGTTTTCCCACACTCCATCGATTTCTTTAACATTTTCTTCAACCACCTTCTAGAGTAGAATTAAATGTTAGCAAGGAAGGTCAAATGGGTTCTAAGGATGAAATTTGGAATTCTATGGTCCAATCCCACAACCCCCTCACCTCTCCCTAGTGGATACACATGGCCCTCTCTTATTGGTTGCTTCCATAGCCATTTTTTGTGGTATTTTATTGCAATATTAACATTTACATAATTTACAATGTCCCATGGCTTAATAGCACATGGATAGCAGAATCTAATTCTTTCCTATTACATAAAAACCAAGCATCCACTTACAGGGCCTTGGCCTTGAGCTCCACGCTAGGAAAACATACATCGCAAGTATACATTATTTACATGAAATCCAAATATGTCCCAAGGGTCAAAATGGGGGCATTACAATTCCCTCCCCCTTAGAACAACACTGTCCTCAGTGTTCTAAAAAATGAACAAAAATGGGAATTCCTCTCTCATGGCATCGTCCAGCTCCCATGTAGCCTCATCGGGACTAAGGTGCTTCCATTGCACCTTCACATGTCCGATAGTGTTATCGGACAATCCACTCGAGCGGACGCGAGCATGATCTCCATAGCTCAATGTGAGTTTAGAACAAATAGAACAGACTACAAATACATCTCCTAGATCTACTTAAGGATCGAGTACTATATGTCTTACCTTTTACTTCGCAATCCTTTCTCTTGAATGCTGCTCCACACCTCACGGTCATCAGATCCAAGCTGCAAGACTTGTCAAGACAAAGAAACAAGAGAAACCAGTAAAATACATCTATACAATAAGAGATCTAAGTAAACAGTTAAGTAGGTAAACTACTAAATATCATTGTGCACATGAACAATAGTGGTGGAAAGCATTTGTATTACTGTGAATAGAGGAGTACATGATAGAGATATAGAACTACAACCAAGACTTAACGTAGTAGCCCTTCTCCGACCAAGCCAATTGCCACGTCCTTCCAAGGAAGTATGAGTTCTCCAATAGGTGAATGGAGGCGTTCTAAGAGTGATTTCACGAGCATGTAGATACCATAGGCTTCCTCCCTTTGGGATGGGAGTGAGCTTCACTTATATAGGACTAAGTGGATAGGATATGGATAGGATAGGTTGAGAGATGGTAGGAGAGAGATAGGCGATCCTCCCAAAGAGTTAGGGGTCGAGTACCAGCTCCCCTAGATGTCAGGGATAAGCCCCTAAATGAGCAAGTTTCGAGAAGGATCTAGAATAAGCTATTTTTTCCCATTAACTGACCTCGTCGCACCCTGCAGTGGAGCAAGCTGCGATGTCACATGTTGCTAGTGTGCAACCTATGAGGACCCTTCAAAACCTAGCACAACTGAGCACAAATCCTCCCAGGATGATTATTTAGTCCAAGTATCTTTAGCAGTGTATACATTGAATCTTATGATGAGTAGATTTTGGGTGTAATAGAATGCCCCCCAAAGCATGAAGCTGTTAAGGATGTACAGGTGAAGTGCTTTGAAATAAGTAATGGTAATAGACTCGTTGAACGAAGGACACTACTGCAGTACAACTGACTCTGAACTGATAATCTCAAATGAAGTACAACATGGTTTCCGACCAATACATTGAAGATCCATGGTAATAATGATCGACTGAACACAATCATGGCTACTAGACACAAGCATAGATCCATGATGAGATGATAACACAGCCACGACCAATACAAAAGTGGATCCGTGTAATATGACTCAATACAAACTCCATTGCAACCTGGGTAAAACATGACTCCCCAGGGTCTTCAAGCTGAACCCGCAATGAGACAAATCTATCCATGTGATTACAAATATCTTGACGTCGAAGATGGTAGAAACCACTTGATTACTGGCCATTGATTTAAACCGTTAACAAGTGCGAGGGAGATCACCATTGATGCCAATGATTCCCAAGGTATCATAGTACATATCATCAAGCGTGAATAAATGATTTGAAGTCGAACGCAAGATGAAATCTTTCAATCAAGAGTCAATGATGTAAAATCACGATGAAAGCAAGGTAACCTGCCATTGAGGCATGCAGGGCTAAGGTACTTGGTTGGTTTCTAGATTCGATCCTCAGATGATGAGTTGAAGTCGACAAGGATGAATCCGACGAAGGAGGGCCATGATTAATCCCCCATCAATCGACACGAAACACGACAAAAATGTATAGAGTAGATCGGATGGTATAGTAACATGCAAGACTAACTCAAAGTAACAACGGCATGACGATGTGTGTACTGACTGTAGATGATAGATAGTGAATGTGTTCTTGAACATGGGCATGGCATGACTTGGCAGTATTGACATAATGAGAATGACGCAAACTTCTAATGCAACTGATAATGGAAGCTTTCTCCAAATGACTTAGAGGAGTAACAAGACTCAAAAAGTAAGCGGGGACTCATAGACAAACAGATGACCCAAGTACTATATGCAGATGCAGATGAGTGCCATGTTCAAGAATGACTATATACTGCCACTAAGGTATGTAACACAAACACTTTCCTTTTTCCCCATCATGAATGATGAGTGCCTCATGTGTTTTTTACGAGCTTCATGAGGGTAACCAGATGCTTGGTATAGCTCATCTCAAAGATGAGTCCAATCCCAAATATTTTCCAAACTTGGGATAGGAGGGGTTCATCCCATGACAGGCCCTTCAATGTGAAAATTTAACGAGTCCATAGAAGTTAAACTCGGTCGTCATTTCATGTTTAGAGAGTCTGAAAAGAACTAAAGAAGACTCCAACGGTCCTTTTTCGTAAAGTTAGCCTCATCACCCGAAAAAAGGGTAAAACAATGCGGGAGAGGACTCTTCTAGCCATGATTGGCTGGAGTATTCCTTTTTCATAATTAGTGCCTCCTGGTCCGAAAAAGGGGTAAACTATCACTAGGAAGACGATCATTCAAATGCTTTTACAAGCGTGAAAGCATCAAGTTCACTTGGCAATCTTTTCCTATTTAGGAAGTCTGAAAAGAGCTTAAAAAGGACTCCACGAACAACTTTGTCATGGTTGATAACTGAGTACGACAAAGGAAAAAGTAAACTCGGCACCATTCCTTTTCCGTAAATAGTCTAGCGAGGCCAGATAAAGTGATAAAGCTATACTCGTTAGACACACCTTTTTAACTCAAAAATTTAACGAGCACGAGAATGGTATCAAAAGCACTCGGAATCTTTTTCATATTTGAACCAAAGCACGAAAAAGTAAAAAGTAAGCTCAAACCACTTTTCATGTTTCAACCAGAGCACGAAAAAAGTGAAAAGTAAGCTCAACACCATCTTACTGTTTTTAACGAGCTCGAAGATAGGTTG
This sequence comes from Larix kaempferi, assembly GCA_027924585.1. NCBI lineage: Eukaryota > Viridiplantae > Streptophyta > Pinopsida > Pinales > Pinaceae > Larix > Larix kaempferi. The sequence goes on along the minus strand of BSBM01000512.1, from coordinate 4,125,372 downwards.
GAATAAAGCTCATGATGTCTGCTTCATTTTTTAACGAGCTTGAAATGGAATAAAACTATGCTCGGGGTAATTTTCATGGTTTAATGAGCTCGAAACGTTAAAAGGAAACTATGCTCGAAAATGTTCCCAATGGTGAGCTTCTTCCCGTCATGAAATCCGAAGGTTGGTGCATGCCCCTAGCATGATTGCTAGAAGTAAGTGACTTAGCTCCAACGTTGTGTGGAGAGGTGATCGAGTTGACTTCAACGTAACTTCTAGAGGTTGAAGACATGCCCCCAAGCTTCATTTCATCTGCCTAAGGCATAGGCGGGTGAAAAGAAGGTTCAGGTACTAAGTCTACGAGGAGACTCAACTCAAAGGGAAAGGATATGTTTCATTTTTTAACGAGCTTAACACAAGATTAGAACTCTACTCACGGGAACCTATTTCATTTTTTAACGATCTTGACATAGAAAGGGAACTATGCTCATAGGTTAAGGCCCATTGACGGGTTCCTTCCCAACATGATGCCCAGAGGTTGGTAAATGCCCCCAGCATGATTGTTAGCGGCTTAACATGGTAGTGTTCCCTCAACATGATTGTTGATGGTATGACATGTGGCATGTCCCCCAAGCTTCATTTCGTCTAAAAGTGCTGCTTGCTAACCCAACTACGAACCTGGCTACTAATTTGAAAATGTTCACCAAGGGGGGGAAATGAGAATCAAATGAAATGAAGGTTCAAGTTCTAACTTTAGTGAGAAACTTGAACTGAAGGGAGGGAGATCTATTTCATTTTTACACAAGCTTGAAATAGAAAATAACTATGCTTGAGGGGGCCCATCTTATTTTTTAACGAGCTTGAAACCAAAGGTAAACTATGCTTAGCAGGGTCTATTTCATTTTTTAACGAGCTTGAAAATAGAATAAAACTATGCTGCAGTGGATTGGTTTCATTTTTATGCAAGCTTGAAACCAAAAGGAAACTATGCTAGAGTGTTCGGTTTCATTTTTTAACGAGCTTGAAACATAACATAAACCATGCTCGTACCCCCCATCCTCAAGGGGAAGAAACCACTAAAACATGCAGAACATTTAGGGAAGTCTGATGACTAGGATTCATATGATGAGTGGGTGTCACGAAGGAAAGTTGATCAATGGTCACAATATTCCCATGATGAGGAAAATACATCACGTGAAAGAGCGTGGACACTACAGCTTTCATACCATAGACATAATCACATCCAAGGAGCAGATTGAAATCTAAAGGACCTTGGACAACCATGACATCAACATAAACCGTTTTACCTCTCAATGTGATAGGTAACTATGGGAGAATCCCTAAAGGTCCGGTAGGCCTTCGATTAAAGGCCAAAATCTGGTCAGTTACTGGCACAAACTGAGGAGAACCTATAGCTTTCCAAGAAGTTGAGGATAAAATAATAACAGAAGCTCCCTCATTAACTATCGTACGAAATATTTCTTTATCGGAAAATCCTACAGATATTTGAAAAGGAATACTCGAAGGAAGATGAGATTCTGTTAGACCATTCCAATCAAAAGAAATGACCTCAGTACTTAGAGGGGGTCCTATAGGAATGGACAGGGTCTCCCCTTGCGTAGGACATTCTGAACTGACTAGCAAAACATCAATGGTTTCCAATTCACTCTCACTTGGAAGATAAGAATGAGACGAAGATTGTGTCATGGTGACTACTTCAGTCTGGACTTTCTATAATGAAAGAGCGAGATCGAGTGGAGATGAGATCGACTCGATCACTTCACTCTCTGAAGGAATAGTGGGATCAATTACAGATGAAACTGAATTGACCACTTGGTCAACCAGCGGGGGGTCGATGGACAACTTACTATCACTTGTTGGAAGCACCTGATGAGAACTAGTAATATATTCCAACCACCGTGAAGCTTCATCCATGCTTGGACAAAGGAAAGTACGATGCATACCGTTGCATATCAAACAGGGGTACAGGACTTTACTCTTCCGACCCTTCACCAACGGGTCACTAGTCGAGGGAGGGTCATCAACATGATGGTCAGAGGTTGACGATACAAGTGGTTTGGGGTTTTTAGACCACACTTCTGACACGCGGGAAAGACCAGGACAATTCTTGAGAAGGTGATCACCCTTACAAAGTTTGCAAGGGAACTTTGACTTACGAGGTGTTCTCATAGAATGAGTGCCATCAGAGGAAGATGGTTGACTCTTGGTCTCTTTCTTATCCTTCTTCTTCTTAATCTTCTTTTTCTTCTTCTTCTTCTCCACCTGATTACTAACACTAGAGTTTTCAGTAGGAGAAGAGGAAGAGACGGAAGCCGATTCAACTTTTGATGAAAAAGGAGAATGGTCACCATGAGACTGATTCTCATGTGGTGAAGGACCTAGGTTTGACACAATTGTTGCACTTGGTGTAACCGGATTGGAGAATAACCATACTGGTAATCCTATAATCAATCCAGGAAGACTCAACGTAGCCATAAAGGGAGAACCAACAGTTCCACAAGGGGGAATAACAAATGGCATACCCTAGAAAGGGGGCTCTTGGTTGGTAGTCCCGGAAGAATCTTCCATATCTAAACTTCCTAAGAGTCTCTAAAGTACCACACAAGTCAAGCACTACTCAAGTCTAAAAGCCACAAGCAAACTGTGTGAATAGGGGTGGATTCAAAGTCTGGAACCTCACGGGATTATCAAGACATCACAAATCACTATATGCTGCAGGGTCCAACAATATGACGGGATAAGGAGGATTGGGACCATACCCTTTCCTGCATACCCGATTTCTTGGACAGTACGTGCATGCTAATCTCCTCGAGTGTTGTTCTCAGTGTATTGCTTTTCCAAGATGGCCAAATGGTTAACTCAGATGGTTTCAGGATTCCTATGGGTGTCTCCCGATATACACAAGGTATGTGGGAGCTCAAATCCGTAGTGGTGTTGTCTAATGCACAACCGTTCGACAAGAGACCTTCCGATATACATGTCAAGTACATGATACCCCCTTCGATATACGCCAAGTATGGATTGTGGTACTTGGTGGGTACGTGAAGGAGCTTGATATATTGATGTATGTGGAAGACTACAATACCCCCGGGATACAGTGCTGGCAAATAACGACAGTTTCCATGCTTAATGATGCCAGAATACGTCTCTAACTTACACACAAGTTGCTAAAATTTTTACCTAGTTCTACCGTTAATTTTATCTTGGAAGGTTAGGTGAATACATGAGGTGAGTGCATAATCGAAAGCATAATGCAATTCCTGGCTACATGCATGAAATATTCTTTTCTTTCAATGAATTCTAGCTATGGGAAGGAGAAAGCTTTTTTCCAATGGTATTGCCAAAACAAACTCAATGCAACATAATTCCAATTCAAGCAAAACTTGACAATGAAAGTACTCTTTTCCTTTTTCAACGAAACATAAAAGTACACAACACTACTAAACCAAATCAAAACAAATTTTTCTTTCCTTTTTATTTTCAAAGTAAAATGACCCTAAGTAATGAAAAGAGAGGATTCTGAAATGAAATATGCAAGCTTTTCAATTTCAATTTCAATGATCTAAAAGCAACAAAAATTAAAAATGTGTCTATCTTTCCTTAGCATGGAACTAATTTTTGCAAAAATCGAAGTGTACTTTGAGCCTTTCAAGAAGATGAGCGATTCATAATTCGAGAAAAACACAATAGATCATACATTCATTCAACTTTTCCAAAACATAAACGAGAATTTTCCAATGCACAACAATCTTTCTTCAATAATTTTTTGAGAAACAATGGGAAAGAAGCACTTTTAAACTTTTCAATGGATGCATCAAAGAATAAACTTGATAACAACTCTACTTTCAGATCTAAATGACTGGAAAGAAAACACTACTTAGAGCACTCAGTACTCAGAAAACTCAAGAAAAGACAAACACTCAACCAAGCTAAAAAACACACTTGACTTAAGATCAAGCAGCAACATGCAAACTAAGCAAGCAAAGCTCAAAACAAATGTAAATGAGGTCTGGAGGTTGATCCAATCCAATGATCAGATCAGGGATGGAAGGAAGGCAATGCAAGAGTGAATGGATGAAGGTGGAGGAGACAAGAGTATCCACCACTACCGGTCTTCAATCTTGTCCAAGACAGAACCCAAAGTCAATCCAAATGAAACCAAACTCTCAACACACAAATCATAAATGGGGTCTCTGGCTGGATCTTGCAGCGGAGAGGGAGTTCATACATGAGACCGAGGTTCAAACTGTCAAATGAGGGAAGGGATGCCTGCATGCAAACTTTTGACAGATTGGTGCACTCTGTCCTTGTACACAGTGCGATATCGCAGGTTGTTCACACGGGAAGTGTGACGATGTAACAGTTTACCAATGCGAAGGGTGCGATGAGTATCCACCAGGTAAAGAACAGAGACTCAGAATGACATAGTATCGCTCTGTTTCCACTGCCCAGGTGCGACAGGCAAGGTCTATATTCAAAAATGAATCAGATCTCTCAACAATGAACCACAAATAGGCTTGAAAATGAGTTGTATAAACTCAGAGGAAGGATATCAAAATCTTCAACGTGAAGATCTGACAGTGAAATCAAACCTAAGAAGTAAATGGAAAAAAATGATAAAAAAGGCTTGTGCCAAGCAATCAACTGAAAATGACTCTCAGATTAATGACCACTAAACAACACAAATACCAATCCCCAGTATGGTCGCCAAATTTGTTATCGGACAATCCACTCGAGCAGATGCGAGCAGGATCTCCCTAGCTCAATGTGAGTCTAGAACAAATAGAACAGACTACAAATACATCTCCTAGATCTACCTAAGGATCGAGTACTAGATGTCTTACCTTTTACTTCACAATCCTTTCTCTTCAATGCTGCTCCACGCCTCATGGTCGTCAGATCCAAGCTGCAAGACCTGTCAAGACAAAGAAACAAGAGAAACCAGTAAAATACATCTATACAATAAGAGATCTAAGTAAACAGTTAAGTAGGTAAACTACTCAATATCATTGTGCACATGAACAATATTGGTGGAAAGCATTTTTATTACTGTGAATAGAGGAGTACATGATAGAGATATAGAACTACAACCAAGACTTAACGTAGTAGCCCTTCTCCAACCAAGCCAATTGCCACGTCCTTCCAAGGAAGTATGAGTTCTCCAATAGGTGAATGGAGGCGTTCTAAGAGTGATTTCACTAGCATGTAGATACCATAGGCTTCCTCCGTTTGCGATGGGAGTGATCTTCACTTATATAGGACTAATGGATAGGATATGGATAGGATAGGTTGAGAGATGGTAGGAGAGAGATAGGGGATCCTCCCAAAGAGTTAGGGGTCGAGTACCAGCTCCCATAGAGGTTAGGGATAAGCCCCTAAATGAGCAAGTTTCGAGAAGGATCTCGAATAAGCTATTTTTTCCCATTAACTGACCTCGTCGCACCCTGCAGTGGAGCAAGATGCGATGTTGCATGTTGCTAGTGTGCAACCTACGACGACCCTTCAAAACCTAGCACAACTAAGCACAAATCCTCCCATGATGATTATTTAGTCCAAGTATCTTTAGGGGTGTATACACTTAATCTTATGATGAGTAGATTTTGGGTGTAACAGATAGCTCGGTTCCAGAGCAATGTGACCTTCTTGTCGAGGATGTGCATAGGCTCCACTTGGAACTATCCCTCTGGTTCCACTTGTATCACATTCCAATCAATTATGTGATTAGGATCATGTACATATTTCTTAAGCAAAGAAACATGGAAAACATTATGAGCTCTCATGTTAGTAGGAAATGCAATTCTATATTCAACTGGTCCTATCCTATCAAGGAATTCAAATGGCCCACAATAGCTTGGTGCCAACTTGGCACAACTCCCCAACTTTAGGAAAATTTTCCTTGGTTTCACTCTTAAGTAAACATGATTCCCAATCTTAAATTCCTTATGCACTCTTTTCAGATCTGCATAACTATTTTTCATGTCCTGTTTTGCCTTTAAATTCTGCCCTATTTTAACAGTTTCTTGTTCTGTTTCCTTAACTATGTTTTTCCCAAGCACTAGCTTGTTCATTGGATTATCCCAATTCAATGGATTCCTACATCCTTTGCCATACAAAACCTCAAAAGGACTCATCCCCACTGATGCACTATGCCCATTATTGTATGCAAATTCTACCAAGTGTAGGTAGTCCTCCCACTTGGATGGTTTTCCCATCACATACATCCTCATCATGTCTTCAAGAATATGATTCACCCTCTCAATTTGACAACCTGTTTGAGGATGATATGTTGTACTAAAGTTTAGCTGAGTTCCCAATTCCTGAAATAGTCCCTTCAAAAAATTGGAGGTGAACTTTGCATCTCGGTCTGAAACTATTGCTTTGAGAAATCCATGCAATCAGAATATCTCCTTCACAAAAATGTTTGCTATGTCACTTTCCTTATGAGTGGACTTGACTGGAATACAGTGAGATACCTTTTATATCTTTTTCACAACTAACATAATTGAATCATGCTTCCTTACTATCATTGGAAAACATGTTATAAAATCCATAGAAATCACTTCCCACTTCCATTTTGAAATGGAAAAAGGCTGAAATAATCCTGCTGGATGTTGATGTTCTGCCTTGACTTGTTGGCATTTTTGACACCTAGAGATGTATTATGCCGTGTCCTTATTCACCCCGTTCCAAAATTAGTGCTTCCTTGTTGTTTTTATTGTCTTTTGATATATTGGATGTCCAGAGTATGGCATTTGATGTATTTCATCCATCACAAGCTTCTTCAAATCTGTACAATTTGGAATGTACTGTCTAGTACCTTGATATAGGAGAATACCATCTTCACCGAGTTGATATCCTGCACATTTTTCATCCGTATTTCCATGCTGAAATTTTTCTTTAACTTGCAGGTAAGTTCCATCACTGACTTGGACTTCAAGAACTCTTTCCTTCAAATCTTATTTTCACATACTTAATGCTGCAAGATGAAACTTTCTGCTAAGAGCATCTGCAACCTTATTCTCATTCCCTTTCACATGCTTAATTTCAAAATCAAATTCACAGAGAAGTTCCATCCACCTTGCTTGCCTAGCCTTCAAGTTTGGTTGGTAAAAAAAATACTTCAATCTCATGTGGTATGTCCTAAGCTCAAAAGTTCTTCCCAACAAATAATGTCTCCACATCTTGACAGCATGTGTTATGGCTTCTACTTCTAAATGCTGTGCGGCATAATTATTTTCATGCTATTTCAATTTCCTTGACTCATAGAAAATCACAAATCCTTCTTGTATGAGCACTCCACCTATCCCTTCAATGCAAGCATCTGTGCACACTAAAAAATCCTTCCTTGGATCTGCAATATTCAAAACAGGAGCACTGGTAAGCAACTTCTTTAACTACTGAAAGCTTGTTTCACATTTTTCAGACCATACAAACTTAATATTCTTCCTCTGCAATGATATAATTGGATGAGATATTTTGGAAAATCCTTCAATGAAACTTCTATAATATCCTACCAGGACCATAAAATATCTAACATTTGAAACATTCTTTGCAGTAGGGCAATCCATTATGGCTTCAATATTTTCTAGATCCACTACAATTCCTTCTTCTGAGATGACATGGCCCAAATACTGCACCTTCCTCTGATAGAATTCACACTTGCTCATATTTGCATAGAATTGGTTTTCTCTAAGAACTTGCAACACCATTCTTAGATGTTCATCATGCTCTTCTTCATTCCTTGAATAGACAAGAATTTCATCCAAGAACACTATCACAAAATTACCCAAATACTTGTTGAAGACACTATTCATGAGACACATAAATGTACAAGGTGAATTGGTAAGACCAAATGGCACCATTTTGAACTCATAATGACCATATCTTGTCCTAAAATCTGTCTTGTGGATGTCTTCTTCTTTTATCCTCACCTAATGATAGCCAGACCTTAAGTCAATTTTTGAAAATACTCTAGCTTCCTTCATTTGATCAAATAAATCATCAATTCTTGGCAACGGATATTTGTTCTTAATTGTCACTTTATTGAGCTTCTTGTAATCAATACACAGCCTTAAATTCCCATCCTTTTTCTTGACAAATAACACTAGTGCTCCCCAAGGAGATACACTAGGTCTGATATACTTCTTGTCCATTAGTTCTTGTAGATGCATCTTTAACTCTACCAATTCTGGTGTGTTCATTCTATAAGGAGCTTTGGAAATTGGTGTTGCTCCTGGAACAAGGTCAATGGTAAAATCAATATCTCTCTTTGGTGGAAGCCTAGGCACTTCATCTAGAAACACATATTGGAACTCTTGCAACAACTAGAAGTCTTCTATCCTTATCCCATTGTCCTCTAATGAATATGATATGTGAACTGCCTATAATTGGCAACCCTTCTTTAAAACTTTTTCAAATGTAGGGATGAAATCTATCTTACTTAAACTTGCTTGGGGATTCCCTTTACCAATCTAGGTCTAGCTTCTTCATCAATGCATTAAAGTACCTTTTCATAGCAATCTACATTGGATCTATGCCTTTCCAACCAATCCATACCAATTAGAGAATCATAAGATCCTAATGGTAGGAAATTAAAATTTACATTTGTGAGGAGTCCATTCAACTCCATGGGGAAATCCATAACTACTTCACTTACTTTTCTCTTGGTCCCTGTGGCTAATTGAACTAGCCAAGACTCACTGTGCTTTACTTTTTTAAGAGAATGACCTTCAACCACTTTTGCAGAAACATAACTATGAGTAGATCTTGGGTCAATCAAAATAGAAATGGATTTCTTAGCAATCTTACCTTCAATGTCCACCACTGCTGACTGATGGTCTGCTTGATTATTATCCAATGCTACATAGATTCGAGGTGCTTCCCTTGCCATATCTTCCAATGTAGATGCTCATTATAAGTCGTGTAAACCTCTGGTGTTCTCCCGCCGATGTGGACATTCTCTAAGCACGTGGTTTCCTCCACATCCCCAACATTGAAGTGGCCCTCTCGGTGCTTTTTATGCTACAACTGCTGGCTTGTTCCCACTTCTTACTTGTTGTCCCTGTGGAAAATCTCTTGTTTGGTTTTTGAATGGTGGCTTGAATACACTCTTCCTTTGTTCAAACTTCCCATTTGGCTTTCCTTTCCATGTTGGGTGGACCTCTGTTTTACCTTTTCTCTACTCATATAAAGGCACTGCCATTCTAATGGCTTCATCAAGACTTGGTGGGTCAACAAACTCAATCCTATCTCTAAAATTTTGAGGAAGGCCTCCAAGGAAAGGCTGGATCTTAACCCTCTCATCCTTGATATAGTCCACATACCTCAACAATACCAGAAAATTATGGACATGCTCATCCATAGATTTCTGCCCCAAACTGAGTTCATTGAACTCTTTCCTCTTGTTGTCATAATACCTAGCTGATAGGTATTTTTCCTTGAAATACCTGTTAAATATCTCCCAGCTGATCCTTCTTTCACTAATTCCGTTCACTTGCATTAGGTGCTCCCACCAAATTGAAGCTCTTCCACATAGATTGTAAATGGAAATTTTGGCCTTTTCATTTCTTGAGTAGTCATGAATCCTGAAATATCTCTTCATCCCAAGAATCCATACCTCTGCCTCTTGGCCAATATTACTTTCTCCATAAAATGTAGGATGCCTTGCCTTCATAAATTCTCCCTGTGGAATCCCTTTGGATCTATTTCTTCTTTCAAACCTGCTAGAAGTATGTCGTGAGCTTCTTCAAGGGCCTCTTGAGTCACACGACCTGTTGGAAGAATATCTGGAAGAGGGCATGTTGCACTTTTTGCTCACTGAACTCTTCCTTGGGCTCGGAGTTCTCTTCCTAGAACGTCCTCTAGAGAAACTTTATGCACCCCTTCCTTCTCTGCTTACATTGCTTGGGTTGGACCCAAGGTTTTCCCTCTACTGCATATCAGTGAGGCTCTACAAAATAGCAGCATTGAGCTGATTTTGTTCTCCTTGAGTCTTTATCAACCTCTCATTGAAGCTTATCATGGTTTCAACCAAATTATGGGGAGTTATATGCTCCCTTCTCCCATTGGATTCCGTCTTGGCATGATCTTGTTGCACATTTTCTCCTAGCACGTATTCATTATGCTCTAAAGGATCATGGGTGTCATTTATGGTTACCATTTTCTTGGAGATTTCTTTCCCCTCCCTGCTACTCTCTGCTACAACTATAAAATGCTATCAGATGCAAGCTCTGTGCATCATAGAGGCATTTATTAGACATCATAATAACACATATAAAGTATAGAACATCCATTTTTAACAGAAATAAACTCATGGAATAAATTTAATAAGCTATTGTGCCTTCTACTTTGGCTCAAGCATCCCCATTGCTGCAACTTTGGGATCTGATACCATTCTATCATGTCCCCAATCTGCTCAGTGCCCTTTGAGTGATGGGGGAACAAGCCTGATAATTCTTTTTCAAAACTTATCCACAACTTTGATCTTTTTACACAGCCACAATTATCTTTGGTCCATAACTCCGCAATCCGCAATCATCAATCTGCAGTCGCAAGTCAGAAGTCGGAAATCGGATCTCCAAAATAAGAAGCGTTGAAAATACCTCTCCGACTTCAGCAGTTCCGCAATATGCGATGCGGGACTCAGAAATTAAGAGCACCAAAATTCCTGGCACTAAATAAATATGATCCCAACTTCCACATTCTGTAGTGCGGGAGTCAAAAATGTGGAGTGCCAAAATTCCTAGCACTAAAGAAAGACGATTCCGACTACCACATTGTATAGTGCGAGAATCGGAAATACGGAGTGCCACAATGCCCGACACCAAAGAAATATGATCCTGACTTCCGCATTCTACAGCTCAGGTGTCGGAGATGCAGAGCACCACAACGACCGACACCGAAGAAATAGTATCCCAACTTCCACATTCCTGTTAGGAACCCATGTCAACCCTTCTATTTACTTTGTTAGTATATTGTTGTTGGACGCATATTCTTTGTAAGTTGTCCAGTAGTATTTTTTAATCCATAGTTTGTATTATTGTCGTTGGACGCATATGCTTTGTAAGTCATCCCATAGTAATTGTTGATCCATATTTTGTATTGGCCCATGGTTTGTATTGACACATGGTATTAACCCATGGTATTCGCGCCTAGACTTAGTATATAAGTTTGTGTTGAGACCAATGAAGGTATCTTGAAGTTATTTGTATTGAGCTTGCTCAAAGGAGGTTTCCCCCTCGATGTGGCCTGTGATCAATATAAAAGTGATTCTGAGTTCTGTTATTTTTGCTATCTCATGTGTTTTCATTAAATTAATTATTGCAGGTTCTTCAAAATTCCATAGTGCTCGAGTTGGAAATGTGGAGCACCAAAATGCTTGGGGTTGCAGAAATGCACCCCCGACTTTCATATTCTACAATGTGGATATGGAAAGTCGGGAGATGGCCATGCCCTATCACAGCCAACTTCCCAACCCAATAACTTCTTCATCCTTAGACCAATTTGGGAAAACTCGGTATCGTTGGAAAGCTCTTGGATAGATCTATGAAATGGTGTGGACCCCTGCCACACCTGAGGACTCTGACCTTGCCTCATTTCCAATCAAAAAGCTTCCATGAATTCCATCAAAACCTCTTTATCCCAATGTCAAAGCCTTGGAATCACCCTACCATGGCTCATCCCTTCATCTGACCACAAAGGAGGCATGAACAGATCAGGAGGTGTCTAACTCATCCCCCAAGCTCATATGTTGAAGTACAAATCCTCTAAGGAGATGTGCAATGCATAGCAACAAACATAGTGGAATAAAATATCGATTAATGCATCTACAACCTGTAAGACTACAACCTATTAACACAAGAAAAATGATAATACAACAACAAATGAATCATCGTCATGGTTAGGATCATACAAAAAATTCCTACTGATTACTTCCCTATGATCATTTCATTCAATTAACTTGAAATAAAAAGGAAACACCACCTACGAAATTAGCATCATTTAACACCATAGAGGACTGTTGGTTGGTTATACTGTTCTGGAGGTTTTCTAGAAAGACCCAGGTTCTGCGTGGTTCAGGGAACCAATAAAACCCCATTTTCACCATCACTTTCGGCAACAGTCTGTGAGCAGAATGAGGTCTCACCCGAGGTGAAGATAATGGGGAGGTTGCAGAATCAGGTTTCCAAAACCGAGTAATGAGGGTTTAACAGACTAGTGAGAAGCGCACTACAAGATTCGCACTACGAACTGGGGACTGCGCGAGGTGCAGTTCTTCATGGGTAATGCTTATACTGGCACATCCAAAGGACTGCACATGTAAAATTAGTCATAGCAGATCTAATGAACAAGTAAATCAATCACAACAGATGAACATAGAAAATATGGTGTAAAACTATGCAAAACATGCAGCAGTGCTCAATATCCCAGTAAGGGTGAATGATTACAATAGAATACAGTCACAATGACTGAGCAATTCGAATTGACTAAGAAGGTCATTCGAATCACTGAATGGAGTAGCTTGACTCCAACTAGGAGTCCTCATCATCAATCAGTGGTGGTCATCAATGCACAAGAACCAATCATCCAGGTGTCAATCTGAGTCTAACTGAGTGTAACATGTGTAACTGAAGTGTGTAGCACTGATATAGGGAAGTGGGCTCAGTGGGGGGTGCATGGGAGGCTAACTGAAGTCAAAACAAGTCATCTAGTCAATCTGGAGGTCCAACGGAAGTGAAACAGTCAGTCGGGAGTGAAACTAGCCTCAAATCAGGGAGAATCGGAGCTAACTGAGTGTAACTGAAGTGGAACTGCAGTGGTAGGTGAAGAAGTGTGCCCTTCTCTGGCAGTAGGTGAGAAGTGGGCTCCTTCCTGACTAGGAGGGCTAAAACTCTAAAGTAAGTGACTCCCAGGTGCTAGAATAAGGTGGCTAAGGTGCTGGAGGCATCAACCTGGTGACTGGGATGCATGCAAAGTGCATGCAAACCCTAGAATTTGCATGCAAGCCCTAATTGCATGCAAGATCCTGAAAAAGATGATGTGGATATCCGAACACCCCCCCTCAAGCTAGACGATGATGTGCAAAAAATAATGTGGGGCCCTGGTAACTAAGACCAAAGGTCACCCCAATACAATAATCCAAAACTAATAACAGTCAGTAAACCGAGGAAATGGGGAAAACCTCATGGGAAAAATACCCCCCCTCAAAATAGACTGTAGTACACCGAAAGATTTAACTGCTCCAAAATCAAGTAGATATGTCTAGAGGTATCTTACTCTTGGGAGTAAATGGATCATGCTCCAAAAACATGTGCTTGAATTCTCCATCAATGGATGCAAGCGAATGTGGAGACTTTAAGAACTTGCTCTTCATACCGAAAAAGGTGAGAACAAATATGAAAATATGAGGATGATCCTGGAACCTGTGATTCGAACCAAGTGAGGTAGGAATAGTTCCAATCGGATCAAATAGATCTTGAAACTTGAAATTCTTATCAATAGAAGTTAAATCAGCTCCAAAAATAGATGAATGGTTTCTTGAGATCTCCTTTGAACCAACAATGGTGAGATCGAAACCAAAATCAACAAAAAGTGCATGAGAATTGAACTCAAGTGAATGGTAGTGCTCTTCATCTTCATTAAAAATCTGAGAAACTTTGCAAATGATAGAACATAAGTCTATAGGAGGCATGCAATCAAGGAGGGCGAATGCTTCACCTCCAAAATCATATTTTACCTCCAAAACTTCAAGTAGATCATTATTCTGCATGTCGGCAAACTCATGTGAAAGAGAGGATTCAAGAACCTCTTCGGAATCTAGAGTATGAGCTTGTTTATCTTGCTCAGAATTCGAAATAGAAGACTTTGAGAGAATGAGTGTTGAATCTACAGTTTCTTCATCATCTTGAACAATTGTTGAGGCCAACACATGATCAGAAAGAACACATAAGGAGATCTCACTGGGGTTGTTCTCCAAAAGGCTAGCATGATCCTCTTCTTCGTGCTTTCCAAATTCTCTGCCAAGTTGGACCCATAGATCACTTGGATTTTCAGCAGTCTTAGTGAGGTAGCGTATACAATGAGACATAGCAAGACATATTGCTCCAAAAGCTCTGTCACAATCATTGATCCAATCATTCTCCTCTTCATCGGAATCAAAAACTCTTGTATTACCAATGCACATATCAAAAAGACATTGTCTCTTTAAGAATGCAATCATCTTTGGTTTCCATTCATCATAGTTAAATGGAGTAAGAAGATTTTGTGAAGAAGAAGTCTCCATCTTTGCATTAGCGAATGCACATGGAGAAGTAAGAAACCTGCAAATTACACACAAACAAACACTATGTTTTCATCCTTTCATGCACATGACCGAATGCACATGAGATTTTGTATGCCGCTGCTGAAATATATTGGTGAGCAAAGATTGCTCTCTCTTCATGTAGAACACCTGTAGAAAAGAAATCTTGTCCCTACAATGGCTCTAATACCATGTAAAATTAGTCACAGCAGATCTAATGAACAAGTATATCAATCACAACAGATGAACATAGAAAATATGGTGTAAAACTGTGCAAAACATGCAGTAGTGCTCAATATCCCAGTAAGGGTGAATGATTACAATAGAATACAGTCACAATGCCTGAGCAATTCGAATTGACTAAGAAGGTCATTCGAATCACTGAATGGAGTAGCTTGACTCCAACTAGGAGTCCTCATCATCAATCAGTGGTGGTCATCAATGCACAAGAACCAGTCATCCAGGTGTCAATCTGAGTCTAACTGAGTGTAACTGTGTAACTGAAGTGTGTAGAACTGATATAGGGAAGTGGGCTCACTGCGTACATAGTTGCAGAGCCTTTTACGATCGTCTCTCAAAAGAGATCGATATTCAACATTCCTCAATAGAAGATTCATTAACCCAACAACCCTTTCCCTTAGAATAATTTCCCTTTATATAGAGCTCATGCCCGTAGGTCACATCTGTCACAATGCATAGGCCAAAACCCTTAGCTTACAAAACGGTGTGGTTACCCGCCAACTCGGCCTGTCGTAGTTGACAGCTGCTCCATAGGCTTCTGGTCATTCTCTTGGACCACTCGCAGCTCGCACACCCTTATGAAATCCATAGTCTTCACAAAATGGTTATACTACTTCGTGTTGTGTCACTCTCCTCCCTTCTGGCCTGCTTGTCGCTGTCGTCTTTGTGGCTTAGCTTCCAATTGTTTTCTGCCACTTTCTTGGCAGGTCGCTTTCATCCTCCTTCACGTTGCTCCATACCCATTCCCAGGAATCCTGGAGTTTCTTTCCAAAACACGTTGTTTCCATAGCTCGACCTTTCCTTACATTCTTTACCCAAAAAATGTGCCCTGTTGGCACTCCATGGTGCTACCACTTCTAGGAGCTGGCACTTAGCCGCGCGGTTCTTTCCCTAGCGATACTGCGCTGCTCTCAACCTTGCAGCTCCCCAAAACTATCTTGCCAAAACTTCCTTCATCTGAGCTGCGCTGTAACTTCACAGCTCCAAAACTGTCTTGTACAAAAATGCCTTACTTGGGCTAGGCCCAACAGGCCCTTACACATACATGTGGCTCATCCCCGAGCCACTTTCCACTTATGGTTCCATGAGATTCTCTTCCTCTTGTGGATCTATCTTAGCAGCAAGCTCTTGATATGTTGCGCTCAGCTTAGAAACTGTATCCTTGGCATCCTCTTCAATTTCTTTGATGGTTTCCAACACATCCGGTGTTAAGTCATCCTGTGTTTTCTCTTGTACTGACGCCTGCGCGTCACAAAGTTCCTGTAGTTTTCCTTCTATCTACTGCGTTAGTTCATGGGATTCCTCCTGCAATGGCTATGACTTGTCTCTGGATTCAGCTTCCTGTTCTCTTAACACTACAAGTTGTATTTTTAATTCTTTGACTTCTGAAAATCTGCAGAGTCTATCTCTTGGTAGCAGGGTCTTCATCTCTGCGTTCAGAGCATCTAACGATGTCTTCTTTTCCTGCAAACTGGTTTGGACCTGTAGTAGCTCAGGGTACTCTTTCAGTGTAGTAAACACTCTCATAGCTTCGTCTAGCAAGTTTTGACACTTATCCACTTCATTGGATATGCTTTCTGTGGCATTTTGCTTCTGCTACTCTGAGCTCTTCCTGATCTGTTGCTGTCTTGGGTTGATTCTCTGCTTCCAAGGAAGAAATCTTCGTCTTGTATTCTATCTCCATGTCTACCATTTCAGACTTAAGATCACTGACTACTGATTTGATCTTCTTTGTAGTATCTATGAGCTCTGGCTGCTCGTCGCACTCTGGTATTTCTGCATAGACTGAAGTGACAGTCTGCTCTATCAGTCTTCATTGCTCCTATTCGCTTTCAAGTGCCTTAGCCTTCTTTGCACTTGCTTCCTGCAACTGTTTATAATTTTCATGTAATTCATGGTGTCGGTTCAAAATGACCATATCTCGTTCATGTATTTCCTCCACAACCTGCAGGTGCAGATTATGTAGGCCTTTAAGGGGTAGCATCGCGATATCAATTTCCACATGCTCGATGCTCTACGTGCTCGAAGCTAACTGATCTCGCAGTAACATTATGCTTATCTAGTCAATTTTGATGATGCGCGGTTTTGGTTCCAAGGTGAGGGATAATGGTGTTTTCTTTGGCTGCGATGTGTCCCCTGACCTTCCTTCCGACTCTGATTCTCACAGCATGGCCAAGTCGCGTTGGACATGCTCAAACTTCGTTGTTATGCCTTGCAGTGTGGTGAGATTCTGTTGTAGACTTTCTTGAATTTCCTCATCCTTACTGTCTTTGAGGTTCATCGCATCTTCTAGATGCGGGGTGACTGTGGATGCGATCATATTATAATCGTCATCATGCAGTTTCGCGTCCGACTGACCCTTTGAAGCTTTGTGCTTCTTTTTTGGACTTTCTCTGGTACTGATCTTCTGGGTTCCTTCCTTTTTCCTGATGGTGACTCTTAGATAGTTGTTGTTGGAATTGGATTACTCTCTTCCGGGTCACTGTCAATGATCATAGGTCCTTCGACATTCCATTCATCCATCCATTCTTTCATAATGAGGTTGATATCTGCTTCGTCCATGTGATAGTTCCTTTGGAACCATTCTGGGTTCTTTTTTTGTGCCTTCGCTGAAATGTAGATGGAATGCATGTCAGCATATAAATTTAAGGTGCAAATATACTTAGATGTTACCTCTTTGGGGATGTGCAGTGTGCGAATGATGACATCGCACAACTGCTCGTAATATGTGTAGAAAACTTCATTCGACGCACTGTCTTTCTGGCATCAAATTTGCCCAGAGGTTTGTGTTATCTCTCCAAATAAACATAGACTAGTCATGGTATCTAGGTGATAGGAGGTTTTTAATTTTTCATTTTTTGCATGCGTTTGAGTTTCAGTTTGATAAGTTGAAATAGGTAATGAAGTTTGAAATAACATCTTAAATGGCTCTCCTCCCAAAAAAGAACTTTTAGGTTTCGGTAGCTTAGGCGGGCCTGGTGATGGTTCATTAGCTACCAAAAGCCCTGTTTTCGGCAACTTACTGTGTGAAAGACGAAACGCTCCAGCTACCAAAAGGGAAAACTTACAGCGTGAGTCATGGGGGCAGTTTTCGGTGGCTTGGGTGAATAGGATGGTGTTCATTAGCCACCTAAGGGTAGACATTTTACGCAGTTCGCAGTTCAAGAATGAAACCTTCCGTAGTTGCCGAAAGCAAAGTCATTTCGTGATCCATGGGGTCATTTTTGGGGGCTTGGGCGAACACGATGGTGTTCATTAGCCACCGAAAAGGAAGATACTTTTTCACAGCTTACCATCCAAAGGTTGGATTGTCCACAACCACCAAAAGCAAAAAGCATTGGTGAAGATTGTTTTCCGGCAACATACGGTGTTAAAAGTAGATTACCGGCTACTGAAACTTAGTCGGTGTCAATCGGTGGACACGTCAAATCATAGGTTTGGTTCTAATTTAATGGGAATTCATCATGGCTTAGCCACCGAAAGGGTCACTTCAGCAAATACACAATCTGCCCCAAGGCAAGGCCAGATGCCATTGTCATACCTCTGGCTAGATGGACCTCGTTTCCTCTCTGCATACAAATGTTCTAAATTTTCATTCCTCCAGTATAATCATGCCGCAGTAGCTATCATTATGCCCTCATGATTAACCACCTTTTCACACCCCTCGGAGTCAGTTCCCGAAAAGCCACACCACCTTTCCTCTTTCACCCTCACCACATCGATTGAACTCATTTTCTCTCTGATTTCGCGTCTTTCCCTTAGTCCCAATTTTAGCAGTAGGTGCCAGCAAACAGGTTGCAAATGAAGAAAGGAGGAGGAGTGGTCCTGAGGAAGGAATTGAACGACATTTGCTACCTGGAGGTGCACCCCGAGGTATGTCAATTCTTCAAAAATGTTGGTTGCTATAATTTTTGCAAAAAACTACAGGGTTCTCATCAATAGGTAGCCGAAGCATTTGCCCTCACGTTTGACGGCAGTAGGGCGGTAATAGGCAAGGAGGAATTCTAGGTGGATGAGGCCTTTATAGCCTAGGTGACAGAACTTCCAATGACCGGTGAAAACTAGTTTAAGACCACTGTGACGAAATATTTCGAATTCCAATCCCATCTGAAACCTGAGCATAAGAACCTGGTATGGAAGAAAGACATTCCGATGTCATATCTAGAGGATAAATTGCAGCTTCTATTGAAGTCGATTCTGGTTTACATAACCTGTGAAGGCAGGTATAACAGGGAGCTGATTTACCATTTTACATTAATGGATCACTTCACTGGCAAGAGCCCCTTAAGTCTTCCTTTTTACCTCCACAAGAGCCTGAATAAAATGGCACGTCAAGTCAAATCCCAGCCAACCAAAATCGCAGGTAGGTTGTACCACCATGGTTTGATCAAACTCATAGTCTCTGAGTTCTTGCAAAGGAAAAGCATGAACTGGGCTTCCTTCCTTTTCTAGAGTGGGTTCGAAACAAAATTGCAACCGAAAGATGGAAAGAAGTTTTCCACCCGTAGAAGTGGGAAAAGGAAGAGGAGGGCTATCTCCCCAATTACAACCAACCCCCTTTCCTCATCCCCCAAAGTGAAGAAAGTCGAAAGGAAATTAGAATTCAAAAGTAGGACTCAGGACAAGGGAGCTATTTCAGAAGAGATCTTGTCAAAGAATGCAAACCTTTTAAACCTCCCTTACACCAATTCTCAAGAGGATGAATCGCACGGAGCTGGAGTAGGAAATAAGGAGGTGGTGACAGAGAAAGAGCTCCAGGAAGTAGCTCTACCTATGATGGGACAGGAGACCACTTATGCTAACTTGCCTCCTCCTACACCTGTGGAAGAGAAGGAAATTGAATGCACAAACTTACCTTCCCCTACACCTGAGGAGGAGAAAGATCAGTAGGTGACCAAAGAATTAATCCATAAGGCAAAGAGTTCTGCCTCACAGAAAATCAATTGAATCCTCAAGCAGGTGTATAACCTAAAGATACTACAGAGAGTCATTAAGGAGAAAAATGAGAGGCTCACTGAAAGACATAATGAATTGTATGTTTCTTTTCAGGGGTTGACCAAGAAACATGGTAAGATGAGAGGAAGAAACATTAGGCTGATCAGAGAAAATATCAGGCTAAGCAGGAAGGTCGAGTCTCTGGGAGGTAAGGAAAAAACTCAGAATCCCTAGCCCAAGGTACACTCAGACCTCGACACCTGAGCAGCAGCTGTAATTAGCTTTGCTGACACTTGAGTTTTGGCCCAGGAGGAAGAGGAAACCAAGCAGCAGGGAGATGAGTAGCAAAGGTCAGAAAGCGCAGTTTTGGAAAAATTTTGCCGGCTGGGCCATGCTCTGTTTTCGGAAGCTTAGGCGAACATAGGAATTGTTCATTAGATAATGAAACCCAGATTCGACAGTTTACGGTATACAGGAAGGACTCCCCTAGTTACCGGAAGTAGAGGCAAGTTTCAAACACCTGAGGGCGATCGGTGGTTTAGGAGAAACGCTAAAACTAATTCATTAACCACCGAATGAGGGGTTTTCTGTAGCTTATCACCTTCGAGCCTAGTTTTGCTAGCTACTGAAAACACAGAAAATGCAGAGGTCTGTCTTTGGGGATCAAGACCATTTTTTTGTTGGTCTGAGCATCTTAAAGGCGTTTCCCAGGGGATTGACAAACATTTAAGGCATCATGATCACCTTTGGTTTCAGACTGAGAGCGCCAGCAAGGTAAACAGAGGAATATTCCTGTCTATTTTTAGAAAAAGACACCTACAGGTTTTTTGTAGATAGCGGTTTCAAACTCGTCCTATAGCCCAGAGAGGCTCATTTGGGCTGTCAAGTATAGGTGTATCAGCAAGATATCAGTTATTTTGATCATAATACTTTGTCACATCTTTCATAAAACTATTCTTAGTTGTTATTTTTAGCAGATTCGATCCATCTTTTTAGGATCTCAAAAGCTTTGTAATGGCTATAAAGCCCAAAACTGATGTAGGACAAGGGTTCGATTTTGGAGAGACTTTTCTTAACTTGTATTATCATACTTCTCGTTACATATCATTTATACAAGCTTCTTTTGGCATATGTGTGTTCAGTTCTCCTTCTTATATCTTTTATGTTTGCAGTGAAATGTCTATTTCGTGAGTTCCCATTTGTGTATGCTAGATAGCTATAATCCTATCTTCGTATTGAGAACTGGATATTCGGTGCCTTTTGCTTATTGTGATTAGCCATTTATATATATATATTGTATGTATGAGTTTGCTAGCATGATAAGGATTCTTCTGTCTATGTTTTACCAACTTCCTGAACATCAGTGGCTAAAAGCCTTGTCTACGTGAATGTGTCCATGTATGTTTTGAGTATGTGAGTTTCAATCTTAGTCATCCAACTTGATCCAAATATACCCCATCCTTCAAGATAAGTTTTAGTTACCAGGCTCTTCAGAATGCAACCTAGGAAGACTCCTAGAGAGATAACAAATTGGCACTGTTGCCGGGGAGAGGAGATTGAAGCTCAGCTTCCCTGGGAGAATGACATAGATCTAGCTTTGATGATAGACAAAGACTGGACATTTTCTTGGTTGTAATCATCTATCTGGCGACTCCATGAAGGAAGGATTCAGTGGTGACTCCATTGCTCATAAATCTGTTGATGACTCCACTGGTATGACATGAACCAAATCTTGGCAAAGAGGTATGCGTTTTGTGATTTTTCAAAAATTGTTGGTTTCCCTAATCCAGTGCCCGGTAGAGATGAATGGGAAAATAGCCTTCCCAGATTTCGAGGTGAAGAGTGGGAAGTGCCAGCTGAAAATTTGCTTGACTTTCATGATTACATTCATCGATTACAAATTGTACATGAAGATGTTAGGATTAATCTCTTCTAGTATTCATTAGAGGGGATTGCGCGTGATTGGTTCAGGTCTCTTCCTATTTCCAGTATCAGCTCTTTGGCATATTTTCGTACTGCCTTTCATTTGTTCTGCAAAGGAATTTTTTCAGCTGACCTTCTATTTCCTTAATGTTGTCATGAATTCAATTTATTAACTAAAGACTCAGAAAATCATGAAGAGTATGTTGTTATAGGGGATATCTCTCATTGTGATTGAGACATTGATGATCTCCAGGATGATAACCATAGTATGGATGTCTTTGGCATTGTATCAAATGCACCTACCGACTTAGGGTGTCATGAAGTTGACATTGCCCCCTTTGGAAACCCGAATGATGATGAGCAGGTCTTTACATTAGCATGTGATAGATTTGAATATGCAGAGGATAGTAAGGGCAGCCCTCAACTTTTTGATTTGCAGAAAAAGGGAATTTGTGGTAGACACAAAGGGAGAAATGGTGTGCTGAAAAGTTCAGATCAGCAGTCCATCTTTTATGACTCTTTAACAAATGTTGAGCAGTCCGCATCTAGTATTGAGATCAGTGAGAGAAATCAACAACAACATTTCAGTCTTCAATTGGAACAACTGCTTGAAGAGGTATTCTTTTACGATTTTGATGACCCTATTGCTGATTATCTGGAGTTTATGAATAGCACAGATGTTAAAATATCTTTGTCACATGACAGCTGTTTCTGTCACCCTTTCAAACTACATTTATGCATGCTATGGTTTCATTTTTTTTTTGGCTCAAGATCAAGGAGGATATCAGTAAATCATTTTCTTATATGGCTTCATTGAAATCATGATGTCACTTGATAATGAGCAGTCCAGTTAGTTAGAGTAGGGTATCATAGATGACTAAGCTCATGGCTGAGGATTTCAAGTTTGCAAAATGCGTGAGGTTTGCATTAGTATTGTGGTTTCAGTTTTGAATAAAGACTCCATGCCTAATGGAACACTAGAAGATAGGGTTAGATTTTTGTTTTATAGGAAAGGCATTTTATCTATGGTTCTTGAAACCTCACAGGGAGGCTTTCATCCCCGACTAGGAGCCAGATGTTATCTCCCCAAATAAACATAGACTAGTCATGGTATCTAGCTAATAGGAGGTTTTTAATTTTTCGTTTTCTGCATGCGTTTGAGTTTCAGTTTGATAAGTTGAAATAGGTAATGAAGTTTGAAATAACATCTTAAATGGCTCTCCTCCCAGAAAAGAACTTTCAGGTTTCGGTAGCTTAGGTAAGCCTAGCAATGGTTCATTAGTTATCGAAAACCCTATTTTTGGCGGCTTACTATGTGAAAGACGAAACGCTCCAACTACAAAAAGGGAAAACTTACAGCATGAGTCGTGGGGGCAGTTTTCGGTGGCTTGGGAGAATACGATGGTGTTCATTAGCCACCGAAGGGTAGACATTTTCCGCAATTCGCAGTTCAAGAATGAAACCTTCCATAGCTACCGAAAGCAAAGTCATTTCGCGATCCATGGGGCCATTTTCGGGGGCTTGGGTGAACACAATGGTGTTCATTAGCCACCGAAAAGGAAGACACTTTTTCACAGCTTACCATCCAAAGGCTGGATTGCCCACAGCCACCGAAAGCAAAAATCATTGGTGAATATTGTTTTTCGGCAGCATATGGTGTTAAAAGCAGATTATTGGCTACCAAAACTAAGTCGGTATCAATCGGTGGACATGTCAAATCAGGGGTTTGGTCATAATTTAAAGGGAATTCATCATGGCTTAGCCGTCGAAAGGGTCACTTCAGCGAATACACGATCTGCCCCAAGGCGAGGCCGGATGCCATCATCATACCTCTGGCCAGATGGACCTCGTCTCCTCTCTGCATACAAATGTTCTAAATTTCCATTCCTCTAGTATAATCATGCTGTAGTAGCCATCATTACGCCCTCATGATTAACCACCTTTCACACCCCTCAGAGTCAGTTCCCGAAAATCCACATCGCCTTTCCTCTTTCACCCTCACCACGTCGATTGAACTCATTTTCTCTCTGATTTCACGTCTTTCCCTCAGTCTTGATTTTAGCAACAGGTTCAAGCAAACAGGTTGCAAATGAAGAAAGGAGGAGGACTGGTCCTCAGGAAGGAATTGAATGACATCTACTACCTAGAGGCGCACCCCAATGTATGTCAATTCTTCAAAAATGCCAACTGCTATAATTTTTGCAAAAAACTACAGGGTTCTCATCAACAGGTAGCCGAAGCATTTTTCCTCACGTTTGACGGCAGTAGGGCGGTAATAGGAAAGGAGGAATTCCAGGTGGATGAGGCCCTTATAGCCCAGGTGACAGAACTTCCAATGATCGGGGAAAACTGGTTTAAGACCACTGTCACGAAAGATTTTGAATTCCAATCCTATCTGAAACCTGAGCATAAGAACCTGGTATGGAAGAAAGACATTCCTATGTCATATCTAGAGGATAAATGGCAGCTTCTATTGAAGTCGATTCTGGTTTACATAACCTGTGAAGGCAGGTATAACAGGGTGTTGATTTACCATTTTAAATTAATGGATCACTTCACTAGAAAGAGCCCCTTAAGTCTCCCTTTTTACCTCCACAAGAGCCTGAATAAAATGGCACGTCAAGTCAAATCCCAGCCAACCAAAATTGCAGGTAGGTTGTACCACCATGGTTTGATCAAACTCGTAGTCTCTGAGTTGTTGTAAAGGAAAAGCATTAACTGGGCTTTCTTCCTTTTCTGGACTGGGTTCGAAATAGAATTGCGACCGGAAGATGGAAAGAAGTTTTCCACCCCTAGAAGTGGGAAAAGGAAGAGGAGGGATATCTCCCCAATTACAACCAACCCCCTTTCCTCAGCCTCCAAAGTGAAGAAATCCAAAAGGAAATTAGAATTCGAAAGTAGGACTAAGGACAAGAGAGCTGTTTTAGAAGAGATCCCATCAAAGAATGCAAACCTTTTAAAACTCCCTTACACCGATTCTGAGGAGGATGAATTGCAGGGGGTTGGAGCAGGAAATAAGGAGGTGGAGATAGAGCAAGAGCTCCAGGAAGTAGCTCTACCTGTGATGGGACAGGAGACCACTTATGTTAACTTGCCTCCTCCTACACCTGTGGAAGAGCAGAAAATTGAATGCGCAAACTTACCTTCCCCTACACCTGAGGAGGAACAAGGTCAATAGGTAGTCGAAGAATTAATTCATAAGGCAAAGAGTTCTACCTCACAAAAAATCAATTGACTCCTCAAGTAGGTGTATGAATTAGAGATACTACAGAGTCATTAAGGAGAAAAATGAGAGGTTCACTAAAAGACATAATGAACTGTACCTTTCTTTTTTAGGGGTTGACCAAGAAACATGGTAAGATGAGAGGATGAAACATTAGGCTGATTAGAGAAAATATCAGGCTGAGTAGGAAGGTCGAGTCTCTGGGAGGTAAGGAAAAAACACAAAATCCCCAGCCCAAGGTACACTCGGACCTCGACACCTTAGCAGCAGCTGCAATCAGCTTTGCTGACACTCTAGTTTTGGCCCAGGAGGAAGTGGAAACCAAGCAGCAGGGAGATGAGTAGCAAAGGTTAGAAAGAGCAGTTTTGGAAAACTTTTGCAGGCTAGGCCATGCTCTGTTTTCGGCAGCTTAGGTGAACATAGGAATTGTTCATTAGCTGGTGAAACCCAGATTTGGCAGTTTATGATATACAGGAAAGACTCCCCTAGTTACCGGAAGTAGAGGCAAGTTTCAAACACCTGCGGGCGATTCAATGGTTTAGGTGAAATGCTAAAACTAATTCATTAACCACCGAATGAGGGGTTTTCCATAGCTTATCACCTTCGAGCCCATTTTTGCTAGCTACCGAAAACACAGAAAATGCAGAGGTCTGTCTTTGGACATCAAGACCATTTTTTTGTTGGTCCAAGCATCTTAAAGGTGTTTCCCAGGGGATTGATAAATGTTCAAGGCATGATGATCACCTTTGGTTTCAGACTGAGGGCGCCAGCAAGGTAAGAAGAGGAATATTCCTGTCTATTTTTAGAAAAAGACACCTACAAGTTTTTTGCAGACAGCGGTTTCAATCTCGTCCTCTAGCCCCCAGAGGCTCATTCGGGCTGTCGAGTATAGGTGTATCAGCAAGAGATCAGTTATTTTGATCATAATAAACTGTCACATCTTTCATAAAACTGTTCTTAGTTGTTATTTTTAACAGATTCGATCCATCTTTTTACGATCTCAAAAGCTTTGTAATGGCTATAAAGCCCAGAACTGATGTAGGACAGGGGTTCGATTTTGGAGAGACTTTTCTTAACTTGTATTATCGGACTTCTCGTTACATATCATTTATACAAGCTCCTTTTTCCATATGTGTGTTCAGTTCTCCTTCTTATATCTTTTATGTTTGCAGTGAAATGTCTATTTGGTGAGTTTCCATTTGTCTATGCCAGATAGCTGTAATCCTATCTTCGTATTGAGAGCTGGATATTCAGTGCCTTTTGCTTATTGTGATTATCCATTTATATATATATGCTATATGTATGAGTTTGCTAGCACGATAAGGATTCTTCTGTCTATCTTTTACTAACTTCCTGAACATCAGTGGCTAAAAGCCTTGTCTACTTGAATGTGTCCATGTATGTTTTGAGTATGTGAGTTTCGATCTCAGTCATCCAACTTGATCCAAATATACGCCATCCTTCAAGATAAGTTTTAGTTACCAAACTCTTCCGAGTGCAACCTAGGAAGACTCCTGGAGAGATAATAGTTTGCATACCTGGGTCCTTGACAATCATTGCTGGATGAGGTGAGGCCAACATAGTGCCTTGGGTCCTTCCTGCCTACAAAGCCAATCAGTACCATCAACCAACTATAATGGAATTTGGCACCATTAACCTAATTTTCGCGGACATCTTCCAAAAACTCGTTCAGTAAATACTGGCACCAGTTAAATGTTCCACCCTACGCTACCTTCGCTCTAAGGAGCACAACGTCGACTGGTACTTCTGAAGGTCTTGAGTTCCACAATATTTTCCCTGCTATCAATTGTACTAAAACTCGCGTAGAATCATCTTTTATATCACCTATGACGAACCCTCTTTTTCCTTTGGGAATGTTTTGAGTTCTTTCATCTATGCAGCAATCTCCTTATCCCTGGTTTTGCCAACAAAGAAATTCCTAGGTTCCTCTCCTCTCTTTCTTAAGCCTATGATGTGATGGATCAGGTCAATGTTGAGGTCGACATTTCTGTCCAACCAAATGTAGCCTTAGTGTGTGTGTGATATGAGTGTCCGCACCACCACGTTAAGTTATGGGCTCTGGTCGAAGTGTGGAAGTCTCAATAGGTTTAACAGCCCTGATTCCACAACTTCAGACCGCCAGCTCTGCGCAACCAACAACGGGTTGTTCTTGACATCTGCTTCCAGCACATATATCTATATGGATGAAATTGTGGGTACTTCGGCTCGTCTAGGTCCTTCTACTGTTGCAGTAAGTCATAATAGTCTAACTTACATTCCGTGAGATTACCTAATAGATTTTTTTCCAGTTTTACATGTTTGGATATGGGCGAAAGTGGTATCTTATACTTCGCGTTTCTTGAGAGATTTACCGTCGGTGCATCTGCTGCATGCGGAGAGATATACTCTAGAGTCAGGGTTAATGGCAGCTTCTTATCCCCTGGTGGAACTTCTGGTAGCTTGGATCCCATTACTTTCACCTTAACTTTATCAACTACAGGTTCCTTACCCTTTCTCTACATTTGTGTAGAATGTCATGGGGAACAGCGTGAACCTTGTCCTTGTTCTGTAACAACCTTCTTAGTAGGGGTTCTCATTAAATCTTCAAGCTCGGCCTGCTTAAACACCCTCACAACCTACTCGACTGTGGACTCTTGCTCAACTGTAGAGTCATCAGACCTTCACTGGATTGTTCTCTGCAGACTCACGAGATAACTGAGCACTTACTAGAATTAGATTGAACTAGGGTGTGCGGAAAAAATTTTAAAGTTTCGGTAACGCCCGCGAGGAAAGACATAGCGGTATTTATAGGTGTAGTTGAACCTTAGACACACCCACCAACGGCTAGAAAAGCATTAAATGGCATGTCTGTTGGCCAAATTTGCTGAGGATTTGGGTCCTTTTCTTTATTAACTTCGTCAGAACTATTATTTTTGCATTAAATGCTCAAGCAATCGTCGACAAAATCACTGTATAATGGCTAGTTTTCCGACCGAAATTTTAACGGCTAGTTTCTTGGAGTGTTGCATCGAGCTGTGTGGCGGGTTGTCACTATCCCGGCGTGGTTACTTCACAATGCCGTGCTTCTTTATTATAAACTATGTCTCTTTGTTGTTCTATTTGATCTGCGCAGCTACATTTTGAGCTTCATACTTGTGAAGAATCTGCAACAATTAATTAATGAGAATACACGAGATAGCAGAAATAACAAAACTCAGAATCACTTTTATTGATTGCAGGCCACTTCGGGGGGGAAACCTCCTTTGACCAAGCTCAATACAAAACAACTTCACATTCCCTTCATTGGTGTCAACACAAACTTATATATTAATTCTAGGCGCCAATACCATGGGTCAATACCATGTGTCAATACAAACCATGGGCCAATACAAACTATGGATCAACAATTACTATGGGACAACTTACAAAGCATATGCGCCCAACAACAATAAGACAAACTATGGATCAACAAATACTATGGGACGACTTACAAAGCATATGCGTCCAACAACAATATACTAACAAAGTAAATAGAAGGGTTGACATGGGTTCCTAACATCCCCTCTCCCTTAGAAAAATCTTTGTCCTCAAACCTTGAGATGTGGAAATTGATGCAGAATCTGAAGGAGCGGTTCCTCAGTAACATCCTCGGGTTGCATTCTGGGCCACTGACGCATTTTGAGTTTCAGGGAGGGTCGCTTGGAAGGCTATAGATGAAGAAGAACCATATCGGCTACGTGAAAAGTGCGTTCAGAACGGTGCTGATCGGCTTGTTGTTTCAGTCGAATTCTTGCCATGTAAAGATTGTCTTGCAGAATGAGAAGAATCTAATCGCGGTTTCGAAGAACTAAGTCAATTTCCTGAACTGGGGAGCTGCTGAGGGTGTATGGAAGAAGATTCGGCGGTGCCTGTCCAGAGACTGCATCATATGGTGTCCTTTTAGATGTGGTATTGTACCACTGGAGTGCTTCTAGGAAATCCATAGAAATAGTTGTCCAAATCTGTGTATGGATGGGCAAGGGTTTGAGCAATCCCGAAAGGAATCTCGTTTAACCCTTGTTCACCTAGCAAATATCACAATCAGCCACCATCTGTTGAATTGTCATTTTCAGTTCCTGCCAAAAGAAGTTACGATATTCCTGGTTAGACATTTTGAGGAACCCAGAGTGCCCTGCTGATGAAGAAGCATGGAGTTCATAGAAGAGATAGCCCTGTTGAACAGATTGCACCCAATTTCGAACAAGCAGAGAAATAACTGTAAGAGAAACTGGGTCATCAAATGTGCAAGAAGGAGAAGCTGCCACCATATTGTCCTTACCCTTCTTGTAAGTGATCGCATAGGCATAACCCATGAGTTGGATAACCCATTGCAGGTGTGTTGGGGAGGAGACCCATTGTTCTAGGAAATTTTTCTGGCTCTGGAGATCAGTCTTGATGCAGAAATAATTCCCTAATAGGTATGGCTGCCACTTCTGTACTACATGCAAAATAGCCATCATTTCTTGTTGAGATGTAGATGCGGCTAAATTCTTACAGGAATGGTCTCTTGAAGGTGACAAGCCCACTAGTTTAGCAAAGACACCTGCATATCTATCCAATGAAGTAGGGGAGACCGTTGATGGCTGCATCTAAATGGAATGGAGTTGAGCGATGATACCATGTGAATTCTTCATAAGGATCTTTTCCAAGTGATGTGAACTGATGATGTGGAGAGACCCTTGTTGTAATCCCTTAAATATGTGTTGTTTCCCATTGACTAAAAACTGCATCCAAAGTTCAGCAAAATCCCATAAGATGGGGCCAAGTGTGCGTAACCATTGAACGCTCAAAACCACATCACATTTTCCTGGGGACAAGGAAAACATGTCAGAGCATAGGTTATAATCTTCCAGAGAGATACGCACATTGTGACACTTCCCCTTGCAAGGTAAGGTGCCCCCATTGGAAACCATGACTTCAAAGTTAGAGCAAGGATGGACAAAACAATCAGCCTGTTTGGTGATCTGAGGGTCAATGAAGTTATGAGTGCTACCAGAATCAATGAGTATTGTAAGAGGAAGCTTCTTGAGGTAACCCCTGACTGGCATTGTTTGGGGGGTGGTGACGTCGGATAAAGTATGGACATATATCTCTGGTTGTTCATCCTGAGATGGAGGGTCAATAGGCGGCTCCTGAATGTCGACCTGATCATCCATTGTATCAGGAGCTTCTTCACCAATTTTAGAGGCAGGCAGAGAATCCATATCCAAGAGATAGAGATTTTGTTGAACACATCTATGTCCCCGAGTGAATTTCTCATCACAATTATAACAAAGCCCTTTTTCTCTACGTGCCTGCATCTTTGTTTCAGACAAATGCTTGATAGGATTTGGTCAAGGAGCTGGAAGGATGGGAGGTCGTTGAGAACCCATATTTCAGAAGGGAACAAAAGTGGGTTTGAAGCGTTGTTCGGTTGCAATCTTGTCTTCTGCCAACTTAGCCAACCCTAGGACTTCCATCATTGTGTTGGGACAGAACATTTTAATCTCTGACTGGATTTCATCCTTAAGACCACTGATAAAACAATTCTTGTATAATTCATCAGACAATCCTTCTGTGTGATTAGCTAGTTTCTCAAATTTTGTCTGATATTCTCTCACAAATCCAATTTGACGAAGTTTAGTGAGTGCTCCGGTGAAGTCATCAAAAGCACTAGGACCAAATCGTTGCAAAAGGAGTTGGCAAAAATCTATCCATTTTGGCTCGGCATGAGCCTTTATGTACCAACGGTACCATCGAAGGGATTCTTGTTCCAAATGAAATGATGCAAGTGGAAATTTTTGGACGTCAAAAGTATTATGTAGACTGAAATACTGTTCTGCACGATAGATCCATCCAGTCAGATCAATACCATTGAAGCGAGGAAATTCAAGCTTCGGACCACGAAAATTGTTGGAAGAAGAGAACCCATTGGCTACAGAAGATTCTTGCTATCGGGTATTGCTCATGGTTGAATGCTAAAGATGGAGGATGAGAAATTTTTCATCCAGATCATGGAGTTTGGTTTGGATGGCTACAAGTGCTTCCTCCATGGTTTTTGCTCCTGCACGGGTGACAACCATAACCAGGAGTTTTTTTTTTTTGGGGGGGGGGGAATGAATAGAAAAACACAAATGAAAGCTTATTTAGTAAAGGGAAATTTGGATTTGGGAAAAACTCGGATGGTTAATTGGGGTTTGACTAGGTTTTGGACACTTTCTAATGTACATGGAAGCAAAAAAGGGGATTTGAGAAGCAGGGTGAAAGAATGAGAAAATTTGTCAAAGAGGGACAAAGAAGTAGAAATAGGGAATGAACACGGTGGCAAAATTTGGAGGCGAGTGTCTAAAAATGGAAGAAGTTATGGCAAACCCTAAAAATAGACAAATGTGAGATTTCTAACTTTGGGAAGTAGAATTTGGGATAGGGTCGTTAGGAATTAAATATGTAGAATGGGATTGCAGGGGTGTCCAGAAAGTTTCAAGGGAAATGGAGTTAAAACAAGGGAGATATGGCGAAAAAACATTTTTTTTTTTTGTCAAAAATGGATCTGCAATGGTGCGAAAGGGATCGGCAACAGATGGATTCGAAACGGCGCCGAATGGATTGAAAACGGATGGATCTGAAACAAATTTCAGAATATATCTATAACGGCTGGATCTGAAACGACTTTCAGAATATATCTGTGGCTGGATCTGGAACGGCTTGGAATGGATCTGAAATGGCGCGGAAGTGATCCGCAATAGTTCAGTTGAAAATAGATATGGACCCCAAGTATGTTGGCTTCTTAACAGTTCAGGGTTTTCACTCGGCCGCCAATGTTGTCTGACAGCTTTTGTATTGGGGCAGTACCCCTCAATCCACGGCTCAGGTAAAACTGATAACCACTTTGCCACAAACGACAGCTCTTGGTTTACCTCACGGGTGGGAACTAGTCAATCAGGTAGGGGTCATTTCCCTTTTCATTGGCAGGTCCTCTCAATGGGCCAGCTACTTTGGGGTTCCTGTGGTACTCTTCAAAATGATTTTTAGGGCTTATGCCCAAGTAATTCCCACAGTTAAGCGGATATGGATTATTCCTAGATCTGAACTTGCAACAGAGGTGAAAAAAAAATTTGACAGAAATTCCACCCAACGAGCCCAATAAGGTGCTCTGATACCAAATGTGAAGAACCTACAACAATTAATTAATGATAATACACGAGATAGAAAAAATAATAGAACTCAGAATCACTTTTATTGATCGCAGGCCACTTCAAGGGGGCAACCTCCTTTCAACAAGCTCAATACAAAAAAACTTCATGGTCCCTTCATTGGTGTCAACACAAACTTATATACTAAGTCTAGGCGCCAATACCATAAGTCAATACCATGTGTCAATATAAACCATGGGCCAATACAAACTATGGATCAAAAATTACTACAGGACGACTTACAAAGTATATGCGTCCAACAACAATAAGATAACCTATGGATCAACAAATACTACAGGACGACTTACAAAGCATATGCATCCAACAACAATATACTAACAAAGTAAATAGAAGGGTTGACATGGGTTCCTAACAGTACTGCGCGGTTCTTCTTTTATTTTCATATTTCTTTAGTTTTTTTTCATGCGCAGCTTTACTTTTGAACTAGTGTTGCTTCGTCGAAGCATTCTTTTAATCAAACTTCGCATATCGGACCAAAACTGTGTACAGACTCTTTTGAATTTCTAGTGCCCAATTTCAACTATACTTGACACTTAGAAACTCCCTTCTCTTTTGATCACTGAGGGTTTTGCGAAGAAGGATAATCCTAATAGG
Source organism: Larix kaempferi (assembly GCA_027924585.1). Lineage (NCBI taxonomy): Eukaryota > Viridiplantae > Streptophyta > Pinopsida > Pinales > Pinaceae > Larix > Larix kaempferi. The sequence goes on along the minus strand of BSBM01000512.1, from coordinate 4,092,926 downwards.
GTTTTAGACTACTTCCATTCACAAAACCTTGTAAGTTATCTTCGACTAACGTGTCTAAATGAACCGCACCAACATTAGTAACATGCATAACAGTATATTGGCCAAGCCAATGCATTTTAAATTTGCCAGGAAATTTCATGAACTTGCTATCATACAGGAGGACAAGGTCACCTACCTGAAAGGACTTGTTTTTGATATGGCGAACATGCCATGCTTTTTATTTGTATTTCTGCACTTGCTGGTGAAATTCTGCAGTGAAGCGATCTTCCTCTAATCCATCCAAGTGTAGAAGCCTTTCTTCTATTGTTTGTTCATCCTCCATGCCTGTGAATGCAGCAATCCTTAAGCTTGGTACAATATACTCCATTGGAATCACAGCTTCCTATCCATAGGCCAATCTGAAAGGTGTATGGCCTGTCAACTTCTTGCAAGTGGTCCCGTATGCCCATAACATAGCTGGAATGTGCAGATCCTAATCATCCATGTTTACATTGCATACCTTTGTCAATGCATTCTCTAGTACCTTGTTGAAAGCTTCAACAGTTCCATTGGCTTGAGGATGGTATGGTGTACTCCTCTGATGATAAATGTGGAACTCTTCAGTAAGGGCTTCAATAGTTATGTTCAAAAAGTGAGTCCCTTGATCACTCATTAAAATCTTTGGGCATTCAAATCTGGTAAGGATGTTCTCAAAGATGAACTGCACAGCAATAGTTGCACTGCAGCCATTCACTAGTTTAGCCTCTGCCCATCTGGTGAGATAATTAGTCACGGTGATAATATATCTCGCACCAGTCCTCTTTTCTGGTGGTTTAATAGGTCTCACGAAATCAATAGCCCATTTTTCAAATGCTTGTAGTGTCAATTGTGGTTTTAACGACATTTCATCTCTTTGCGACGGTTTTCGAGTCCTCTGACAGACATCACAACTCTGGCAATGTTCCTTTGAATCTTTATAGATTGTAGGCCACCATAGCCCTGCTCTCAATATCTTCTGTGCAGTATCTCTTCCTGCGTAGTGACCTCCAGATGCACCTGGAGGTGCATCAACCAATAGGAATGGATTCTCATGCTCTAACACACATCTGCGCAGCAATTCATCTGGTCCCAACTTGTATAGTTGTCCTGCTATGATAGTGAAGTCTGTTGCTCTGACTACTAGCTACCTCTTCTATTGTGTAGTGAACTCTGTAGGTGCCAATCCTATAGTAAAAAAGTCAACAATATCTTTGTAATACTCATCTGCGACCTATATGGAAAATAACTGCGTGTCAGGATGATTGTCTTCAAGATTGGTGCGTTCTTCGCCTGACTCGATCCTTAATAGATGGTCAGGTCTGAGGTTCAATCTGCCTAGTTTAACCACAATTTCAAAATCATATTCTTGGAATAGTAACAACCATCTGCAAATTCTCCTCCCTAACATTGGTTTATTGATCAGATACTTTAAAGCAAAATGGTCAGTAAGCATTGAGAAGTGCGCACCCAGCAAATAGTGCATGAATTTCTGCAGTGCGTACACCATAGCTAGACCTTCTCTTTCTGTGGTCGTATAGTTCTTTTTAGCTAATGAGATATTTCTCCTAAAAAATGCAATGGGATGGTCAATGCCCCCCTCTCCTGGTTGTGCTAGTACCACACCAAGTGCAATGGATGAAGCATTGACATGTACATGGAATTGCTTGTCCCAATCTGGAAACATAAGGATTGGCACAATTACCATTTTCTCCTTTAGTGTGTCGAGGCCTTGCTCACATTCTGCATTCCAAATGAAATGTGCTTCTTTCTTCAACAACTTCTCCATTGGCGTGGTTATCTGTGCATAACCCTTGATAATTTTTCTATAGTATTCTGTATGTCCCAATGTGGTGCGAAGTTGTTTCACTAAATTCGGTGTTGGAAGGTTCACAATAACTGCGATCTTCGCAGGATCAACCATCAAACCTTGTTTACAGACAATGTGTCCCAACAGAATTCCATAGGGTACACAAAAGATACATTTCTTCAAATTCAAAGAAATCTGATGCTGCCTAAATTTTGCTAACATCATTCTCAAATTCTTATAGTGGTTCTTCAGTAAACCAAAGACAGTCCAATCATCACAATAGACTTCTAAAAACTTATGGATAAAGTCCTTGAATGTAGCCACAAAAACTCTAGAAAATATAGCTGGTGCATTCTTCAACCCAAATGGCATAACTGTATACTGATATGATCCCCATTCAGTGGAAAATGTGTTCTTATGTCTTTCTTCTGGTATCCATAAAATCCATCATTGAATGAGTAGGCCTCATTTCCTCCAACATTGTATAATACTTCATATGTAAATGGGGTAGGAAATGGGTCATACAGCGAAGCATCATTCATCTTCCTTAAATCTACATAGATCCTGATTTCTCCTTTGGTCTTCTTGTCCTGGATACTTATGGGGCTTATCCACTCAGATTCTTCAACTAGCTCAATGATCCCTGCATCAAGCATCTTATCAATATCTTCCTTAACTATTTCTTTATATTTGGGATTCAATCTGTAAGGCCTTTGCTTTACAGGCTTCGCGCCTGGCTTGAGAGGTATCTTCATGACTCCCAAGTCACCCAAAATGCCTTTCATTTCGACAAACTTTGTTGGAAATAAATCTTGATACTGATGCAGAAGGTTCGCGATCTACGCGACCATCTCATCATCCCAGTAATCTCCAGTGGATGCAAACTTCGGCTCTATGCTTGTGCCAATGTTCACTTTTCTTGATTAACATATCTGCTCATGTCTGCAATTTCTAGTGGAGGTCCCTCTACATCGTGCGCTCCTTTGGATTCAAGTATATTGATGTTGTACGGATCCTTCTCATTGATTTCCTTTGGATCTTCTTCGGCATCTTTAGCGAGGTTATAAAAATCAAGGGCATGCTCTATCTTCCTTTCCCATTCTAGTTGTAGGTTTACAGGTACCCTTACATCTTCAAATATCTTTTCTTTGATTTCCTCGAATGCCTCGTTTATACTTGGGCATTCTTATCTGAATATGCTTTCTTTAATAATCTGCAGAGCTTCGTTTATACTTGGAGATTCATCTTCAAAGATGAAAGTTCGCAGTCAACATAGACCAATATGTGGTTCCTCTGCGAAGATCGGCGTCTGTGTACCAATCTCCTAGAATCTTCTCTAATGTATGCACAAACAGATGAAACCATTTTGTCTTTGGTCTGTTTATCCATGCTTTTGAACAAATCTCTATGTGATCCCTTGGATCTGTTTGTCCATTATACTTTTCCATTGTCAGTGTGATTTTCTCTATGAATCTTATTTGCATCATTTGTCTGCACTAATCCCATGTGGTCAAAGTCTGCTTATGTGTGGCCCACCATCTGGAAGGTGTAGTGCGCAGTGCTATGTCTAATGCTGGTATCCTATGTTCAGCTGAAACTGATACAGTATATTCTTGAATAAATGAATAAGCGTTAGTTGAACCATCATAAGTGGGGATTGGGATTACCTATGTTCCAATCCAGCGCAGTGACTTCATGATCTGTGCACATCTTCTTGCAGATACTTCATCCATTCGGCCTTGCCAGTTCTCCAGTCTTGCATCAGAGTCTGATACGTAAGAGCTGTCGCAATGCTAACTAAATGTTCCATCCATCGTAGGATTAATGTAGTCATCCTGATTCACAGTCATCTTGTAGATGCGATCAAGATCTTGTGCTCTGGATTCTTCCTGAATCGGCTCGCTGTATCTTTCTCGTTGTGAAGGGTCCAAGGGTGCGATGACACTAATATCCTTCCCTTCAAAGATCATCTTTTTGGTTTCGATTTTGATGATTACGAGGTTATCCATCGCCCAGTCTATCCCAAATAATGCTAAATATGGGTTACTATCTTCAGTCATCTTGATAACCTCGAAGTCCACAGAACTTCTGACTCCATCAATGTCCACAAGTACATTCGTGAGTCTTCCAAAGGGAATCACTTTTTGTTGATTCACTAATCTCAACTGGATAGGTGACCATGCTAACCTTGGTTTCCCCATCTGTTTCCATGTCTTCTTGCTCAAGACATTTACCTCTGATCCTAAATCAAGGATTATCTCATCCATCTCATAATCTCCAATCTGTGCACTGAGCCTCATTTCTCGGCCTGTTCTCTTATGGCCCTTGATATGGTGAACTGTGCTCTGGATAGTATTCATCTTACTACGTCGTTCATATTGGTTTAGTAAATTCTGCAACTCTACTACAACATCCGCACTCTTCAATAATGTCATGCATCTCTGTAGGAACTACGCAACAAAAGTGCCTGTTTCTGTTGCGGTACTAGTTTGATCATACGCTGTTGGCATATCTTGTATGTGCATTGTTTCACTTCGCAACAGGATTCTTGGAGACATAGGTGCTGGCTCTTTCAAGATGTCTTGTGCTTCGTCAAAGACTTCTTTGTTTCTCTCCATATTGAAAACATTTGTTTTCCCAGTAGCGTTTCTGATCCGAACCGCTTCAATAGGGGTCTGCTTAGTTTGGTGATATCTAGAAGTCGAGGCTTCTGGTTATTTGTCTTTTCCTATGGCAACGCCACTTCCCGTCACAACATTAATATGTGGATATCTAGTCCTTTTCTCTATTGCTATCATCTGTATGTTCAGATTAGGTGCTTCTTGCTTTCTCTTTTGCATTTCTACTGCTAACACTGGGCATGCTTTAATGACATGATCAAAATATTTACAATAACTATAGGTAGTACATGCATTCGTACAGTCTCTGGACACATGAGCAAGCTGACCACAATTATAACAGATCATTTGTCCTCTTCCTCTTCCTTGTCCTAGGCCAGTGTTTCTTCCTCTTCCTCGGCATCCTCCACGACCTCTGTATGCACCTTGATCGTAATGCGCGCTATCCTTGTTATGCGGTGTTTCCTCTTGAACTCTATATACTCCACCACGCATATGCTCTACATCTTGATTTGTTTCCATCATGAGATCATATGATCTACAGTTGGAATCATCATGTCCAACGGATTTACAGAATGTGTAATATAAATTCTTAGGTGTTCGCACATATTTTTGGATTAAGTAACAATCTTCTGGCTGGTGTCCTCTAGTTCTACAGATCTCACACCATGGCCCTTGGTTCTGATTTAGTGGATTTGGTGCTCCACTATCTAGGTAATATTGAAACATAGGACATCGTTCCTTTGGGTGTCCTTCTCCCTTACATCTGGTACACCAAATATCTTCTCTTTGTTCTTTTCCCTTCTTAATATCCTGTAACTGTAGTGCCAAGGTAGCTAGCTGATTCTAAATCTGTACCATTCGAGTGCTAGTCTCTCGTATAGGTGAATCTTCTAATTTTATTGCGATTTCCAAGGCTTCTTCCTGCAAAGCAACCTTCTATTGCATCAGTGGTAGTCTAATATGGGGCAACAGCGCAGCTATGAACCATTCTTGGTGTTGTTGCAGTACTATGTCAAAAATGACCTGTTCTAACAATGTTTTAAACTTCTGGTCGAATTCCTGGACTGTTTCATTACGTTTTTTCTTAATCTACTTTAATTTTGTTATACATTGTGATTTTGACTTCAGTTTCTTGAACTCTCTTAAGAGTGCAGCCTTAATATACATTGTTAGCACCTAGTTTTCACAATCCAAATGATGGTGTATAGTGGGGAGATGACTTGGAAATTTTTAAATATGGTGAGAAAGTTCCTAAAACATGTGTCCCTAGTTCCATGGTTATATGGCCAAATTAAATAGATAAAAGCGCCAAAGTGGATAACAAGAAGAAATTTCAAAGAAAATTGCAAAAATTAAGCAATCGAGATGCAAAAGAAATGTTAAAAACAATAGTTCGAAAGCAAATATTGAAGGCGTTAACGAGTATGCAAGATACATCATTGATCGGGTATTGGAAGGAAATCAATGGTCCACAATTGCCTTCGCCTCACCAAAGCGCGCAGAGGAAAGAGGTTACAAGTGGTTGCAAAAGTAAAAACCAAATGATAGGTGGCAAATATACAGCGCTTTGCAAACGAGAGAAGTGGAATGGAAAACCACTTTGGAGGGATGCGAAACCATTTTGGCGGGAGATGTGACGTTGAAATTAACGATTGAGATTAATGGAGGAACAATCCAATAGATAAAGAAGTATTCTTACAAAACAGTGCAAGTTTGGGAAAATCAATGGTTCATGTTGCATCCGAAAGAAATTGACGTTGATGATTTCAAAAGATGCATGAAGGTTAATGGAAGAAGCCCGTTAGTGGATAAAGAACATCAAGATTTGATTTTACTTATGGATGATGAAGGAAAAGGAAAAGGAGAATATGTAACACTAGAGGTTCAAATACAAGAATACATTTCAAGAGGCCAAGGAAGAAGGAGATGCTAGTAAGTTTCAAACTAGAGCAGATATGTATGGAAAATACAGCCAAGACAAGTAAGCTTCATCTCAACAAACTTATCAATTATTTCCAAAAGTCAGAGGCTTGGAGAATTCGGATTTTAATTTGGTTATTAATCGAGATGTCAAAGACAGGTAAGCTTCATCTCAACAAAATTATCAATTTGAAGAAAATTACTATGCCTGACAAAATTCTTTTACACAAGCAGACGGGGGAAGTGATATATACCAATTTTTTGGATGCAACCTTGGAGGTTGAGAAATTGAAAACTATGGTAGATAATTTAAACAATCAATTGAAAAAGAAAAAGTAGAAAATAAAGCCCGACAACAGCAAATCAAGAAGTTGCAGATTGATTTGGTTGGAAGTGGCACTGGACGGAATGCACGAAAAAAATTGCTAAAAGAAAAATAAAATATAATCCAAGAGTTGAGAAAGAAATTAAAAATCCCGGAAACTCGGCTTATTCAAGGCTCTGAGTGGACCGTATTGGAGTAGGAAAAAGAAATATTATCTAAAGAAGTGGATGATATTACAGTTAAGTTACTGAAACCTATTAAAAAGGAAGTCGGTTGGGAGAAGGAGAAGATAAGTTTAAAAAATGAGATCTAAGATTTAAAAAATAAATTATCAAATTTGGCTCAGCAACAAACAGGTACTAGTCAATTTGAAGAAGGAACCAGTGTAGACAACCTTCTACAGGCTATGTCCTCAGGTGAGTTTGAAGGATGTTGAGATTAAATAATTGAAAGAAGAAACTCAAAAATGAAAAGAAGAAAATGAAAAGAAAGATGAAGAAACAAAGTCTCTGCAAGATAAATACAAAGAGTTGATTGAAACAAACAAAAGATTGGCAAACCAAGTGACAGGTCAGGCAGCTATGCAAGGTTGCAAACACATGGTGTGGGATTTAACTATCAAAGAGGCCAAAAAATTCAGGCCATACTTAAAATTCATGAGGATAAAGGAGAAAGTGGCTAAAGAATCTTTGGAAAGTTGTACTGCAATGAGAGAGAGTATGAATAAGAAGCCTAAAGGCACAATGAAAAATACAATTAGTTTCCTGAATGGTTTGATAGAAGAATATTTGAAGACCATGGCCATTAAAAACAAGATAGCCATCATTACTTGGGCGAGGAAAATTCTAGGGAAGTATGCACATATTGAAAGAGTCGAGGCTAGAGCCGAAGCAATGAAGAGACAAGTGACAGAGTTTAAAAAACAATTTGATAAATTGGTTGAAAATGGCTTGCCTGCATTCTGGGATGAAAACAATGAGTTGATTTCCCACGATGATAATAAGAAATTGTTATTTGATATAAGAATGGATCATGGAAAATTTCAGCATTTGAATCGTCTTCTTACAGGAAAACTTTTGATGGAAAAGCTTGAAGAAAATTTTGAAATAATGAATAAATTAGTTTCCATCGGCGAAAGAATTGCAGAAATTTCCTATGCAGATCATATTGATATGAAGGTCCTGGCCAAAGAGATGACAAGCTATGAGCTTATAACAGCAGATCAATGGATGACGGTCCAAAAATATGGAAGAATGAAATATCATCTTCGTTCATGAAAGTAACTGTTGGATCTTGTAAAAAATGAAGATTTTGAAGAATTTTATTTGAAAAGAATTTGTAATATTTTTATGTATAAACTTTAACTCAAGAGACATATGGCAGTTACTTAAGTTATTTTAAGTTTTAGTTAAAAGATGCAGTTAGGTTTTGTTTCAAAATATTTTGTATAAAAGACAATGGGAATCATTTTGAAAGGGTTGGAAATTTTTTGAAAAGCAAGAGACTTTTTTATCGAGTTGCTCTATTTTATAATACGAAAAGCCATGCAGAGAATAGCATATTTTGCAGAACAGAGATTCATGTGTTGATCGAAGTTACAGTCTGTACTTTCCCTTCTCTTATGTTCATGTATTCCTTCCTTTGTTATCTTTTCCATTATGTTATATCTTCTATGCTTGGATGAAAGTTAAATAAGTTAAGATCCATATGTTTATGCCTTGATTTATCGGGTCTGAGTATTCATTTTTTCTCCAAAATTGATAATGGATTCATCTGAAAATTGGTGCCCATTATTGGTGGAATGTCTATATTTCTTTCTTTATCACTTGCAAAAGATTTTGACTGTAATGTGATAGCTATATTGCCTCTGTAAAAATCATTACTCTTGTTTATCTACTGGTCCGTAAAATTTTCTAGTTTTGACTCCATGCCCAATGGTCTTTGTGAGTATTTCAACCATATATTTGTTTTGAAAAATCCCAATCGTTTTCATATATCTTTAGCCATTCACATATTTTTGAGAGAGCCCTCTTTGGTAGGAAAAAAGGCTATTTTTCCTCCTAAAGGTTGGTTTGAAACAAGTTACCTTAGGTTTATGCTTCCACAACCAAAGGGTAAAATCTGAGTGCTAACATCCACTAGGGTTCTATTCTGTCCTATAGAATACTTCATGAACCAGTTGAAGGCTCTATCTCTGAATGTAGTGATGAGTTGCGCTTGCTTCACATCATCATCCTCAACTTGCTTGACATTCCACACGGCTTCACACAGAAACCAATGCTACTCAGGGTCTTCTAGACCTGTTCCTTTACATATCGGCAGTTTAATATCGTCAGTCATTCTCCTTCTTGGTGGTACAATATTTTGCACGGTGGTCTGAGTGGTGTTAGGGATGTTACTGCGTGGAATGTTCTGGATCAGAATGGTCTGAGTCGGGAGGGACTGAGTGGGAATGGTCTGAGTTCTTGCTCCCCCAGTGTTACTGCTATTGACATACTGAGGGTTAGGAAGATTAACAACTAGAGGATTATGAACTAACATATTCTGTGATGTAGGAGGCACAGTATTCTCAACTGGTGGGTTCTGTGGAGTGATAGGATGATAGGTAGCTGATGGAGGTGCTATCTTGCTATCAAGCTCACCTTGGAACTCAGTCTCTATGCGGAGTTCAGGTTCCTTTAGGTTCTTTTCTATGTTAACCTTATATCTTTGTCCACTTCTTAAATTGTGTGTATCTTCGTCAGAGTCGCAATATATGTTATCTACCATTACAGATTCAAAAAATTCTAGGAATCTTACTGCATTCTTAAAACTCTTTTCTCAGCTAAAAGCATTTTAATATATAAAATCAGATTGTTGAGGTACTTACCTCTGAATCCTTTGAATAACATTGCCTCAGTTGCATTGTAGGACTTCAGGGTGTCCACAACGGACTTTGTCACAAAGCCTTCTAGTATATTGTCAACCCAAAAGTCGTCTACTCGTAAGAGTTGTTAGTTTTTCATCATTTAATTCAATATTATCTAGGATGTTAATTGAGAGAACAACATGTACAGCATATCAAACATAAGAGACAAGAGATACAAAGCATTTCACCGGGGAAAACCAAGAAGGTGAAAAACCCCGTAACTTCCTCAAAGATAGAATGAGCACCAATACAAAGATCATAAAGATCAAACCCCAAAAGATAGAGATAGTCTCCTAGCAGCTTCTCCTCCTCCACTTGTGCGCACTCCTCCTCTCTCTCAACTATGCGAGTTGGATGAGTGAGTGAATGAATGGATAAATAGAGAGGTGCTCCTCTCTATTTATACTTTACCTTTACTTGCCTTTTACTCTAACTGGTATGACCTCCCTTAGGAGAGTCGAATAACCCATTACCACTTGTCATTGGACCGACCCCACTAAGGTGTTCTAATAACCCTTTAACTCATATAGGGACGAACCCACAAAGGTGGTTCAATAACCCCTCAAGTATAAGTTATGACACTTACAATATAACTTGCGACACTTGCAAATACAAATGATGACACTTCTAATCGGAGGAATAATACATCTCCGTTGGGGATACAATAAAGTACAAATGTAATGCATACAATATACAAGTGAATATCTTCCGAAGTTACAAATACATCAACACTCCCTCTTAACTAGGAAGGTATTCTCTTGACATGGGTAATCAATACATATAGGCACAAGTCTTCAATACTAGAGCTGGATCATCGTCACTGTTCTTGTACTCGTCATCTCGATCACTAGTTCTATCTCCCATTTCTTCTCGTCATAGGAAGTTCTACAAAGCCAGCCCTTTTTCATGCTAGATGTAGACCTAGCCTCCATGTAGGTCTTCATCATATCTGTGAGTGACCTGACAGAGGTGGAATCTTGGGATTGATTATGTGCATCTGCAAAACCTTGAAAGAGTATCTCAGGACTGATTACAAGCTTACTGCTCAACCTATAAGATCTCCTAGGACTAAATTACAAGAAGACTTCGCAAAACCTCGAAAGAGCATCCCAGGACTAATTACAAGCTTACTGCTCAACCTATCGGATCTCCCAGGACTAAATTAGATGCGACCAAGAAAAACCTTTAAAGATCATCCCAGGACTGATTATGAGCTTCCTGCTCAACCTATCGGATCTACTAGGAATACATTACATGCTAACAAGAAAAACCTCGAAAGAGCATCCCAGAACTGATTACGAGCTTACTGCTCAACCTATCGGATTTCCCAGGACTAAGTTACATGCTACCAGGAAAAACCTTGAAAGAGCATCCTAGGACTGATTACGAGCTTTCTGCTCAACCTATAGGATCTCTCAGGACTAGATTACATGCCACTGCACAACCTGCCACATATCCACGGCATCGGAGTATCATCCTGATACTCATGATCAACCTGATCATCCTCGCACAGAGCATCATGCTGATGCTAATGATCATACTGATCATCATTATATAGAACATCATCCGGAGCATCATCCTGATACTCATCACACAGCACTTACATCCACAACCATGGGAAGGATCCTCCTACCACCATGCCTGGAAGGGATCCTGCATCTGTGTCCCATCACTTCCTCCTGGAATTATCTTCAATCTGAAGAACACCAAGCCTCTCTCTGAAGAACTCAAACTTCACCCTGGCTATTGGTTTGGTCAACACATCTTCTATCTGCTTGTCCGTCGCAATATACAGGAGCTTCACTGCTCCTCTCTGCACCATATGCCTGATATAGTGATACTTGATCTCGATGTGCTTCGACTTGTCATGGAACACCGGTTTCTCAGACAACTTCACACAACTCTGGTTGTCACAAAAGACACAAGTAGCATCCAACTCGAGATCAAACAAATCAGACAGTAGCTTCCTCAGCCATACTGCCTCACAACTAGCCAAACAAGCTATGACATACTATGCTTCGGTTGTACTCAATACTATGCAGGATTTCTTCTCGCTAAACCAAGATATCACACCTGATCCCATACCAAAGAAACACCCTGAAGTGCTCTTCCTATCTGCAACATTGCCTGCCCAATCTGAATCAACATAACCTTCCAGGTTAAACTTTTGATTCGCATCATACTTGAGCCCATAATCAACCGTACCCTTCAGGTACCTCAGAATATGCTTTACAGCAATCAAGTGAACATGTCTAGGATCCGTCAGTAACTGGCTTAAGGTGTTCAAAGCAAAGAAAATATCTGGTCTTCTGTTTGTCAGGTACGTCAAGCACCCAATCATCTGACGATACATCGTGGCATCAACTGACTCTAATGAAGCATCACTCAATAGCTTCAGGTTCGATGCCATAGGTGTGGCCATGGAATTTGCAGTCCATCATCCTGAACCACTTTAGGATCTCTACTGCTTACTTACCTTGTCCAAGGAAGATTCCATCTGCACTCTACCACACCTCCATACCTAGAAAGTAATGCATCATACCCAAGTCCTTCATCTCGAAATCGGCAACAATCTTCCTCTTTGTATCAGCAATCAACCCAATGTCACTTGTCACAAAAAGGTCATCTACATATAGTAGGTGTATCACTGGATTGCCTTCCTCAACCTTGTAGTAAAAGTTGGAATTCGCTTTAATCTTGGTAAATCCCAAACTAGTCAAGAAACTATCAATCCTGTTGTACCATGTCCTGGGTGCTTGTTTCAAACCATACAAGGCTTTCTTTAATTTGCACACATGTGACACCCTGTCATGTGTCTCAAAACCAAGTGGCTGCTCCACATACACTTCCTCTTCGAATACACCATTCAAGAAGGCTATCTTGACATCCATCTGGTGTATCTTCCATTTCATCACTGCAGCCAAAGCAAGTACTATTATGATGGAAGGGTATCTGGCTACAGGTGCAAAAGTTTCTTCGTAATCTATCCCTTCTTTCTGGGAGAAGCCACGAGCCACAAACCTTGCCTTGTATTTCTCTATGCTACCATCTGCAGCATGCTTGATCTTGTAGATCCACTTGGAAGTCACAACATACTTCCCTTCTGGTCTTGGGACCACATCCCAAACATCATTCTTCATGATCGACTGGTACTCCTCGATCATCGCATACTTCCATTACTGCATCCCTGATCCTGGGAACTTGAGATTCTTTAATATCTTCAATAGGTAGTTTTCTTGAACTTCCCCGCTTGGAACAAATGTCGTTGTCCTTCTTTTGTAGGTGATTGTACACGATCTTTTCTACAAGTCAAATTCAATTGTATGATTAGAAATATCTCATAGTTTTCAGAACAAATTCTTACGCATAAAGACATATGTCATATAGTCATGCAATTATCTTAGCCAATTCTTCAATACAACATTCATCCATATCCCGTATTCATACGGAAACTTTCTAGATGCCTTCCATCTCTACTAGAACATTGTTAAGAGTGTGCACTATTCCCAACATGTCAACAAAGAGGTTTCATTCTAGATAAGTAGCAATGGAATGTTGTACAGTACTATAGGCCACTTACCCATTACTATATTAGTAGTATCTTGTTCATTAATGCAAGTTTTCTAAAATGCATAATATGCATCCTAAATCTAGGAACATAAGTATTTACATGACTTAGCAACATCATTTAAGTAATCATATATACAAGAAATGATAATTCAAATACTTATCTTTGTTTATTTGTTGGGTGGACTCCCTCTCAATCTTTGCTTCCTTGCAGGAACTACTAGAGTGTGCTCCCTCTTGATCTTTTTTTCCTTTATGATATCATTTATGTCTTGAACTTCTATCCATCCTGGACCACTATGCATGCTTAATGTGCACTAGTGTCATCATTGTGTCATCCTCATGATCTCATACATAATCATACATTCATTATTATATATCTCAATAGTATCAAAATATTATGATTCTAAATAGTCTTAAACATGTATGGTCATGGTCATTTCATACACAGTTAATTTATCACAAGCGTTAGTACTCAAGGTTTCAGGAGGACTTTTTTTACTCATCCATATTCTTATTTGACCATAGGACTCTTTTGGTTTGTCATATCATTAAAGTAAGAAGCATAGTATGCATAATCCCATGATTACTCAAACTTATAACTTCATGAATAATCATTATCAATCCTACAAAAGTATACTTATATGAGACCCTAACACAAGGTAGGATTCTAACTTGATATAGGAAAAACATACCTGGATTATCATGTTTGCGAGTTATGTCTAACATACCCAAACAATGTCTTCTTTTTTCTCTTCAATGATTTAGAGACCTTGTGCTACCTGCATATCTCATAAGTTAAGCATTGTAGAACCAAATTATACACACCTCGTCAGTAGAGCTTTTATGTGATCAATGGCTATGGATGAGTCTTTTTCTTCATGTCACCATGGTCATATGTTCTTGATCTAGAACTTGATTTGTCTTTCTTGATGTACCTTTCATGTTAACGGACAACATCATCCTCATACAACACCATAGTGCATTAGTAGAATCATAAGTGTCATAACCCTAATCAATGAATGTCTTCTATCATTCACCTGCATTCATACTTTAACTAAGGTGATAAGACAAGTCTAAAATTAATCAATATTGTACTAACCTCAATAATATACTGTTAGGAACCCATGTCTTTACTTTGTTAGTATGTTGTTATTGGACGCATATGCTTTGTAAGTCGTCCCGTAGTATTTGTTAATCAATAGTTGTGTTATTGTTGTTGGCGCATATGCTTTGTAAGTCGCCCGTAGTATTGTTGATCCATAGTTTGTAACGGCCCATGGTTTCGACCCATAGTATTGGCGCCTAGAATTAGTATATAAGTGGGTGTTGAGACCTATGAAGGCACCGTGAAGTTATTTGTATTGAGCTTGCTCAAAGGAGGTTGCCCCCTCGAAGTGGCCTGTGATCAATACAAAAGTGATTCTGAGTTCTGTCATTTCTGTTATTTCGCGCATTCTTGTTAATTAATTGTTGCAGGTGCCTCACATCTGGTATCAGAGCACTTTCTTGGGCTCGCTGGGTGAAATTTCTGCCAAAAATTTTTTTTCACATCTGTTGCAGGTTCGGATTTGGGAATAATCCCTATCCGCTTAACTGTGGGAAGTACTTGGGCATAAGCCCTAAAACTCATTGTGAGGAGTACCACAGGAACCCCGAAGTAGCTGGCCCATTGAGAGGACCTGCCGGCGAAAAGGGCAACGACCCCTACCTGATTGACTAGTTCCCACCCGTGAGGTAAACCAAGAGCTGTCGTTTGTGGCAAAGCGGTTATCAGTTTTACCTGAGCCGTGGAGTGAGGGGTACTGCCCCAATACGCAAGCCGTCAGACAGCATTGGTGGCCGAGTGAAAACCCTGAACTGTTATGAAGCCGCACATACCTGGGGTCCATATCTACTTTCAGCTGAACTATTGTCGATTACTGCTGCGCCGTTTCAGATTCATTTTGCAAACCGTTCCAGATCCAGCCGTTCGGCGTTGTTCCAGAATCCTTCGAACCGGAGATCTCATTCTGCAAGCAGAGCCGTAGCCGCTCCAGTCTGTAAAAAAATAAAATAAAATAAAATAAAACCGAGCCGTAGCGCTCCAGTCTGAAAAAAAAAAAAAAAAAAAAAAAAAAAAAAAAAAAAAAAAAAAAAAAAAAAAAAAAAAAAAAAAAAAAAAAAAAAAAAAAAAAAAAAAAAAAAAAAAAAAAAAAAAAAAAAATCCATTTTTTCTCCATATCTCCCTTGTTTTACCTCTGTTTTCCTTGAAAATTTCAGGGAACCCCTGTCATTCCATTCTGCATATTTCATCCCTGAGGACCCTATCCTCAATTCCCTTTCCTATAGCCCGAAATCCCACATTTGTCTATTTTTAGGGTTTGCCATAACTTCCTCAGATTTCACCCAATCACCTTCAATTTTTACCACAGAGTTCCTTTCTGAATTCTGCTTCTTTGTTCCCCTCTGCCAAATTTTCCCATCCTTTCACCCCGCTGCTGAAATCCTCATTTTTGCTTCCCTGTCTATCCAACAGTGTCCAAAAAACGAGTCAAACCCCAATTACCCTTCTGATTTTTTCCCAAATCCAAATTTTCCTTTACTGAAGTAGTTCCTGTTTTTGTTTTCCTACCCAGAGAATAAAAAAAAATAAAATAAATAAATAAATAAAAAAATCCCTGGTTATGGTTGTCACCCGTGCAGGAGCAAAAACCATGGAGGAAGCCCTTGCAGCCATCCAAGCCAAACTCCAGGATCTGGATGAAAAATTTCTTGGTCTCCATCTTGAACATTCAGCTATGAACAACAAACGGCAGTCCGAGTCTTCAGTAGACAATGGGTTCTCTTCTTCCAGCAATTTCCGTGGTCTGAAGCTTGATTTTCCTCGCTTCAATGGTACCGATTCAACTGGATGGATATATCGTGCAGAACAGTATTTCAGTCTGCATAATACTTTTGATGTCAACAAAGTTCAATTGGCATCCTTTCATTTGGAACAGGAAGCTCTTCAATGGTACCGTTGGTACATCAAGGCTCATCCAGAGCCCAACTAGCCAGACTTTTGTCAGCTCCTTTTGCAACGATTTGGTCCTAGTGCTTTTGATGACTTCACAGGAGCCCTCACTAAACTTCGCCAAACTGGCACTGTTAGAGAGTATCAAACCGAATTTGAGAATCTAGCCAACCACACCGAAGGATTGACTGATGAATTTTACCGGAGTTGTTTTATCAGTGGTCTAAAGGATGCCATTCGCTCTGAGGTCAAAATGTTCTGTCCCAACACAATGATGGAAGCACTCGGGTTGGCTAAGTTGGCAGAAGACAAGATTGCAGCCCAGCAACGCTCCAAGCCCACTTTTGTTCCCTTCAGAAATATGGGTTCTCAGCGACCACCTATACCGCCGGCTCCTCGACCGACTCCTATCAAGCGTTTATCTGAAGCAGAGATGCAAGCACGCAGAGAAAAGGGGCTTTGCTATAATTGTGATGAGAAATTCACTCGGGGACATCGATGTGTTCAGCAAAAGCTCTATCTCCTGGATGTGGAGTCTCCGCCTGCCTCTGAAATGGGTGACGAAGATCCAGAAACACTGGATGCTCCGGTCGACATTCAGGAACCGCCTATTGACCCTCCGTCTCAAGATGACCAGCCAGAGATATCTCTCCATGCTTTAGCTGGAATCACCACCCCCCAAACAATGCGGGTCAGGGGTTACTTCAAGAAGCTTCCTCTTACAATCCTCATTGATTCTGGTAGCACTCATAATTTCATCGACCCTCGGATCGCCAAACAAGCTGATTGTTTTATCCATCCGTGCTCCAACTTTGAAGTCATGAATGCCAATGGGGGCACCTTACCTTGCAAAGGGAAGTGTCGAAATGTGCGTATCTCCATGGGATATTATATACTGCGCTCTGACATGTTTGCCTTTCCCTTAGGCGGATGTGATGTGGTTTTGGGCGCTCAATGGCTACGCACACTCGGACCTATCTTATGGGATTTTGCCGAACTTTGGATGCAGTTTTCCCTCAATGGACACAAACACACATTGACAGGATTACAACCAGGTTCTCTCAGCATCATCAGTTCACATCGCATGGAGAAACTCCTCAAGAAGAGTTCACATGGTGTCATCGCTCAGATCAGTTCCATCCAGATGCAACCATCCGCGGTCTCCACTACTCCCTTGGATCTACAACAAATTCTGAATCGATATACAGGTGTCTTTGCTGAACCAGTGGGATTACCACCTTCCAGGCCAGAAGACCATCGTATTCAGCTCCTTCCTGGCAGCGTTCCTCCCAACATCAGGCCCTATCGCTACCCATTTCACCAAAAAACAAAGATTGAAATGCTCGTGCGGGACTTATTGAAGCAAGGTATTATTCGCCCAAGCACTAGTTCCTTTTCTTCTCCAGTTCTTCTTGTCCGCAAAAAAGATGGGTCATGGCGCCTCTGCATTGACTTCCGAGCACTTAATCACCTCACCATCAAGGATAAGTTTCCAATTCCTGTTGTTGATGAGCTTCTTGATGAGCTTCATGGGGCTCACTTTTTCTCCAAGTTGGATCTTCGTTCTGGGTATCATCAAATTCGGGTTCATGAGGAGGATATTCCTAAAACAGCTTTCCGCACACATGATGGCCATTATGAGTTTTTGGTCATGCCCTTTGGCCTCACTAATGCTCCTTCCACATTCCAGGCCTTAATGAATAAAATATTTCGACCCTACTTGCGGAAATTCATTCTGGTATTCTTTGATGATATCCTCATCTACAATAAAACATGGGATGAACATCTCCAGCATCTGGATCTTGTCATGCAACTTTTCTCTGACCATCATCTCCATGCCAAGCAGTCTAAATGTGTTTTTGGACAAAAGGAAGTTGAGTATCTCGGGCACATTATCTCAGCACGAGGGGTTCGCGTGGATCCTGCCAAAATCGATGCCATGAACAATTGGCCACATCCTCAGACACTCAAGAGCCTTCGTGGTTTTTTGGGGTTGGCTGGCTACTACCGCAAGTTTGTCAAGGATTATGGGAAGATTGCAGCTCCATTAACTGCCCTATTGAAAAAAGATGCTTTTACATGGACACCTACTGCTCAGTGTGCATTTGACAAACTAAAACAAGCTATGTGTACTACACCTGTGCTAGCTATGCCCGATTTTTCCAAGCCCTTCACGATTGAGAGTGATGCTTGCGGCAATGGACTTGGTGCTGTTCTCCTTCAAGATGAACACCCCATTGCATTCACTAGCAAAGCCCTTTCCGGTAAGAATTTAGCTGCCTCTACCTATGAGAAGGAAATGATGGCTATTTTGCATGCAGTACAGAAGTGGCGGCCATACCTATTAGGGAATCATTTCTGCATCAAGACTGATCACCAGAGTTTGAAATATTTCTTGGACCAGCGTGTCTCCTCCCCGGCACAACAGAAATGGGTTAGCAAACTCATGGGTTATGACTATGAGATCACTTACAAGAAGGGTAAAGACAATATTGTGGCAGATGCTCTTTCTCGTACATTTGATGCCCAAGGTTCTCTTTCAGCTATTTCTATGCCTGTTCCAAATTGGTTGCAATCTATTCAACAGGGTTATGTCAATGACTCTTCCTTATCTCAGATCATCCAGCGCTTGACCAACAATCCTTCTGCGGTCCCACATTACTCTTGGGATGGTGCTTCTCTGCGATACAAGGGTCGTCTGGTGCTTCCCCAGAGCACAGATCTTCAACAGGCTGTCTTCTATGAACTCCATGCTTCTCCATCAGCCGGGCACTCTGGGTTCCTCAAAACATATGAACGAGCACGGCGTAACTTCTTTTGGCAAGGCATGAAAAGGACAATTCAACAGATGGTGGCCGAATGTGATACCTGCCAGCGCAATAAGGGTGAAACAACACTCCTTCCAGGATTGCTTGAACCCTTGCCCATACCTACACGGATTTGGACAGATATTTCTATGGATTTCATCGAAGGGCTCCCTAAATCTAGCGGAAAGACAGTGATTCTCATTGTGGTTGATCGTCTCTCCAAATATAGTCATTTTTGTGCTCTCAGCCATCCCTATACAGCCTCCTCCGTTGCTCAAATTTTTATGGACCAGATCTTTCGTCTTCATGGCATCCCTTCTTCCATTGTCTCGGATCGTGATGCGACTTTCACTAGTCATTTTTGGACAGAACTATTTCGTCACACTGGCACCAAACTGAAGATGAGTTCAGGGTATCACCCACAAACAGATGGTCAGACTGAAATTGTTAATAAATGCTTGGAAACTTATCTTCGTTGCTTCACCTCGGAACAACAACATCAGTGGGCAAAGTGGCTTCCTCTCGCTGAATGGTGGTACAATACCTCTTACCACACTGCCTCCAAAATGACCCCATATGAAGCAGTCTATGGCCAGGCACCTCCAGCTCTTCTTCCATACACTCCCACCAGTTCACCAGTTCAGGAAGTTGACAGGGTCCTTCGCAACCGAGATCAGATTCTTCGCATTTTGCGGGACAATCTTCACATGGCAAGGAATTGCATGAAGCAACAAGCTGATCAGCACCGTTCAGAGCGCACCTTTCAAGTCGGTGATATGGTTTTTCTTCGTCTCCAGCCGTACAAGCAATCCTCTTTGAAACTCAAAGGACGTCATAAGCTCGCTCCAAAGTTCTATGGGCCATATCGGATTCTTCAGAAGATTGGGTCCGTCGCTTATAAATTGGAGCTTCCTCCTTCTTCCCGCATTCATCCAGTCTTTCATGTCTCTTGTCTGAAGAAAGTTCTTGGCACCAACATCAGCGGCCAAACGATTTTACCCGAACTGGATAATGAAGGATCCATCCTTTTGGAGCCAGAGGCCATCCTCAATCGGCGCACGCGTCAGCTTCGCTCTCGCTCTATCACAGAGGTCTTAATTCAGTGGCACGGCATGCAACTAGAGGACGCTACATGGGAACCACTCCTTCATATTCAACAACAATTTCCACATCTAAAGCTTTGAGGACAAAGCTTTTTTTTCAAGGGGGAGGGGATGTTAGGAACCCATTTCTTTACTTTGTTAGTATGTTGTTATTGGACGCATATGCTTTGTAAGTCGTCCCGTAGTATTTGTTAATCAATAGTTGTGTTATTGTTGTTGGCGCATATGCTTTGTAAGTCGCCCGTAGTATTGTTGATCCATAGTTTGTAACGGCCCATGGTTTCGACCCATAGTATTGGCGCCTAGAATTAGTATATAAGTGGGTGTTGAGACCTATGAAGGCACCGTGAAGTTATTTGTATTGAGCTTTCTCAAAGGAGGTTGCCCCCTCGAAGTGGCTTGTGATCAATACAAAAGTGATTCTGAGTTCTGTCATTTCTGTTATTTCGCGCATTCTTGTTAATTAATTGTTGCAGGTGCCTCACACATACTTGTATCTCCTCAAGTCATACCTGTCGGTATTGCTTGTAGTCTTATTATGTAAGGCCTTAGCCTCATCTCCCTCTGGAACTGGAACTTCTTTACTTATGTAGGTGTCCAATTCATTCTCTTCTATGATTAATCCAATCCACTTTGATTTGTTGAAACTGGATCTGGAGCTGGCTAGGGTTTGACAGAGAAACCCTAAAAATCCAAACTTGGAATTTCAAACTTCTGTCTGGACAGAGAGATGCATTCGACTGAGGCGAGCAAGCTAGTGTGCTCAAATTTTGAAAATTCCAAAAATTGACCCTCCAAAAAATGACCTACAAATTTTGGATCTACAACTTCTGTCAAAATCTGGTTTTCTAGTTTTTTGGTCCAAAACCCAAACTAGGGTTTATAGATCCCAGGATTCTACCCAACCAAAAACTTCAATCTTGTTCTCTAAATTTCTATTTTGCTGAGGAGAGAAATCTTATGTTGAGAGCACTCCAAAATTACACTTCTGTAAAAAGACCTAATTTCTCGCAGCAGCGATAAGCCAAAAATGAAAATGCTTAGAATCCAATTATGTTTTGACAGAAATATATGCCATATTGTTTCTGATGCATCTCGGAAATTTCGAATACTCAGGGTCTAAAACTTAGGCCTATGGTAGAATGACCTGTCATCTTTGAAACCCCATAGATCTGAGCTCAAATGGATTCTCCATGAGAGAGATATGCTAAGTGTCACAACATGACCTGTTTATGGGATGAAACAGCATAGCGAACTTGTACATAGATCCACGTGTCACTATTTCAACTTCGCTCTGAAAATAGAACCTGGGATACTAAAGTACATGCCCTAACTTCCATGTTTTACGTATTTCCATTTGGAACTTCCTATCCTGAGATATGACCTCTGTGCCTAAGTCACATGTTTAGGGCTGCATTCTAGAAGAGGCAGAAATCCTAACTTGTATGGATCATATCTCACAAATTACAATGAATCTTAGGCTTAAATTTTTACACAGGGTACATCTATGTCTGATATTTGGCATGTAAAAAATTTAGATCCTAAACCTTTGTCAAAACTGATTTATAGATAAATTTCCACGATGACTGGTTTTTACTATACAAGCCCTAGCTTCCAATTTGTCGCAAGTGCAACAAGTGTTGTAAATGCCATACAATGCCTTCCTTCAGGCTAGCTCTGATACCATGTTAGTTTTTCATCATTTAATTCAATATGATCTAGGATCTTAACTGAGAGAACAACATGTATAGCATATCAAACATAAGAGACAAGAGACACAAAGCATTTCACCGGGGAAAACCAAGAAGGTGAAAAACCCCGCAACTTCCTCAGAGATAGAATGAGCACCAATACAAATATCACAAAGATAAAAACCCAAAAGATAGAGATAGTCTCCTAGCATCTTATCCTCCTCCACTTGTGCGCACTCCTTCTCTCTCTCAACTATTCGAGTTGGATGAGTGAGTGAATGAATGGATAAGCAGAGAGGTGCTCCTCTCTATTTATACTTTACCTTCACTTTTCTTCTACTCTAACTAGGCCAACCTCCCTTAGGAGAGTCTAATAACCCATTACCACTTGTCACCGGGCCAACCCAACTAGGGTTTTCTAATAACCCTTTAACTCATACAGGGATGACCCCGCCAAGGTGGTATAATAACCCCTCAAGTATAAGTTACAACACTTACAATATAACTTGCCACACTTGCAAATACAAATGAGGACACTTCCAATGGGAGGAATAATACATCTCCATTGGGGATACAATAAAGTACAAATGTAATGCATACAATATACAAGTAAATGTCTTCTGAAGTTACAAATACATCAACAAGAGTGGACTATCTATTTCTTTAAGTCTCTGAATAAGCTTTGGATTCCACTCGGTAGGTGCTCCTTCTTGGAAACAGTTCTTTCTCTCTACAAGTCTTGATAACAACTCGTGCAACTCGTTTCCAGAACTTTCTCAGAAAATTTCATGAATATCCTTCCACAGGTATTTATTTAACCAGTCTACGTCAGAGAGACGCGGATGTCTATTCTCCTTTCTTGCAAAATCTCTTTCTGTCTTGTCCACCCAGTTCCATATTTCTTTCTTGTATGGATGCCATTTTTCGGTACTCATCACCAGTTCAATTGCGGCAACAGAACCATTTTTTGGCTGCTTATACTGTTCTAGAGGTTTTCTAGAAAGACTCAGGTTCTGCGTGGTTTAGGGAACCAACAAAACCCCCTTTTCACCGGCCCTTTCAGAAATAGTCTACAAGCAGACTGAGGTCTCACCCGAGGCAAAGATAATGCGGAGGTTGCAGAATCAGGTTTCCACAACTGGGTAATGAGAATTTAACATACTGGTGAGAAGCGCGCTACAGGACTCGCGCTGTGAACTAGGGATTGCGCGAGGTGCACTTCTTCATGTGTAATGCTCATACAATGGCACATCCAAAGGACTACGTGGCTCGGGATGGTTCTTTGACAACAAGACAGCACCACAGAGACTGCACTTCGTCTTCGGTACTTAACCACTTTAATGGACTTTACCTATTGTAAGTTATGCATTCAACAACATAATGGATTGCAAGCCTTGCTAACTTATACACTATAACTGTGCACTTCCGGTGCTGCTCTCATGGAATCACACTATACATAATTTGTTGGCTAAGTGTTTACCCGATTAACTTATGCATTCATCTGACTCAACATACTAGTGCATTCATCTGACTTAACATACTGGTGCATTCAACATGCATTCATGCATTCATAAACAGAATCTTAACCATTCACATAAGCAAATACACAAGTATAGATGCATAATCAATCACATAACACATAATTTAACGTGGTTCACCCCCAGGATGGGAGCTATGTCCACAGGAACTATGGTTATATTATTTATGGGAAGGGTACAACAGTTTCAGTCTGCAAACTCAGCTGCAGACTCTCTTCTCTCTCAGTAGGTCACTGCGCACACAGCTGCAGAGCCTTGTATAATCATCTCTCAACAGAGATTGATATTCAACATTGCTCAATAGAAGATTCATTAACCCAACAACCCTTTCCCTTACAAAATTTCCCTTTCTACAGAGCTTGTTCTCGTAGGTCACGTCTATTACAATGCATAGGCCAAAACCCTTAGGTTACAAAAACGGTGTGGTTACTCGCCGACTCGGCCTGTCGCAGTCGACAGCTGCTCCACACGCTTTTGGCCATTCTGCTGGATCCATGCCCTTTTGACATCTGCTGTCTTCACAAAACGGTTATACTACCTCATGGCGTGTCACTTTCCGCCCCTCTATCCTGCCTATCATTGTCGGCTTCGTGGCTTAGATTCCAACTATTTTCTGCCACTCTCTTGACAAGTTGCTTTCATCCTCCTTCACGCTGCTCCATACCCATTCCCAAGAATCCTGGAGTTTCTTTCCAAAAGAGGTTGCTTCCGTAGCTCGACCTTTCCTTACATTCTTTACCCAAAATAGGTTCCCTGCTGGCACTGCATGGTGCTACCACTTCGTGGACTTGGAACTTAGCTGCGCAGTTCTTGCCCTGCTGATATTGCGCTGCGCTCAACCTCATAGCGCCCTAAAGCTATCTTGCCAAAACTGCCTTCATTTGTGCTGCACTGTAACTTCACAGCTCCAAAACTGTCTTGCACAAAAATGCCTTACTTGGGCTAGGCCCAACAAGGACACTTATCTTATAAGATGAACAGTCCAAGCATCTAGCTATGTCAGATCAATGTTCCACCCAACCATAGGTCTTTGTTCAACCTATACTCTTTTAGCTGAGAGACCACCCCCGAGCTGGGTTATGTATCCACTAAGGAGGGATAAACAGGCTCACTCATAGCCATGGCTTCCCCCAAACACACATCCTAATCCAACACTCAGTTGGTTTTATCAAGCATGTAAGGATCAGTGTAGGAGGATACGAAGCCAATGATCTCATCCTCAGAGCTACAGGCCTCTCAATTCACACTCAGACAGTCTTGACACCCACAATACCTACCACACCCAACACAAGGAAGTATTCCCTTCATTGCTACATAGTCCCTAAGGCCATAGCTTCCCTCCAGTACTCTTCAAGTTGGGCATAGAAAGTTCCAAGTCATTGGATCCTTGATACTCTAGCCTTCACTGGTTTTATCAATAAACCCTACCCTCTGTCCTATCCTTTCTCTGTCCTTTCCACTTGGGTTTTCCTTCCATTTCTATGGACGAATTGACTCTAGCCCGCAGCTAGTTTCTCGGCCATTAACTCAAGGTATTATTCATGGGTTTTTGAGAATCTTACATGCTGCAATTTTCCCTAGGGTAGAGACCAATGGATACCCTGTTGGATTAAGATTCCCAAATAAATTTATGGGCAAGTTCAGCACTCAAAAATTAGGGTTTTTCAAAAATCGTGATTTGTCTTCTTTCTCCCTGTTCGGCTCTTTGTTCTCTGAGCTCAAAACTTCAATTGCTTCTACCTAATGGAATGGGGATCGGGGAATAAAAATTCCCATTGTAGAGTGGTGTGCGGGTCAAGGAAAACAGATCCCCATACCATGCCATATGAACATTCATGTTTTTCCCACACTCCATGGATTTCATGAACAATTTCTTCAACCACCTTTTGCAGTAGAATTAAATGTCATCAAGGAAGGTCAAATGGGTTCTAAGGATGACATTTGGCAGTCTAGGGTCCAATTCCGCAACCCCATCACCTCTCCCTAGTGGATACACATGGCCCGCTATTATTGGTTTCCTCCATAGCCATCTTTCTTAGTATTTTATTGCAATATTGACATTTACATCATTCACAATGTCCCATGGCTTAATAGCATGTGGATAACATAATCTAATTCTTTCCTATTACATAAAAACCAAGAATCCACTAGCGGGGCCTTGGACTTGAGCTCCACGCTAGGAAAACATACATCGCATGTATACATTTTTTACATTGAAATCCAAATATGTCCTAATGGTCAAAATGGTGACATTACAAGAACTGCGGAAAAAGGAAAGGGTCGCAATGTGACTGAAGGAAGGGACTACAAACTAGTACCACATATTGAAGAAGAATGTTACGATAGAGAAAAGGTTAAAAAAGAAGGATACCAACCCACTTTTGAGGACGATCCTATTGAACTAGATCACAACAAACACTACTACATGCTTGCAACCCTATGTGCACCTCCATAAAATGAGGTAATAAATATCATTTCGTCGAAGTTTATACAATCAAGTAATAGTAGTAGTAGTCAAAACAATACTATGACTAATGACATTGCTACAAGTGTCTGTTCTATTATACCAAGTCATCCAATACCCCCAAGGAATAGAACGACTGGGGAAGATATGAAACTGCCAATTTTTAATGGGAATGGGTCAGAGGACCTAGAACAACATTAGTTTTTATGTGATGCAGTATGGAATGTTAAGCAAGTGCATGATGACAATGTAAAAGAGCACAACTAATTACAACTTTTAAAGGTCACGCTTTGGATTGGTTCATGAAGTTTGCAATGGTAACTATAACTAGACAACCACCAAATACTTTGGAAGAAATTAGAGATTCCTCAAAACATGAATTGAAGAAGCCAAAATATGATTCATAGTGTATTACTGAACTTAAAGAGATCAAGCAATCAACAAAAGAATATGCCTAGGATTTTGACTAGACGTTCAAGACACTAATGGCCTGTATAAGATTTCAGATGACCGATGTTCAACATAAAGAATTTTTTATAGCCTCTTTGCCACCAAATATCAGAGTTCCTCTAATGCATCACAAGATTGTGTCATAGACTGAGGCTCTTGAGCTGGCTATGAAATTGGAAGGATCACCTGTTGGAGAAACTAGAACAAGTATAGATCAAATCTAGTCATAGCTGGAAAATATATCATTACAAATTCAAGACATCAAAAAGGAAAAGACAAAAGATAAGAACTTTGGTGTACCTAGTGTAAGGAGGAGGGTCATTCTAAAGACCAATGCATATCATTTCAGGATTATATCGCTGTCAGAGCTCCTAACCCGTTAAAACATGGAGCTAGAGTATGGTGTAGGGTATGTTAAACTAGGGGACATCGACCGGAAGAATGCTACCTTTTGAATAAAATTGTAATTACCCCGCAAAATTTGTTCTGTAAATTTTGTAGATTGGTTGGCCATGATGAGAAGGAACGTCGAGCATATCTGTTTCTCATACAACAAACAACAAATGCTTATAGAATGAAAGGTGAGGATCAAGGTGAAGTGAGTAGTGTGCAGTTTAATCAACCAAGGGGTGGATTCCAATGACGAGGATGAGGAGGACTTGGTCAAAGTAGAGGACACATAATCTATTACAACTGTGGTAAACCAGGACATTTTCCGGGGACTATCCAAACCCATGTTCAATGTGCACATAATGTAGGGAATTGGACCATACTATTGAATACTGTCCACAACCCATATCAAAGTTGCAAGCTAAGGGAAATCAAAATCAGAAGCAGAAGCAGAATGTCCAAAAGATCTCAGCAGAACCGAGACAAGAGCATCCAAATGTCATTGTTGTTACAAGAAGAGGTTTTATGATAGGATATGATAGAGAAATATATATCGAATGATGTTTCCTAGACTCATACCAATAAAATAGCAAACAACAACATCATGTTCAAAAGGAAAAATAGACGTTTGTGGACATGAGGAAAGAATTTGCTACAACCCAGAGGGAACATGTGGCATCTGCAATACCATTCTTCGATGAAGTTCCTATATATGATATGTCGGTTTGCTTCGACCAACCATATCCAAATCCAAGCTCAGGAAAGGTAAGTACATTGAAGAAATTTCTAAAAAAAAATTAGACTTAGTAAAAGATGAAGCTGCTTTAAGGTAATTGCAGGGTTTAATTGATGAATCAGAAAAAGGAATCCCTCGGGAAAAGGTTCTAAAAATTTTGCAAAACAAGGTAAGAACGGGAAGGGAACTATGACTTAGTGCACAAATTGGGGACTTCTACATGGACTTTATTATTCTAGATTTGGGGTCAAATGTGAATTTTATTACTAAATAGACATGGGAAGCTATGGGAAAACCTAATTTGGTATGGTCACTGGTCCATTTAAGATTAGCTAATCAACATAAAGTAATACCCTTTGGAAGAATGGTGGGTGTTCCTATCAAAATAGATGGACTATGTAGCTATGATGACTTCGAATTTATAGAGATAGTATATGATACCAATTCATATCCAGCATTGCTTGGCATTGATCGGGTGATTGAAAACCATACTATTATAAATATGAAGAAAATTCTAATGACATTTGAAGGAGGGGATATAAGAGTTGTTTCACCTTTGGATCCTTTGGAGGGTTCAAGGTATGTCAAACCTATCTGAGAAAAACACAATGTTGAAGACATAGACAATATATATAAAGTTACTTCAATAATGGATGATTATCTTAATCTAACAACAAATGGTACCTTGAGTTGGCGAAGCATTAGCTCATGTTCTTCAGACTCGGGGGAAGCACTAGAAAATTTGTAGAACATGCTACATGAAGTATCTGCAAGGAGGTGTGCACGTGTTACTAGATCAATTTGTTGGGTTGGCAAATAGGTATGTGATCTACCTTCTTATGAGGGGTTTCCTAATCTAGATGTTTTCATTTCCAATTTTGAAATAAAAATAACCGAATAACGAATAATATTATATTTATATGTAGCAATAAAATCTACTACGACAAGATGGTGGGATACCCATAAGGAAAATATACAGGGTTGGTCGCAGTGCAAAAAGATACTAGAAGTGAGATTTGAAGAAGAAATATATTATAACCGAGAAAAATATAATAGGTTAATTAGTCCCATAGATCACTTAGCATCATGTACAAAATAATGGGAACATGTACCCAAACAGGAGTGGTTCCATATGGTCATACATACGTTGGATACTATATCATGAAGTTGGTATACAACTTTGGAACTATGACAAGGAACATGAGAATGGCATGACATGGCAACCAATTTCAGGATAACCTTAAGTTATGAATATGAGAAGCCATCCATAGATGCAACTTTATAGATAATACAAGATAAACTACATCAAGAAGTACTTGTGGATATATCTAATCTTCGGTAGTGGGCTACAATACTCAAGCAAGCAATGGAATGTTACAATATTATTGGCGACTTGGATGATGATCCAAGAGACTTGCATATTTCAGAAACAGAAGGAAGCCAAGATTTGGAGGGTCCTGAAGTCACATATGATAAATTCTTGTAGCCATTGAATACAAAGAAGGTAAATATCAGTTCAAGTGAAAACCCTAAATTTGCTAACATTGGGGATTACTGGGATGATGACACTCTAGGCAAACTGACTAACCTATTGCATGAATATCAAGATCTATTTCCTACTAAGTTTTCATAAATGAAATGTATTGATGGTGATATGGGAGAGATGAAGATCCAGTTAAATCATGATGTAAATATGGACTTTGAAATACCATTAGTGCCACAAGTTACTTTTCATCCTTTTGAGAAATGGCTTGTTGACTTTGTGTGACCAATCAATCCACTTGCAAAAAGGTTAGGATCATGTTACATTATTACCACAACACATTACTTAACTAGGTGGGCTAAAGCTGAACCGGTGAAGGACTCTAGTGTTACAACTACTGCGAAGTTCTTGTTTCAAAATGTAGTTACTCGATTTGGTTTCCCATGGTTTTTATTGAGTGATCAGGGATCCCCACTTTGTCAATAATACTAATGAGGCACTAACTCAAGAGTTCCAAATTTATCATCGAAAAAGCACCCCATATCATCCACAAGCTAATGAAACTATTGAATCCTTTAAAAAAATAATGGGCTAGGATTTTATGAATGTATGTAATGTGAACCACCACGATTAGGACCTTAGGATTCATGTAGTCTTATGGGAATATAGGACAACTTGCAAGAATTTAAAAAGATAAACACCCTTCAAGCTAGTCTATGGTTAAGAATTTGTCATACCAACAGAGTGCATAGTGCCAAGTCTGAGGTTTGTTGCATTCATAGGTATGTCGAACATTGATTCTAATGAAGAGAGGTTGTCGCACCTACTACAATTGGAGGAACATAGATTCATAGCATTATTTCAACAACAAGTCCAAAAAGATAGAGAGAAGAAAATGCATGATCGCAACATTACATGGAAGTAGTTCCAGAAAGGAGATCTAGTACTCCTATATGACAGTAAGTTCTTTAAACATATAGGTAAGTTCAGAATGCACCGGTTGGGACCCTATGTGATTAACTATGTGACAAAAGGATGCACTATGCAATTGCAGAAATTGAATGGAGAGACTCTAAAGGGTTTAGTAAATGGAGCCAAATGAAACCTTACAGGGATAGTCACGCATTACTACATTGAATATACTTCTAAATATTAAAAAATAAATAAATAAAAATTTGAAACCCAAAGTTCTATTGTTGTCGAAGTTAGCCCAGGTCGGAGTCTAGTATGTGTCAAATTTTATCCTGCCGTAGTAGGAATTTGTACGTAAGTTACATCTCTGTCAAATTCACAGTTGTGTCGAAGTCACCCGAATGTTTATTAATTGATATATTTATGGCACACAAATTGGAAGCGATAGTGGATCATATCGCAATAAATGATGAAAAGACACGTTGGTGTGGACAAAATTTTCATCAAAAAGGATAATCATTGCGAAGGATTCAGTTGAATTCTCAAAATATTGGAAAAAGCATTGAGAAGCTAGATTGAAGGTCAGATTTAAAATCCTATCAGGTAGGCGATTCAGTCCATTTTTTCCTAATTTGTTAAGTGAATTACAAGGGTAGACAACCCAAAGTGTTAGAGTGTTGAAGAAATCTAAGTCTAGGTCTTTAATGATGGAAGCAATGATGTTCGATGTGAGTGTTGAACAAATATATGTTGCAAAATTTATTGTCGGGGCAACCATTCTAATTAAGAATGAAAAACCAAAAATGATGTCGATGCATGTTCTGGTCAAACCACCGAAGAAGCAATCATCTACATGGAAGGTAACTGCTGAAAGATGTTAAAAGAGGATGAATGGCCAGGAAGCATCAGGGTCCAAAACTAGTTCTACGTCATTGCTTCCATAGTATGTGGTATTGAGGAGGCCAAATGCAAAACATGTAAATATTGGGAGGAATGCTAAGTACTCAATGATAATGCCCACAATACCAAAGGGGCTTATCACTCAAGGGTATATGATAGGAAAATAGCCAAACTATCATATGCAGACCATGACCTCTGGAAATTCCCAGAGTTCACTCGCATGAAGTGTATGCAACCAATTTTGGAGCTGGGGACTCAAACTAATTTTTTGGAGCCTATGCCATGGGCCCTAGGATTGCAACACTCAGATTTTCTATCCCTTATCAATATAATGCACTTTGGGAGATCAACGGAATTTAATGCATGTGTCAAGCAGTTGTTGTTGTGTGTACATGGAGGGTTCTTGTGGCTCAACTAGAATATTTCCATTGATTCATATCTAATTGAAGAGATCATGAGTTTTTCGAAGGAATGCCTCGACCCTGCCACATTTTTTGTAGGAAAAGAGAAAAATAGGGATCTTGCAAACCGTATGAAAGAAAAATACAATCTCACAAAAGATAAAAGGGGCTACGAAATAGCATCAATCAATGATGAAGGAGTGTGCTTTGCAGTAAAGGCTCTATAAAGAAAGGTGCTCATGAATTGTCTTCCAAACTAGGTACCTGCGACAGTGATTGTGGTTGCAGAGCAATGTGTACAAGGGGTGTAGATGAATTGGGCCACCTTCCTATCGAATGAATTCCCTAAGGACTACCAGGATGTATTGGATAAAGGTAACCCATTTTAATACTCTTGGATCATTATTTTAATTTTATTTGTGGCTTGGGAAGAGCCAGAAGAATATTAGGCAATAGATTGTCATCCTGGTCAATGTTTGGCCACTTAGTATTCTAACTTATGGTTCAACGAAGAGGAAAAGAGACAAATTGACAACAATGTGAAATTCTATATGCACAAGGAAGCACTTCAATATCATGTCCCAATGATTCTGTGAAAAGAAGTGTTGATGGTATCCAAATTCAAAGGAATTATAAAATTTAAGGTTGGACCTCACCACATGTATGTATAGGCGAGACATGATCTGGATAAGCAATGGTTGGTGACTAGTTACAAATTATCAGAGTAAGATATCTGGGCTAATACTGATGAATGGCCAATAGAGTGGAAATTCCTCATCGACGTTGTTCAGATCTTTGTGGATGTGTCATAGCAAGATTAGGAATAGAGTAGTAATTATACACAGAATGGAACCCATGGTGATGATAGAGATTCCGATCTTGCAAGAAGTGATAGGGGAACAGTCAGAATCAAAATAATTCGTAGGAATAAGGTCAGGATTCGAGTGTGATAGAGACAAACTCCGATCCTAGTGACAAGAGAATGGCATCGACTAAGATGTGTAAACAAAGGAATAAATCAAAAGAGAAGAAGAAGAAGGATGGGATGAACTTAACTAAGGATGATATTAACATCCTATATCATCATATGATTGAATTCGTAGAAGAAACATCAAAGATAACTGAGGAGAAAACCATGCACTTATTTGGCGGAGTGATGGATTAGCTCGATGGTCTGTGACAAGCTATATAGGGACTTCATATAGATCTAGCATAGTTGGGAGCTACACAATAGATAGAAGGAAGAGAAGATGAGGAAGGGATCCCTCAGGAATCCACAACTACGTTGGGGAAAAACATTCAAGTATTTCCAAGAGAATTAAGTTTTGGCGAACCAAAATTACAGGAACGGAATCATCAACTAAGCTACATTGATTTGAAGGTATCTATGCTACCCATGTTCATGTTAAATTTTGAGCATTAATTCACAATACTCTTGGATCTTTACTGAGAGAATAACATATATAGTATATCAATGCATAACAATCACAATAAGCATGACAAGCATCACAAGAATCAAAAGCATGAGAGACAAGAGACATAGAGTTTCCGTGGGGAAAACCCTAAGGTGAAAATCCCCACAACTTCCTCAGAGATAGAGAGAGCAATGGTTCAACCAAAGTACAACAAAAATACACTTGAGATAGTCTCCTAGAGAAGATGATACTCCTCGTCACTATTGCGCCACTTTCTGAGTGAGAGAAGTGTGACTTTCCGAATGATCCAAATAGAGATCTCCTGATCTCTATTTATACTTAACCTGTTTTCCCAATGACCTTATGGGACCAACTTGTCTATCTAGATACATCCATAATATAATATATATTTTAGGGCCGACCCCACACATGGTGGTCTAATAACCCATCGGGAAGTACACACACTTGCGACACTTGTCAATCCACATGACGACACTTCCTTATAGAGGAATAACACATCTCTTATAAGGGTACAAAAAATATATAGATAATACACAGATGAAATACATTCCGAAGTTACATATACATCAACACTCCCTCTTAACTAGGAAGGTATTTCTCGACACAGTTCTGCTAGACAAGTCTTCTTCTCGGGATCATCGTCATCGATGCATCGTCATCATCATCATCACTGGTACTGCTATCTCAACCAATCTCTGAATCTACCTGTCATAGGAAGTTCTACAGAGCCAGTCCTTTTCCATACTAGATGTAGGCCCACAACCTGCAGGTCTTCATCATCTGTGTTAATGGTCTGATAGAGGTGGCCTCTGAGGACTAATTCTATGTGCGGATGCAATACCGGAAAGAGTATCCTAGGAAAATTTATGTGCCTAAGAATGACTGGAAAGATCTCCCAGGACTGATTACATGCATCTCCTTCACAATACCTTTAAAGAGCATCCCAGGAACATTTATGTGCCGCAGCACGACCGGAAAGATCTCTAAAGAGCATCCCAGGACTTATTACGAGCACATAGCTCAACCTCTCAGATCTCCAGGACTGATTACATGTGGATAGAAAAAACCTTTAAAGAACATCCCAGGAACATTTATGTCCCGCAGCATGACGGGCAAGATCTCTAAAGAGCATCCCAGGACTAATTACGAGCACACAGCTCAACCTCTCAGATCTCCAAGACTGATTACATGTCTCCATAGTAATACCTCATCCCAGGACTGATTACGA
Organism: Larix kaempferi; assembly: GCA_027924585.1. Classification (NCBI taxonomy): domain Eukaryota; kingdom Viridiplantae; phylum Streptophyta; class Pinopsida; order Pinales; family Pinaceae; genus Larix; species Larix kaempferi. The sequence goes on along the minus strand of BSBM01000512.1, from coordinate 4,059,226 downwards.
GCACATAGCTCAACCTATCAGATATATGAGGACTGATTACATACTACATAGAAATACTGGAAAGAGTACCCCAGGAACATTTATGTGCCGCAGCACGACCGGCAAGATCTCCCAGGACTGATTACATGCTATTTGCACAACCTGCCACATATCATCTCTAACCTCCAAGTATCAACCTGATATTCATGATTCAATGGATCATCATCGCACGAGGCATCGTACTGATGCCTATGATCATACTAATCATCATCACTATACCATCCTGGTACATATCATCTGGAGAAACATCCTAAAGCTCATCATCATGATCAACCTGATCATACAATGCATCCATCTGATGCATACCAAGTATCTACCTGATACATATCACCATTCACAATGTATCCACCTGATACATAGGTACATGATCCACACAATGTATCCATCAACATACATGATCTACCTAATCATACTTGATACATATCAACATACATGATCTACCTGATCATACAATGTATCCACCTGATACATATACAGATACATGGTCCAAGCATCCAACATGATGCATATACAAATTACATACAAATGATCCAACTGATCATATCCAGCATCCAACATGATGCATACATACATAAATGATCCAGCTAATCATATCCATCATCAACATGATGCGTACATACATACAAATATAAATGATCCAACTGATCATATCCAGCATCAACACGATGCATACATACATACAAATATAAATGATCCAACTAATCATATCTAGCATCCAACATGATGCATATATAGAGCAGTAACTGGAGCATCGTCCTAATACTCATCATCCAGCGCTTACATCCATAGCCATGTGAAGGATCCTCCTTCCAACATGCTTGGAATGGATTTAGCAAATGTGTCCATCACTTCTTCCTCAAAGTGTCCTCGATCTGAAGAACACCAAGCCTCTCCCTAATATACTTGAAATTCACCCTGGCTAGTGGCTTCGTCAGCACATCTGCAATTTGCTCGTCCGTCGCAATGTACAGGAGCTTCACAGCTCCTCTCTGCACCATATCCCTGATATAGTGATATTTGATCTCTATGTGTTTCGACCTGTCAGGAAACACTAGGTTCTCAGACAGCTTCACACAACTCTGGTTATCACAAAAGATACGAGTAGCATCCAACGGGAGATCAAATAACTCAGACAGTAGCTTTCGAAGCCATACTGCCTCACAACTAGCTAAACAGGCTGCAACATACTCTGCCTCAGCTGTCCTCAGTGCTACGCAGGACTGCTTCCTGCTAAACCAAGAGATCACACCTAATCCCATACTGAAGCAACACCCATATGTGCTCTTCCTATCTGCAGCACTGCTAGCCCAATCTGAATCAACATAACCCTGCAAGATAAACTTTTGATTCGCTTCATACTTAAGCCCATAATCCACTATACCCTTTAGGTGCCTCATAACATGCTTTACAGCAACCAGGTGAACACTCCTCGGATCCGTCAGGAACTGGCTCAATGTGTTCACAGCAAAGCAAATATCTGGTCTCGTGTTCGTCAGGTACATCAAGGACCCAATCATCTGACGATACATAGAGACATCAATTGGCTCAGATGAAGCATCACATAGAAGCTCTAGATTCGATGGCATGGGTGTGGCCATGGCCTTGCAATCCATCATCCCAAATCTCTTCAGGATATCTACTATGTACTTCCCTTGACCAAGGAAGATCCCACCTAAATTCCACCACACCTCCATACCTAGGAGATAATGCATCATTCCCAAAGTTCTTCATATCGAATTTGACAGCAAGCTTCCTCTTTGTATCACACCAAGTTTTGGGAGCTTGCTACAAGCCATACAAGGCTTTCTTCAATCTGCACACATGTGAATCCCTGTCAAGTCTTGGGACTGCATCCCAAACATCTTCTTCATGATTGATGGATCATGGCATTCCATTTCTTCATCCCAGATCCTGGGAACTTCAATATCTTCAATAGATATCTTTGTTGCTGGAACAAATGTTGTAGTCCTTTTGTAAGTGAAGATATATAGTCTTTCCTACAAAACAAGTTAAATTGCATGATTAGAAACATCTCATAATTTTCAGGAAACAAATTCTTTACACATAAAGAAATATGTCATGCAGTCATGCAGTTATCTTAGTCAATGCTTCAATACAACATTTATCCATGTTCCACAACTTTCTAGATGCCTTCCAGTCTCTACCAGAACATTGTTAAGAGTTTGCACTACTCCCAACATGTTAGCAAAGAGGTTTCATTCTAGATAAGTAGCACTGGAATGTTGTACAGTGCCATAGGCCACTTACCCATCACATGCATATTAGTAGTATACTGTTCATTAATGCAATCATTCTAATATGCACAATACATCTCCTAAGTCTAGGAACATAAGCATAATATTATTTAAACAAACAAAATAGGCAAGAAATGATAATTGAAATACTTATATTTGTTTGTTTGTTGGGTGGACTCCCTCTAAGTCTTTGCTTCCTGGCAGGAGCTACTGAAGTAGCTTCTTCTACACCTTTCTGTTGTGGAATGTAGGAAGATGGTCAACTCCCTTTGAAAATATGCATCCTTGCAGGAGTTGCTGGAGTGTGCTCCCTCTTGATCTTTGCTTCATGGATTACCTGTCCTTGAAATTATATTCATCCTTGTTGACATCAATTTTCTTGAACCCTTGAAAGTATATTTTGTAAGCCTTCGAGCTTTCACTGTAACCCACAAAGATACCCTTCTTTCCTGAAGGATCTAGTTTGGTCCTCTTTTCCTTTGGGACATGAGTGTATACTGGACAACCAAATATTCTGAGATGGCTGACTTCAGGTTTCTTACCAAAAAAGACCTCTTCTGGTGTCTTGTTGTCCAATATCTTGTGGGGTGTTTTGTTCTGCACATATACAATTGTTCTAGTTGATTCTGCCCATAGATACATAGGTAGATCCTAGTCATGCAGCATTGCCCTTGCTGCTTCCATGATTGTTCTGTTCTTCTTTTCTGCAACTCCATTCTGTTAAGGATTATAAGGAGCAGTCAACTCCCTCTTAATCCCTAAATCACTACAAAGCTTCTTGAAGTCACCTGAGGTGAATTCTCCACCATTGTCGGATCTGAATGTTTTGATCTTCTTGTCAGTTTGATTCTCCATCAAGGTTTTGAATTCCTTGAACTTTATCAAACACCTCATCTTTGTTCTTCAAGAAGTATACCCAAGTCTTCCTAGAGAAGTCATCAATAAATGAGACATAGTAAACATACCCACTTAGAGAACTGGATGACATAGGACCACATACATCTGAGTGGATGATTTCCAGGATACCTTTTTCCTTGCTTTCAATTGGAAGTGCCCTATAGTGCATATGAGCAAGTCTTCTATACCAAAGTTCACTTGGCTCCATGGATTCATGCACCATGGCATGTTCAGGTTGTCCTTTTAATTTATACAAACCTCCCTCTTGCTCTCCAATCACTACTGCATCATCTATGGTCTTTCCCTTTGGCCACATTAGGACTTGGCCATCCACAAATGAAACCCTCATACCTTTTGCATCCAATGCAGAGATGGAAAGTAAGTTCTTCTTGAGCCCAGGTACATAAAGTACTTCTTTCATCTTCAAAGATTTTTCAGAATCTAGGTTGTAGGAGGCTTCACCACTTCCTTTGATGGGATATTGATAATCATCCCCAAGTTTCACTTTATGGGGTGATTCATGTTCAAACAGATTTACAAAGGATTCTTTAAACCCAGTCATGTGTTTGGAAGTGTCACTGTCAATTAACCAATCATTACAACCATGGGAGATAGTACCTGTGAGAGAAGAGATTAGAACATACTCTTCTTCACTTGATGAGTCATCATTACTATGATCACTTTCTGCCCTAGCCTTCTTCTTTGGAGGTTCATCATCTTCGGCAGCATGAGCATGGTACCTTCTTTTGTTACCCTTCTTCTTCTTGCTGGAGTTGTTGTTGTTGTGGTTGTCCGTTTTGTTCTTGGGACATTCTGAAGCAAAGTGACCCTTCTCATTATAAGTGAAACACCTTAGATCTTTCTTGTCTTTGTGAAAATGATGAGAAGATTTCTTCTTGTGATGGGATGGCTCCCACTTGAACTTTCCCTTCTTAGTGTGAGCTATGAGAGCTTGATCTTCATTTCCCATCTTCTCTTCTCTTGCCACAATTCTTGCTTCTTCTTGAGAACATTCCTCCCACAATCTGCTGAAGGAGATTAACTTCTTTCTAGCATAGATCCCCTGGATAAAAGAGTCCCATGACCTAGGTAGGCCATTCAAAGTAGTCATAACAATTTTACCATTCTCCACCATTTCATCTACAGCTTCAAGTTGTTCCTTGATCTGAGAGACCTTGGAGAAATGGGATTGAATGGTTTCTCCATTCGACATCTTGACCCCTTTTAATTGATTCCGCAGGGTCATCTTCCGATTTATGTTCTTTTTTTCAAATAGCTTGGTCAAACAGTCAAACATGGCCTTGGGTGTCTTTAGAGAAGACACATGGGGTATGAGATGGTCTTTGATAGAATCAGCAATGATTCTCTTTGCCTTGACCAAGTTCTTCTTATGAAATACCTTAGCCTCTTCATCCTTTGGGATAGGGATGTCTTCTTTTATATATGAGTCCAACTCATTCTTTTCCAGGATTAACCCAATCCTATACTTCCAAGCTTGGAAGTTATCAACCCCTTCAAGCTTATCCTCAAGCTTGGTGTGGTGAGACATCTTAAAGAGTACTTCAAATGGAAATAGAAAAGATTTAGGTCTTACCACTTGAAATGCTGAAAACTGGATCTGTGTCAAGTACCCACCTACTGACCCAATGCAAGGAAGGGAACATGGCACTAAAATTTGGGCATTTCATAAAGTTCAGCCCACTAATTAAAATCATAAAAATTTAAATATTGGTGTGCAGATACAAATTAGGCAATATGCACAGCGGAATTAAAACTAATCCACACACACGATTAACGCTCATCCAACATATCAAAATAATCATTAATTAAGCATTTCAAAAGTAAATACATAGACATAAAAACACTTATCTTCATTATGCAACTGCCCCAAGCAACTAGCTATGTCACTGCAACGTTCCACCCAACCATAGGCTCTTCGACATCTTATACTGAGTCCGTCTGAAGGCCACCCCCGAGCTGGGAATGATTCTCACAAGGAAAGGGAACATTCCAGCTCACACGCAGCCCATTAACCATTTCATCTCAGCCAAGCCAGTCCAACTGGGTTATCAGGCTACACTTGAACCCTGGAGGCTTACACTCAAGCTCAAGCCAAAGTCATGGATACCCATAACCCATACCCAACATACTCTTCTCTCACACAGCATGCACAGACATGGGACAGGGATACACAATTCAAACAATGGGATTTTACAAATAATATAGCCATGGGTTTTCCCCAAACCGTGGGCACCCCAAAACGGATTGGGAGAAGGAAATTCAACCATAGGGGAGAAAACGATTTCTTCCACAGATATCACAGCATTCCATGGGCCAAAGAGCCTCTATACACCCCCCCAAATCGATTTCCTCTTTCTTCCCAACTGCTATACAACACAAAAACGCCCTTCTCTACTGGGAGAATGAAGGAAAACACAGCAAACATGCCTGGAAAACGCCCAGGTAGCTCTAAACTCGTGAGGGAGAAGGAATGATCATGGATAATGGCTTTGGGCGAGAAATTCATGGCTATTTTCTTCCCCAAGGAGACAAACACGTTTTTCCATCAAGGGTGGCTTGCCCATACCCGAATTTGGACAGCCATACCTCTCCATTCCCAAGGCATTAACTACCTCAACCAACTTTTGGGAGAAATCAATGGTTGAGTACAAAAGTCAACATGGGTAGTTGAGGGTTTGATGGGTCCTCTCATTGACACTTGGCTTGACTTGAGTGGCTCGAGAGTTTGAATTTTTTCCCTCCCAACTCCTTGTGAAATCATGCCCCCATCTCTTTGTTGCATTGCATAGCTAGTTGTGGGTATTTTTATTAAAATGCATATTACATGATATTTGAATTTCCAATGTGCATTGCTAGCACGCAAACCATATGCATCACTAAATCGATGGCAGGGCCTTGGCATTGAGCTCCTCACCATGATTTCATAACAGTATTACATCATTTATAATGTTAATGCCATGGGGTCAAACTGGGGACATTACAACCTAGTCCCAGATTAGGGTTTGTCGAAAAAACCCTAAAAATTCAAAATGTGAATTTCAACTTTCTGAAAGAATAGAAAGATGCACCTTGATGAGCTGATCAGCGTGGTGTATTCAGAATTTGATATCAGCAAAGCTTTACCCTTCAGATTTGCCTTTTTGTCCTGTCGGGTTCACTAGGGAGAGCCCTGAATTAGGGTTTGAGTTTCTCGGAGATCTACCCAGCCACAAATCTCGATCCAAAGCTCTAAACTTCGATTTTTGCAAGGAGCTTCTAGCTATGTCTTCAGATTTCAGAAATTCCTATTTTTGTGGAAACCCTAATTTTTAGGGCCAAATCTGAAAATGCTCAAAATTGAATTATGATTGGACAGATAGATTCTCCTTGATGAGTAGAGTCAATCTACTATACTGATTTTCCAAAAACTGTGGACAGAAACCCAATAAACAAGAAACTCAAGTTTTCGTCACTGCAAAATGTCTTCTTCTCAGGTTAGCTCTGATACCATGTTAAATTTTAAGCATTAATTCACAATACTCTTGGATCTTTACTAAGAGAATAACATATACAGAATATCAATGCATAACAATCACAATAAGCATGACAAGCATCACAAGAATCAAAAGCATGAGAGACAAGAGAGATAGAGTTTCTGTGGGGAAAACCCTAAGGTGAAAAACCCCACAACTTCCTCAGAGATAGAGAGAGCAATGGCTCAACCAAAGTACAACCAAAATACACTTGAGATAGTCTCCTAGAGCAGATGATCCTCCTCCTCACTAGTGCGCCACTTTCTGAGTGAGAGAAGTGTGACTTTCCGAATGATCCAAATAGAGATCTCTTGATCTCTATTTATACTTAACCTGTTTGCCCAGTGACCTTATGGGGCCGACTTGTCTATCTAGATACATCCATAATATAATATATATTTTAGGGCCGACCCCACACATGGTGGTCTAATAACCCATTGGCAAGTACACACACTTGCGACACTTGTCAATCCACATGACGACACTTCCTTATAGAGGAATAACACATCTCTTATACGGGTACAATAAATATATATAAAATACACAGATGAAATACATTCCGAAGTTACATATACATCAATAGTTCATGTTGCAAAACATTGAACATCATGTCACAAAATAAATAAGGGCACATGATAAAAATACATATGGGAAAATGAGAAAGTTTCTTATGCAACATAGCACCTTACAGGAAGTGTATGAGAAGTTGCAAAAGGAGCATGAACAAATCACCAAAGGAGAATCTCCAAAATGTTGTCATAGTAGCTTGTTGCACAATACCTGAAGCCAAGGTAGTTGAATATATGGCTATTGGGAAAAATATGACGAGGTTGACCAGATACATTTGGGGATTCCAAGAGAATATTGGAGAGTTGGAGACAAAGTTAGTACCAAGTACTCCACCATAATTCATAGTGTAGCGAAGTGAGCTAAAGCTATCAAATTTATCAAGGGATACAAAGGTGAATGTGAAAAATTATTCAAAGATGCTACACCAGCATGGGAAACACTTCTAGATGATGAAGAGCCACAAGACATCAATGTCAGGCTAGAGGCGGCAAAAAACAAAATGATGAATCCAAAGAGTCAGTTGAAGACTCTATCACCTATGGGGAAAATGGTTAAAGTCATAGAGAACAACCAGTTGCAACATGAGGTTAATTAACAAGATAATCGAGCAATAATGATGAACTGAGATGGTCGAAGAGTTGCAGGGTGAAGCAGAACGAGTCCTTCAAATCATTAGTGGTGCGGGAAGTAAAGTTTAGAAAGATGTAGAATGGAATGAGCAGTAGGAGCAAGCAAATTTGATATGAGAGTTAGTACAAGAAGTGTGCCGGCATAGAGACCAGATTCAATAGACTGTCGAGGAGCTAAAGTAGTGGTATGCATATTTCATGGTGAAGTCCAAAGATCCAGCAGCACAAGCTTGAAGTGGCTTGATACGTGCCACATGTGAATGTTGGGTGCCTATTGGGCCAGATATGTTGATGCATTTGTAAATTCGGAAGATATTTCACTTGTATATTTTATATTGTATTCATATGTCATTGTACTTCCTACGAAGAGGTTTCATTCCTTCGATCGGGAAAGTTATTATTGTATTTGATAGAGTTATTAGACTCCCCTAGTGGGGTCAGCCCAGAGCTAAGTTGTAGGGGGTTATTAGACTCTCCTAGGAGAAGTCGACCCAAGTAGGGTAAAAGGCAAGTGAAAGTAAAGTATAAATAGAGAGGAGCACCTCTCTATTTATCCATTCACTCACTCACTCATTCGCATAAGTGAGATAGAGAGAGAAGTTTTCACAAGTGGAGGAGGAGGAAGCTGCTGGAGACCATCTCTTTGTTTTGGGGTTTTGTATTATTGCTCATTCTATCTCTAAGGAAGTTGCGGGGTTTTATCCTTTATGGTTTCCCCAGTGAAATTATTTGTGTCTCTTGTCTCTTGTGTTTTATTTGTTGTGCATGTTGTTCTCTCAGATAAGATCCTAGATCATATTGAATTAAATTATGAAAAACTAACATGGTATCAGAGCTAACTTGAGAAGAAGACATTGTACAGCTACGGAACCTAGGGATTCTTAATTTTTGTGTCTCTTTCCACAGATCATCAAGGGTAAGAGGCTAGGCTATCTCTCCTAATGAAGGCACATCTTTATGTCGAAGCAGAATTGAATTCTAAGCATTTTCAATTTTCGGCGTGTCAATACTGCGGGAAATTACGGCTTTTGACAGAAGTGGAATTTTGGAGTGCTCTCAGCATAGGATTGTTCTCCTCAACAAAATCAAAATTTAGAGACCAAGATTGAAGTTTTTGGTTGGGTAGAAACCTTGGATACGTCAAACCCTAGTTTGAAACTGGACCAGAAAAACCATAAAAGACCAGAAACTGTATATCCGAAATTCTCAAATCAATTTTCGGGGTTCAGTTTTTAGAATTTTCAAAATCCAAGTATACCAGCTTGCTTGCCTCATTCAAGCGCATCTTTCTATCTAGCCATAATTTTCAAATTCCAAGTTTGAATTTTTAAGGTTTCTATGTCAACCCCTAGCAAGCTCTAGATCTAGTTTCAGCAAGTCAAGTGGTAAGATCTAAATCTTTTCTATTTCCATTTGAAGTACTCATTAAATATGTCTCACCAAACCAAGCTTGAGGATAAGCTTGAAAGGGATGAAAACTTCCAAGCATGGAAGTATAGGATTGGGTTTGTCCTAGAAGAGAATGAATTAGACACCTTTGTGAATGAAGAGGTTCCAATTCTAGACGGAGATAAGGCTAAATCCTTACACAAGAAGAACCTGGTTAAGACTAAGAGAATCATTGCATATTATCAAGGACCATCTCATACCACATGTGTCATCTCTAAAGACACCCAAGGAGATGTTTGATTCCTTGACCAAGCTATTTGAAGGAAATAATATAAATCAGAAGATGACCTTGCAAAACCAGTTGAAGAATGTGAAGATACAAAATGCAGAGACCATCCAGTATTACTTCACAAGGGTTTTTCAAATCAAGGAACAACTTAAAGCCGTGGAAGAAAATGTAGAAAATGGAGAAATAGTGATGACCACCTTGAATGGTCTCCCTAGCTCATGGGATTCCTTCATTCAAGGAATTTGTGCTAGAAAGAAATTGATCACATTCAGTAGACTGTGGGAGGAATGCTCACAAGAAGAAGCTCGACTTGTAGCTCGAGAAGAAACTATGAGTAATGAAGACCAGGCTCTCATGACACACACCAGGAAGAACATCAACAAGAGGGAGCATCTTCATCACAAGAAGGGTAAACACCATCACTAGAGTCAGAGGGAGAACCTTGGAATAACTAGGAGAGATCTATCTCACATTCAATGCTTTACTTGTGATGAGAAGGGACACTAATCTAGAGATTGTCCTAGGAACAAAGGTAGCTCCCACAAGAAGACGAACAACAAGAAAATACATCATGCTCACACTGCAGAGGATGATGAACCTCCGAGGAAGAGAACCATAGAAGACAGTGAATATTCTTCAAGTGATGAATAATATGTTCTGATTTCAGCTCTCACAGGAACTGTCATATACGGAAGCAATGATTGCCTTATAGATAGTGGGGCTTCCAAGCATATGACAAGATTTAGGAATCCCTTGTTAACCTATCTGAACATGATACACCCCATAAGGTGAAACGTGGGGATGCCTACCAATATCCCATAAAAGGAATGGGTGAATCCTCTTATAAGCTAGACTCCAGAAAGTATATGAAGATGAAATATGTCTTGTTTGTACTAGGACTAAATAAGAATCTTCTCTCCATATCATCTTTAGATGCTAAAGCTATGAGAGTTGCATTTTTAGATGGTCAAGTTCTTATGTGTCCAAAGGGAAAGACCATAGATGATGTTGTGGTGATTGGAGAGCAAGAGGGAGGTTTGTACAAATTGAAGGGACAACCTGAACAACCCTTGGTCCATTAATTCATGGATCCAAGTGAACTATGTCACATAAGGCTTGCACATGTGCACTAGAAAGCACTACCCATTGCAAAGCGATTGAAAGACTTCCAGAAATCCAGTCGAAGCAAAGAAAGTGAAGAAGGAATTTCCAAGTAACGAGAGCAAAACAAAGATCAAGAGGGAGCACACTCCAGTAGTTTTGCAAGGAATAAAAGATCAAGAGGGAGCACACTCCAGTAGTTTTGCAAGGAAGAAAAGATCAAGAGTGAGCACACTCCAGTAGTTTCGGCAAGGAAGCAAATATCAAGAGGGAGTCCACCCAACAACCAAACAAAGATAAGTATTTGAATTGTTATTTCTTGCATGTGTGATTACTTAAATGATATTGTTAAGTCATGTACATACTTATGTTCCTAGATTTAGGATATGTGTTATGCATGTTAGAAAAGTTACATTAATGAACAAGATACTACTAATATGCAAGTAACAGGTAAGTGTCCTATGGTACTGTACAACATTCCATTGCTACTTATCTAGAATGAAACTTCTTTGCTGACATGTTGAGAGTAGTGCACACTCTTAACAATGTTTTGGTAGAAATGGAAGGCATCTAGAAAGTTACCATATGAATGTGGGATATGGATGAATGTTGTATTGAATCATTGGCTAAGAGAATTGCATGATTGCATGACCGATGTCCTTATGCATAAGAATTTAAAAAAAAAAATATGAGATGTTTCTAATCATGTAATTGCACTTGTCTTGTAGGAAAGATCGTGTACCATGACCTACAAGAGAGATTTGCTTCTAAGAACAAGTGATGAATATCAAGAAAGATACATGTTGAAGACATTGAAGAACCAGAATCACCTAGGATCCAAGATACAACAATGAATGAAGCAAATCCAATTGATCATGAAGAATGATGTATGGGATGTGGTCTCGAGACCAGAAGGGAATTCTATGGTGACTTCCAAGTGGATCTACAAGATCAAGCATGTTGTAGATGGCAGCATAGAGAAACACAAGGAAATATTTGTGCACGTGGCTTCTCCACAAAGGAAGGGATAGAATATGAGGCGACATTTGCACTTGTAGCCAAATACACTTCCATTAGATCAGTACTTGCTCTGATTTCATTAATGAAGTGGAATATACACCAGATGGATGCCCATACAGCGTTCTTGAATGGTGTAGTAGAGGAGGAAGTGTATGTGGAGAAGCCACTCACATTTGAGACACATGACAGGGAGACTCATGTGTGCAAATTGAAGAAGGCCTTGTATGGATTGAAATAGGAACCCCAGACATGGTATGGAAGGATAGACAACTTCTTGACTAGTTTGGGATTTACCAAGAGTAAAGCGGATTCCAACCTTTAAAACAAGGTTGAGGAAGGGAACCCAATGATACTTCTATTGTATGTAGATGACCTATTTGTGGTAGGTGAGGATAGGTTGATTGCTGACACGAAGAGGAAGCTTACTACCGAGTTTGAGATGAAGGACTTGGGTATGATGCACTATTTTCTAAGCATGGAGGTGTGGCAGAGTGCGGATGGAATATTCATTGGACAAGGGAAGTATGTAGTAGACATCCTGAAGAGGTTCAAAATGATGGAATGCAAGTCCATGGCCACACCTATGGCATCAAACCTGAAGATATTGAGTGATGCTTCATCATAGTTGGTTGATGCCATGATGTATCGTCAAATGATTGGGTCTTTGATGTACCTGACTAATAAGAGACGAGATATCTACTTTGCTGTGAACACATTGAGCCAGTTCTTGATGGATCGGAGACATGTTCACTTGATTGCTACAAGGCATATTCTGAGGTACCTAAAAGGTACGGTTGATTATGGGCTCATGTATGATGAGAATCAGAAGATTAACCTGGAGGGTTATGTTGATTTGGATTGGGAAGGCATTTCAATTGATAGGAAGAGCACTTCAGGGTGTTGCTTCATTATGGGATCAGGTGTGATCTCTTGGTTTAGTAGGAAGCAATCCTGTGTGGCACTAAGTACAGCCGAAGCATAGTATGTCACGGCTTGTTTGGCTAGTTGTGAGGAAGTATGGCTGAGGAAACTACTGTCTGATTTGTTTGATATCCAGTTGGATGTGACTTGTATATATTGTGACAACCAGAGTTATGTGAAGTTGTCTGAGAACCTAGTGTTCCATGACAAGTCGAAGCACATTGAGATCAAGTACCACTATATCAGGGATATGGTGCAGAGAGGAGCAGTGAAGCTCCAATATGTTGCAACAAACGAGCAGATAGTCGATGTATTGACGAAGCCATTGGCTAGAGTGAAGTTTGAATACTTCAGAGAGAAGCTTGGTGTACTTCAGATTGAGGTTCCTTCCAAGGGGAAGTGATGAGTCTAGAAGACATAGATGCACATGGGATTTTCCGACATGGTGGTAGGTTGGTCCTCCCATGGTCGTTGATGTAATTGTCGAGATTTTCGGACATGTTGATAGGTTGTTCCTCCCATGTTCGTTGATGTAATTGTTGAATCTTTTTCGACATGGTGGTAGGTTGGTCCTCCCATAGTCGATTGATGTAATTTTTGAGCCTTTCCCGGATGGTGGTAGGTTGGTCCTCCCATGCCGGTGGATGTAAGTGTTGTGTTATGTGCATTTGGGCTATGCTCCATTGACGATGAGATGATCTGAATAAGATGAGGTGACAATAGGGTACACAGGTTTTTCATAGGCATATAATCATTCCTGGGATGCTCCTTCAGGTTTTGCAGTGGCATATAATTGGTCCTAGGAGATCTTGAAGGTTTTGCATAGGAATATAATCAGTCCTAGGATGCTCCTTCAGGTTTTGCAAGTGGCATATAATCAGTCCTGGGATGCTCCTTCAGGTTTTGAAGTGGCATATAATCAGTCCTGGGAGATCTTGCAGGTTTTGCATAGGCATATAATCAGTCCTACGAGATCTTGCAGGTTTTGCATAGACATATAATCAGTCCTGGGATGCTCCTTCGGGTTTTGCAAGTGGCATATAATCAGTCCTGGGATGCTCCTTCAGGTTTTGCAGTAGCATATAATCAGTCTTGGGAGATCTTGTAGGTTTTGTAGAGGCATATAATAAGTCTTGAGATGTACCTACTTGATGGATTGCTCGCAGAGATGATGAAGACCTACGTGGAGGTTAGGCCTACATCCAGCATGAAAAAGGGTTGGCTCTATAGAAATTCCTATGACGAGTAGATTAGAGACTAATGGTCGAGATTGCAGCAGTAGTGACGATAATGATCCAACTTTGATGATGATCCAGATTTGATGATGATCCAGCAACGAAGACTTGTGTTGATGATTGTGTCAAGAGAATACTTTCCTAGTTAAGAGGGAGTGTTGATGTATTTGTAACTTCGGAAGATATTTCACTTGTATATTTTATATTGTATTCATATGTCATTGTACTTCTGATGGAGAGGTTTCATTTCTATGATTGGGAAAGTTATTATTGTATTTGATAGGGTTATTAGACTCCCCTAGTGAGGTCGGCCTAGATTTAAGTTGTAGGGGGTTATTAGACTCTCCTAGGAGAATTCGGCCCAGTTAGGGTAAAAGGAGAGTGAAAGTAAAGTATAAATAGAGAGGAACACCTCTCTATTTATCCATTCACTCACTCACTCATTCGCATAAGTGAGAGAGAGAGAAGTTCGCACAAGTGAAGGAGGAGGAAGCTGCTAGAGACCATCTCTTTGTTTTGGGGTTTTGTATTATTGCTCATTATATCTCTGAGGAAGTTGTGGTGTTTTCTCCATTATGGTTTCCCCGGTGAAATGATTTGTGTCTCTTGTCTCTTGTGTTTGATTTGTTGTGCATGTTGTTCTCTCAGATAAGATCCTAGATCATATTGAATTAAATTGTGAAAAACTAACAAGATAGAGTTTTGAGAAATTTTTGTGTAAACAAGGTAAAGGGGAAGTGGTCTAACAAATAAGGATCAACTCTGACGTAGCGATTGAGAAATTTAGTTGGGATTTTTTGTCCACATAAATGTATGAGTGGAGTATTTGAGTAGTAGGGTAGTGGGAGCAATGAAAGTTGTGTGTGCCCTATAAAAACGTAACGGGTTAGCATTGTTTAGGCTGTTGGTATGTTGGTTACTCAATACTCATAATTTTTGGCTACTCTTGTTTTCGGTCAATATGTCAAATATAGTGCATGCTATGAGAAAAGAGTCACATGATCTGCAGCCTGTGTGTGCAGATCCACTATAAATGGAGGAGAAATCTATAAGTCATTGTAAAAACATGAACTGCTTATTTTACTACTAGTCATAAATTGTTTTTTACTTATGGAACTTTTATTAAGTGCAAGACAAGAATATCTTTAAAAATTCATGTTATGTTTCAAGTTGTTTACCCAAAGTAAAGTTTTAAAGGGTTTTATTAAAAGTGGAAAAGTGAATAAATGCATATGGTATTGGTGAGATGATGAAGTTTTTGTTTGCAAAAATCAATGGCAATTAGAAAGACATCATGTAAATGGCAATTAAGAAAGTATAGTACAAGGACTCATGTGTGGATTTAAAAGGAGAAGCAGTTGGTTAATGTAGTGAAAATCCATTACAGTGAATGTAATTTGATTAGATGCGCCCAATATAATTTGATTATTGGTGTTGTAAAACACTGAATTTTCTTCTACCTGAGTTGAAATGATTGAGCATGTGTTGTAAGGGGTTCATGATCGGTTGTACCCGACACCCCAGATTTTTTTAGTTCCAAGTTAATGTTTGATTTCTCCATGTATTTAGGCCTACATGTATTACTGTACGATATATCCCTCTTATGAGTTGAATACGGTGTGGCATCAAGTCATGGAATGAACCACTTGGTTAGGTACGAGGGTGGAAGGTGTACTCGTAGCCTAGATTGATGTGGAATCGAAGAGGATGAGTCTTCGATTAAAAGGGAGAATGTGAGATGAATTTATCTCAGATTGTTGGGACCATTTTATGATCAATGAAGATTTTAATGTATTAATGAACCACATAGGAGAAAAGGATTCCTAGAGAACTAGCGGTTACAGCAGCTGAGGACCCATGTATTCTGGTAGATAAATTCCTTTTTATATAGACATCGATGATGAATTGTTTGCATGTACAAAAGGATTGTGGAAGTGCAAGACATGAAAGGAAAGTTAAGGAGAGAGAAATGAGCATTGAAAGAAGCAACGGTTATCTCAGATGATTCTAGATGTAATAGCAATGAAACAAAATAGAGATGACAATGTGCAATCCACATGTAAATGAGATTCCTGAGTACTCTATTTGTTTTTGGAGGCATTAGATCTGAAGCAATTTCCCAAGTCAAGTTTAAAGGGGGGATTGTTAGGGTTTACCTTGAATCGAGTTATTATATGTTGATGATATGTTGATTGTTGGACAAGATAAGAACATGATGAACATGTTGAAGAAATATTTTGGAAGCTAATTTGCAATGAAGGATTTGGGTCCAGCACAACAAATATTGGGCATAAAGATTATGAGTGACAGAAAGAAAAAAAGGTTGTGGTTGTCACAAGAAAAACATATTGAGAAAGTGCTTGAGAAGTTTAATATGAAGGATGCCAAGCTAGTTGGTGTACCTCTTGCTTCCCACTTCAATCTAGGTATTGATTTATCCCCTTGTGATGACAAGAAGAAGCAAGAAATGAGAAAGACTCCTTATCCTTCAGTAGTTGGTAGCTTGATGTATGCTATGGTATCTAAACAAACAGACATTGCACATTCTGTAATATCCGAGTTTGACCCCATTGCATTAAAATGTAGATGATGTAATCTTGTCATAAAATCGTGGTGAGGAGCTCAAGGCCAAGGCTCCGCCATCGATTTAGTGATGCATATGGTTTATGTGCATGTTGCTGTCCGTTTTTATCAGCATTTTTTATCATGAAACGTGCTATGTTGGCGTTATTTTCACTATTTTTGATATGATAATTCATACTTCTCAGCATTCAGACCATCAATCAAATCCAGGTATGAACTTATTTGAATATCACACGAATCTTGATTAATTATCATCATATTAGGGTTTATTAACATTAATTTAACGTTTCTCAACTTGCTTGGCATATACACTTCGTTCTGCAGGCTATGGGTTTCAAATGGACCTTCATTCACGCTGAAGATGCCCAGTCGCATTCGGACCATCGTTCATCCCTTTGTTCACACCATTTGATTAATTGGTTGGAATATTCTGAGGCATTAAAGACAAAAACGGTGACATGGGTTCCATTGGCAATGTGTCCCTCATGGTTCGTGAGCCTTCATTCTCGAAGATTCATGCTCCTATCATCCCATATTGACAATGCATCCTCTGCCCACATCAAAGGAAATCAATGCACAGGTGCTCTCGAAGTGAACCAACGCCCACGGAATCAGGCAGACGGCCTGTGAGTTGTCATTAACCATCGTGCAGCCATTTTCTTCAGTCTTAAGACCTTCTATTTTTAGAGAGTTTTACCACTGAAAGGGTCAACCTTCTCTCCCATTTGTAAAATTATATAAAGACGTCTCTTGTTGAGAAACAGAGTTAGCAAGTTAGCTAGTTAGCAATAGAAGTTAGGGAGAATAGACCCAGAGCTAGAAAACGATTATGTAACCTTTGATTCAGTTAATAGGAGTTTATGATTTAGCTATTGATGTTCTGTTGGTGATTAATTTGAGTTAGACAATCCCTAATTGCTGAGAAGGGCCCCTCAACAACCAGAGGTTTTTCGTTGTGTACATTTTGTCATTTCTTTTGTGCAAGTAAATAGTTTTCATTTTCAGTATTTAACTTGGTTTCCTGTAGATGTTGTTTTATTTCCTGTAATTTATTTCTTGCTGTTAATACAATTTACATTTTCAGAATTAAAAGTGACCGGTCATGCATAGTTCTTTTAGCTTACCTTTTAGCTTTTTCATTGCAATTAGATAGAGTTTAATTATTTCAATAGTTCAAGTTCAGTTTGTAGTTAGATTTAGTTTTTTTAATTCTCCTGTAGCTGTAGATTAGATTTGTTTACCTTTCAGCTCTGTTTTATCATGCATTGGAGAACAATTTCTTCCCTTAGATATAGATTAGTGTAGTTGCTTCTTGCTATTTCAACTTTAACAGTTTATTTGTTGCTTTTCTTGCACTGTAGGTTCATATGCATAAACCAGCTGGCGTTAGAATCATTTAGTCTGCTCATTCTCATAGTTTATATCGGTTTATGTCATCTGGACTATCATTCGGACTTTCTTTCAGACTGTCACCCGAACTGTCATACAGACTTTAATATTTTTTGTCTTGTTTTTCTGCTTGTTTAAAGTTCAGTTTTTCAGGTTTTTGAATTGTATTATTTCTTGTAGTTAACCAGTAGTTATATAAGCAGTTAGAATCTTGTTTTGAATAGCATAATGTCTTTCTTAAGTTTCATATTCATTTTTAGTTATCCTTTTAGCTTGTCTTAGTTTATAGTTGTACTTTGATCCGTTGTTCATACTTTATATCTGATTTCTTAGCCTGTCACTATTCTAGAACTTGTCGGTTTCATTCTTAGTTTAGTTTACTTCATTTTTATTAAGGTCAATTTTTTATTAAGCTTGGTAATTTCACTTTCAAAAGTACATTTGTTTTTATGGTTTCTTAGTTCAAGCATAGGATTTGCTCTTCTCATTCACATAGTTAATGAATATGTTCATAGGATAGGATTTGATTCAGAAATAGCATATCTTTATCAAGTTTTCTACTTGCTTCTAAATCAAATTTATTTTCAGTTCATTTGCATATGCTTCAATTTCCTTGAACTTGTGTTGATAATTATATTTCATGCTTTACCTTTGTAGGATAGCATAGATATTTGCATGCTTTCAATTTAAAAGTAGTCATTAGAAATACATGTTCTCGGTTTCTTGTTAATAGATCAATTGTTAATAACTAGCCTTCCTACTAAAATCCCTATTAAACTTTATGGGGGGTGTGCCACCCAAACTACTAACTTAACATAAAGGTATTGGAAGACACCTAAAGGGGATAGTCCTACTTGGAAAGCCAAGGAAATTCTTTCTGGAAACCCTTTAGGGGGAACCATAGAGACATCAGAACAATCTGTCCATAAGGGAACACTACTAGGAGAACCTCATTCTCATATTGAAGCTAAACTTAGAAAGGGAGAAGCTCAAAAAGATATACCATCCGAACCTCTCAATCCTCCAATAGTTTAGAATCCCAAAGACACAACCTTCTCGCTAGTAGGGGGACCGAATTTGGTAGATTTTGTTGATCCCACACAGATAGACGCTCTTTTTGAAAACACTACAAATCTAGCTGTTTCACAGATAGAAACATCAACTATAGGACCTACAATCCATGTAGAGATAGACTCTCATGTAGCTGATAACTCTTCTCATCAGATAAATAATCTCCCTGAACTAGAACTTTGGGACATTCCATACTCCCTAAGAAAGGAACCTCCTAGGTTTTCTCTCTTCGAGAATCAAGTTTACATGGAGCATGAAAATGAATATCATGTCCGACAAGATGAAGAAGAGGGAGAGGTTAGAACTGAAGGTACTTTTGGATTCCCCATCTTAGACACTGCACAAGATGTAACCATGAAAAACATCCCTCCCTCCTCACTACCGACCTTTTATGGGAAGAGTAGTGAGGATCCAGATACATTTCTATTCAAATTTGACATTTTTTGTAGGAGCTATAACTATCTACAAGATGGCCAAAAGTTAAAACTTTTTCCTGCTACACTGAAAGATTCCGCTCTGAGGTGGTTTATGGGGTTAGGAGAATCCAGTATTAGAACTTGGGAAGACATGAAGACTTCATTTATATTAAAATATCAGGATTACTGTAAACCTAAGGACTCTCACAATGACATTTTCAAAATACAACAACTTGAAGATGAGAGCCTAGAAGACTATCTCGAAAGATTTAACTATTTGTTACATAAATAAAAGTAGTGATCTTCGAGAAGATGTAGTTAGAACACTCTTCCTTAAGGGAATCTTAGAAGAATTATTAGAAAATCTTAACCTCATGGAAGCTAGGGATATTTCTCATAAGCCTTTTTCACGAATCTATGAAATGTGTAGGAATTACTCTAAGAGTAGAGGGAAGAGTGGGAGACACCTTCGGGAATCTTATACTGTTAATATCTTGGTGGGCGGCCTTCACTAACACCTCGAGGTTTTGGTGTAACGGTTCGTATCATCTGGTATCAGAGCCTCCACCCAGTTTCAAGTCATAGAGCGGGTGGCAACGCCGGCATTGCAGTGTTTTCCCGGGGCTCGTACGGCGCAAAGGGGACACCACCGTACGGGCGCACATCCAGCCCAGAGTCTGGACTGCGGAGCGTGGTGGGATGTTAAGATCCTGGTGGGCGGCCTTCACTAACACCTCGAGGTTTTGGTGTAATGGTTCATATCATATAATAGAAACCTAAAAGGAAATACATCTAGTCGTGGTGGCGTTACAAGGTTAGAATTGGGAAACCTATTAGAAAACTTCAAAACAGATATCTTAGGAGCCATGGGTTCTCAATTAGATGCATTACAAGCTAAAAAGAGACAGGATGAAGAGCGTGTATCAATGAGTATTTTCCCTCCTAGGTGTAGAACTAAACATCCCCAATAGGAATGTCCATTGAATAATGTTTCAGTATGTCACCTTTGTACATAAGAACATCCAATTGATAATTGTCCATCGTTACCTGGGTTGCAAGCCGTATACAAGAGTGGAAATTTTGGTGAGACATCTAGGAGGCCTTGGAAACCTAGAGATCAACCATCATATCAGGATCCATCATTACAATTTCCACCCTATTACCATCCTTATCAACCTCCTCAGCAATGGAACACTTCAGGTTGGAAAAATTGGCCACGTCAGTATCCTCCTCACAATGCTCAACAACAACAATGGGAACATGGATGGAGGGGACAAGAATATACTCAACCACCTCCTCATATTCCTAACTATCCTTATCCACCTAATATCTAGCAACTCTTGCCTGGATTTGTGCCTCCTTCACTACCCCCTATCACAAATCAGCCTCACCATTTCCAGAATATGAATCCCCCAAGACCAACAATATTACCTGCACAACCGATACCAAATCCTAACAACAAGAAAACTCAAGCTCTTGGGTTTCTACCTCTTCCATCATATTCCATTTCTACTGCACCAATGCATGAGATTCAATTGCGATCTAGAAGAATTTTGCAAGATCAACCCAAATCATTAGTTATTATCCGAGAAGAGAATGAAGAAGAAGACATACCTAATGAAATTTTGAATGATGCCATTCTCAAAGATGTGGTTATTCCAAAAGCTTCAACACACAACCATCCTCATAAAGAAGTAATTACAGGAGAAAAATCACCCCCATATCCGGAGTGTCTAGTAATAGAAAAACCTGTAACTTATCTAGAGTATGATATCATTAACGAATTGAAAAATATTTGTATCAAGATTCCTTTGTTACAAGCCATTAAAGATATACCAATCTATAGTACAGTGATAAAGGAACTTTGTATTAAAAGACCAAGTAAAAAGCAAAAAGACCCTCTGATAGTTCATGTCATAGGTGAAATATCAAATTACATAGAAAACCAACCTAGAATTCCAAAGTTTACAAATCCAGGAAATCTGGTGGTAACTGTTATCATCAATAAAACTATTATAGGAAACACACTTATTGATCTAGGGGCTGCTATTAACCTGATGACTACCACAGTTTTAGAAACTCTCCATTTAGGACAGTTCCTCCGCCCTACCCCAACAATGCTAGAATTAGTTGCACCTATGTTTAAATTACTCATGAAAGACACTGAATTTCAATGGACTGAACCTTGTCAACATGCCTTTGAAACTTTGAATGGAAAGCTATCAGTGGAACCAATATTTAGGGGCCCCAATTGGTCCCTTCCCTTCCATATATCCATTGGTGCTTCCGACATAGCTATAGGAGTAGTCTTAGGAAAAAAAGAAGGACAAACATCACATGCCATCTATTTTGCTAGAAACAATTTGACTCCTGTAGAATCAAAATACATTGTTACTGAAAAAGAGTTTTTGGCAGTAGTCTATGCTATTAACAAGTTTCATCACTATATCATAGGATATGAAATTTTTGTACACACAGATCACTCTGCCATTAGATTTTTAATGAACAGACTAATCACCAATGGCAGGTTGACTCGGTGGCGTCTTTTATTACAAGAATTTAACATCACTATTGTTGATCGTCCCAGTCGAGAGAATGTGGTAGCAGATTTTCTCTCTCGAATTCAAATTGACGATAATGCCAGTCCCATTGATGATAGCTTCCCGGATGAACATTTGTTCGTTGTGTCAGTTCGAACCCCTTGGTTTGCAGACATTGCTAATTATTTAGCAACCGGAAAGCTACCAAACCATCTCTCCCCACCTGAGAAACGTAGGATCATAGCTCAGATTTCAAATTATTCTTGGGTGGACAATGATCTTTTTCGTATTGGTCCTGATCTTATTATTAGATGATGTGTGCGAGAGGATGAGATGGAAGAGATCCTCCATGCATGTCATGGTGGACCATGTGGTGGGAACTTTTCTGATAAGAGAACAGCATACAAATTGTTGCACTATGGATATTATTAGCCAAGCATTTTTAAAGATGTTGCCAAGTATGTCAAGGGATGTGACAGTTTCCAGAGAATGGGTAGACCTATTCCATCTGGTGAGATGCCCTTATAGCCCCAAGTGATGATTGAGCCTTGTTGGAGCATAGGCTGCAGCTATGGTAAAGCTGCCAAGTTTTGGGAAAAAGCACTAAGTTTGAAGGAAAAGTGCTAATTTTGAGGAAAAGCACCATTTTTGGCAGAAATGAGTAGTGCGCGGTACGGCGCCAGATGGATGAGCTCACCACAGAGTGCGGGCCGGAAATCACGGAGCTCACGTGAACAAGCCATTGAAGAGTAAATGTGGCCAAGTAGAAATATCAACCACCACAATAAATGAAGCAGCGGAATAGAGGGCTCAGCTACCCGCATTAAGGCTAAGTACAGGATTTATGGTTGCTCAGACCAAGGAAGAGCAACGAGATGAAGCATTGAAGGAAAAGGACATGGAGCAAAGAACGATGAAGCGGCGCCCATACCCGCGATCGACACCGAAAATCACGGAGCCTGCAGGAAGCTACGACGCGACTGCAAGAGGCGTCTAAAGTACACCTAGCCGTGTCAGTGGTTAGGGTTTTTTGGGATCACTATTGGGAAAGGCCCACAGTTTTGTAAAGGTGTGACCCTCAGGGACACCTATATATATGTGTAATTGTAAAGGGAAAAGGGTTAGATGGGTTGGTTAGAAGGTAAGAGAGTTAGAATTGGATAGCTGTAGAGCTAGTCACTGAGTTTACAGACAGTCTAAGTTGATGTCTGAGTCATTGTAATATCTGTAGAAGAAGAGAATAGATCTAAGAGAAGGGCTCCCAGCTGTGTGCATGGAGTTTCACAGAAATATCTAAGGCTGCAGCTGTGTGCGCAACGTACTGTGTAATTCCCATTTCGAGCTAATATAGAATACAGTTCCCGTGGATGTGATTTCCCCGTGGAGGAGAACCACATAATTCTAGTTGTTATGGTGATGTTTTACGTGAATTCATGTCTATGTTTTACTATCTATGTTTACATGAAGGTTTCGCTATATTTATGAATGAATATGTAGAGTAAGTCCTTGAAGCTCCCTTAGAAGTTATACTCGTGCAGTGTCGAAGGAGCCTGTAAGAACGCTATCGCCACAGCGATTGAGGAGTGTGTTACTGCGCTGTGGCGCAAGGCCAGAAATGATACATAGCATATCAGACGTAGTGGGTAAACGCCTCATGCGCAGGTGCAGAGATACCACGCAGCTAGGTTGGTAAGAGTGAGTTCCAGCGCTGTCGCGCTGAGGGGTCTGCGGAAGAGTAAGACATTCCGCTCCGAGGAATCCTCCTGGAAGGGAAGGGAGAAGATTATAGTCTCCACATCGCCTAGGTTAAGGAAACCTGATTCCTTAGCCCCCCCATAGCCACTTCGGGTGAGACCTTGGGCTGCTGCGCATCCTGTTGCCGAAAGGGCCAGTGCACCAAGGGGTGTTTGTTGCTGCACCTCCTGAAAACCCGGTTCTGTCCAGAAAGCATCCAACAAGCCTTTTGAAAAATGGGCTCTAGATTTTGTAGGGAAAATTTCCCCTATGTCTCGCAAGAAGAAGTACATCCTAGTCTGTACAGACTATGTCACCAAGTGGGTGGAGGCTAAAGCCTTATTTCGAGCCACTGAAAAATATGTGGTAGAGTTTATATATGAAGAAATATTTACCCGATTCGGTGTCCCTACGGAAATTGTAACTGATCAAGGATCTTTATAGATTACCTCCAAATTAATGAAAGAGCTTACTAACAAATATGGTATTAGACATTGTAAATATTCACCATATCACTCGCAAGCCAATGGTCAAGTAGAGTCTACCAATAAAATATTAGAAGCCATCCTGACCAAGACTTTCCAGTTACACTACAAAGAATGGGAAGATAGGCTTCCAGAAACCTTGTGGGCTTATAGAATAACTTGGAGGAATACCATTGGTGTTATGGTAAACAATTTCTTCTACACATTGAGTTTCAAGTCAAAACCTTTCGTATGGCTGCACAATTAGGGATGAATCTGGAAGAAGCACAGAGACAACGAATCCTGCAGATAAATGAATTAGAAGAGATTAGACAAGTCTGATGCCATTCAACGCACAATTTTAATACAAAACCAATGCAAAAAGTGGCATGATAAATATATTAAATAGAAGAAATTCAAAACTGGAGACTGGGCATTACCTTTTGATTCAAGGTACAAAAAATTTAAAGGTAAACTAACTACTCGTTGGATGGGTCCATATGAAATTGTTACAGCTTTTGATAATGGATCTGTTGAGATTAAGACAATTGATGATTCGCAAATTTCCTTTGTTGTAAATGGACATAGACTTAGACTTTATCATCAACCAATATCTAAACAATATTTTGTGCATAATGCCTTACAACAGAAGGAGATGGAGCTGGTTGAAGAGAAAGTCATTCCTCCTTCTCTTGGTTCTTGAATTATTTTGGGTTATCTTCCTTTGTGTACATATGTAAATATATTTTTATTTCTTTAAATAAATAAGATTCATTTCTAACAGTTGATTGCATTTCTACAGGAAATTCATTCTTATGATAAGCTTATAAATTTTTCAATTAAAATAGGAAGACTCTTCTCATTTCCTTAATTTTAATAATTTTTCATATGAATTTCCTATGTACATATGTTTTTGTTTTGAGTCGAGTTGAATCATCTTACAAGTGGTTTTGCAGTTTGATTACAAGAACCTTATCTTTATAATCAACTCATAAAATATTATCTGAAAGAGGGAAGTGCTAAAAAAAAACTCATAATGCATCTTAACTCCTTCTCTTTTGATTATGGTTGAAAATTGAAAATTTATAGTGAAAAGATAAAGTGTTCTTTATATATATCATTTCTAACCACTTTTCTTCTATGATTCTTTTTGTTAGTTTTCATTTTTATGCTTCTATATATGATATTTTATTCAAACATGCACATTCTTGATTTATCATTAGAACAATTGCTCAAGACCTACTTTAATCAACATGTCTTTCAAAGTTCTATCTTACACCTATGGACTACTAGTTCATCCTAAAATCATTATCAAAACTTGTCTCTTAAGCACTTTAAAAGGTAGCTCAAGAGTAAGTGATATTTTCTACTTGTGGGGAACATTACTGATCTTTTATGAAGAAGATAGACTGAGAAGTCAAGGAACAACTTTAGGTTATTCCCTTTTGACATGATCTATAATCCAAGCTATTATAAATAAAGTTACTCATTAGGTTCACTCTAAAAATTTGAGTTATGTGTTTAGCAGGATTAGCACACTCTAGTGCCAACCGGATTCCTCATACTAAAATCATTATACAAAGCAAACCCACCGGGGTACTGAACAGGCTCGCTGGCAGCGGGTCCATGCTAAGTAAAATCTTAAACAAGGAAGCTCAGTAAATGCAAGTAAACTTATCGGGGTACTGAATAGGCTCGTTGGTAGTGGGGCTATGCTTGCATGGTACCAAGATAAACCCGTCAGGGTACTGAACAGCCTGCTGGTAGCGGGGCAATATTGGGTAAAATAGGTTTGGTTAATGCATTACTATCCACATGGCTCATCTAAAAAAAACCTGAGTACACAAATACATGTTTAGGCCAATTATTTATACTGTCATTAGAGAATGGCTGTAAGTTGGACTTGGACCCTATCATCTAATTCAAACAATACCTAGGATATGATTATCCTAGAAGTGGGACCCATAACGATAGAAATCTAACGAACTCCAGGGTGAACTTTATCTATATTCTTTGGATGACAATATATCTTTTAAAAAGAGTCAAGGATGACTGGTTTTCCTATCAGGCATTTATTCATCGATTGTACTATCATTATTCATATGGTCTTCCTAAGCACTGTTATTTTATTTTTTATGAATGTGCATATATGAATCATCTCCACCATTAGTTAGTATTTCTTTTTCTTACAAAACAATAACAGCATTTTAGAGCTATTGGCTAAACTATTAATTGAAAATATTTGAATACTAATCAGTTTTTCTTTGATGGCTTGAGGACACGCCATATTTTTGGTTTGGGGGAGGTTCAGAACTGTTTTTACTTTCTGAATATTTATAAAAAGTTCATTTATCTCTGACAAAATGTTAGGTGTTTTTAGGAATAATGCAAGTAGTAGAAGATTGTTTTGATCCATGATAAATAAATAAGAGCGCGACTGAAGTTTCAGAAAAGTAGGCTTACATCATCCTTTTGTGTGCTGACATCCCCAGAAAAATTATCTGCATAATTAACTACAGTCAAATCCAGCAAAGCACATTTTGTAAAGAAGGTTCATGTGAAGGATTGAATGAAGGGTCGAATGACAATCCGAATGAAGTGATGAATGAGACAAATGAATGACGATCTAAATGAAGTGCCGAACGATGATCCGAATGAAACCATAGCTTATAACAGCATGATTAAGTATGTTAAGCTAATTTTTGAATTCTGCTGGTAAATCTAATTGACTAACCATACCAGGGATTAATCAAATGTCATCTCTGCACATGATCTCATTCATTTACTCATCTCGATTTCATCAAATGAATCGGTTAATCATGCATTATTATGATTTTTAGAATCATTATATGGCTATCATATGGTTTTAACTCTTCATTAAGTTATATGTAAAACTCATCATGTGATCTGTCATTGTATTAATCAAAAGTCATCATGTTTTTTCATGTCACCTATGCTTATAATCTCATGATGAAGATTACATTCAACCTATCCAAAGTTACTTTGGACATGGTTGAATATGTCATAAACATACAAGTTCACCAATGCACGCATCTTTATGATGCAACACGATTCAATATTTCTGAATGATAGCGTGATCGTTCAAACGTGCTAAACCTCTGCTCACGATCATTCAACCGTTCAAATGGATCACATTTTAAACCAACACCTGTGTGATTTTTACCTTCACTCTGTCTGCTCTCGTCCTCTTTGAGACCATCCAGCCACATTCTTGCATTCCCTGTAACCCCATGTATCCCTTGCATCCATCTACCTCTGTCTAACAATGTCGATCCGCTATGAGCCTGGAAGCTACCAGGATTTGCTCTGTATCCCTGAATTCAAAGCATGTAGTGAAGTGTTTCTTCGAGCGGGTTGGGGTTCATTCCTTCATCTTCTCGAGGGCCACGATGATGAGATCTCACTGCTATTTTCCAAAGGATTTGATGGCAAAATGGATAAGGTTGGCCACCTTAATTTTCTCGTAACGGAGGAGTCTATTGCATTGGCCACAAAGCTTCCCAGTGAGGGTGCTTGTTGGCACAAGCACCTCTTCCTCCTGCGGATGACTCATGAATTTTCTCTCAGGGCTGACTACCAACACGTTGCAGGCACAAAAGGGTTCCACCGGGAGTGGATTAAGCCAGAATATCTCAAGCCCTTGACTGTCATCATCCAGTTGATAACCTATGAGGGTAAATTCATCATTTTCAAAGCCTGTCATCTTAGATTATTAGCTCATTTTGTTAATAACCAGGCCATTAATTTCCCATTTTATTTTCTAAAGAGCCTTGAGAAAATATCAAGTTAGGTGAGGAAAAATGTAGTTAACCCCACTGGTAGTTTGTACCATCACTGTCTCATAAAAATCCTAATCATTCACTAGTTAAGGGAAAAGGAGCAAACTTGGGATAGATTTGTGTTTGAAGTACTAAACCCCCATTTGGTCATGAAGCCCCTTGTCAAAGCCCCTACCTCCCGAAAGCGTCACCGATTTCAAACTCATGCTGATGAGCATGCTAAAACCTCTACCCAAGCAAAAAGGGACACCAAGTCTATACGATTTGATGAAGGTATCTTAGGATAAATGCACCTTGTCCACTCATCCTCCTCTCCTGAGCTTGCCCATGAGGAAATGACCACGAAACCTCCACTATTTTCACCAATACCCACTAAATCTAGGAGGGAAAATCGGGATCAATCTGTCGACCACACCGTCGTCCAGCCCATCAATCAGTCTGTCATTCAACCAATGCATTCAGACATCCTTGATGACCAGACAAATAACCCTATCCTTGAAACACCCCTTCTTGTGTTATTCAATGTCTCTGCTCGCTTGCTTGAAGCCCGTGCCCTTGAACCTACTCCTGCACACATTGAAGATAAGGCTCCTGAAGAACACACTACATCTGCTAATCCTTAAACATGTCTAAAGGGATCAAGCCCTCACAAAGATCCTGAGTCTTTTACAGAACCATCCACTCCAATCCATCAGACTGTGGATAGATTGACCCAAGACATAGCACAATTAAAAATCCAAAATGAGAAATATATTGAAATAATTTCTGATCTACGCCAAGAGAATAAGGAACCACGTTTACAAGTGAAGAGTGTCGAAGACCTGAACAGAACCATCACATCTTCTCATGACTCTCTCCTGATGAGGCATGATACCTTAAGAGCCCAAGCCAGGAAGTTCAAGCCTAAATCTACTTCCTCTTCTAAGACAAAGGTAGCTACTACCACAGTTCAGCCTTCTTTTGGATTTCTTATCTATTTTGCTCAGTGGGACTTGGCATATCTTCGGTTTGGGGGAATGTTGATGTCAATTTTTATCATCATTTTTAATCATTAAATGTGCTCTGTTGACGTTATTTTCACTATTTTTGATATGATAATTCATACTTCTCACCATTCAGACTGTCAATCAAACCCAGGCATGAACTTATTTGAATATCACACGAATCTTGATTAATTATCATCATATTATGGTTTATTAACATTAATTTAACGTTTCTTGACCTGCTTGGCATATAGACTTCGTTCTGCAGGCTATGGGTTTCAAACAGACCTTCATTCAAATGCGCATTCACGCTGAAGACGCCCAGCCACATTCAGACCATCATTCAGCCCTCTGTTCGCACCATTGGATTCATTGGTTGGAATAGTCTAGGGCATTAAAGAAACAAACGATGACATGGGTTCCGTTGGCAACGTGTCCCTCATGGTTCGTGAGCCTTCATTCTAGAAGATCCGTGCTCCTTGTGAAAACACTCACAGTAGATCTAAGAGCCGATGTATACCTCACAAGAAAGATTAAGATTAAGCAGGAAAATAGAAGAAGAGTGGACAATGCAGTGTAAAAGAGAAGCAGAATTATGATATAGTAGAACTCGGATATAAGCAGAATAACATCAGACACTAATTCATTAATCACAATAAGGACAAATAAGTACTACATTGGTGAGGATTCGAATGCCAAGGTGGAAATTCGAATTAGCCTACATGGGCATGGCTAAACTGCACTAGGAATCATCATCATCATCAGTGGAGTGTCAATAGTACACCACTAGGAGTCCCGATCATCATCGGTGGAGTCATCAATGCACAAGTAATTGTCAACCAGGTGTCAAACTGAGTCTAACTAAGTGTGGTAGGTGTAACTGGCACATGAAATCACTAACAGAATGAAGGAGGTTCAGTGGAGGGTGCACGAGGAGCTAACTGGAGTGATAATAGGAAGTCTAGTCTTACTGGAGGTCCATCAGAGTGATACAGTTAGTTGAGGAGTCAATCTAGCCTTAAATCAAGGAAATATCTAAAGATAACTCAACTAACTAAAGTGCAACTGAGTGGTAGGTGAGAGAGGGTGACTTTCACAATTGGTAGGTGAAAGGAGTGAGCACTAAGCACTAGGAGGGATAAAAATGATCAAAAAGAAGCTCTCGAGGCTAGCTAACTGAGGGCTAGGTGCTAGGAGTGATGATTGGAATGCATGCAATTACATGCTTGCATGTAATCGCATGACTGCATGCATGACTGAAAATGCAAAAATGGAAAATGATGTCAGGACTAGGATGGAGTATAGTAAAATCCCAACACCCCCCCATAATCCATCCTAGGCCCTGGTAACTGAGACCAAAGGTCACCCAATACAATCAAATAAATGATAAAGAATAGTCCATGAAACAAGGAAATGGGGAGAAACCTCATGGGAAAAATAACCCCCCCTCAAAATAGACTGTAGGGAACACCAAAATAAATTCTCCAAACTCAAGCAGGTTTGATGCTTGGTCATATGTCTGGAGGTATCTTCTTCTTGGGAAGAAGTGGATCATGCTCAAAAAGCATGTGCTTGTACTTGCTCTTCAGATCGAATGTGATGAGAACAAATCCAGAGGTATGAGGATGATCCTAGAACCTGTGATTCAAATCAGTTGAGGTAGGATCAAATCCATGAATGTGTAGATAGTCTTTTGTTTTCTCCTTTGAACAATCATAGGTGAGATTCTACCCAAAAGAACCATCACATGATAGTGATTACTTGGAATCCAAATCAGATCAAAGAATTAAAAAATGGTTTCTTAAGATCTCCTTTGAACCATTAGAGGTGAGATCTAAACCATGAAATGCATGAGAAATTATCCCAAGTGAATTGCAATGGCCTTCATCTTCAATAAACTTCTGAGAGCATGTACAAATGATCATATAGTAGTACATAAGAGGTGAGTGATCAAGGAGAGTGAATTAATTACCTCTAATTGCTGATTTGACCTCCAAAACATTCAATAGATCATGATGCAAACCAACATACTCTTGTGCAAGAGAGGATTTAAGAACCTCTACAGTTTCTAGAGTGTGAGCTGGCACAAAATTTGAAATAGAAGAAATTTGGAGCATGAGTGTAGAATCTACAAGTTCTTCTTCTTTGTGGACAACTTCAATATGAGATATGTTTGATACTGATTCATGATCAGAGAGACCATCAAGGAGGGCGAATGCAATAGTGGGCTTGCTCTCAAAATGGTTTGGACCAATCCCTTCATTCTGTTTGCCAAATATTTCATCCAGATGGGCCCATAGCTGTTTTGGAGATTCAACATAAAGGAAGTGGGGTACCATGAAATGAGACATAGCATACAACATGGCTGCATAGGCTCTGTCACCTTCATTTAACCAGTCATTCTCTTCTTCAGAGGATTCGAACTCTTTTTCAAAACAATAATCAAAGAGACCATGTCTCTTCAAATGTGCTATCATGTGTGGTTTCCATTTATCATAGTTGAATGGAGAAAGAGGAGTAATTCCTTCTGAATTCATAGAAGCTGTTTCAGAAGACCTTCAAAAAACAATAGAAAATATCTGCAACTGCTACTGCTGCAAATGTGCAGAAACTACTACAACTACTGCACTCGAAATCTTGATAATAACCTGCAAAAAAAATCTTAGGAATGGAGATAGACTATACTCTCAACATGCTCTGATACCATGTGAAAATACTCACATCAGATCTAAGAGCTGATGTATACCTCACAAGAAAGATTAAGATTAAGCAGGAAAATAGAAGAAGAGTGGACAATGCAGTGTAAAAGAGAAGCAGAATTATGATACAATAGAACTCAGATATATGCAGAATAACATCACACTAATTCATTAATCACAATATGGACAAATAAATAATTCAATGGTGAGGATTCAAATTCCAAGGTGGCAATTCGAATTAGCCTGCATGGGCATGGATAAACTACACTAAGAGTCATCATCATCATCAATGGAGTGTCAACAGTACACCACTAGGAGTCTTGATCATCATCGGTGGAGTCATCAATGCACAAGTAACTATCAACCAGGTGTCAAACTAAGTCTAACCGAGTGTGGTAGGTGTAACTAGCACATGGAGGCACTAACTGAATGAAGTAGGCTTAGTGGAGGATGCATGACGAGCTAACTGGAGTCAAAATAGGCAGTCTAGTCTCACTGGAGGTCCATCGGAGTGATACAGTCAGTTGAGGAGTCAATCTAGCCTTAAATCAAGGAAAGATCTAAAGATAACTCAACTAACTAAAGTGAAACTGAGTGGTAGGTGAGAGAGGGCACCTTTCACAAGTGGTTGTTGATGTATATGTAACTTCGGAATGTGTTTCATCTATGTATTTCATATATATTTATTGTACCCTTATTAGAGATGTGTTATTCCTCTATAAGGAAGTGTCGTCATGTGGATTGACAAGTGTCACAAGTGTGTGTACTTGCCTATGGGTTATTAGACCAACATGTGTGGGGTCGGCCCTAAAATATATATTATATTGTGGATGTACCTGGCTAGACAAGTCGGCCCCATAAGGTCACTGGGAAAACAGGTTAGTATAAATAGAGATCAGGAGATCTTTATTTAGATCATTTGGAAAGTCATATCTCTCTCACTCAAAAAGTGGCACACTAGTGAGGAGGAGGATCATCTGCTATTAGGATACTATCTCAGTGTATTTTGGTTGTACTTTGGTTGAGCCATTGCTCTCTCTATCTCGGAGGCAGTTGTGGCGTTTTTCACCTTAGGGTTTTCCCCATGGAAACTCTGTGTCTCTTATCTCTCATGATTTTGATTCTTGTGATGCTTGTCATGCTTATTGTGATTGTTATGCATTGATATACTGTATATGTTATTCTCTCAGTGAAGATCCTAGAGTATTGTGAATTAATGCTCAAAATTTAACATGTTATCAGAGCTAACCTGAGAAGAAGACATTTTGCAATGATAGAAACTTGATTTTCTTGTTTATTGGGTTTCTCTCCACAGATTTTGAAAAAAAAGTATAGTAGATTGACTCTACTCATCAAGGAGAATCTATCTGTCCAATCAGAATTCAATTCTGAGCATTTTCAGATTTGGCCCTAAAAATTAGGGTTTCCACAAAAATAGGGATTTCTGAAATCTGAAGACATAACTGAAAGATCCTTGCAAAAATTGAAGTTTATGTAGCTAGGGTTTTCACCCTAGCTTGTGCAAATGAGCACCTACTGAGGAGAAGGGACTCCTTAGTAGCAGTTCAATAAACAGTAAATTAAAATGCTAAAACAATATAAATTCTAAACTAGCATGAGCATTAAGAAACATAACAAAACATGTCATATGAATGGTTTTTTGTATTAAAGATTATACCTTCAATGGTGAAGATTGGTGAAGTTCTTGCAATGGTCCAAGAGGGTTGCTCCAAACTCCAACTTTGCTCCTTCTCTTTCTCCAAATGGTGGAAATGGGTCAAAACGAGCACTCAATGGTGAAAGTAGCTCAAGGGTGAGCTAGGGTTTCAAGAGTGATTTTGGCAGAGTAAGGGTGTATATGATTGTGGATATGAAATGAGGGGTCTCCATCACCTATTTATAGGTTTTTAGTGGTGGAGTGTTGGCCCATGGTTTTGGGAACCATATGGTTTAGGTCAGCTGTATAGGGTTTTTTCCTCCTTTTTCCTCTTTTTCCTCCTTTTTTTTATATTTTTTTTTCCCTTTTTTTAGGGTTTTTGCTATTTTGGAGGAATTTTGGTGAAAAAAGGGGTTTTTTTAGCCTTTTGGAGGCTTTTTTGATGGTTTTGTGGCCTTTTGGAGGCTTTTTAGGCCTTTTGGAGGCTTTTTAATGGGATTTTAGGGTTCTGAAGGTGAATATGGTAAGAAATATGGACAACGAGTCATGTAATGGGGTAGATGAGGTAGTGAGCACTTTTTGGGTGTTAATAGTTTAGAGCTTTGGATCGAGATTTTTGGCTGGGTAGATCTCCAGGAAACTCAAACCCTAATTCAGGGCTCTCCCTAGTGAACCCGGGAGGACAAAAAGCAAAATCTAAAGGGTAAAGCTTTGCTGATCTCAATTTTTGAATACACCAGGATGATTAGCTCATCAAGGTGCATCTTTCTATCCTTTCAGAAAGTTTAAATTCACATTTTGAATTTTTAGGGTTTTCCGACAAACCCTAATCCGAGACCAGATCCAGTTTTCAGCATTTCAAGTGGTAAGACCTAAATCTTTTCTATTACCATTTGAAGTACTCTTTAAGATGTCTCACCACACCAAGCTTGAGGATAATCTTGAAGGAGCTGATAACTTCTGAGCTTGGAAGTATAGGAATGGGTTAATCCTGGTAGAGAATGAGTTGGACTCATATGTAAAAGAAGACATCCATATCCCAGAGGATGAAGAGGCTAAGGTATTGCATAAGAAGAACTTGGTCAAGGCAAAGAGAATCATTGTTGATTCTATCAAAGACCATCTCATACCCCATGTGTCTTCTCTTTAGACACCCAAGGAGATGTTTGACTCTTTGACCAAGCTATTTGAAGGGAAGAACATAAATCGGAAGATGACCCTGCAGAACCAATTGAAAGGAGTAAAGTTTCAGAATGGAGAAACCATTCAATCTTATTTTTCAAGGGTCTCCCAGATCAACGGACAACTAGAAGCAGTGGATGAAATGGTGGAGAATGGTGAAGTGGTGATGACCACTCTAAATAGCCTACCCAGGTCATGGGATTCCTTTATTCAAGGAATTTGTGCAAGGAAAAAGTTGATCTCCTTCAACAGATTGCGGGAAGAATGCTCTCAAGAAGAAGATAGGCTTGTGGCCCGAGAAGAAAAGATGGGAAATAAATATCAAGCTCTCACAACACATGCCAGGAAAGGCAAGTCCAAGAAGGAATCATCTCATAATAGGAGATTCTCACACCACCATTATCATAAAGATAAGAAAGATCTCAGATGCTTCAATTGCAATGAGAAGGGACACTTTGCTTTAGATTGTCCCAAGAAGAAGAAAGACAACAACAACAACTTCAATAAGAAGAAGAAGAATAACAAAAGAAGATATCATGCTCATGCTGCCGAAGATGATGTACCCCCAAAGAAGAAGGCTATGGAAGAAAGTGATAGTGATGATGACTCATCAAGTGAAGAAGAATATGTTCTAATTTCTGCTCTCACGGGTACTATCTCCCATGGTTGTAATGATTGGTTGATTGACAGTGGGGCTTCCAAACACATGACTGGGTTTAAGGAATCTTTTATGAATCTATCTGAACATGAATCACCCCATAAGGTGAAACTTGGGGATGATTATCAATACCCAATCAAAGGAAGTGGTGAAGCCTCCTACAACCTAGATTCTGGAAAATCTTTGAAGATGAAAGAAGTCCTTTATGTACCTGGGCTCAAGAAGAACTTACTCTCCATCTCTGCATTGGATGCAAAAGGTATGAGGGTTGCATTTGTGGATGGCCAAGTCCTAATGTGGCCAAAAGGAAAGAACATAGATGATGCAGTAGTGATTGGAGAGCAAGAGGGAGGGTTGTATAAATTGAAGGGACAACCTGAATATGCCATGGTACATGAATCCATGGAGCCAAGTGAACTTTGGCATAGAAGACTTGCTCATATGCACTATAGGGAACTTCCAATTGCAAGCAAGGTTGTAGAGGGTCTTCCTGAAATCAAGACCAAACATGAAGGTGTTTGCAAAGGATGTGCAAAAGGTAAGAACATTAAGAAGGCCTTCCCAAGCAGTGAAAGCAAGGCAAAAGACATCCTGGAAATCATCCACTCAGATGTATGTGGTCCTATGTCATCCAGTTCTCTGAGTGGGCATGTTTACTATGTCTCATTTATTGATGACTTCTCTAGGAAGACTTGGGCATACTTCTTGAAGAACAAAGATGAGGTGTTTGATAAGTTCAAGGAATTCAAAACCTTGATGGAGAATCAAACTGACAAGAAGATAAAAACATTCAGATCCGACAATGGTGGAGAATTCACCTCAAGTGACTTCAAGAAGCTTTGTAGTGATTCAAGGATTTTCAAAGGGAGTTGACCATCTTCCTACATTCCACAACAGAAAGGTGTAGAAGAAGCTACTTCAGCAGCTCCTGCCAGGAAGCAAAGACTCAGAGGGAGTCCACCCAATAAACAAACAAAGATAAGTATTTCAATTATCATTTCTTGCCTATTTTTGTTTAAATAATATTATGCTTATGTTCCTAGACTTAGGAGATGTATTGTGCATATTATAATGATTGCATTAATGAACAGTATACTACTAATATGCATGAGATGGGTAAGTGACCTATGGAACTGTAAAACATTCCAGTGCTACTTATCTAGAATGAAGCCTCTTTGCTGACATGTTGGGAGTAGTGCAAACTCTTAACAATGTTCTGGTAGAGACTAGAAGGCATCTAGAAAGTTGTGGAACATGGATAAATGTTGTATTGAAGCATTGGCTAAGATAAATGCATGACTGCATGACATATTTCTTTATGTGTAAAGAATTTGTTCTGAAAATTATGAGATTTTTTTAATCATGCAATTTAACCTGTTTTGTATGAAAGACCGTATATCTTCACCTACAAAAGAACTACAACATTTGTTCTAGCAACCAAGATATCTATTGAAGATATTGAAGATATTGAAGTTCCCAGGATCTGGGATGAAGAAATGGAAGGCCATGATCCGTCGATCATGAAGAAGATGTTTGGGATGCAGTCCCAAGACCTGACAGGGAGTCACACGTGTGCAGATTGAAGAAAGCCTTGTACGGCTTGTAGCAAGCTCCCAAAACTTGGTGTGATACAAAGAGGAAGCTTGCTGCTAAGTTCGATATGAAAGATTTGGGAATGATGCATTATTTCCTAGGTATGGAGGTGTGGCAAAGTGCAGGTGGGATCTTCCTTGGTCAAGGGAAGTACACAGTAGATATCCGGAAGAGATTCTGGATGATGGATTGCAAGGGCATGGCCACACCTATGGCATCGAACCTGAAGCTTCTATGTGATGCTTCATCTGAGCTAGTTGATGTCTCTATGTATCGTCAGATGATTGGGTCCTTGATGTACCTGACGAACACGAGACCATATATTTTCTTTACTGTGAACACATTGAGTCAGTTCCTGACAGATCCGAGGAGTGTTCACCTAGTTGCTGTAAAGCATGTTCTGAGGTACCTGAAGGGTACAGTGGATTATGGGCTCAAGAATGAGGCGAATCAAAAGTTTAACCTGCAGGGTTATGTTGATTCAGATTGGGCTGGCAGTGCTGTAGATAGGAAGAGCACATCTGGGTGTTGCTTCAGTATGGGATCAAGTGTGATCTATTGGTTTAGCAAGAAGTAGTCCTGTGTAGCACTGAGTACAGCTAAGGCAGAGTATGTTGTAGCCTGTCCAGCTAGTTGTGAGGCAGTATGGCTATGGAAGCTACTATCTGAATTATTTGATCTCCCGTTGGATGCTACTGGTATCTTCTGTGATAACAAGAGTTGTGTGAAGTTGTCCGAGAACCTAGTGTTTTATGATAGGTTGAAACACATAGAGATCAAATATCACTATATCAGGGATATGGTGCAGAGACGAGCTGTGAAGCTCCTGTATATTGTGATGGACGAACAGATTGGAGATGTGCTGACGAAGCCACTAGCCAGGGTGAAGTTCAAGTACTTCAGGGAGAGGCTTGGCGTTCTTCAGATTGATGACACTTCGAGGAAGAAGTGATGGACACATTTGCAGAAGCCATTCCAAGCATGTTGGAAGGAGGATCCTTCACATGGCTGTGGATGTAAGCGTTGGATTATGAGCATCAGGACGATGCTCCAGTTACTGCTCTGTATACGCATCATGTTGGATGCTGGATATGACTAGTTGGATCATTTATGTATATGTATGTACGCATCATGTTGGATGCTGGATATGATCAGTTAGATCATTTATATGTATGTACGCATCATGTTGGATGCTGGATATGATCGGTTGGATCATGTGTATGTATTTTGTATATGCATCATGTTGGATGCTTGGACCATGTATCTGTATATGTATCAGGTAGATACATTGTATGATCAAGTAGATCATGTATGTTGATATGTATCATGTATTTGTACTTGTATCAGGTGGATACACTGTATGATCAGGTGGATCATGTATGATGATATGTATCAGGTAGATACTTGGTATGCATCAGGTAGATGCATTGTATGATCAGGATGATCATGGATGACGAGCTTCAGGATGTTGCTCTAGATGACATGCAGCAAGATGTTGCAGTGATGATGATCAGCATGATCATGTGTACATCAAGATGATGTATGGTGAGTATGAGGTTGATACTTTGTGGCCGTGGAATAGGTTGTGCAGATAAGCATGTAATTTGTGCCCTGGGAGATTTGCAGATAGTCTTTCGAGGTTTTTCCTACGGCATGTAATTTGTACCTTGGGATATTTTGCAAATTCTCTTTTGAGGTTTTGCTTGGGAGGACATATAAGCTGTGCCCTGGGAGATCTGCAGATAGTCTTTCGAGGTTTTTCCTATGGCATGTAATTTGTGCCTTGGGATATCTGGCAAATGCTCTTTCGAGGTTTTGTCCTATAGCATGTAATTTGTGCCCTGGGAGATCCAATAGGTTGAGCCGTGTGCTCATAATCAGTCCTGGGATGCTCTTTCGAGGTTTTCCCATGACCACATGTAATTTGTGCCCTAGGAGATCCGATAAGTTGAGCCTTGTGCTTGTAATCAGTCCTGGGATGCTCTTTTGAGGTTTTGTGGTGACCACATGTAATTTGTGCCCTGGGAGATCCGATAGGTTGAGCCTTGTGCTTGTAATCAGTCCTGGGATTTTCTTTCGAGGTTTTGTGGTGGGGTCACATGTAATAAGTCCTGGAGATCTGGACAGGATGAAAAAGGCCTCAGATGCTCTTTAGGGTTCTTGCTAGTCAAGAGACTCTTTTAAGTTTTTGTGACGCATGTAATAAGTCATGAGATTTCCACAGTATGGCCAGTGATGATGAAGACCTGCAGGTGGTGGGCCTACATCCAATATGAAAAAGGACTGGCTCTGTAGAACTTCCTATGACGAGTAGAGTCAGAGATTGGTTGAGATAGTAGCAGTAGTGACGATGATGATGACGATGATCCCAAGAAGAAGACTTGTCTAGCAGATCTGTGTTGAGAAATACCTTCCTAGTTAAGAGGGAGTGTTGATGTATATGTAACTTCGGAATGTATTTCATCTATGTATTTCATATATATTTATTGTACCCTTATTAGAGATGTGTTATTCCTCTATAAGGAAGTGTCATCATGTGGATTGACAAGTGTTGCAAGTGTGTGTACTTTCCGATGGGTTATTAGACCACCATGTGTGGGGTCGGCCCTGAAATATATATTATATTGTGGATGTACCTAGCTAGACAAGTCGGCCCCATAAGGTCACTGGGCAAATAGGTTAGTATAAATAGAGATCAGGAGATCTCTTTTAGATCATTCGAAAACTCATATCTCTCTCACTCAAAAAGTGGCGCACTAGTGAGGAGGAGAATCATCTGCTATTAGGAGACTATCTCAGTGTATTTTGGTTGTACTTTGGTTGAGCCATTGCTCTCTCTATCTCTGAGGAAGTTGTGGGGTTTTTCACCTTAGGGTTTTCCCCATGGAAACTCTGTGTCTCTTCTCTCTAAATATTGAGTGATAATGGAAGACCTCCTAATTTTAGAGAGGTCGACCACTGAAAGGATCGACCTTCTCTCCCATTTGTAAAATTATATAAATATGTCTCTTGTTGAGAAACGGAGTTAGCAAGTTAGCTAGTTAGCAATAGAAGTTAGGGAGAATAGACGCGGAGCTAGAAAATGACTGTGTAACCTTTGATTCAGTTAATAGAAATTTTTGATTTAGCTGTTGATGTTTTGTTGGTGATCAATTTGAGTTGGACATACCCTAATTGCTGAGAAGGGCCCCTCAACAACCAGAGGTTTTTCGTTGTGTATATTTTGTCATTTCTTTTCTGCAAGTAAATAGTTTTCATTTTCAGTATTTAACTTGGTTTCCTGTATATGTTGTTTTATTTCCTGTAATTTATTTCCTGTTGTTAATACAATTTACAATTTCAGAATTTAAAAGTGACCAGTCATGCATAGTTCTTTTTAGCTTACCTTTCAGCTTTTTCATTGCAATTAGATAGAGTTTAATTATTTCAGTAGTTCAAGTTCAGTTTGTAGTTAGATTTAGTTTTGTTAATTCTCCTGTAGTTGTAGATTAGATTTGTTTACCTTCCAGCTCTGTTTTATCATGCATTAGAGAACAATTTCTTCCCTTAGATATAGATTAGTGTAGTTGCTTATTGCTATTTCAACTTTAATAGTTTATTTGTTGTTTTTCTTGCACTGTAGGTTCATATGCATAAACCAGTTGGCGTTAGAATCATTTAGTCTGCTCATTCTCATAGTTTATATCGTTTTCTGTCATCCGGACTACCATTCGGACTGTCTTTTAGACTGTCATCCGAACTGCCATCCAGACTTTAATATTTTCTGTCTTGTTTTTATGCTTGTTTAAAGTTCAGTTTTTCAGGTTTTTGAATTGTATTATTTCTTGTTGTTAACCAGCAGTTATATAAGCACTTAGAATCTTGTTTTGAATAACATAATGTCTTGCTTAAGTTTCATATTTGTTTTTAGTTATCCTTTTAGCTTGCCTTAGTTTCTAGTTGTGCTTTAATCTGTAGTTCATACTTTATATCTGATTTCTTAGCCTATCACTGTTCTAGAACTTGTCAGTTTCATTCTTAGTTTAGTTTACTTCATTTTTATTAAGGTTGATTTTGGATTAAGCTTGGTAATTTCACTTTCAAAAGTACATTAGTTTTTA
The DNA here is from genome assembly GCA_027924585.1 of Larix kaempferi. Lineage (NCBI taxonomy): Eukaryota > Viridiplantae > Streptophyta > Pinopsida > Pinales > Pinaceae > Larix > Larix kaempferi. Next base: position 4,018,479 of record BSBM01000512.1, on the reverse strand, counting down.
TGGTTTCTTAGTTCAAGCATAGGATTTGCTCTTCTCATTCACATAGTTAATGAAGATGTTCATATAATAGGATTTGATTCAGAAATAGCATATCTTTATCAATTTTTCTACTTGCTTCTAGATCAAATTTATTTTCAAGTCATTTGCATATGCTTCAATTTCCTTGAACTTGTGTTGATAATTATATTTTATGCTTTACCTTTGTAGGATAGCATAGATATTTACATGCTTTTGATTTCAAATTAGTCCTTAGAAATACATGTTCTTGGTTTCTTGTTAATAGATCAATTGTTAATAACATCTCATTTTCAAATCAATCATAGGTAGGATAACTACAGTTTCTCAATGTCATTTTCTTATGGATAAAGAATAGATTACAATGTTTAAAGTTAGTTGTAATTGGTCACTCTTTAGCTTGCATATCTTTGTAGAAGTTAAACTAGATTTACTTCCGTTTTGTTTCCTGGTCACATTTGAAATTCATTGTGATACATTTTCTCCAATTCCTATTACATTTGACACATTTCCTCAGAATCCTCAAAGAGAATGGAATTAGGTAGCTTAGCTTAGTTTTTAGTATTTGTTAAATGCATGAATAGTTTAACTGTTGAATTTCTTAGGTTTATTTAGTAGTTTGTAATTTTGCTTTAAGATAACATAGTTTCTTGTTTCCATAGTTAGTTGTCAATTGAATCATGTCATAGATTGGTTTGAATACTCATTCATAGTTATTACTTTCTAATTCCTAGATTAGAGTTTGAATCATTAATCAGTAGTTTCCATCTTTCATAAGAGTAGTTTTCTTTTGATCAAGTCTTGTTTCCTAGAATAGTATTGTTGTTTTTATCTTTTCAATTAGTGTTCATAGAGGAGAGTAGTATAGATTGATACTATTATGATCTATTGGTTTTGGTTAGGTTTAATCAGTTTAGTAGTTGTATTTTTGAAGTTTGTCTCAATTTTTCATTTTTAAAGATCTTTCGATATTTTCAGTATTAAACATTTCTAAAGTCGACCGAGCCGATGTCTTGGGTACCATTCTACCTCAGCGTATACTGTGCCACAACTCTAAGATTACCAACCCTGGTCGATAATTAAATATTTGGTATTCATTTAGATAGTAAATACACCCAATAGTGCTATCCAAGCACAATGGAATTGCAAATATCATGTAAATATTCATTTTTATAAAATGCCCACAACTAGCTATGCAATGCAACAAGAGATGGGGGCATGATTTTACAAGGAATTGGGAGGGAAACATTCAAACACTTGAACCAATCAAGTCAAGCCAAGTGTCAATGAGAGAACCCATAAAACCCTCAACTAGCCATGTTGACTTTTGTACCCAATCATCCATTTCTCCTAAGAGTTGGGTGAAGTAGTTAATGCCTTGGGAATGGAGAGGTATGGCTGTCCAAATTCGGGTATGGGAAAGTCACCTTTCATATAAAATTGTGCTTGACTTATTGGGAAAAAAAGGAGCCACGAAATTTCTCCCCAAGCCATTACCCATCAACGAATTTGGCTCTCTCACGAGTTGGGAGCTGGCTGAGCATTTTTCTCCATCAAATTTCTGTGTTTTCCTTCATTCTCAGCTGGGAGAAGGGCGTTTTTTTGCTATATAACAGTGGGAAAGAAGGGGGAATCGAATTGGGGTTCCATAGAGACCGTTTGGGCCGCTGAATGGTTAGATAGTTGGGGGAGAAATATGTTTCCTCCCTGTGATTGTTTTTCCCTATCCCACAATCCGTTTTTGGCTGGAAACGATTTGGGGAAAACCCATGGCCATCATGTTTGTAAATCTCATTGTTAAAAATGTGTATCCATGCCCAATGATTGTGCTTGATGTGTGAGAAAAGAGTATGATGGGGTATGGGTTATGGGTATCCATTGCTTTGGCTTGAGCTTGAATGTAAGTATCCAAAGATGAAGAGGGTTCAGATTTAGCCTGATAAACCCAGCTGTGGACTGGCTTGGCTTAGATGCAATGATTACTTGGCTTTGTATGAGCTTGATTGTCCCATTTTCCTTGTAGAAATCATGCCCATCTCAGGGGTGGTCTCTAAGTGCTAAAAGAATACAGTTTGGGCAGAGACCTATGGTTGGGTGGAATGTTGTAGCGACATAGCTAGTTGTTTGGGACCATTTCACAATAAAGATAAGTATTTTTCTATCTATGTGTTTTACCTTTGCAATGTTTTAAATTGATGAATGTTTTTGATATTTTGTTGGCTTAAACAACTATTCTAGAGGTTTCCAATGTAGATACAGGTTCTTAGCGGTTCAAGGAACCAACAAAACCCCTTTTCACTGGCCCTTTCAGTAACAATCTGCGAACAGAATGAGGTCTCACCCGAGGCGAACTCATAGGGGGTGGTTGCGGAATCAGGTTTCCACAACCTGGTGATGTGTAGGATAGCAGCGTGCTGTGGGACTGTGCTGTGGACTAATAGCTACGTGGGGCTCACCTTCTATGCGGCCAATACTTCTACAACCTACAATGCTTGCGCAACTCGTGCATCCAAGGACTGTGCGGTTTGGCTGGTGATCGATAACAGGATAGCACAACTGACATGTGCTTCCTTACTAGACTTGACCAGCTTCAACGAGTTATACTTAGTGTTTTCTCATTCATCAATTTCCTTAGGTTATTTATCTTGTGGCTTATGCAATATGATGGAACACAAGATACTGCACACTTCCGGTGCTACGCTTCACGAGAGTCACACTGTGCGAGCTCTACCTACTTAAGTGATTATCCAACCGACTTATGCATTCACAGACTTAGAATTACTTGTCTATCTAACATTCATCCACATATGTATTACTTAACATATTATTCCCATCTCATTCTTTATGGCGAATACATATAAAAGCAAAACACATAAACTGATAAGCGAGATCTTAAGCATTCATAGTAAGAAAATATGCAGATAACAAGTTCAAACATAGAAACAATCACACAACATGAGATTTAACATGGTTCACCCCCAGGATGGGAGCTACATTCACAGGAACTGTTGTTATATTATCTAGCGAAGGGTCAATAGTTCCAGTCTGCGCACTCAGCTGCAGACTCTTCTCTCTCTGTAGGTCTGTGCGCACATAGTTGCAGAGCCTTTTTCAATAGTGTTCGGCAATACAAAATAGTATCACTCAATATTTAGCACTTACAATTCAACATTAACCCTTTCCTTTACAAAATGTACCCTTTTATAGACCATGCCCATAGGTCATGTCTTTACAATGCGTAGGAAAAAACCCTCAGGTTTCCCAAAACTGGTGTGGTTACCCGCCACCCTTCCTGTCACCATCGACAGCTTGTTCCGATCGCTTCAGCCACCTTGTTGCACCTCACATGGCTCTAATGCCCTTCTGGCAGCCTCAGTTATCAACAAAATGGTTACAACTGCATCGTGGCTTGTCACTTTCTGCCCCTTTAGCCTTCCTGACGCTATCGGCTTAGTGTCCTAGCTCCTTAACTGCTTGTCGCCACTCTCTTTGACAGGTTGCTTTCCTCTATCTTTGTTCTGCTTCTTACTCAAAATAGGTCACTTCCATAGCTCGACCTTCCCTTATACTCTTTACCCAAAATATCTGTTGCACTGGCACTGCGCACCAGCATAGCTGCGTCAAAACTAAGTATGCACTTCGAGCTGTGCACTCCACAAAACTCTTCCTTCTGACCCCGCAGCCCAAACTGCGTAGCTCCCAACACTGTATGTTATCAAAATTGTGCCTACTTGGGCCATGCCCAACAGTCCCCTAACACTTACTTGTGGCTTGTCCTGAGCCACTTCAATCTAGTTGCTCCATCTGCGCATCTTTTGAAATAACTGGTCGCCCAGTAAAGTCTTGAACAGTTAAACTCAGCTTTGCAACTACTTCCTTTATCTCTTGCTCATGTCCTCTTACCATGTTTATCATTTCGTCTGAGGTCGGTTCCAAAATATGCTCCTTGACTTTATTCTCTGTTTCCTTAAGATCTTACAACTTTGTTTCAATTTTGCCCGTCAGGGTGAGTGCCTCTTCTTGCAGCGGCTGTAACCTCAAAGAGTTTTTAGCCTCTTTTACTCTTAAAGTCTTGAGCTCCTTCCTAAGAGCCTTGGTTTGTTCAAAGGAGTGCCTCTTCTGTCGTACCAACAAGTCCTTCATAGAAGCATCCGTGGAATCCAGTTCTTGTTGCTTTTGCTGTATTTCATTGTGGATCCTTTGCAACTTCGGTTCCTCTTGTAATATGCCCCAGATGTTCGACACGTCATCTAGCAGGTTTTGGCATTGCGCGACTGCTACGTAGATGCTCTGCATAGAGGCCCTCGGCACCTCTGCACTTGCTTCTTCCACCTGCTGTGCTATATCAACTGGCCATTGAGCTTCCAGCTCGGCCATCTTTGCGTGATGGGCAGCTTCCATCTTTGTAATCTTCTCTTTGTGGGAAATTTATAATCCCTTCATTTTTTCTTGCAAGCTATCCATAGCCATGCCGATCTGTAGGATAACTTCCTCAATTTCTAGTTCCTCTTCAATATCGGGTATCCTCACGTAGATAGTTGATACTGCTCCTTTTAACCTGCGCTGCTTCTCTTGTGTGCGTCGAAGCTCCCTTTCCTTATGTTCACATTCTTCTTGTCATTTCTTGTAGTTTTCTTCAAGTTGGTGGTGCTGATTGTGCGAGATGATGTCTCCTTCATGTATTTCTTCAGTTATTTCAATGTGCAACTCATGCAGTTCTTCTGCAGGTAGCATAGCTACATTAAATTCCAACTGTGCGAGCAGCCTCGCGTTTTCTGCCATCTCGTCTATCGGGAACAAAATGGACATTGGCACAATCTTGAATACACGCATCCATGTTCTATAGGAAGGTGGCCTACACATCTTCCCACTTGACTCACTTGAATGGCCTTTATGGTCTGGTTCCTTAGCCAAGTCACAGTGGACTTGATCCATTCTCAAGACCAAACTACTCAACTTATCGATGCTTTCCCTGACCTCTGTCTAGCTTGTTCTTCCCGGTTTCCCTTCAACATGACTACATCTTCTAGGTGTGCTACCGTCCGTGATGCAATCTGCTCGTAGTCATCACCATGTAGCATTCTATCAAGCGGTGTTCTTGTAGCTTTGTACTTCTTCTTCTATGGCTTCTCCGGTGTCTGCGTATCCGGTTCCTTTCTTTTCTCGCCTACCTACGGGTCAGGTGTTGGGTTTGGCGTGCTTTGGACCTCTGGATATTTTTCCATATTGTCCTCTTCTTCCTCCTTTGAGGATGTAGTGATAACAGTTTCTGGTGCATCTTCCTTCTAGTCCTTGGGCCAGTCATCAATAATCAGCTCAATCATTGATGCATCTAGCTGATACTGCCCTTCGAACCACTCTTTCATTGTCAGGCGTGGCTGTATGGAGATACAATGTAATCCATCCCTGAAAATCATCATTGGCTTATATTTGGTCGTCACCTCCTCTATGATGCACGGGGTCTTCTCAATGACTATGCGCAGCTGCTCAAAGTAAGTTAGGAACTGCAGATTGCTTTGCTTCTGCTTTTCTAAGTTTGTGGACACCCACATGTTCACGAATTGTACCGTGCGGAAGTTAGTTGCTGCTAGCAGGTCGTTCTGATGTTGAGGTTCCTTCCATCCCACAAAAGCAATGAGTATCAGCAACCAATTGAAGTGGAAAGGTAGCCCTTTGTTCTGAGCGTCTTGTACATCCAGTAAAAACTCATTTAGGAGGAAGTTGGCCCAATTATATTCATGGCCATCCATATCTTTTGCAGCTAAGGCTACTACTGATGCTGAAACTTCCTTTGGTATAGATTTCCTCAGAAGCCTTCCTGCCAGAAGTTGAATTGTGAACCGCAGAGGCTCAATTATAAATGGGTCAGTTTCATAGCCTTTGTGCCCTCTTACCAAGTTGAATTGGGTTTTATCTTGGTTGCCAATTCTTCATCATATTTCTTGCCAACAAATTCAGTGGAAGGGTCATCACCCCTCTTGCTTAATCCTTTATTTCCCGCAATGTGGTCAACAATAATGTTAACTTTAAAGTCCAGCCAAATGTACCCCTGGTGCATACAGGATAGAAGCATACGCACCATAGCCTTGCATTCGTTGCTATGCCCAAAGTGTGGAATTTGCAGCAGGTTGAGCAGACCAGCCCGGGACAACGGCACCGCCTAGTCCATGGGAACAACCTATGCTTTATTTGTGGTTCCATTATCTTTGCTATACATGTACCTATCCGTCTGTAAGTGTGGAAATTTCTCATGCTCCATTAGATTATAGTCGGTAAACTTGCAGTCGGGGATTTTACTGAGCAAATATTCCTTAGTCTGCACATGCTTTGACATCGGTGATAGCGGGATGTCATATTGTGCATTCTTCTCCAGGTGCCTTTCCGGGGCATCGTTCTTTCTCGGACTGATATATTCTAGAAGAACCCATATAGGTGGGGTGAGTTCCCCTATGGAGCCACCGGCTTTGAAGTGCCTGCTGTCTTCGGCTTTTGCGGCCCTATGGCTGGATGTTTATCCTTCTTTTGCTATTTTGGTTGATCCTACTTCGGGTTCTTGGATGAGCCACCCCATTCTAGTGTGGTTTGCTTCGGCGGTGTCTTCATCACTCCACTTATACCAGAGCTATTGAAGGTGCCTAGGATCTCTTCCAAAGTCTTCTCTTCACACATAAACTCAATGAACACTCGTGCTTTTGGTCACTAAGTTCTTATGATCTCCACAGTCGGTAAAATTTCAAACTCACGGTAAAATGCACAAGCAAGAGTTGATTAGTATTTATAGAGCCTTTACCCGACGGTGTGCCCATTAATGGTTAACCGAGAGATTAAATGTTACATCCTCTTATTCGATCCGGATGGATATCCACCTTGTGTGACATTGAATGCGCTGGGAATGGCTAGATTAGGCATTAAGTGCCAGTCCCGCTGGACGAGAGCTTGCTGGATCACAAATATTTTTTTGTCATTTATTATGTTCTGTCGGATTAACTTTCATTAATGGCCTGTTGTTGCAGCAACATCCCCTTCAAAAAATTTTGTACATATTGGGGCCCCTCCTTTTATTTTTAGAAAGGCTGCCTTAAGAGGCCATTTCCATCTTTTAACATTGTTTTTCAATAGAAAATCTTGATATGAACCTTTCCAAGTTTCCTTCCAAAAGACAGAATTCGTGGAAGCTTCCCGAAGATGCGGAAGTTTTCGAGTTATCTCTCCGAAACAGTGGAAGCCACTCGGGTTAGTCTCTCGAAACGGTGGGATACTTTTGCATAAACTTCTCGAAAAAAGACTTAGAAACTTTTCAAAAGTTTGCAGAACGATTGAAGAAAGCCCCACGGAACCATTCAACTTTCCCTCCCGAAACGGTGGGAACCGTTTGCATAAGTCTCCCGAAAAGATTCAGAAAGTATTATGGGAAAGTTGCGGAAGCATTCGAGTTTTCGTCCCGAAACGATGGGCGCCATTCGCCAAATTTCCCCAAAACTTTGAAAAGAACTTAGAATTTTTTTTCAATTTTGCGGAACCTTTTAGCTTTTTCTCCCACAGTTGCGGAAGCCTTCACATTAACTTCCCGAAACACCAAAACACTTAGACCTTTCGGAACCATTCGCAAAAGCCTTCCGCAACTGCGGAAGCTTTTAGGTTATCCCTCCGAAACAGCGGAGCCATTCGCCAACCCGCGCTGAAACGGTGGAAGCTAATTGCAAAAGCTTTCCGCAACGTTGGAAGCTCTCGAAGCTCGGCTGAGACTTAGAAAATTTCTCAAGTTTGCGAGAGCCTTTTGCGGGAGTGTTCGCGGAAGCCTTCTGAAACTGCAGGAGCCATTTGCGAAAGCTTTCCGCAATTTCGAAAACTTTCACGTTATCATCCTGAAAAAAGCCGCCAAAAGACTTAGACGTCCACTTTTGCGGAAGTCGTTCTCCAATTCCTCCCAAAACGGCGGGAAGCTTTGCGGAATGGTTTCGCAAGTGATCCACTTATCTTCGTTAAAATTGCGAAAGAAACTCACCAACCTCTCCCGAAACGTCGAAGGAATTCAGCATAGCCTCCTGCAATGGCGGGTGAAATTCACGAGTTCATCCCGCGGGTGGCAGTCGCACATGAAAACCGAGGCAACTCAATATGACCGCGGCGTACAACATTTAAAGCTTGTTTTAATGCGCCACCCAGCGTATTAAGACCCCGCATGTGCCCGACCTATTTAAATAAACGGTGGGGTTTGGTCCAACCACATTTTTATTTTCGATTATCAGACGCCATTGAAACACCGCGTCAAGCCGCTCCAGCTCAACTCGCTCGTCCACGTCCGCGTTCACTTCAGCCACCTCATCATTTGCCAGGTAGGATTCTAACCATGAAATTTGTCTCATCTGCACGTTAGATTACTTTTCAAGTTTTTCTTTTCGTCTCAGACGTGGCTGATAGACACTGGCTGCATACTTCATTATTTTTTTTTCTTAAAACCACCGAGGCCCCATAGACTTTTCGTTTCACCAGTCGAAAGCCAAAACTATAGCCACCCGGGCTCTTTCATCAGCCTTAGTCCTGGCGTCATCGCCCCTGTTCAATTTTCCAAGCCTACCATAGAACGCCTCGTCGAGTGCCACAAACAACCATGGCGTTTGAAGCCCTCGCCTGTTCATAAGTGGGGAAAGCGGCCCCTTATTTCGTCGTGGGGCTATTTTACTCCCAGACTCACCCGCCATTGACCATTAAAAGCACCATGACGAAGTTTACCATCTCTCCTAGAGCTAGACCGAGAGCAGGTTGTTCCCTCGACATACCTATCCTTTTGAGAGCACTTTGATCCTTGTCCCTTTAAAAGGATCAAGTCTCTATAACTAGATTTCTTGCTTGGAATGGTGTATTTTGCTTCCCAACATGCAGCTTCACAATTTATTCGTATACCTCATTAACATGTTAAATTGGTGTTGCTCTTTATTAAAATCTCACAGCATGTTGCACATTTTTTATAATGACTTGTATGTGGTTGCCAATAGAGATAAGTCAAAATGCCAAAAGGTGGTAGGAAGAAGGCTAAAATGACAGAACCACATCCAGCACCACTTAGGACTGAGACTACTTTCCAAGATACCAGGTGCATCACTGGTATTCCTCCTGAAACCCGATGGGGTGACATCTACAGGATGATCCGAGACCAAAATATCCCGGATATGTTGCTGGAAGAGGAACAGATTTATCTCAATATTAGGGCTTCAGGCATAGCCAAGGCTTCTACCCGCCTTGAATTGTTCCCATGTTCTGAAGTAATCGGATGGATACTTCAACATACTGATGCAGAGACAAGAGTAATAAATGACAGATAGCCATTGCCTCATTTCACCCAGCATACCTGGCCGCGGCCTACAAATTTCCCCACACCCAGCAAGCTCTGACTGATGAATGGCTAGGCCAGATGAACAGCATTGAAATGGCCAAAAAACTACTGGTCGCAAGCAAGCATTTAAGAAAGAAAGGTAATGACGAATATGACGTCCAGAATCTGAGACCTCCTTTCAGGTTGATTGCCTTGATGTTGTGCAGAATCTTCGGCATGCCCGATGGCACTGTGTACAAGATTCAGTGGGTCCCCATCATCCACTTCGTGGCATTTAAAGGAACTGTGTTTGACTGGGCCACTCTCCTGTCAGACAGTTTGGCCTCAATGATAGTTGCTGCAAGAGAAGGACTGGCCTTAAAGAAGGCAGAATTCTACACGTCCTCATATCTTATTGATTGTGCTTTGGCCAAGTTATCTTTTCCCAAATTAGGCTGCACATGGGATAAGGCCAACAACCCGGTTTATACCGCTTTCAGGATGTTGTGGGCACAGAATTACAAACCCAGCTATAAGCTCATTTGTGAGGGGTTCATCATGCCCCTATATGAGCAGATATTCAAGGAGGAGCCCAACTGCCTATCGGAGAATGCTATGGAAGTCCTTGAAAATTACGGGGATTTTTATTTTTCAGAGCAAGGCACCTACCTCAGAATGTTTGGAGGGACTAAAGCTCCATACATTTTGTCGAGGTATGCCACTGACTATGTGGTCCTTAAAGGGGCAGTAAGACAGATTTTCCTGGATGGAATTGGAGCAGTACTTAACAAACAACATAAGGCTTCTTTTCCCCCTCTACCTTTCTGCATAGGGGATTACAAATTCTCAGGGGTTGCCTCAACCGAGGATTTTGTTCAGGAGCTGAAAGCCTTCCACTTCGGCGAGGTAATCTTCCATAGGAATGATAGGAAGGGAAAAGTTGCTGAGCATTGTAAAGAAATTTATGCTCACTTTGAGTACGCTCACTATTATGATGCTGAGGAAGAGGCATGCAGAGGCATCAGCAACATGGCCGAGCTGCGGGTCTATCGCCAAGGCAGTGGAGCAAGTTCTATCTCTACCAGGACCCAGAAAACCAGCTAGCAAAAGGAGAAAGAAGCTGATGATGCCCGAGCCCAAGAAGAACAAAGGTTAAGAGAGCAAGCAAGGGCACAGTAGGAAGCTGAGGAAGCGAGGTTACTGCAAGAGGCTGAAGTTGCCATATTGCAGCAAGAAGCAGAAAGTGAGAGGCTGTAGAAAGAGGCTGAGGAAGCCCAGCAGCAGAAAGAGGCTGAAGATGAAAGACAACGGAAAGAAAATGAATATCAGCTGCAAGCTGAAGGAGAAGCGAGAAGGCAGGAAGCTGAGGTAGGGAGGAAAGTGGAAGAAGAGCTTAAAGCAGATGAAGATGCCCAAGCAGGTGGATCCGGTGCCCAGGATATGGAGATAGACGTGCCTCAAACAAGTGTCTCCGGCACTCAAAATGTGGAGGCAGATCCAGCTCAGGTAGCCCAGACCCCACCAGCGGAAGTAGAAATAGACATTATAGATCTCCCAATCGTCCCGTACACTCCATCAGGGGAACATACCGTGTCCAGATGGGATGAGTTTGTCTACGAAAAGAGGAGAAAGGAAATGGTCTTTAAATTGGAAGAGAGGATCAAAAGACTCTTCCAGGAGGATATCATTACCCACCGTGAGATCACTGTAATGCGGAATACAAATAAGGATCCCTTAGCTATGGCATCCGTCGTTGTAGAGACAGCAAAAGCATCACTGGACAATGTAGGTGATATAGTTAGAGAAAATGAATCGACAAAGAAGAGAGCTCATATGCTACAACATACCATGGCTAAGGAGCAAGCCTACAGGGATCTCATGGTGAACAGGTATAATCGCCTGTCTGCTGAGCATAAAGAGCTGTCGAACAAGTATAACCAACTGGAGGAGGAAAAGGACCAGCTAACACTCCAGATGATGATTGTGGAAGCAGAGAAGAATGAAGCGGAAGATAAAGCATCCCATCTAGAAGCAGACAAGCTGGCATTAACTGATCAATTAGAGCAGGCAGAAAGCAGAGCAATGGACTTGTCTCCTTTTCATGAGTTGTCCTGCGGCATCCTTAAGCAAATGCATGACACTCAGGAGCTAATCACAAATGAAGTTTTCAAGCTCAAGGCCATGGTGTTCAGGTTAGAGGAAGTTAATGCAGAGGCCCATAGGCTTAAAGCTAAACATACTCGGGTTAAGGCAAATATCCTGAGCCAGATGGAATGGAGAGAAGGAAAGGCAGATTTCCCCACGCATCTCCCATTCAAGTCTGTGGAGGGTTTTAATGAAGACATAGCCCTTTTGGAATTCTACAGAAACTATGGCAGTAAGCTTATGGCCAGTGTACGAGGGACAATGGATAGGATTAACAGTCTGTACCAAAGAATCCAGGGAGTGCATGACAAGTGAAAATTGAGTTTCCCGCAGTCCCTCGACGATTTCCCAGGTGAAGAACAACGTTTGGCTGAGCTAAAGGAAGAACTAGGCATCCAAACTGAATATGTGAAGAAAATTGATGTCCTAGCTATTGATGACCTCCAACATTATATTGGAATGTCATCAATCCACAGCCATTTGCTTAAAGAAGTGTATCAAGCTGCAGTGACCGAAGTTCAAGGCATTGGAGCAGAGCTTAGAAAAAAAGTGACTTCTCAGAAAATCTTGCTCCATGCTTCCGCAAATGTAGTCATAAGAGACACTGGTATATGGTATAGCTACATTGCAGAAGAGGAGAAGAAGGCAGAAGCACCAGCTATGGCAGCTAGCTCGATTCCCTCTCTCCCAGCAGTAACAGAAATTCTAGCTGGTTTGATTCCTTCTTCCCAAGCAGCAGCACCAGCTACAGTGGGTTCGAGTGCCTCTCTTCAAGCAGCATCAGCCAGTTTGAGCGACTCTCCTCCAGCTAAGGCACATGTACAGAAGTGAAAGCGCTGATGTTAGAATATTATTTCTGTTTTTTTGTATTTTGGGCCTGCATATGTATGAGACGTGGAGCTATGGGACAGCTGTCCCTATTTTCTTTTAAAATAATTTCTGTAAAGAAAAGGGAGTCACATTTTTGTCTGTTATAGAAGAAAATTTCTGTAGATGACAAGTGTAAAAGGCCAGGTGGCAGCCCAAAGGGCATTTTTGTAATTATAAATAGAAGTTAGGAATGAATGAACAGGACTTTTGGCAGGGAATTATTTTCAGACTTGTACGAGCTATCTTGTATATGTTCTAAGAAAATAAAATCTTCTAATAAGAGCCTGGAGAGGACGTTTTGCATGGGAATGAAGAATGGATGTATATTGGATTATTCTGGTGACTTCCATACTTTACTGTGAGATCTTTCTTGCTGTCTGAATTATTTCTTTGTAACAAATGATTTTACTCCTTTCTGTGCAAACGAATTCTCTGTTTCATGAGTAATGAATGTGTTTTACATTAAATCAGATGCTATCTTCTGATATCTTTCATCTTTGCTGTAGCTTTCTCTTTCAGATTTAATGGCTATCTGTTCTTTCTTTAAGATAACCGTTGCAGCTCATTGCTCATGCTTTAAATTCGCTCCTTGCAGGGATAGTTAGATTTATTTCAGTCTTAAACTTAGTTCTGTTTTCCAGTCTTGCATTTAGATTAAACTTAGACTAGGCACTTGCATATCATTATAAAACATAAAATTCAAAAGAAAGGTGGATCGGGCCATATCCGGTATAATTGGAATAAAACTCCAAACCCATGGTTGTCGGAACCGCTAACCAGACGGATTCCCTACACCAAACGGTAGATAATCTAATTGGGATAATCTATTGGGGATAATCCCTTTCTGATTGATGCTACGATATCCGAGGCATCAACATGGCCGAGGTGTCATGGTACTACCAGGCTGTCTATCAGCCAAGTCAGGGATTAAATACCAATTCCGTTGGGTGGATCCCGTTAGGATCTTGGTCATTTCATTATTTATGATCCTTGACTGGATAAGATAATCTTTTAATGCGGAATTCTGTCGGTGCAGCCAGTTTGGATAGCGTCTTAATACCTGGCCGACAGTTGTCACGGTCACTCTCTCCCGTCGTTATTTGCTAGCAGTTCTGACAAAAGGGTGCCCTGTGCATGTGTGCTTCTTTGATTTCAACTGTGCAACTGCAGTTCCATCACATGCCTTTTGTTGCGGTTTCCCTGTTTTTCGTAGGTGCTCTGCTCCATTAAATATGTGCAGCTACATTTTTAGCTTCGTACTGTGCGGTTTTCTTTTTCCTTTTCATCATTTTTTTTTCTACAGAGGATTCTGTGAGGTAGGACTATCCCGGTAGGGTTTTAGCCTACTTCCATTGACTAATATATGTAAATTGTCTCCATCTAATGTGGCTAACTGAACTGCGCCACCGTTAGTAACATGCAAAACAGTATATGGGCCGAGCCAATGCATTTTAAACTTTCTGGGAAACTTCATCAATTTTCTATCGTATAGGAGGACTAGATCACCTACCTGAAAGGTCTTGTTCTTGATATGGCGATCATGCCATGATTTTTCTCTCTCCTTCTACACTTGCTAGTGAAAGCCTGCAATGAAGCAATCTTCCTCCAAGCCAACCAAGTGGAGAAGCCTTTCTTCTAGTGCCTCACGATCTTCCTGTTGATGTATTTGTAACTTCGGAATATATTCACTTGTATATTGTATTTGTACTTTATTGTATCCCCAACGGAGATGTATTATTCCTCCGATTGGAAGTGTCGTCATGTGTACTTGCAAGTGTCGCAAGTTATATTGTAAGTGTCATAACTTATACTTGATGGGTTTTTAGACCACCTTGATCGGGTCGGCCCTGTATGAGTCATGTGGGTTAAAGGGTTATTAGACCACCCTATTGGGGGTCGGCCCAGTCAGCATTATGTTATGCGGTTAAGTTGAGGCCGACCTAGTTGAGTAAAGGTCAAGTGAAAGTAAGTGTATAAATAGAGAGTGTGTCTCTCTCATTTTACACATTCTCTTATTCACTCACTTCGCATTAGTGAGAGAGAGGAGGAGTGCGCACAAGTGGAGGAGGATTTTGCTACTGCTAGTATTTGTCTCTTGGGTTTGATCATGGTGATCCTTCTATTGATGCTTATTCTATCTCTGAGGAAGTTGCGGGGTTTTTCACCTTCTTGGTTTTCCTGGTGAAATGTTTTATGTCTCTTGTCTCTTGTCTCTTATGCTTGATATGTTGTACATGTTCTTGCTTTAGTTAAGATCCTAGATCATATTGATAAATTCTGAAAAACTAACATGGGATTAGAGCTAGCCTGAGGGAAGGCATGGTATGGAATTTATGAGACTTGTTTCACTTGCGACAAATTGGAGGTTAGGGCTTGATATAGAAAAAACTAGTCATCGTGGAACTTTCACTATAATTCCATTTTGGAGAAGGTTCAGGTTCTAAAACCTTTAGAGGACGTAGATAACATCCCTATGTACCTTGTGTCCAAAGGAAAACCTCAGATGCGTTGTACTTTGTGATTTATGATCCGTACAAGTTAGGGTTTCTTCCTCTTCCAGATCTTAGTCATAAATACGTGACTTAGGAAACAAGGTCATAACTTGGACTAGGAAGCTGCAAATAAAATTTCGTAAAACATGGTTGGTAGGGCACAGATTGTAATTTCACAGGCCGAAGGTTCAGAGGCTGAATTTGAACCATTGACGCGTGGTACTCTGTACAAGTTCGCTCTCATGTTTTATCCCATAAACAGGTCATGTTGAGACACTTGGCATAAATCTCTTTCAGAGAATCCAATTGAGGCCATACCTATGGGGTTGGAAAGATGACAGGTCAGGATACCACAGGACAAAGTTTCAGACCCTGTGGATTCGTAATTTCTGATTTACACCAGAAATAATCAGGTGCATATTTCTGTAAAACTAGAATTGGATTCTGAGCACCTTCAATCTTGGCTTATCACTACTGTGGGAATTTCGGGTTTCAGAGAAATTTGTAATTCTTGGATTCAGAGACCACGAATGGATTCTCCTCATCAAAATTGAAATTAAGAGACCATGATCGAATTTTTTCGTTGGGAAGAAGGCCAGGCTTGATCAAACCCTAGTTCGGGATTTTGATCGGAAATGTGGAAAATTAGGGCTTCTGCAAAAGTTGGGATTTTTTAAATCTGTGACCATGGCTGGAAGCTCCTTAGAGAAATTGAAGTTTAGAACACAAGATCGAACCTTTTGGATGGGCAGAAGACCGGTATTTATCAAACCCTAGTTCAGGGTCCTGTCCAATGAATCCAGAAGTTTCAATGGCAGTTTTGGGGGGTCAAATTTTGCAGTTTTCAAAAAAGAAATATACTAGCTTGATTAGCTCAACAAGGTGCATCTTTTCATCCAATCAGAAGTTTGAATTTTTAGGGTTTCTCTGACAAACCCTAATCCAGCTCCAGATCCATTTTCAACAAATCAAAGTGGATTGGGTTAATCCTAGAAGAGTATGATTTGGACACCTGCATAAGTGAAGACATTCCAGTTTCAGAGGGAGATGAGGCTAAGGCCTTACATAAGAAGAATACAAGCAATCTCGATAGTATGACTCATACAGGTATGTTTTGAAATCTGTTCATGACTAAGTTTTTGATATGTATGTCTTCATATTATTGAGGTTAGTACAATCTTGTTTAATTTTAGACTTGTCTTATCACCCTAGTAAAAGTATGAATGCATGTGAATGATAGAAGACATTCATTGATTAGGGTTATGACACTTATGATTGTACTAATGCACTATGGTGTTGTATGAGGTTTATGTTGTCCGCTAACATGAAAGGTACATCAAGAAAGTTCTAGTTCAAGAACATATGACCATGGTGACATGAAGACAAAGACTCATCCATAGTCATCGATCAAATAGAATCTCTGCTTACGAGGTATGTATATTTTGGTTCTACAATGGTTAACTTATGAGTTATGTAGGTTACTAGCACAAGTAATTGAAGAGAAAAAGAAGACATTATGTGGGTATGTTAGACATAACTAGCAAACATGATAACCAGGTATGTTTTTCCTATATCAAGTTAGAATCCTACCTTATGTTAGGATCTTGTACCTTTGTATGAATGATAATGATTATTCTTGAACTTAGAAGTTTAAGTAATCAAGGGTTTATGCATATTATGTTTCTTACCTTGATTTATGATATGACTAACCAGAAGAGTCCTATGGTCAAATAAGAATATGCATGAGTAAAAGAAGTCTTCCCTGAAACCTTGAATACTAACGCTTATTACCTATGTGTGAAATGATCATGACCATACATATTTAAGATTATTTAGAATCATAATGTTTTGATAGTATTGAGATTATATTAATGAATGTATGATTCTATATGAGATCTTGAGTATGACACAATGATGATACTAATGCACACTCAAGCATGTATAGTGGTCCAGGATGAATATAAGGTCAAGAACAGGTAATCTAGGAAGCAAAGATTAGGAGGGAGCACACTCCAGTAGCTCCTACAAGGAAGCAAAGATCAAAAGGGAGCACACTCCAGTAGCTCCTGCAAGGAAGCAAAGATTGAGAGGGAGTCCACCCTACAACCAAACAAAGATAAGTATTTTGTATATATATGTTACTTAAATGATGTTGTCCAGTCATGTACATACTTATGTTCCTATATTTAGGATATGTATTATCAATATTAGAAAAGTTGCATTAATGAACGAGATACTACTAATATGCATGTAATGGGTAAGTGGCCTATGGTACTGTACAACATTCCATTGCTACTTATCTAGAATGAAACCTCTTTGCTGACATGTTGGGAGTTGTGCACACTCTTAACAATGTTCTGGTAGAGATGGAAGGCATCTAGAAAGTTACAGGATATGGATAAATGTTGTATTGAATCAGTGGCTAAGATAATTGCATGATTGTATGACATATATTTATATGTGTAAGATTTTGTTCTGAAAACTATGAGAAGTTTCTAATCATGCAATTAAATTTGACTTGTAGGAAAGATCATGTACAATCACCTACAAAAGAAGGACTACAACATTTTGTTCCAGTAACGAAGTTCAAGAAAACTATCTATTGAAGATATTGAAGAATGATGTTTGGGATGTGGTCCCAAGACCTGAAGGGAAGTCTGTTGTGACTTCCAAGTGGATCTATAAGATCAAGCATGTTGCAGATGACAGCATAGACAAATGCAAGGCGAGATTTGTAGCTCGTGGCTTCTCCCAGAAAAAGGGAATAGACTATGAAGAGACTTTTGCTCCTGTAGACAGATACACTTCCATCAGAACAGTACTTGCTTTGGCTGCAATGATGAAGTGGAAGATACACCAGATGGATGTCAGGATAGCTTTCTTGAATGGTGTAGTCAAAGAGGATGTGTATGTGGAGCAGCCACTCAGTTTTGAGACACATGACAGTGAGGCATATGTGTGCAGGTTGAAGAAAGCCTTGTATGGCTTGAAGCAAGTTCCGAGGACTTGGTATGGTAGGATAGACAGCTTCATATCTAGGTTGGGATTTACCAAGAGTAAAGAAGATACCAACATTTACTACAAGGTTGAGGAAGGCAATATTGTGATACTACTTTTGTATGTGGATGACCTACATGTTACAGGTGAGGATAGATTGATTTCCGACACGAAGAGGAAGCTTGCTACCAATTTCGAGATGAAGGACTTGGGGATGATGCATTACTTTCTAGGCATGGAGTCGTGGCAGAGTGTAGATGGAATCTTCCTTGGAGAAGGGAAGTATGTAGTAGAGATCCTGAAGCGGTTCAGGATGACGTACTACAAGGCCATGGCCACACCTATGGAATTGAACCTAAAGCTTCTGTGTGATGCTTCATCTGATCCAGTTGATGTCAAGGTGTATCATCAGATGATTGGGTCCTTGATGTACCTGACAAACATGAGACCAGATATTTGCTTTGTGGTGAACACATTGATCCAGTTCCTGATGGATCCGAGAGGTGTTCACCTAGTTGCTGTAAAGCATATTCTAAGGTACCTGAAGGGTACAATTGATTACGGGCTTAAGTATGAGGTGAATCAAAAGTTTAACCTGGAGGGTTATGTTGATTCAGATTGGAAAGGCAGTGCTGCAGATAGGAAGAGCACTTCGGGGTGTTGCTTCAGTATAGGATCATGTGTGATCTCTTGGTTTAGCAAGAAGCAGTCATGCGTAGCATTGAGTACAGCCGAAGCAGAGTATGTCGCATCTTGTTCAGCTAGTTGTGAGGCAATATGGCTTAGGAAGCTATTGTCTAAGTTATTTGATCTCCCGTTGGATGCTACTAGTATCTTTTGTGACAACCAGAGTTGTGTGAAGTTGTCTGAGAACCCGGTGTTCCATGACAGGTCGAAGCACATCGAGATCAAATATCACTATATCAGGGATATGGTGCAGAGAGGAGTAGTGAAGCTCCTGTATGTTGCGACGAATGAGGAGATTGTAGATGTGTTGATGAAACCACTAGCCAGAGTGAAGTTTGAGTACTTAAGAGGGAGGCTTGGTGTTCTTCAAATAGAAGATACTTCGAGGAAGAAGTGATGGGACACATCTGCAGGAGCCATTCCAAGCATGGTGGTAGGAGGATCCTTCTCATGGCTGTGGATGTAAGCATTGTGTGATGAACATCAGGATGGTACTCTGGATGATGTTCTGTATGACGATGATCAGTTGGATCATGTATGTTGATATGCATCAGTTGGATGCTTTCTATGATCAGTTGGATCATGTATGTTGATATGCATCAGTTGGATGCTTTGTATGATCAGTTGGATCATGTATGTTGATATGCATCATTTGGATGCTTTGTATGATCAGTTGGATCATATGTGATGATATGTATCAGGTGGATGCATTGTATGATCAGTTTGATCATGTGTGATGAGCATCAGGTCGATGCTCCAGATGATGTACATCAGGATGATGTACTGTATGATGATTAGGACGATCATGTGTGATGAGAATCAAGTCGATGCTCCAGATGATGTGCATCAGGTTGGTGCACTATATGATGATCAATATGATCATGAGTATCAAGTTTATACTTCGTGGTCGTGGATAGGTTGTGCAGTGTAGCATATAAAATATCTTGGGAGATCCGAACAGGTAGTGCTGTGTGCTAGTAACAGCCTGGGATGCTCTTTAAATTTTTTGTGAAGGTCACATGTAAAAGATCCTAGGAGATTCGGACAGGTAGAGCTTTGTGCTCGTAACAGACTGGGATGCTCTTTCGAGGTTTTGTTGATGCATGTAATTAGTCCTGGGATCCACAGTATGGCCAGTGATGGTGAAGACCTACAGTTGGTGGGCCTACATCTAGCATGAAAAAGGGTTGGCTCTGTAGAACTTCCTCTGACGAGAAAATTCAAAGATAGCCCAGTGATCGAGATATCTAGTACAGTAGCAGTAATGATGATGATGCTCCGTGATCCAGTGACAATGATCCAGCTCCAGAATTGAAGACTTGTGCCTATACGTATTGATGACTTGTGTCAAGAGAATACCTTCCTAGTTAGAGGGAGTGTTGATGTATTTGTAACTTCGGAAGATATTCACTTGTATATTGTATTTGTACTTTATTGTATCCCCAATGGAGATGTGTTATCCCTCCGATTGGAAGTGTCGTCATGTGTACTTGCAAGTGTCGCAAGTTATATTGTAAGTATCGTAACTTATACTTGATGGGTCATTAGACCACCTTGATGGGGTCGGCCCTGTATGATTCATGTGGTTTAAAGGGTTATTAGACCACCCTATTGGGGGTTGTCCCAGTCAGCATTATGTTATGTGGTTAAGTTGAGGCCGACCTAGTTGAGTAAAGGTCAAGTGAAAGTAAGTGTATAAATAGAGAGTGTGTCTCTCTCATTTTACACATTCTCTTATTCACTCACTTCTCATTAGTGAGAGAGAGGAGGATTATGCACAAGTGGAGGAGGATTTTTTTGCTACTGGTATCTTTCTCTTGGGTTTGATCATGGTGATCCTTGTATTGATGCTTATTCTATCTCTGAGGAAGTTGCGGGGTTTTTCACCTTCTTGGTTTTCCCCAGTGAAATGTTTTGTGTCTCTTGTCTCTTGTCTCTTATGCTTGATATGATGTACATGTTGTTGCTTCAATTAAGATCCTAGATCAAATTGAATTAAATTCTAAAAAACTAACACTTCCATGCCTGTAAATGCAGCTATTCTCAAGCTAGGAACAATATACTCCATAGGCATTATTGCTTCCTGTCCATAGGCCAAGCAAAAAGGTGTATGTCCAGTAAACTTCTTATAGGTGGTCCTGTATACCCGTAACACAGCTGGAATGCGTAGGTCCCAGTCATCCCGATTGACATTGCATACCTTCGTTAGCGCATTCTACAGTACCTTATTGAAACCTTCCACGGTTCCATTTGCTTGCGGATGATATGGCGTACTCCTTTGATGGTGAATATGGAATTCTTCAGTCCGAGCTTCAATTGTTCTGTTCAAAAAATGAGTTCCCTGATCACTCATCAACATCTTCGGGCATCCAAACCTTATAAGGATGTTTTCAAAAATGAATTGCGCGGCAGTAACTGCTCTACAATCCTTCACTGGCTTTGCTTCTTCCCATTTGGTGAGATAATCAGTAGCAGTGATGATGTATCTCGCACCAGTTCTTTTCCGCGGTGGGTTGATAGGTCCCACAAAATCAATGGCCCATTTCTCAAATGCATGTAATGTCATTTGTGTATTCAATGGCATTTCATCTCTTTGTGGCAGCTTTCCTATCCTTTGACAAACATCGTAGCTCTGGCAATGTTCTTTTGAATCTTTGTGAATGGTAGGCCACCATAGCCCTGCTCAAAATATCTTCTTCCCAGTGGCTCTTCCTGTATAGTGACCTCCGGATGCTCCTAAATGTTCATTGGCCAGTATGAATGGCTTCTCATTCTCTAACACGCATCTATGCAGCACTTCATCCGGTCCCAATTTGTATAGCTATCTGGCAATGATGGTGAAGTCTACTGCTCTTGCTACGAGCTGCTTCTTTTGCTACATAGTGAAATCAATGGATGCCAACCCAGTAGTAAAAAATTATATGATATCCTTATAGTATTCGTCGGAAATATGAATGGAAAACAGTTTTGCATCATACAGATTGTCTTCAAGGTTCATGGGTTCTTCGCCTGACTCAATCCGTGAAAGATGATCAGGTCCTGAGTTCAATCTTCCTGGCATAACCATTATTTCAAAGTCGTACTCCTGAAAGAGTAACAACCATCTACAGATTCTCCCCCCTAACACTGGCTTGTTGACCAAGTATTTCAAAGCAGAATGGTCAGTGTAAATAGAGAAGTGCACACCAAGCAAATAATGCCTGAATTTCTGCAGTGCATAGACCATTGATAAGCCCTCTCTCTCAGTGGTCGTATAATTCTTTTCAGCAGATGAGAGCTTCCTTCTTGAAAATGCAATGGGATGGTCAATACCTTCCTCTCCTGGTTGTGCTAATACAACACCAAATGCTATGCATGAAGCATCAACATGTACATGGAATGGCTTCTCCTAGTCTGGAAAAACTAGGATTGGCGTAGTTACCATTTTATCTTTTAATGTGTCTAAGCCTTGCTCACATTCTTCATTCCAAATGAACTGCGCATATTTCTTTAACAGCTTTTCCATGGGAGCGGTTATCTGTGCATAACCCTTTATAAACTTTATGTAGTAACCCGTATGCACCAATGTCGTGCGCAGCTACTTTACTGAATTCAGTGCTGGCAAGTTCACAATAACTGCGATCTTCGCAGGATCAACCATCAAGCCTTGTCTCCATGCTATGTGTCCCAAAAGAATACCATAAGGCACAAAGAAAACAAATTTCTTCAAATTCAAGGAAATCTGATGTTGTCTACACTTTTCTAGCATCATTTTGAGGTTTGCGCAGTGGTTCTTTAGCAAACCAAAGACTGTCCAATCATCAAAATATGCTTCTAAAAACATATGCAAGAAATCTTTAAATGTTGCGACCACAACTCTAGAAAAAATGGTGGGCGCATTCTTCAGACCGAAGGGCATTACTATATCCTAGAATGACCCCCATTTAGTAGCAAAAGTGGTCTTATGCCTATCTGTTGGATCAATTATTATCTGATGGTATCCAGAAAATCCATCAGTGAATGAGTATGCCTCATTTCCCCCAACACTGTCTAATACTTCATCTGTGAAAGGAGTTGGAAATGGGTCATGTAGTGAAGCATCATTCAGCTTCCTGAGATATACATAGATACTAATCTCACCCTTAGTTTTCTTATCTTGGATAACCATCGGGCTTATCCACTCTGACTCTTCAACCGGCTCAATGATCCCCACATTGAGCATCTTATCAAGTTCTGCTTTGACTCTTTCTTTGTATCGAGGATTCAATCTATAGGGCCTTTGCTTAATAGGCTTCACGCCTGGCTTGAGAGGTATCTTCATAACCCCTCAATTGCCTAGAATACCTTTCATTTTTGTAAACTTTGTTGGGAATAAATCTCGATATTCATGTAGCATGTCTGCGATCTCCGCGACCGTCTGATCGTCCTAGTAGTCTCCAATAGATGCGAACTTCGGCTATTCGCTTGTGCCAAGGTTCACTTTTTTTTTTCACGGGTCCACTCATGTCTGGAATTTACAATGGAGGTCCCTCTACATCGCGTGCACCTTTTGTGTCAGGGATATTGATGTTGTGCGGGTCCTTCTCATCACTTTCTTCTTCTTCACCATTTTCAGCAAGGTTATAGCATTCAAGGGCATGCTCAATGGTTCTTTCCCTTTTTGGTTGTAGGTTCACAGTTACTTTGATATCTTCAAACACTCTCTCTTTGAGTTCTTCCAATGCCTCGTTTATACTTGGGAATTCCTCTCTGAATATTGTTTCCTTGATAACTTGCAAAGCTTCATTTATACTCGGACTGTCATTTTCAAAGCTAAAAGTTTTGTTGAAGTTCGCAGTTAGGATGGACCAGTTTGTAGTTCCCCTGCGCAACTCCTTGTCTAGATACCACTTCTTTGGAGTCTGTTCCTCCAACGTGTGCATAAATAGGTGAACCCATTTTGTTTGTGGCCTCTACTCCCATGCTTGTGAACAGAGTTCAATATGATCTCTTGGATCCATCTGTCCTTTATATCTTTCAAAGGGCATTGCAACCTTCTCAACGAAACTGATTTGCATCATGTGTCTGCACTGATCCCATGTTGTCAATGTTTCCCTATGCGCAACCCACCATCTGGAAAGTGTCTCGCACAATGCCATGTCTAGTGCTGGTAAGCAATGCTCATCTACAACTTATACAGTATATTCCTAGATAAATGAATAAACATTAGATGAACCATCATAGTTGGGGATTGGACTTACCTTCCTTCCAATCCAACATAGTGACTTTGTGATCTGCACGCATCCCCTTGCAGATACCTCGTGCATACGGCCTTTCCAGTTCTCCAGCCCTTCGTCAGAGTCGGATATGCAAGAATTGTCACAACGCTAGCTTAGTGTTCCATCCACAGTCAGATTAATGTACTCAGCATCATTCATAGTCATTTTGTAGATGCAGTCCAAGTCTTGAGCTCTGGATTCTTCCTAAATCAGCTCACTGTATCTTTCTCCATCTGCAGGGTCCAATGGTGCGATGACCCTGAGATGTTGTCCTTCAAAGATCATCTTCTTTGTTTTCAAGTTTATGATGGCAAGGTTACCCATTTCCCAGTCTATATTCAATAGTGCTGGATAAGGCTGACTATCATCCACGATTTCGATAACCTCGAAGTCTGCATGATTTCGTACTCCATCAATATCAACAATAACATTGCCTAACCTTCCAAAAGGTATGACTTTCTCCGGCTTGGCCATTCTCAACTGTATAGGTGACCATAAAAACTTTGGCCTCCCCATCTGCTACCATGTATGTTTAGTCAAGACATTTACTTCGGAACCCAGATCAAGGATGATCTCATCCATCTCATAGTCTCCTATCTGTGCACTAAGCCTCATTTCACGGCCTATTCTCTTATGGTTCTTAATCTGATGGACTATGCTCTCGGCAGTCTCCTGCTCGCTGCATGGTTCATATTGGTCCAACAATTTTTGTAACTCCATTACAACGTTTGTGCTCTTTAATAGTTTCATGTAACTCCGTACGAACTGCCCAATAGAGGTGCATGTCTCTGCTATGGTGCAGGTCTTATCATACGTGGTTAGCATATCCTGCATATGCAGTATTTCACTGCGCAATGGGATTCTTGGTGAAGTAGGTGTCAATTCTTTGAAATGTCTCGTGCTTCTTCAAATACTTCTTTATTTTTCTCTATATTGAAGGCAGGTGCCTTCCCCGTAGCTTTTCTTATCCATATTGTTTCAACAGGGTTCTGCTTAGTTTCAAAATTTCCAGAAGTCGAACCTTCTGCTTGTCTGTCCCTTCCTGTGGCAGCACCACTTTGCGTCACTGCATTGATGCTTGGATCCGCAGCCCTTCTCTCTGCTACGATCAACCGAATGTTCAGGTTTGGCGCATCTTTCTTTCGTTTCTACATTTCTGCTGCTAACACTAGTCAGTCTTCAATAACATGATCAAAAGATTTACAATAATTACAAGTAGTACATGGATTGGTACAATCTCTAGATATGTGACCTGACTGGTCACAGTTATAACATATTACCTGACCTCGGCCTCTTCCTTGTGCTAGGACGACATTTCTTCCTCTTCTACGGTATCCTTCACGGCCTCTATATGCACCTTGGTCATACTGCGCATTCTCTTGTTTCGGTGTATTTTCTTCCTGTACTTTGTATACGCCTCCACCACGCAAATTCTCCATGTCTCACTTTCTTTCGTTCATGAGCTCATATGCACGACAATTGGATTCATCATTTCCAACTGACTTACAGAAGTTACAGTATAGATTCTTAGGGGTGAGCACATACTTTTGTATCAGATAACAGTCTTCAGGATGGTGTCATCTAGTTCTACAGATTTCACACCACGGCGCTTGATTCTCATTTAGTGGATTAAACGCTCCAATGTTAAAGTATTCTACAAATAAAGGACAACGTTCTCTGGTGTGCCCTTCTCCCTTGCATCCCGTACACTAGACTTCTTGTCTCTCTTGTTTTCCCTTCTTCATATCTTGTAGTTTTAGTGTTAGGGTAGCTAGCTGTGTCTGGATCTGAGACATTCCAGTGCTAGTCTTTGTTGATGTATATGTAACTTCGGATTGTATTTCACATATATGTATATTGTATTCCTATAGAGATGTTATTATTCCTCTATACGGAAGTGGTTGTATTCCTATAGAGATGTTATTATTCCTCTATACAAAAGTGTCATCATTTATATTGTAAGTGTCGTAACTTATACTTGATCGGTTATTAGACCACGTTGTTAGGGTCGGCCCTATATAAGTCATGTGGGTCGAAGGGTTATTAGACCACCCTAGTGGGGGTCAGCCATGTGGGTCAACGGGTTATTAGACCACCCTATTGGGTGTCGGCCCCGTCAGCATTGTGTTATGTGGTTAAGTTAAGGCCGACCTAGTAAAGGTCATTAGGCAAGTCAAGTCTAGTATAAATAGAGATTGGGAGATCTCTATTTCATAATTCTATTCTCTCACTCACACATGGGAGAGTGGGACACTTGTGGAAGAGGAGGCTCTACTGCTAGGAGAAGACTATCTCTTGTATTCTGGTTGTATCATTTCTCTATCTATCTATGAGGAAGTTATTGGGGTTTTTCACCTTTACGGTTTTTCCCAAGTAAAATCAGTGTCTCTTGTGTGCTTGCATTATTGTGTCCATGATTGATGTGCTGTAGATTTGCTGTACATGTTGTTCTTTCAGTTAAGATCCTAGATCAGATTGAAGTAAATTCTGAAAATTTAACATGGTATCAGAGCTAGCCTGAAAGAAAGCATGATATGGCATGTATGACACTTCTTGCACTTATGATGCTAGGGCTTGATATAGCAAAAACCAGTCATCGCAGCACTTTCGCTATAAATCCATTTTGGCAAACTTTTCGCATCTGAAACTTTTACAGGTCAAATATCAGATCTCCATGTACCTTGTGTCCAGAGGACAAATTCTAATTCGTTGCACTTTGTGATTTACGATCTGTACAATATAGGGTTTCTGCCTCTTCCAGATCTCAGTCATAAACAGGTGACCTTGGAAAAAAGGTCATAACTTGGGCTAGGAAGCTCCAAATGAAATTTCATAAAAAGTGATAGGTAGTACACACACTGTACTATCTCACGAAAATTGTTTAGAGGCCGAAGTTGAACCAGTGACACGTGGAATGCCATACAAGTTCGCTCTCCTATTTTATCCCATAAACAGGTCACGTTGTGACACTTAGCATAACTCTCTCTCAGAGAATCCAATTGAGGTCAGACCTATCGGGATGGAAAGATGACAGCTCGAGCTATCTCAAGAAACATTTTTAGACCCCGTGGATCAAAAATTTTGGAGTTACACCAGAAAAAATCAGGTACATATTTCTGTCAAAATAGAATTATTTTTTAGCACCTTCATTCATGGATTCCGGAATTTAGGGTTTCGAAGGATGTTGGAATTCTTGTAATAAGAGACCACAGCTGAATGATACTCATCAAAATCGAAATTTAGAGACAAAGATCAGAATTTTTGGTTGGGCAGAAGGCCGGGCTTGATCAGACCCTAGTTCGGGACTTTGATTGGAAAAGTGGAAAATTAGGGCTTCTGCGAAAATGGGAAATTTTGAAATCTGTGACCACGGTTGGAAGCTCCTCAGAAAAATAGAAGCTTAGAGCTTTGGATCAAACCTTTTGATTAGTCAGAAGAGTGGGCTTCATCAAACCCTAGTTCGGGGTCACGTCTAGTGAATCCAAAAATCTCAAAGGCAAAATTGAGGAGTGAAACTTTGCAGTTTTCAAATTTTGAATATACCAGCTTGATCAGCTCATCAAGGCGCATATTTCTATCCTTTCGAAAGTTTGAATTTTTAGGGTTTCTCTGACAAACCCTAATCCAACTCTAGATCCAGTTCCTACAAATCGAATGGATTGGTCACCTGCATAAGTGAAGAAGTTTATGTTTCAGAGGGAGATGAGGCTAAGGCCTTACATAAGAAGATTACAAGCAATATCGACAGGTATGACTTATCCAGGTATGTTTCAATATTTGTTCATGATTAAGTTTATGGTATATTTGTCTTCATATTATTACGGTTAGTACAATCTTGATTAAATCTAGACTTGTCGTATCACCTTAATAAAATTATGAATGCACAATAGAAGATATTCATTGATTAGGGTGTTGACACTTATGATTGTACTAATGCATTATGGTGTTGCATGAGGTTTATGTTGTCTGCTAACATGAAAGGTACACCAAGAAAGACAAATCATTTTCTGGTTCAAGAACATATGATCATGATCACAGGAGGACAAAGATTCATCCATTGTCATGGATCGCTTAGAATATCTACTTACAAGGTATGTATAACGTGGTCCTACAATGGATAACTTATGAGACATGCAGGTTACTAGGACCAGTCATTCAAGAGAACCAAAAGACATTATGTGGGTATGTTAGACATAACTAGCTAGCATGCTAATCCAGGTATGTTTTTCCTATATCAAGCTAGAATCCTACCTTGTGTTAGGATCTTATACTGTTGTGTTTTTTATAATGATTATTCATGAAGTCATAGGTTTGAATAGTCATGGTTGTATGCATATTATGTTTCTTACCATAATTGATGATATGACTAACCAGAAGAATCAGGAAGGTATAGGTTTGAATAATCATGGGTTTATGCATTGATGATTTAACTAATCAGAAGAGTCCTATGATAAAATAAGCATATGCATGAGAGAGAGAAGACTTCCCTGAAACCTTGAATACTAATGTTTATTATATGTGATTGATCATGACTATACATGTTTAAGATTATTGTGTTTTGATAGTATTAAGATTATACTAATAAATGTGTGATTATGTATGAGACCTCAAGGATAACACAATGATGACACTAATAAGCATGCATAGTGATTAAGGATGGATGTAAGTTCAAGGACAGGTAATCCAAGAATCAAAGATCAAGAGGGAGCACACTCCAGTTGTTCCTGCAAGAAAGCAAAGGAGCACACTCCAGTTGTTCCTGCAAGAAAGCAAAAGAGCACACTTCAGTAGTTTCTGCAAAGATGCAGATATTTAGAGGGAGTTGACGACTTCTCAAAATCCACATCAGAATGGAGTTGCAAAGATTCAGAGGGAGTCCACCCAACAACCAAACAAAGATAAGTATTTGAATTGTCATTTCTTACATAATGTTATTCAATGATGTATATGCTTATGTTCCTAGAATTAGGTTGTGTATTATGCATATTAGAATAGTTGCATTGATGAACAGTATACTACTAATATACATGGGTAAATGGCCTATGGCACTGTACAACATTCCATTGCTACTTATCTAGAATGAAACCTCTTTGTTGACATGTTAGGAGTTGTGCACACTCTTAACAATGTTCTGGTAGAGATTAGAAGGTATCTAGAAAGTTACGGGATATGGATAAATGTTGTATTGAAGCATTGGCTAAAGATAATTGCATGACTATATGACATATTTATTTATGTGTAAGAATTTGTTCTGAAAACTATGAGATGTTTTCTAATCATGCAATTTAATTTGTTGTGTAGGAAAGATCGTATACCATCACCTACAAAAGAAGGACTACAACATTTGTTCAGCAACAAAGTTATCTGTTGAAAATATTGAAGATATTGAAGTTCCCAGGATCTGGGAAGAATGTCATGATAGAGGAGTATCAGTCGATCATGAAGATGTTTGGGATGCAATCCCAAAGGTTTAGCCTATAGTGACTTCCAAGAGGATCTACAAGATCAATCATGCTGCAGGTGGTAGCATAGAGACTTTTGCTCCTGTAGCAAGATACACTTCCATTAGATCCGTACTTGCTCTGGTTGCAGTGATGAAGTGGAAGATACACCAGATGGATTTCAAGACAGCCTTCTTGAATGGTGTAATTGAAGAAGAAGTGTATGTGGAGAAGCCACATGGTTCAGAGACACATGACAGGGAGTCATATATGTGCAAAAATTGGTATGGTACACAGCTTTCTATCCAGTTTGGGCTTTACCAAGAGTAAAGCGGATTCCAACCTTTACTACAAGGTTGAGGAAGGAAATCCAATGATACTACTTTTGTATGTGGATGACCTGTTTGTCACAGGTGAGGATAGATTGATTTCCAACACGCAGCAGAAGCTTGCTGCCGAGTTAGAGATGAAGAACTTGGGCATGATGCACTACTTTCTTGGTATGGAGGTGTGGCAGAGTGTAGATGGAATCTTCCTTGGGCAAGGGAAGTATGCAATAGAGATCCTGAAGAGGTTCGGGATGATGGAATGCGAGGCTATGGCATCGAACCTGAAGCTTCTGTGTGATGCTTCATCTGACCGGGTTATGTCACTATGTATCGTCAGATGATTGGGTCCTTGATGTACCTGATGAACACGAGACTAGATATTTGCTTTGCGGTGAACACATTGAGCCAGTTCCTGACAGATCCGAGGAGTGTTCACCTGGTTGCTGTAAAGCATATTCTGAGGTACTTGAAGGGTACAGTTGATTATGGGCTCAAATATGATGCGAATCAAAATTTTAACCTGCAAGGTTATGTTGATTCAGATTGGGCAGGCAATGCTGCAGATAGGAAGAGCAGTTCTAGATGCTGCTTCAGTATGGGATCAGGTGTGATCTCTTGGTTTAGCAGGAAGCAGTCTTGCGTAGCACTGAGTACAACCAAATCAGAGTATGTTGCGATGGATGAGCAGGTTGCAGATGTATTGACCAAGCCGTTGGCCAGAGTGCAGTTTGAGTACTTCAGAGAGAGGCTTGGTTCACTTCAGATCGAGGTTCATTCCAAAGGGAAGTGATGAGTTTGAAAGATGCAGATGCACATGAGCTTTTATGACATGGTTGATGTGTTCTCCCATGGTCATGATGTAATTGCTGAGCCATTCTCACATGGTGGTAGATGTGTTCTCCCATGGTGTAGATGTAAGGGCTGGAGCCATTCTCACATGGTGGTAGATGTGTTCTCCCATGGTGTAGATGTAAGGGCTGAAGCCATTTTTCACATGGAGGTAGATGTATTCTCCCATGGTGAAAAAGTAAGGGCTGGAGCCTTCCCCGAATGGTGGTAGATGTGTTCTCCCATGTCGTTGGTGTAAGTACTGGATGATGTGCATCTGGGCTGTGCTTCGTGGATGATGAGATTATCTGAAGAAGACGATGTTATGATGATCAGGAGGATCATGGATGATGAGCATCAAGAAGATGCTCCAGTTACTACTCTATATGTATATGTACGGATCATGTTGGATGTTGGATATGATCAGTTGGATCATTCATATGTATATGTATATGTACGCATCATGTTTGATGTTGGATATGATCAGTTGGATCATTTGTATTTATTTTGTATATGCATCATGTTGGATTCTTGGACCATGTATCAGGTGGATACATTGTATGATCAGGTAGATAATGTATGTTGATATGTATCAGGTATGATTAGGTGGATCATGTATGATGATATGTATCAGGTAGATACTTGGTGTGCATCAGGTAGATGCATTGTATAATCAGGATGATCATGATGACGAGCTTCAGGATGTTGCTCCAGATGATATGTACCAGGATGGTATAGTGATGATGATCAGGATGATCATATGTATCAGGTGGATACATTACATAATTAGTTGGATTATGTGTGATGAGTTCCGAAGACACAGATGCACAGAGCATTTCCGACATGGTGGTAGATGTGTTCTCCCATGTGCATTGATGTAATTGCAGAGCCTTTCCGACATGGTGGTAGATGTGTTCTCCCATGTGCATTGATGTAAGTGCAGAGCCTTTCCGACATGGTGATAGATGTGTTCTCCCATGTGCGTTGATGTAAGTGCAGAGCCTTTCCGAAATGGTGGTAGATTTTTTCTCCCATGTGCGTTGATGTAAGTGCAGATCTTTTCCGACATGGTGGTAGATGTGTTCTCCCATGTGCATTGATGTAAGTGAAGAGCCTTTCCGACATGGTGGTAGATGTGTTCTCCCATGTGCGTTGATGTAAGTGCAGAGCCTTTCCGACATGGTGGTAGATGTGTTCTCCCATGGTCGTTTATGTAAGTGTTGTGAGCCTTTCACGGATGGTGGTAGGTTGGTCCTCCCATGCCGGTGAGTGTAAGTCCTGTGTGTGTGCATCTAGGTTGTGCTTCGTGATACTCTGTGGCCGTGGACAGGTTGTGCAGTAGCATGTAAAAGGTCCTGGGAGATCCGATAAGTTGAGTTGTGTGCTCGTAATCAGTCCTGGGATGCTTTTTCAAGGTTTTGTTGACTCACATAATAAGTCCTGAGGTGTTGAGATATTGTAACTTCAAAGAATATTATAATTGTACTTTATTATTCCGGAGATGTTTCATTCCTCCGTAAAGATCTTATTATATATCCGGAGATGTTTATTCCTCCGTCGGAATGTGGTAACTCAGGTTATTAGACTTCCCTAGTGGAGGTCGGCCCTGTATGTGTTATGTGGGTCAAAGGGTTATTAGACCACCCTAGAGGGGTCGTCCCAGTCAGTTGTAGTGGGGTATTTAACCCATTGGTTAAATGCGAGCCTACATGTACTTGTGTAAAAGATATGTCAGAGTAGTGTATAAATAGAGGAGGTGTATTCCTCATTTGACACACTCACTCACTTGAGAGAGGCGCACTTGTGGAGGAGAGGTCTGCTATGGTGGAGGAGGAGATCATGTATTTGGTTTGCATCTTTGTATATTGCTGGTCATCTATATTGAGGAAGCTTTACTGGGTTTTCTACCCCATGAGGGTTTCTCAGGATAAATCTGTGTCTCTTGTGTTTATGCTATGCTTGTTGTTTCTTCAGTGATCTTGTATATGCTATTATTGTGAAATGGAATGTAATGCTGCTATTTTCTGTCTTAGCATATTAAATTTTAACATGAGGATTCCACAATATGGCCAGTGATGATGAAGACCTGCAGGTGGTGGGCCTACACTTAGTATGAAAAAGGATTGGCTCTGTAGAACTTCCTATGACGAGTAGATTCATAGATTGATTGAGATAGCAGTAGCAGTGACGATGATGATGACTCGATGACGATTATCCAGTGACGATGATCCAGAGAAGATGACTTGTGCTAGAAGACATGTGTCGAGAAACACCTTCCTAGTTAAGAGGGAGTGTTGATGTATATGTAACTTCGGAATGTATTTCACATATATGTATATTGTATTCCTATAGAGATGTTATTATTCCTCTATATGGAAGTGGTTGTATTCCTATAGAGATGTTATTATTCCTCTATATGGAAGTGTCGTCATTTATATTGTAAGTGTTGTAACTTATACTTGATGGGTTATTAGACCACGTTGTTGGGGTTAGCCCTGTATAAGTCATGTGGGTCGAAGGCTTATTAGACCACCCTAGTGGGGGTTGGCCATGTGGGTGAAAGGGTTATTAGACCACCCTATTGGGTGTCGGCCCAGTCAGCATTATGTTATGTGGTTAAGTTAAGGTCGACCTAGTAAAGGTCATTATACAAGTCAAGTCTAGTATAAATAGAGATTGAAAGATCTCTATTTCATCATTCTATTCTCTCACTCACACTTGGGAGAGTGGCGCACTTGTGGAGGAGGAGGCTCTGTTGCTAGGAGAAGACTATCTCTTGTATTCTAGTTGTATCATTTCTCTATCTATCTCTGAGGAAGTTATTGGGTTTTTTCACCTTTATGGTTTTCCCCAAGTAAAATCAGTGTCTCTTGTGTGCTTGCATTATAGTGTCCATGATTGATATGCTATAGATTTGTTGTACATGTTGTTATTTCAGTTAAGATCCTAGATCAGATTGAAGTAAATTCTGAAAATTTATCAGTCTCACCTATCGGTAAAGCTTCCAGCTTCATCGCAATATCCAAGGCTTTTGCCTGCAAAGCCACTTTCTGTTGCATTAACAATAATCTGATGTGGGGAAACAGTGCATCTATAAATCATTCCTGGTGTTGTTGCGGTGCTATGACAAAGCTTACTTGGTCCAATAGTGTCTTAAATTTTTGGTCAAATTCCCAAACTATTTCATTAGGTTTTTGCTTGATTTCCTTCAGTTCTGTGATACATTGAGATTCTGACTTCAGTTTCTTGAATTATGCTAAGAGTGCAGCCTTAATTTCTACTAAGGTTCTCTAATGTCCCTGAGAATATTTCATGAACCAATTCAAGGCTCTATCTATGAATGTAGTGACGAGCTACGCTCTCTTCACAGCATCATCCTAAACCTGCTTAACACTCCACACGGCTTCACATAGAAACCAATGTTGCTCAGGGTACTCTAGACCCGTTCCTTTGAATATCGACAGCTTTATGCCGTCGATCATTCTTCTTCTTGGTGGAGCAGGGTTCTGAGTGGGGTTAAGTACAGTACTCTGCGGAATGCTCTGAGGTTGGATGTTTTGAAGTGGAGTAGTCTGGGACTGAGTGGGTTGAGTCGGAATGGTCTGAGCATTTTCTCCTGCGATATTACTGGTATTGACGCTCTTAGTGTTAGGGATATTAGCAGTGGGAGGATTTTGAACTAACGAATTCTGAGAAATAGGGGGTGCGGTGTTTGCAACTTGCGGATTCTGGAGTGTCGAGGCTGATAGGTAGCTGATAGAGGTGCGGTCTGACTATTCATCTCACAGGGTATTTCGGTATCTACGTGGAGTCCATGTGGTATAGGATTTTTCCTACTGGTGTACTTGTATCTCTTTCCACTTCTCAAATTATGTGTTCCTCTTTCCACTTCTCAAATTATGCATTTCTTCATCAAAATCACTATAGATGCTATTGACCATGACAAACTCAAAAATTTCACTGCATTCTTAAAATGCCTTTCTCAGCTAAAAGCATTTTAATGTATAAACTGAGTTTGTTCAAATAATTACCTCTGAACTCTTTGAAAAAACATGCTTCGGCTGCGCCGTAGGATTTCAACGTGTCCACAGCGAACTCTATCACGAAGCCTTTTAATATGTTGTCAACCCAAAATTCAACTGCTCTCGAGAGTGGGCTATCTATCGCTTTGAGCCTCTCAATAAGTTATGGAATCCACTCGGTGGGTACTTCCGGATGGAAACAATTCTTTCACTCTGCGAGTCTTGACAACCACTTGTGTAGCTGATTTCCAAAAGATGCCCAGAAAATCTCGTGAATATATTTCCATAGGTATTTGGTCAACCAATCTATGTTAGAGAGACACGGGTGTCTATTCTCCTTTCTTGTGAAGTCTCTTTCTGTCTTGTCACACCAAGCCCAAATTTCTTTCTTGTCCGGGTGCCAATATTCAATACCCAACGGCACTTTTTCTTCATCACACATCACTTATTCACGCACGCTATTGCATCACCGATTCGTAGCATAGCAATAGAACCATTTGTTGGCTTAACATCTGTTCTAGAGGTTTCCAATGTAGACCCAGGTTCTTAGTGGTTCAAGGAACCAACAAAACCCCTTTTCACTAGCCCTTTCGACAACAATCTGCGAACAGACTGAGGTCTCACCCAAGGCGAACTCGTAGGGGGTGGCTGCGGAATCAGGTTTCCACAACCTGGTGATGCATAGTTTGAGAAAACTAGCTTGCAACGTGTTGCAAGACTGTGCTACGGACCGATAGTTGCGCGGGGCTCACCTTCTGCGCAGCCAATACTTCTACAACCCACAATGTTTGCGCAACTCGTGCATCCAAGGATTGCACAGTTCGGCTGGCGATCGATAACAGGATAGCGCAACTGACACTGCGCTTCCTCGCTAGACTTGACAAGCTTCAACGAGTTATACTTAGTGTTTTCTCACTCATCAATTTCCTTAGGTTATTTATCTTGTGGCTTATGCAATATGATGGAACACAAGATACTGTGCACTTCCGGTGTTGCGCTTCACGGGAGTCGCACTACGCGATCTCTACCTACTTAAGTGATTATCCAACTAACTTATGCATTCATAGACTTAGAATTACTTGTGCATCTAACATTCATCCACATATGCATTACTTAACATATTATTCCCATCTCATTCTTCATGGCGAATACATATAAAACAAAACACATAAACTGATAAGCGAGATCTTAAGCATTCATAGTAAGCAAATACACAGATAACAAGTTCAAACATATAAACAATCACAAAACACGAGATTTAACGTGTTCACCCCCGGGATGGGAGCTACGTCCACAGGAACTGTTGTTATATTATCTAGGGAAGGGTACAACAATTCCAGTCTGCGCACTCAGCTGCAGACTCTTCTCGCTCTCTGTAGGTCTCTGCGCACACAGCTGCAGAGCCTTTTTCAATAGTGTTCGGCAATACAAAATAGTATCACTCAAGATTTAGCACTTACAATTCAACATTAACCCTTTCCCTTACAAAATGTGCCCTTTTATAGACCATGCCCGTAGGTCATGTCTTTACAATGCATAGGCAAAAACCCTAAGGTTTCCCAAAACTGGTGGGGTTACCCACCACCCTGCCTGTCACCGTTGACAACATGTTCCACTCGCTTCAGCCTCCTTGTTGGACCTCTCGTGGCTCTAACGCCCTTCTGACATCCGAATTCATCAACAAAACGGTTACAACTGCATTGTGGCCTGTCACTTTCCGCCCCTTTAGCCTGCCTGTTGCTATCGGCTTAGTGGCCTAGCTCCTTAACTGCTTTCCGCCACTCTCTTTGATAGGTCGCTTTCCTCTATCTCCGTTCTGCTTCTTACTCAAAATAGGTCGCTTCCATAGCTCGACCTTCCCTTATACTCTTTACCCAAAATAGCTGTCGCGCTGGCATTGCGCACCAACATAGCTGCGCCAAAACTGAGTATGCACTCTGAGCTGCGCACTCCACAAAACTATGCCTTCTGACCCCGCAGCCCAAACTGCACAGCTCCCAAAACTGTATGTTATCAAAATTGTGCCTACTTGGGCCACGCCCAACATAGGCTGAATGCATATGAAATGTGTGTGGACGAGGTTTATTCTGCTATGCATGTTTTCTCAATTTGCATCTGCACACATTTATTTTATTGTTGTGAATCTAATGAATGGGATGAGTTTATGTAAAAGCCCCAGAATTTGATATTATGTTCCCTTCCTCGAATTGGGTCCACAGGAGGGGACGTGACACATTTAGTGGGAGTTGTGAGCATATTCCTTTCCAATCCAAGAAAACAACATTGGGAGGTAGTGAAGCGGACTTTAAGGTATCTTAAGGGAAATAGCCATCATTGTTTATCTTTTGGTAATAATAATATTGTGCTAGAAGTTTTTACAGATGTAGATATGGTTGGAGATGTGGATACTAGAAATTCCACCACTGGTTACTTATACACCTTTGCAGGTGCAGCAGTGTCTTGGGTGTCTAAGCTACAGAAAGTAGTGGCTCTCTCCACAACAAAGGCATAGTATATAGCTGCAACAGAGGCTTGCAAAGAAATGTTGTGGAGGAAACGATTCCTAAGAGAGTTGGGAATCAAACAAGACAAGCATGTGTTGTATTGTGACAATCAAATTGCTATTCACTTGGCAAAAAATCCAACGTTTCACTCAAAGACCAAGCACATGGATCTAAGGTACCATTGGATTCGACGGGTTTTAGAAGAAGGGCATTTACACCTAGAAAAGATTCATACAGATGAGAATCCTGGAGATATACTCACTAAAATTCTCCCAAGAGATAAGTAAGCACCATCTAGAAGCTCAGTAGGCTTGCGGGTGACATGATGAAAGATGGTGTGGGAATTGGTTCAATAGCTCCTATTTGGTTGAGGCCAAATAATAATAAATAAAGAAAAGAAAACAATAAATATTTATGACTTCTTTTGTTTCCATTGTGTTATAGGAATTAGCCAAATAAGTTTTTGGGCCGTCATTTTAGGCCCATAGTTTTGAGAAGGTGCTTTTCTATAAGATCAATTTATATTAGTAATGCAGAAATTATTTATAAAGAGATGCAGAAATTATATTATTAGATTTGAGATTTGCTTAAGATAATTATTAGCTCCTGTTAATTGTCTAGCAGAAATTATTGTATAAAGCTTAAATTCAGTGGCTCTATCTTTAACATACCTAGTCGTTAGAATGCCTTTGTTTTGAAAAATCAAATTTTATTTTGCCTACAATATTTTTAAAAATGACCGAGCTCGCTGCAATAAGAAAGAAAGACGTACAGTTAGCATCAGCGCTAAGCACCATGGTGATTAGGATGGATTATGCAACCTGTTGTCAAACCACTTCTTGTTTGCATTCGCAAAAGTGTGTTTGCCATTATATGTTGTGTCAGGAAAGGTCTCGCTTGAAGTAGGGAACTCTGCCATAGTGGCTGGCATATGAAAAGTAGTGGAGATCTACGTCCTTGCAACCTTCCGATCAAGAAGAGTGCAAATTTAACTTTTTTCCATCATCTTTTTTAGCAGTTTAATATGGTGGCAAACTTAATTTTTTTCTATTCTTTGTTAGAAAATCGCTGTCCGTTGTGCTTTAATATTTTTGAAAAATATAAAGTGTTCGTTCTTATATAATATGTAAAAAAAACCCGAGTATATTGCATACTGTAATTTTATAATTGTATAGTATGAAATCATTTTTTTAAACTCTTAAATTATAGATTTCTCTTAAAATCGATCAAACCATCGTCTAATAAGTCCCGAACATAAATCCTTTTCTATCCATTTTTAGCATAGTAGGTATTGGACTTTCATTTACAGAAATTTCTAACAATTCGAATTCATAGCATATTTGATTGATATAGATATAATACTGATATAAATTTCTACTAGCCAACAATTAACTATTAAAAATCAATTTTAAAAAATCAAATATCAATTATTTAAACTATAAAATATAAATAACATTCAATTACATACTCCCTAACCATTAATCCTTCTCCATTAAATAAGTTTTTACTTTCTTATTAAAATAATTATTAATAACTAAATGCTTCACAATATTTTTAAAATAGTTATTAATAACTCAATGTAGTCTTTCACAATATTTTTGTATTTTAAATAGTAATTTTTTGTTGTGTGGGATGTACATTTATGGTATATTTTTGTATATATTTAATTAAAAGTATTATATATAAAAAGTCTACTTCCGTAATTTATTGGTACTAGAATTTTCCATTAATTATTTTTTTTATATCAAATGTATTCGTATTGTATTTGTACTCGAATTATGATACTATGATTTTTAACCATAATTTTAAAAAGAAAAAAGATTTAGTCATCATTTAAAAGGAAACAAATTTATAACCATAAATTAAAAAAAAACAAATTTTGTAGCTTGCGCTTTACGAACTCCTAAATAAGATATGTTTGAGCCCGTCTTAAAATGACCAAAACATTTTGCAATTTATATTTGGGAACATAATGGATGGGTATCAAATCCATTAGAGTGAGGAATTTGTTTTTATGGTGGAATTTTGCAAGTTTCAAGAATTTCAACATAAATTGTAGGTTCCAAATGTATTTTTTCACGTTTCAACATTATTTATATAAATGGTTAAAAATGCATGTTTGGAGTGTCTTTTACAAATTTCCAGCGACACTGATATAATAAAACACATTTTAACTTTAGAATGATAATGAACATTCAAACTATTCCATTTTTAAATTATCAATGTAATTTAAATTTTTTTAAAAATGATGGAAATTGATATTCCATTATTAACCACAAAACGCCAAAATCCAAGCATGCGGACACGTAGAAAGATAAAAATGTTATGAGTGTTTGTCTTCTAATTGTGAGGCAATATGCATGGTAGGTAATTCTATGATGTATATCATACGATATATGTTAGTATATATCTTGTTAAATGTGTCGTATATATAAGAATAATTTAAAGTGATGAAATTTAATAATGAAATTGTTTAAAATTATAACCTAAACTGATGAAATTTTATAATCAAATTGTTTAAATCAATAATGATAATGCAAAATTAATATTAAAATTTTAAAAAAATTAAGATTTTAAAATTCAAATTAATTAACAAAATATCAAATAACATTGAAAAAAGCATGACCCCTTCGAAGCTCTCTTCATAGTGGAAATGCTCTTTATGTTTTTAATGGTGATAATTGGATTGGAGGCGTTCCTACTCAAGCCGGAGGTCTTAGCAAAAAATTTCAAATATATCCGTCTTCGGGTAAGAGATGATAAAATCTGAATTATACAAAAAAAAATACAAACTATCCAAAACGTCACAGTATCAAGTATGTCATCATTATTAATTGAAGCGGATTTCAGCATGTCATCATCATTTATTTAAACATTTAAACCATTTTGGCCTATGACCATGAGATAACTCTATTTTCCACAAAGTCTCACAAGTCCGGCGAACTCAAAATTGTTGAAATTACAAGTTTTTAGTTATTCAAATGGCTATTTCGTGCATCTTGGGAAATACTCAAAACACTGAATTTAATCTAAAATTGCAATTTCAAATTACTGAGATTACAGTTGCAAGTTGTTTGAGATTTCCGCGTCGAAAAACGCATCGGAAACGCTCCGAAAGACGAGCGCGCCTTATCCCACGCCCACCATTTTGATCCCAGTGCCACTCACAACGTGTGGCCGGCCATGCAGAGTTGTTAATGAGTAATAGTTTTCGGGGGCGCATGGCCCGAGCAAGGACCACCGTCACGTGGGTGGCGATGGATCATACTCCGTTATGGGCCCTTGGGGTTGACACCTCCGCGTGGTCCTCACCCACCAAGTCCTCTTTCACGCAATTGTTTGCCGCTCTTCATTTGGAGTATTCTCGTCACCTTGTCCTCTCTTTTTAAATTCCATAGTTAAAAAACCTCACTTCTTCTCATAAACGCTTATTATCTATTTGGACGGGTTATTCATTCAGCTCTCTTAATCCCGGTGCGGCGCGGAATGTCCCTTCATATTCGATCCGATGATCCGTCATATTTCAGCCATACATATGGAGCAAGCTGCAGCAAATCCAGTTTCAGCGATTGAACAACAGGCTGCAATAGAGCCAGTATCTTCAAAATACCAAGTTTTTATAAACCACCGGGGATCCGACCTGAAGAAAACTCTTGCCAGCCTCATCTACCATCGCCTCAGAAATACTCATGGCCTGCGCGTCTTTCTGGATTGCGAGGAACTTCACGCCGGAGATACTCTCTCGACGGTAATCCCAGAAGCCATTAACAGCGCCTACATTCATATTACCATATTTAGTGTAAATTATGCCGAATCGGCTTGGTGTTTGAATGAACTGTGCTGGATTTTGCGATCATATCACGAGCAACACACTAGGATTATTCCTGTGTTTTATGACGTCGAACCTTCCGACCTTCGTTTCATTGAGAGCGGACCTTATGCAAAAGCGTTTGAAGATCACCGGCGCCAAGGCAGAGACAGCCAGGAGTGGACGAAAGC
The DNA here is from genome assembly GCA_027924585.1 of Larix kaempferi. Taxonomy (NCBI): domain Eukaryota; kingdom Viridiplantae; phylum Streptophyta; class Pinopsida; order Pinales; family Pinaceae; genus Larix; species Larix kaempferi. The sequence continues at coordinate 3,977,600 of BSBM01000512.1, read as the reverse complement.
CCTCAACGAAGTCTCCCATATGTCTGGCCAGCTGTTCAAAACAAAGGAAAGGTAAATGCTTATTTTATAGTTTATTTTAGAAAGTAAATTATTTTGAAATTGCAATATTTATCTCTAAGTTAATTAGTTTAGTGTTTTTTGAGGGAAAAAAAATTGTATTTTTGTTATTTCAAACGAAATAAAAAAGTACAAACCATCTTGTCCAATATATAGACATATATCTACCACATATATCTGTTTGTTCCTGTCACTATTACTAGCTCAGGACCAGATTTCACACCAAAAACAAAAACATATCCATGTGCCTTCTACACATACCAGCATATACAGTTCTTACAATCCTCCTAAAATAGACTATTACAATTCAGAAAAAAAAAGTGTTTATGTGTGCCCTCAGAAACAAGTAGATCTCCTACCCATTCCTCCCAATAAAGAGTATCAGGATCCCCATCAATAGCTGCCTTGGATAATGCCTTGGATAATGCGTCTGCAACATCATTATTCTCCCCGTAGAATGAGAGAATGAAATATGCATAACAAAGAAGAGATTCTATAACACCAATGTTGAATAGTGATGTTCTTCAAATGTACCCGATTATTGGCCCAATTGATAACAACCATGGAATCTCCAAATATAATTAATGGGTTCAAACCACATAATTACGCCACTTTTGTGATGCCTCAAAGACCCAAGAGTTCAGCTTTTGTATTTGTACCAATTTCACCCGACAAACGAAATTTTAAAGTTAGAGTCATTCCACATATGAGAACAAAACCTGCCCCACATTTTTGAACTTTGGAAGCACCATCGAAAAAACCCACTGCCTTATCATCATTATTTAATAAGAGAGGACGCCTTCTACTTCTGTAGTTCTGATTCTGGAATGTCCCTTTTTCATATGAGTGGAATAAGATCCAGAATGAATTAAGCGTCCTCTTTTGTGAAGGAATGGTATCTTGGAAAATAGCTTGATTGTGGACTTTCCAAAGAGTTCAAGCTAATATGCCGGGCAAAATATTAAGCGGCTTGTGCTTTTGTAGCCATATAAAATATGTTTGTTCGAATTCTAAATCAGGCCAATCCACCTTAATGGAAAGTATCTCACAAATCTCTTTCCATAGTGCCTTCGAAAAATCACAATTCAAAAACAAATGACTAGTTGTTTCCTCGGATTTCCTACAAAGATAACACATACCTCGACCACTTTTGCCACGTCGAATGATGTTCTCCCAAGTCAAAATTCCCAGAGAAAACACTTATTTTTGTGTGGCATCTTCCATTTCCATATAACAACATTCCACCTGATACAAACCGTTACACCAAAACCCCGAGGTGTTAGTGAAGGCCGTCCATTAGGATCTTAACATCCCACCACGCTCCGCAGTCCAGACTCTGGGCTGGATGTGCGCCCGTACGGTGGTGTCCACTATGCGCCGTACGAGCCTCGGGTGAACACTGCAATGCCGACGTTGCCACCCGCTCTGTGACTTGAACCTAGGTGGAGGCTCTGATACCAAATGATACAAACCGTTACACCAAAACCTCGAGGTGTTAGTGAAGGCCGTCCATTAGGATCTTAACACCACCATTTCCTTTGTTCTACAGTATGATATTTTACAATAGCCAAATATGAAGAACTGGCTGTGACCTGACCCGTACCAGTGTTTTTGACCCACACGAGAGAATCTTTTTCCCATTCAGTCGAATCCTTGCAAGTTTAACGCCCTGTGTATAATGGATCCATTCTTCCTTCCAGCTACCTACGAGCCCCAGATCTAATAGAGTCATCTAATAAGAATATCTAGAATCATGTACCGAGATCTCTTAAATTGGTTCAATGTAATCAGTCCATAATCAGAAAGATGTTTGGGTAAACCCTGAGAAATATGAAAATTACCGTTGAAACCAAGGATTGGATCAATGTCCACAATGACTTATGTGCCTTCTCCAACTTTCCAGGCCAGCTAAGAGCTAATCCAAGAAAAAGGATTTCTAAGTAATTGATTTTGAAAAGTAAATTATTTTGAAATTGAAAAGTAAATTATTTTGAAATTTTAGTGAATAATTTAAATTAAATATAATTGGTAAGAGTTTTACTTTTAAATTTATCTTCAATAGGATTAAATGGACAAAACTTGAAGGTAAGAGAGACCATGGTCACATTAAAGGATAAGCTGACTAAAAAAATTATACGTGAAAATTATACCTTTATATGTTAATAATGTAAATTTATACAAATAAATCCTTCCAAAACCCTAAAACCCTAATAGTTGATGTATACTTTAATTTTTTACTTAAAAATAAAATTTTCTCAATACAAAAGAAAAGAGAAACCAAGAAATGAGAAGAAAGAGCAAAGAAAAACATAATCACTTAGAGATTGAATGCTACAAGAAAATAGACAAAGAAGCCCACAAATAGGTATTCGCATTAGCAAATGACTTGGTTTTAAGTTTAAGTTCACTTAGGTTTAGAAATAATTTCTTCTAGCCATAAAGTCATTGATGAATAAATTTTATGTTGTATGGAGCTTTTTCTAGGAACTTTGGATTACTGTGTCGCTGCCCTAAATTTCCACATATTTATGTTGAATAAATATTAACATCGTGTCTGTCCATATCAGATCAAATGCACCTACTAATGTAGTCCTGTTGAAAATTCTTTAGATTCTATGCATCATTTTGTGATTGTTGCGGAAATATTTTATGCTACTTTACATAAATAAAGAACATAATAAGGGCAGAATGGTCGGCTAGAAAGCCGCTCTTAGAATGGTCGGCTAGAAAGTTGCTCTTAGATTCAAGACTAAAGAAAATAAGACAACAATAAATCAAGAATCTGTTGCATCCTGTTTAATAGTGCTAATTGTGGAATATGAATTTGGTACTCGATTTTCTTGTGAAATTTTGGACATGTCCATCTCCTTGACGAGACGAGTTGATCCGCGATTGAATATGATTGCATTAGTGTGGCATAATGCTAAAGTCGTAATTTTAATAGCCGCAATATGCAAAATTAAAGGGTAGGGATTCATGAGTAATATACAGATTCACACACCTTCCTGTATGGATGCCAATATTGAAAACAGTTTTCAACAGTTAGGCCTTGCCAGATGAGTCCTCGACTGAACAACATCTTTGTTTTTAGATAATGAGAAACAAAAATAAACGGGGAAAACTTATACACGTGAAAAAGCAAAAGAGAGAATGCGTACCGGCGTTCCGAATATGATGTCAAGTCCCCTTTTGGCATGATGCAAAGCTTTCACCATTGTTATGAAGAAAGACATACCATCACCTTCTTCCTAAATGCTTGTAAGATATTGTGCATTTCTATCATGGACTGCATTTTTACATTTACTAGGTAAATGTTAGTTTAAAACCACCAAAATCCAAACTTCAAATGCCAAATGGAAATCAGAGTTGTCTAGGGCATCTATGATTTTGTCTAGACGACAGCTTTCTCCAGTCATCATCCACCCCCCTTCCGGCACCCTTCCTGCCCCTTGCACCGGATCTCAGACCCTCCATCGTTTCTGACACCGCAGCCCCCGCCCGTGGGCCCCCCTCCTCCTGCCAAGAATCGGATCTCGATCCCCATCTCTGACATCCAATATAATACAATTGGAGATCTCGATGTGGACCCCTCTCCTCCTCCCCTTCGTCCCGATGTAAACTTCGACCATGAGTAAATGCAAGGTGGGGGTTGGTGAAATCCAATTCGAATGTTCCTTCCCCACCACACCTTGCGCATAACCATGGTCCATACCACCACAGAGTATACTATGTTACAAACTCTGCTCCCTCTGTAGCATTTAGAGCCCCTCCGCGACTACAACGGATCTGACGGTGACGCTCGATTACGGTGATGGTGTCGGGCTTATAGCTCGCAGAAACTCGCATCACTTCATTACTGCAAGTCAACAGGTTTACATCTCCTTCACCGGCTCTATGGATTAATTATTCAAAACATAGTAGAATTGATAGGGAAGAAAGAGAAATCCAACATCCATAAATACTGTGGTATAATCTGTGATCGAAATGAAGTGGGTATCAATTTCATAACAATACATTCTAGCTTGTATCCATTAGCAAGTTACTAATTCGAGATGCGTGCATACCATCACTGAGATTGAATGTGCTTTGATGGAACTGAACTGGTGTTAAGATCCTAGTGGGAGGCCTTCACTAACACCTCGGGATTTTCGTGTAACGGTTCGTAACATTTGGTATTAGAGCCTCCACCCAGGTTTGAGTCACAGAGCAGGTGGCAACGTTGGCATTGCAGTGTTCGTCTTGGGCTCATATGGCTCAGAGGGGAGACCACCACACGGGCGCACATCCAGCCCAGAGTCTGGATTGCGAAGCATGGTGGGATGTTAAGATCCTAGTGGGTAGCCTTCACTAACACCTCGGGTTTTTGGTGTAACGGTTCGTAATAATAGCTAATTGGGCATTTTGACAATTTTTCTCAATATGTATGTCTTTCACCACTTTTTACACCATGACATACACAACCATTTTTGACGAAATTTTAGGTATGGATAGAATTTTTTATGCAGATGCCAAATATGTAATTTTTTTAAACAAATATTATTTTTTCCTTTTTTTTGTGTCATCACTCCTTAAGTCAAAAAACATGTTAGTGTTTCTTCTGTAACGTTTTCATAAATCACAACCATTTTTTTAAAAACAATGTATGTTGCACTAGTAGACACCTACCTCTACATGCTAGAAAAAATCCAAGTCGAAATGATTGCATTTAGACCTTCAAATGTTGCATCCACATTTGGCGTACCATTCTCGAGGTTTGATCACTTATATAATTAAAAAAAATAAAAATTAAACATTTAATTTTGTAAAAATAGTGTTGCACTAGTGCTACGTATTCTCTACATGTCTACCAATTTATGTAGCCTGAAATTATCATTTAGGTACTCAAAGGCAGCACCCACAAAAACATATACCTTATCATTTGCCAAAAAAATATAAAAGTGACTATTAGAAAATATGAAATTTGACATAGTTCTGTAAATTTTCAATGCATAAAATTTGGAAACTTAATTCAATTTCCTACATTTCATCTTTTTTACTCAATGCAATATATCTTATGTAAGTATTTCAAAAAAATCCAAGTAAGTTGAGGTATGCCTAATTTTTCAGTTTTCTATTGCATCTAACGCGCCAAAAGTGACCCTCATTAGCTTGCACTCCCTTGGACATGATGTGAATGGATGTCATGCACGGAAACTACGGAAAGAACATTCAGTCAATGCTTATAGGGTACAAGAGGCTGAAGATAATGCTAGAGGAGTTGTTTTCAAGGTGAATTTTGAGGTAGAGGTCAAGGATTCAAAGGAGGTGGAAGGAAACATATTTTATTTGACTGAGGAGAACCTAGTCATGTACCACATATTTGTAGAAAACCAGGAGCATTGTGTAGTTATTGTCAAAATACAGAACATACTAAAGAATATTGTCTAGAATTGATTGCAAAATTGGAAGAGAATAGGGGATGTTGTAACATGGTAGTTCAACATAGCTGTATTAGGATTAGAAGATGAAGGAACCTATGAATGTGCAGAGGGGAAGATCATGGTAAGCAAGGGTTTGTTGAAAAAATGTTAGAAGATAAACTAAAGAAAGCATTGAAACCGTTGTTGAAGTTTGATGTTTCACAACATAGACAGTTCATGCACGATGGACAAGAGACAGTCAAAGAAGCCCAATTGCATGCAGAAAAATCTTGGTATTGTAATAGTAGGGAAAATTACTTGGATAGCCGTATAAGTGAATTTCTTCATTTTTTATTTAAGGTACTTAGTGATTTTTATGTAACTAAGAAATTGACACAAATGATGACCAAAATAATGGTGATAAGGGAAGCTTAAGTTCCTATTGTTACACCATATTACCTAAGAGGAAGGTTCAGTGCATTAGGAAAAAGAGAAGAACGAGAAGATAATTTAAGATGAAACTAGACTTGGGGGAATATGAAATGTAGGATGTGATATTAGATCCAAGATCTGATGTGAACATCTTGCCAAAGAAATCTTTGGAAATGATGGGGAAACCTAAGCTAGTATGGTCCCCTATCCAATTGAGGCTAGCTAATCAATACAGAGTATATCTAGTAGGGTGATTGGAAGACATTGAAGTTGACATAGATGGAATAAAAACTAAAGAAGATTTTGAATTGATTGAGATTTTAGATGGGCCAGATCATTACCTATCATTTTTTGGGATAGATTGGGACTTTGAGAATAATGTTGTTTTGAATTTAAAACAAAGGACTATGTCATTTGAAACAGAAGCAATGAGGTGATTGCTACGTTAGATCCTAAGGAAGGGGAAAGGTATTCAAATCCAGTAAGAGATTGTATGGAAGAGAAAAAATATTTGTAACATTACAGGGATAAAGGAGGATTGTGTAAATCCTACAGCTGATGGAGAGATTAGCTAGCACAGTATTTGTTCTTTTGATACAGACTCAGAAGATGCGATGGAGCAACGACAGAACAAGCTATACAAGGTATCAAGTTGAAGGTGTACAAAGATTATTAACTCTGAGCACTGGGTTGGAACATAATTGTGTGATCATCCATAGTTTGATGGAACACAAGTGGTGGAGGAGTTTATAAAGCAAATAGAAGAAAAAGTATAGGAATCAGTTAGGATTCAAGCGATGGACGTTGTGTTAAAAGGGACACCTGCATGGTGGTGGGAAACTCACAAGGAAAACATGGATAGCTGGGAGAAATTAAGTCAAAATAAGTGTATTAGATTTTAGCCAGTAGTTGAAAAGGATTTGAAGAACCGGTACAAAAGAATTCAGAAACCAAAGGAACACTTGTGGTTTTGTGAGAAAAGATGGATGGAGAGACATATTCCCGTGGAGTGGTGGGTGCACAGGTTTATTCATACATTGGATACATTGCCAACGAGTTGGTATATTCAAGGGGAAATAAGGAGATAAACAAAGAAGTGGAAGGAAATGCGGAATCAATTTTGTGAAACATTTAACTTCTCATAGACTAACATGGTGATGAAGGATGTGTTGTGCTCCTGTTGGCACTATGTTAGTTACATTATCCTAAGTATTGGTAAATGAATGATATATTTTGTAATAGCTTGCACAATATTTTGTATAGCAACTTGCCTAGTAGAACTATAGGATAGGATTATATTAGTTAAGTCATAAGTTAATAGTGCTGGTTAAAAGACAATTGGGACACCTATAATTATGTGATATGATGTATGAAGATAGAGAAGATGCAACTATGTGAGGTTGTTATCGTTGTTATGGTTATGGTTGTTATTGTTATTGTCAATGTAATGGTATTTTGGGATCTGTAGTTTTCATGAGTTACAGTAAATCATATTTCATGAGTTACAGTAAATCATATCACATGCAATATTCATGAGTTAAAATGAAATGAACCAATTGTTTATCATGAGTCTTTAAGTACAAATATGAACTAGGCATGTATTTTTTTTCATATATAATTGAATGATGAATGGTGATATATGAACTAGGCATGTATTTTTTTTCATATATGATTGGATGATGAATGATGATATATTATTATATACATGGAAAACCTTAATTGTTTTTCGATCTCTGTAATCTTTGTGAGAGTCTCTAGTGAGACTTTTACCTTTCTAGGTATTGAAAATATCAATTTTCATGGGATATTGTTGGTTCATGATTTAGGTATTGAAAATATCAATTTTCATGGGATATTGTTGGTTCATGATTTAAAACTAGAGTCTTACTTTGGGTCAACATCATCAACATAAACATAAAGAACAAGTATTATAATATGGTTTTTTGCTTTCTTAATATAAACATTAGGTTATAATAACATCTAGAAAAAACCCCAACCCGTGTTAAGTCATTGCGCTCTACCTTGGGACACATTGGATACTACAGATTGTTTTTCCGCAACTACGCCCCAATTACAGAGCCATTCGAGAGGTTTTTATAAATGTGAGAAGCGTTTTACTAGTCCCATGAGTGTTAAAATAATTTTTACATCTTAAAGTAAAATCTGGTAAGTGCCCAGATCTTGGTGTTTCCTAATGGGATTGGTGACTTTAATGTACATGTTGATGCCTCCCGTATAGCACTAGGAGCGATGCTCGCACAGCTTGGCAAGGAAAACTTCGACCACCCTTCTCTAATGTCTAGAAGAAAGTTATCCTTGTTTAATGTCACGGAGAGACTTTTAAACAAGGATGAAGTCATTCCGTGTGAAAAGATTGTTCATGTAATTTTCTTCTTTCAAATCCCCATGCAAGAGGGCTTTTGGAAACTATCACATTAACAAAATGTTAAATATATTTTATAACTTTATCTGGTTCAAGCCCCCCTTGACACGGTTAGTTAAATGAAAAGAAAATAGTCATATTTTAAGTCTGTAAATTAATCTTTAAAAAATGGTTATTACAATTTCTTTGTAAATTATATTTGTGCATAGGGCTGGCTCAATTTTGAAAGAGTTTCGTGGTTCTTTCTTTCCATACATTCCATATGACTAAACCTTGGATGAGCCTTCATGTAGTATTTAAATTTCTTATATGTAGTCCTCCTATTCTTTTAAAATGAGAGGTGAATGCATACACGATTCTTGGATTTATCAAAGTCGGTTCTCATTTATAACTAATTCTAACCATCATTTCTGCCTGTATCGGTTTGTTATTCTTCCAGTGATCAAGGAGTGCTTTTGGAGAGAATTGTAGAAACTGTAAAAACAGAGGTAGTTAGATGGGAGTCACTAGACGACACTACAGACTCATTTGTTGGACTGGAGAAAGCGGTGGAGGATTTAAAAAATGCAATTAAACGCATCAAGTTAAATAACACACTGATTGTGGGGATTAATGGAATGGCAGGGGTGGGGAAGTCAACTCTTGTTAAACGCTTCTACAGCTTGGAACGTTCGGCATATAGCAGGTTTTGTTTTTTATCGGAGGTCAGAAAAAAGGATAATTTAGCGTTGCAGCAGAAGCTCCTGCATGATCTGTTGAGCTATCATGGTAATCATCTGGACGATACCTGCCAAGGAAAAAATATTTTGCGAAGAGGTCTAAAATTGAACCGTGCTCTTATTGTTTTCGATGATGTCGATAAGTTTGAGCAAATAAATAACATACTAGACATAAATGGTGTGGGGCAGGGTAGTTTAATTTTGATCACATCTTGTGATCAAAATGTACTTACAGGCTTTTCTCGGAAAATCAGAAGTTTTTTGCACACGGTAAAGGCATTACGAGAAAACCATGCCCGAGAGCTTTTCTGCCGGAATGCCTTCTGTCAACCCAATCCAGCCGAAGGATATGAGAATTTGGTGGATGGGTTTTTGAAAATTTGCGGTGGGCTGCCTTTACTCTTAAAAGAGCTGGGTGCACAGCTTCGAGACAAGCCTGACAGAAAGTATTGGGAACTACAGTTGAAAAAGTGTTCAAGAAGACTGCCAGAGAGTATAATCAAGATATTGAAGGTGAGATACGAGGTTCTCTGTACAGAAGAGAAGCAGATGCTTCTGGATATTGAGGGTTTCTGTATGGGAAAAGACAAAGACCTATTAGTTCGAGTATTAGAAAGATTGGGTTACGAGGACGTCTCAGGCTCGCTCGAAAGTCTCCGTCAAAAATGCCTGGTTGAATATCATGAATGCCGAACGGAAGAACAGGTAAGAATTATTCTGTATTTAATCTGTGTCTTACAAAAAAGAGGTAATCCCTGTGGAATCTTATATTGCTGTAACTGGGTTTTTTTCAGATCGATAACAACGATAATCTCTACCGATCATCCCCAAAGGGAAGATATAAAATTATGTTGCACAATCAAATAAGGCTATTGGCAAGACATATCGCGCAAGAAGAGTTGCGAGGATACGAGGTGTTCGGAAATATCAGAATCTACCTGAAGATTGCAGGAATAAAATTAATGCTGTTCGTGTTCGCCTATTTGTGATTGAAGTTCCAAAAGATTTGTCGTCATTTTTCTGGTTTGTGGGCTCTTGAGGGAGACCTAGTATGGCTGCGCTTGCGCAATGCCATATCCATCAACTTTCCTCGTACCAATTCACTGCGAAGATTAGAAGTTTTGGAGCTCGAGGGTCGTCACGGTGACGTCGAGCAGTTACTCGATAGATTTACTGAGGTAAGTACACTTTCAGTTTCACCGAGTATTGTCTTGAAATTTGTACCTTCTACTCCCCTATTCAGTTTTCTCAAATGGATAGGAACCAGCATGAAATTGCTGGATAAGATAGTGTTGAAAAATACACCATCTCGACAATCACTTGCAATTGATTTTCCCGAACTTAAAATCTAAGAGATTTAGATCAATCTGATACAACTGCAGAAATCCCTCTCTAAGTTACGTATCTCCAATATCTACAATTGCGTGACGATGCTATCCTCAATATAAATGAATGTTCTCATGTGCTGAAAATCTTGAATGTTGAAGGTGTCCATATGTTGACAGACAAAGCAGTTATCTGGAATGATAATATCATGAAAACGTTTGACCACTCTAGTCTACTAGGTGGAGAACGAGACCGTATCTGTGACCATAATATTCGACATTCATTAAATTTTATCCATTCTTACAAATACAACATACACAATAAGTTATATCTGCTATGACAAAATCGCTAAATCCTCGTGGAAGATATAAGCGATCCAATCGACGACGATCCACGAATTATTCATCCATTTATTGAGTGTTGTCGTCGGCGCAAGAGAAGATCTGCATAGTCGGCACCTCGTGTGACAAGAAATCTCACCACATGGAAAACCTATCATCACGATACCCTATATCTTAATTACTACCTATGTTGAATGTCGAGCTGCGAGATTTACATCACAAGAACTCGAATTTGAGTCGGCTTTATGTGTACACAGAGAAAAAAAAAATTGTGACATTCTTTTGGATTTTCTATATTAAACAAGAGCTAGAGCTACTTAGTATAGTTAAATTGTATTTCAAAATAATTAACATAATATAATCTGATAGCATAATTGTATAGTAAATGTTATTTAGTTTGTAGATAATCAAATTATATATATATATTAAAATAATATAACCTAATTTAAGAATAATTAAATTGCATATAAAAAATAAAAGCAATAGAACATAAATAGAACACTAAAATCCGCCCTGTGTAGTTACTTGAAAGGGCCTTGCCACAGAATTCCCGTTCCAGTCTGCTGAGCAGCTGCTCACTCATTCCTGTTTAGCTTAGCTGCGAACTTATAATACCTAAATCCATCTCGGCATGGTGATTTAGAATTTAGATGGCGTCCGCTATTTTTAGCGCCCACTTAATTTGGCGGTTCTAGGATCAAATATAGTAGGCGGCAAGTAATAATGACTTACGCGGCAAGAAAGCTTAAGTAGAGCAAGTAATGTAACGTGAGAATGTAAAAAAATATTATTATTACCTATAATGTGCTCTTATAGACTTTTAATGTTATAAGTAGATAAATTCATTTTATTGTCTTTGTAAATAATTGTATCAAAGGTATGAAGTTATAGTTTGTTTAATTAGTTTTGGGAGGAACTTTGTTTATTGAAATTTATTTTTAATGACTTTGGTTTTGGTTTATTTTAAAGTAATAATAATAAGATAAATCTATTTTAAAAGGTTTTGGTTTAATTTAAAATAATAAGATAGGGAGTATTTTATTTACAAAATAATTAACTGACCAATAAGATTTAATATTGAATTTGGAATTGATACGTTTCAAATTTCAATTTAGATCCTGTATTAACAAAAATGGGCTCAATGCAACCAAGGTCGTCTTAAAATGAACCAAAACCTGAAGCATAGTTCCATGACATTGTTCTTCAGTAAATAGGGTAAAACTACAATTCCTCGATTTTTATAACTCTCTAGAAAACAAATCGCCAAAAAAACGAGGCTATTTGAGTGTCAGTTATCCCACGATGGGGCACTGATTGTTGTCGTATTTGACAGAATAGATGAAGGTAACACACACGTTAGGTTCTGATTAAAAATATAGGCTATTAACCATTGTATCCCAATTAAAAGTATAGGCTATTGACCGTTGCATCATTTTAACTTGACACGTTTAGGTCTTCAGCAAGTAGCATTCCTAACTTCCTATCACTAAGGGGCTGAGGCTCCGGACCTAGTGACGCGTTGGAGCTCCATGCAGGTTGGCCATTAAATTTGCCCAACCACAATGCAGTTAAGAAGAGCGCCCGATTTGAATAAATCCCCCCCCCCCCCCAAAATGAAAAAGACGTCAATGAAAAACCACGTCCCAGTTTCTTCCTGTCTGTCTGATAATTTCTCTCTACAGAGAAAGCTTCTCTATGCCAGTACGTGGCCGACGCTTGGTTGCTTGATTCGTCGATTTTCTGAGGTTGGTGAAGTGAAATTATCCCCTTGAATAACACTTCAACGGATATTCTATTGGTTCCTCTACAGAACAACAACAAGAAGTCGGGGTTTTCACTTTGAATCATCTTTGATTTTTTTATAATTATTTCTCAACCATAAGCACAAGCACAAGTATCAGATATATATAATCATGGATGCAATCGTATGCATGCTACCATCTCATTAGGTCTTCAGCTATATTACCATTGTGTTGTCCTCATTGTACCTGCCGCAAATATCCTAGATTGGAAAGAATGAAATGATAGATAAGCATAAGGAAAGTTAGTATAGTAGATCACAAACAACATCTCCCTCCACCCATACATCCCGGCAAGCATTTTCAGTAGCAAGCATCCAGCTCCAACATCAAGCATGAAGATTGTGAGGGATCGAGCTAATTCTTTGAGATAGAAAGGCATATGAATAAGCCTGTTATTGTTCTATGTACATTTTGCATGAGGCGATGGGTAGATTCATTGTTTTTTGCATGTTGACTTCACCCAACAGGTGCTCCAATCAATAAGTCTTGCAAATCTAACCCCTATGATGAAGCTTTTCATTATTTGACCAGTAAGAAATTAAAGTTTGCCCCAGATGTCTTATTGTGTAGCATCGAAGGGTCATTTGTAAGACTTTAATTATGAATGCTCTTTGTGACATTCAAGTCCATGTTTGCAAAGGATCTCAAGTGCGAGTTAGCCCATAAAAACAAACAATTTGAAAGAAGGTGCATGAAGAGGAAAAGAGGTATCAACTGATAATGATAGATAGCTTCGAAACAAGAGAAGCAATCAAGTTAAATTCCTTATGCTCTCCAAGTTGATTAGGTAGACTACATATGGAGACTAATTTAGTGATTAGATCCATCCTTAGAAAGGGTCTCCTCCATTTCCTATTAAGAATGGTCCCATTTGTGGTGGAATGTTCATTCCATAAACTAGGGTTCATAATAACTATGGCACCTAATGCTTTCTCTTCAATGCCAAGTTCAAGATGTTAATTTCTTTTAGATTACTAATCTGCAACTATATATTAGGATTCTCATACATGATAATTTGTTGAATTGCATGAAGGAAATCAAACTGTAAGACCTTCTAGTACACCCCAAGTAGTAAAGTAGGAGGCCTACCAAGTCAATTCAATGAAAGACACAAGGTGAAGGACCAATTGATACACCTCAACCAAAAGGAAATATGCATGTTCACTCTCACAAAAGTAAATGAAAGCAAGTAGAAAGGATTTCTAGGACAACAAAAGAAGAAAGGAAAGCTTGTTCCCTTTAATACATTTTTTTTTGGACATTTTAGGTTGTCCAAGCAAACAAAGTTGACAAAAGAGACAAAAAAATGAAGGCCTTGAATAGACAAATGAAGGCTCAAAGTAAGAAGTTAAATGCTTTGGATGAGGAATTAAAAGACCAAAATAGAAAGTTAAAGGCTCAAGGCTAATTGTTGAAGGGCCAAAATAAGGATTTAATGATCCAAAATAAGAAGCTTAGAAGTAAATTGCATAAAACTTAATCTGTTCAACAATTGAAAACAAATCACTCCAATTCAGTATGTTACGCCTTAGAGGAAAAGTTTCTTCCTCCTAAAAACTCTAACCCTATGAATTCAAGAGAATTTTTTAAGGATAGTGTTGGTAGCAATTGACAACAAAGCAGTCCAATTTGGGTGTCATTTTTTATTCCTTATATAAAAAAGGGTCTTCCTCCTCAAAACCCCTAACCCTATGGATTCAAGAGATTTTTTTTATGACAATGTTACTAAGACACAATAGGTAATCGATACGAGTTTAAATGATATCATAACAAATACATATTCCATTGCATCTTTGAAATTTGGTCTCTAGAAATGGCAAGGAAAGGAAGATCTATATGATCTAGGCATACTTCACAAGGAACAATACCAACAGGAATAGAAGAGATGAAGGAGCAATGGTTTTCCAAATATTCAGTTGAGGAGCAGAGATGGAAGGTCAGGATAGAAGCTAGCCAAATCTAAATGAAGGTTAAACAACATGAAGTATATAGGGCTTGTGGTTTGGCTATGCAAGGCCTCTCCAATAGGCCACCTTTTAGGGTGTATTCTATGTTTTTACATTAATAATGGACTAAGCCAAGATTGAAAAGGTTGGAAATAGGTAATCAACATGAGGTCGTTGATATACACTATTTTGTTGACATGTACTTCTCATCCTAGGAGCAAAATTTGTTATGTGATCTATATCAATTTAACTTCTTTCCCCAATGCAAAACTAGATGGAATCCAAACCCTTGTGTTGGGGATATTCAATTTAGGTCTTTTACATATTTTATGTTCAATAAGGTTCAATAGAAATAAGGGTGGGACTTACATGGAAAAGTTGAGGCTTCCTCTAGTTTGATGATAAGGGATAAATATTCCATACTAGATATGATCATTCTTGACCATAAATTTTTTTGGCATTCATATCTTCTCAATAATCCATTATCAATCTTTACATCTTCTCAATTTCCAATGGCTTCTTTTCCTTCACCTATACCATTTTCTTGCTAGTTTTTCTTACCTCATTGTTGCATCGGTGTTCATCTTCAGCAGCAAAGACACCAACAACAATTTGAACTTCAAACTCTTCTATAGCACAAAAGGTGCAACAGTGTTATAGGAGAATGACAACAAAGGGAAGAATTAGGGGGCACATGTAGCCTCAGTGTTCTAGTATAGTCTTTGTCATAAAATTTAACAGTTTGAGTTTAGTTCAAAATAAGAGAGCTTTTCTATTTTTGAGTTTCTTTTCCAGTTTAGAAAAAGTGTTTTTCCAATTGTATAAACCTTAGATTAGATGCCTCTTGCATGAAGAATTATACTCTAGGAGGAGGGCAACTGTTGGATCAAAATCTCTTTCTTTAAATAACCCAAGTTCTACGTAGTTAAAGACCCAACAAAACCCCTTTTCACCAGCCCTTTCGGCAACAACCTGCGAGCAGACTGAGGTGTCACCCAAGGCGAAGTTATGGGAGATTACAGAAGCAAGTTTATGTAATTAGGTGATGCGTGGTTATGAGACTGGCTCTGGCAAAGTTATCCCTACTTTGCATGTACCACCAATACTACTATGCACATATGCAACTAGGCACCTCGTAGTTACCACAATACATACTTCATTGATTTAGTGTTACCTATGAAACTACGCATTCATCATATTTAGAATTACTTGCATATTCAAATATATGTTTCCAACACTTAATATATTATTATCATCAACCATACATGTGAAAATACATATAAAAGCATGAACATACATAAGCATAAACATAAACAATCTCACAAATGCAATCACACAACACAAGTATTTACATGGTTCACCCCCTAGATGAGAGCTACGTCCATGGGAACTGTTGTTTATATTAATAGGAAGGGTCAACAGTTCCAGTCTGCACACATAGCTGCAGACTCTTCTCTACAATAGATCTCTACGCACACAGTTGCAGAGCCTCTTTCTCTCTTTTTTGGGCCTAGATCTAACTTACAAAAGATCAATACAACCATAATCCTCTAATACCAACCCTTTCATATACAAAATTTCCCCTTTTCTAGTTTGTTCCCGAGGGTCACATCTTTACAATAGTTATGGGCCAAAACCCCATAGCACCCTTAAACCCCACAAAACGACGTAGTTACCCCACTAACCATACTTTGCCATAACTTCTGAGCTACTTCGCTTGTCCTCGGCTGTCCTTTGCGTCGCTTCCTTGGATGTGACGCTCTTCTGACAACCGCTTGCTCTGACAGTACGGCGTTGACTGTACCATGGCGCCTTCTTTGCACCATCCTGTCTCTTTACTTCTTTCTCTTGTAGCTCGATAGCCCGTCGCTTCTTCCTTAAATGCTCCAACTACTTCGCTGATCCTTAGTACTTCGCATTTACTAAGGGGACAGATCCTTATCTCCCACTCCCCTTCACTCCACGCCCTACTCCCGAGAATTGCGGAGTTGTTTCTCCCAAAAATGGCTAATGTTAGGCCTCACCTAACTTGTAATTCTGCCATCAAAATGTCCTTTGACTTGGACTACTCCATCAAAACTATGTCCACTTAGGCTGCGCCCAACAGTCCCCTAACACTCACATGTGGCTCGCCCTTGAGCCACTCTGACTAGGTTATTCCATCTGTGCACCCTTTGAAATGTTTGATTTTGCAGTGAAATATTGAAATGTTGCGCTTAAATTCGCAACTCTATCCTTGGCCTCTTGCTCAAACTCCTTGATTGTTTCGAGCATCTCGTCTGAGATGGGTTCTAGAAGTTGTTCCTTCACAATATCTTTTGTTGCCCAGATTCCTTGCAACTTATGCTCAATCTCTTCTGAAAGTGCAAGTGCTTCTTCCTGTAGTGGCTGCAACTTCGTTGATGCTTCAACTTCCTTTTTCCTCAATACTTCCAACTATTTATGAGGCTCCCTCTTCTCACCGAACTTCTGGATTCTTTTCCTTGGTGGCAAATCCTTCATAGCCATATTCACAGGATCAAGCTCCTTCTTCCTTTGCTGTACCTCGTCCTGGATTTTCTTCAATCTGGTTCTTCCTGCAGCATGGCCCGGACTTTAGAAATTTCATCCAATAGGCTTTGACATCTCGCCAGTTCTATGGAGATGTTTTCTTTGGAAGCCTTCAATGCTTCGGGGCTTGCTTCTTTATCTTGCTGCGATGTTTCAGATTGTTGTTGAGCCTCTAAATCAACAACCTTCTCTTTATGGGAGATCTCCATTTCCATCATTTCTGGTCCTTAAGACTGTCCATAGTGGCACTAATCTTAAGTATGGTTGATCCTACCTCCGGCTCTTCATCACATTCAGGAATCTTCGCACAAACTGCTGAAACGGTTTCTTTTATCTTTCGATGCTTCTTCTATGCATACTCGAGCTCCTTAGTTTTCAGTGCTCATTCATCTTTTAGATCCTTATAACTTTCTTCCAGCTTCAGATGCTGGTTATAAGAGACTAAGTCTCTATCGTGGATTTCCTCTACAATTTGCATGTGCAGATTATGTAACCCCTCTATGGGTAACATCCCAACATTGATTTCTAGATGTGTGAGTTGCTTCGCACTTTCAGCAAGGTCATCAGTTGGAAATACAACATTCATTAGCTCAATTCTCACTAGCCGAGGTCTCATGTTGAAGGTAGGATCCTTCCTTTTCCTTTGGCTTGATTCTCTCGATCGATCATCAGAATCTGATTCTTTCACCAAGTCTTGTTGGACTTGTTCGACTCTTGCAACCAGACTCTTCAATTTTGTGAGGCTCTCCATTATGCCTGTTTTTGCTACCTCTTCCTTCATTTCTTTCAATGACAGTGTTTCTTCAATATGCCCTGATACTCTGGCTGCGATGCACTCATAGTCATCATCATGCAGCTGCGCATATAGTGGAGGCTTGGTAGCTTTGGTATTCTTCCTTTGTGGTCCTTCTGGAACGGTTGTGTTGGGTTTCTTCCTCTTCTCGCCTGCTCCTTGGCTAGGTTCTGGGTTCTAGGTGATTTTTGTCTCATTACCTTTGGCTTCTGGATCTCCCGCTTCACTTTCTTTGGAAGTGGTGATCAGTGTGGCTAGCGCATCATCCTTCCATTCTGGTGGCCAATATTCCATGATCAAGTCGATTTTCTGCGCATCGAGCTAATATAACCCTTTAAACCATTCAGGAGGCGTAATTAAAACTCGCGACTGTGTGTAAATGAAATGCAGTCCGACTTTGAATGTCATATTCTGCATATAGTGAGCCGTTATTTTCTTGGTGATACGTGGAGTCTATTGAATGACTTTGCGAAGTCTATTTAATGACTTCGCATAACTGCTCATAGTAGGTAAGCAACTGTTTGTTGTTCAGCCTTTGTCGATCTAGATTCATTTTTTATCACATGTTAGCAAATCTCGATCCTCGACAATCTTCAATGAATACCGGGAGACCCTACTGGTAGCGAGGTTGCTTCCACCCTACAAAGGAAGCCAATGCCAGTAACCAACTATAGTGGAATGGAGATACGTTTTCCTGTGTCTCACGGATGTCTTCTAAAAAATCGTTCAACGGGTAACTCACCCAATTGTACTGAAAGCCATCCTTAGCCTTCGCAGCTAAGCACACTGCAGCAGCTGGTACTTCATTTGGTCTGCACTTCCTTAGGATCCTTCCTACGAGGAGATGAACTATAAAGCGCATGGCTTGATCCTTGATTCCTGCGGTTACGTAACCATGTCTTCCTTTACTTAAGCTGAATTCATTCTTCATTCGCGCAGCTAATTCTTTATCCTTGTTTTTCCCGACGAACTCAGCAGCAGGATCGGCACCCCTTTTACATAGGTTCGTGATCCTGATAATGAGGTCAATGTTAATGTCCACCTTGCGATCCAACCATAAGTACCCCTGGTGTGTGCATGACAGTAGCGTGCGCACCACGACATTAAGCTCATGACTTCTATCAAAGTGTGGGATGCGCAGTAGGGTAATTTTTAAGGGCGAAATTTCACCAATTAGATATTTTTCAGACTTTTTTTCAAAAAATAAATTCATTATTTGGTCATTTTTAGTCTCTAATATCGCCTAATTTACATAAAATATGTTTTTTTATCATAATATTCGCCAAAATTTACACATTTCAGTAGTAAATTGTATGTTTCATATTTAATATTCACTTACCTATCTATATACATGTTTTCTTCAATAAAAAATAATCGCCTAGGATACTATACTTAAGTATAATATTAGAATCCTTAAAAAATACCCTGATGCGCAGTAGATTAAACAATCCAAATGGGTTTAATGGCGCAGCCCATTCCCGCGGGAGAATTGTCTATTACTTGGTAATTTCATCATATTTTATGTACATATACTGATCTCGATGGATTGTGGAAACTTGTCCTGCTGTAATAAATCATGATTGAAAAATTTGTAGTCGGGAATTATACCTATCAAATTATCTCTAAGCCGCACATGGCTTGACATAGGCGGCATGGGAAAATCATACTGAGGATTCTTTATGAGAAGCACGTTTGGCACGTCGCTTCTCCTTGGAGGGATATACTCTGAAATAATCCATATTGGTCTCTCCTGGGTCTCTAGTGGTGGGATTGGCTTTTGAGCACTCGTGGCCTTCAGCTTTCCCTTGTCAGTGGCCTTGTGAGCTTGTCTTTCTTTTGCTTCGGTTGATTCCTCGGTGAGTACCTATAAGAGCCATCACGTTCTGGAACATATGGCTTCATGGGCGTCTTCATAACTCCTTGCAGACCAAAACATTTGAAATCACTCAAAACTTATTCTAATGTCAACTGCTCAGACATTATACTGTCGGGCAACTATTGCTTTCAACTGGTAAATACTTAGAAACTTATAGGCAGTAAAAATTGAAAATTTGTAGTAAAACCGGTAAGTAAATAGTCCTTACTATTTATAGGCCTCTTAACACTATGGTGTGCCCAAAAACGGCTATCTTAGAATTAAATTCTATGTCCATTGGCCAAATCTATCGTAGATCTTGGTCCTTTCCCTTCTTTGAATGCATCTTCAATGGACGAATATGCCTTAATTGCGGAAACATGCAGTTTCCAAAAATACTGTATAACGACTACTTTTCCGACCAACAATTGTAACTGTTTGTTTTCCTTAACTTTGCTAGAGGTCATACAACTGCGAAGTTCATTGCATATTTCTCATTGCTTACTTCTAACTTCGTAGTGTGAGCCTTCTCTGTTAGCGGAGATGTGAGTTACGAGGTTCACTGCGCATTTCTCTTTCTTTGGTGTTAACTTCGCAGCGTGAACCTTCTCTTGCTTCGCAACTCAGCTTGCCATGTGTGCTTCAAAGCACAGCTTCCATTTGCATGAAAAATTCACATTTTACAAAAATTGTGTGCAGACTCTTTATTCTGTCATTCTTAGTGTCCAGTTTCAACTACAAATGACACTTAGAAATTTTTTTCTCCTTGTTGATCAATTGATGCCTATAGGAGTAGGATTATCCCTGTAGGGGTTTATTCTACTTCCATTAATGAGTCCTGGTAGGTTTTCTCTTAGCAAGGTAGCTAGCTGAACTGTGCCACCATTAGTAACATGTTTGACAACATACGGTCCTAACGAGTGCATTTTAAATTTTCCAGGAAATTTCATGTACTTACTATCATAAAGGAGGACAAGGTCTCCTACCTGGAAGAATTTATACTTGATGTGCCTATCATGCCATGCTTTTTCTATGTCTTTCTGCACTTGTTGGTGAAAACCTGCAATGAAGTGATCTTCCTCTAGTCCAACTAAGTGTAGTAGTATTTCTTCCATTGTCTCTTCATCAGCCATATCTGTGAATCCTACAATCCTCAAGCTTGGAACTATGTATTCCATTGGCATAACAGCTTCATGTCCATATGCTAACCTGAAAGGTGTGTAACCTGTCAAATTATTGAAAGTTGTCATATATGCCCATAATACCGCTGGTATTCACAGATCCCAATCATCCTTATTTGTATTTCATACCTTGGTCAATGCATTTTCCAGCACTTTGTTAAAAGCTTCAATAGTGCCATTAGCTTGTGGATGATATGGTGTGCTCTTCTGATGGTAGATCTTGAATTATTCTGTCATAGCTTCAATAGTCCTGTTCAGGAAATGGTTTCCTTGATCGCTAATTAGGATTCTCGGACATCCAAAACTTGTTAAGTTATTCTCAAAGATAAACTGCACGACAGCAACTGCACTATAGTCCTTCACTGGTTTTTCCTCTGCCCATCTGGTTACATAAGCTGTAGCTATGATGATATATCTCAAACGAGTTTGATTTCCTAGTGGGTTAATAGGTCCCACAAAATCAATAGCCCACTTATCAAATGCTTCCAAGGTCAGTTGTGGCATCAATGGCATCTCATTTCTATAGGATGGATTCCTTGTCCTTTGGAAAACATTGCAACTTCGGCAATGTTCCTTTCAATCCTTGTGTAATGTAGGCCACCATAGTCCTACTCTTAAAATTTTCTGCACAGTAGCTCT
This sequence comes from Larix kaempferi, assembly GCA_027924585.1. Classification (NCBI taxonomy): domain Eukaryota; kingdom Viridiplantae; phylum Streptophyta; class Pinopsida; order Pinales; family Pinaceae; genus Larix; species Larix kaempferi. Next base: position 3,956,177 of record BSBM01000512.1, on the reverse strand, counting down.
TCCTGCGTAGTGCCCCCTAGATACCCCTGAATTTGCTTCAGAAAGTATGTGAAGAACCTGCAACAATTAATTAATGAGAATATGCGAGATAGCAGAAATAATAGAACTAAGAATCACTTTTATTGATCGCGGGCCACTTCGAGGGGGAAACCTCCTTTAAGCAAGCTCAATAAAAATAACTTCACGGTACCTTCATTGGTCTCAACACAAACTTATATACTAAGTCTAGGTGCCAATACCATCGGTCAATACCATGTGTCAATACAAACCATGGGCCAATACAAAATATGGATCAACAATTACTACGGGACGACTTACAAAGCATATGCGTCCAACAACAATAATACAAAGTATGGATCAACAAATACTACGAGACGACTTACAAAGCATATACGTCCAACAACAATATACTAACAAAGTAAATAGAAAGGTTGACATGGGTTCCTAACATCCCCTCTCCCTTAGAAAAAGCTTTGTCCTCAAAGCTTTAGATGTGGAAATTGATGCAGAATTTGGAGTGGTTCCCCTGTAGCATCCTCGGGTTGCATTCTGGGCCACTGATGCCTTTTGAGTTTCAAGAGGATTGCTTGGAAGGCTACAGACGAAGAAGAACCATATCATCTATGTGAAAAGTGTGCTCTGAATGATGTTGATCGGTTTGTTGTTTCAGTCGAATTTTTGCCATGTGAACATTGTCCTGCAAAATGAGAAGAATCTGATCGTGGTTTCGAAGAACCGAGTCAATTTTCTGAACTGGGGAGATGCTGAGGGTGTATGGAAGAAGAACTGGCGGTGCCTATCCATAGACTGCTTCATATGGTGTCCTTGTAGACGTGGTATTGGACCATTGGAGCACTTATAGGAATTCCATAGAAATAGTTGTCCAAATTTGTGTAGGGATGGGCAAGGGTTCGAGCAGTCCCGAAAGGAGTGTCGTTTCACCCTTGCTAACCTGGAAAGTATCACAGTCAACCACCATATGTTGAACTGTCATTTTTATTCCTTGCCAAAAGAAGTTACATTGTTCCCGGTCATACTTTTTAAGGAACCCAGATTGCCCAGCCAATGAAGAAGCATGGAGTTCATAGAAGAGATAGCCCTGTTGAATAGATTGCAACCAGTTTGGAACAAGTAGAGAAATAGATGTAAGATAAACTGGATCATCAAATGTGCGAGAAGGAGCATCTGCCACCATATTGTCCTTACCCTTCTTGTAAGTGATCACATAGTCATAACCCATGAGTTGGATAACCCATTTTAGGTGTGCTGGGGAGGAGACCCGTTGTTCCAAAAAAATTTCCAGACTCTAGAGATCAGTCTTGATGCATAAATAATTCCCTAACAGGGATAGATGCCACTTCGGTACTGCATGCAAAATACCCATCATTTCCTGCTGAGATGTAGATGCGGCTAAATGCTTACCGGAAAGGTCTCTTGAAGGTGGCAATCCCACTGGTGCAACAAAGACACCTGCATATCTATCCAAGGAAGTAGTGGAGACCGTTGATGGTTGCATCTGAATGGAATGGAGCTGAGAGATGACACCATGTGAATTCTTCTTAAGGATCTTTTCTAGGCGATGTGAACTGATGATGTAGAGAGACCCTGGTTGTAAGCCCGTAAATTTGTGTTGTGTCCCATTGACTAAAAACTACATCCAAAGTTCAACAAAATCCCATAAGATGGGGCCAAGTGTGCGTAACCATTATATGCCCAAAACCACATCACATCCACCTAAGGGCAAGGAAAACATGTCATAGCACAGGCTATAATATTCCACAGAGATATGCACATTGTGACAATTTCCTTTGCAAGGTAAGGTGCCCCCATTGGAAACCATGAATTCAAAGTTGGAGCAAGGATGGACAAAACAATCAGCCTGTTTGGCGATCCGGGGGTCAATGAAGTTATGAGTGCTAACAGAATCAATGAGTATTGTAAGAGGAAGCTTCTTGAAGTAACCCCTGACCCACATTGTTTGGGGGGTGGTGACGCAGGATAAGGCATGGAGAGATATCTCTGGTTGGTCGTCCTGAGATAGGGGGTCAACAAGCGGCTCCTAAATGTCGACCTGATCATCCATTGTATCTGGAGCTTCTTCACCAATTTTAGAGGCAGGCGGAGAATCCATATCCAAGAGATAGAGCTTTTGTTGAACACATTTATGTCCCCGAGTGAATTTCTCATCACAATTATAACAAAGCCCTTTTTCTCTACATGCTTGCATCTCTGTTTCAAACAAATGCTTGATAGGAGTTGGTCGAGGAGCTGGAAGGATGGGAGGTTGTTGAGAACCCATATTTCGAAAGTGGACAAAAGTGGGTTTGGAGCTCTATTGGGCTACAATCTTGTCTTCTTCCAACTTAGCCAACCCTAGGGCTTCCATCATTGTGTTGGGACAAAACATTTTAACCTCTAAGCGGATTTCATCCTTAAGACCACTGATGAAACAACTCCTGTAGAATTCCTCAGATAATCCTTCTGTGTGATTGGCTAGTTTCTCAAATTCCGTTTGATACTCTATCACAGTGCCAAGTTGGTGAAGTTTAGTGAGGGCACCTGTGAAGTCATCAAAATCACTAGGACCAAATTGTTGTAAAAGGAGCTGGCAAAAATCTGGCCTTTTTGGCTCTTCATGAGCCTTGATGTACCAACGGTACCATTGAAGAGCTTCCTGTTCCAAATGAAATGATGCAAGTGGAACTTTGGTGACATCAAAAGTATTATGCACACTAAAATAATGTTCTACACGATAGATCCAGCCAGTCGGATCAGTACCATTGAAGCAAGGAAAATAAAGCTTCGGACCACGGAAATAGCTGGAAGAAGAGAACCCATTGTCTAATGAAGACTCAAATTGTCATTGGTTGTTCATGGTTGAATGCTCAAGATGGAGGCCGAGAAATTTTTCATCTAGATCCTGGAGTTTGGTTTGGATGGCTGCAAATGCTTCCTCCATGGTTTTTGCTTCTACGCGGGTGACAACCATCACTAGGAGTAGTTTTTTTTTTTTGGAATGGATAGAAAAACAAAAACAGAACCTTATTTAGTAAAGGGAAATTTGGATTTGGTAAAAACTCTGATGGGTAATTGGGGTTTGATTAGGTTTTGGACACTGTCGAATGGATAGGGAAGCAGAAAATGAGGATTTCAGAAGCGAGGTGAAAGAATGGAAAATTTTGTCAGAGAGGGACAAAGAAGCAGAAATAGGGAATGAACACGGTGGCAAAATTTGAAGGCGATTGGGTGAAAATTAAAGAAGTTATGGAAAACCCTAAAAATAGACAAATGTGGGATTTCAGGCTTTGGGAAGTGGAATTTGGGATAGGGTCCTCAAGAATGAAAGATGCAGAATGGAATTACAGGGGTGTCAGGGAAGTTTCAAGGGAAACGACGTGAAAACAAGGTAGATATGGCGAAAAAACTGAATTTTATACCTTTTTTTCCAGAATGGATCTGCTACGGCGCAGAAGGGAGCGAAAACAGATGGATCTGCAATGACGCGAAAGTGATCGAAAACAGATGGATCTAAAACGATGCTAAATGGATCTGAAACGGATGGATCTGGAATGGCTTTCAGAATGGATTTGAAATGGCTCGGAATGGATCCGAAACAATGCGGAAGTGATCGGAAACAGTTCAACTGAAAATAGATATGGACCCTAGGTATGTTCAGCTTCCTAATAGTTTAGGGTTTTCACTCGGCCACCGATGATGTCTAATAGCTTGCGTATTGGGGCAATACCCCTCACTCCATGGCTCAGGTAAAATTGATAACTGCTTTGCAACAAACGACAACTCTTCATTTACCTCACGGGTGGGAATTAGTCAATCAGGTAGGGGTCGTTGCCCTTTTCGGTGGCAGGTCCTCTCAATGGGCCAACTACTTTGGGGTTCCTTTGGTACTCCTCACAATGAGTTTTAGGGCTTATTCCCAAGTACTTCCCACAGTTAAGCGGATAGGGATTATTCCCAAATGTGAACTTGCAACAAATGCGAAAAAAAAATTGGCATAAATTCCACCCAACGAGCCCAAGAAAGTGCTCTGATACCAGATGTGAAGAACCTGCAACAATTAATTAATGAGAATATGTGAGATAGCAGAAATAACAGAACTCAAAATCACTTTTACTGATCACGGGCCACTTCGAGGGGGCAACCTCCTTTGATCAAGCTCAATACAAATAACTTCATGTTACCTTCATTGGTCTCAACACAAACTTATATACTAAGTCTAGGCACCAATACCATGTGTCAATACAAACCATGGGCCAATACAAAATATGGATCAACAATTACTACGAGACGACTTACAAAGCATATGCGTCCAACAACAATAATAAAAACTATGGATCAACAAATACTACGGGACGACTTACAAAGCATATGCGTCCAACAACAATATACTAACAAAGTAAATAGAAGGGTTGACATGGGTTCCTAACAAAGTATCATCGGTTTCTCATGTTCTAGTATGCATCTGCGCAACACTTCATCCGGTCCTAGCTTGTATAATTGGCCTACAACTATAGTGAAATTAGTTGCTTTTACAACCAACTATTTCTTCTATTGCGTAGTAAAATCTGTAGGTGCTAAGCCTGTAATCAGGAATTCAATGATATCCTTGTAGTAGTCATCTGCTATATGAATAGAAAATAACTGTGCATCTTGTAGACTATCTTCCAAATTACTAGATTCTTCACCTGATTCGATTCTAGAGAGGTGGTCAAGTCCTGAATTCAATCTTCCTGGATTAATAATGATTTCAAAATCATACTCCTGAAAGAATAATATCCATCTGCATATTCTCCCCCCTAACACTATTTTATTGACCAAGTACTTCAAATTTGAATGGTCAGTAAACATACAGAAATGCGAACCTAGCAGATAGTGTCTGAACTTCTGCAATGCATATACCATATCTAAGCCTTCTCTTTCTGTCGTGGTATAGTTCTTTTTTGCTGAAGATAGATTTCTGCTTGAAAATGGTATGGGATGGTCGATGCTTCCCTCTCCTGGTTGAGCTAGCACGATGCCCAATGCTATGGATGAAGCATATACATATACATGGAATGGTTTACTCCAGTCTAGAAAAACTAGAATCAATGCAGTGACCATTATTTATTTCAATGTATCCAATCCTTTCTGGAAATATTAAGTCCAAGTGTACTTCGCTTCTTTCTTTAGTAATTTCTCCATAGGCGCATTGATCTGTGCATATCCCTTGATGAACTTTCTATAGTACCCTGTGTGTCCCAATGTAGTGCGTAGTTGTTTCATTGAATTAGGTGTTGGTAGGTTCACTATAACTGTGATATTTTTTAGGTCATCCATTAGTCCCTGTTTACATACAATGTGTCCCAAAATAATTCCATAAGGAACACATAATATGCTTTTCTTTAGATTCAAGGAGATTTGATGTTGTCTACACTTTTCTAACATCATTCTTAAGTTCGCATAATGGTTCTTCAGTAAACCAAATACTGTCCAATCATCAAAATACACTTCTAATAATTTATAGATAAAATCTTTAAATGCAGCAACAACGACTCTGGAAAAGATAGCAAGTGCATTTTTCAAACCAAAGGGCATAACTGTGTACTGAAATGATCCCCATTTAGTAGCAAAGGTAGTCATATGTCTGTCTTTTGTAGCAATTTTTATCTGATGATATCCAGAAAATATATCAGTGAATAAGTATGCTTCATTTCCTCCAACATTATCTAGTGCTCCGTCTGTAAATGGAGTCAGAAATGGATCATACATCGAGGCATCATTTAACTTCCTAAGATATACATAGATTTTGATCTCACCTTTAGCTTTCTTATCCTGGATAACCATGGGACTTACCAATTCTGATTCTTCTATTGGCTCAATAATTCCTACATCAAGCATCTTATCAATCTCTGCATTTACTCTTTCTTTGTATCTAGGATTCAGTATGTAGGGTCTTTGCTTGATAGGATTTGCATTTGGATTGAGATGTATTTTCATGACTCCCAAGTCACCTAAAATGCCTTTCATTTTAGAGAACTTGATAGGAAATAGGTCTTCATATTTACGCAGTAGGTTTGTAATCTGTCCTACTATTTATTCATCCCATTAGTCCCCTATAGAAGCGAACTTCGGTTCATCCTTAGTACCAATGTTGATCTTTCTAGTCTTCACAAGGCTACTCAGTTCTGGAATTTCTAGGTCAGGTCCTTCTACTTCGCATTTTCCTTCGGACTTGGGTATGTTTATATCGCATGGATATTCATCTTCATCTCCATCTAATGCAACCTTGTAAAATTCCAGTGCATGCTCTAACTGTATTTCCCTATCTGGTTGTTTGTACATAGGTGACAGTGCATCATTGAATACCTTTTGTTTGATTATCCGGAAAGCCTCATGAATACTTGGACAATCATCCTCAAAACTAAAATTCGCTTAGAAGTCCTTTGTCATAATGGACTATTCTATCATTCCTTTATGAAGTTCTGCCTCTATGTACCGATTCTTTGGAATTTTCTCCAATGTGTGCACAAACAGGTGAACCCACTCTGCTTGCGGTCTATGTTTCCATGCTTTAAAAAAAAACTCTATGTGATATCTAGGATCAGTCTGTCCATTATATTTTACTTGCACAATCTTAGTTTATTCTGTAAATCCGATTTCCATCATGTGTTTACACTATTCCCATGTGGTCAGGTTCTGCTTATGCGTAGCCCACCATCTGGCAGGTGTAGCGTGCAATGCTGTATCTAAAGCTACTAACTTCTATTCATCTGAGACTGCTACAATATATTCTTGAAGGAATATGTGAATATTACTCAACCCATCATAAATAGGAATTGAAATCACCTCTGTTCCAATCCAACGTAGTGACTTTGTTATCTGTGTGCATCGTATTGATGATACTTCATGCATTCTTCTCTGCCAATTCTCCAATCATGTGTCTGACTTTGATATGCAAGAACTGTCACATCTCCAACTCAATGTTCCATCATCTGTAGGGATAATTTAGCCTGATCGATTCACTGTCATCTTGTATATATTATTAAGGTCTTGAGTTCTTCATTCTTCTCTTATTGGTTCAATATATCCGGTTCCTTGTGCAGGATCCAAGGGTGTGATGACCCTAATATTCGGTCCTTCAAATATCATCTTCTTTTTCTTCAAATTGATAATAGCGAGTTTATCAATTACCCAATCTATACCCAATAGTGCAGGATATGGATTGCTATCATCTATGATCTCAATAACTTTGAAGTCTACTCTACTTCGCACTCCATCAATGTCTACAAGGACATTTGAAAATCTCCCAAAAGGTAGAACCTTTTGTTGATTTTCTAGTCTCAACTGTATCGGTGACCATGATAACTTTGGATTTCCCATTTGTTCCCATGTCTGCTTTGTCAAGACATTCATATCTAAGCCTAAGCCAAGAATTATCTGGTCCATTTCAAAGTCTCTGATCTGTGCATTTAGTCTCATTTCTCTTCCAGTCCTTCTATGACTCTTGATATGGTGAACTGCGCTATGTGCTTCATTTATGGAATTACACTGCTCGTAATGAATGAATAGGATTTGTAACTCTGCTAAGGAATTTCCACACTTTAACAACTTAATGCAGCTTTGTAGGAACTGCGCAACAGGACTTATACGTGACCCATCATATGAAATTGGCATATCAATCACAGGCGTTAGTTCACTTCGCAATGGGATTCTTGTAGGCACAGATTGTGAGTTCTGTAAATATTTTCTAGATTCCATGAAGACTCATTTTTCTTTGTTAAGGTTGAAGGCGGGCATTTTTCCAGTCGCTTTTCTTTTACAAGCCTTTTCAGTACCCTGCTGTTTAGCTATATGGTCTTCAGAAGTTTCAGTTTGTTGATCCCTACATGTCGTAGTTCGGATTCATGTCACAACATGGATGTTGTGATCTTTATTTTGTTCTTCAACTGCGATCATCCGAATGTTCTAATTATGCGCTTCTGGTCTTCTTTCTTGCATTTTTCCTTTCAAAACAAGACATGCTTCAATGACATGGTCAAATGACTTATAGTACCTATAGGTAGTACAAGGGTTCTAATAGTATTTGGCTAGATGTCCTAGTTGAGCGCAGTTATAACATACAATCTGACCTCTTCCTCATCCTTGGCTAGTGTTTCGTCCTTTTCCTCTAAATCCACCACGTCCTCTATATGTTCCTTGATCATACTACGCATTTTCATTATCATTCTTCGTTTATCCTTGAACTCTGTAGACATCATGTTTTCTTTTTATCATGAGATCGTATGCTCTACAGTTGTTATCGTGATGGACAACTGACTTACAGAATGTGCAGTACAGGTTCTTTGGTGTCTGCACATATTTCTAAAGTAGGTAACAGTCCTATAGGAGATGTCCTCTACATTTGAAAATTTCACATAATGGGCCTTGTTGTTGATTCATTGGGTTCGGTGCTCCACTAGTGATGTAATCTCAGAATACAGGGGAGTGTTCTTTGGAATGTCCTTCTCCTTTAAATTCAGTACACCAAACCTCTTCTCTGGTTTATTTTCCTTTCTTCATGTCTTGTAGCTATAACATCAATTTTGCTAGCTGGGTCTGTATCTAAACCATCCCTATGCGAGTTTCTCCTATGGGAGAAGGCTCTAGCTTCATCGCAATTTCTAAAGCCTCTGTCTGTGAAGTAACCTTCTATTGCATGAGTGGTAATCAAATATGGGGCAACAATGAAGCTATGAACCATTCTTGATGATGTTGCGGTGCTATGTCAAAACTTACTTGATCTAACAATGCTTTAAATTTCTGATCAAATTCCCATATAGTCTCATTAGGCTTTTGTTTGATTTCTTTTAGCTCTGTGATGCATTAAGATTCTGACTTAGGTTTCTTAAACTCTCTTATCAATGTAGTTCTAATTTCTACTAATGTTCTATTCTGTCCCTTGAAATATTTCATGAACCATGTCAAGGCTCTATCTCTGAATGTAGTGACTAACTGATCTTGTCTTAAAACATCATCCTACACTTGCTTAACATTCCACACTGCTTCATAGAGAAACCAGTGTTGCTCTGGGTCTTCTAGACCAGTTCCTTTAAAGATAGGAAACTTAATGTCGTATTTCATCTTTCTTCTAGAGGTGTAGTATTATGAGATGGATTAGCTATGATACTACTTGGTTGATTCTAAGTATTAACTCCTGCAGTGTTACTACTACTGGTGTTATGTGAACTCGTAGTATTCCTTTCATCAACTAGAGGTTTCTACAGAGTGATAGGCTGATAGGTATTCGGTTTAGACTTTGTTTCGCTATCAGACTCACCCTGATATGAATGCATGTCACTTCTTAACTCAGTTTCTAGGGGTATGTGAGGTTCGGCTTCAGGATACCTCTTTCTAGTGCCCAACTTATATCTTTTGCCACTTTGCAAAGTATAAATATTTTCCTCAGTGTCACTATCTGTATTACTGAACATTATAGACTCAAATTCCTAGGGATTTTATTACATTCTTAAGACACATTTTTCTACTAACAACATTTTAACATATAAACTGAGATTTTTCAAGCACTTACCTCTGAACCCTTTGAAGAAATCACCTTCTACTGCACTGTAAGACTTTAGAGTGTCCACAGCAAATTCTGTAACATATCCTTCTAGTACGCTATCCCGCCAAAAGTCTACTTCCCTTGAAATTGGGCTATCAACCTCTTTATGCCTCTGAATCAGCTCTGGAGTCCACTTTGTAGGTTCTCCACCCTGAAATAGTTTTTTTGTTCTACAAGTCTTGATATCCACTCATGTAGCTCGTTATCGAAGACTGTGAAGAAGAATTCATGTATGTCAGAAAATAGGTATTTATGTAACCAATCTTCCGTAGATAAGAATGGTGTCTGTTTTCTTTCTTTGCAAACTCCTTTTCTATCTTGATCACCCAGTTCTGTATCTCTTTCCTCTCAGGATTCCAGTTATCAGAGCACATAGGAAATTCAAGCACGGCAACAGAACCATTTGTTGACTCAATACCTCTTTCTTTAACTGACTCGGGTTCTGCACAGTTAGAGACCCAAAGAAACCCCTTTTCATCAGCCCTTTCGGAAACAACCTGCGAGCAGGCTGAGATCTCACCCGAGGCGAAGTTATGGGGGATTATAGAAGCAATTTTATGCAATCAGGTGATGCGCAGTTATGGGACTGGCTCTGGCGAAGTTATCCCTACTTCGTATATACCTCCAATACTACTGCACACCTCGTAGTTACCATAATACATACTTCGTTGATTTAGTGTTACCTATGCAACTACACATTCATCATATTCAGAATTACTTGCATATTCAAATATATGTGTCCAATACTTAACATATTATTCTCATCAACCATACATGTGAAAATACATATAAAAGCATGAACATACATAAGCATAAGCATAAACAATCTCATAGATGTAATCACACAACACAAGTATTTACGTGGTTCACCCCCCGGATGGGAGCTACATCCATGGGAACTATTGTTTATATTAATGGGAAGGGTCAACAGTTTTAGTATGTGCACACAGCTGTAGACTCTTCTCTACAATGGGTCTTTGCGCACACAGCTACAGAGCCTCTTCTCTCTTTTCTTGGCCTAGAGTCTAACTTACAAAAGATCAATACAGCCATAATCCTCTAATACCAACCCTTCCCTATACAAAATTGCCCCTTTTATAGATTGTGCTTGAGGGTCACATCTTTACAATAGTTATGGGACAAAACCCCATAGCACCCTTAAACCCCCCAAAACGGCACGGTTACCCTACTAACCATACTTTTCCATAACTTCTCAGCTACTTCGCTTGTCCTCGGTTGTCCTTTGCGTCACTTCCTTGGCTCTGACGCTCTTCTGACAGCCGCTTGCTCTGACCACACGGCGTTGAATGTACCATGGCACGTCCTTTGCACCATCGAGCCTCTTTAATTCTTGCTCCTGTATCTCGACAGTCTGTCGCTTCTTCCTTAACTACTCCAACTACTTCGTTGATCCTTAGTACTTCGCATTTACTAAGGTGACAGATCCTTATATGCCACTTCGCTTTGCTCCACGCCCTGCTCCTGGGAATTGCGGAGTTGTTTCTCCCAAAACTGGCTGATGTTAGGCCTCACCTAACTTGTACTTCTGCCATCAAAATGTCCTTTGACTTGGAATACGTCGTCAAAACTGTGTCCACTTGGGTTGTTCCCAACAACAGCACTTGGATTTATTGGTTGTCCTACTCCAGTTGAGGTGAATTATTCCTAGGAAGCTATTTATGTAGGACTGGGTACTGATTTCTAAGGAGCTATGTTAAAGATAATGCAACAATGAGAGCCATTCCTTGGGAGGATGGAACCCTATTCAGTTAACTAGGGTTCCTGGTCAGTTAACAAGGAAATGTAAGTCCCTAGCATGTATCTAGGGCCTCTAGTAGTCTACTACGGTTCTTGGCCTGGGACCAAGTAGGTTGGAGCCATGGAAATTCCCCTATCTATCTCTAGGGAATTTTGGTCAGGGACCATACACTTTCTTGCTTATAGGGACCAACCAAATCCTGTAGGCTAAGACAGAGACATCTTGGTATGCAACCAAGAATATTCTTTGTCTGGGACCAAGCAGTTCCTGCAGGTACATATCTGGTTAGTTAACAAGGTGGATCTTAGTTAGCTAACCAAGATGATGATGTGTGATGCCGGCTCCTCTCCTCGGTCTTCGAGATAGTTAAGCTAAATTGTTTTCTCAAGGGACTAGCCACCCCTTGATGGAGTCACTAGCACTTGACCTTAGGAGCAGTCAGGAGGACCACATGATCACATCATCCAGTGTGGACCTTCCTTATATGGTGATGATGAACTTCCAGATATTGTATATAACACTTGTACATTTGAGAGAGAGATAAATGGGTTGTACCCCCACCTTGTTATTAAACCCTTGGTCTTGTGGTTAGAAAGGTTGTCTTCCCACCTTGTTTTTGTTGGTCTTGTGGGTAAAGGATTGTCCTCCCACCTTGTGGTTTGAAGGGGTGTCTACCCATCCTTGATTTATGGTGGTTAGAATTGTGTTAGCCTTGTCTTGTGTTGACCCTCCCTTGTTGGTCCTAGGTTATAGTGCCCCTCTTATGTTGTCCTACCTCTTATGTCTTTGTTACCCACTCCTAAAGACATCATAACATTAAAATATAATTTTATGTTTGGTAACCCCCCTTAAAGATAGGATGTCTTGACTTAGTTTGAGTAACCCTATGTCAATGAAGAATTAGAAGGAATAACCTTCTAGAAGACATTAAAAGGTTATAAATTCAAGTCTAATACTTCATTATGAGATCATCTTGTGGTGGCAATTCATATTTGATTACTTGTGGTTGTCCTAGGGTTTTTATGTGTTGGTTAAGGTGACGTCAAGGGTTTTCTCTACATCCTTGCTTGGGTTCCCTCTTGATCTTGGCTCTACTATACATGGCTTCTCCTATTGAATATTTTAACAGTTGTCTATACCTCCTTTATCCCACACGTGGATGCTATTTTATGTTAGGGCTCTTCCTAGGGTTTTCAATTGATGTTTGAGGTCTATTTAACCTGCTTGAGGTTGTCACTATCAAGTGGAGAGGGTGCCACTACACTATTTAGGGGACTGTTTCTTGTTAGGATGGTGTTGAGGTATGTTTGAGGCAATTGTTGCTTGTCAGGGCTGCCATCTCCTGGTTTAGCGATTATATATCTTGTTTTTAGGGCTACCACTGTTATGTGGACTATTTTGGAGGCTACCGATGCATGTTAGGGCTTCCATTTGTCATGTGGACTGTTTTTATGGCTGCTGATCCCTGGTAGGGCTTCCATTTACTGTCTTAAGGATGGAATCTATTGTGTGGATTATTCTTAGGCCTGCCATCTGTTATGTGGAATTTTCTTAGGATTGCCATCTGCTATGTGGTTGTTCCTAGGACTTCCATCTGTCAAGTGGATTGTTTCTAAAGGGTGTTTCTACCTTGGTTGAGGTTTGATTTTTTGAGGGTTTTAAGACTGCCATTGTTTACTAAGGTATTATGTGAGGGTTTTGAGAGATTCCATACAATCCTGTGAGGGTTTTGAGAGATTCCATACACTCCTATGAGGGTTTTGAAGTTACAGGCCTACTGTACCATCTACTGTACCTGTCTAAACATATGCTACAACACTTTCTATCTCAGAGTCACCTATTGTTTGCTAATACAACTATACATGTTAGGCTAGTAAAAACATATCATATCATTTGTATTGTTATATCTTCTGGGTGCTTTGGAAGAATGAGTCGGCTATATAAGGCCTCAGATGACATGTATCTGATGGTGTTTTAGGGACTCATCTGTCTGACTAATGGTTTCATTATTGTTAGGTAAAATCCTAGTGGTTGTTGGGTCCAACCACATGGTTGCCTCCAAATAATCATTTTCTTCTCTAGATCTCAAATATGGTCCGATTATTCACATGGGAGACAACTCTCAGATCTCTGCTGAATGGAAGGGAATAGTCCATATGGATCATGGTAAGTTCAAAATTTTTCTATTTGTGCCTCCTTTGTCAGCAAATTTGTTGTCTGTATATCAGTTGACTCACACAGGTTCACCAAAGAAAGTGGTCTTTGGTCCTGACGCAGTTGAGATTGCAGAGATCTCTACTGGGAAAATTACAGTGAAAGGGTTTGTAAACCATGCCTCCAAGGCATATGAATTATCATGTTTTTTTCCATACTCTCTGCCTACCCCATCGGAATCTAATGAATATCAAAGTGATATCCCTTCTAATGAAGATGAGGATCAATATATTGATGTTCAGAATAAAGTTCAAGGAGATTCAGATTCAGATCTAAATTTAGATCCAACACCTGCTCCCAATCCATTGCCAAGGCCAATATGGGCTCACAAAGTCCTTGTAGCTACTGGGAACACAATTGGGGATCCATCTGACCATGGAACCACCAAATCTCATTATCATGCAAAACTTGCACTGTGTCATGTAGATCCACTTCTCTCAGAGAGGTGATACATGATGGTGGGGTTTGATCCACGATATCTTGGATAGACTTGCCATGGGGGATCTACAACCAATCTACAATATTGGTTGTCTGAAAAAAGGTACTCAAAGGTTCATGATTTGGACCACAATGAGACATTATCTCCAATAGCAAGAAGGGTTCCTGAAAGACTTGTTTTGGAAAATAAAACTTCTACATAGTGGGAGGTACATCAGAGGAGCAAATCCAGATCTAACACCTACATTGCTATCCTACATAGGAGCAACTTGCCAATATTTTTTCAAAGGCTTTCACTGAGGAAATTTGTTTCCTTCTATGCTTAGTATGAAGGTTCTTTGAGTTCCATACTTCTATTCTTTTCAGGGGGGGGTATTTTTCCCATTAGGTTTTTCCCCAATTCCTTGGTTCATGGACAGTTATTTATTTTTATTATTTATTTGATTGTATGGGTGACCTTTGTTCTTAATAACTAGGTCCCAGGATGCAAAAGTATGGATTAAGGGGGGGTGTTAGGATATTTTAATACTTCATCCTTGTCCTACCTAGCATTATTTATTTTTCCTAGTTGTTGTTGATGTCATTTTACCCCTAGTGGTGTGCAGATGTCATCCAGGATCCATCTACCACCATTTGAGCCTTGCATGCATCGTTTTAGGACCACTTAATTCAATTCCCTATTTTATAGGAACCCACTGAGCGTTCCAGTGCAGTCCACCTGAGTTAGCTGACTCTTGTGGAGGGTTAGAGATCAGGATGCCACTGATTGTGGCCTCATGAGCCCATTTCTAATTGACATGCATGAAAAACTCACTATTGCACCCTCCTTAGTTAGTTAACTAATTGCGACTTCAGTTAACTGAGTTTAGGTTTAGTTCAGTTGAGTTTGAGTCTTTTGGAGCACTCCAGTGGTGATAATATTTATGCTAGACCAACTGAGGTTTGAATTATTGTTGGGGCCCCAATTTTGTCTCAATTTTGTTCCAATTTTTCCATAATCCTCATATAAATCATGCTTCCGGATAACTATGCAATAACGAATTACAAGATATCAAGCTGTATTTTTGTTAATCTAACATCTTTTGCAATCGAGGTACTTATTCATCCAATTAACCGTTTTTCATATGATTTTCATAGATTTATTGTTTTATATGATGAATTAACATTTTAGAACAATTTGGGCAGATAGTTTTGCTGCCACAGGTTATGGTTCTCATGTGGACGATCATTCAGACTATCATTCGCATACGGATGGTCATTCAACCCATCGTTCGCACCTGAAGATTTGTTGGTTTTCCTACCTGGACGCATCGAAGACACCAACGGGAACATGGGTTTTGTTACTTGATCATGCTACATGGACATTGTTCTTCGGCTTGCACTAATTTGATTCCCACACCTGCCAACGATCGAGGGTTCTTTAACCCAAGTTAAACCCAGATTTTTAGCAGTGAATATTTTTTAGCTACCATATTGCGTCTTTATTTGCATGTACATGGAAGCAGATCTCGCCAAACGATCTAACAAGTTTGAAGAAAATCCACCCAGCTACAAAACCCAGAATTTGTTTCTCCAAACTCGCAACCACTAGAGAGTTATCGAGGGGGAATTTTTCTAATTTGTGCCAAGCTGTGTTTTCTGGGTTGGTCATTTTTTGAGTTTGTTTCAGATCATAATTACAATCTATTATTAGAGGGGTCAACCACTAGCAGGGTCAACCCTCTCTCCCATGTGTAAACTCTTATATATACAGGCTCTAAGCCATACAAAAATACACTGTACTATACAAATCCATTTTTGATAATGTCGAATTGGTGCTCTGTTCCTGTTCCAATTTCGATTTTGTCCATGCATCCCTGTGACTAATTCGTGAAGCTTTTGCCACTGCTACCTGGGAGGGCCCATCAGCAGCAGTGGAATGTGTTGTGTATTTTGTTTCCGTTTCCATTGTTCAGATAAGTAGTTGTGCTATTGTTTATATTGTTGCCTGTATAAATTTCTCTTAAAGAGTATAAATGCATTGTCAATTCGTTTGTGTCTTGTTCAAATTCGTGTTCATACTACGACCTTTTCTTTCTGTTAAGAGAAATTCGTTTTTGTGATTAACGTTTAGGCATGTTTGTATATGTGCAAAATGAGATCTCATTGTGTCCGTGCGTTCGCTCTTTTCTTAGCAGTTAATTTTGATTCACATAGCTTCTGCCATTACATTTGAACTATATTAGTTAAACGTTTCCTTTCAGCAATCATGATAACTCTTTGTCCATGCATATTAAATTTCTAATTAGTTTTTCATTGTTTCTTCGTAAAATTGATAAATCACCCTTCAATAGTCTTCGTTTCAATTACATGTATTCATAATTTACTGTTTGCAATGCTTTGAATTAATATAGATAAGAAATAGAATTATGTTATTTTACCTGATTGGTGTAGTTTCTTTGGTAAAGTAGTTTACTAGGTGCATAACATAGTCTTTCCTTTCTATTGATTGATAGTTGTCAAGTAAAATAGCTCATAATATTTAGATTTTTTGTTAAGAAATAGTTAGTTTGTTCCAATTACAAAAGTTCCAGGAAATAACATTTAGAGCTTGCATAGGATAGATTTCCATCATTTATTTTCTATTAAAGTTTTGGATTGATAGAAGTATCTCAAGTATGCAGCTTTAATAGAAGTAACCAGTATAATTGCATAGTAGTTAACAAGAGATCTTTTTGGTTAATAAAATAGTTCAGATCTTTTAATCCTCTTTAGAAACAGAGTATTCTTGTTTTAGATGCTAGATAAATAGATACAATTTTAAAGTTCTTCCTTTGAATAGAATTTGAAGCTAACAACATAGCATTGTTGTTTTCTTTCATAAAAAATATCATAGTGTTCCCTTTTCTGTTATTAGGTAGCTGATAGAAGAATAATCTCATATGTTTCATTGTTCAAGCTTAGAATTAGTTTACTTTCTAGTGAATCGATAATCATGGTTTAGTTTTGAGATTAAGAATGAAATGTTGTTTGTAGGTCTGTTTGAAAAGCCGATTCATAATTCAAAACCCTTAGTTCCTTTCAGTTGATTCCTTTAATTTTAGCACTTATGATTTCTAGATTTTAATTTTCAGTTGACCACCGACGGATAGATTAGGGATCTAACTCGTGAGATATGATCACCCCATGATGGGATTCTTTCCTAGGTGATTGAGCTATTCCAGTTTGTGTGTTTTTTCTTTTAAGTATATTACTAGCTTTAGGTTAGGATTAGCCTAGATTAGTTTAAACCTTCAGTGCTGCAAATACTGTGCTGGTACCTCTAAGCTTACGAGCCCCGAGTTGAGAATTAAGTGTTGAATTAGATAGTGCATATTTTACTTGACATTTTTGGCGTCGTTGCCGGGGAGGTGCTAAAGGGGTTGGAGTCTAGGTAGATAGGCTGCTTTTACGTTACACAACAAGGGGGAGGGGAAAATGGTAAGACGAGAGGTAAGAACCTGCTCATCCACTATAGTGGGGTGCCCCAAGGCCTTGTTGTTCTTTCTTTCGCACAAGTGTGTTTACTTTACGCAAAGTTTGATTTATTTCCCTTAAGTGGTGTACTTGTCTTTCCACAAACGTAGATAGTTTACTTTCTCATAGTTAAGTGTACTTTTCTTTCCACAAACGTAGATAGTTTAATTTCTCATAGATAGGTGTACTTTTCTTTCCGCAAACGTAGGTAGTTTACTTTACCATAGTTAGGTGTACTTTTCTTTCCGCAAACATAGATAGTTTACTTTCTCATAGTTAGGTGTACTTTTCTTTCTGCAAATGTAGATAGTTTAATTTCCCATAGTTAGGTGTATTTTTCTTTCCGCAAACATAGATAATTTACTTTCCCTTAGTTTAATTTCATGTACGTGTGCTTTAGTTTTGTAAATTTAGGTGGTTTTCTTTCCCTCAATTTACTCTTATGCAAGTGTGATTTTTTTTTTGTACGTTTGAGTGTGTTTACTTTCTGTAAGTTAATTTCATGTAGGTGTTTTATTTCATAAAATTGTGGTGTGTTTAGTTTGCCATTTTTTTTTAGTAGTAGATAGTCTTTCAAAGACACATTTTGTTTTGGGTGTAGTAAGAACCCCAACCACTAATCCTTGTGTGAAGCAAGACCTACCAACCAAAGACACATTTGCAATTTACTCTTATGCAAGTGTGATTTTCTTTATGTACGTTTGAGTGTGTTTACTTTCCATAAGTTAATTTCATGTAGGTGTTTTATTTCATAAAAGTGTGGTGTGTTTAGTTTGCAATTTTTTTTTAGTAGTAGATAGTCTTTCAAAGACACATTTTTTTTTGGGTGTAGTAAGAACCCCAACCACTAATCCTTGTGTGAAGCAAGACCTACCAACCAAAGACATGCATTCAAAGGTGACTATTAGTATGATAGAACTCTCTCAAATCCTAGCAGCAGCTAGGATATATTCTTTTCAGGAAAGACACATTTTGACATCAATTAAGAGCTTATCAACCTCTCCTAATACGACAGACGAACCAAGTTCTCGAGAGCTACAAAAGGATTTTCTTTGCGAAACCGCAAAAGAAGATGACACATTGGGGATTATATCTAAAGGAGACCGACCTGAAATTGAAGAGTTCTCGACATACATGACAACGGATCCATCATGTACTCAAACAACCGCTCGACCAGGAGAAGAGGATCTATATGACATAATGAAGGAAGGTGAGTACTAGGACTACATTGAAAGCTGGTCCCAAGAGGTAACCAAACCACAACACCATTCCCTCCTTCAACACCTTCTGTTGCAAAAGCAAGTAAGTCTGTGGGTTCTCCACATTCAGGTAATCATTGCTTTAACTTTTTCATATGTGGATATAGGTATGCTTTTCATCTTGCTTCGCACTTGGTTACATTGGAAGAGCTCATATACTTGAATAAAAGTGCTCTCTTTCTCCTTAGGATAGGAAAATATTTATATAAATAAAGAGTTGCACGTTTAGTCCAGAAATTAATGCAACTTAGTTTTATTTTTGTTTTCTTTTTCAAATAAAAGAACTAAGAAGAAGATAATGTCAATGACTAAAACCGAAACAATTTTCCATCATTATTTCTTTTCATACATGCATATTTCTGACTATAACAATTGCTCAAGACCAATTTTAAATACCACAGGGATTTGCCATAAGTTTAAGGTCTATCTAATCCCTATAGGTCACTCGCACATCCTAGCTCCATTATCAAAGTCTGTTATTTAAGAATCTTTATCACACAGTAGCATAAGGGTGAATGAAATTCCTAGTTTGTTGGAAACACTACTATAACTCTATATGAAAAAGGCAAGTTTTGGGACTAGAGACAACTTTCAATCATTCTCTTATGGCCTCATCCACTATACATTAATTAATTTTGGCCATGTCATGTCTTTGGACTAAACTAAATGCATAGTCTATTTTTCATGCACACAACCCTTAAAGGGCAATTTATAGAAAGTCCTCCAATCCATATACCATCCCAATCCGTAAAATGTTTTCAGAGCTACCTCCCCATCCCGTTGCGAAAAGAGATACATGTGTAAATATCTTGAGGGTGGTGGTAAAGGCTAGTTTCTACTATAAAAAGGGTGTAAGTGGCTAATCCGAAGGGATACTGAACAGGTCTGCTAGCAATGGGTACCAGCTTGTGGTATGACTAGAAAAACCCATCAGGGTACTGAACAGGCTCGCTGGAAATGGGGCATTCTGTTTGGGGAGGATATTTCTTAGATATCAAAGTTACCCCATCGGGGTACTGAATAGGCTTTCTAGAAATGGGTTCTGACATTGATGTCTTTCACTGTGCCTAATCTATATTTGTGTGTATGAACGATATACTTGTGAAAACTCTTAAGAAGAAGCATGCATGGTTGAACCACCGATTAAATGAACCTCATATATCTTCCATTTGAGAATGTTTGTAAGTTGCACTTAAGACCATGTCATCTAATTCATACTATACCTAGGATGTCACTATCCTAGAAGTGGGACCCATAAACTTAGAAGCCTAATGAACTCAAATGTAAACTTGTCCATAATTACTTGAATAACAATAAACATTTGAGAAGTAGCAGGGATGATTAGTTTCCTATAGGCTTTAAAGACTATCTATACCCTCATGTTTTCTATTTTGGGAGACATAAGGAAAATCCCCTATCATAGCTTATATGTGGTCTTCGTGAGCATAAAATGATGAATTTGCATGTATTGAAGAATCTGACTTAGTATGATATTGTTTTGGTCATATCATAAATACTTCTTTTTCTCGAAAAAAGTTCTAGTTTTTAGAATAATGATGTTTTTTTAAGAATTTCCTGCCGATTGATGTTGATCTAGACTATTTACATAAGAAGCATACGACCCAGTATTAATTTATTGATGGCCCGATAACGTGCCATATCTTTGGCCAGGCGAGAATATTCTCAAGATTATCTTAAGATCAGTTATCTAACCTCCAGTGGACTAAAGATTTCTTATCTTGCCAAGTGGGGCCATAGACTTAATGTTTCCAAGGACATGAATGTTTAGGCATGTTTGTATATGTTCAAAATGAGATCTCATTGTGTCCGTGCATTCACTCTTTTCTCAATAGTTAATTTCGATTCACGTAGCTTCTGCCATTACATTTGAACTATATTAGTTAAACATTTCCTTTCAGCAATCATGATAACTCTTTGTCCATGCATATTAAATTTCTAATTAGTTGTTCATTGTTTCTTCATAGAATTGATAAACCACCCTGCAATAGTATTCGTTTCAATTACATGTATTCATAATTTACTGTTTGGAATGCTTTGAATTAAATATAGATAAGAAATAGAATTTTGTTCTTTTACCTACGTGGTGTAGTTTCTTTGGTAAAGTAGTTTACTAGGTGCATAGCATAGTCTTTCCTTTCTGTTGATTGATAGTTGTCAAGTAAAAGAGCTCATAATATTTAGATTTTCTATTAAGTAATAGTTAGTTTGTTCCAATTACAAAAGTTCCAGGAAATAGCATTTAGAGTTTGCATAGGATAGATTTCCATCATTTATTTTCTATTAAAGTTTTGGATTGATAGAAGTATCTCAAGTATGCAGCTTTAATAGAAGTAACCAAAATAATTGCATAGTAGTTAACAATAGATCTTTTTGGTTAATAAAATAGTTCAGATCTTTTAATCCTCTTTAGAAACAGAGTATTCTTGTTTTAGATGCTAGATAAATAGATACAGTTTTAAAGTTCTTCCTTTGAATAGAATTTGAAGTTAATAACATAGCATTATTGGTTACTTTCATAAAAAATATCATAGTGTTCCCTTTTCTTTTATTAGGTAGTTGATAGAAGAATAATCTCATATGTTTCATTGTTCAAGCTTAGAATTAGTTTACTTTCTAGTTAATCGATAGAATGAAATGTTGTTTGTAGGTCTGTTTGACAAGCCGATTTATATTTCAAAATCCTTAATTCCTTTCAGTTGATTCCTTTAATTTTCGCACTTATGATTTCTAGATTTTAATCTTTAATTGACCACCAACGGATATATTAGGGATCTAACTCGTGAGATACGATCACCCCATGATGGGCTTCTTTCCTAGGTGATTGAGCTATTCCAATTTGTGTGTTTTTCTTTTAAGTATATTATCATCTTTAGGTTAAGATTAGACTATATTAGTTTAAACCTTCAGTCCTGCACATATTGTGTCGGCACCTCTAAGCTTACGAGCCCGGATTTGACAATTAAGTGTTGAATTAGATAGTGCATATTTTACTCGACAATTATCTTGTGTGATTCAAATTCTCTCCATTGTAACATCATTGTTGATTATACTAATTATTGGATCATGTGACATTATTCTGCTCCTATCTGAGTTATGTTGCATAATTATTTATCTGCTCTTTTTACTGCAGTTTTCACTCTTATTCAACTTTTCTGCTCATTCTTTCTCTGTGAGGTATACTCAGTTTTTAGATCTGCTTTGACATCAAATTTCACACCATACCCACCCATTCCATTTTTTTTGGTACCCCCTCCTTCTGCACCAACCCCACCAATTGGACAGTTACAGTATGGACCATAAAGTCCTACTTATCTAAACATCAACTAGGCAACAATGGTTCCTACACCGAAAATGGCACAATATGTTCCTACGTACACATATTATGGAGCACAAACTGCATTTATCCCGCCACCGAGATATAACCCTTACTATCCATTCATGTTCCCAACTAGTCAAAATCCTACACCTCACATGTGGGTCAACCTTGTTCAACCTTCTTTTGCACAACAAGCTCAACAATTTGAGTAGTTGAACATTGCAAATCCCCAGAATCCTCAAAATCGGGGGAAGAAGAAAGGGAAGAACAAACAAACCCAGTAGTAGTGGCAAGGGGGGAAATCCTTCCCCCCAGAAGAACCTAAATCCAAGTAACCATAACGCAGGGGAAAACAACCCTCATCAAGGTAAGAACATGAACTTGAGAACCAATTACTCTTGCTCCATCTGCGGAGAATATGGTCATTACACCCATCAATGCTCTCTCAGTCCCTGACTTCCAACAGTTAGTGGAAGCCAATAAGAAGACAAGAATCAACCCTCATTAAGTACCCAACCCTCCCCAACCCCAAACCATTGTCTTACAACAACCATTTTCTATTCAAGGGGTTGTTACACAACAGTCGGATCCCAACCCCTCCAGTGGTGCCTCTTTCCAAAATATTTGTACATTGGATTTCAATCTTTAGACTCGAACCAAAGGTTATGGTAGGCATGAACCTCTCCAAGTGGAAGACACCACTCTCCCCTTAGGGGAGCCTTTACCAATACCACTCCCAAGTGCTGAATAGATCCCCCAGATTCCCAAAGTCCCACTTTGGTGCACACCGAATAACCCCCATATGAAATCCTCCCACAATTAAAGTATTGTGGATGACTTGGCGTAGTCCCCTATAGCCATGTCCACATTAGAAGTGCTATAGTCATTCCCAACCTAGTGCAAGGAATTACTCACTGCACTTGGTTCCATCGATCCTTCTTACTCACGCATTATGACCCTCGATCTTGAAAAAGGTGAATTGCAACTACCCTCGTCAGTTGCATTTCAATTCCCTGTCATGGTAAAGAACATTATGATTCATAGGTGTATCATTGATGAAGGCACATCCACTTGCGTCATGTCCTCTAATGTTTAGAGAAGATTAAGATCACTCGAACTGGTTCCCTTATCTATCGTCCTTCGCGTATATGATGGGAGACCATCCCAACCTAGAGGATTGTACCAAAATGTCCCCATAAAGTTGGGGGGCAAGATGGTCATGATTTATATCGAGGTATTTGATTCTCAACTTGACTACAACATCCTCTTGTGGCATAGTTATATGTATGCCATGAAGGTAGTTGCCTCCTCGATCTTTTGTATCATGATGTTTCCTGTAAATTGGAAGATTTTTACCCTTGACCAACTCAAATACTATGATCCCAACACCACTAGTAACCTTAACAATATCATACCTACAGTCGTCAGCACAAACCAAACCCCCTATGTTGATATCACCCCCGACATGTATAAGGACTCCAATTTGCTAGGAGTGTACTTTGGTCCACCACCCAAGATCCTTGCATCCACCGATGGCCTTATGTGAACATATTTTTGCAACGAAAATATGCCCACCTGTCCCTCAGAAATGTCGTCATCACCATCGATGATCCATGGCATCGAACAAACAATGAGTCCGTCGGTACCTAGAATTTTCCAAATACCATTCTTGTACCCACCCACAGTTGTGCAAGGGACGTCATTCATGGATCAACTAACTCTACGTAGACACACTTTGGGTATAACTATGTGGTACCTTGCACCACCCTACCCCGAGATGGATTCAAAACCAATAGCCCATTATGAGTTTGTCCCTGTCTCGGCTGTAGCATCTTCTAGGTTGGTCACACCATCTATACCTCTAGTCGAACCTACAACATCCACAACTAAACCATCATCAGTAGTCACTAAACCCACTACTAGGGGCATGAAACCATTTAATAAAAAAGGACCCCTCCTATCCACCCCTGTACCTACAGTAATAGGGGTCGCTAAGTCTAAAGTCGGGGGAATCAACCAACAATGGTTAAAATCCCCATTAATCACCAATACTCCCACACACATAGTCACTCCACCATGTCCTCATTGTAGGAAACAAGGCCACATGGCCAACCTATGCCCCAACTTGTCGGAGCTCAAGAACTTACTCAACACCCCTGTTAATATGACCCACACTCCACTGGTAATCACATGGGGCACCTTCTCATCATGCACACCAAATTCCAAATCATGGCGTACAAATCATGCATGTTTGATTTGTTTTCAGTTTGGGAATTACATACACCATTGCCCTGATCTCCCTCGATTTTGACATGCTTTGGAGACTATTAACCTCACTCAACTAACCATTAAGAACTCCTTCCCACCAACCATGGATGAAATGTCTATCAATGTGGTCACTACATTAGTGACATCACCAGTTGCTTCTCCATTACAACTTGCCCTTACGACAGTTCCATTTGTGGATCCTACCATGCCACCAGACCCCCAACTTACCGATCTTAAGACAATAGAACCACATAATGTATGATCCTCCTGCAGGAATCACATGTGCATGCTCCCTCCCAAGGCCATCACAAACATTTTGGAGCAATTCAACTCCCCAACGGCATAGACACCCCTTTGTGCCCAATTACCACAACCATGTCAGTCCTGCGGTGATACTTCTCACTTCTCATTCCAATGTCCCATTTTACGCATAGAACGAAAAGCGCATCTCAAACTCATGAGAGTCCAAGATCGACTTACTTACCTCAACATAGTCCTACAAAACTTATCAACTGAGGAAGTAGTTTCTCTCTTAGTAGATACCATCAATACATTATCTCCTTTGGCTAACATCCTTATAACTAGTAGTGATTCCTCATCTTCTGACGAAGACTTGGATGCACTGCAAGCATTCCCAAGTGTTTAAACACCACTAGGGGCCCTTCTGCAAATCATGGATCTTCCCTAATAAGCATGATACCACCCGGGTACCACATAGAATCCAACATTTAATGGCCCCCAACATAAATAAGGGTCCAAAACATCTTATGTTTCCCTTCTTTTTCATAATTTCCAAATTTAACACAACCCAGCAGCTTGTTTCTTATGTCCTAGCTATTTATTCCCCCTCCCAATTTCTATACCACATCGGCGAAGTTTGTTTGGGGTAACTCACAAACAACCAAGTAGAATATCATGCTAGCATAGGTCTCTTAACTGATGCCACCCACCTTAGCATACACCCTCTGCAAGTACGTCTAGACTCCCAACTAGTTGTCTCGCAGCTAAACAATGTATTTTGTGTCCTCAATCCCCTCCTTTTTTGAAAATTCATGTAAGTGCGCCTTCTCATCCGATAGTTTGAAACCATTACTTTCACACATATACCAAGAAACACCAATACATTTGTCGACTTTGTCACTAATGAGCTCTTGAATTGGAACTTGATACATCACATGACTTCCTAATCCTACACATCCAACCAAAACATTTATATATTGTGTGTAAGAACCTATCTATACGCATACATATATATATATCATCATCATAAACCATGCACCATATGTTGATAACCATCCATGTCATATGAGTTAGTACCTCCTACTACACATAAATCACATCAACATATTGAAAACATACATTCATACATTTCATATACACATCATCACACATAACACAAGATAATATACAATAACGCCGCAAAAAATGGTATATATATGTGCGTGTGTGTGTGTGTGTGTCTGATACATCATCCACGGCCTCATAGGCCACATATACATCAATATTGTACTTATGGGGGATATTTTGTTTCATGGTATCATTGATTATTGACATTAATATTTTGACTATTGCAGCCGAACATTGACAGCTTGATAGATTGATAAATTGCATAGACTTATACAACTTGATAAATTGCACAAGCTTTGTCATGGATCCTAAGTACACCATAAGATATGCATCCTCATGCCCATTTAATTTCCATTGCCACCATCATCATCACCATGCTCATTTCCACTATCCCCATGCCCATTGTCACCATCTAGCCTTAGAAACCTAATCTACCCTTAGAGACCTAATCTAGCCTAGAAACACAAATATAACCCTAGAAACCTAATTTATAAACCTGGAAACCTAATCTATCCTTAGAATCCTCCATCACCATTTGAATCCAAACCATTATGCTACAAATATGCACAAGAGTCCAAAAAACCCTAGTTTAAGCATTCATGTGCATCCATTTGAATCCAAACCATTGTGCACAAATATGCATAAGAGACCAAAAAACTTCATGGTGCAACTATATATTCATGCCCAAAAGACTTCATATATTCATGTGCACCCATTTGTATCTAAACCATTGTGCTAACAACATGCACAAGAGTCTAAGAAACCCTAGTTTGTATTCCACTAGTACAAAATGAGAAATTAATGACTAAAAAAAAAACTAAAATTCGACTATAAGCGACTATTTTTGAGTCGGTGACTAATAGTATCCGATTTCCACTATCTTATCTCTAGTCGTGTTTCACTAGTCATTAATCGGTTGACTTATTAGCCATTGATTTAGTCATTGATAGTCACTGATTAAGTCATTGATTTAGTCATTGATACTCACTGATTTAGTCATTGATACTCACTGATTTAGTCACTGATTTAGTCATTGATTTAGTCATTGATTGTCACAATTAATGACCAAATATACGACTAAATAAACTACTAGATGATAACATATTAATGACTAAGCTAAATACGACTAACCGTTAGTCGCGCTATAAGATACTGGAAATTAGCTACTAATAGTCGTATATATGCGAATTAGTCATTTTCTTAGTCACTAATTTATCATAGGGTATGGAGGAATCAAACCACCAATCTCCTGCCTATAATTAGGCAGGTGCTCTACCATTGAGCTAGCACCCTTTAAGAAGTTGTTATTGCTTGAAAATGATGATATTCAAACAAATTTTGCATGGGAACAATATCTGAGTCACTCAAACAGGGACAAGTCATATGGTAATTATGCCACAAGTAAAGAGGCAAACAATAATAGAATATGGTCGAAGGTTCAATCCATATGCAACAAAAATTTCAAATAAATAAATGATGGGCATGAGTATTTATAATTTTATATGCTTGCAACATGCAAACTTCTTGATACAATTCACTTGGGCATGAATATCTTGAGCATATTGATATATATGCTCAAGATGCTTGCAAGATTTTATAGCCTGGAGCCTAACCAAAATTGTTATGAAGAAGGGTTAGTGATGTGAATGCATGCAACCCAGAAATTAAAATTTCCAGGTTCAGGAACTGAAAATGGCATAATCATTGGCACTATTTCTCTATGGAGACAAGACATACAAGAAATTGTTTAGGAATAACAAGTAGAGTGTGGGGTGGAGTTCTTTAATGCCCCTTTTCAAATGCAATCAATGAGGTTTATCAAATTTGATGTTAAAATATCTGAGTCACTAGAACAGAGACAAGTCATATGTTAATGCCCACACAAGTAAACAAGCAAACAATAATAGAATATAGATGAGGGTTTGATACATATGCAACAAAATTTTCAAATAAATACATGATAGGCATGAGTATTTATATGCTTGCAAAATACAAACTTCTATATACAATTCACTTGGCCATAAAAATTTGCGAGTTCATCTACAGTGTTGATTTCAAAGAAATGAATGGACAAGGTATATAGTTACAACACTCTATCACGACCTGAAAAAACCAATATTTTCCCAATGTTATATCAGCTATGCCCAATAAAATAGACAATAGGAGCGTGTCTCAAACCAACAAGATTACCAATAGTCGCGACATGTAATTTGAATTATGTATCGCCACTTAACTTTATCATAAAACAACAGGATCATAGAAAAAGTAGAATCTCAATTAGATTCATTAGGATTTCTCGGCACACGTTTACACCATTACACACAATTAAATTAGGGAGTTAAACAAACATCTAACATCACAATTGTATAATATAGGCGCTTGTTAAAGGTTGGAAAACATCATAACAAAAAAGTGCACCTGTTCTTTATCTCAGCAGCCATGGTCATGAAAGTCTACTCCACATTTGTTGCATTCTTCGCACTTGTCTCCAAAAATGGAATGCCAGTCTCATCAGCAAATGCCTTGAAGAACAAAATACACAAATCATGTCAAGAAAAATGTAGACTGAAAAGTGAAAAAAAAAACTAACCCTTGAGATTAATAAAAAAAAAGAATCTACAAGCCAAGTCAACAAACTTAAGACCACAAACTGCCATAGTGTTGCAATTAACAAAAAACAGAGCACCAACAACTTCAAGGCACACTCATATTTAAATCCTCATCAAATCAAAGATGATGATGCATACAGTGAAACACATAGCAGTGCACATGATGCCAAAGCTACTCAGCATTTAACATTAACTTGGATGTATCATAATCACATTATTACCAGTCAAATCACATTTGTTTCCAACAAGCAACTTTTTGACATTCTCACTTGCATAGTGATCAATCTCATTCAACCATTGTTTCACATTATTGAAACTCTCCTGATCAGTAACAAAAATTTCAAATAAAAAATGATGGGCATGCGTATTTATAATTTTATATGCTTGCAACATGCAAACTTCTTGATACAATTCACTTGGGCATGAATATCTTGAGCATATTGATATATATGCTCAAGATGCTTGTAAGATTTTATAGCCTGGAGCCTAACCAAAATTGTTATGAAGAAGGGTTAGTGATGTGAATGCATGCAACCCAGAAATTAAAATTTCCAGGTTCAGGAACTGAAAATGGCATAATCATTGGCACTATTTCTCTATGGAGACAAGACATACAAGAAATTGTTTAGGAATAACAAGTAGAGTGTGGGGTGGAGTTCTTTAATGCCCCTTTTCAAATGCAATCAATGAGGTTTATCAAATTTGATGTTAAAATATCTGAGTCACTAGAACAGAGACAAGTCATATGTTAATGCCCACACAAGTAAACAAGCAAACAATAATAGAATATAGATGAGGGTTCGATACATATGCAACAAAATTTTCAAATAAATACATGATAGGCATGAGTATTTATATGCTTGCAAAATACAAACTTCTATATACAATTCACTTGGCCATAAAAATTTGCGAGTTCATCTACAGTGTTGATTTCAAAGAAATGAATGGACAAGGTATATAGTTACAACACTCTATCACGACCTGAAAAAACCAATATTTTCCCAATGTTATATAAGCTATGCCCAATAAAATAGACAATAGGAGCGTGTCTCAAACCAACAAGATTACCAATAGTCGCGACATGTAATTTGAATTATGTATCGCCACTTAACTTTATCATAAAACAACAGGATCATAGAAAAAGTAGAATCTCAATTAGATTCATTAGGATTTCTCGGCACAGGTTTACACCATTACACACAATTAAAATTAGGGAGTTAAACAAACATCGAACATCACAATTGTATAATATAGGCGCTTGTTAAAGGTTGGAAAACATCATAACAAAAAAGTGCACCTGTTCTTTATCTCAGCAGCCATGGTCATGAAAGTCTGCTCCACATTTGTTGCATTCTTTGCACTTGTCTCCAAAAATGGAATGCCAGTCTCATCAGCAAATGCCTTGAAGAACAAAATACACAAATCATGTCAAGAAAAATGTAGACTGAAAAGTGAAAAAAAACTAACCCTTGAGATTAATAAAAAAAAGAATCTACAAGCCAAGTCAACAAACTTAAGACCACAAACTGCCATAGTGTTGCAATTAACAAAAAACAGAGCACCAACAACTTCAAGGCACACTCATATTTAAATCCTCATCAAGTCAAAGATGATGATGCATACAGTGAAACACATAGCAGTGCACATGATGCCAAAGCTACTCAGCATTTAACATTAACTTGGATGTATCATAATCAACAACTTTATTAGCAGTCAAATCACATTTGTTTCCAACAAGCAACTTTTTGACATTCTCACTCACATAGTGATCAATCTCATTCAACCATTGTTTCACATTATTGAAACTCTCCTGATCAGTAACATCATAAACAACCTGCCAACAGAAGAAAAATATCATTATAAAGCCATAAATTTAAATAAATAATGGAGTATACCAAGGATACCAACAATCAACAACTACTTAGCATTTAACATTACCTTGGTTGTATCATAATCAACAACTTTATGAGTAGTCAAATCACATTTGTTTCCAACAAGCAACTTGTTGACATTCTCACTCGCATAGCAATCAATCTCATTCAACCATTGCTTATATCTTACTGAATCTTGTCTGCAATATTTCATTTCATATATGTCAGTTACTTTCCATCATCTATGTTCTATTGTCCATGTTTGTTGCATCTATGGGTCATTGTTGAACTGATAAAGTTACAAACTTCCTTGATGAGTCCTTTACTAGGGGTTCTGTTAATTTCAATGACTACAATTATGTCTACATTTTGCATGCAATAGCCTATTGACAGATACCATGTATCTGGATGATAACCAAGAAATGCAACAACATGGAGTTCCTTTAGCAACAGAATCAAAGCATAATTTAGCACGATTTCCTATTGAAACTGAAGGTATGTTTTACTGGGAAACAATAATATCAATCTTGGTAAAATTAATAAAATGCTTCCACTCTAAGTAACAGGTCAACCGGGATTTTGAACAGTTTAAAGGCACTGTAGTCATTAATTGATCATATGCATAGTCTAGATTTATGAATATAGGTATGTTTAGTGAAGCTTCTGTTGTGTGTCAGATGTTCCAGCCGGAATTGGTGACTCTACTGTTGAAAAGCACAGTAATTCAAAGCATGCTTCCTTCAAAATACAGGCTATGAAGGTGTTTGATTGTATGGAGCTTGCACAGTTCGGGAATACTGAAGTAGATTGTAGCAATGTTCTTTGAAGGGATGCTCAATTAAGGAAGAGCTGGATGTGTTATGGAAAGAGATATTGTTGGTTCAAGTTTGGTAGGAGATCAAGCAAAAAATTGTAACGATAGGATACCAGAAGAGTCTAGTAGAAAGTAAGCAAGTGCTCATGCTTAAATTATAAATTGTCTTACTGTAGATTTTTGTATCATCCTCAATCAGTGTTGTTCTATATTTAAATGTGAAATGTAATCCTTTGGTATTTTGACCCACTGATGTTTGGAGAACAAGAGATTGCTTCAAAGACATTGAAACTTCTATCACCAACATGCAGATGTGGCTAGGAGGCACCCAAGTATTATGTGCATCCCTACATACAGCGGAAGATTCTGCAGATCCAAAAGGGGGGTTTGGTCCTTTCAAAAGGAGACCAAAGAACCTACTATAGTGGTAGAGTCTGCATTTCTTTCTTCTTCCATTTCATTTTTCTTTTAACAATATCATCTTTGAAATGCTGCTTACTGAGATTTTTCTTTCTTGGATTCGTGTTTTTGGAGTAGATCATCCAAAAGGAGATGGAGTAACCAATGAAAATTGCTTTCATGGAATGCTAGATACCGAGGAAAAAACGGATGCTTCTTCTATCTCGCCCAATATTGAAATGATCTCAAAAGATTCTCAATGGAAGCAACTATCTGAGGCAAGGGATACAGAGGTTTTGAATATGGAACAAGTACTAGCTAGGGAGAACTGCATTTTCTGGTCTAGAAAGAGTGGCTGATTTTAGCTAATTGAAAAGACTTTATTGAGGGCTCTGGTACAGATTGATGTTTCTTGGAAAGAGTTAAGAAAGTTGTTAAGGTGGATTCAACTATATTAAATCTCTTTGTTTTGTTCCAGTTGGCATCAAGTTTTTGTAAAGCATAAGATACCTAAAGTGGATGTATCCAAATGTCCAACAATTGTGTCCAGGAGTTGGCAACAGTTCTTTTTTTAATGAGAGTTGAAAGTGCAAACTAAGTGGATAAGTCCAACTATCTTTGATGACCATTTTGAGAGTCAACTAGAGAATGGAAATTTTAGGGCAAGCTGTTCACTTGGTTTGCACTGATGAACTCCTTGAACTAAACACTTGCACTATGTTCCAAACCAAGAAGTAATTATAATGGTGGATTTAAACCTCTGTGCAATGGTGCAGGCACAATAATGATTGATTTCCATCAAAACCATTCATTCTAGGTAATACACCGTTTTTTCATAAATCCATTTGCAATCTGGAGGACATGAGAGTGTTGGGGCATCTGGCAAAGACAGAAGGAAAGTTGCCTCCAATGTTTGGCATTGATTTTGACATTACAATCAAGGGACCCAAGCAGTGAACCATTCTCAAACTATGCCACTCTTGCCCGACTATTGATGGATGGATGTGGAGCCATTTATGGAATGCCTGTTTGGTGATTAAGACAGAGGCCCTTAAGCTCAGAGTCTTGATTACTATTGCATTGTTATCCAGTTGTTGTGTGCACGTTACACCAGAGCACAAGCTGTCTCACCAATTTTGATCAGTGTTGCAAAGTAGTTTTCTCTCAAACTGCAACAAGAATAGAGACCATAATGTTTTTTGCATAGTATTTGTGTTAGTGAAGTGAGTGGACTATAATTCCCTCGTTTACCGATCACATATTTCCCATAATATAGGATAACAAATTTTTATCTATTAAATTTGAGGACACATATAGTCAATGAAGAAATAGCTTCATCAACTGCTAAGGTCTGATGAGTTGGAGAGAATGGAGTCCTAGTCATCCATTTGGCATGAATACCCAGAACCAGTGGATAGCACATTAATGCATGAAGAGTCTTTTTTCAGACAATGGTGTATATTTGATCAGAATAATACTTACTCTACATTAATTTTTAGATAGAGCCTATTTCCAATGGCTGGTTAAAGGCATCTCACATAAGTGGGATGCAAAGATTTTGATTCTTCTAAAGAGTTTTTCTTCTTTTTTTGGAACAAACAAATCTATGTACTATGACCCTTATGGGAAGGTGTTAAATGCAATGGTAACACATATGTCATAAATAATGAGATTTGCACACCCACAAATATACATATGTCATAAATATTCAACTATATGACTTGGTAAGACATGGCAAGGAAAATGGAGTCAAAATTAGTAAGAGATATTTCCCTCTCATATCAATTATATCTAGGAAGGGATGATAATTTCATAATGAAATGTGAACAATACCAATAGATCAACTTGTTTTATACAAATTTCAAATCCTAAGTTGATGGAGCAGTTGAAGTGTGGAGTATTGATTATCTAAAAAACTTGGATGGGTTTTTTTGTAAATTCCTTCACAGAGGTGGACTAGAAAAAAATGGAATTGCAGATTGAATTTGAACTACCAATGTAGTTTGGAGTGGAGAAGGAACCAAATTAGTGTCATTGCTTAATAAAAATTAATAAGGACCTCAAGAGGGAGGGGCTGAGAAAAATGGTATTGATGTATTTATTTTCGTAGGTCCAACCATTAATGAAGAAGATCCAAAGTATGTAAGTACTAAAAATGATGACCCCAATTAATGAATATTTTGGGGTACTCACTATTGTTGTTGCCTCTGCTATTTATGTTGTTGTTGTTGTCTATGCAAACCCCAAGATTGCATTAAATTAGACCATAGTGACAAATTGATATAAACAAATGTTATGGCCCACTTTGATACATCGAAAATTCCCAATGTAGGAATGTTTTTATCCCTTGTAAGATATCCCTTAATCCATTCCTTGTCATCTCTATCATTTTCTTCAAATGGTGTGGGAACCTGTTAGGATGTCCATTTATGCATGGCTCTGGCACTTGCAGTATCACATTTGTTTGATACCTTAATACCTTCTCTAGACAGTTCTGATAGAAGAATCATGAAGATACCTCCCAACAAAATCACCAATAGGATATATATTAGTTGCAATAGCGTCTCTTGAGAGGAAGTATGATGACGATGAATCATGAAGGGAACCTAATCTATTCCTATGTTGAAACAAGACCTAATTAGGGGGTAAAATCCTAGGTGCAGATGACTACAAATTTACCGATCTCATGGGGATCATGGTTGAAACTGTCCACTTAGTGATCCATCTAATCAATCCAATGGTCATCCTCATAATGTGCAAGATAATAAAGAAGGATAAATCTAGAAGGGGGTGGATCCTTCTCAAATGGTATGAAAGATAAGCAAGCAAACTCTAAGCAGGACGCTTCATCCAAAAGTTCTAAAAATTCCTTTCACATATGGATCTCCAAATCAGAATTTTTCACATAGTGGCATGTGGAAACCACCAAATGATTCCCCCATATGAAATGGACAAGCCTCCAAATGGTTTTGCTTAATGAATGGACATTCCCTTAGTCAAAGAAATAAATCTCTCAACCTTTTCCATTCTTCACACTTCAATTATAAATCATCAAATGATGGAGAACCTTTTTAAATCTGCCCTATTTAGCCATACATCTCCAGCTAAGTATGCACTGCATCCATGCCTATACCATGTTTAAATATGAGAGGAAATTGTTCATCTGTTTGTTGGTCCCTCATCTGAGTAAACTGTAGCCTTCCTTACTCATTTTAAGGGCTGAAAAATATAGTAAATTGTTGTCCACTACCAGGGCCAAATCTTACCATTTATATCCAAAATACCTTCTTTGTTAAATGTTGTTGAGGTCAGATTTTAAGGCTGGGATATATTTGGAATAGGATTGTCATCGATATGGTGCCAATATTTCCCAGAAATGGACCTATGAACACTCTTAAATGTCTCTTTTATGCCGAAAACCAAACTTAGAATGGTATAAATGTATTTTTTCCTCAAGATGGACCATACTTAAAATTTTTACCATGCTTAAAATCCATATAAGAGGTTCCCTAACTGTTGTTAACTGCTGCTACAAGACACCCTCTTCAAAAGTTGTCCAAAATTAGAGAATTGTCGCTAATTCAAGGGTTTTTATCGCTGTCTCTCATCCTCAGATCGATCTGAATGGAGAAACAAGGTTGTTTATTGCTGTTGCTGTTCCCAGGACAACCTAAAAACATGCCCAGACTTGCTGCTCACGCCCTTTTGCAATGAAATCATACCCAGAACTTGCCCAGAATTTCTCCAATATGCCCCCAGATGTGATAGTTTTGGTTATTTGTTGTTGTACAGGCCCGAAATCGGTCTTTAACAACCTCTGGTGTTTGAATAAATGGATTACCAAATCAACACCCCTTTGCATATCACTGTGAAAAAAATTTAACCGTCCTATAATTTGATAGACTGTCGATTTTATGCCTCAAACATCCCATGAACATTATGCAAAAACCTCAGTTTCCTTCAGGAGACCTTTTATTTATCATGTCATTGGAGTTTACTTTGCAAGAGAAAATAATTCCATCGACACAAGAAGTACATACCTCATCAATATCTGATACAAAACCAATAGGAGTAGCAAGGGCCTCTTGGACTTTATTTCAAGTTATCTGTGTTCTCATTGACTTCATCCATTGTTTTATCAATATCATCTATATTCCTGAATCATGCTTGAAGAAATGGTATACCAATTCAAAATCCCTTTGCACATCACTACACAAAAACTTGAACTGTCCTAGAATTTGATAGACTGCTAATTTGCTACCTCAAACATTCCTTGAACATCCATATATATACTTCCTACTTGCTTTTATACAAATTTTTCTAGTCTCAAAATAAAAAAGGAATGGTCTTATAATATTTTCCCTTTAAATAAAGATATTTTTACAGGTTTTTGGTGTTGACAAACCGATGCTCAATTTAGTCACTACCACGGTGATCTATCATGCATGAACTTAACATATCTTTAATGCTCAATTTAGTCACTGCCATGATGATCTATCATGCATCAATTAATTGCTTTTCTGCAAAATTCATATGTCATATTATATGTGACAGTTACAAGCAATAATGTGACATTTATAAGCAAACACACTAAAATACTGGGAAAAAAATCATCCAACCAGGTTATCTGTTTCTATACACTTTGTATGACAGCTGCAAGGATATCAATTTGGAATTTAATAATAAGAGCTCATTACGTATTAGAATACTAAGCATCACTTCTTTGTCAATTCTCATATTAATGTTTTCTAGTTACTTTCATTATTAATGTAAACAAAGTTATCAATGGGCCATGTAATGAACCACACCGCTTCTCAGATGTGGCACCATTCACATTAAGTATTTGTGTTGCTCTCCCATTGATTATGTTTTCCAAGCATCTTGCAATTGGTCCACAACAAAAACGATTCATGAGTGCATGCTTTTGATTGCATTATTACTTTAAATACATGAATGGGATTCTCACCATCCCATGACATATAAAAAACCATAAAAAGAAAACCTTGACTAAAATATACAACAAAGGCATTTTAGTACATTGACTTTTAGCATTAGAAAGAGCATACAAATAATAATTCTTCAAAACAGTTAGGAAGCATACAATGACAATTTCTCTAAGAAGTTGTAGAAGTGGAATACTATTGTTTTTAGCAAAAGGATACTGAGTATTTCTCATCACAAGTTTACATGTGTGCTTTTATTTAGTGGTCCTAACTGATCTCCCAAGGAGCCTTTTTCCTAGCATTGGTGTTGCTTTAAAAATAACAATTAATTTAGATCCATTTTAATTTTTTTGGATCTATAAAATATCGAAATGGATCAAATCATTTGATGTGCAGACCTTTCCTAAAGTTTACACTTAAAAAAAACACTTATTGAGCCTAAGTTATATTTATATTTATTTTATATTAATTAATTTTGTTGAGCTAACACAATAAAGGGAACACCTTACTGCTATGCTTTTTCTATCTTATAGATGGATCATAGTGACGTAACCTATACTATCTTTAGTTCTCCTAAGGAAATGATTACAACTAGGAAGGATGTGTATTACCCGAAAATGTAGTCCATGGGCATACTTGTACTATTGGGTTTACGCATGGAGAAAGGGCACCCTACCTCCTTCTACTAATGAATGGTCCAGGGAAAATGGAGTTAACAGAGCAACTCGAACCTCAATGAAATAACTAACAAGAAACTGATCTTGAAGAGGCTTGCCAATCCTTAACTAGTTTTGAATGACGTTCTTTTTAACCCTGATATGCTGAAAATAATTCGGATTTTTATGGGAAACCTTCTACCAATAGGTTTGGATACAATATACAATATTGTCACCTTAATCTTCCAGGAATTGATATCTGGAAGTACCAAGAGAATCTCCAAAAATCACAATGAGAACATTGTTCAGAGGGTCATTGATGAATGGTGGTGGTGGCATTGGAGGACCCATATTACCATTTGCATGTGCAGGTCCACTCGGAAGTGTTGGTGGCCCACTTGCAAACAATGTATGTGGTCTGTTCTTCTGAGTACCAGGATTGCTTGTAGCAAGCATTCGTTCTGCAGGAGTTCCATGACATTCTCCTTTTGTATCTTTTTTATCTACATATGATACCATTATTTGATGATTGCAAAGATACTGACCATTCATTGCCTCTATAGAAACATCAAACGTCTCAAAAGAATCACAACTAACAAAGCCAAAACCTCGTGAATTCCCAGTATCAGGATCTATCATAATCTTAGGATTTGTAACAATAACTCCAAATGCACTAAAAGTATCATATAGTAGCTTTTCATTTACATCAGGATCAAGATTGCCAACAAACAAGTTTGCTCCAACATCCAAGCTCTTCTTATCTTGAGAAGTCAATACAAGAAGCAATTGGTGGTTGTTGGCAGCCGTTAATTCCTTCACCGCCACATTCTGGAAAAAAAAAACCACCTCCCTACTGAGTGACCGCCGGAATGCTGAAAAGCCAATCCACCGCCACACCGTTTGATTATGTCTTGCTGTCACAATTTTGTATGGGCAGCACACCACAATGATTTTTGAAGAAGCAATTGCAGCTATCTGCCACAGTTCATTGAATAAATATTGGGGCTGAGTATCATATTGAGTTTTGAAGAGCCGTTTTTTGAAGAGGCGTTCACTGACATGTTCAGATGATCAGATGATAAAAGGAGTTGCGTGTTCACTATTGCAGCACATCCAGCTCTGTTGTAGCCTGTCAAAGATTGAAGGGACATCCACCGTTCCTGTTGCAGCACATGAAAGGGCAGAGTATCCACATAAATTCTGAATAGACAATTTTGGTGTAGATGTAGTGAAAGGTCAAGGTAATTAATGTGACCGACTTAATTTTTGGTTTATATATACCTATGTAATCCTCAGGGAGAAAAATATAGAGAGAGTGACAACAGTGAGGAGTGTAAATTTTAAGATGAATGAAAACAGAGTTTCAACTCTGTACTTTTGCTCCTATATTCCTCTCTATCCTTAGGAGTTCGTAAACTCATGATTGAATGTTTAAATGATGTTTTTTGTTGTAGCATGATAATTTTCTGAGCGTATATGATTGACTGTGAAATTTAGTTTTGTTGTAGCAAGTTATATTTTAGAATTGCTGAAACATAGTATCAGTTTAAATTCTATGAACGCAGAGGTTATCTAATCATAGCTGAAACAGTTGTGTAGTTTACTCTTAGCTGAAACAGTCCTGTAGAATATGCAGTCAGCTATAACAGTGTTGTAGATGACTGTTAGTTGAAACAGCCAGCTGTGACTGTGCTGTAGGTTACTGTTGAGTGAAACAGTCAGCTATTACTGTCAGTTGTGACTGTGTTGAAGATTACAGTGAGCTGTTACAGTGAGTTGTGACTCTCCTGTAGGTGAGTTTTCTGAGTTTTGGAGATCATTGTGTGTTTCTATAAGTAGCTGCAACACCCCCCTACTTCCCAAAGTGGTCTCCCAATTTCTAATCTTCTTATTAACTCGTATTGGCTTCCCATATAATTTGATCATATTTAGATTAATATTGATTGCATAATATGCATCTTCCCCACTGCGGAACTCCACAAAACCATAGCCCTGATGAAGACTAGTGACTCTATATTTTGGCACATACACGTTAACTACAGGCCCTGCTTGGACGAACAAGTACCATAGTAATTCTTCTGAAAATTGGGCATCCAAATTTCCAACATAGGCTATGGCATCCTAATTTCTTTCAGCTGTATGCTTCCCTAGCAGATTGGCTCCTACGTTGGGGGTTATTCTGCTAGTCATCTTCTTATTCTGCTATCAGAATAACATAATACAGCTAAATGTTCTGCTTGAACCCTGTACCTCTCGCAAAATAAAATCACAATTGCACCATAGAATGACTGAATTGGCAGCATAAATAGCCATACCATATTTCATATTCCATGCATCCATACCTTTTAAAGAATTCTCTGGAGAGATTACCATCATTGTCATTTACATCGATGGTCAAAGGATGGTACATGTTATTTAAAACTGTCATTATTGATCAGAGCCTCTGCTATGTAATGCTACAGTTCCCTACATACTCCCCACAAATTAGAAAATTTCCTTGATCATACACAAGCATTGAGCAAATAGTGAGTTGATTTTGCAGTATAATTTATTCCAAGTTTGGTAAAGTTCAAATCAGATCAATTCAAACTATTCTAAATCAGAAACCTGAGATGTGAAAATTTTAAATGGAAGTTTTCTATTTGATTCCGCCAAAAATAACCAAAATGTGGCAATGGAATATACAGACATAAGCATTTAGAAAACAATGGGTTGATTTTGCATTATCATCTATTCCATGTTTGGTAAATTTCAAATCAGATGAATTCTAGATATTCTAAATCACAAAGTTAAGATGAGATAAATTTTAAATGGAAGTTTACCATCTGGTTTTGTTGTAGAAATGTATCCTTCACCAAAAACTCGTTAAGTATTGTCCATTTATGTTAGCTCATTCATTGATTAAGTCATTCATTCTTTTGTATTACATATGTCATAATGCAACATTAGCTTTCTACGTTGGAAAAGTATCCTTTCTATTTATTGCCCTAGATAATTCGATTAGTTAATTGTCTTATTTAAACATAAATCATGCGGATAGAAAGGAGACATGAAGCGGCCATCAACGGACTTCCTAAAGCAGACAACAGAAAGGCAGACATAAAGCCTTGAACTGGTCTCAGTTGTTGTTGATCTGAAACCAACACCATTGATATTGATCCAGTCGCATAGCTTCCAAGTGCAGTTTTTGCAGATGAAAATCGAGATATATACCCTTGGGGACAAAGGAATTATAAGTTCAGTCAGTACAATAAAATCCATCTATACTGTGATTATTGGTGGAAGAGACAAAGGCTAAAGCACGGAAAGAATCCTTTTTATCACTCGTGAAGCCAAAGGCTAGGGGAACTGGACAAATAAAATAGGTCACACCAAACTTATGGGGTATCGTCAGTAACTGCGTATAGTTTACTGATACTGTTTTGATGAATCTAGTTTATATTAATACTGACTGAGAAGTTCTATCACTGACTGTATCTATCCCATCCCGGTAGCTAAGCTAATTAGGAAATTTGATTAGTTTATGGAATTGTCTGTGGAGGTTTAAACACGTAGTTGGATACAAATTGACACTAACAATATGACCAATGTCTATTTCAAGCAGAAGCCATTCATTTTTTACTCCAAACCACTGACCCATAAGGCCAAGTGATATTTGCTACTCTAGAATCATATAGGTTTTTCCAATGTTTGCCATCATACCTTTTTTATGTATCAATGCCATGTTTTACATCTAACAGGGCCCCGGACCGACTCCTATACACGAATTCATCAAGCGAATTCTCTTCATCCATCTTGGAGCTTGGAAAAAAGGGTACATATTTCCCATAGAAACCATGGCTTACATCGTCCCCAAGAACCCTAGCTTCTTCCCTTATATTCTGTTTGCCCTACTTCCACCTACTACCTATGCCATTGGTTTCAAACCCTAGCTTCTTCCCTGATATTTTGTTCGCCCTACTTCCACCTACTACCGTGCCATTGGTTTAAAAGGGTGTTGATTGGGCTTCTGGATCGAGGTCTACAAGACCGTTTGGGGTTCAGAGTGCAGTTTCTGAGATTCATGGTGGTGATTTTCAAGCCCGGGTTAAATCCTATTTACCTGTGCTGAAAACCCACTTGACGTCATGTCCTATACTGAGAACCCACTTGCCATTCTTAATTGGATTGAATTCCCACTTCTTGTTTTTGGAGAAATTATGGGAATGATTTTCTCCCCGGCCTTTGTGTCTCTAAGAGGTGCCTCCGAGAATGGCCACCAAAAAATTTAGTAAATCGCTAAAATATTTGTTTTGTTGGTTATATAATTTTTTAAATGTGTTAATTATAATATATTAATATAATATAATTATTATATATTATAATTAATTTGTAACATTAATATAATATATCGTATGTTAATATATATATATATATATATATATATATATATATATCATGGTTTCAAATATTAAATCAATCCTAAAAAACAAATTTGCAATAAAAATTATATAACTTTTCTTATTATGTATAAGGATGGATTTCTATAATTAGAAGAAGTTGGCAACTTTCATGAAGAAAGTCTTGTGATAATTATGATGAAAAACGAGGCCTACTTTACCTCTTTATATTACTCAAGAAGCTCTTAATCAACTTAGATTTAAAATCTATTGTACCATGCTTATATGGAGCTTATTGTGGGCTTACATGGTAGCTAGAATTAATAATTTGAAGGAAAGACGTAGAATCTTT
Source organism: Larix kaempferi (assembly GCA_027924585.1). Classification (NCBI taxonomy): domain Eukaryota; kingdom Viridiplantae; phylum Streptophyta; class Pinopsida; order Pinales; family Pinaceae; genus Larix; species Larix kaempferi. The sequence continues at coordinate 3,914,439 of BSBM01000512.1, read as the reverse complement.
TGGAGCTTAGAGCTTAAATTGATATGTTGGCTCTTGTTACCCATTGAAAATGAATGGTTTGTTTTTCATTTTCACAGGTATTTCTTCTCTCACCAGCACACGACCAAATCCTCAGAGTTCAGTGGCAAGCCATGCACCTTGTTCTAACTTGCGGCATGTGCACTTATTTTCATCTCGAGAAAGGTCAAAGTTGTGGAGGACCATCGATGGATTGATGGATACTTTCATAGAGACATATTTCACCACGATATTCCTCTTGGGCACACTTTACACTCATTTGATCCTTGTTCCTAGGTTGAACATAGCCACATGAATAGAGGATGAACAATATATAAGATCAAGACCTAGAAGAGGAACATCTTACATTACAGGTTTTAGAGAGAATTACTCATGGTAATCCCACATAATTAATTAGTAACCCCACACATATATTAAACTAACAGAATTAATTAGTAATCCATTTAAACCACAATCCCCCATTCTTAATTCTCTTTCTGGTAAGTTATTTGATGGGATATGGCAATGAAAAATTACAATGTTGACAATGATTTTTTACAATTTACTTAATTTTGACACTGCAGGTGTATTCAAATACCCTCTAGGTCAAATTTTAGTAAATTGTAACAATGTAGATGGATATAGAGACTAGGTCAAATTTTAGTAAATTGTAACAGTGTAGATGGATATAGAGACTCTTGCAATGTCACTCAACAACTGGAAAATTACAATTTTGACAATAATTTTTTATAATTTATAAAATTTTGGCACTACAGATGGTCTATCTACAGTGTCAAAATTCAGTTAATTGTAACATTGTAGATGGCTTCAAAGACCCCCTATGTCACATTGCATATCGAGTGACATAGGGGGTCTCTGTATCCATATACAATGTTACAATTTACTAAATTTTAACACTAGAGATGGATTCTGAGAACCCCTAGAAAGGAGTCTCTAAATCCATTTGTAATGTTAAAATTTAGTAAATTATAACAATTCAATTTCAAAATTGTAATTTTTCATTCTTGAAGTGACACAATTAAAAATGACTAACATAAACGACTAATTTATATTCTTGTAGTTAGTCATATTTTTATTCCTTGACTAAATTAGTCATTTACGTTAGTCATTTCTAATTGTGTCACTTATTATCTAGTCATATTTTTGAAATTGTGACTAAATTAGTTATTTAAGTTAGTCATTTATAGTTGGGTCACTTGTTTTTACTCAAATTTGGTAGTAAATCACTTGAAAAAACTGTGGTGACTAACATTTGTAGTCACGTAACCACTAATTTCTCATTTTGTACTAGTGTTCTAAACCCCTAGCCTAGAAATCCTAGCCTATAAACCCTAGTTTGAAGCCTAAACCCTAATTTGAATTATAAACCGTAGAAACCGTAGTTTGTAGCCTAGATCCTAGTTTGTGTTCAAAATACGTAGAAACCTCCATCACCATTTGAATCAAAACCATTATGCTACAAATATGCAAAGAGTCCGAAAAACCCTAGTTTGTGCATTCATGTGCATCCATTTGAATCCAAACCATTATGCACAAATGTGCACAAGAGTCCAAAAAAATTCATGGTGCAACTATATATGCATGCCAAAAAAGCTTAATATAATCATGTGCATCCATTTTTATCTAAACCATTGTGCTACAAATATGCACAAGAGTCCAAGAAAACCTAGTTTGTATTCTAAATCCCTAGCCTAGAAATACTAGCTTATAAACCCTAGAGTGAAGGCTATAAAACCTAGTTTGTAGCCTAAACCCTAATTTGAATTCTAAACCCTAGAAACCTTAGTTTGTGTTCAAAATCCTTAGAAACCTCCATCATCATTTAAATCCAAACCATTATGCTACAAATATGCACAAGAGTCCAAAAAACCCTAGTTTGTGTATTCATGTGCATCCATTTGAATCCAAACCATTTTGCACAAATATGCACAAGAGTCCAAAAAACTTCATGCTGCAACTATATATGCATGAAAAAAAAATGCATACATGCATGTGCATCCATTTGTATCTAAACCATTGTGCTACAAATATGCATAAGAGTCCAAGAAACCCTAGTTTGTATTCTAAACCCCCAGCCTAAAAATCCTAGCCTATAAATCCTACCTATAAACCCTAGAGCGAATCCTATAAACCCTAGTTTGTATCATAAACCCTAAGTTGAATTCTAAACCCTAGAAACCCTAGTTTGTATCCCAGATCCTAGTTTGTGTCATAATCCTAGAAACCCTAGTTTGTAGCCACTAACTATCGTTGACCAATCACTAATATCAATTATTCAATGTCATTGTTTCCCAAATTGGACCTTTACCATACATTAGTGAATTGATCTGTGATTTGTTTGTGTGAGGGATATATTAGGTTGTTCAACTTGTGTGGAAATGCCGCATTTTAGCTGAACAAGTGAACTCTCACCAACCTTCCTACCATGGAAATGAATAACCAGTGCATGATATTCCATAACCACCTCATCCATCTTAATGTCGTCATCAAAAACCAATATCATCAGCGAGTCTAGTTAGTTAACATACTTCCTTCGTCTAGTTTTTGAAGAATCATAACTACCAACCTATGGAACCCTTCCATAAGCAAGAATGATATGTTTTGATGATAAAATATAATCATGTACCAAACCCTTAGTTTAAGATCCATCTACCTCACTAAAAACTAGAAAACACCCCATGATGGAGTCTACAGGAACCAACTACACATGCTTCTTACTGAAATCCTCAATAATCCTCCCTACTTCGTATTTGCACCATATGTACCTTAAATTCTTTTCATTAAAAAATCACTACTTAATATTTAGTTTAAAATTCATTAACAAGGCAACACTTTCTGTTAGGTTCAAAAATAATATAAAAATAATTATGAAATATATAGATAATGTTAAATCTTGAATGTCTCAAACATCTATATTTGACATCTAGCTAGAATATAACCTTGAATTAGATTATTTCTATTATTATTAAAAAACCTAAGTGTAATGGGAACGTATAAGTTTGGTGTTCCTCAAACTTTTAACATCAATTTTAATATCCCTTTGAACTCAATGCCAGATCTACCAAACTTGAAGATCGTTAAAACACCAAGCTTGCCTTGAACCCCACTCTAGATCACTAGGTCAACTTCATTATTGGGTAACGAGTCAATTATCACACTCTTTTTTCATTAATGTGATTGGAGCATACATATGCAAAGTATGAATTCAAGTCATTAATAACTTGAAGGATGGTAACAATTACCCTTTCAAAATATGAGTATAGTCATCTTTATTATTTTGTTGGATTTTTTTCAATTTAATTTTTTTCAATGAATAATCTTATGGAAACTTTTTTCAAGTATTTTCATGGATGGTAAATGGAGTAAACCATGGAACCTTGATGAGGGGATCAAGAAAGTTGAACCCATGGCCTCCCCAATACTTGGGGAAGAGATCTCATATTTGACTCATGATTTCTTGAGTTAACCATAAAGCTTCAATTTAATTGTTTTTATGAAGTAATAGTCTTTAAATTGCAAAGAGTGAATCTGTAAATTATTAAGTAAATATAAACCATATTAAAGGAAATTAATACCTTTTTTTTTGCATGAATCTCTCTAACTTGCCTGATTGGCCTATGGTATGATAAATTGGACCTAGGGAATCTAAGGGGCATCTAAGTTGTCAAAATCATTCGGGGATTACACCCGACCAGGGCCACACCAACCCTTAACATGGTTGTATATTTTTGGTCCAATTTGGCATGTGTCCCCAAATGGCTATAGGGAGATACTAGCTAATAGACATAGAACAAAAATTGTTGATGGGATCGGGAAACATACGATTCCGTTCTATTCCTGGCATCAGATTACATGTAGGGGTGACTGGTTGTTGCAAGTCCCATGGTCGGAGGCACCTTTTGTTAGGCCGGATAGGACACTAGGGTTTTTCTCATTGAAACACATGGAAATGCTTGCAATGAGGGGTCAAGATAAAAACCAAGCAACATAATCGGGTTCTATAAGCTCCCACATATGTGTTTGGTCCTTGTGGATGTGGTCACACTGACAAAAACCAGTTATGCTTCCCGGTTTGAATTCTATGGCCCAGGCTCAAATTCACCAGGTGTCCCTAAAAGCCTTAAGGGTGGGAGTTGAAGTGGGCCATAGAATGATGACCGTGGTTCAGATCGACGAACAATTGACTCCATTGGATTCTGGACACCGGGTTAGTGCCAAGGGTTCCCCTCTCCTTTGTGTCCATGGAAAAGAGATAATCTTTTAGGTCGATTTTGGAAACCTAGGATTTTTCTCAATAAAGGACTTTGCAATTCTTGCACATCAGGGTCAAATTTGCAAATTTCTTGACTGAGAAATTGTGGCTAGCTTTCCCATGTGGAACCTGCTTAGAAACACTTACAGGACCTCCCAGAACCCAGTTTTGTTGCACGGTTGGAATTCTATGCCCCTAGTAGGGATTCACCGTGTGTTCCTCAAATCCTTTAGGGTGTGAGTTGTAATGAGCCATAGAGTGATGACCATGGATCATATCGATGAATTGTCATCTCTGTTGGATTCGGGACATCGGGATAGTGCTAGGGTGCCCCTATCCTTTAGGTCCATGGCACATAGATAATATTTTAGGTCAGTTTTGGAAACTAGGGTTTTGCTCAATAAGGTACTTTGCAATTCTTACACATAGGGGTCAACTTTGCAAATTCCTCGACCGATAAATTGTGGATTGAATTCCCATGTGGAATATTCCTAGACACACTTGAAGGACCTCTCGAAACCCAATTTTGTTGCACAGTTGGAATTCTATGCCCTTGGTTGGGATTCACCGTGTGTCCCTGAAAGCCTTTAGGGTGCGAGTTTTAATGGGACATAGAATGATGATCGTGGCTTGGATCGACGAACTGTCGACTTCATCGGATTCAGGACATCGAATCAATGCTAGGCCTTATAGGACGATTTTGGAAACTAGGGTTTCGCTTAGTAAGGGTCTATGAATGTTTTTGCACAAAGGGGTCAACTTTGCAAAATTTTGATTTTGATTGTATAACTAGACATTCAAAGAGTGGCACTCAAACCTACCACATTTCACTCTTAATAGATTGTTATGTCCTTGGTGTGCCACATCATTTGACATGTCCTTAGTGTTCCACTATATTTGCATTTTGAACAATTAATGTCATTTTTAAGAATTCAAAGTTCCAAATAAAAAATGGAGGTGATGTTTCATCGATGATATCTCTCTGATCCTTTTTAGCTTTGTCACTTTCCTTGAGTTGTCCTTGTGGTTTCTTAGGAGCCACTTGCAAAAAATATCTTGTCGAGCTTGTTAATCTCTTTCATTTGAATTGGACAAGTATTCAAGTCATTTGTAAATTTTTGTGGGGTATACAATTATTCATTTATGTGGGCCACTCAGGTGCATCACATAGGTGTGTCAACTATGTGAATCATTTATGTTTGTTAGGTTCTTATGTGGGTAAGGTTCTTATGTGTTCCACTTAGTTGGATCAGTTTCTTAGGTGTGTTGGGTGCTTATGTGTGTTAGGTATATTGCAAAGTGACTTAGGCAGTTAGGGTTAGGATCATTAGTAGGTTGTGTGTTGGGGGTTTTGGGTGTAGTGGGTTAGCAATAAATGGTATTTTGTTATATGGATTAGTGTTATAGGGGTCGCATGGGTCAAGGTAAAAGATAAGTATCACCTATGTGGGATAAATAACTGTGTTTCATAAGTGTGCCATGTATGTGCATCCTTTAATATGTCCAATAGGTGCTTACACAGGTTAGGTATTCATGTGCATGAGTTAGATTGGTTTGTTCAGTATGTGTGTCACTTGAGTACATTGGGTGCTTATCTGACTAAGGTGAAACATGAGACGCAATAGGTGGTTAGGGTTAACTTTGTTAGTGGGTTAGGATAAAAAGGCTTTGAGTGTATTTGGTGAGTTGTGAGTGGGGTTTATGATAAAGGGATTATTGATTTAGGGGTCAAGGTCATGTTAGTAGGATAGTGTCACATTGAACTGATGTTCATGCCCACGTTCATTTTGTTATATGAGTGTCATCACAATAAAATTTAATCTGCTTATATGGGTTGCATGAGTGCATCACATGTGTGTGAAAGTCTAGATGGATAGCCTATGTGTGTTTGTCACACTTGTTATGTTTTTATGTGGGTTAAGAGTTTATGTATATCACTTAGTTGTATTAGTTTCTTATTCTGTAGGTTAAGTGTGTTAGTGCATTGTGTGTATTAGGTGCGTCACTCACATGATTTCATGTGAAATTTCATATAATTCGATTGTGGTCAAGAACATGCTCTAAATGTGCATTGTTGTGGATACAATTTAACATTGTATATGCAATTGGATCGTGGTCAAGAACATTGTAAATGTGCATTGTTGTCATGGTGAATTATTGTAATTGTGCATTTTTCTCAGCATTATAACTGATATCTCCATGCAATTGTCCAAGATTTAAAAAATTGGGAACATTACACATATAAATAGTATTGGCCACATGTATGATCACACACAAGACTGAATTGTGAAGGTGTCAAGAGATAATCTGAAATATATAATATATCATGGAAGTTATAATACAAAAATAGATGCCCCTTAGATGGCATGTCAATGTACATGCATCAAAAAGGTCAATGATGTACATGCAAACAAAAGTACATATGTCCACGATCACACATCAAAACTCTAAATTCGTCTTGTAAACAAAATTATATATGTCCTAGACTACACATCAGAACTCTAACTTCCTCTTGTTTTTCTAGACTATGATGCATCTTGCCTCTATCTACGACCGCAGTGCATATTTGGAGACTGTAAGTCAAAGATCATATTTCTTGATTAGGTAATTGAACTAATATTGAATTAGTAACAAACTTAAAAAAATTAAAATACGACTAAATTACTTATAACAAACGCTCACTAAATCCATCCAAGGAATAGATGCTTATGGTGTCCTCCTCCTAGCCAAAAGCCTCTCTGTAATGGAGCTCTGCGAATAAAATATCCTATGTCAATTAGCTCAACAATTATCAACATGTATGTGTGATAAAGTACTAACCAATTTTGTAATTGATGAACATCTCACCAAAAAAATATGCTATGGGACAGAAGACCGGGCTCCATTGTAGTGAGCAGAGCCGTAGGTTGAACATGAACCTCAGTCACATGCACTATTGGACTAGACTGAGGCTACATTCACTAAATGTTAAAATAGTTAGACTGAGACATCATGCATGTGCATACACAATGAAAATGAATTGTACATGTACAAATATTCAAGTAGATACCTTTGTGTGACTTGTTCCCATTGTACATGCAACATTAACGGAAACATTAAAAACCCCGCTAAGGTCTGACATGGAGGACTCTCCAGCCTGAGGCTGTAAACATGTGAAAAAAAAAACATTAATAAAAGCAAGTTGTGGAGTGAATTGAACTCTAACCAACAACTGTCATCGAAGGATATGTACATTACCATGGAATCAGTAGGTCCATGATCATGGAAGCCCTCTCTTTTTATGGAAGAGGGTTGTCTGGTGTAGACAATACCCTTCTCTGCATTTGGATTGTGGGGAGAGCAAAACCAAAGTGGTGGTGGATTGATTTGTGTTGATTCCTGCAGTCACAAAGTGTTTTCATAGTTAGACATGGACCTGAATAGATGAAATAAGATGTATTGAAAAACTAACATGTTGTAATACTTACCTTTTCCTGGGAATATCTCCCTTATGGGAGGGATTGCTCCTACAAAATTCTTGCCCCTTTGCAGATCCAGATAACACTTGCAAGTTTAAAAATCATAAATATTAGCAATCTATAAAGGCATAAACTAATAAACAAATAATTTGAACAAGATTAAGTCATTAACCATGTACTTACATTCCTAAAAAAATCATAGAAGCCACCTGTGGGGAATTCACACAAATCTATGTCTCCCACATCCTGTTAAGAATGCGGTGGTTGCAACTTCAAAAATTGTAGATATTAGACCATCTAAAAAATTAATGAACTAACATGTATTAAAAAAATTACATGTATTAACAAAATGACATGTTGAAAATACGGCCTCGGTGTTGGTTGTTGCTTCCTGAGATACGACAACACCAGGTACACTACCACCCCTTGTAGAGGCATCAAGCTCCTGCAAGATTAAAAATTGTATATATTAACAATATTTCAATGTGTACAATATGAAAAAATAATAAGTTGAATGACAAATTAGTGTTTTAACAATGTCCTTACCTAACTGGAAGTCATCGTAGAGGTACCATGTATTGGTTCACAACCAAAGCAAGTTTGAACACATGTCGTGCACATGTGTGTCTCAATCTATGGATGATGGTATGTTAGTTTATCCCCACCAGTAGATGGTCCTCTACCATCGGAAGATGCTAGTTGTACCACACCAAAGGAAGAGGGCCCTTCCTGGTCAATAGTTGTACTATGGTGTACAATCACTTGAGCTAGTGTTAGAAACACCTCATGTGTATGGGGAATCATAGTATGTGCAGGAGGGACATCTGGATTTGGTAGCTGGCTACGGGGTGGAGGTATCGTTCGATTAGCATCTCCATGCCTAGAATTGGGATAGTTTTGGGGCATCCCCATACCAGCGCCCTAGAACCCCAACATATCGAAATAGTTGACATGTTTTCCCATCACAAAATCAACATAAAGTTTTCGAAGGAAGTATAGCGGTTCTTCCCTATTGTTGTGTGGGGGAATGTCAAAAACCATATACCATCGATCCATCTAGTGATCTTTGATTAGTTGAAAAATGCACCACTCAATTAAAATATGTGCTCTGCTAGTCTTTGGAATGGCATCTGTCCCATGCACTCTAAAAAGTGAATATATTTTCTCTTTAGTGATTTTTAATTTCTTCACCTCATTGTGACTCAAGCCATCCGCATATTCTTTCTGTATTCTTTCTCTATACGATGTTATGATGTACAACACATCATTCAAGCGACTAAAAATATCTACAATAGCATCTAATGATGCTTCCAAGGAGAAGTGGAGTTCATATCCACCCCTCCAAGCCATACCAAACTCTCTTAATATCTCTGCATTTTGATCCATAATAGCCACTGCAATTATAAATACAAAACAAATATCATTAGAAAAATACACATGGTATAATGACATCTCTAAGCAATAGAAAATGTAAAACTAGTGTACAACAAATAACAACATGAACTATTTATAATTGAATTTAAATTGAACAACTTATACAATAAAGTATAAACATTTAACATTTTTCCAATTTAAATTTATGTTGTATATGTGTATAAATTTCAATTTCCAGATACATACATTAAATGTCCTATGTGTATATGTTGATTGGGAAGCTTCTCTACCTTATTTTAGGCTTGGATTATGAAGTTTCATCAAAACTGTAGGGTGTTGACTAACTCCCTTGGAGGACCAACTCCGATATTTCGGGTAGAGGCAAGGGCTAGATCCTAGAGCAAGGGGCACAAGGTGCTATTAATGAATATAGTCCCAATATAGGCATGGATTTTGATATATGTAATTATTTGTTGCAGTGTGAAGTTTTTTGGACTTTATATGCCATTTAGCAAAGTTTATTTATATGTAATTTGGGGCATATATGGATTCCACTTGATGTTGTTTTAGTTGTATGCACTCTTTCTATATACACATGAGAAACTTTGAATATTTGTGTATAGTGGGTTGGGATCTAGAATTCAACATAATTAACAATTTTCAAGCTTTTAGGATTGCAAGGTTTCCATTGGATTCTATCATGTATGATAGTATGGGATTGACATGTAATCAAACACATCAACCTTCCTACGTATCTTGATGTTGGTAGAGCCTATTGTTGAACTCCTCTATCTTGAACTTAACCAAAATGCACCCTTCACTCAAGTGAAAAAATTTATTAAGCATGGGAAGCTCCTCTACCTATTTTAAGACTTGGATTAGGAAGTTTCATCAAAACTATAAGGTGTTTATTAATGTCCTTGGAGGATCAACTTTGATATTCCAGGTAGAGGCAAGGGCTAGAGCCTAGAGGAGGGGTAAATAGTGTTATTGATGAATAAAATCCCAATATTGGCAAGGATTTTGATATGTAATTATTTGTTGTGGCATGAAGTTTTTTGGACTCTATAGGCCATTTAACATCTTTGTTTATGTATTTTGGGGAAGATATGAATTGTGCTTGATTTTTTTTTTAGTTGTAAGAAACCTTGCTATATACATGAGAAATTTTGAATATTTGGGAATATTGGTTTGGATTCATAAGGATGCTCATATATATATCTGCATCTAGTGAAATTGATTTGATTTTTATGAGTAAATTGGGGTTTTAATTTTCTTTGGGCATACAAATGTTTGGAGTTATGGTCTAAATTTCTTTTAGGGCATACAAATTAAAAAATTTATGGATTCAATTCATTTTAGGGAATACAAAATCTCAAAATACATAAATTAGAAGGAGGGAATTTGATTGAATACCTAATATTGAGGAGAATGATGTTGAAGGTGGAAGATCCAAGCTCTATGACTTCAAAATGCATTCACCACTACTCATTCTGTCGCTCGAAGCCGATGCTCTTTCGTTGTTGTGGAGCAAGTGACGGGTGCTACCCGCTTTGGGCATAAAACATGTTTTAAAAATCTGTACGTGTTTAGTAGCACATAAAGTGCATGCATTTTAGGACTACATAACGTGGACATGTTCTGTTTAACTATCCTACTTGGCCTTCATCGTGACAGGATTGGGACTAGGTTTGGTAGGGTCGGGATTGCTTGGGATCAATTATCTTTTATGGAACTTGAATGAGTTTCTTGAATCTACCATTGCATCTAAAAGGTCTCTCAACTTTGTGCACTCACCCATGTATATTCAAAACAAGGGATCATGTAATTGGAGCTATACTTTGTAGAGCTAGGGTAAGGATTCTCAAGTACTCATATAGAGAGTATCTAGAGATTATTTCATAAGAATGATTTTTTTACAAATTTTGATAAAAAGCATATCCAATATAATCGTGATTATCTCGGCATATACTACTCTCTACTGAGTGTATATTGTTTTCCAAATGTATTTGCATTCTCCAAATACTTCATCATCACCACTCCAAGCAACCAATTATCTTATTTAATTCGATCATGTTTATGGGACACTGAATTGCTTGAGAGTTTGAGTTTTGGTCATTTTCTTTGAGTTTGTAATATTTGTGGTGCTTTTTGGGTTGAGTTGTGAATCTTAGACTTCAATTTTTTGCCTCATTTCACCTCGTTCATTTAGACATGTTGTGCTCTAGGAAAGTTGCAAATTGTCACATGCAACACTAAAGTCAAAACCCATTCCTCATAATACAATATGTTTTCTTTGATCTCTTATGCCATGGACAATGTGTGTTTTATCAACGATTGCATGATCTATGTTGTATTTACTATTGAAACTTAATTCTTTCTTAGATATTATGGAGCATTTGCATAAGAATCAAACATGACACTAGTCATTTGAGGTTGAAGCAACAAGCAAAGCTGAGCGTCCGAATTGGTTGAATATCACCATTTGATGATTAAATAACAATAAGTATTAGTTCTCTATGCCACAAAAAATGAGACGCAATTGACAATATGAGCAAAGATGCATCTGAAGAATGAGTGGGTCCATAGAGAAGGATCTTGGCAATTTCTTATTGCATGCGAAACCATCTTTTAGCACCACCAACTGACAATAATGAGCTTCTTTTGAGCAATCCCATATGCGACCTAAGCAACAAAATCCAAAGATACACAATCGTACACACGCAACAAGCAATGAATAAAACAAACATACAAGGTTGCATTTATAAAATTAAAATGCAATTGCATGCATGCCTTAAGGACTCTTCCTCTTCTCCAACCTCTTCTTTGATCTCCATGAGTTATTCGCTTGGTTCCCTTCACTCATGATTTTGCCTAGTCCTCTATGTTGGACCCACTTTCTTCCTTACTCTGTGTCTTTTCCCTATCTTTATGTTTTTTGTCTCTTCGCTTATCACCCTATTATGTTATCTTCTCCTTGTCTTTCCATTTTTTCTTCCCTCGCTCGTTACTCTATTCTTTTCTCTGGTATGTAATCTTAGTCCAATAACATATCCCTTGTTGGGATTCCATTCCACATTAATATTCTCATTTTTCTTTATAAATAGAAAATATAGTATGTACACATTGTGTTAAACATTTACAATATCTATATGGTCAGACATGGTTTAGTACCAACTTAAAACAATGAGTGTGTTGAATACCCAAGTTTAAATTATACTTGCTTTTTTTTCTTTTGATGTTCCTTTGCACCTTGAATAATTGCTAGTCTAAATTCACTCTCTTTGTCCATTTATCTTATGGATTGGTTCTCCATTTTTGGTTCTTAGGTTAGATTCATATTCTCACATTTTATGGGACTTGCCTTTTGATCCTATTCCTCACTCACAACTCGTGGTCATATATAATTGTCAATGATTAATGGAGTTGACTAAATATTCTAAGTTTTGAACAAAATCTTCAATGACATTGAAATTTTTCAATAGTTAAATTACATTTTTTATAACGACATAGATTCATTGAAATTTTTCAATAGTTAAATTACATTTTTTATAACAACATAGATTCCATGACGTTGAATTCATTATATTATACCATTCCAACAACATATTATATGATTTTGGGGGCAAAGGATCACCGTCCTTGGTTGGTGTTGCATCGCACTGCCCATTTGTCAGATTACCGTGGTCCCCGCCCTTACAAGGTTATTCATTGCATGATAAAACCGGTGAATTGTGTTCGGGACCCTTGTTATCCATTCCTTGATCTCAATCCCAAAGCGGCGTGGAATGTTCGTTCATATTCGACCTCATGATCAATTTTGTTATATGTCCGGAAGCTGCAGCAAATCCAATTTCAGCGATGGAAGAGGCTGCAACAGAGACATTATACCAAGTTTTTATAAACCAGAGGGGATCGGAGAAAACTATTGCTAGCCTCATCTACCATCGCCTCGGAAATGCTCATGGGCTCCGGGTCTTTCTTGAAAATGAGGAACTTCAGGCCGGAGATACTTTCTCCAGGGTAATCCAGGAAGCCATTCGGAACGCCGCCGTTCATATTTGCATATTTAGTGTAAGTTATGCCGAATCGCCTTCTTGTTTGAAGGAACTGTGTTGGATTTTGAGATCGTATCATGAGCGGCACACTAGGATTATTTCTGTGTTTTATGACGTCGAGCCTTCAGACCTTCGTCACATTGATAGGGGACCTTATGCAAAAGCGTTTGAAGATCACCGGCGCCAAGGCAGATACAGCGAGGAGTGGAAGACGGCCCTCAAAGAAGTCTCACAGATTGCTGGCGTGGTCTTTAAAACCCAGGAATGGTAAATGCTTTTTTTCTTTGAATGACAATTCGATTTATATTACTGCGAGAGAACAAAATACATAGTGTTACAGCAAATAATCTGGTCCCTTTTTGAGTTTGGGGATCCCAGGCCAAGACAAAATTTCACAACCTTACCGGCGGCCTTCCTAATATTATCAGACTTCTTGCCAGGAAGGCTGGATTTACTCATATCTAAAGGGGCGACTTCTATTTTTCGCTAAAGTTTTTTCATCTATAACAAAAGTTAAACCAAAATGCTCCTGAGCTAGAAATTTTACCTCTCTTTTCAAAAGCCGCTCTTCATTTTGATGCAATAGAAACCTCCTACAAAGGCTTCCCGCCGGGATCTGTTGGCAGTGTTTCTGCTCCTTCCCCATGATATCAACAGTCTGGCGCGGTGGACGTTTGATCAGATCGATCCTGCACAGGCGATTGAATCGCTTCATTCCAGTCAGATGGTCCTCAACAATATTGTTCTGTTGATGAGATTCCCAAGACTTGTGTTGGGGAAATCTTTCCCATTTCGGAGCTATCTCATTCCCCAGATCTGGGTTTGAGATCACCTTCTCTCATTAGTGCTCATAGATCATCCTTCATCCTGTTCTCCAATTAGGACCAGTTAAAGGCTTGAATTTCTCTTCCCCAATTCCCACTTGTACTCATATTGACCGGTCCATCAGCCACTTTGCCACCCTCCCAGTGAATATAAAATTCAAGTCAGGCCAGCCGGAGGCTTGAATTTCTCTTTTTCCAATTCTTCGTTGTACTCACATTTACTAGTCCATTAGCCACTTTGTCACCCTCTAGGAATGTAAGAATCTTGCTCAGCTACTCGAATCTCGCACCTAAAGGAACCATCGACGCGCAGTTTGAAGCAGGTGTGAGAGTGTTACTTTCCTCACCATATTGGTTCTGGTCATGCAGGGTCTCACTGGGATCAAGATTTCCAAAGCAATCAGTCTATTGTGATTGTCATAGGTCAGAGGAGGAGAGATCTGCAAGTCTTCTTTTCACTTCTGTAGAGCCGACACAGAACTTCTTTATGACAAGCGGTAGACAATTCAAACCCATAAATTCGAATCTTAATTTTAAGGAGCATAATCAATCCTCTATCATAGTGCATGAAGATTTCGACATAGAATAATAAACTGTCCAAAATAAAGCTAGATAATTTAATGTAATATTTTCGATATAGGATAAACTCCCCAAAATAAAATAAAGATTATGATATTTTTTTTTCAAACCGAAATCGGTATTTGTACATAGAGGAGCTAGAGCTGGAATAGATCACTAAAGCTACTTGATAACAATAAACCTATAAAGATATTACTAATTTATGTAATATTTAGAAGTTTGAATTGAATTGTAACTCATCCAACAATCTTGTTTTTTTCTATCATATCGTTAATTATATGATAATTATATAGACTTATTATGTAAAATTTAAGTTAATATATGTTAAGAGGAAAATTATAAACAAACAAATAAATAATTTTAATTACAGTGTTATATTCTAGAATTTAAGGTGGATTAGTGCCTATGCTTTTTTTAATTATATTCATAAATGTTTATATTCTAGAATTTGAGATGCACTATAGAATGAGACAAGTGTATTATCCATATTGATTTTATGACAGTCCACAAATTAAATAGATATACTAATAAATAATATATAATATAATAAATAGATAAAAAATATATATTATAATTAAAATGAAATATATGTTTTTTATAATAAAAAAATTACAAATAAATCTATTTAAAAGTCAGGTTGTATTTGTATTGACTATTGTTTTATTCAACAATTATTATTTTAAATATTGTTTTTTTTTGTCAAATAAAATTTATACACTTCCTCTGCAGTTGTAGCTTGTTCATCTGCACATACATATTAAAGCATTAAAGCACAGTTTCGTACGCCTGTAAAATGTACGTTTCACACATGACGTACAACATCGTCTATACTTCTGTATTTCTGCACAGTCAGCTACAAATTCAAACATTTAACTGGAAACAGGAAAGAAAGATTTAAGTGGAATCAGAAAAGAAAAAATTTGTAAGCAATGATAACATAAATAAGGAATCATTTAATCACAAAAGAAGAAATAAATGTGTTAAAGTATCGTCCAGAAGGCATTGAGAGTAGCGTCAACACATAAAAAGAAGAATTAAAAGAATTAGTATCCCGATAAGGAAAAGAGTATGCAATTGCATCGTCGAAAATAAATGATTCAATACACAATATGCATGCGTGGAGATCGACGGAAAAGAGTGAAAGAGAGGCCGTAAATGTTGTAATTCACAACAAATTTTAAATGACTGGAGAAATTGGGTCAACTTTAACACCTCAATTTTCTCTATTCCCATAGAACCAGCCAGTGGTATCTTTCTCACGAAATACTAGTAACTCAGTATTAGAGATTACCACAAAATCAAGAAGGAATTACTAAAATATGATGGCAAAGATAATAGAGGGGCAATCGTTTGGGTTAATAAAATGGAGGACATCTTTAATCAAATCCTTCACATAGTGAATCAGAAAAAATAATGACTGTTTCCAATAACCTAGAAGGTAAAGCTTATGATTGATTCCTATAGTGAACCGGAAAGTGTGATGCTCGTTCATTCTATTGGTAGAAATTCACCAGAGATTTCATGATAAAAAAGAGGATCTTTGAGGGAATGTAAATGATTACACTCGTGAATATTTTGAAATAGTTTGATGTTTCTTTCTACATTCCATATGACTAAACACTGGATGAGTTTCCTGTAGTATTTAAATTTCAGATATGTAGTCTACCTAGTCTTATGAATATTTTGAAATAGTTTGATGTTTCTTTCTTTCCATACATTCCATATGACTAAACACTGGATGCGTTTTCTGTAGTATTTAAATTTCAGATATGTAGTCTACCTAGTCTTTTAAAATGAGAGGTGGATACATACATCATTCTTGGATTTATCAAAGTCGGTTTTCATTGACACTAATTCTAACTGACATTTCTGCATGTATCCGTTTCCAGTGATCAAGGGCTGCTTTTGGAGAGAATTGTGAAAGCTGTAAAAACAGAGGCAGTTAGATGGGAGTCTTTAGAGGACAATACAAACTCATTTGTTGGACTGAAGGAAGCGGTGGAGGATTTACAAAATGCAATTAAACGCATCGAGTTAGATAACACACTGATTGTAGGGATTAATGGAATGCCAGGAGTTGGGAAGTCAACTCTTGTTAAACGCTTCTACAGCTTGGAACGTTCGGCCTATTGCAGGTTTTGTTTTTTATCGGAGGTCAGAAAAAAAGATAAATTAGCGTTGCAGCAGAAGCTCCTGCATGATCTGTTGAGCTATCATGGTAATCATCTGGATGATACCAGCGAAGGAAAAAATATTTTGCGAAGAAGTCTAAAATTGAAGCGTGTTCTGATTGTTTTCGATGATGTCGATCAGATAGAGCAACTAAATAGCATAATAGACATAAATGCTGTGGGGCAGGGGAGCTTAATTTTGATCACATCTTGTGATCAAAATGTACTTAGACGCTTTTCTCGGAAAACCAGAAGTTTTTTGTATACGGTAAGGCCATTGCATGAAAACCATGCCCGAGAGCTTTTCTGCCGGAATGCCTTCTGTCAACCCAATCCAGTCGAGGGATTTGAAAATTTGGTGGATGAATTTTTGAAAATTTGCGGTGGACTGCCATTACCCTTAAAAGATCTGGGTGCACAGCTTCGAGACATGACTGACAGAAAGGATTGGCAGCTACAGTTGAAAAAGTGTTCAAGAAGACTACCAGACAGTATAATCACGATATTGAAAGTGAGATACGAGTCTCTCTGTACAGAAGAGAAGCAGATGTTTCTGGATATTGAGAGTTTCTTCATGGGAAAAGACAAAGACTTATTAGTTCGAGTATTAGAAGGATTGGGTTACGAGGACGTCTCAGGCTCGCTCGAAAGTCTCCGTCAAAAAAGCCTGGTTGAATATCATGAATGCCGAACGGAAGAACAGGTAAGAATTATATCTGTGTCTTACAAAAAGAGGTGATCCCTGTGGAATCTTATATTAATCTGTGTCTTACAAAAAGCGGTGATCCCCGTGGAATCTTATACTGCTGTAACCGTGGTTTTTTCAGATCGATAACAACGATAATCTCTACCGATCATCTCCCAAGGTAAGATATACAATTATATTGCACAATCAAACAAGGCTATTGGCAAGACATATCACGCAAGAAGAGTTGCGAGGATACGATGTGTTCGAAAAGATTAGATTCTACCTAAAGATTGCACGAACTAAATTAATGTTGTTCGTGTTCGCCTATTTGTAATTCAAGTTCCAAAATATTTGTGGTCATTCTTTGGATCGTGGGCTCTGGGAATATGTAACTCATACTTATTGTGTTGGAATATGTAACTCATATTTATTGAGTTGATGATCTATTGAGCAAGTGACATGAGAAGATGACCAAGAAGAATAGGTTAGTTTCTAGATACTTGAGCAATTGATAGAGATATGGTTGTAATAAATAAGATGTTGATTAAGTGAAGAGAAGAGCCTAGAAGAAACAATTAGAGCCTTAGATTTTGATCTAGATCAATGTCTGAGATCAATTCAGTTTTGTATAAATATGTCAGTTTTGTATAAATATATGTGTTGCTAGCAATGAACAATCAAGCAAGGTTGAGTTTACTCTTTCTCATTGTTTCTCATTTGTGTTTTCATCATGGTATCAGAGCTAAGGTATCTTCAAGGAGCTTCTCAAGCAAGGTTTTTAGAGCAGTCATCAAGCAGAATTTTTCAAGAAGGCAAAGGGTTCTTCACAGTCAACAATGGCAGCTTCTATTTGAGCTAATTATCTGCAAGAACACTTCTGATTCGTCACTTCTCTGGGAAGCGCTTGGCGTAGACTCTCTCAGTTGGCCATCCGGACTATTTTGCAAACGTTCATATTCCTCCGATGCAACAATGTTTTTCTGTGATTTCAATCTGTTGTCTTGCAGATCTGAACTATTCTCGTTTATATTTGTTCGCTTTACGCTTCCTTCAATGCAGAGAATGTCAGTTTCCAGGATCCCCATTAATTTGTGAAGTGATAGAATGTAATCCCTCTGCTATCAATATTCTATCTCCAATAGAATGCACAGAATGAAATCAGATATCTCATTCAGAATTATCATCCATTCATACACGAACATAGAATAGCGACCCTCGTCTGCAAAATTTGTAAGAAGTGATCGCAAAAATATCATGCATTCTGTGGGATCACGGGAGAAAAAATCTCACAGTGGGCTCCACTGTAAAGCTGAAGCGTAAAAGGCATGAAAAGTCTAACAAGTACGCTAAGTTAAACAAGATACGCAAAGTTAAACAAGGTATTGCTGGCGTAACGCGTTCACATAAATAATATTTCGATGAATACAACTGTATACGGAAACAGCGATACAGGGGACATCCCAGCTGTTGGGAATGTTGCAGGTTCGTACGAAAATAATAAGAGAGGATAAAGTAGGAGCATGTAGAATAGATCGAAACGTAATGTGGGCAGTAACTGTGGGGTGAAAAGGAAAAGTGGTAGGCGGTGGAAAAGGAAAAGGTGATGGCAAGAAAATTGCAGGAAAAAAGATAGTCTTGGTCACGATTTTTATCGGAACATGGTTGTATTATTCGAAATGAATATCATCAACATCGAAACTGAAAGCATACATCCATTTCAACAGAAAAGATTTTTCTTTAATCTAGACTTGGGGCCGTGACCACCGGTAGATTCCAATTCAGTGAAAAACTATTATCCAACTACACAAGTTTTGATGATTGTAATTTATCACTTTTTCGACAGCCTGAAATCAATTTATCAGAGTGTTAGATAGGTGCCGTTCTATTTGAAAAGTTCTGATCACTGCCACCATTAAAGATTGAAGGAGGCATAGTGGTATTGTGCTCTATGTTTGTGTTGGAGGAGCTGCGATTGGCAACCGAAAGGTCGTATGATAGAGGAGCAGCCCTTGTGCATGGTTGTTGTTTGTTGGTTGCATCATAAGTCAACGAAGGAGGCGCTCTGGCCACAATTACTTGAGGTATCATAAGAGATCTACATGTCAAGGTGGGTAAATGAAACCACTGTTTCCATCTCTTGATACCATTTATTTGCTCAGCCCTTCAAATATTTATGAGAGCTCAAGTCTATAACTAGTATGAAAGATGACCCAGGCCTCACACATGAATTATGTGGCATAATTAATGAAAGACATTATGGCATAATTAATGAAAGACATTAGAGTATGGAAATAAAGCTTGAAAGTCGGAAACAATGAACCCTTTTACAATAACTTCCCAATTACCTAATCCTTTTTATGAAATTGTAATACAAGTTGTGCATTTTTTTATAAAAACATCTTTTATAATTGCCAACTTTTTAAGTATAATAGCCTTATTGTTTAAGGTCACTTCAGGCACGTGATGGGAGCCCTTTTAACGGATGTGACGTGCTCAATTTTGATAGTGTGGCTGGGCGATATCATATCCATTGACAATTAATATGCATCCCCAACCAGTGTTGGAATTTGGTGTTTATTCTACCGTCGGATTATTTTTTTTTTGACGTTTTGGGTTTTTATATTACCCGGTCAGAAACGTTTTGTTTAAAATTTTACCCTTCAACAATGAAATCTTCCCAAAAAAAGTACCTTGGTGATTTTTTTAAAAATATTTTTTTTCTTGACTTTTTTATATTAAAATTAAAATAATCATTATTAATATGTATCACTATCCATTAACTTGATTCACATTCATTTTATTTACCATTTATTTACTAAATTAATACTATATAAAAATATAACTTAAAAAGAATAAATATGAATGCACTTCATAATACGCAAAAATAAATAAATAATGACGCATAAATAAACAAAAGTGGTTTTATAATTTCGCACCATTATGCATATAAAAACAAAACGAATATCACATAATTATTTTTGTTTGCAAAATTGTTATCATAAAATGGAGGTAAGAGTTTCATTATATTTAAATTGAATCAATATGTCCACTTGAAAGCTATATATCTATATACTAATCATTATTGTTATAAAAGATGCTTGAGTCTTTGAAAATATATGGCACATGTAATCATAATCCGTATTTTTAAATAGATGCAAGCCTCTGTAAATCGAATAGTTATAAATAATGAATGCAAGACTCTACAAAATATAGCTCTATATGCATTTTTTTGTATGTATCGTTTATTCTACAAACTGCATAGGCAATTTTCATTCCAAATGTTGCACCCCTTATTTAGTACTTGCCTTCACTTAAATTCTGTATCCCTCACTGAAATTGAACCATGAGAGAAATATAAGAGATGTTCATTTCAATTTCAATGGGAGTTGGAAAATTAACCAATACTCTTCGAGTCCAAATCTATATAGATGATTGAAATTATGGGATAAATGACTAAATACACATGCAAAAAAATAGTGCAAGAATTACCTCTATAATGCAAATAACTCTCAACCTTTGTCTCCAAGGCCCTCCAACTCCCAAAGTTGTTGCAGCATACTAATATAATCAATGAGCATTGAGCATTGAAATTTGTAGACTGTAGATGCCCATTGCACTAATAAAATATATATATATATATATATATATATATATGAGTTTCCATGTTTTTAGGAAAAATCAATGCAACTTGCAAATGGAAAGGCATGGAAATAATTATTATTCAATAGATGTTTCTATTTTTTTAATAAATATATTCTTTGGAAGTTGGAATTTAGAAAGTATAGATTAACAAATCAAGGCCACATGGAAATAATTTTAATTTAATAGATGTTTCTATTTATTTAATGAATGTAATCTTTCTAAGTTAGAATTTAAAAAGTATAATTTATATAACATATATATATTAATACTACTGTTAAATTAGTAATATAATAACATTTTAGGAATTTTTCTGTCCCTAAAAAATAGTAGTAATATAATGACGGTTTAGAAATTTTATTGCCCTTCAAAAATAAGTTTTAGAAATTTTATCACCCTTCACAAAAGACGGTTAGCTAAAATTTTAAACCATATTTAATGTTCAAAATGCCCCATAACGACCATTTTGCCCGTCAAATTCCATCACTATCCCCAACAGTCTAATTAAAACTGCTGTCAGTGTGCACGGTTGTACGGAATCTAAGCTGCCCCAAACGGCGTTGGCTAAAGGCCCAACGATTTGTACCTTTTCCGTTGGCCTTCCCCCGGCATCCTCCCCCGATTCCGTCGACAGAAGTCCCGGCCGCTCACTCCTTACCCCGGCATCCTCCCCCGATTCCGTCGACAGAAGTCCTGGCCGCTCACTCCGTCAGTTACCCCAACTTAAAAACGACGCCGTTACCGTCTGCAGTCATCTCTGAGCAGCAGGTTCACCTTTTTCCTGCTATCTACTACCGCCCACACGCTCATTTCAATTTTTACCAAAAGCATTTTGATGCTCTCTTCTGATCTGTCCCTGATTGAAGGTTCTGTAAACCTGGAACAGATGAGAACAGAAACACAAAATATCGCGTCCATCTTCAGGGAGATCAAGTGCCATTTAGCGATTAGGTAACAAGTTTAGTGTAGCGAGTTTCTGCACCCCTGTTTTTGACATTATTGACGCTTTTTATTTGATTTTCATAAAAGAGTGTTGTTGTCCCATAAATAGTGATTATTAAGAGGTTTTATTTTCTTGCCTTGAAATGGCTGGATCTGTTTCGTGGCGACTCTTGCCACAGACAGCGATGGTACAGATGGCGGTGTATGTAGCAATATTACGGGCTGTGCTGCTGCTGGGCAGTTTTGGAAACTTGCTACTTTGGTGGAAGAGCCATCTATTATTTGACTTGCCACGATGGTCCTTTACTCTCTACCGGTGGGGTAATCCATGTCCATTTCATCGCTCCATTGTGGTCACTTTTTGCAATATCTTTGGGCAAAGACGTAGAGTAGAAAGCAAAGATCAACCCTTTGCGTCCACCTGGTGGAAGACAACCCAGAAGTACGAGGGCGCTGCCTCCGAACAAGGCGGCCCCTCCAGCGTTATAATCTCGGAAAACAAGGTGGACCAAGATTATTCCCTTGGCAAGTAGGTCAAGATGACGGACATTTCTGCTCTGGTTGAAGCTGCTGTAAAGCCAGGAGGTCTGGCACTGCTGGAGAATAATGCTCGGAAAGGCAATACTGTGTACTTAGTGCTTACATCAGAGGGTGCTACCGTGAAGGGTTCTGCACGAGTTCCTGTCGATTCCATGCCAATCTCAATCTATTATCGCGTCAGAAATCAACAAGAAGCAGAATGACGGGAAGCTGGAATTTTACGGGCAAAATGCCCGTCATGGGTCATTTTGCCCGTCAAATACGGCTTATGTTTTAGACTAACTGTCAAATAAAACAAAGAAATTGTAAAAACGTTAACATATAATGTAAAAACTTGCAAAATTGACGGGTGGATTTTTTTTCAAATTCCTACAAAAGGAGAAGCATCAATAACTTTCATATGCGTGGGTTGGGAAATCTGCAAGCCAGTGTGCGTGGCCCTTCCATCAGCCCATTTACGGCCCCAGACTTCCCTGGTGGCACCGAACAGTCAGACATGGGCATTGGTGGAATGATCATCAACATTTCCACAGTTCTGGGAGCATTCACCAATCCTTTCAACATCTGCTACTTTCAAGATGACGGTGGCGCAGCTCTAGAGGTCGTATCCACCTTTCCGGGGATATATGCAAAGGGGCATATCCTTTCCGGTTGATGAAACGGCTGGGGCAAGCTACAATGCCCACAGAGCAAATGGACGGGAATTTCTGCTGCCGGCTGTGTGGGATCCAGCTACAAGATATTGCCAGGCATTGGCATCATCATTTTTGTAATTGTCGTAGTTTTTAATACCCCATAAAGACAGAGAGAAGGGGGCAAGGAACTAGATTTAGGCACAGTAGACACAGCATTTATGAAGCCGATAAGCCTATAGATGCTTCCAGTGTATAGATATTCTCTACTCTTTACAAAGATTAATACACATTCAGTCTGTTCCACATTCTTTACAGACATTAAAACACCATTTCATTCTATTGTTTTAATTTCTTCAACATTTTTATGGAGATTAAAACGCCGTTTCATTATAGTGTTTCAATTTGTTTCATCTGTTACACAGGAAGTGAACCAGTGATGGAAGGTTGCACATCAACAAAGCTTCTCCTGATGCTTCCCATTTCCCACCATATCTGTTTTGATCAGATGTTTGATAAATGTTTTCTTTTTTAGGAGGTTCATCACCTTGGGCATGACGTGTGTAACCTTTCTTTTTTAAATTTAAGTGTGTAACCTCTTTTTTATTTAAATTTTTTTCTGAAATTAGTAAGAATCGAATCAAAGTTATAGTTACGCCGATAGGCGTCAATTCCTTGGCCATTTAATCCTCGGATTAGGATCAATGGCTATCCTTTCTTAATGCTGACTGATTAACAAATTAGACGTATGGAATTTAAAGTGGTGGATTGCCATGTGTGAAGAGAAGGGCTGCCAAGTGAAACGGTTTCGCTCTCCACTATCTATTCAACCAATCCCGTTTCAGTTTTCAATCAAGACCACTATCTCGCTGCACATCATTTTATATTCTTAGCGCTGTGAATGGGCAATGAAAAAGAATTCAGAGATTGATAGCTGCGTAGAGATTGAATGGGCAATGGAAAAGTTTTCAGAGAGATCCAGTCAAAAGAATTAAGGTTATGTTTTGTTAAAATGCAGTTGTTCCGTGAGTGCAGACAAAGCACAACCATATTAATAGCTGAACAAAGATTAATAGTTGCGTAGAGATTGTTCGTAAATGCAGTTGTTGGTAATGTGCATCGAGACAAAGCACAACCAAATTGATGGCTGAGCAACGGAGATTTGATCAAAAGAATTACGTTTTTTTTTTTAAATGCAGTTGTTCTTAATGTCCGTTAAAAACGGAATCACTAAAAACAGAATCCCGGAGGAAGGGTTTCGAAACCGAGTACACTTTATGCGGGAGGATTGATATCTTGGGTGTGTAGGGGACTGGGACTGTATTGAGAATTTAAAAACTATAACCAAGTAGTATACTAGGCGTCCCTATCTGCACACTTTATGCCAAAGGATTTATATTTTGGATGTGTAACTACGCCAAAGGATTTATATCTTGGATGTGTAAGCGACTGGATTGAGAATTAAAAAATTATTTCGACAATCAAGGATCAAAAAGTTGGTGTTTACGAGTCATTTATTTCTCCGTTTTTTTCAGAGAGATTAATTATAAGATCCATTTACCTGTTATTACTTTGGTTAATATAGCCTTTACATTGGATGAATGGCCTTTAAAGGTAATCGCCTGTGGGGATAACATGACGATGGTGGACTGTACTAATAGGCGTGGGATAACTGGCACTCAAATTGCTTGGTTTTTTTGGTGATTTGTTTCCTAGATCCGGTTATAAAAACTTTCGAATTGTAGTTTCATTTCATTTATTGTAGAACTATGCTATGGAACTGTGCCCTTAGGGATTTTGGTCCATTTTAAGACAAGCAAAATCGTCGAAATTCCAAAAAAATAACAACAAAGGGTAAAACTGAAAGCGATTTGATTTGAGTATCACTTATCACACGCCGTACTAATATTTTAATGTTAAACTGGAAGAAATTATCGTTTTATTTTAATTTAGTATAAAACAAGTTAATGGTGTACTATACTTTAAATTCTAATAGTATATTTAATTCTTTAAATTGTAAAAGTATATTTACATGTCCCATATACATTCAAGAAACCCGGCAGCAAATTATCCAGTGTTGGAGGAGTGTGATAATATTTTTTTATGGTTATTATGTAAGTGTCTAAGAGTAACTAAATTTGGACAGTTATGAATAATATGTAAGCAATATTATTTATTTTGTATTTTTGTAAAAGGAAAAGATTGATGAAAATCAAAAGAGAAAAAACTATTATAATTTTAATGTTTTGAATAATAAGAGAACCCATACCATTGCTCTTTAAATGTTTCTTTTGATCCAAGACTAAGAGTAACTAAATTTGGTCAATTATGAATAATTATGTAAAAATATTATTTATTTTGTATTTTTGTTAAAGAAAAGATTAATGAAAATCAAAAAAGGAAAAACTATTATAATCTTAATGTTTTGAATAATAAAAGAACCGATACCATTGCTCTTTGGATGTTTCTCTTGATCAACACTGTTTGATCAAACAAACTGTATCAAAACAAGGTTGGAGGCCACAGAAAAAAGAGATTACATTGCGGAAGGAGCAAAAGAGTCTTCTATTAACCGGGGCGAAAATCTAACTTTTTCGGGAGCGAAAGAGTCTTCTATTAAGTGGGGCGAAAATCTAACTTTTTTGCTTCCTCATAGCCTGGAGGGGAGCGAAAATACTTGGGGTAACTTCCGAAATAAAAATTGTGGAAATTTTCGCTACATTCATTCATCTAGAGCAGCAAAAATGTCTTTCATAAAAGAGGTAAGCGATAGCATGTAATGTTAATTCCTTCGTGGGCTATTTTAATATTTTTATATATATTTTAAATAAGTGAAGTTAATGAAATGGTGTGGATCATATAAAATAGGTGGATCGTGGATGTTTTAAAGATTTTAAAAAGGTGGATATATTATAAGGTGTGAGTTGTGTATTTTATTTTAAAATATTATTTATTTATTTATTTAAATTTTTATTCTAATTTTTTTTAGGAGAATTAAACCTATGTGAAACATTGGATCTACTATTTAAAAAGGGCTTCGGTATTTTAAGCTTTGATCTGGTTCTTTGTGAAAATGGCAAAGATACAGAGTACTAAATTTGAAACTGGGAAGTTTAGTGGGAGCAATAATTTTGAGTTATGGAAAGTCAAGATACAGGATATGCTCGTGCAACAAAGAGTGGTAAAGTCATTGGCATGGAAGATGAAGAAACTCACGGATATTTCAAATGAAGGCTGGGAGGAGATGGATGAAAGAGCCCTCAGTGCTATACGTCTGTGCTTGGCTAATGATGTTTTGTTTAACATTGTGTCTGAAATTGCAACGGCAGG
This sequence comes from Larix kaempferi, assembly GCA_027924585.1. Taxonomy (NCBI): domain Eukaryota; kingdom Viridiplantae; phylum Streptophyta; class Pinopsida; order Pinales; family Pinaceae; genus Larix; species Larix kaempferi. The sequence continues at coordinate 3,887,934 of BSBM01000512.1, read as the reverse complement.
TTTGTGGACAAAATTGGAAAGCATGTACAAGACTAAATCCTTGACGAATAAAATCCTCTTGAAGTGGCAGTTATTTACCTTGTGCATGAAAGAAGGTACAAAAATTTCACATCATCTGAATACATTCAATACTCTTATCTGTCAGTTGGCTAGTATGGATGATAAAATCCAATCTGAAGACAAGGTGATTTTACCGTAGTGCTTTATGCCTGAGTCTTGGGAACATTTTGTAACCTCTATTAGTTTAAGTTCTATTGAGGCTATTAGCTTTGATGATGTTGTGGGAGCCTTGATTTATGAGGAAACTCGATAGAAATCTAGTCTTGAAACCTTGACATCTGAGATAATGGTGGTTAGAGGCAGAATCAGTGAAAGAGGAAGACATTTGAGGGGCACATCAAGGTCAAAGTCGAAGGCAAAAAAGAGCGAATTGAAGTGTTGGTACTACAATAAAACATGACACCTCAAGAAAGATTGTTGGAAATGGAAGCATGCATCTAAGGAGGAGGACTCTACAAAGGAGGCAAACATAGCTAAGAAGGATCCAAGTATGATCGATGAGGCATTTTCTACATCTATTGTCTTGCAATACCATTATGATTGGTTAATTGATTTTGGAGCATCCCATCACATGTGTCTTCATAGGAGTTGGTATTTCACATACTAATCTATAGATGTCGGGGTAGTTTATATGGGAAATGATGTTTCATGTAAAACTGTTGGGATGGGGAGTATCTGAATAAAAATGTTTGATGGGACTAGTAGGACACTAACAGAAGTGAGGCATGTACCTGAACTTACGAATTACGAATTCACAGTCCTAGGTGGAGTTATGAAGATATCGAAAGGTATCTTGGTTGTCATGAGGAAAACAGAGTCGGGAACCTATATAAACTTGAAGGGAGGATGGAAATTGATCATGCAGCGATAGCATCAGTTGATGCAGCAAAATTCACTCGTTTATGGCATCAACGATTGGGTCATATGAGTGAAAAATGAATGAAGGTACTTGTTGATCGAAAGTTGCTTCCTAGTTTAAAATTTGTAGATTTGAAGTTTTGTGAGCATTGTATTTATGGTAAACAAGCTAGACATAAATTTAAATATGGAAAACACACTAGCAGAGGTATCCTACACTATATTAGTTTTGATATTTAGGGTCCATCTCCTAAACTATCTTATGGAGGATCATAATATTTCGTTAGTTTTATAGATGGTTACTCTAGGAAAGTTTGGATCTATTTGTTAAAGAGAAAAGCTGATGTCTTTGATACATTTAAGCAGTTTAGAGCTTTCGTTGAAAAGAGCATTGGAAGGTCCATTAAATGTCTCAAAACAGATAATGGATTTGAATTTACTTCAAAGGACATACAAATGGGATGAAGAGACATAAAACCATTGTCTTCACTCTGTAGTAAAATGGTGTTACTGAATGCATGAACAAGACTTTCATTGAGAAATCAAGGAGAATGCTTAGCAATACAAAGTTGCAGCAATAATTGTGGGGAGAGGCCTTACTTACAGCTTGTTACTTGGTCAACCAATCACCTTCAACATCAATTAACTACAAAATTCCAAAAGAGTTATGGACAAGTCAACCATGTGACTATTTTAGTATTAGAGTATTTAGTTGTGAGTCCTATGCACTTATTCTGAAAAATGATCATTCCAAACTAGATCCTAAATCAAGTAAATTGATCTTTGTTGGATATGTTGATGGTATTAATGGGTATAGATTGTGGAATCCTACTGCCCACAAGATAATCATAAACATAGATGTAATATTTGATGAAATTTCTCTCTCGAAATTAGATGTAAAGAATGATATGAAACAAGTTAATGTACCACAGTTATAATGAATTCAATTTGATACTCAGTCATCCTACGAGGAGGAATCATGAGGAGGATATTCATGAGGAAACTCCTTAGGAGGATGAACATAAAGAAACAACTCAAGAAATAGAGGAAATGCCACACCAAACTCTCCGAAGATCTACATGGGTCAAGACTTTTCCAAATAGGTATGATGATTTTGCCATATTTGTTGCTTTAATTTCCAATGAAGGAGAACCTAGTTGTTATCAGGAAGCATTAGAAGTGCCCAACAACGACAAATGGAAACTTGCAATGAAAGAAGAAATGGATTCTTTGGCAAAGAACAAAACATGGGATCTGGTGGAACTTCTTGAGAGTAGGAAAGTGGTTGGTTACAAATGGGTGTCCAAATTGAAGAAAGGAGTTGATGACATTGTTCTGAAGCACAAGGCCAGATTTGGTTGCAAAAGGGTTTTCTCATAAAGCAAGTATTGACTTTCATGACATTTTTTCACCAATTGTGAAACTTATTTCAATTATAATTCTATTAGCACTAGTTGCTTTATATGATTTGGAGTTAGTGCAGCTAGATATCAAGACAAATTTTTTACATGGAGATTTAGATGAGGAAATTTTCATGGAACAATCGGAAGGGTTCGCTCACAATTTCAACAAGACGTTTGTCTGCAAGCTCAGGAAATCATTGTATGGCCTAAACTAGTCTCCCAGGCAATGGTACAAGAAGTTTGATTCTTTCATGGTGAGCCATAATTTTACCAGAAGTGAGTATGATCATTGTGTTTACTTTAAAAAGTTGGAAAATGACATGTTCATTATTTTGGTATTGTATGTTGATGATATGCTTGTCACAAACAAAAGCATGGTTGAAATTAGCAAGTTAAAGGCTCAGTTGGTTAGGACATTTGATATGAAGGATCTAGGAGCAGCAAAAGAGATCTTGGGCATGGAGATACACAAAGACAGAAAAAATGGTAATCTGTGGTTATCAAAAAAGAAGTATGTCAGAAAATACTTCAGAAATTTGGTATGAATAAGGTGAAACTAGTTAATATCCCTTAGTGTCTCATTCCAAGCTTTCTTAAGGTTTGAGTCCTAGTAGTGATGAAGAAAAGCAGTATATGTCTCGTGTACCATATACTAATGCAATAGGAAGTTTGATGTATGCGATGATAAGTACTAGACAATATATTTCACTTGCAATTGGTGTTGCCAGTAGATACATGGAAAATCCAAGAAAAGAGCATTGGGGAGCAGTGAAATGGGTGCTTCGGTATCTAATAGGAACAAGTAATTATTGTATCACCTTTGATGGTTGTGGTGATGAAGTTTGTGGTTATGTTGATTCATATTTTGTAGGTGACTTGGACAAGAGGAGCTACACTTCAAGTTATGTGTTTACACTTGTAGGTGGAGCTATTAGTTGGATGTCAAAGCTTCATAATATTGTGCTTTATCCAATACAGAGGCAGAGTATATATCTGCTTCACATGCTTGCAAAGAGGCAATATGGTTAAAAGGTTTACTGGGTGAGTTAGGAAGGTTTCAGAACAATGTAAAAAAATTCCATGATAGTCAAAGTGTTATTCATTTGGCCATCTAGCTTATCACAATAAGACTAAATACATCCCTATAAAATACCATTTTGTAAGACATGTTATTGATGAAGGTGGAGTGATTCTTGAAAAGGTCCACACTCAAAAGAATTGTTCAGACATGTACATGAAACCAGTCACATTAGAGAAGCTGCAGTGATGCTTAAATTCTCTTGGCTTGTAGGAAAGGTGATGAATAAACAATGAACAAGGTATTAGGTAAATTGCTGTCAATGTGGAGATAGTTGGAAACATGTGACAACCAATTCTTCCATTCATTATGTAATTGTCTAACCGAGTAACTAAATTTGGTCAGTCAAGAGTAACTGTGTAAGAAATATTATTTATTCTTATATTCCCATAGAAGGAAAAGATTGATGAAAGTCACAGGAGGAAAAGATGTTGGGATATTCATGTTTTGAATAATAAGAGAACCGATACCATTGCTTCGTGAATGTTTTCCTCTCGAGGGTTTTACCACGTAAATCTCTGTGTACATTTGATATATTTTCCATTTATTTTATTACTCTCATATTGTTTTTTGTGCCTGTTTGATCCAACACACACACAAATACAAGACCCCAGGGGTCCAAAACAAACAAGAACATAATGTAGGAAAGTGTCAAGAAAATAAGGACTATCCCAAGCCAATACACTGGAGAAGAGGAGTCGAATAAGTTCAGAACCATCCACACAAAACCCTCTATAAATTTTTAAACAGGGAGTTGGAAATGTCTGGAGAAATGAAAATAAATCTGTATGTCTAGATATATACAAAAGCACAAAAAAACCTGCGAGTTTTCAAAGCAGGAGCACAAAAAACGCTCAGGAAAATGTATCAAAAATTGGAATCCTATCCTCTTACAAAATATGACCATCCTACCAGCATTCTACATTTATGAATCTCTCCTCTGCATCCAAACCACGCTTTGATAAAGTATCTGCTAGTGAGTTGAAATCTATGAAAATATGGATGATATAGATGCTGCGTTAATGTGACAATAGCAAAATCACCTCCTCCATCCAAGGTTTTAGACAAATAGCCTGAATGGAGCATTGCTTCTTTTCCCATTTTACAGTAAGGAGTGAATCACTTGCAATTTGTTGTAAATGAATATTCTATAGCCTTGCGTAATGGAGAACCAACCACAAAACCATGAGTTCCCCACGAGTCCCCACGAGTATTTGTTCCAGGGCCACAATTTAGCCATAAGCTTATGAACCTTGAACCATCCAATTCGATGATGGCATCCGCATCACATTTTTGTCCTAAGTCTTGAGAGGTGCCATCAAATATTGCCCGACAACCATCAATTTGAGGAGGAGGATTCCTATAAATTGCAGATTTGGATTGATGAGAGCCATTGGTATTTCCACCATATTCTAGGAAGGAAAAAACAGATTTACCTACAATCCAATCTGAACTTATTCTTTTGTTCTAAAAAATCAGTTGGTTCCTCGATTTCCATACTTCCCAATAAATAAAACATGTCAATTCGCCACATTGAGGATTATGCTTAAACCATTTTTTAAAGCAATCAACTAGAGAAGTACCATACCACCTGGAATCAATCTTAAGAGATTTGCACACAGCAAGCCATGTTTGAGAGGTGTAAGAGTAGCTAATAAAAATATGTGAGATGGTTTCTTCATTCTCATTACATAAAAAGCATGCATTAAGACCTATGAACCCCCTTTTCTGGGTATTATTCCATGAAAGGATCCTATTCTCCAAAGCCAACCATATAAAATATTTACTTTAGGGGGTGCCTTCCATTTCAAAACTACATTATACCACCAATGAATTTACATAGAATCGTATGATATCATAGCATCATATGTTGATTTTTCTATGGGTACCCTTGATTGAGTGTTCCATGACCACCCGATTGAATCATTGTCCTAAATCAACTTAATGTTCCTTTTGTATAAACCCAAAATATACGCAGACCATTCCTCTGCAAGGAAACCATGAAGGCCTAGATGAGAGGCCTTAATTCAACTATTTTTTGTGGACAATAATCAGACAAGGAAAAAAAAATGGTTCAGGGTGTAATAACCCTTCGATCTCAACAAGAATAATAGCTCAAGAGACAATTTATATTAAAAGAGACCCCCAAATATTGGGTCTTGACCCACCATTATAGATTAGCCATTCCCTGGCAACCAAGCTAGCCACTTACAAAGAACAGGGAAGGAGGAAACAAGACCTGAACAGATGTTGGACACCCCCTTTGTTTCTTTATTTGACATTATGATCCATGCTAAGACTGATACTGGTTTAATATATTTCGATTTGATGTCTCTGCTCCATATATTATCCTCCATAAACTTTTTTCCAGAAGTGCTTTTACATTCTTTGAAACAAGTTAATGGAATGTATACAATGTTTTTACCAAATCATAGATATAATATGAGCACTTCAATGGGCTAGATATTCATATAATATGTCCATGTCAATGGACTAGTTGATATAACAGCGTTGCTGTTATATGTAAAATAAAAACATAAACATATAATAAATGATTTTTAATTCAATTTCATTAACTGAAACTCACTTTCTCAATAAACAAAATATGAAACAATGGCATGATACAAAATGCATTTGTGTTATAAAGAAATAGTTTATTATTGTTTTTATAAAATTGAAAACTCAAATTAGAATTTTAAAAATTAAAACATATTATTAAATAAAAAAGAAAAATATATTATAAAATTATTAAAAAAATTATATAGTTCAATTATTTTATTTAAAAAAATTCAATATTATATATTCTTTTAAATATATATTATTTCAATAACTTTCACATTCTATGTTATGTTAAATATATAGTCAAACTACGTTTATTTGATTGACAATTTGCATTAAATATGACTTTTCAAAAAGTTTCAATGTTTATTTGATTGACAATTTGCATTAAATATGAATTTTCAAAAAGTGTTCAATGTATTTGAACAATAATTAATTTAAAACAAATAAAATGTATTTTACAACATTCTAATCTTTATCCTACATTTATATATTTAAAAATATAATAAGAATAAATCTTATATTGATGAAATAATAATCAATTTCTTTTTAAAAACACCTATAAAGAAAAATCTAATAACATTATAACATAAGAAAGATATCTTAAAAAATAACATATATAACACAACAATTTAAATCAACTTCAATTTGGAATCCTTTAAATTAAAAAAAAATGTGTTTTAATTTATTTATTCAACTTAGATATATACAATATAAAATATAGATGTAAAGAAAATTGTTACAAAGAAATAATTTACTAATTTAAATTTGAAAATCTTTAAATTAAAAAAATGCATTTTAATTTATTAATTCAACTTAGGTATATATAATATAAAAATAAATATAATTTATGTACTTTGATGATATATATTTTGTACTCATGATATTTGGAAAAATGCATACAAGAAAATGGGATCCATGAACTCTCTTACCTGATAGTATGAGTTGGAGAGCACTCCAAATTGTTGGAGTGCAATACAAGCAATGTGACCTTGGGATAATTCTTAGTCTCATTGGTTTCAATTTTTGGGGGAAACAAGTAGTATGGGGATGGATTCCCCATTTAATAAAGTGATTTTAATCAAAGTAGTGCAACAACAAGCATGGTGGTTCCTCTATAAAATCTTCATGGAATCTCAAAGACTCAAAGTTGGGGAACTCAGTGGCAACATCAAAGAATTATACAGAAAACAGGTTCTTCAACACCCATGTTTAAAATTGCTTGAGGACAAGCAATATTGGGAAGGGAGGATTTGTCATATTCCAAATTTTGCATTGGGTCACAATGGCCTAAGCTCATTGGCCATATTCATGAGACTTTGTCAAATTGATGTTAAGGGTCAAATAATTCCCAAGGAGGAAAAATTACTAGTTTCCTAGGTTGGGGGTGGAAGCATTAAAAGTTGGAGTGAAGGAGATATAGGACCCAAAATAACTTTGGTTTACCATATTCACAGTAAAATGGGTCACATAAATAATCAATGTTGAGAAAATAATGTGGCATTGGGTCATGAAGACAATTGGAGGCTTATGGAGTCCTTAGGTGGCTAGATTCCCTCCACACACTTGGCATGCACTTCATCCAATTCAAATCTATGGGTTAGGCAACGCATTTGGAGGATGGTGAGGTTTCATATGGAATTTCATGAGCTAAGGAATTCGAATTGGTTAAGAGGAGTAACTCCCATGGGGAGAGGAAGAGGTTAGGAAGACAATGTGTGCCACTTGGAAGGAGATTCCCTATACTTTATGACAACCAATGATAAAGATTCTATGAAATATTCAGACCTGATTGCAGACTATGAAAAATCTTACATTTCAGGGCTAAATATAGCCACAAAGAGGGTGCATTAGGGAGTTAGAGGGAGCCATTCTATTTGGGGAAAGATTTGGAGCATGAGGAGGCAAGACAAGTGTCATATGAGTTACTAAACCACAAAGATGAGTTAGAGGAAGCCCATGAAGGGAAATTCGACCTTAGGAGGACTCATTAAGTTAATAAAAGTATGTCATGAGGAAGAAGAATGGATTTTTATCATTTTTAGAATTTGCATTTTGCATTTGGGAGAGGAGAGCTAGTGGAATGCTACTCTACTTGCCTTAGCACCAATTTCGAGGGTGAAAGATTCCCATCCCAGTTGGTAATTGGAAAGGACATTCAGACCTTTCATTTGGAGCTTTAATGGAGTATTTATTTGCAGTTTTAAGCTACAAGACATCTCATGGTTTCTTCTAGTGCAACTCATTCCTCCAACCATTTCCAGTTCTCTTTGCATATTCTTGATCCTTGAGGAAGGGCGCTTTTGGTGAGCTATTGTTCTCTTTGGGGGAGCTTCTAATGCCCCATTTATTTTGTAATAAGATGTATATGCTCTGTTATTCACACTTAGAAATGTACCAGGTCGAAAATCCAATTGGAATGATGTAAATTTGATCTTTAATGAACAAATGGTGCTATTTCCCCACTATCTTGATGTATAGCAATGAATTATTGATGAATTCGAATGGAAGAGAATTTCTCTGATGCATTTATGATTAATGGAATTTAATTAATGAGCTTCACAAGTTCCATTTTCAGTACTTAAGCATTTGGAGCCATCTTGATCAATTTTATACCATTTGAAGAAGATTTAATGCCATTTCCCCCAAGGTCGAAACTAGTGATTTTGTAGCTGTTGGGAGAGGGTTATAACAGACTTCAAAAAATGAATAATTATGCACATGAGACATTAATATTGTCCCTTAGACATCCTCTTCATCTGTTCAGAAATTCGAGTGGGTTTGGAAGCTTTTGGAGAGCCATATTCATCATTTTACCCTAGGGGGATTTGAACCCCAAATTGCTAGTAAAAAATCCTATCTTGGATGGAATCTTAAAGGGGTTTGCAGAAGTCTTTTGATGGTCCTACATTATCCCTGAAAATCATAATAAATTCCTAATATCATTCATACACCTTCTCTGAATATTTGGGAGTGTTTGGAGTCATTTGGAGACCAAGAGACCAATACTAGTCAAAGAGAAATTGCTAGTCAAATTCCCTACTTTGGCCATAAATTAAAGGAGAGTTGCAGAATCCTATCATTGACAATAAAGCATCCTTGAACATCATATTTATGTACTAAAACCATTCATACACCTTCTGAGAGAATTTGGGATCATCTGGAGCCATTTGGAGGTCAAGAACCCAAGACTAGTCAAGGGTCGAACTAGTGGAAAAAACTGAAAATTTCACCATTTTAAATAATTTCAAAATAGGGACATTACAGATTTGGGACTAGATGAGCAGGGATTTTAGGTGCTCTGGGGCGTTGTTGATTCCGTGGAGGAGGCATTATAAGTGGTTGTTGTAGTGGTGCTCTCCAATTTGTGGAAGATGGATATGGATTTGCATAGTTGATTTGTGGTTGAGAAAAAGGTGGGGGATATGGGTATGGCTGTGGAAAGTATGGTTGTTGGTAAGGAGTTGGATTTTGCTGCCATTGGATTGGACGTTCTTGTGGAGGCCATGAAATTTTTGCTGACGGATTCCATTTTTGCTGAGGATTCCCTTGATTAAAATAGGTTTGATTGTTATTTTGGAAGGGTCTAGCAAAATTGTTTCTTCGTTGATTGACAAAACAAAGCTGTTCTATTGAATTTTCTGAGGTAGGATCTTATATGGATGCCTTGCATGATGGTAGTAAAGGGAATTTATCTGTGGTATGGTCGTCGGTACAGAGATCTCAAACTTCTATTGTATTTAACGGGCATTGCCCTTTTTCATGTTTCTTTCTACATATTGGGCAGAATACCGCTAGCGCTTGGTTGATCTCATATTGTTTCCTTTTTAGTTGGAGTGCATCTAATTGCATAGCCAATGATTGAAGGATATCTGTTTTCATATCATCCAAGAGATTCCCTAAATCAGATTTTGTGACACTTGGGATTGAAAAGGATGATCCCCCAACATTTGGATGTATTTCTCTTGTCCCATTTTTTCCTTTTCTAGACCTAGAATAATTTTTAAAGATTTGCAGAATTTGATCATAAGTTTTATGAAAGATGTCTCCATCACCTAGCAGGTTTAAGACTTCAAGGTTTTCTTCTTTGATTCCCCTAAGAAGTACTAGTTTTAATGATTCCTGATCTAGGGTACAATGAATGGCTCTTTTATAGCTAAGTTGGAACCATTGTGCATAGTCTTCTAGGGATTCTTTTTCTCCCTGTTGCATCCTCAAAATCTCATCCCTAGTGTCTTTTGCTTTACAGTAATCTCTATATTTTTCTAGGAAGGCTTGTTTTATCTAATCCCATGTGAAAATGTTGTTTCCTTCCAAAATCATAAACCATCTGAGTGATAACTCTTTCAATGTGGAAGGAAAGAGTCTTAATTTTTGTGCATCAGTGGTATAACCAAAGGATTTGTAGATTACTTCGAATTCAAACAGGAATGTATCAGTATCTTCTGAGGTTAAGCCATGGAAGTTTGTTAGATTATTGGGATTGATATTTTTCATTCTAGCATCCCCAAGAGGTACACTGATAGGGAATGTAAACAGTTCTTTGTGTTCATCTTCCTCATCCACCATGGTAGGGTTTGAACTAGAGCTAGTGAAGAAGTTATCGAAGCCTACGTTATAGCTATGATCAGTTTCATCTTCAGTGTTGAGAAATTCAAATTGAAGGTGTTTAGAACTATTGTTGCTCATAGGGCGGTTAGGCATAAAACATCCAAATTCATCCCTCCTTCGCCGAGGCATTCATGGTAATTTTTAGATTTTCAATATTTTATTTTGATATATATATATATATATATATTTTATTTTTGACAAAAATATGTCTCTTATAGTTTAAGCACCTCCCCGGAAACAACGCCAAAAGTGGTGGAGTTTGAAAATGTCTACCTTTTTACAGGTATTCTTTGGAGAAGTTCACTTTAAATATCAACTAGGGAACGTACAAACATCAGAGGTGCTAAGCAATATATGTGCACTACGTTGAGAGGATCTTCGTTGTTGGGTGTTTGTTTTGTTTTACAGAAATGTTGGAGAGTTGTTCTAATGAGGATGAAGTAATATAGAGTTTCATCACAATAAATTGAGAAATAGAAATATGAAACTAAATCTAAGAAAGAAGAAAACTAAATCTAGGAAAGCAGGAAATTAATCTAAGATGAAAGCAGAAAACTAAATCTAGGAAAGCAGGAAATTGATCTAAGAAAACATGAAACTTTTAATCTATGAAAGCAGAGAAATAAATCTAAGAAAGCAGGAATTCAAATCTGAAATTAAACTTAAGAAAGAAAGAAAATTTAAGCTTCAAAATCCGAAATATATCTCTCCTTAAAGCATGGGAATCTGACCTAATCAAACCAGAGATCTTTCAAGTTGGAATGGAAATCTTCATTCAAAAGCATGAATCTAATTTGGTCGATATAAAACAATGCAATATAAATTTGGGAATTGCAGTTTACGGATGGGGGTTACAGGACTACAAATGTAGGTTATTGGAACTACAGACACAATATTAACGAACTACAGAAGAAAAAACATTTTGCGCGCAACATTCAATCTGATCATCGAATAAGTATTAAAATTAACCCACACATACATATACATGGAATGAACAACAAAATGCATGAAAATATGAAAAAAAAGAGACAAAACTCCTAAGCTACGCACTGAGGGGGCTCTCCCCAATGCACATCATAGGAGGAGGATGAAGCTTATAAACTCACAGATTTAGAATAACGTTGGTTCTGCATTATAAATTCATAAGTTCCATCATAACTGTAGAAATCGTAAACTGAGTATCTACTCTAGAAAATGCCAAAGATTGTCTTCAAAAATGTACGAGAGTGAGCCCCAACTACTCAGGTGTCTCTATTTATTACAAACTTCTACCCTAGTTTTACATTGAAAATCATGATCCTGAATAACATGATTCTTTCCTACAAATTAGGAGAAAATAGGATCATTGTGTCTCTTGCGATCTTCAATCTAGAGCTCGGCATTGTTATTCTTCCAGTTCACCTATGCTCTGTCCAGACATGGATTTATTCACATGATTATTAAATAAAAATGCTAAAACACAATAAAAGATAATTACTAAATTACTTCATTTAATTATCAACCAAAGTGCATTCTTCCCTACAGAAATAGGTGCTTTCTAATCATTTCTTCGCTTATGTGTGGAATAAAGGAGTCTATGGAGTATCTATATCATGGACTCATCATGGAGGCTTATCCCTAGAAGCTTGAAAATGTGGCACTCGATCCCCTAACCTAGTGGGATGACCCCTTAAGCCTCTCCCCTAAGTCCTCAACCTATCCTATCCCTTTAGTCCTATAAATATGAACCCCCTCTCCATTGTGAAAGGAGGAAGGATACATTACTCTTATGCTGGTGAAATTTCTCTAGGTGATCCTCTTCATCCTTTAGGAGGCTAAGTATTCATTCTTGGAGGCTAGGATTGTTGGAAGGAGGTTATGACGTCAAGGATTTGGTCGTAAGACCTCTATATTTGTACTTCTGATTATTACATTTAATACAAGTTATTTCCATAAATGTTATTGTGTTAATGATATTTAGGATTTTCCTCTTTGACTGTTAATCTAAATCAATTCATATCTATGTGATTTTACTACTTGTTTGTTTCCACATGCTTTGTATAGTTTTGCAGCTAAAGATCTGAAGATTTAGTATCTTGGAGCAACAAGGAGAAAGGAATTTCAGATTTAAGGTAAGACATCTCTTCATCCATAATGCATTTCTATTGATCTAGGAAAGATACTAGCATTGTGTATCTATTTGTTCTAGATCCAAACCATTTAGACTAGGGAGATCTATTTTAGTATGCTCATACAGATTGTCCATAAAAAAATTTGGCGACTCCGCTGGGGATGCTATCCATAGTTTTGATTTCATTGATTTCTTGGTTTCTTTGATTTCCTTTCAAGTAATTATTTAGCCTCTAATTTGCCTCCCATCATTAGATCTGACCATCAAAGAGTCTTTGGGTTATCCAGGATCTGTTTAGGATCATTAGTCGACCATTTACCTATTTATTCTTGAAGAATTTTTAATTTTTTGTTGCTTGATCCTCACCCGATGCACCTGGGAAATTCATCACCTACGTCACTATGTTTCTTCCAAGCTTATCTTGTGAGCAGACTGTTGTTAACACCCAAAAAGTGCTCACTAGCTCATTCCCTTATTCACATGACCCATTTGTCCACTTTCCCACCATTTGAGCCTCTAAATCCATTGAAAGGTCACCAAAAAGACCATAATACACCTTTCCCCCCTCAAAATATATATTTTTCCTCAAAAAACCCTCAAAAAGGGTCCAGAATTCCCAAAAAATATTAAAAGGGAATAAAAATATTCAAAATATTCAAAAAGAGGGAAAAAAGACCTAAAGCATGTTGGCCAATACCATTGGTTTCCTTAAAACCATAATGGTATTCCCCATCACCAAAAACTATAAAAAGGTGATAGGGGCTCCTCACTTTCCATCCATCATCCATCCTATCCTCATGCTGTCAAAATCTCTCTTGATTTCTTTGACCATTTTAGCAAACTTAGAGAAGAGACCATTGGAGCCTATAGCACTTCAACCTTGGAGCTGCTCAACACCAAACATCCTCACCATTTGAGGTATTATATTACGAAAACCATTCTTTATTACATTTCTTGTTCTTTCTGTTAATATTTTTAAATTTATTTTTATATGCACATGTTAATGTTAGATTAGTTTATAATTGCATTTGCTTTTATTCGAAGACTGCTATTACAAGTTAATAGGTGCATCCTTGCACATGCTTGGTTGAAAAACCAAGCAACAGTTTTTTGGCGACTACGCTGGGTTTTGAGCTTTACATTTTTTCTTTTTACTTGTTTTACCATTCCAATTAACATATCTGCCATACTAGATAGCATATTCATTGCTGCCCTAGTTGTTGGCCCTTTCTATAGCCTTTAATAGACCGAAATTTCACTTTTCGGTTTCGTTTCCGGTGACCTTTTTTTCGTTTTTGCATCGCGGCTTTTAGCTCGACAGTCGCGTGGCTCATTGCGACCTCGCGGCCTTTTTCTGCGTGGCGCATCGTGGCTTCGTGGTCTTTTTTCGTGCGGCGCGCTGTGGCTTCGCGGACCTTTTCCGCACTGCACATCACGGCTTCATGGCATTTTTCCGCACTCCACATTGCGGCTGTTTTCCGCGCTGCACATCACGACTTCACGGCTCAAACCCGCGATGCTGCTATCTTTCGTTCGGCCCAATTTTTAGAAATTTTTTTGCTGCATTATTGCCCATTTAGCCTATTTTTCCAGCATTATTTTTCCCTATAATTTTTTCCAACATTCTATTTTAATTATTGCAGCAATAGTAAATCATTTTTCTATTACATATGCTCCATTAAAATCTTTTAAAAAAATTTCAGCAAGTGAAAGAAAGGTTTTTAGCACTTTGTTTAGATCATAGATTTAATTTCTTTGCAAATTTCGAACCATCTTTCCGATTTGCTCAATAGTTTACCCAAGCAAGCTCTTAAGAAATCCATTTATTTCTTGCAATTTTTCAGATATTTGCTTTCCTTTAAAAATTATTTAAAAAATCCATAGTTTTTGAATTATTTTTGTTAAAGCATTTACATTTCAGAAAAAGCCTTTATTTTTTGCAAATTGGAATCGTCTTGTTTTTAATTTGTAATCAATCGCCCAAGCGAGGCAAATTCATTTTCAGTTAAATAATCACACTTGCACCCAATCTGCCACATTTTTAATTAACTGAGCCTTAAAATCTACCTAAACTCAACCAACACTTTAACCCCACTTGGGGAACACTTAAAGAATCTTGTAGCTAGGTAGAATTGGGGGGATAGGTGTTCCAATAACACCCCTCAATTATTTACATCTGAGACATAGTGGTTGAATTTTAGGGTCCCTAAAATCCCTTATTATTTGTTGACACGGTTATACACCAATTTATCGGGAAGGCCTCTCCCTTAGGAGGGTTGAAGTAGCCAGACTGGTTTCGGAAGCCTGAGTGGAATACCGCTATCCATTCAATAATCGAAGGATACCTTTCACAGTTCTCGGTGTACCACCCGTATGGGAGTACAGCGGTGATAGAACCAAACTACAAATTCACCCAACCGAACATGTCATGAACGGGGTATCTTAGTGGTCATTTTTTAGGATTGTCTACTCGGTGTCCCTCCCGGTAGGGGGATATCTAGCCTTTGATTCCACTAGCCATATTGTCTGACTTGGATTTCATCACCTTGTAGAGGATATGTTTAGTTGAGTCATAATACCACTTTTAGTTAGGCCTTTGCTTGCTCTACTACCCCCCTTGGTTTAGTAAGCACCACTTTTTTCTAGGAACTGTTCGATTTTTGGTATTCTGACCACTTTTCTTGATTCCTCCACTTATTATAGCATAGCTGTTATAATAAGTTCTTTTGAGGTTGGTTGTTGGCCTAAGAGTCATTATTTTTTCACACTCCCCTCCTGCACACATTGTGGCATTAGGGTCTTGAGTTTTTTTATCTCACCACCATCCATTGGCATTTCTATACATCTCTTACCATTGAGAACTTAAGACGATCCCGCCATTTTCAGGATGAACTCCCTCAGTTCGGTACACTTGACTCTACATGTCATAGACGTAGAGAGTTATCCCTTGACTCCACATGTCATCGGCATAGAACCCAGTCATCTGATTCTGACGTGCCTCATTTTACATTTGATTCTGAGGCTGAATCCGAACACCCTACCGAGATATCACCAACCAAACCCATGGCTGTTTCACAATATGACCCCCTTTTCACCAGTGCTATTGGATCTATATCACCAAACCCCACTACTACTATTCCACCCACGGTAACCACAACCCCCTTAGGCATGCCTAATATAGGGGCCATCCCCCCTTTAGGTATGCCCAACAAAGAACCAACACCTATCCTAGGTATGCCAAGCATGGGCGTTACCCCCCCTCTCATTGCCACTACCCAAATCCCAGTAATTATTGGAACCATTCCTAACCCATCTGCAACCCATGTTTCACTTGGGAGCACAGGCCCCTCCCACACCACATCGGGTGGAGGACACATCCCTTTCATCCCTAACATACCCTTAGGAAGCACTGGACCAATCCATAATGCTACCATTAGCAATTATCCCCCAGTGACCATACCACACCCATCTACCAGTCTGCCATACATGGATAGTCTAAACTTACCAGACCTGGCAAGGTTAACCAATGACCCTATTAGACACAACCCTACGTGGCCACCCATGCCCACAAAGCTTCCCTCAGATATCCCAAAATTTGAAGGAAAAGATGGGGAAGACCTTCAAAACCACATCATGTCGTTTCACCTATGGTGTTCTTCAAACTCCATAGTAGATGATTCCATTAGACTGAGACTTTTACAAAGAAATTTCACTGGCTCAGCAACCAAATGGTACATTGAGTAGCCACATGGGACCCACAACACATTTACGTCCCTCACCTCAACTTTCCTCCAGTTCTTTCAACTACCTGTACGCTATGATGCAGGAGTGGAAATACTTTTGTCTTGTAGATAGAACACCGCTACACACATCACCGATCATATCCATGAGTGGCGTAAGTGCCGTAGCCTATGTAAGATAAATCTTGACGACCGTATCTTTTTGGATTGGTTCCTCAAATCACTCCTACCCCTCATATCCAAATATGTAGCGTCCGAATGACCCCAGTAAGAAGAAGAAGCTATCTTAAAAGCTCAGCAATTCGACCTCATATATGCCCAGTCAGGATATCTATACACTATTTTACCTGACGCCCCGCGCGATGATCCATCCCACCATGACGCGCCAGGGGCATCCCATGCCGCTGACGGTATTATCAGCTAGGTTATGACGCAAAACAAACCTTTTACCATGACAAGTACAAACAACACCCCAGACCTTTCTAAGACTTCATCTAATTCTAGAGCTACAACTTCGTATGCTCCAGTAACAAACACCCATCACATTCATGGACCTTCGTGTCCACCACAATGTTATGGGCAAGCACCATCAGCTTATGCGCCAACTCCATATTATAACCAACAGGTCCACTAGACTCCGGTCCAGCCACAAGCCCAAGTGGCTTATTATCCTCAATAGGCAGCACCTCTTGCTCCAACACTTCCAGTAGCTCAAGGTTACCCACAACCGCAACAAACACCAGGGCCACCTTCGAACCCTCCTGTTTACTACCCACCGCAACCTGCTCCAGAGCTTGCACGACCTCAAAACCCACCTACTTCCCAAGGGCATGTCTATGCATAGCAAAACCAACCTCCAAACCAAAACAACCAGCATAACCAAGGAGGTCAACAAAACCACGGAAACAACCAGCAACATAACCAAGGTGCACCACCACCTAATCCTCCAAACAATAATAACGCTGCTCCTCCCAACCAAAACCCTGACCATCCACCGAAACAGGATAAAAATAATAACTTGAGAACAAACCATCCATGTTTCATATGTGGAGTCTACGAACATTATACACATAATTGTCCCCATTTAGATCGAGCGCGTCAACTCTGGACCGACGACGCCCAATGACAAGGACATGCTGCACAACCAACACCCCCTCCTCAGCCACAACCCATGATATTGCAAAATCCTTTACCAAACCAAGGCACGGTAAACACTCGTCCGAATGATCCCCCTCAAGGATCCGCTACACCACAGCAGCAAATTACCTATGCAGCCGCCGATTACCAGCATGCTGAGTCCAACACTCACCATTTGCTTATGATGTCAATATTCAAACCCGTCGAAATCAATACGGATCCGCCCCTGAGGCCACACCTACCGACCCATCGTCGAGTACTCTCCCAACCGATCAACTACTTCGCATACCCAATATGCCCATGGACGGGGGCCCCAAAGCACCTCGTTTCCCTTTGAGATGGATTAGCAATAAACCGAACGCTCGTGCAGCTTCCAACTATAACATTGTAGAGGATTTAGCTCAGTCCCCCGCTGCTGTGTTCACTCTTGAAATCTTAAAAAACTATCCTGCACAGAGAAAATTATTGTTATCTGCCATTGGTGCCATAGATCCTAACGACTCTAACATGATGGATTTCGACTTAGAACAAGCTGAACCTCACATGCCTTCATCTCTAGCTTTTCATGTCTCTGTCTCCATTCGCAACCTCGTCGTTCATCGATGCATAATCGATGAAGGGGCTTCTACCTACGTCATGTCGACTTTCGTATGGCAAAAACTTGGATCCCCAATGCTACAACCGTCCACTACCACATTACAAGCTTACGATGGCCGTGCAGCTCAACCTCAAGGTTTGCTAGTGAATGTACCCATACAGCTTGGGGGCAAATTGGTTCTCATAGATATGGAGGTCATTAATGCCCAACTTGATTACAATCTCCTTCTGGGATGAAGCTACATGTACAAAATGAAAGTTGTCGCTTCTTCAGTTTTCTGCATCATGATGTTCCCCCATGAAGGACGTGTAATTAAAATCGACCAGATTACATATTATGATTCCAATGCCCCCGCAGCACCAGAAAATTTTCTTCCCATGATCGAACAACCCGTTCTTAGTGCACCAACATCCTTCGTCTCGTCAATCGGACCCGGGATATATTCGGATACTCCCATGACCATCTCTTTCCCATCAATCCCACCCCCTCTTCAGGTAACTGCAGTATCTGATTTGTGTACCCTATCACACAACGAACAACAACATCCTCAACAACCTCAACCACCACCACAAGCACCCAATGTGCCTAGTCATATCGAAACAACACCAATTCACACTATCACCTTCTTGTTTCCATTTTCAGGAGTTGTCAGCATGCCAGTAATGGCTACACTCAACCTTCCAGGTGTAACGTTAGGATTACCTGTATGGTACTTACCTGCCCCAACTCCCCCACCAACTCCGACCGTTGTCCTACAACTGGTACAACCTATGAATATGTCAAACCATCCACCACCTGGCACACCAAACCACCAAAATCGCCCACCACCTGGTGGTCCGAACCCCCAAAACCGATCAATTCCAGCAGGGGGCACTACATCGACATCTAGTTATGTCCCCCCTCAATCCCACCACACTGGGGGAAGAGGTCCACAAACCTACAACACTGCACCCACAACTCGCACCCCCCAGTGACTCCCAAATTACCCAAGAATCCCCCAACCCGTGTACTCCCTAAGTGCTCCTTGTGCAACGATATGGGCCACGCCACCCATCTATGTCCACAACTACCAGCACTTCAAGAACACATGAATATGTTGGATGATGACATCAACGTTCTAGTTGTCAAATTAGAATTACCACCTCAACCTCGTGATAAATCATTGTGCACAAACCACCCTTGTGCAATATGCGGAATCTATGGCCATTATTCACATCACTGCCCCGATCTCCCAGATTATAGAGCAGCACTATATGAGATGAATAATGCCGACTTAGAGATATCCCCCCACTTGTTGAGGAAATATTCCCTCCATAATCGTCCCATTCAGAAGAAATCAATACCATTTATATGATTTCAACTACCTATAAAACCGAACCAATTCATTTAATGGAACACTTTTTCCATATCGATGAAGAAATCCTAGAAACACTCACTGCACTGGACTACCCTTGGGATGATATGCACCATCGATCATACTTCCTCCCTGAAGCATCTACGTCCACCGCAGCAAACCAACTATCTATTGAATCTAAGGACTTCTTACCAACCAAGGTTGATTGGTTCAAAGATCCAATACTAGCTCCAGAAGCCTTCGAGGAAGGTAACATGGCTAACATTTTTCCCATTATAAAAATCGACATCTCCAGCACCCCTCGAAAACCCGAGCTTATCTCTTTAGGTGCATCTTGCACTGAGAAAGAAACCCAAGCTTATAAGAAACTCTTCCAAGAGTTTCGAGATGTCTTCTCCTGGTCTTATACCGAGATTCCTGGTCTTGATTCCACCATCATAGAACATCACATAGACACTTGGCCCAACATATCACCGGTCCGCTAGAAACAACGTCCCATTCACCCATCCAAGCTTCCAGCCGTCAAAGCAAAAATCGAGAAGCTTCGAGTAGCAGGTTTCATATACCCGATTGCATATACCACCTGGGTTTCAAATCCAGTACCAGTTAATAAGAAAGTCGGCACCATCCACGTCTGTACTGACTTCCGCGACCTCAACCTAGCTTGTCCCAAAGACAACTTCCCGACACCATTTATTGACCAACTAATCGATGAGTGTGCGGGGCATGAGGTACTCTCTTTTATGGATGGTTTCTCCGGATATAACCAAATCAAAATCCGTAAAGAAGATCAATACAAGACCGCTTTTACTACCCCATGGGGCACCTTCGCCTATCGCGTCATGCCTTTCGGTCTCAAGAATGCGGGAGCCACTTTCCAACGAGCCATGACTTATTGCTTTCATGATCTGCATAAAATCATTAAAGTTTATCTAGATGACCTCACCGCCCGATCTAAGAAACGATCTGACCACTTAGAAGATCTTCGACAAGTTTTCTTGCATTGCCGCAAATACAAAACCCGCTTGAACCTGCTTAAATGTGTATTTTGCATTACAGTAGGCCACCTGCTGGGGTTTGTCATTTCAGAAAGAGGGATCACCGTTGACCCTCTAAAAGTTCATAGCAGTGCCTGCGGCAACCATTTTTCAGGAATGGCCACCGCCCAAAAGGTAATCCGCGCAGGTTATTTTTAGCCATCATTATTCACTGATTGTATCACAGCAGTTAAACACTGCCAAAACTGCCAGCTCTTTGCCCCAAAGGCAAGAACCCCCCCCGCCCCCCTTCATCCGGTTGTCACCACTGGACCATTTTGAAAATGGGCCATTGACTTCATGGATTGCAATCCCACATCAGTCGGCGGTCACAAACACATTATTGTGGCTCTTGATTACTTTACCAAATGGGCAGAAGCCATGCCTACTTACAATTGCAAAGCTGACACTGCAGCCCGTTTTTGCCTCAACGATGTTATTGCTCATTTCGGAGTACCAAAACAACTCATCTCAGACCACGGCTCTCACTTCGAAGACTCGATTTGGAGAGAATTGTCCACACTCCTTAAGTTTGAACACCATTTCACCTCCGCCTACTACCCCCAAGGGAACGGCCAAGTCGAAGCTATTAACAAAATTTTGAAGACTATCCTCCAATGCACCATCGACAAACATAAATCCAATTGGCATCACATGATTTTTCTGCATTATGGGCTTATCACACGTCGACCAAGACCACCACTGGCTTTACCCCATTCCATTTAGTTCATGGCGTGGAATCTGTCCTCCCCATTGAATGCCAGATACCAACATTACAAATTTTCGTATAACTTCTTCCCGATACATCAATGATTGAAGAATGCCTACTTCTTTTAGAGCAGGCCAACGAAGATCGCTGTGCAGCTCTCCAAATAATTGAAGCCGCAAAGAAAAGATCTAAACTTCATTATGATAAACATGTTCACCCATGAGCATTTATTGAAGGTGACTTGGTACTTTCCTATGATCAAGCTCATGACAAAACAGGAAAAGGAAAGTTTGTGTTCATGTGGCAAGGCCCATATATTATACACACCTGCCTCGGATAGGGGGCATATATTCTGACCGACTCAGAAGGCAACCCCTATGCAACCCATGTAATGGGTTGTACCTCAAATGATTTTACCCATGGAAAATTTGATGGACACCACAGTCTGCAATTGTACAGTCTTATTTTCTTTTTTTTACAAAAAATACAAAAACCTAAAAATTTGTTTTTCCTGCATAACCAAAGATGGATCCTATTCTACTTTGCTACATTGGCTTTGCTGATGGTGCAAGCCATTGGTCCCCCAATCTCGCCTCCGCAGCTTGGGTAATATATTCACCTTCACACGAGTTGATCCACATCGACGGAGTGTGCATAGGTGCCTCCACAAACAACCAAGCTGAGTACAACGCCGTGACTGGTCTCCTGACCGCTGCTCTCCAAATGAGCATAAGTCACCTTAGTGTCTTCCTGGACTCCCAACTCTTTGTTTCCCAGCTCAACAATATTTACCAGGTACGCGATCCTTGTCTATTCAGAAAATTCTTGCGCACTAAACAAATGATTCGACAGTTTGAGTCCATTTCATTCACACATGTCCCAAGGAATCTCAATAGTATAGCAGACCATATGGCAAAAAACATTCTAGATTGGCACACCAATCAAACCATGTAGAAAGAAACAAAATTTGCATCCACGTGCATAACATGTGCCTCCACGGGAATACAAACATAAACATACACCGGATATATATGACATGCCTCCACGGGATACACAAGATATATATGACAAGCCTCCACGGGAAAACAAATAGACAAGATGTGCATCCATGTGCATACACGACTATATACCAAAACATATATATATATATATATCATCATAATAGTCACCATGTCATAGGTACAAAAAGATACATCCCCATATACAAAAATACATAGCTATACAAAAAAGGTACATCCCCATATGCTCATCAGCATTTGGGGGAAAATACATGATCACGTAGTCATCATGATCCCCAAGATCCTCTAACTCCTCCTCCGCTGGCTCCTCTGGATCCTCTTGATCCCAAGCCCTCCTCTTGGCCGCCATAACTGCTACTCTGAGCAGGATAGATCGCCACTCACGAGGAGCATCGAAACAATGCTCAATAATGTGCCGGTCCAAGTCCCTCCAGCCCTCCTATGGGGCTCCCTCTAGAACCAACTCCAAAGTCTACTGTATGCCCTCCAGGGCATTGTCTTGAGGATGCACAACTCCTCGAACACGAGGAGGAGGCACCGCTATAGGTGGAGGAACGACCACCATCGCCTGTCCCCGATGGTCTACATGATCAACTGGTGGCCTCAGACCAATATCTACACAATCACATAAGTGAACCAAGTCAATATCATATAAATATCTCTAGCTATACTCACAACAAAATCATCTAAAAAAGATGATATAGTAGAGAACCAGAAAACAAAGACATACCATCTAAACGCCAGGCCTGCCCATGATCCCGAGGCATCTTCGGATCTCCTCGGTAATCCATGCTAGCATATGGATAATCATCAATAAGCAGGGGGATCTGCTCCCACTGCTCATACATATCCGCTGAAAAGAAACGCTGGATACCACCACCACCCCGGGGCATCATCTCCCCCCACCACACCATCTGCGACTCACTAACCAACCCCTCCTGAACCGGCACACACTTCTGCAAGGTCGGTACTCGCTCAAAGAAAAAACAATAGAGGAAGGAGGCATAGCAAAACTCCCCCCCCCTCCCGATTGACCTTGTCGAGATCTCACCGGAAACAGGCCAAAAACATATGACCCCAGGAAAAGTAGGTCCCGCTCAACACATGGTCTACCATCATCATTTTCCCCCAGACAAACGATGTGGCACCACGGCACCCAACACACACAAAACACAAGCCCCAACCGCCGCATCTCCCACTCCCGCAAAGATGTTAGACTTAGTGTGCTGTTCTGTGCAATAGCTCCCGGAACAAAAAATCTCTCCAAGAGCTCCTCAATGTCCAACCTAGCAGGGATCCTCAGATGGAGCTCCCCTACCTCCCCTAAGCGAGGCAAACCAGTCAGGAAATAAACATCAGAAAGGGTGATCTCTAACCGCGCACCCCCCACCACGAATGCAACCTCTGCTGGAACCCAGAAACCCACCAATTTGTTCAGTAGCTCTCTGACTGAATGCATAGGTGGAATATGAGCGAACTTTAGGAGCCCTCCAGCAGCCAAGGCCTCCCGGACACCCGGGTCGGTCCGAATCCAATCCATCAAGTCCTCATCGATCTCTCACTCCCGCCACGATACTAGCATCCTCCTCAGCATCCTGCCAAAAAACAAAGAAATTTTTTTAGAAAACAAATTTTTTTTCCAAAAAATCCCATCACGACTTTTGGGCTCTTAGCCGCGATGATCATCGTGGATTTTTTTATCAAAAGCCATGATGATCATCGCGAATTTTTAATCAAAATCCACAATGATCATCGCGGGTATCATCCCCACAGTCGCGATGAACATCGCGACTGTCAGCTAAACAGTCGCGATGAACATCATGATTGTCTGCCCTAAACCCGCGATGAACATCGTGGGTATCAAGTCCTTACCCGCGATGTTCATCACGGAAAAAGAGCTGAAACTCGTGATATTCCACGTTGGAATGCCAAAGTGGAATTTCACAGCCTTCGGGGGCCCTCCTGTCATGGCCACACTTGGAAAGCGCTCTCGGCGAGCCAATGAATGGCGTGCGGCACTACTAGGGAGCTTGTTGAGCGCTTGGCCAACTCAACTAGTGCACCTACAGACTATGCCTCCAATTTCCTGCAGAAATACACTTATCGTTTGGACTGTTTACACTTATCTCCTACACATGTTTACTTGGCATGTTTTCTTACTTAGCAAGAAAGATAACAAGTGATGGAAACATGACTACTGCAAAGCCGCACTCAGTCATGCCCCTGCCTCCTGCGTGAGCTCAGGGCTTTCCCCTTACTTGATATCCTTGCTTTCGTTGATCTCTTGATGATTTCTTGAAGTGAAACGCATTCATCTTTTATATGCTTCAAACCCGAGCTCACCGTGCTTCAAACCCAAGTTCGTCAGCTGGCTCACATACCGAGTTCGAATTTGCTTCCATCCTGAGCTCCGCGGTCTTCCATCCCGAGCTCGGCGGTGATGTGGATGCGTGCTTCCAACAAGAGCTGACTGTGCTCCCTGACCCGAGCTAACTGTGCTCCCGACCCGAGCTGCTTTTCGTTTGCTTCCAAAATGAGCTGGGTTGCTTCCAACATGAGCTGGTTTGTTTTGCTCCTGAAACGAGCTTGTTTTCCCAGGCTGTCAACGAGAGTCATTTTGGTCCACACCGTGGCTTGCTTACCCATATTACGAGTGGGTCAAGTGCCCAAACATCCACATGTTCCTTTATGTGCTTAACTTGTCGAATTCTCACACCTTGCACATTTCCACGTCCATTTTCCCACATGCCCAACCCTCATGTGGGTGTTTGGCCCAAGTTACACTTGGTGCCGTTTTTGCCAAGGGGTGTGCCAAGCCCCCAAGGCACGTTTCTGGGGCACGTCACTTCCAAAGCGTTCTTTCCCATGGGCACTTGGACCATTGTGCAACCAAGTGTGCCATCCGTATGGGCGTGCTAAAACGAGAGTCGTGACAACCTCCCCCACTTAAAATTGTTGCCATCCCGACAACATCTCCAAGTAGCCCCGCTGCTCAGAAATGTGTTGCAATCGATGACTGTGACCCTCACTGTGCCATTGTGATGATCCGCATCTGACTATCGCATCATGGTTCAACTGCTGTGCCTGCCACATAGTACTGCATCAGTACTTAGCCAATTCTTCAAAATCTCCATCCGCTGTATACCCCTTCAGTCGAACTAGTTGGGTAGCTAATCCAACTATCCACCCAACTCAAAGGAACGAACTTCGTGATGCCTGAATTGCGTTTCCTTTTGCGTTTCGGTGTACTCCATAACATGTTGATACTTTTGGCAAAACTGTTTTTTGCCATGTTTTTGAACTGTCCATTTTACTTAGACACTTCGCTGCAATACCCCTTTGGTCCGCTTGCTGTGTGCTTCTGCACGGTCTTGGCTGAAATTTTTCTAAGGCAACCTTCCGCAAGGTGCCTTTGGCCTCACTGCCTTCGCCATGGGCAGTGAGCCAACTCATTTCATCCCTCAACCTGGATCTAAAACGAAGTGATGTTGCCATCCATCACACTCCACTTTACTAGTGGAAAGCTTCATTCCTCCCGCGAATGCTGCTGGTGCCTCCAACGAAGCTGTTTCATCCAACTCCCCATCAAAGAGTAGTTGAGCCTTGCTGCGATCCGTTTATTGGATCCGCAAGCTCTCTGCTGCAATTTCCGTTTCCTGCAATGCTTCGTTTCCTTGAGGACTCGCTGCAAGCCTAAGTAGAGTCATCACCAACTCTACGTCTTTGAAAATCGCAAGTTTTAGCTGTTCTGCCAACCGAAACTCTTGTTGAGCATCCAACCCTCATTTCTGCTCTTGCCAAAGACTTTGCTTGCCTTGGTCATTTTTTCCATCATGCTGCTGAGTAAGCTTCCGGAGTATGCCTGCCCCAATGGCCAAGTCCTTGGTTTCTTCCGCAACCAAACTTGTTAAACCCTCCGTTTCTGCTAACTTCTGAGTCATCCGCACCAATCGTTCTTCCACCTCTCTGGAATAACTTGTGGCTTCACCAACCTGGGTCACAACCCTGCTTGGTGACTTTCCATAATCGCTGAAAAGAACTTCTGCAACTTGTTGGCTTGTCAAACCACTAGTGAAGTCTACACCTTCCTCCGCAGCACTTCCTAAGTCTTTTACACTTGACTTAGCATATTTCTGGAACATGCGTTGCAATAGGGCATGCACTTCTTGCAAGCATTTGAACGCATCTTATAACGCATCTGAAAAGCTTGTTCTAGCCATCTTCGTTTTCTCTTGGATCTGCTCTAAGCACGTGCTTCCGCAACTCTACGGCAAGCCTGTCTTCCGCAAGCTTCTCCAATGAAACCTTGGTTTTTCTGAGCTACTGTCTCCGCAAGACTTCGTTGCTGCTAAACCTGTGTACAAGTGAGAAAGTCTCCCGCAGGTTAAAGGCGTAGTCTGTAGGCACACTGGTTGAGTTGGACAAGCCCTCGACACAGCGTCCTAGCAGTGCCACACCCCACTCTTCGGTTAGCTAAGACAGGCTGCCGAGCGTGGCTGTGACACCGCCGCAAACCAGAAAGGAAATAATTGAAAAGGCTAAGGCACATAGGCTTACCTGAAACTCATAGAATGAAATTCCAATGGTCAAATCTCCCACAAATCGAGAAAATGCTCTGACCCACTCAAATGCTCTGTGAAACTCGCACGTAACAATGACACATGTCACATTAGGGCCACACATTATTTATAGAGATTTGACCAGTTTTCAAACAACAATTTCGGTATCATACGACGTCCGTTGTTCAAACCATTGGAATCAGCACATCAAGAACTTCATGATAGTCCTTTCCTTTTCCCGATTCCATTAGGTCCATTTTTCGGGCATTTTTCCCACGCCCCTCGCCTCGGTTTGCATGCCACATCGACTGTCGTCCGTTTTTAATGAGTCTGATATCGCTGGATTCAGTTTTCCGCGCTCATGACGATGCTTGAGATCATTTCTCGCTCTCACCTCCAGATTTTTGGGCCATTTTTTCCCATGCCCCTCATCGCCTCGATTTACATGCCACATCGGCCATCGTCTGTTTTTGATGAGTTTTATATTGCCCGATTTAGTTTTCTGCGCACGTGATGATGCTTGAGATCATTTCTTACTCTCACGCCCATATTTTTTGGGCATTTTTTACATGCCCCCTCATCGCCTCGGTTTGCGTGCCACATTGGCCATCATCCGTTTTTGACGAGTTTTATATCGCCGGATTCAGTTTTCCACGCACATGATGATGCTTGAGATCATTTCTCGCTCTCACGTCCAAATTTTTTGGTCATTTTTTCCCATGCCCTTTGTCGCCTCGATTTGCGTGCCACATCGGCCTTCATCCGTTTTTGACAAGTTTAATATCTACAGATTCAGTTTTCCACACACGTGATGATGCTTGAGATCATTTCTCGCTCTCACGCCCATATTTTTTGAGCATTTTTTACATGCCCCCTCGTTGCCTCGGTTTACGTGCCACATCGGTGCTCGTCCATTTTTGACAAGTTTTATATCGTCGGATTCAATTTTCAGTGCTCGTGATGATGCTTGAGACCATTTCTCGCTCTCACCCCCATAATTTTCGATCATTTTTTCAAAATGCCACTTATCGCCTCGGTTTGCATGCCATATCGGTCGTTGCCTGTTTTTCATGATCTTTATGTCGCCAGATTCAGCTTTCTGTGCTCGTGACGATGCTCAAGATCATTCCTCGCTCCCACCAATACCTTTTTGTTTGGTATAATTTTATCCCTTTTTCGGGCCAAGCAATTCTTTTACAAAAAAGGCACTTAGGGAATTTCTATTAAGCTCTTTTCTAACTCCTAAAACAATGAAAAGATTGCCGAGCAACCTTGCTTCCTTTCATGCTTGCTAAAAGTATTTGAAAGGGCATCTACCTGGTATAAGTTTACCCATTTTCCAGACCTTGTAGACTAATTACGAAAAAGGAATAGTCTAGTCACATCGGCTATAAGAGTTCTCCATTTGCATGATTTTATGGTTTTTCGGGCCTTGGAGACTAGCTTAGGAAAAAGAACACCAATGGAGTCTACTTACCGCTTTCAGACTCTCAAAAAATGAAAGCAACCACGAGCAATCACTGTCTTGGGCTCGTATAAATTCACGGGACGGTACTCCACCACCACTGTAGAGTCTTCTTATCATTTTCAGACTCCCTAAAAATGAAAACACTTACAAGTATGAACAGTCCTGGGCTCACATAAATCCACAGGATAGTACCATTTCAAAGCACACTTTTATTCCTTCTTGGAGCTCATTAAAACTACGAAGAAGGACCCAATGGTGCTTCTCGGCACCACAACAGATCACTGTGAAAATCCTCACAGCAGATCTAAGAGATGATGTATCTCACAAGAGAATAATTATGATTAAGCAAGAAAATAGAAGAAGAGTGATACATGCAGTATAATGAGCAACAAAATAATATGGTATGGTAGAACTCAGATAGAAGCAATAATACTTCGGTCATACTATATTATTAATCACAAATGGACATATAAATAATACAATGCATGAGGAATTCGAATGCCTAAGGTGGCAATTCGAATTAGCCTTCATGGAGTGATTAAAGGATCACTGGAGTGTCATCGGAACACAACTAGGTGTCCTCATGATCATCAGAGCGCAACTGGAAGTCTTCATCATCATCAGTGGAGTCATCAATGCTCAAGTAACTGTCAACCATCAGTCAAACTAACTCTGGTAGGTGTAACTGAGTGTAACTCAATGTAATTGAGTGTAACTGAATGTAACTGAGTGTAACTGACTGTAACTGAGTGTAACTGACTGTAACTGAGTGTAAATGAGTGTAACTGAGTGACAACTGGACTGGTAGGTGAAGGAGGGTGAGTTGCTCCCTAAAATCAAGGAAGAAGGGCGCATTAAGCAACTGGAGGGCTAAAACTGAATAGTGAGAAGCTCATGGGGGCTGGCTAACTGAGGGCTAGGTGCTGGACTGATGACTGGGATGCATGCAAACCCTAGAATGCATGCAAACCCTAAAAGGTGCATGCATGACTGAAAATGTAAATGATCAAAATACTGGTGGGACTAGGATGGAGTATAGGAATATCCTAACACCCCCCCTTAATCCATCCTGGGCCCTGGGAACTAAGACCAAAGGTCACCCAATACAATGAATAATAACAATCAATAAACCAAGGAAGTGGGAAAATTTCATGGGAAACATACCCCCTCCTCAAAAAATAGACTGTAAGGCACACATAAAAAATAAAAGCTCCAAACTCAAGCATGTGTGATGCTTGGTCATATGTCTAGAGGTATCTTCTTCTTGGGAAGAAGTGGATCATGCTCAAAAAGCATGTGCTTGTACTTGCTCTTCAGATCGAATGTGATGAGAACAAATCCAACAGTATTAGAATGATCCTTGAACCTATGATTCAAATCAGCTGAGGTAGGATCAAATTTTTGAATGTATAGTCGTTTGTCTTCTCCTTCGAACCACCATGGGTGAGATTATTCCAAAAAGAACTATTACATGTTTGCTTGAAATCAAAATCAGATTTAAGACTTTCAAAACAGTTTCTTGAGATCTCCTTTGAACCAACAGGGGTGAGATCAAAACTATCATATCCATGAGAAATTTTCCCAAGCAGTAATTGCTTAGAACCCAAATTAGATACAAGACTTGTATCATGGCTTCTTGAGATCTCCTTTGAACCATGAGAGGTGAGATCAAAACCAGGAGATGCATGAGAAATTATCCCAAGCGAATGGCAATGGCCATATTCTTCAATGACCTTCTGAAAGCATGAATTTATGATCATATAGTAGTATAAAAGAGATGTTTGCTGAAGAGGAGCGAATGCATTACCTCCATTAGTTGATTTGACCTCTGAAATAATCATGTGATCATGATTCAAACCAACAGACTCTGGTGCAAGAGAGGATTTAGGACCTTCTGCAATATCTAGAGTGTGAGCTGGCACAGAAAGAGAAGAAAGTTTAAGCATGAGCAGAGAATCTGCAAGTTCTTTGTCAACAACTTCAATATGAGATGATATTGGTTCATGATTTGAGAGACCATCAAGAGGAGCGAATGCATCACTTTGTTTTCTTTCGAATGGGTTGGGACCAAGTCCTTCATTCTCTCTGCCAAATTTTCCATCCAGGTGAGCCCATATCTCTTTTGGAGTCCATAACTCTCTTGGAATTTCAACACCATCACAGTATTTGAATTGGAATCTCTGGTATGCACACAAAGAAAACATTATTCCTGCAAAGTGCATGTCTCTTTTATTTAACCAGTCAATCTTCTCTTCAGGGGATTCGAACTCTCTTTCAAAATAACAATAAAAAAGATCATGGATCTTCAAGTCTGCTATCATTCTTGGTTTCCATTCATCATAGTTGAGTGGATCAAGAGGAGTAATTCTTGATGAATACATTGAAGCTGTAGAGGCCCTGCAAAAACAATATAGAATAACTGCAACTGCTACTACTGCAAAAATGCAGAAACTGCTGC
Organism: Larix kaempferi; assembly: GCA_027924585.1. Classification (NCBI taxonomy): domain Eukaryota; kingdom Viridiplantae; phylum Streptophyta; class Pinopsida; order Pinales; family Pinaceae; genus Larix; species Larix kaempferi. Next base: position 3,857,176 of record BSBM01000512.1, on the reverse strand, counting down.
AACTGCTGCACTCGAAATCTTGGTAATAACCTGCAAAAAAATTTCTCAAGAATGGAGATAAACAATACTCTCAACATGCTCTGATACCATGTGAAAATCCTCACAGCAGATCTAAGAGATGATGTATCTCACAAGAGAATAATTATGATTAAGCAAGAAAATAGAAGAAGAGTGATACATGCAGTATAATGAGCAACATAATAATATGGTACAGTAGAACTCAGATAGAAGCAATAATACTTCGGTCATACTAGATTATTAATCACAAATGGACATATAAATAATACAATGCATGAGGAATTCGAATGCCTAAGGTGGCAATTCGAATTAGCCTTCATGGAGTGATCAAAGGATCACTGGAGTGTCATCGGGGCACAACTAGGTGTCCTCATGATCATCAGAGCGCAACTGGAAGTCTTCATCATCATCAGTGGAGTCATCAATGCTCAAGTAACTGTCAACCATCAGTCAAACTAACTCTGGTAGGTGTAACTGAGTGTAACTCAATGTAATTGAGTGTAACTGAATGTAACTGAGTGTAACTGACTGTAACTGAGAGTAACTGACTGTAACTGAGTGTAACTGAGTGACAACTGGACTGGTAGGTGAAGGAGGGCGAGTTGCTCCCTAAAATCAAGGAAGAAGGGCGCATTAAGCAACTGGAGGGCTAAAACTGAATAGTGAGAAGCTCCTGGGGGCTGGCTAACTGAGGGCTAGGTGCTGGACTGATGACTGGGATGCATGCAAACCCTAGAATGCATGCAAACCCTAAAAGGTGCATGCATGACTGAAAATGTAAATGATCAAAATACTGGTGGGACTAGGATGGAGTATAGGAATATCCTAACAATCACATCTACTCATATAACAGCTTCCCCATTTTGGTCGCCTTTGTTCAGAGTATTCTGTAATATGTCACCGTGAGAGTCCCCCTACATCATACATTTGCTTGTCCCCCCCAGAGTCACTCAAGTCTGCAATACATACCCCTGATAAGCTATGATCCTCACACCTACAAGTCAGTTTCCTATGCTGTCAGATTAACCACCATGTCATCATGCTCTAAATAAAGTAAGTTTGAGTCTACCCACTCTATGACCCCAGTTATTCCCCATCCCCATAGTATGTCAGTCCTACCATCAGTACTATCACACTTCAGTTATACACCTCACGCTCCTATCAAGGAAACATCATTGCCTTGGTAGTTCATGGTCTCCCTCTGTCGACACCAATCAAATCCATTCTAGAGGATAGACTCAAAGGTCCCTGTGCCTTGGACTCATTACCATTTGTGATGAGTGCCTACGGATCATTTCGAAAGGAGTCCTCAGTGCCTCTCCAAATGATTGTTTCTCACATGCTTGACTTCAACACCTTGACCACATCGTTGAGACTCGTACAGGGTATCGGTCCTTTTAGTTATTTGTTGAAGACCCCGGATATCATCTAGCTCTACCACATATGAGAGTCTAATTAAGGATACAACCAGTTACATTTTCCTATGGATATTCGGTTTGCGTTTACCGACAGTTTTCAGATATACCTTGCTTTTGTACTCCCTCGAGTATACAGTTACATATAAATCCTTAGAGTTGACTCACAATTATGGAGTCCCTACAGATGTTGGACGCCTTTCAGTTTCAACAATTCATCAACCCTTTTGATACCTTTTTCAGAATGGTTGTTCCCTTTTTCCAGTGTATCAGTTTCTCAGATCAGTCATGGTATGACCATGAGTATGTCCCAACATTGTGTCCCCTCTAGACCATTATGATGTACTAGCAGATTTTTATGTATTTCTTCAGGCCCCCCTTTGTGGGCCTAATTGTTATGTATATGTCTTGATACGAGCATGGGTATGCATGCCTCATCCATAATCAGAGATTATCCCTCATTCATTTTGAGGCCATGTAATATTTTTTGCTTTTTGCAGCTTCCATGGGGCCATGGTTCCAGTCTCCAACCGATCTCTTCTCTTCTCCAAACCCTAGGAAAAACACAAAAGAACTATGATGTCTATCGGCCATACGATGAGCTCCTGCCCTCACACATCAAGGGGCAATCTGCTAACACCCAAAAAGTGCTCACTAGCTCATTCCCTTATTCACATGACCCATTTATCCACTTTTCCGCCATTTGAGCCTCTAAAGACATCAAAAGGTCACCAAAAGACCATAATACACCTTTTTCCTCTCAAAATATATATTTTTCCTCAAAAAACAAAAAAAACCATAAAAAACGGTTCAGAATTCCCAAAAAATATTTAAAGGGAATAAAAATATTCAAAAAAGGAAAAAAGAGGGAAAAAAGACCTAAAGCATGTTGGCCAATACCATTGGTTTCCTTAAAACCATAATGGTATTCCCCATCACCAAAAACTATAAAAAGGTGATAGGGACTCCTCACTTTCCATCCATCATCCATCCTATCCTCATGCTGTCAAAATCTCTCTTGAGTTCTTTGACCATTTTAGCAAACTTGGAGAAGAGACCATTGGAGCCTGGAGCACCTCAACCTTGGAGCTTCTCAACACAAAACATCCTCACCATTTGAGGTATTATAATACGAAAACCATTCTTTGTTACATTTCTTATTCTTTCTGTTAATCTTTAAATTTATTTTTATATGCACATGTTAATGTTAGATTAGTTTATAATTGTATTTGCTTTTTATTCGAAGACTGCTATTACAAGTTAATAGGTGCATCCTTGCACATGCTTGGTTGAAAAACCAAGCAACAACTGCGTCGCCGATGCTCTCTGGCATTTAGCATCCTGCGTCGCTGACGCACTTACCCAGTGTGCAGAGTGCATTGTTGGAACTCACAACGCTCTGGTATACCTGTGCAGGGTGCGTCACCCTCCATTACTTGTTATCCAGTGTTAAAAAATTCTCCAAGTTGGTTTTTGGTATGATTGTCTGAGCTCTGTGTGTTGAACCTTACAGCCATAGATCCCTAGGTACAGTGTGCTTTATTCTTGTCTTGATTTTGAAGTGTAGGTGTCTATTAGGATCTTAGCTAGTCAAGTGAGTGATTTGGTCGTTGTGGGAAATTTCAACCCCCCATCGATACACTCAGTCTTGTGATCCCTGTTCGATTCATCTAATCTTTTCGATTTGTTCGATCAGACTTCCAAGCCTTCCTAGATTTGGTTATTACGACGATTGCTTGATTTTTGTCTGTTTTTTAGTGTTATTGAGATTTTTGGGTGATCAATTTATTTGAGATTTTATAATTGATTAGAGTTTGCAGTAGTGTATTCTCTTATTCTTTGCTCATAGATCTAAAAGTGATATCATTCTTAGACATTTTGGATGCATTCATTGGAAAATCAAAATTTGCTTCATTTTCTTCACTTTCAAGTTTCATTCTTGGAATTGTTATAAAAGGTTTTTTCATGCTTTGAGAACGTCCATTAAATAGATCTTTGAAGAGTTTGAAAGAAAAACATTAGCTTGCATCTTCTTGATTATGAAAACTTATCCCTTATTTCATTGAAGATTACAAGTCTGTTTTTAACTTTTGTGAAGTTTTCCCAAAGTAGAAAAAATTCTCATACTTCTGTTTTTTTTCTCATTTTTGGGTCATCATTTTGGAAAATAAGAGTTATTGCAATGCGAATTTCTCCTTTTCATTGTTTCATAGATTCGTTAACTTGAAAAGACAAAAAAAAAAAATATTTGGTGTGTTATCCATTGCTTTTGTTGGATTAGTGAAAGAGTGCTTCGTTTGTCTTTTGGTTGATTTTGAAGTATAGGGGTACTTGTTCATTTTTCACTATCAGAAACAAAAGAAAGATTTATCCCTTCCATAGATAGTTTTCATTGAAAGAAAAGAGATATTTGCATCTACATTGAGTTAAGATCTGCATCTTTTTACATTTCAGTCTCTCACCTCATGCATTCACCTAACCGTCAAGATAAAATTTAATGGTAGCTTAGGTTAAAAATGTATAGAAACTTGTGTGTAAGTTAGAGATGTGCTCTGACGTATTTAAGCGTGGCTTCTGTCGTTACTTTCCTGCACTGCATCCCGAGGGCTTGTAGTTCTTCCACGTACCAATCGGTATATCGAATGGCATTTCATGTACCCTTGGGTATATAGAAAGGTACTTCACATACTTGATAGTATATCAGAATGCTCATGTCATACGGTTGTGCATTAGACAACACCACTACAAATTTGAGCTCCCACGTACCTTGCGTATATCGGGAGACCCTACTAGGGTTCCTGTAACCAATTGAGTCAACCATTTGGCCATCTTGGCATAGCAATACACTGAGAACAACACTTGGGGAGATACTATGCACATACTAATAGGTAGTCAGGTTATACGTTCAGGGGTACGGTCCTAATCCTCCCCGGTTAGTGCTCTGAAATATTGGGCTGAGTATAAATATTGGAACCTGTGGTATATCCCAAGTTGCAAAGCCTTGACAATCCGGTGAGGTTCCAGACCATTGAATCCTAACTATCACATAAGTTTGCTTGCAGCCTTAGCTTGAGTAGATTATGAAAGTGTGATTTTTTCTTTTGTAGAAAACTCTTAGGAGAAACTTTGGGTCAGTCATTCTGGTTGATCAACCTTTGAGAAGGTCTCGCGGGATCTTGAACTTGCCACCTGAATATCCCCTTAATCAGGAGGAGAACTTAGGAGAAAACATGGATCAACCTACTATGTCTGTGTCACATGAAGAAGATACTTCTACCTTAGAATCAGGGATGAAACTCCCGTAAGTCCACCAGTCGCTGATCCCTCAAGATCTGTGACCATGGAACCATCCACTTCACATGACACATCCTTTCATCATTCGATGGAAGGAAATCCTGGATCTACAGAATGGATCTTCAGCCAGCCCCAGGATGACCCTGTATCAACAGCTTTTGTTCCAACTGCATCATTCTGGGATACTTCTTTAGGTCGTCATGTTGCCTAGCTTGGGTCACTTCCAATGGAAGAAACTACACCTCATCAATGGGTTCCCAACGACGAGTTCCTTGCACCACTCTATGAGAAGATTAGCCATTTGCAAATGGCTGGAAAACAACTTAGGCGTCAAAGTATCTCACGTAGAGGAGGTTCGGAAGTACCCATCTTTCGATATCCCCCCATACGTTCTTTATCATTTTCTTCACCGGAGATATCTATACCAAAAACGACCACTTATGAACTAGGTCAACCCTCATTTCCTACGATTACCCCTCACAGTTAGGAGATTGGTTCTACACCTCATTTGACTCCAACCGTTCAAGGGAAACTTTCAACCACTATTAATTCTACTATTGGAATACTACCTCCACCCCCCGCCTCAGAATTCGAGGGGAGGTTATAATATACCTATTATCCAAACTGTGAGTGTAGGTCATTCTTTATTTAGTAGTCACCAATTACTTGCAAGTCAACCTTCGATTAGTGGTCAATACACAGTTACTAGGCACACTTAGGTGAGTGGACAATTCTCGACTGGGGGGCAACCGCTAGTTAGTGGCCATCCTGTGAGTGGATGACATTCTATGGTTGGTGGTTCGTTACCAACCATGGGACAAACTATGGGGACACATCACGTTGGGGGACCATCCATTTGGATCCAACCACCATGGATTTATATCCATCCAGGTACTATCAATCCTATTATAAGACAAAACTACCCAGGAAACCTTTTTCTTGGATAACCCTATCCAGGATGCACGGACACTCCATGGGGGCATAATAATTTTCCACCAATTGGACCTTCAACTGGTGGACCACCCCCACCACCCCCACCTGTTCCACCACCTCCACCACCACTTGTTCCACCACCTCCACCACCACTTGTTCCACCACCACCTCCCTTGGGAGGAGGCGCCCCCCACCTTATTATAGACTAGGCAGACCAACACCTTTCTCCAGAGGACCACCTTATTCTGGAGCCCACCCTTTTGTGAAGGACCACCTTATTCCAGAGGAGGAGGACCCCCACCCTTTGGTGGAGGACCCCCACCTTTTGGAGGAGGACCACCTCATTCTGGAAGAGGTGGACCCCCACCTTTTGGTAGAGGCCCACCTCATTCCAGAGGTGGAGTACCACCACGTTCTAGAGGAGGGCCACCCTATTATGGAGGAGGACCCCCTTTGGGTCCACCTCCCAACCCGCCCACCTCCATATGGGAAATTTCCTATGGGAGGACCTTATGATCAATTAATCCATGATCTTATTGTTACACCGATGCCTAATCAGTATTACTAGTATATACATCCTAACCAACAGTTACCATTTATGGCTACCATGGATATGCATGACCTATCTCGGTTGACTAACGATCCCATTTATCAGGGTATTAACTAGCCAGCCATTGTTGTGAATTTAACATCTGACATTCCAACGTTCGATGGAAAACCCAGTGAGGATCCCAAGAACCATGTAATGACTTATCATTTATGGTGCTCATCTAATTCCTTGATGGATTATTCCATCCGTTTGAGGTTATTCAAATGGATTTTTATTGGCACAGCCGCAAAGTGGTACATTGAATTGCCACCACATTCCTTTCCTGATTTGCATACCTTGGCTATGTCCTTTATGACACATTTACAGTTACCAATTTGTCACGAAACTAGTACAGATCTTTTGACTTCTCTCTGCCAAACCACCTCCACCCATATCTCCTATCATATCCATGAGTGGCAGATAATAAGACGTCTAATTAAGGATCTCGTTATAGACCAAATTCTGGCTGACTGGCTCATGAAGTCCCTCTTACCAGCCATAGCTAAAGATGTAGCTATGGTTGGGGCTGTTACAGAAGAACAAGCTATAGCCCGTGCCCAGTACCTGGACCTTGTCTATGCTCAATCTAGCATGTTATACAATATCGTCCCTGATGCCCCCCACCCTACCTACGATCCAGCAAAACCACCTACAGTACCTCATGTTGATGGCATCATTGGTTTCATTGACACCCAGACTGCAACACCAACCAGTGGATCGTAGAGCCACCATGGCTCCACTTCACCCTCATTATAGGCTGGGAACAACAACAATAGATCACCCATTCCTGCTACCACTGAAGAAGTGAATTCAACACAATATGGTTCACCGCAAAAATCCAGTGGTAAAAAGAAGAAAAAAAGTAAATCCAAAAAGTATTCTAATCAGCAGGAACCAAAGAACAATCTTGACACCACCAAATAAAAGTGGAAGGCTAAGTATCCCTATTTACTATGTGGTGGTGATCATTTCACCAAAGAGTGCCCACATCGAGATGAAGTGTAGAATTTTCTCAAGGGAAACCCCACACCCGCAGTTCTAACTGACCATTTCCCCATGCAACAACAATATATGATTGCAAAACAACCCTCTCGTCAAGGAGAACCGTCCTCTACCGCTCATGTGCTCATGATGCATAGCAAAACTGTCAAATCGAATACTCGATCACGTTCATATGAATCAATACTTGAGAAGGAATATAATGTAGGCAATACTAAAAAAACCTCCACATCTACATCCAACATTCCCTCACCTGAAGGTCCTCTCATCATTGAGAAACCTTCACTTGATTAAGTGTTACATCCACCCAAGGGTATGATTCAAAAATTTGTTTTCAATCACAATGCTTGGGTTGCTCAAAACTACAACATTGTAGAGGACTTAGCACAAGCCCCTTGTGCTATGTGTTGGAATATTCACACCATCATATTTGTATTTTGCATGCTTGTATGAAAATATGCATGCATCCACTCATCATCATGGTTGTCTCCCCAGCACCTAGAGCTTGCTTCTAGCTCTCCAGAGGCTGTCTACTGTTGGTCACCCTATATGTCAATTAATTAAAGTTAACACATAGGATGGTCAATATAAATTGTCAAACCCAGGGAGGTCTTTTATTTCAAAGGCAATAAGCACAATCTATGCATAAATAGATCAAGCAGTTGATTAAATGAATGGAAATGATAATCCTACCTATTTGCTCAGCCAATTCATTCCATGAAGAAAACTAATCCAATTCATACATCTAAGAATTTGAAGTGCAACAATCTTCATACAGAAATCAACTCAACAGTTTAATGATCTAAGAATGAAATTGAACTAGATTACTTTTGCAAGAAGTTAAATCCTATAATTATCAAACTACAATATTCAACCTTTACCAAAATGATCTATCCAGTGGCTACTGTAACTCTACCATTATCTGTCCAATCTATGAATGCAATTGAAGATACAACAACAACCAGAATTAAAACACAAGCTTGAACTCTAACTTATAATTACTAGAAGTCCTAGAAAGCATAAATGACTGAAGGAAATTGGAACTGAGATTGGCTGCTAGAGCTGATTAGAACACACATGCAATTAAATAAATTATCCTACACAGTCGACTGCCACACCAATCTACTACAGCTATTCAAGATCCAATCGTGAACTACCAAAAAAAAAGCTAATCTCTGTTGCAGCTAATAGTAACATCTACAATAAATCCACACCACACAACAGAAAGAAAGCTAAATTACCCTACCTACTTTAACCGGCTATCTTTGTGAGAAGGCGGGCCCTAGCCTTCTAACAGAGACACCGAGAATCACAACAATTTAAGACACATAAATGAAGAACTCTGCTCTCATATTAATGATGGAAATTGACAGTCTCAACGCTCTGTTACAACTTATACAAAATGGTAATTGTCCAACCCCAGGCTGCGAGAGCCTTTTCACATTTATACATTGACAGTACAGATAACGATCCACTAAACTCGTGCAGCAATGAAGATCTATGATCTTCATGCTGCGGAGTTACAACTAACTAATACAGCCGTATTAAACAAGGTTGTTGATCATGAAGGATGCTGTTGCTCTAATAATTAATGGATCAACAAACTCAACAATTGGAATGCAGCCTGTCTGTCGCAGCTAGGTTCTGTTTCAGTGGAATCTATTACATTGAGGATCTGTTACAGCTCACATGGAGGATGCGCTGTCCCTTGGAGTCATAAGGAGCTGATGCTTTGAAGAGTAACAACTGACGCCATTTGGCTGATACACCTGCACTCTAGACCTTAACTAAATGAAGTCACACAGATCATCATAAACCAAGGACTAGGATCTCAAATCTTAACAATCTTGGGCATAAAATAAATAAAGAAATAATGAATTATACCTGTCAACATCATTGATTGTTCTGGAGAAATACATGGATATAGCTTATGAAAGTAGGATGAAATCAGGGAAAAATGATGTAATATGGATAGCCAAAAAGGGGCATTTCCTAGACCCAACATCTCCCCCCAACTATCCGATTGCATGTCCTCATGCAACAACCTCTCCTAGTCTAAATCTAAGTCTGAGTTGAATCTGTGGAGATTTGTAAGATTATAGGAAAATTCTGGTGTCTCCCCTCAAGGCACAAACCCATAGCAGGATATCCAATGCTCCCACCACAACTCTTCTTCCTCTAATGTCAAAGCATAGCTATTTCTGTAAGGACTCACAGGAAACCATATGAGAGGGAATTTAAATCTTAAGCCAATCCACCAAGACCCACACTTTTTCATGCACTGCACATATCTAGGGATCCTTGTCAAAGCTTGCCTGAAATTTTCAAAGCCATATGGATCCATTTCCTTCAGAGATGAGGAAGAGTACATCCATCTGTATTCACTACCTTCTAGGGCATCCTACCGCATATTAAGAATCATTAGGACACATGTGGTAAGGAGTTTATCTCGCAGGCTTTCAAAGTATCGGGCAATTGAAGGAACCCTGAGAGATCTAGCATGATTTTCTATGAATGCTTTTGGATTCTGAGGTTCCCCCCTAATCTAGAGAGTAGAATTCTCCTCATTTATTAGGATGGTTTGGAAAGCATCTCACCATCTCACATGGTTAATGAGGCAAAGGCCCTAAGCTGAACATCCCCCAGACAAGGTAATGGATTAGATGGAAAGTCAATATAACAAGCCCTGTCATGTAAATACAATTCACATAACAAATGCTGATCCTCAAAATCACTCTTCAGAAAAGTCTCCAAAAACTGAGTAGTTGTTTCCAAATCAAATGATCTCCCTTCCTTAAGAGCCCTTAATTTAAATAAAGTTGTTTGCTCATGGAGAAAGATAGGGTAAGAGGGGGATGGAGCCCTACAATTCAACAATTCTATGGAAAGAGTGTACATTTTATCTTTTTCTTGTTGCAGGGACTTCAGTTTCTTCAATCCTTCCAATTTTTCATGAAGTTTCTCCCACCGGAGTTTCTGGAAGAATAACTCCTCAGCCCACTTTTCTCTCAACCCTTTAATGACATTCCTATGTTCTTGGAGAGAGATCATACCTGTCCTGAACTGATCAATCCACTTGAGCCATTTATCCAACTCAAGATTTAACCAGAGGATCTTCTTCTCCAACTGTTGAAATCTTCTGTCTTCTACCTCCTTTTCATCATCAGAGTCAAGATAAATGACTTCCTTGTTTTGGTTGGCACTGTAACAGCTTCATCCTCTATTGGAGTGGCAGTGGTTTGTGCCTGTGGTGCAGTCTCAGCCATGGATTTTGAGGATGCTGGTTCTTGTGTGACAGCATCCTTTATTTCTATATCAACCTCATCCCCCTCAGTCTGTGTCACAGTATCAGCCAATATTCCTAGGATTGCTGGTTCTTGTGTGACAGCATATTCCTTCTCCATTTCAATCTCAACACTCTCAGTTTGTGTTGCAACTGTAGCAAATGATTTTGGAAGCACTGGTTCTTGTGTGATAGTGTTTTCTATTTGGTCCTTGATATCAAATGTTGCTATCTGAGTTGTAGCCTCACTAAATAACTTCAAGGGTACTGGTTCTTGTGTAAAAGTGCCTTGTTCCTCCATTTCTTTGAACTGCTGAGATTGTTTCTGCATTATATCGAATCTTTCTGACTGATGAGACTGGTCCTGAAGAAGCTCGGTATCCCTTGATGGTTGGGACTGTACTGTTTCATCTCCTAAATTCAAGTAAGGGATCTCTTCAATTCCTGGCTCATTCCCCCCCATCAATTTGATTTATGGCATTCCTTCTTCCACCTCTTCTATCTGTACATGCCTTTGTGATACATCTCCCAACACAACAACTCTGTGTCCTGCTGCAAAAAATATATCTCCACATTCTGGAAAAATAGTCTCTCCATGCTTCTCATTTTCAAATGAAAAAGATGAATTTTCAAATAAGGTTGCAGCATTTTCTAATGTGTTCAAATTCTTCTCTGCTTGCTTTCCAACTACTTCCTTCCATCTTTCCAGCTCATTTCGCAATATCTGCACCTCCTCTTTTAATAATTCATTTTCAAACAGGTGATTTTCTATTTGAGGTTATTCTTTGGAAGGTTCCTGCATAGCAATAGATGACTTGGGGATCAAAATAGGAATCTCTATACCTACCCCCGTTACAGGTGCTTTCTCTACCATAGGTGATTCCCTATTTTCTCTGGCTGCTCCTTCTACCTCTGCTAAGGGTGCTTCAATATTACCCCCAATTGCATCCACTGTCTCAACTTCTTTTGCTGTCTCTGCTACCTCTGCTGCTATTGCAGCTGCTTCTCCTACTGCTACTGTCACAGCTGCTTCCGCTGCTACATCCGATCGAGTCCTTCTTTTTCTCACCATTCCCACTGGGTGTTCCTCAATGCCCACTGCTACTGGTGCTTTGACAGTTCTGATTCTCCTTTTCTTTGCTGCAGTGGATGTCTGACCCCTGTTTCCTGATCCTACTCTTCGTTTCTTTGACACAGGGGTCTTTACCTCGGTCTTTTCTTCTTCAATAATGGTACCCCTTATCTCCGGAGAGGATACAACCTCCAAAATTTCCACAGTTCCTTATTCTATTATTCCTGTCTGATATCCTTCCTCCTGAGTTCCTGTTTCTGCAATTGTAGCTTCTACTGTCGCAGCTTCAACAACTGCTCCAGTTTTAGCTTCTTTTATTTGAGTATCTTCTTCTGCAGTTACATCTTCTAATTTTTCTGCCTCCTGTTCCATGGTTTTCATCACAATTCCCTCAGCGACAGGGTTTTCTGTTACTACTGTTTCTCCCTTGTCTACTTCCTCTTCATCATTGGTCTGGTTCTCTAATGCACTAGCCTCCCCCCTAATTAGATTTGAGGAATGCCAGTCCTCACTATTTTCACCAGCATCCTCCATTTCCAATACAGGTTGTATGATTGGCGCATCTCCATCCAGAAATTGTTCCTAGTTTAAATTATGATTTGCAATGGCTCTTAGAAATAGTAATTTAATTAGGCCATGATTAGTAAGGGAAGAAACTGGGTGCTGGGCAGTTCTTGCATATCCCACCATAGTTTGTAGGGCTTTAAGCAGATAAAATGGTATATTCACCAAATGTCCATGGCATAAATGAGATGGTAGGGGAAGTTCAGAGAAGGAAACAATTTGGTACCTACCTCCACAAGAGATGTATCTTTTCACAAAGATTTCCACTTGATTTCAGGGTGGTGGTAAAGACGCCAGTTCCAACCCATGGTGCTTTGGACTAACCTGCTCTCCAACTGCCAAAAATTCCCTCACCGCATTTGCATTGTGTGCCTTCCATCCAAATAACTTCCTTCCCACTAGGGGTAGGCCAATAACCTCAGCTATGATTTCTTCTATAATATTCACACGCAGTCCCTTGACCTCAGAGTGAGTATCAGTCAGGTTGAAGGCGAATTGCAATGCAGTTTCTATGTGGAAACCGTTCAACTATTCAAAGTATGCCATCCAACCTGCTGTTGTAAATATATTAAGAACTTCTGCATTGGCACGTACCACTTCTGTATTTACTGGCTCATGTCGGACTGGATTTCCCATCTTAATCCCTCTTCAAAGTTCAGAACAACCGTGGCAATTTCCAGTCTAGACATGGAAGTTGAAGTTTTACGAACAAGCAAAGGGTTGTTGGGGTTCAAAAATCAGGTTTTAGGCAAGTCTGCGCCAGTATGAACATCCCGTTGAAATGACGAAGTTGGCAGAATTGGGATAATAGGTGCAAATTAGGTAAGGTGACGGGAAATAAATACTACCATGTTCCTAACATAATCCCTAGAGATTAATTCATATGGGTTCGTTAATTGAGGGTTACGATAGTACATAATCGTTATTACCGTATTTAATTTTCTACCAAATCATGTAAAAGATGTGATCCGTACCTTTGTGTTTATGAGTTTGAGCCATGGATCAATCATTATAGCTGGTCGTCCTCCTCGCGGGTATGAATGAACATGTGCTGAAGTGATGTGGCCTCCGCCAGGCGAGCTGACAGCTACTCAAGACACCCAAAATTTTCCTTTGTGGCAAACCATGGTTGGATCTTGTGGAGCGAGTAACAAAACTGATGCCTAATTGAATCATTATTGGCATCATCCATCGGAGAGTAGACAAACTGGAAGAGTCACAGCTGCTATAATTAGCAAAATAAGAAAAAATGGCGGAGTCGCAGTTGTACGGAAGGAGCATAAATGAAGTGGAAATAACGGAGTCGCAGTTGCTAAATTTGGAGGATAGTCAAGAATAGTGGAGTCACAGCTGCTAGGTTTAGCAGAATGGGCAAAGGTGGCAGAGTCATAGCTTCTAAAAAGGGGTGAAAGAATGAAAATAGCGAAGTAGCAGCTACCAAACTTAGAAAGGTAAGCAGAATTAGTGGAGTCGTAGTTGCTGCTTTTGGTAGAATGGGAAAAATTGGAGAAGTCGCAGCTGCGGAAAAGTGAAGTAAAGGGAAAATGGCAGAGTCACAGCTACTAAAATAGGAAGAATGAGCAAGGCAAGGAGTCGGAGCTGTGTTAGAATGAAGTAACAGGAAAATTTTGGCTAGCTGTGGAAGACTACGAATTATCCATTTTTTTCAAAGAGCTTTATTAAATCAGGAAACAATGTGGGGTTTCTGCAATCGTCTGGCCCAGTCACGACTGCTGTTCCTCAATTAGTTCCTGCACACAGTTCTTCAAAACAAACCAATCAAGTGCTAAAAAAAGAAAAAAAGATAAAGAAGGTAAAATACAGAGTGAATGAAAACCCAATTATCTATGTACAAGATATGTATGGAAATTGCATCTTTTAGGAATTCACAGGGTTCGAGAAAGATCCCTACCCTGGAATTAACTGATAGTCTGTATCACCTGCAACATGCAAAACAAAAGCTTCCCTTGAGATCGGCTTGTGATACAGTCGTAGCCGATGACCATTTACGAATAATGGTACCTTGTTTTCATCAATGGTGATCAACAAGACTGTTCCATTATCAAATACCTGATCTATCTGATATGGTCCCAACCAATGGGTGTGCAATTTTCCTTTAAAGTCCGTCTTAAACCGTGAATCATACAACAGGGCCGAGTCTCCCTCTTGGAAGACTTTATTATTTATAAATTTATCATGCCACTTAGATCGCTATTGTTGGATTAAGGCTGTATGATGTACTGCAGATGTGCTCTTCTCATCCAATTCATTGAGCTGATTCAGTCGGTTCCTCTGTGCCTCTGATAAATCCAGGTTTGCTTCCATAGCTATTTTCAAGGTTCTGATTTCAAATTCTATTGGAAAAACAACATTCTTACCATACACTAACTCATATGGGGAGAAACCAGTGGTGTTACACCACGTAGTACGATAGGCCCATAGTGCCTCTGGAAGCCTTTCAGCCCAATCTTTACGATGGCTCTTAACTGTTTTTGTCAGAATGGCCTCAATAACCTTGTTTGTGCTCTCCACTTGGCCATTAGCCTGTGGATGGTATGGCGAGGTTATTCTGTGTTGAATATGAAATTTCTGTAACAGTGCTTCCAGCTTGTGAGATACAAACTGTGGTCCACTGTCTGTAATGATTTCCTTAGGTACTCCGAACTGAGTAAAAATCTCTTCATACAGGAAATCAATCACAGCTTGATCATTGGCCTTAAGCAAGGCTATAGCTTCTACCCATTTGGTCATGTAATCTGTGCAAACCAAGATGTGAACTTTCTGCTTTGAGGGAGGGTTGATAGGCCCTAAAAAATCTAGAGCCCACCTATCAAACGGTTCAACCACAAGCTGTGGCTGCAAGGGCATCTCATCTAATCTGTTGGGTTGGCCCATCCTTTGGTAGCTATCACATGCCTGAACATACTTCTTCGCATCCCTAAACAATGTAGGCCATAAATAGCTCGTTCTCAAAACTTTATGACCTGTCCTTTTGTCAGCAAAATGTCCCCCACAGGGCTCATCATGGCAAGCTTTAAGAATGCTAAATATTTCATCCTCTCTAACACATCTTCCGATCTCTAAATCAAGCCCTGTGTAGAAAAGATGGCCATCAATCTAGCAGTACCTAGCACTCTGTTGTATGATCTTTCTTTTTTCTCTCTTCGACAAATGTGCTGGAAGCTTACCTGCAGCCAAAAAGTTAGCAATGTCTGCATACCATGGGGAATGAGCTGATATTGCAAACAAATGTTCGTTAGGGACGGAATCTTTGACTGGTAAATTTTCATCATCGTTAGTAAGTCAATATAGAAAATCTGCAACAACATTTTCCTTTCCTGGTCTATCAATAATTGTAATATCAAATTCCTATAACAGTAACAGCCATCTAGTAACTCTAGCATTCGTGATTGGTTTATTCATTAAATACTTGATAGCAGAATGATCAGTGTGCACAAAAGTAGAATATCCAGTAATATAATGTCTAAATTTGTTGATAGCATAAGCAATGGAAAGAAATTCTTTTTTTGTGACAGTATAATTTAGTTCAGCAGGAGACAAATTTTTACTAATGTAGTAAATGGCATAAGGAGCATTACTTTCCCGTTGTCCCAAAACTGCTCCAATGGCAGCATCTGAAGCATCTAAAGAAATGTGAAAAGGCAGAGCCTAATTGGGCCCTCATAAGATGGGTGTTGTAGACAACCTTATTTTTAGCTCAGTAAACGCTGTTTGGCATGCATCATTCCAGACAAACTGTGCATCCTTCATCAGCAGAGTGAACAAAGGAGAAGCTAGTTTGGAAAAATTTTCTATGAACCTTCTATAATAGCCAGCATGCCCCAAGAAGCTACGTACATCCTTTTGTGTTCCAGGAGTTGGTGTATTTTCAATTACCTTGATTTTGGATGGATCTACCTGGATACCATCGGAAGAGATGAAGTGCCCCAGCACTATTCCTTCACTCATCATCATGTGTCACTTTTCAGTGCTTAAAGAGAGCTGGCTCTGTTCAGAGCATTTCAAGACCTTTTCTAAATTTTTTAGTGCTTCTTCATAACTATCACCATATGGAGTAAAGTCATCCATGAAAATTTCCATGCAATCATTCACCATTTTTGAAAAGATTCCAATCACTGCTCTCTGAAATGTAGTTGGTGCGTTGCACAACCCAAAAGGAAGCACTCGGTAGGCAAAACTTCCCCAGGGGCAAGTGAAGGCAGTTTTGTCCTGATCTTCTGTAGCAATCTGTATCTGGTTATAACCACTAAAGCCATCCAGAAAAGAGAAATACTTTTTCTCAAAGAAGGTATCAAGGACTTGATCGATGAAAGGTAAGGAGAAATGGTCCTTCTGCATTCCTTTGTTCAGTTCTCTGTAGTCCACGGAGACCCTCCATTTCCCATTCTTCTTTGGCACAATCACAAGTGGAGAAACCCACTCACTATCTGAAATTGGGTATATGAATCCTGCTTCCAATAGTTTTTGGATTTCTTCTTTCACTATGTCACTTAGGTTCGGGTTCATCCTTCGTTGTGGTTGACATATAGGCCTGGAGTCGCTCTTAATATAAATGTGATGGGTACAAAGATGAGAAGGAATTACTTTCATATCTGTGTACTCCCAAGCGAAATATCCCCTACGCTGTTTCAACAGAGTGACTAGCTTTTCTAGCTCACTAGATGCCAGATTAGGATTGATATTCAATGTTTTTCCTAGCCCAATTTCTACTGGAACACTCTTCGAATTCTTAAGTACTGGAATTATACTGTCATCATCGATTAGAGTTTCTTCTATAAGATTTTCTTGCTCTATTGCAACTAGAGTGTTGTCCAAGATCTGATAGACATTTTTATTGATTGACATAGGCTCGCTGATGAAACTATTAATGGAATCATCTTCTGTTTCATATTTAAATGTTAAGGATCTCCCTATGGTTAATAATGGCTGCACACCCTCTTCCTCCTCCAAATCTTCCCACAATGGAGTCTTAGCTTCTGTGCTTGGTCGAGCTGGAGGGTACAGGATTAGATTCTTGATCTCAGTTCCATCTGAAATGGTCATAGACCCTGATCGACAGCTAATACAGGCATCTACTGTGGCCAACCACGGTCTCCCCAGGATTAGTGGGTGTCCCCCCAACTGGGATTTCGGCTGTAACACCAAGAAATCCGCAGGCTATTTCCACGAGTCGACTGAGATCACGAGGTCATCTAGGATCACTTCAGGCTTGATCGTTGATCTATCAGTAAGTTCCAAAATGGTAGGGGTTGGCTGAAGATTAGTGAGCCCCAATTTCTTCACAGTTTCTATGGTCATAACGTTAATAGCTACACCTAAATCCACCAAGACGTTTGGAATTTGTGTGTTCCCTATGTGAACTATAATAGTCGGGTTCCCAAGGTCATCGTATTTTGCCACAGGGGCATTCCCCATTATTAATTCTGAAAGCTTTCCCAACACATGGATAGTGGGGGGATCCCTGGGCCTTCTTCTTGGTTTCTTGACACATAAATCTTTAACATTCTTGGCATAAATGGGCACATCATGAAGGGCCTGTAACAGTGGAATCTTAACATACAAATTTTTCAGTTCCCCCACGAGATCAAATGAGGCTATTCCACTGTTTTTTGCAGGGCCAATCGTTCAGGGAATGGTGGTTCTTTATTCAACTATGTAGGCTGTGATACATCGTGTGTTACTTTCTGAGTTTTAAATCAACCACTGTTTCAGTAGGAGTATCAGCATCCTCAATAATGGGCCTTGCTGAATTAACCATGTTCTCATAGTGTTGATTTACTCCAGTTTCAATCACCGGGGATGAAACATCCTCAGTGATAGTAGGTTCCACCACCCTCCTTGATCGTAATTGTATATCATTGCAGAGAACCTGAGTGATGGAATACACAGGCATGTTGGCAGTCTCAAATTGATGGACTTCTTTATTGTTTGGGTTCGGGTTAAGTTGGGCAGGTAGTTGTGGTCGAAGTGGTGCATTCATAGGTGCGGCATTAGTTTGGAAAGGGAGCTGTGGTTGTTGGTACTGTTGGTGCTGATACTGCTGATGCTGATACTGCTGAGGAGGGTACTGTTGATACTGAGTCTGGTGATGGGGAAAGTTATTTCCTTGGTAAGAAGTTCTCTAGTTGGAATTCCAAGAAGGATGGTTTGACTGCTGTGACCATGGTGTCCATGGATTAGGATTTTGCATTGGGTTATGAGATGGATGCCACTGGTTGTTAGAATAATGTGAAGGGAATTGTGTATTCATATTGTGCATATTGTTCATTCCATTCATATTATTCAGAAAAAATGCTAAGTCTTGATTCATACCTTGATTTCGAGGCTGCCATGGTTTCTTCTGTGCCATGAAGTATGGTGGATCCATACTTGGAATAGATTCCTGCAGTACTTCTTTGACCTTAAGTAAGGAAGGACACTCCTTAGTATCATGCTTGAGTTCACATATCCTACATACCTCTGCTTTGTCCAACAGGCATTCCTTCAGTGGGTGCTTTTTCCTACATCTAGGACAGAATACACCAAGTGTAAGATCTTATACCACTTGCTTCTGCTTTTCTTTCATGGCATCTAATTCTGAGGAAATGGAGCTCATCATGTCTATTTTAAAATTCTCCAGTAAGTTGCCTATTTCTGCTCGAGTGGCCCCTCCACTAGATGACTTCTGAGTCCTAGTGAAGACATCCTGGTCTCGATCTTTGTCTCATTTGCTGGTTCTAGAGGATCCCCTAGAGTACCTTCGACATAATTCAATAATCTTTTCTAAAGGTTCCTTTGAGATATCCCCTTTTCCCATCAGATTTAACATATCAAGGCAGTCTTCTCTAATTCCCCTTAGTAAGATGATCTTGAGCGCATCCTTGCCAATCTCAGCATGACCAGATCTTTGTAAATTGTACAACAATCTTTCCACAAATTCTTCCAAACTTTCTTCATCCTTCTTGTAATATCCTGGGCAAGATCTGACCAAAATATTAACTTCCACTTCAGAGTTTTAATGGAAATTTTCTAGCAATTTTTAAGGCAAACTCTCAGACTGTGCAGGATGTAAGTGACGGGGATGGAAACTATGAATGGGGATGATAGTAGAGAGATTAAGTTCTGGAAATTATAAGTGAGAGTGTGCAGAGGTAGCAAAACATGGTTTCAGCAGAAGTCCTTAGCACAAAGTACTAGGGCCATTCACTTTTCAACAATAGAACAAATCTATTGTCTACTTCGAGGCTCCCTAGGCTTCTAGCATATGCCAACAAGACTAGGTGAGGGTTAATAATGTTTAGGAAAGATATATATCAGTCATGTAACTCATAACATATGCTGGAATAAATATTGGATGAACTTGGAAGAGTTTGGATTAATTTGGGGATTAATTGCACATGGTGGATTGCTGAGCTAGTCAAATTACAGGCTTTCCAAAACGAGGCTAAAAGCATCCAAATTCTTATTACAGGGACTGATATGGATATTATATTGAGTTATCAACCTCCTCCAACTGACAGAATGCAAAATGGACTCTCAGAAAATATTTAGCCGTAAATATGGTGAAACTAGTCTAGAATAAGCACCCAACTAGCTAGTCTTGCATTGTAATTCATCTAACTGCTCCAAAAATTCAAATAATATGTTATTATATTAGATAATTATTTGATAAAGGATATTGAAAACATATAAGACAAAATATGGGTTCAGAACACTTTCTTTCTCATTGTTAGATTGCCTTCCAAAGTACATGCCTGTTGGAGCATAGGCCGCAGGTATGGCAAAGCTGCCAATTTTGAGGAAAAGCACCATTTTTGGAGGAAATGAACAGTGCACGGTATGGCACCAGATGGATGAGCTCACTACAGAGTGCAGGATGGAAATCACGGAGCTCGCGCGCACACGTCAAAGGAGAGTGAATGTGGCCGAGTAGAAAGCTCAGCTACCACAATAAATGAAGCGACGGAATAGAGGGCTCAGCTACCCTCATTAAGGATAAGTACAGGAGTTATGGTTGCTCGGACCAAGGAAGAGAAATGGGACAAAGCATTGAAGGAAAAGGACACGGAGCAAAGAATGATGAAGCGGCGCCCATACCCGCGATCTGCGCCGAAAATCACGGAGCCTGCAGGAAGCTGCGACGCGACTGGAAGAGGCGTCTAAAGTACACGTAGCCGTGTCAGTGGTTAGGGTTTTTGGGGATCACTGTTGGGAAAGGCCCACAGTTTTGTAAAGGTGCGACCCTCAGGGCCACCTATATATATGTGTAATTGTAAAGGGAAGAAGGTTAGAAGTTAGATGGGTTGGTTAGAAGGTAAGAGAGTTAGAATTGGATAGCTGTAGAGCTAGTCACTGAGTTTACAGATAGTCTAAGTTGATGTCTGAGTCATTGTAATCTCTGTAGAAGAAGAGGATAGATCTAAGAGAAGGGATCCCAGCTGTGTGCGTGGAGTTTCCCAGAAATATCTAAGGCTGCAGCTGTGTGCGCAGCGCAATTGTGTAATTTCTGTTTCGAGCTAATATAGAATACAGTTCCCATGGATGTGATTTCCTCGTGGAGGCGAACCACATAATTCTTATTGTTATGGTGATGTTCTACATGAATGCATGTCTATGTTTTACTATCTATGTTTACATGAATGTTTCACTATCTTTATGAATGAATATGTAAAGTAAGTCCTTGAAGCTCCCTTAGAAGTTATACTCGTGCAGTGTCGAAGGAGCCTGTAAGAACGCTATCGCTGTAGCGCTTGAGGAGTGTGTTACTGCACTGTGGCGCAAGGCCGGAAACGATACATTGTATCGGACGTAGTGGGTAAATGCCTCGTGCGCAGGTGCAGAGATACCATGCAGCTAGGATGGTAAGAGTGAGTTCCAGCGCTGTCGCATTGAGAGGTCCACGGAGGAGTAAGACGTCCCACTCGGAGGTGTCCTTTCGGAGGGGAAGGGAGAAGATTATAGTCTCCACATCGCCTAGGTTAACGAAACCTGATTCCTTAGGCCCCCCATAGCCACTTCGGGTGAGACCTCGGGCTTCCGCGCAGCCCGTTGCTGAAAGGGCCAGTGCGCCAAGGGGTGTTTGTTGCTGCACCTCCTGAAAACCCGGGTCTGTCTAGAAAGCAGCCAACAAATGGTTTCGTTGCCTTGAGACTTGTTATTCCAGTGACGTGCGAGATTGATGCGAAACCTAGAGAAAAAGGGAGCCAACAAATGGTTCCGTTTCCTTGAGACTTGTTATTCCGGCGACGTGCGAGATTAATGCAAAACCTAGAGAAAAAGGGAGCCAACAAATGGTTCCGCCGTTAGCTTCAACCTTATTATCCTGAAGGCAATGTGGTGCTGGAATCCTACAGCTAAAGAAATTCAAGAGTGGTTTGATTCAAAGGCAAGAAAGTTCGCTGAACGTGAAAATAGAAGCTCTAGGCTTCAGACAGAAGATTGGTTGCAGAAGCATATCTATACTGACCTTCACGAAATCTTCTTTGTAACATTTGCACTTGATTTGCATGGGTGGGTATCCAAGCTAGCAGATACTCAACCCACTATGCATGTTGATCAACCTATCATTTGGTCGCCTGAGCTAGTTAGCACTGTGAAGCGGGTCGATAATCATGTATCCCGTGCAGTAGAATTTTGGTTGAACAGTCTGTTGGAAGGCTTCATCACCGAGTTTGTAGTAGATACGAGAAAGAGCTTCAGCGAGGCTGAGAGGAGCTTCTTCAAAGCATACAGGGGCAAGTTCTTAAATTCTCTGAACTTGTCGTTAAAATGCTCTTATATGAAAAAGGAAAACTATGCATAGCTTCCGATGAATAGCATAGACAAGTAATGTCCGCAGATTCTGATAGAGATTTTGAAGCTATTGGTTGCACTCGTAGTGGAAAATGGTATAAAGTAGGCCTCGACCAGCATCCTTTTGAGTCAAGCCCAGAAGATAGTCGAGCTCGTAGAGCGAGCCATATAGAGAGACAAGGGAGTGGATCTACTCCTGAGATATGATCAGGTCACCTCTAGGTCATGTGACTATCATTGGCTTCATACTGAACTTCTGGACTTGATTGGGGTTCATTCACTGAGACACCCTCTCCTTCAGGGAAAGCTCCTCTAGATTTAGCTGTGAATGGGAGAAGAATGTAAGAAGAGAGTGAGGATCATATATGAATATGATATTTGGACATATAAACCTCTGATATGCTTCAAATAATGGCATACTGAACTTCCTGGAGATTCTGGACACAATTCCTGAGAACTAGCTCCTCCTTCTGGTTATTTTCCTCCAAATCTAGCTGCTAATCCACTGTAGAATTGTCCTCCTCTTGAAGCTGACTATAGATATTCATGGCTAGACTGATATGAATGTTATTGGCTGCAATAACATATTTTGGACCTGTATAACACTCTGAGATAACTCACAAAGTCGTGGGGCACATCACCCAAGCAAACTTGTTGAGGCACAACGCTCAACCAGAGAGGCTCAGAGCTCTCAAACCAAAATTGCAAATAACAAAAGTTCTTCATTGGAGTTGGTTGGATTCTTTTATAAACTTTATGATGACCTGTTGAGTAAGTTACTTATCGTTGGTGACTTTTGAGAGTAGGTTACCCATTGCCCATCCTACTCCAAGTCATGTAAGCGCCTTCTTGGAATAATTAGCAAGTTTTGTCTTAGAAAAACTTGCCAACTTTTGTCTCTCTTCACCCAGATTAGCAACTGCACCTTAGTTAGCTTTCTGGATGTTGCTAAATCTTTACTTACAGCTTTTCTTGTTTTTTCCACTTTATTTACTTTCCACTTTTCTGCTTTCTCCTGCTTTTTCCAATTTTTCTGTTTGCTTTTGCCGGCTTCTAATTTGTTTGCCTTGTCTTCTTTCCTCCTTTGGACTCCTTGCTTTTCCTGAGATTTGCCACTAAGGCAAGAGTGGTCCACATGACCAAATTCGACCTCCTAGCCATATTATCACCACTTGCCAATATTTATTAGCAATATTTATTAATAAAAATATTCCAACTCAAAATTAATTCCAAATTCAACATTTAAGCAATTAATTAATTCATGTGGTATAATTGCCTCAAAATTAACCCCTACTCCATTTTGGCAACATCTTTCACATGGGTTCTCTCTTGGCCCACTTGCTCATTATCCATTAATTTTATTTATCAAAATTACCTTTAATAATTAAATTTGCCAACTTGGGAGACATAGGCCAAAATTAATTCTAAGCAAATAGAACTAATACCATTTAATTCCCTTAGGGGTTGATTTTGTCCCCTTTCACCCATGGTACTGGATGAACCAAAATTGGGGACATGACAGTCCTCCCTTCCCAAGATTGCTTGTCCTCAAGCAATGTTAGGATTCCACCAAAGCTTCTGCTGCACCACTCTGATTTTATTTGTGCCTGTCCACTGAACAATCCGAAATTTAAACTTGGGCCTTCAAAAAATCTAAGTAAAAGTTAATTTGGCTAAACTGCACTATAAACTCTATCTGTACTAAATCGTGAACAAAAATATTAACCCAGTTAATATAACTGAGCAGAATTCCCGGATCCGACTGCTTCCTCTGCAAGGACCCATAATTTTCTGTCACCTCTAGAAAGTTATCACTCCAAGGAATTCCTGGATCCCAAGGTATCAACTGCATTTTTCCAATCTCCAAGCATGTGGATTCCCTCCACATAGGCCAACTTCTGCAAGTAATCCTTAATTTATCTTGGCAACTTTCCTGCTTAGCTGTCTTCCCTTGACCATAAGCAGAAACATTTTTGCAAGGAGATTTCATGTCTGTTAGGTAATCTTTCACCCAATCCATATGCGGATGAGTGACATCGGATGGCTGCAAATTATGCCTTTTCTGCTGCTTGCAAATCATATAAAAATCAGCAATGATGAAAACAATTTTCTTGCAACAAAACATTAGATTCTTACCTTCTAGGTTTTCCCTTTCAGTGATGCCTCTATCCATCCAACCAATGGATGGAAAAACACCTTTATTTGCTGAATCATATGGAATGTGATCAGCCATATGTCTGTCCTCTTCAGATTAAGATAAATCAAGATTTATATGGAACACCAGAGGTGTTCCCCTCTTCATCCAATGGCTCAACTCTTTGCCATTGATCCAAGGGTGCCCAACTCCATCACATGATCCACATGTTGAAAGTAAGTGTGGATCTGATGCCTCCTTGTCAAAAGTGGCTGTACACACATGCATGGGCTGCCTCCACTGCTGTAGGTTAAGGAACATGTCATCCGCCTCAAATTTAGGATCTTTCTACTCATCATGTGACACAAACAAATATAATCCTTTTACCCAATTTTCATTCCCAAAGTTTGTGGCTGAATGTGAAGTGGGGAATGTAGGGTGGTGAGCCATGCTTCTGAACATTTCATCTACTGAAGTTGTGGATGTATCCTCTCTATTGATGGCTGAACCATCTATGGTGAAATCAACTGCATGTTGATGTATATGTAACTTCGCAATGTATTTCATCTATGTATTTCATATATATTTATTGTACCCTTATAAGAGATGTGTTATTCCTCTATAAGGAAGTGTCATCATGTGTATTGACAAGTGTTGCAAGTGTGTGTACTTGGAAATGGGTTATTAGACCACCATGTGTGGGGTCGGCCCTGAAATATATATTATATTGTGGATGTACCTAGCTAGACAAGTCAGCCCCATAAGGTCATTGGGCAAACAGGTTAGTATAAATAGAGATCGGGAGATCTCTATTTTGATCATTTTGGAAACTCACACTTCTCTCACTCAGAAAGTGGCACACTAGTGAGGAGGAGGATAATCTGCTACTAGGAGACTATCTCAAGTGTATTTTGGTTGTACTTTGGTTGAGCCATTGCTCTCTCTATCTCTGAGGAAGTTGTGGGGTTTTTCACCTTAGGGTTTTCCCCACGGAAACTCTGTGTCTCTTGTCTCTCATGCTTTTGATTCTTGTGATGCTTGTCATGCTTATTATGATTGTTATGCATTGATATACTGTATATGTTATTCTCTCAGTAAAGACCCAAGAGCATTGTGAATTCATGCTCAAAATTTAACATGGTATAAGAGCTAACCTGAGAAGAAGACATTTTGCAGTGACAAAAACTTGAGTTTCTTGTTTATTGGGTTTCTCTCCACAGATTTTGGAAAAGTAGTATAGTAGATTGACTATACTCATCAAGGAGAATCTATTTGTCCAATTAGAATTCAATTATGAGCATTTTCAGATTTGGCCCTAAAAATTAGGGTTTCCACAAAAATAGGAATTTCTGAAATCTGAAGACATAGCTGAAAGCTCCTTGCAAAAATCGAAGTTTAGAGCTTTGGATTGAGATTTTTGGCTAGGTAGATCTCTGGGAAACTCAAACCCTAATTCAGGGCTCTCCGAGTGAACTCGGGAGGACAAAAAGGAAAATCTGAAGGTTAAAGCTTTGCTGATCTCAAATTCTGAATACACCAGGCTGATAAGCTCATCAAGGCGCATATTTCAATCCTTTCATAAAGTTGAAATTCACATTTTGAATTTTTAGGGTTTTTTCGACAAACCCTAATCCGAGACCAGATCCAGTTTTCAGCATTTCAAGTGGTAAGACCTAAATCTTTTCTATTTTCATTTGAAGTACTTTTAAGATGTCTCACCACACCAAGCTTGAGGATAAGCTTGAAGGGGATGATAACATCCAAGCTTGGAAGTATAGGATAGGGTTAATCCTGGAAAAGAATGAGTTGGACTCATATGTAAAAGAAGACATCCCTATCCCAGAGGATAAAGAGGCTAAAGTATTGCATAAGAAGAATTTGGTCAAGGCAAAGAGAATCATTGCTGATTCTATCAAAGACCATCTCATACCCCATGTGTCTTCTCTAAAGACACCCAAGGAGATGTTTGACTCTTTGACCAAGCTATTTGAAGGGAAGAACATAAATCAGAAGATGACCCTGCGGAACCAATTGAAAGGAGTAAAGTTTCGGAATGGAGAAACCATTCAATCTTATTTTTCAAGGGTCTCCCAGATCAAGGAACAACTAGAAGAAGTGGATGAAATGGTGGAGAATGGTGAAGTGGTGATGACCACTCTAAATGGCCTACCCAGGTCATGGGATTCCTTTATTCAAGGAATTTGTGCAAGGAAGAAGTTGATCTCCTTCAACAGACTGTGGAAGGAATGCTCTCAAGAAGAAGCTAGGCTTGTGGCCCGAGAAGAAAAGATGGGAAATGAAGATCAAGCTCTCACAACACATGCCAGGAAAGGAAAGTCCAAGAAGGAATCATCTCATAATAGGAAATTCTCACACCACCATTATCATAAAGATAAGAAAGATCTCGGATGCTTCAATTGCAATGAGAAGGGACACTTTGCTTCAGATTGTCCCAAGAAGAAGAAAGACAAAAACAACATCTTCAAGAAGAAGAAGAAGAATAACAAAAGAAGATATCATGCTCATGCTGCCGAGGATGATGAACCCCCAAAGAAGAAGGCTAGGGTAGAAAGTGATGATAGTGATGATGACTCATCAAGTGAAGAAGAGTATGTTCTAATCTCTGCTCTCAAAGGTACTATCTCCCATGGTTGTAATTATTGGTTAATTGACAGTGGGGATTCCAAACACATGACTGTGTTTAAGGAATATTTTGTAAACCTATCTGAACATGAATCACCCCATAAGGTGAAACTTGGGGATGATTATCAATACCCAATCAAAGGAAGTGGTGAAGCCTCCTACAACCTAGATTCTGGAAAACCTTTGAAGATGAAAGAAGTCCTTTATGTACCTGGGCTCAAGAAGAATCTTCTCTCCATCTTTGAATTGGATGCAAAAGGCATGAGGGTTGCATTTGTAGATGGCCAAGTCCTAATGTGGCCAAACGGTAAAACTATTGATGATGCAGTGGTGATTGGAGAGCAAGAGGAAGGATTGTACAAATTGAAGGGACAACCTGAACATGCCATGGTGACATAAAGACAAAGATTCATCCATAGTCATGGATCACATAGAGGTATGTATAATTTGTTTTTTCAAAGGTTAACTAATGAGCTATGTAGGTCATTGAAGAGAACAAGTACACATTGCTAGACATAACTAGCAAATATGATGACCAGGTATGTTTTTGTTATATATATCGTATACTTTTGTATGATTGATAATGATTACTCTTGAAGTTACAAGTTTGAGTAATCTAGGGCTTATGCATATTATGTTTCTTACCTTAATTGATCATATGACTAACCATAAGAGTCATAGGTTTGAGTAATCATGGGTTTAGGTATATTATGTCTATGACTAACCATAAGAATGCTTATTATTTCTGTTTGAAATGATCCGGACTATACATGCTTGAGATTATTGTGTTTTGATAGTATCAAGATTATACTAATGAATGTGTGATTATGTATGAGACCTCGAGGACAACACAATAGTGATATTAATAAGCATGCATAGAGATCAAGGATGAATATAAGTTCAAGGACAGGTAATCCAGGAAGCAAAGATCAAGAAGAAGCACACTCCAATAGTTTCTCCAAGGATGCATATATTCAGAGGGAGTTGACCATATTTTACATTGCACAACAGAAAGGTGTAGAAGAAGCTACTTCAGCAGCTCCTGCAAGGAAGCAAAGACTCAGAGGGAGTCCACCCAACAAACAAACAAAGATAAGTATTTTAATTACCATTTCTTACATATTTGTTTGTTTAAATAAAATTGTTCAATGATGTATATGCTTATGTTCCTAGACTTAGGATATGTATTGTGCATATTAGAATGATTGCATTAATGAATAGTATACTACTAATATGCATGTGATGGGTAAGTGTCCTATGGCACTGTACAAAATTCCATTGCTACTTATCTCGAATGAAACCTCTTTGCTGACATGTTGGGAATAGTGCAAACTCTTAACAATGTTCTGGTAGAGATTGGAAGGCATCTAGAAAGTAACAGGATATGGATGAATGTTGTATTGAAGCATTGGCTAAAATAATTGCATGACTGTGTGACATATTTCTTTATGTATAAGAATTTTTTTTGAAAACTATGAGATGTTTCTAATCATGCAATTTAACTTGTATCGTAGGAAAGATCATATACCATCACCCACAAAAGAAGAACTACAACATTTGTTCAGCAACAAAATTATCTATTGAAGATGTTGAAGTTCCCAGGATATGGGGAGAATGCCATGATCCGTCGATCATGAAGAATGATGTTTGGGATGTAGTCCCAAGACCAGAAGGGAAGTTTGTTATGACTTCCATATGGATCTATCAGATCAAGCATGCTACAGATGACAGCATAGAGAAATATAAAAGTGATGAAATAGAAGATACACCAAATGGATTTCAAGACAACTTTCTTGAATGGTGTAGTTGAAGAAGAAGGGTATATGGAGCAGCCACTTGGTTCTGAGACACATGACATGAAATCATATATGTGCAGAACTTGGTATGGTAGAATAGGAAACTTTCTATCCAATTTGGGCTTTACCAAGAGTAAAGCAGGTTCCAACCTTTACTACAAGTTTGAGGAAGGGAATCCTGTGATTCTAATGTTGTATGTGGATGACTTATTTGTAACAGGAGATGATAGATTGATTGTTGATACTAAGAGGAAGCTTGCTGCCGAGTTTGATATGAAGGATTTGGGAATGATGCATTATTTCCTAGGTATGGAGGTGTGGCAGAGTGCAGGTGGGATCTTCCTTGGTCAAGGGAAGTACACAGTAGATATCCTGAAGAGATTCGGGATGATGGATTGCAAGGCCATGGCCACACCTATGGCATCGAATCTGAAGCTTCTTTGTGATGCTTGATCTGAGCCGATTGATGTCTCTATGTATCGTCAGATAATTAGGTCCTTGATGTACCTGACGAACACGAGACCAGATATTTGCTTTGCGGTGAACACATTGAGCCAGTTCCTGACAGATCCTACGAGTGTTCACCTGGTTGCTGTAAAGCATGTTTTGAGGTACCTGAAGGGTACAGTGGATTATGGGCTCAAGTATGAAGCGAATCAAAAGTTTAACCTGCAGGGTTATGTTGATTCAGATTGGGCTGGCAGTGCTGCAGATAGGAAGAGCACATCTGGATGCTGCTTCAGTATGGGATCAGGTGTAATCTCTTTGTTTAGCAGGAAGCAGTCCTGCGTAGCACTGAGTACCATTGAGGAAGAGTATGTTACAGCCTGTTTAGCTAGTTGTGAGGCAGTATGGCTACGGAAGCTACTGTCTGAGTTATTTGATCTCCCGTTGGATGCTACTGGTATCTTTTGTGATAACCAGAGTTGTGTGAAGCTGTCCGAGAACCCAGTGTTTCATGACAGGTCGAAACACATAGAGATCAAATATCACTATATCATGGATATGGTGTAGAGAGGAGCTGTGAAGCTCCTGTACGTTGCGACGGACGAGCAGATTGCAGATGTGCTGACGAAGCCACTAGCCAGGGTGAAGTTTGAGTACTTTAGGGAGAGGCTTGATGTTCTTCTGATTGATGACACTTCAAGGAAGAAGTGATGGACACATTTACTGAAGCCATTCCAAGCATGTTGGAAGGAGGATCCTTCACATGGTTGTGGATGTAAGCGCTGGATGATGAGGATCAGGATGATGTTCTGGTTTTTGCTTTGTATGATCAGTTGGATCATTTATATATGTATGTATGCATCATATTGGATGTTGGATATGATCAGTTGGATCATTTATATGTATATGTATGTACACATCATGTTGGATGCTGGATATGATCAGTTGGATCATTTATATGTATGTATGCATCATGCTGGATGCTAGATATGATCGGTTGGATCATGTGTATGTATTTTGTATATGCATCATGTTGGATGCTTGGACCATGTATCGGTATATGTATCAGGTGGATACATTATATGATCAGGTAGATCATGTATGTTGATATGTATCATGTATGATCAGGTGGATCATGTATTTGTATTTGTATCAGGTGGATACATTGTATGATCAGGTGGATCATGTATGATGATATGTATCAAGTAGATACTTGGTATGCATCAGGTAGATGCATTGTATGATCAGTATGATCATGGATGACGAGCTCCAGGATGTTGCTCCAGATGACATGCAACAGGATGTTGCAGTGATGATGATCAGGATGATCATGTGTACATCAGGATGATGTATGGTGAGTATCAGGTTGATACTCTGTGGCCGTGGAACAGGTTGTGCAGATAAGCATGTAATTTGTGCCCTGGGAGATTTGCAGATAGTCTTTCGAGGTTTTGACTATGGCATGTAATTTGTACCCTGGGATATCTGGCAAATGCTCTTTCGAGGTTTTGCTTGGGAGGACATATAATTTGAGCCCTGGGAGATCTGCAGATAGTCTTTCGAGGTTTTTCCTATGGCATGTAATTTGTGCCCTGGGATCTCTGACAGATCCTCTTTCGAGGTTTTATCCTGTGGCATGTAATTTGTGCCCTGGGAGATCCGATAGTTTGAGCCGTGTGCTCGTAATCAGTCTTGGGATGCTCTTTCGAGGTTTTTCCATGACCACATGTAATTTGTGCCCTGGGAGATCCGATAGGTTGAGCCTTGTGCTCATAATCAATCCTGGGATGCTCTTTCGAGGTTTTGTGGTGACCACATGTAATTTGTGCCTTGAGAGATTCGATAGGTTGAGCCTTGTGCTCGTAATTAGTCCTGGGATTCTCTTTCGAGGTTTTGTGGTGGGGTCACATGTAATAAGACCTGGAGATCTGGACAGGATGAAAAAGGCCTCAGATGCTCTTTAGGGTTCTTGCTAGTCAAGAGACTCTTTTAAGGTTTTGTGACGCACGTAATAAGTCCTGAGAGTTCCACAGTATGGTCAGTGATGACGAAGACCTGTAGGTGGTGGGCATACATCCAGTATGAAAAAGGGTTGTCTCTGTAGAACTTCCTATGACGAGTAGAGTCAGAGATTGGTTGAAATAGCAGCAGCAGTGACGATGATGATGACGATGATCCCGAGAAGAAGACTTGTCTAGTAGATATGTGTCGAGAAATACCTTCCTAGTTAAGAGGGAGTGTTGATGTATATGTAACTTCGGAATGTATTTCATATATATTTATTGTACCCTTATAAGAGATGTGTTATTCCTCTATAAGGAAGTGTCGTCATGTGTATTGACAAGTGTCGCAAGTGTGTGTACTTGGCGACGGGTTATTAGACCACCATGTGTGGGGTCGGACCTGAAATATGTATTATATTGTGGATGTACCTAGCTAGACAAGTCGGCCCCATAAGGTCATTGGGTAAACAGGTTAGTATAAATAGAGATAGGAAGATCTCTATTTTGATAATTTTGGAAACTCACACTTCTCTCACTCAGAAAGTGGCGCACTAGTGAGGAGGAGGATCATCTGCTACTAGGAGACTATCTCAAGTGTATTTTTGTTGTACTTTGGTTGAGCCAATGCTCTCTCTATCTCTGAGGAAGTTGTGGGGTTTTTCACCTTAGGGTTTTCCCCACGGAAACTGTGTGTCTCTTGTCTCTCATGATTTTGATTCTTGTGATGCTTGTCATGCTTATTGTGATTGTTATGCATTGATATACTGTATATGTTATTCTCTCAGTAAAGATCCAAGAGTATTGTGAATTAATGCTCAAAATTTAACACTGCACCTTCCTTGGAAGAAAGACCTTCTTCAATGATCCTCTCATGTTCATTCTGGAAAAAATCATGCACTCGCTTTTCACCCACTGTTTTTGCACATTCTTCAAGCACATACGGCATAGACTACTCCTCATGGTCCACCCACTCATGAGGTTCCTTCATGTAATATTGTATGTCATTGACCCAAAAGGGATGACTCTTAGGAAAAATTGAGGATTTAGTCAATTCTTTCCACTCTTGTTGGAATTGTTCTATCTTCATTTGGGATTCTGAGAGAGCACTTTGAGAGTATCTCAAAGAATCTTGGGTGGCCAACAACTGACTTTTGAGCTTGTAGTTCTCTTCTTCATATCTGCAAATATTTTTTTCATCATGCAATGATGCATCCCGCAACAATTCAACAAGCTCACACATGTAATTTTTATATGAAAGCAACTGTGAGAAATTACCTTTGATTGTGGATTTTGCTTTTTGGATATTCTCCATGGCTGCAAAGAAATATTGATCTTCCCTTAAAGCAGCTTACCAACACAACCTCGACACTGAAGAATGAGTGTCATGGAGAATTTTCAGGGCCTCTTGGATATTCTGTTCATCCATCTTCAGTGACCCTACAAGAAGATGAGGTTCTTGCAGATGTTCCTCCTCTTCATTTCCCATCATCGGATTGATTTGAAGCAGTGCACTTGAGGTTTTGAAATCTAATCCATATGTTGCCGCTGCAATATATTCATCTTTTAGGTCCTCAAAAACATAATTTGGGATGCAACATAAGTGCTCATTCATCCTTGGTGCAACAGAAATATCTTCTCTCAAAGTTTCAGCCTTCACACTGCTTTCATTTTTTACACTAGAATTCTGAACCTCATCACTAGGGGGCTCAAACATTCTGAAATTTTCAATGGACGTGGATGCCATCTCAGTTTGACATAATGACACATAAAAATTAAAAATTAATAATTCACCATGTGTCATGTTCTCCTCCTTATGTGGTGGAATTATGATGGCTTGTTCATCCACCCATTTCTCTGCTTCACACCCTACTGAGATGTGCTCAATTTCTGCTTCCTGGTGAGGCTCAAGGGGTGATTGTAAATCTGAATTATGTTCCTCTTTTGGATCATACCCAAAAGATGTCTCACCTTCATCATTCTTCCCCATTTCATCTGCACTTATTTTGAAATCAACCATCAAAATACCGAGAGTGATTTTACCTCCCTCATCTCCAACAATCAAATGTTTGACTGCTGGATCTTCCACTGTGCATTGACCTTCTTCATCCACTTCTTGGAGTAATGGGGCACTAGCAAGGTCTTCTTGGTCATTTCTTTCCAAGAAACTTAATGTCTCTCCACATTGTGTGGTGCTCAGATCACAACCTTTGAACTTCCTTCCTGAAAGAAAACCAAACAGTCTCAAAATGCTTGGCCCTGCCAACGGCCTTGATGAAACTTCCTTCTTGATTCCTTTTCCCTAAGATTGGGATGGATCCATATGTAGGGATGCAACTTCATTTTTATTTTTTCCTACTTCTTCTCCACCCGAAGAACTAGGTGGCTCTTGGTTTCCTCCCTTGACTTTTCCTGGCTATGAGGACACATCTTTATACCTCCTATCCATCTTAGCTCCTAGGGGTAAAAATCTTGGCTCGACTTCCTTGCACACACCGTCAACCATATGTGCAATCGTTCTCCTGTTATCACTATTGTAGGGGTCTTTGAATAAAATATGAATCTCTTAATCACAATAGTCTCTAAAGGTCAGGGACTTCTGAACCTCCTTCTTCAAGGTAGAGTACTCCATGAAGTACTCATAGGATTTCTTAGGGTTCCCTCCTTTGAGTATTCCTTCATAATACCAGTTAGCCATAGGTAGGTATTTTCCTATGCCCTCTTCAAACATATGTTCAACAAGGGAATCATATTCAACTTTCTGCAAATAGAAATTTCCAACAGGGGTCGACTCCTCTTCATATGGTTCAACATATTCATCATCATATTGCTCATAAAAAACATCATCTGAGTAAGAGTCTTCTTCACTGAATATTAACATGACTCCAAATTCATTAAATTAATAAGTATTATTTCCAGAGGAGTAGAGGAAAGAGCTATGATACCACTGTAATATCCTGGGAAAGATCTGACCAAAATATTAACTTCCACTTCAGAGTTTTAATGGAAATTTTCTAGCAATTTTTAAGGCATACTCTCAGACTGTGCAGGATGTAAGTGACGGGGATGGAAACTCTGAATGGGGATGATATGAGAGAGATTAATTTCTGAAAATTATAAGTGAGAGTGTGTAGCAGCAGAAAATTATGGTTTCAACAGAAGTCCTTGGCACAAAGTACTAGGGCCATTCACTTTTCAACAATAGAACAAATCTATTGTCTACTTCGAGGCTCCCTGGGCTTCTAGCATATGCCAAAACGACTGGGTGAGGGTTAATAATGTTTAGGACAGAGATATATCATTCATGTAACTCATAAGGTATGCTGGAATAAATACTGGATGAACTTGGAAGAAGTTGGAGTAATTTGGGGATTAATTGCACAGGGTGGACTACTGAGCTAGTCAAATTACAGGATTTCCAAAACGAGGCTAAAAGCATCCAAATTCTTATTACAAGGAATGATATGGATATTATACTTAGTTATAAACCTCCTCCAACTGACAGAATGCAAAATGGACTCTCAGAAAATATTTAGCAGTAAATATGGTGAAACTAGTCTAGAATAAGCACCCAACTAGCTAGTCTTGCATTGTAATTCATCTCACTGCTCCAAAACTTCAAATAATCTATTATGCTATTAGATAATGCTATGATAAAGGATATTCAACACATATAAGACAAAATATGGGTTCAGAACACTTTATTTTCCATTATTAGATTGCCTTCCAAAGTACATGCCTCACAGGCTAGATTTTCATTACAATAGTGGGAGAAATGGAGAGAAGAATGAGAATATTACTGTGGATCTACTCCTGAGATATGATCAGGTCACCTACAGGTCATGTGACTATCATTGGATTCATACTGAACTTCTGGACTTGATTGGGGTGCATTCACTGAGCCACCCTCTCCTTCAGGGAAACCTCCTCTACATTTAGTTGTGAATGGGAGAAGAATGTAAGAAGAGAGTGAGGATCATATATGAATCTGATCTATGGAAATATAACTCTCTGATATGATACAAATCATGGCATACTGAACTTCCTGGAGATTCTGGGCGCAATTCCTTAGAACTAGCTCCTCCTTCTGGTTATTTTCCTCCAAATCTAGCTGCTAATCCACTGTAGAATTGTCCTTCTCTTCAAGCTGACTATAGATATTCATGGTTGGACTGATATGAATGTTATTGGCTGCAATAACATATTATGGACCTGCATAACACTCTTATATAACTCACAAAGTCTTGTGGCACATCACCCAAGCAAACTTGTTGAGGCACAACACTCAACCAGAGAGGCTCAGAGCTCTCAAACCAAAATTGCAAATGACAAAAGTTCTTCATTGGAGTTGGTTGGCTTCTTTTATAAACTTTATGATGACCTACTGAGTAAGTTACTTAGCTTTGGTGACTTGTGAGAGTAGGTTACCCATTGCACATCCTACTCCAAGTCATGTAGGCGCCTTCTTGGAATAATTAGCAAGTTTTGTCTTAGAAAAACTTGCCAACTTTTGTCTCTCTTCACCCAAATTAGCAACTGCGCCTTAGTTAGCTTTCTGGATGTTGCTAAATCTTTACTTACAGCTTTTCTTGGTTTTTCCACTTTATTTACTTTCCACTTTTCTGCTTTTTCCTGCTTTTGCTAGCTTTTCTGTTTGCTTTTGTCAGTTTCTAATTTGTTTGCCTTGTCTTCTTTCCTCCTTTGGACTCCTTGTTGTTCTTGAGATTTTCCACTAAGGCAAGAGTGGTCCACATGACCAAATTCGACCTCCTAGCCATATTATCACCACTTGCCAATACTTATTAGCAATATTTATTAATAAAAATATTCCAACTCAGAATTAATTCCAAATTCAACATTTAAGCAATTAATTAATTCTTGTGGTATAATTGCCTCAAAATTAACCCCTACTCCATTTTGGCAACATCTTCCACATGGGTGCCCTCTTGGCCCACTTGCTCATTATCCATTAATTTTATTTATCAAAATTACCTTTAATAAATAAATTTTCCAACTTGGGAGACTTAGGCCAAAATTAATTCTAACAAAATAGAACTAATACCATTTAATTCCCTTAGGGGTTGATTTTGTCCCCTTTCACCCATGGTACTGGATGAACCAAAATTGGGGACATGACACTTCTGAACCATTTTAAACAAATCCTCTTTTCTATCCCTAGTTCTGCAATATTCTTGATACTTAGAAAGGAAGGTGCTTTTCATTTGGTCCCAAGTAGTAATGGTCTCACGACCCAGACTCATGAACCAGCACAGAGAATTTCCCTTCAAGGTGCTTGGGAATAACTTCAGCTTCTGAGCACTAGAGATATAATTAGAGCTGTGACAGAGGATATCAAACTAAAAAAGAAACTGATCAGGATCCTCAGAGGACTTACCATGAAACTTTAGGAGAACTGATGGTGAGATGTTTTTCATAGGAGCTGCTCCAGGTATCTAGAGGATAGGGAATTCTAATGTAGCCATGGTATTACTAGGATGATTAGTTTCTCCTTCTTCTTCCCGGTTATTCCCATGTTCTTTCTCTCCCTTCTATTCTCTACCAACCATGATTCTAGTCCAAAATTCAACAGCTTCCTTTATGCATTCTTCTTCTTCTTGAGCTTCTTCCGCTCTTCTCCTTTCTTCTTCTCACCTTCTCTCTTCCTCTGCTATTCGGTGAGCCTCCAACCACACCTCTTTAGTAACTCTGGTTCCATCGATATGATAGATCTCCTCTCTATCTGGTGCACCTACAACACTTCCCTTCTATTCAGGAGGTTTACTTTCTGCAACAGGAGTTGAAGGTCCTGTTGTATTCTCCACTGTAGATGCTGAATGTTAAAGATTGGGAGGAACAAAATTTCCCCTGCCTGTAGAGTTTCGCGGTGGTCTAGTGGAAGAATCAGCTCTAGCAATTATCTCATCAATGTATGTGTGTCTTCCCTGACCCGCATTACGACCTCGACCTCTTCCTCTTGCAATGTTAGTATTCAAAGGGGGTTCCTAATTTGTTTTTCTTGTATTCATGCATGATGTAAATAATTGATCTAAAATAAAATCAAATGAAACCAACTACTAACTCTGTCTATCTATTACCATCCCCGGAAACGATGCCAAAATGTTGGTCACCCAATATGTCAATTAATTAAAGTTAACACACAGGATGGTCAATATAAATTGTCAAACCCAGGGAGGTCTTTTATTTCAAAGGCAATAAGCACAATCTATGCATAAACAAATCAAGCAATTGATTAAATGAATGGAAACGATAATATTACCTATTTTCTCAGCCAACTCATTCCATGAAAAAAACTAATCTAATTCATACATTTAAGAATTCGAAGTGCAACAATCTTCCTACAGAAATCAACCCAGCAGTTTAATGATCTAATAATGAAATTGAACTAGATTACTTTTGCAAGAAGTTAGATCCTATAATTATCAAACTATAGTATTCAACCTTTACCAAAATTATCTATCCAGTGGCTACTGTAACTCTACCATTATCTGTCCAATCTATGAATGCAATTGAAGATACAACAGCAACCAGAATTAAAACACAAGCTTGAACTCTAACTAATAATTACTAGAAGTCCTAGAAAGCATAAAAGATTGAAGGATATTGGAACTAAGATTGGATGCAACAGTTGATTAGAACACACATGCAATTAAATAAATTATCGTACGCAGTCGACTGTCACACCAATCTACTACAACTATTTAAGATGCAATTGTGAACTACCAAAATGAAAGCTAATCTCTGTTGCATCTAACAGTAACATCTGCAATAACTCCACACCACCCAATAGAAAGAAAGCTAAATTACCCTACCTACTTTAATCGGCTATCTCTGTGAGAAGGCAGGCCCTGGCCTTCTAATAGAGACGCCAAGAATCACAACAATTTAAGACACAGAAATGAAGAACTCTGCTCTCATATTAACGATGGAAATTGATAGTCTCAGCGCTCTGTCACAGCTTATACAAAATGGTAATTGTCCAACCCCAGGCTACGAGAGCCTTTTCACATTTATACATTGACAGTACAGATAACGATCCACTAAACGCGTGCAGCAATGAAGATCTATGATCTTCATGCTGCGGAGTTACAACTAACTGATATAGCCATATTAAACAAGGCTGTTAATCATGAAGGATGTTATTGCTCTAGTAATTAATGGATCAGCAGACTCAGCAATTGGAATGCAACCTGTCTGTCGTAGCTAGGTTCTGTTTCAGTGGAATCTGTTATAGTGAGGATATGTTACAGCTCACGTGGAGGATGTGTTGTCCCTTGGAGTCATAAGGAGCTGATGCTTTGAAGAGTAACAGCTGGCGCCATTTGGCTGATACACCTGTGCTCTAGACCTTAACTAAATGAAATCACATAGATCAGCATAAACCATGGACTAGGATCTCAAATATTAACAATCTTGGGCATAAAATAAATAAAGCAATAACGAATTATACCTGTCAACATCATTGATTGTTCTATAGAAATACATGGATATAGCTTATGAAAGTAGGATGAAATCAGGGCAAAAAGGGGCATTTCCTAGACCCAATATCTACAGCCCCCAATTGGCCTCCTACCTACCTAATGCGCCCTCTTTGATTTCTTTGCATGGGAAGTGCACCTTTCCCACCTACCACAGCCAGTTTGGGCACCTTTTCTCACCTATCACCAGTTATCACTCAGTTAGGGCGCCTTATCTCACCTGCCGGGAGTTATCATTCAGTTAGTGCATTGATTGAGTAGTTCTTCTACTGATTGCTCATGCTAACTGCTTGTAGCTTCTAGTTAGCTAGTTCTGGAGTTCCAATTGACTATTTGACAAGCTCATGTGCCCCCCTTGGAGTCTCCATTCCCTGATTTATTCCTCGATGGTTTTGTTAGACTCAATTAGACACACTTGACTAACTGTTACCATTTATGAATGATACTATTGACTGGATGATGTCTCCATTGTTATCCAAGCTAGACTTTGAGTTAGACATCCTCATGCACCCCACTTAGAGTCTCCATTCCCCGATTTATGGCTAGATGGTTCTGTTAGACTCAGTTGGACACACTTGAATGACTCTTACCATTTATGACTGATACTACCGGCTGGATGATGTCTCCAAAGTTATTCATGATACACCTTGAGCTCATATTCGAATTCCCTACTTGGCTAATTCGAATCCTATATGATGCCTCATCATTGATTATTGTAACACATTCTCTACATTCATTATTCATTGTATGTTATTGACATTGTCCATTATTCTGTGTTTATGAGTGATTATTGAATGCATGCTTCTTCTTATTTGCAAATAATCCTGAGATTTATATTGTGAGTTTTTTACAATTGCTAGATTCCTACATATTATCACATGCTATCAGAGCAGTCAACCGCTATTCGAATTGCATCCATTACAACAGTTGTAGCATTTCTTTGAGCAGCTATCTTTCACTTGTGCACCAGAATCCTCTAAGTTTCCACAACAAATCCTGATGTCATTACTTGAATTCTTTGGAGAAATCCAGTGAGGTCTATCCAAGTGTGAAGGACTTAGTCTATGTGCCAAGTGTCCTTAAGGTAGTGTTCAATCAAAGTGTAGCATTCTCCATCAGCAAAAATTCTCTTGTTTTGCAGGTTTATTCACTCGTTCAGAATCTTCTTCAACTATTCGACTTTCTCTATTTCAGATGGATCTAAAGCTCACATCTTCTAACTATGTTGAGTGCAAATCCAAGATGGCTCTCTTCATGAGATCCAAGAGCTTCACCCAAATACTCAACGGAGCGATGGTAGAACCTCTCAATGCAGTTGAAAATTCCAAGTACTTGGACAGGCTTGATGAAGCAGTTTGTCTCCTCTTTCTCTCAATTTCTGAAGATCTTCACTTCCATGTCATCGATCTTACATTTCCTAAAGAGGTTTGGGACAAGCTCGAATCCCTTTTTGGACAGAAAGATGATAAGAAAGGAAACAAATTGGAGAATGAGCTCATATGTTTGAGTCCTGACAATTTCGAATCTATCAATGCCTTCCTCACCAAGTTCAAAATATTGATATCACAGTTGAAATGATATGAGATAGTGAAAGAAGACAAGCAACTTATACTTGCCATTCTCTCAAAGTTGTGGGCAAACTTCTCAATTTTTGTCTCTACTTTCCAGTTAGCTAGGTTGTCCATTCCAGGATGAAAGTTTCCCTCACTTGATGATTTCATCCAATCTCTTACTTAAGAGGAAGAGAAGTTTATCTCTATGGGAATGATCAAACCCATATTGGATTCATCCCTCACAGTTGCAGAGAGAGAGAATGGTAAAGGAAAGCAAAATATTTCTGACAAGAGATCGAATGATAGAAGGCCTATAGAAAATCCATACCAGTTAGATGGAGCTTCGAACTCAAGGAAGACCAAGCATTCTCAGAAGGGAAATACCAAGTGCACCTATTGTATTAGAGGTTTTCATCCTGAGAGTTCTTGCATGAGGAAGACTATAGATTTGATGGCTC
Organism: Larix kaempferi; assembly: GCA_027924585.1. Taxonomy (NCBI): domain Eukaryota; kingdom Viridiplantae; phylum Streptophyta; class Pinopsida; order Pinales; family Pinaceae; genus Larix; species Larix kaempferi. Next base: position 3,816,690 of record BSBM01000512.1, on the reverse strand, counting down.
AGTTACTTGAGAAGAACAATCTTCCTTTACCAGCATGTGCAAGAAAGAAAGATCCTTATACTGAATCTTCTAGATTCAAAGGAAAAGAAAGATGCAATGCTCTCATAACAAGTGCATTAATTGATTCTTCTTTCATCATAGATTCAGAAGCATCACGCCACATGGATTCCTCCAAATATCTCTTCTCTAGTTTCAAAATCTCTATTGGCCCTTCCATCAGTTTGGGCAATGATTCAGAAGTCTCCTCTCATGGGATTGGAAGAATCGATCTTGATCATGGTTACTTTTCTGATGTGATTTATGTTCCTTCTCTTGCACCTAATGTTCTTTCAATGTATCAAATGACTCATAGTGGAGAGCCCAAAAGAGTGATCTTTACTCCATATGAAGTTGAGGTACAACACATGGTTTCAGGGAAAATCATTGCAAAAGGAGTTGCAAATCATGAGATAAAACTCTATGAGTTTTCACACTTCTTACCTCTCTCAAAGGAGTATGCTCTTCTCTCTCATACTCATGAAGAGAGTAGACTGCCTCATCTCAACCACAAGCTAGCTCGGCATGTGGTTGATGGTCTTCTAAGTAGCAAGTTTGCTCATGGCACCTTCGAAGGTTGTCTAAAGGGAAAGGATAAATCAAAGGATATTGATAAAAAGAGGACTCTTGAAGAAGTGCGAATGCTAGATCCAGATCCAAAAGAACCCAAAGATCTAGCACCTATTGTCCAACTCCTATTTCAAAGTGGGCCTTGGTGATGCCTTGGGGGTGCAGGGTAAGTGCGAAGTGCTGGAATGGTTTCCAAGGCACACAACAGGGGAGGAAACCTAGCCAAAGGCTTCAATTAACCCTATGCAAGAGTTACCCTATCCTCGAGCTGTTTGGTGTGGTAATCACCCATAGATATTTGGCCTCCACTGGCACTCTAAGAGTAAAAGGTTTGATCTTTCAAAGATCAGTTTTCCTATTAAGGAAAATAAGTTGTAATAGCTAATTAACAAACCTAACTTAACCTACCTAAGGAAAGAATCTATCCTAAGTTAGATCTAACCTAAAAAGGGAAAGTTGATATTGTGCAGATCAGGTTCGAAATGTGATTAACAAGTATTAAATACCTTAAACAAAAATGTCTTCGGGTTCTTCCACTTGTAGCTTGAAGGATCATCAATCAATAAAAATTAAGAGACAATTCTTCAAAGTGCTTTAAGCCTATTCAAACAACTGATCTATAATCATTGTGTTAATTGAAAAATTAACAGTTGATTATGCATATTTAATTGCATTGAATCATTTGCAGAAATATAAAAGTGAGAACTGTTCAATTAAAGAAATTTAATAGAACAATTTAGAACATGAGTCAAAACATACAGAAAAATCAATATGAAAGACCATATACATCAATAAGTGACCTGCAATAGATTGAATGCATAACTGATGACAATTTGAAACAGTAACTCAGCAATCCTCAAAAAAATTTGAAGAACAGAAGAAAGTGGATAAAAGATAACTTTACTGCATATAAAAGTCTTGTACAAAAATTGCAATGGCTCGAATAGATAGAGCATCTTCAGTCCATACTCCTGCTGAATCGTAATTCCAAAATTTCCAACCCTTTGCTAAGGGAAACATTCGTCCTTAAATACTACATTTTCATCCAAAATCCCAGAAGGAGAAATTATACAAAATAGAAATTACAAAAATCGGCTGCAACCGTCGATCTAAGAAAACTTGCTATTTTCCAGCTTGAAGGATTTTCCGCCACCTTATCACCAAAAGATCTTACAAAGACTCATTCTTTAATCAGATAAGGTCTCGTGGCACCATATAAATTCAATAACAGATTGTTCATTATCTTCGATAGGTGGCATGGTTTGTGGAACATCTGGTGTAAGAAATTCGGGATCAGGTAATTCATGGTCAACAACAGAGAAATCCATTAAAGGATTTACTTCAGAAACAGTGGCCGGTACGTCAGGTTCTCCATTGATTATAAAGTCTTGTATGACATCGTCATCAAGGTCAGCTAGTTCTTCCAAAACTTCCTTGCTCTGCTCCATGGAATTTTTCACATAGGAAGACAACGCTTCAAAGTCCTCTTCACTACTGCCGCTGCTAAGATCAGGAACACCTGCATCAAATGGTGGTGACAACGTTTCTTGATACAACAAGGGGTAAAGTTCTTCATTATCAACATGAATATTAGAAGGTTCACCTCCTGCATGAAAATTACTCATCCTGGATAAATCTTAGATAACAAGATTCCCAAAACGCTGCACAGAATTTTTCCTATTATAGAAAGCAATGAACAATGTAGAATTTTCACGTTGATTGCTACTTTAAGACCAACAGGGAGGGTGATGTCGATTGAGTGAGGCAATTTTGTAATGATTAAACTTACACAGCAAACCCATTATAATTACTTCAACTATCATGAAAAAGCCGAGATTTGAGTTTAAGCTTGTGCGAAGTACAGGCTCAATTATTGCTTGCATGATTTTGAATTGCCTTTACGATCACATCGTTACAGGCAACCCCCCATCAATAATTATAACTGGTAATTAATAATGGAAATGGAGGCTGCGTTGATAGAATTGACCTGCATAGAGTCTCGATTAGGATTTCTAGTACACGGGTGATCAGTTCTTCACACGTAACAGATCGGATCAATCTGACCCAACTGCAATGAGAGGGATAGAAGCTTTGAAGTTGGAATTTAAGTGAAAACAAATGATCATTAAGAAGCGGAGAAAAAACGACAAAATATCAAAACTCAAGACCAGACACGATGGACTTAAAGCGAAGCAATGGTGTCCATGCAACGTGAAGCAACTGATAGTCTTGTAGTAGTATCCACTGTTATAAATTATACAGAAAAATGATAATTTGGCAGAACCATTTTTTAAATAGACAAAATAGCTCATCCTGACTTAACTGATTACCTAAAAACGACATGATCGCAAGTTCATAACAATGGATGGCTAAGATTAGCTAGAGAAGGATACAGAATCGAATTCAATTATGTTCATGAAGTTTTTATTCAAAGATTCCGCAAGCTGAAATCTGAAAGTGCGGGTTTGTGGGTTGCGGGTAGCAAAAATGAAAATAGAAAAAGGATTCCCGAAAGCCGAAAATCGACCATGCCGGTAATGGGTCTCGGGAACGTCACACTGTGAAGCAGGATAACCATCCCGAAAGGCGCATTCCAAAATTCATGAATTGCGGGTTTCGGGAGCACACAACAAATAAACGAAAAACGGCCATCCCGAAAGCCGAATTCCGCCATTGCGGAGTTCGGGTTTCGGGGTAATTATTCCTTGATCTTATTACCGATTAATTCCACAACTCGCAAATGTTGGGTTGCGGATTGCGGGATCACCAAATACCAACATTTAAAACAATAGTCCCGCAACCCGCAAATGTCAGGTTGCAGGTTTTCGGAGACTCCAAATGCTGATTTTCAGAATGATGTTAACAATCAACAAAATAATAACAAATTTAGCTTTCTTTTCTATTTAGACCGAAACACCTTGGAAAAATGAACAACAGTTGCAAACAAGCAAACCAAAGGCATGGGTGAAGAACTTTAGAGGTAAAATCAAAATTCTAATATTTACAAAATGACTCACCCAAACACCTTAGTGTTTATTAAGATCGGGGCTCCTGTGCTTAAGTAAGCATGGGATCTGTTGTGGCCACAACAGGCCTCCACTACTGCATCCTCTTTTGATCTTAATGAAGATCAATCATCATCTAGTCCTAGTTATTCTATTGATTACAGTCATATTGGTTCAGATGAGGACTACATGCATATTTTGGAGCAGTTTCATGACATCAACTCTTTTGGATATGATCCTCCTTCGAGTGATGATGAGCCAGCTTTACTTGCTTCTCCTCTTGAGATTTTAGAGTTTGCATGTGATGATCCAGTTTTACTTGCTCCTTCTCATAAGATTTTAGATTCAGAGTTTGGATGTGATGATGCATCTTCACACTATATTTTAGATTCAAAAGATGGAGATGAAGATGAGAGAATCCTAGACCCAGATCCACAAGAACCTAAAGGTCTAGTAACTGATGATGAAGATGAGCGAATAATGGGAGATCCAATTCCACAAGAACCTGAATATCTCTCAACTGATATTCCTCCTCTTCCTCGATGGGAAGCCACTACACTCCGATCTGCCGGTGATTTGGTTGGTGATCCACATGATCATAGAAGAACTAGATCATATTTTCAGAATGGAAGGTTTCATCCTTTTCACATTGCTGATCCATCTCAGATCGATTGAGCCTTCTTTGGAAAAGAAGGACACTTACCTCCTTCAAGGGTGAGTGATGACATGCTACTTTAGCATCCTTCAGTCTATTTTGAGGGAGGGATTTCTTCCCACAAGTTTTTCCCTCTTTCCTCACTTAGTTTATTTTAGATTGATTGTACGGGGTGACCTTTGGTCTTAGTCACCAGGGCCCTATTTTATTTTGGGTTATTATCTCATAGTATAGCTTGCAGGGAGTGTTGGAATATTCCCACCATCATTTTTGTATTTTGCATGCCTACATGCAAATATGCATGCTTTGCATGCCACTGCATGCATCCACTCATCATCATGGTTGTCTCCCCAACACCTCACCAACACCTAGAGCTTGCTTCTAGCTCTCTAGAGCCTGTTTACAGCCCCCAATTGGCCTCCTACCTACCTAATGTGCCCTCTTTGACTTCTCTGCATGGCAAGTGCGCCTTTCCCACCTACCAGCCAGTTTGGGTGCCTTTTCTCACCTACCACTAGTTATCACTCAGTTAGTGCGCCTTATCTCACCTACCGAGAGTTATCATTCAGTTAGTGCATTGATTGAGTAGTTCTTCCACTGATTGCTCATGCTGACTACTTGTAGGTTTTAGTTAGCTAGTTATGGAGTTCCACTTGACTATTTGACAACGTCATGCACTCCCCTTGGAGTCTCCATTACCTGATTTATGCCTAGATGGTTCTGTTAGACTCAGTTAGACACACTTGAATGACTGTTACCATTTATGACTGATACTATTGACTAGATGATGTCTCCATTGTTATCCAAGCTAGACTTTGAGTTAGACATCGTCATGCACCCCACTTAGAGTCTCCATTCCCTGATTTGTGGCTATATGGTTCTGTTAGACTCAGTTGGACACACTTGACTGACTCTTACCATTTATGACTGATACTACCGACTCGATGATGTCTCCATAGTTATTCATGCTAGACTTGAGCTCAGATTCGAATGCCCTACTTGGCTAATTTGAATCCTATATGATGCCTCATCATTGATTATTGTAACACATTCCCTACATTCATTATTCATTGTATGATATTGGCATTGTCGATTATTTTGTGTTTATGAGTGATTATTGAATGCATGCTTCTTCTTTGCAAATAATCCTGAGAGTTAGATTGTGAGTTTGTTACAGTTGCTAGATCCCTACGGATTATCACACTATGTCAACGTTGGAAGTCTTACAAAACTGTCCAAATAAGCTTAAGACTCTCCTAGATGCTACCAACGATGTAGATACAGATTCCTCCAATACCTTTATATTCAAACTTGAGTATTTCAAGCCGAGGATTTCCCACCAACTCGCATTCCAAATTGTTGCCAACGTCGCTGGAAAAAAAATCCATTGTATTGTTTTAGATGAAGGACCCTCCACCTCCGTTGTGTCATTATCTTATTGGTGAGCCATTGGCTCCCCCGAGTTGAACCATTCCCCTACCGCTATGAAATCATTTGACGGTCGTGGATTCCAACCACACAGGCTGTTACAGGCCTTGGAAATAGAGCTAGGGGGAAAGACCGTTTCCATTAACATGGAAGTAGTCGCCATCCCATTGGATTATAAATTACTACTTGGTCGTAATTGGTTTTATGCAATGAGTGCGGTCATATCATCTGTCTTCCGCATTGTGTAATTTCCCCAGCAAGGTAATATTTTCACTATCGACCAACTGGATTTCTATACACTGGACACCACTACTCATCATGTGAACAATGTCCCACTCTTAGGGCACTCTTTGCAGATATATGAGAGTGTGGGGGTAGGAATCCTTAAAGATTCATCCCTCATGGGAGTATTTCCAACACTAGATCCCGCTTCCCATGTTGCCATGGTGAACATTATTTCTTCTATGATCCACCCCGGATCCAACTCCATTGACCAATGGCTTGTGCCCGATCTTGATAAGTTGGATTTGATTGGATTTGTTATGCCTCTAACACCTGCGGAAGCTACTTACGAGGCGATCCAATCAGTACCTGATTTACTTGTTGACCACTCTTCTATGGCATTTGCATCTGGTTCTCTGTCGTTGCAGCAGACTCCATCCTTACCCGATCCTCTACTCCGGAATTTTCACTCTAACGAGTCCATCATGGATATTATGAGTGTGGATGAACCCCCATGGGAAGACCTTCACCATCAATCGTATTTCCTCCCACCGCTATATTTCGTGGAGAACAAAATTGAAACTATTTTTTCATCGAATGTCTTTCCCTACCCTCAACCTCCGATCCTCACTTGTGATGCGGTAACCGAGGGAAACTTTGAAAACATTACACCTGATTTTCCGATCGACATCTCGGTAACACCTGGAGTCGTGAAACACATTCTCATAGGCCAAAACTGTTCTCCGGAAGAGATCACTACGTATACGGCCTTATTTAAGCAGTTCTGTGATGTATTTACATGGAGCTACGAGGAAATGCTCGGGATTGATCCTGCTATTGTTGTGCGTGATATTAAAACATATGCCGATGCAAAACCTGTATGACAAAAAAATCATCCTGTGCACCCCAGGAAAACTACGACTATCAAAGCAGAAATTGAAAAGATGTTGAAGGTTGGATTCATTTATCCTGTTCCCTTGACATATTGGGTCTCTAATGTCGTCCCTATTACAAAAAATCAGGGCACCATTAGGGTTTGTGTCAATTATAGGGATCTAAATAAGGCTTGTCCCAAGGACAATTACCCTACCCCATTCATCAACCAGATCATCAAAAATTGTGTCGGAAGTGTCAACTGTTCATTCATGGATGGATTTTCTGGCTATAATCATATCGAGATCCACCCAGCTGATTAACATAAAACTACTTTCATCTTCCCGTGGGGCACGTTCGCATGCCGCAAACTTCCCTTCGGCCTTAAAAATGTTGGTGCCACATTTCAACGGGCTATGTCGTATGCTTTCCACGATGTTAAGGATTTTGCTGAACCATACCTTAACGATATCCCTACTCATTTGAATCGTCGTGAGTTCCACATTGACAATCTGACGGTTGTATTCCTCAAATGTAGGAAATATAATATTCACTTAAAACCTCACAAGTGCATCTTTTTTGTCGAGTCTGGACGCCTCCTGGGATTTGTTATTTCGAAAGATGGGATCTTCATCGATCCCCTCAAGGTGGAAGCCATCGTTTCTCTACCACCACCCATCGACATTACGAAACTTCAAAGTTTGTAGGGGAAGGAAAACTACCTACGGCATTTCATGTGTAATTTCGTTGAGAAGACACAGGGATATATGTGGTTGTTAAAGAATGAAATCCCATTCATTTGGGATGATTATGCCCAACAATCCTTTGAAAAACTAAAACATGCTATTACTCATGCCCTTGTGTTGAAACCACCCAATTACACCAAGGATTACATCCTTTATCTTGTTGCATCCACTTCCACAATTGCTATGGTTTTGGTTCAGGAAGATAGTAACGCCCAGGAACATGTGATATATTACCTTAGTAAGGGTTTGATTGAATCTGAAACCCGATATTCACATGTCGAGAAGTTAGCTCTCGTAGCAGTCATTGTTGTTCATAAGTTCTGTCATTACATTTTACTCTGCAGTACTACCATCATCACTGACTCTAGCCCTATGTACCACATTCTCACACGCCAGGTACTAGGGGAAAAAATTCGCGCTGTATTATGATTCTACAGGAATTCGACCTCTAGTTTGAGAAGGCCAAATCAAAGAAGTATTTGGTCTTTGTGGAGCTCATATGCAATCTTCCCCGTACTGAACATGGAACTAATCCCATTGAATCCCTGTTGATGTGTCTTTGTTTCTCATCAGTATTTATGACCATGGTATGGAGACATCACTTTGTATCTCCAGACCCAATGTTTCATCCCTCAATCATCTGATGACGGAGTCCATCGAGTTCATCACCATGCAAAGTATTACCTCATCATTGGAGACACATTATATCATCTTGGTGTTGATTGAATTCTCCGACGTTGCTTAACTCATGAGGATGATGAACACGTTATGAATGATTGTCACTTAGGGGCATGTGGTGGCCATCTTTCTAGGATGGCTACAACTCAGAAAATACTACGCGCTATATACTATTGGCCTTCCATCTTTAAAGATTGCATTGAAGCCATCAATAAGTGTCCTCCTTTCCACTTTTTCATCATAAAAATCTCTCTCATCCATCCCCACTACATCTAGTTATTACCGTAGGTCCCTTTTCCAAATGGGGCATAGATTTCATGCATTGTAAGCCTACCTCGGCCAGGGGGCATGGTTACATCATCGTCATCGTTGACTATTTTACCAAGTGGGTCGAGGCCATGCCTACATACAACGAAGATGAAAAAAATTCCGTACTCTTTATGTTTAACCACATCATTGCAAGATTCGTAGTTCCTCAGGCCATCGCCATTGATCATGGAAAACATTTCCAGAACAAGATGGTGGATGAGCTAAGCACCAGATTGGGTTTTTGACGTGAGAACTCAACTCCTTACTACCCGCAATCAAATGGACAAGTAGAGGCCATCAATAAGGTCTTGAAAACCATGATCCAACTGTTCGGATATTCACATCATAATTTTCAGGACCTTGCATGCAATTAGGGTTTGCATGCATCCCAGTCACCAGGTTGATGCCTCCAGCACCTTATCCACTTCATTCTAGCACCCGGGAGCTCCTTCCATCAGAGGTTTAGCCATCCTAGTCATGAAGGCGCCCACATCTCACCTACTGCCAGAGAAGGCTTACTTCTTCACCTACCCACTCAATTTACACTCAGTTAGCTCCGATTCTCCTTGATTTGAGGCTAGTTTCACTCCCGATTGACTGTTTCACCCCGTTGGATCTCCATATTGACTAGATGACTTGTTCTGACTTTAGTTAAGCCTCCAATGCGCCCTCCACTGAGCCTCCTTCCCTATATCAGTGCTACACACTTCAGTTACACTTAGTTAGACTCAGATTGACACCTAGATGACTGGTTCTTGTGCATTGATGACCACCACTGATTGATGATGAGGACTCCTAGTTGGAGCCAAGCTACACCATTCAGTAATTCGAATGACCTCCTTAGTCAATTCAAATTGCTCATTCATTATTACTGTATTGTATTGTAATTATTCACCCTCATTGGGATATTGAGCACTGATGCATGTTTTGCACAGTTTTACACCATATTTTCTATGTTCATCTGTTGTGATTGATTTGCTTGTTCATTAGATCTGCTGTGACTAATTTCACACCAACGTATGGTGGGTACACATAGGTCTAACTGTCATAATATGATTTTTTTAGCCCTATGGGCCTATAGAAATTCTGTCAAAACTTCCACCGGTTTCACACCCTTCCAATTAGTCTACGGACTGGAGGCAGTCTTTGCTATTGAGTGCGAGATTCCATCATTGAAACTCTCCGTTGAACTTCTACCAAACACCGTCGCTGAGGAAGAACGTTTTCTATACTTGGAAAAAATCGATGAAAACCGCTGTGATGCAGCTCTTGCTAATGAAGCACATAAGAAGTGCATCAAGGCCTAGTATGAATAATCAGTCAAACCTCGTATCTTCAATGAGGGATATTTGGTCCTCACCTATCAGCAAAAACATGATAAGCTGTGGGCAGGAAAACTTGAGTCCATGTGGCACGGTCCATATGTAGTTAATCATGTCTTGGAGAAGGGATCTTATGAACTACAAGACTATGACGAGATATCTTCACGGGAGCCTTGCAATGGGATCTTCCTAAAGCGATACTATGCCTAAGTATTTTATGCATTGGTACTATGTATATACTGTACATGACGTGTGTTTTGTGTGGTGTGATGATCTACTTTTAGTGTGCTAAGATATTATCTTTACGCTTATACCATGTTCTGCATGGATGTGCAGATGGCAATGTGTTTTGGATTTACGGACGGCGCCACCCGCAATACCCATAACCTCGCTTCGACAGCATGGGTACTCTATTCCCCTACCGGCGAGCTCATTAGTTCAAGAGGAATTTGCCTAGGATATGCAACCAACAATCCCTCCGAGTAACACGAGGATTGGATTGTTGATCGACGCTCTTTCCTTGGGTATGGACCACATTTTCATCCATCTTGACTCATAATTAGTGGTCTCCCACCTTAATAGTGTCTACGCTATCCGCGACCCCACGTTACTCTATCTTCTTCAACAAGTACGTCTCTTAGAGAGGTCCTTTGAGTCCATTCAATGCCTGCATATTCTGAGATGCATCAACATTGATGTTGACTCCATAGCCAACTTCATTTTGGATTGGTACATTGCACATTCATAAAAAAAATTACTGAAAAGTGTCATGTCCCCATTTTGACCCTTGTAATATTTTGGGCTATAATGTAAATATTGTATGCATATTATGTATGATTCCTAGTGTGGAGCTCAAGGCCAAGGCCCGGATAGTGAACGCTCGACCTTGAAGAGGCAAGTATTGGATATTATGCTACCCATGTGCTAGCAAACCATGGGGATTGTAAATATGCATTTTAATAAAATACCCACAACTAGCTATGCAATGCAACAAGAGATGGGGGCATGATTTTACAAGGAATTGGGAGGGAAAACATTCAAACTCTTGAGCCAATCAATTCAATCCAAATGTCAATGAGAGAACCCATGAACCCTCAACTACCCATGCTGAATTTTGTACCCAATCATTCATTTCTCCCAAGAGTTGGTTGAGGTAGTTAATGCCTTGGGAATAGGAGGTATGGCTGTCCAAATTTGAGTATGGGAAAGCCACCCTTCATGGAAAATTGCGTTTTTGCTTCTTGGGAAAGAAAAGAGCCATGAATTGCTCCCCAAGCCATTATCCATGAAGCAATTTCCGTCCCTCATGCGTTGGGAGCTACCTGGGAATTTTCCAGCCATGTTTTTATGTGTTTTCCTTCATTCTCAGCTAGGAGAAGGGCACTTTTATGTTGTATACTAGTGGGGAAGAAGGTGAATCGAATTTCCATAGAGACCATTTTGGCTGTTAAATGCTTATATAGTTGGGGAGAAATTGTTTTCCTCCCTGAGAATGTTTTTCCCCATCCCACAATTCGTTTTTGACTGGAAACGATTTGGGGAAAACCCATGGCCATCCTGTTGGTAAATCCATTGTTTTGGCTTGAGCTTGAGTGCAAGCATCCAAGGTTCAAATGTAGCCTGATAAACCCAGCTGTGGACTGGCTTGGCTCAGATGAAATGATTAATTAGCTGTGTATGAGCTTGAATGTCCCCTTTTCCTTGTAAGAATCATGCCCAGCTTGGGGGTGGCAGTTGTGTTGAGAGAATTGATGAACACAACTGGCCTATGGTTGGGTGGAATGTTGAGGCGACATAGCTAGTTGCTTGGGACAATTGAAAAATGAAGATAAGTATCTGATGTGTATTTACTTCTGCAATGTTTAATTTGATGATTATTTTGATATGCTGGATGAGCATGAATTGTGTGTGGATGATGTTTTAATTCAGCTGTGCATACTTGCTTGATTTGCATCCGCACACTTTTGTTTTTAATTGTATGAATCTAATGAATGGGATGAGTTTATGTAAAAGCCTAGATATTGGTATCTTGTTCCCTTCCTTGAATTGGATAGATGGGAGGGGACATGACAGAATGGTATCAGAGTGTCGGCTACAACATTGGGCCTAATGGTCCAACTCAGGCAGCATGCAGAGGTAAGTATGCTTCCTGCTCAGCAGTGATCGTTAGGAAAAATTTGAAAATTTGAAAATTTTGTAAGTGTTTGTGTTGGGTTGTGCCAACGTGTTTCAACGAGTCTCATGGAGTCGAGCCGATGCGTTTCGGCAAAACTCGCTAAGTGGCACCGACGAGACTGCAACAATAAGGCTGGTGAATTTTTGCGAAATGGTGTGATACGTTTCGGCGAAACTCGCTTAGTGGAGCCGACACGGGCGACGAATCTGGCTAAGTTCCGCTGATGGAGTTGCGGAAGTGCCTAGGGAAAAGAACAACAATTTCAAAATTTTTCTAAGTGTTTTCGGCGGCAAAGAGGAAATTTCGGTAGAACTCAATGAGTTGCTCCGAAACGGTTGGCTCAAGTTTGCGAGTTGCGCCGAAATAGTAGGCAGAAAATCAATAAGTTTGCCGAAAAAGAAGGAAAATTTTGGCAAAAAAGGAAAAATCGCCGAAATAGTCGGAGAGAACTAGCGAGTTTGCACTGAAGTGGTCGGCGAGAACTAATTAGTTTGCGGCGAGAACTGGCAAGTTTGCGCCGAAGTGGTCAGCGGAACTAGGTGAGGTGCTCTGCAACAGATCAGAGGAGATATACAAGTTCACCGATCAACATAACTCGGTGAGTTGGTCCGAAACGGGTCGGAGGAGATAGACGAGTTCACCGATTGACAGAACTCAGTGAGTTGCTCCAAAATGGGTTGGAGGAGAAACGATAAGTCCGCCAAAATAGGGAATTTCAACGGTTTTCTAGGGTGAATTTCAGGCGCTGAAAGTTGGAAATATGCCATGGAACTTATGCGCCAGATTGCGCGGAATCGAAGGATTTACAAAAAAAAAAAATGAGGGCACTGCCCTCAACCCACCCTGCAGTGGCGGAAGCCACAAGGGGGCAAGCCCTTTTGACCCCCGTTGTCCCCTGGAGATAGTCGTTGAAAGTGTGAAATGCATTCTCTATGCTTGAGATGAGAAGCAGGAATTGCATAGAAGGTTGTGGAGGCCTTATTAAGAGTAATTGGCTGTAATATGCATTACGGAAGAGCAGTGGGAGCAGCAAGACAATGTTGATAAGAGGGAAATTTCTCACCTTAAACTATTTATGTTTATAGCATAAGAATTGCATGTTTGGAAAATAGAAAAAATGAATGTTATACACGTATGTATATATTGAATTGCTAATTCGTGGGAATATCATAGCTAATGATTGCTTGTATGCTTGGTAGGGAAGCCAAGAAAAGGATCAACTATGATGTGTAGGAGGAACTCCATGTCATGAGGGGGAATTGGAAAGGGAGAATTCACAACTATATACTACCTGAGTTTTATATACTGAAAATTATGGCATAGGGATGCTGGAAATGCAAGAGAGTAATGCATATGAATTAGTGGGCATGATTAAAGAAGCATTGTATAGTGCATGTGAATTGCTTATGCATGAGCATGATGATTGCATATGGGTAAAGGTAGTGAAAGTTACACATGCAATAGCCCATTAATGGTATTTCCTATGGTTGATCACCAGTAATGTTGTTGATAATGGTTGTACGATTCAGACCATAGAAGCATGATTAAAAATGCAAGAGGATAGATAGATGAAGTGAATATGTACTAGATGGAATACTAACATACATTGCATAGTGCATTTGAAAATGTTTGTACATGTATTTGATACTTCATATTGGTAAAATAGTGAGGTTTTACATATGCAATGAGCCACTTAAGATCATTATGGTGGTTGCTAATAAATAGTTGTGTTTGCATTGGTTGTAGGACCAAAGAAAACCGAAGCATGGCTAAGGATGTGGATGATGTTGTTGCATATGACCAACAAACTTATGAGGAAAGAATGGTGCAACAAATCTGTGATCATGAGGTTGGAAAAAGGACTGTATAGCCTTGGTAAGAGGCCAACTAATCAGGTAACATCAAGCGATGTTAATAACAGCCATGCAGGTAATGGTTATTTGTGCTTAAATTGCATGAATGTTGAAAGAGGATTTGGTAAGATCTCTTCAACTATGTTTAAACTGTGTTGATTTGGTTTGCATGTGGTATTGAGTGCCTGAATGTGAATGTCAACCTACCGAGTATGGTGAGGTGTGGGTAAGAAAATGCAAGGAGCCTTGCATGTTATAGTTTCTTAGAAACCTCAATGCATTCATATGAAAATTACATCATGCCATTTGTGTATATTGGTTGTGAGTTTAACAACCAAAGAAAGTAAAGACTTATAGTCATGTTGTGGTAGTATATGCCATATGAGACAACCATGGTTAGGCCATAATATGCTGGAATGCATAGTATTCATGGATTAATGCAAGGTTTTATTTGAGGGCTTATGCATTAATTGAATGCACATCAAAATATTATGTAAATGTTGTGAATGTGCATGCATATGTGCGGGTGCACATGTTGAGATGCATTGTGTGAATGCATGGTTGTGATATATATGTTTCAATACAATTAGATAATCGATGAAATGGTGAACCATTGTTAATATTGAGACCATTTCCTGAGTTGCTGTGATTGTAGGAGAATGATTGCATGAAGAAGGTAGACATATTGATGGGCTACCAGAGTGCTTTGTTGGAAGGACAAAGTTGCATAAAAAGAATATGGCTGTGAAGTAATGAATATTTGAGTTTTATTTAAATTGCATGGATAGTGTATCCGTGTCTTGCAATTCTATCATGATAATGATGCATATATAGAGATATATATTTCATTGCATTTCAAATATTAATAGCTGAAAGTGTTTGAATTATTGAGTGTTATAATTTTGAGATCACTTCAGTGACTGTTGTAGCAATGAAAGGATTATATGCATAGATACTCACAACGTGTTTGGATGATTGAACATCATATTTCAGGTAGAAAATTCTTGCGTATGGCAATGAGGATAAGTCCTTAGTAAATACCAGGATCTTCCAGGTGCAGAAGCCAATGGTTATGAGAGGGTTCTCATGGTTGTAAATTATGCATGAAAGAAATATGAAAATTTTCTGGTTTAAGTTTATAAGAATAATCTCATGGTTGCAAATCTAATTTCTGTAGGAAAACAGATTTACAAATTTCAAATTTGAGATTTTGCTAATAATTGCTAATGACTGTTTGGCTTATATAAAGTTGTGTCAGGAGGATATGTTGTAGGTGGATGTTTAGGTATGGTAGCAAGTGTAAAACCATAATGGACAGAGTGATACCACTTACGAGAGCCAAAAAATATGAGGATGGCCTCATAGTTAAACCAATCCATTTCTGTAGGAGGACAGAATTGTAAATTCAAGTTTGAATTTAATTATTAATGCCATTGATTGGTTATGAAACAATCAGATTTGAAGTTATTGTTAAATGTTGCTGACTGTTTGGTTATTTGATAAGTGTGCCAGGATGACACATTGCAGGAAGACCATGTGTGATGGCTTGCAGAAGCCAAACTAGATGGGAAGGACCCCATCCTTTGGAAATGGGTTTTGGGTGAAACGCTATAGTAAGTTTTGTTAATTTCTCAGTTGAACTACATGTTGGTAAACCATGTGAGTGAGACAGTAAAACTATGCCAAGAAGACATGTGTGGGTTATGGAATGTGAAAAGATTGGGGGTGGCAAACCGAAGTACTGTTGACTTAGAGAAGGGATCCCCCATTCTTCACAAATGAAGGAAAGATACATCTGAAAAAGGATAAGTATTTTGTAACCCTAACTCAGAATATACATGTCTGGTTATTAGATTTAATATGCAGAGCATGTTTTATTATTTCATTATTATTCCAGACTGCTTGAGTATGATTAGGGCCTACATGACTCACATCCGAAAGGGAGTGCACACCTTTCTGGTGCTGGGTTATGTTAGGGTTTGCCAATATAGACTACACCCTAAGGGAATGGACGCATTCCTGGTGTTTCAATACTTGATAGTGAATGATATGAAATATGGTTACAATTTTAGAGCAGCAATACTGATGAGCCTGCTTATCCTTCTTGTGCTATCAGCTTACACAGATGCAATTTGGTGTTGCACATTAAGAGGAAAATTGAAAGAAAGGGTACTCAAGAGGACTATATGAGTAGTGGTAACCTTTGTGCAGTGTGAGTGAGTATTGTGGGGCCATGCTAGCCTGCAGTCAAGGAAGTCACCTATAAAGTTCCTAAAGGGAACCGCTGGTTTGCACCAGAGAAGGAGTGCCATCCTTGTGTGGATGAAGAATTGTTATGTGCATGAAGGGTTGTGACACGTGTGAAAGGCTGATGCAAGCCTAAGGTGGAGTGGTAGAGCCTTGACCTATAATGGTTGGTGGCACAGTTTCCTTCCATTGGCTGATGACCCAGACGGATGTGCTGGCTTGGAAATGGAGAGGGCCAACCAAGTATGGGACTAATTGGGCACCACAAATTCTTGGTAAATATAGTCGGCGTGAAGGTGTACTAGTTGGGCATTGACTACTTGATGTTGTGGAGCAGCATGTGTGCTGGCCAAACATCCAAGTCCATAGGCGATCCCAAGGCTTGCAAAGAGAAGCAGGACCCTGTAGACTGGAAAGGAAATGCACAATATAGATAAGTATTCATTTTCATTTAGTTCTTGTTTGGAATAATGAAGATTTCAGGTATAAGTCTTCTAACAGCTAAGCTGATACACTATTGTTTCTTTGTTGGAAACCTTGGTCATTGCAGGAAAGCAAGGACCCTGAAAGGACTATAAAATGCTTGGTAAAACTAGAGAGTAACTGGTCGGGCGCTATAAAATTCTTGGTAAACTAGAGAGTAACTGGTCGGGCGCTACAAAATTATTGGTAAACCAGAGAGTAACTGGTCTGGTGCTATAAAAATCTTGGTAAGCCAGAGCGTAACTGGTCGGGCACTATAAAATTCTTGGTAAACCAGAGAGTAACTGGTCGGGCGCTATAAAATTCTTGGTAAATCCATAGAGTAACTGATGCTTGATAAATTCAGAGAATAGTTGGTGGGGGCATTAACCACTTGATGTTGACATTGACAAAACCAGTCGGCGTACTGGCCTGGAATTTCCATTCGAATAATTTTGGAGTATCCTGCGTGCTAGCCCAACATTCGTTATTGTATCCACGGGAAATCCAATGCTTATAAAGCAAAGGAAGAGCCTGTGGAATAAAGTGAAGACATCCATTACAGATAAGTACTTGGTTATCTTGCAGCTTCTTGCTTATGAATATACATGTGTATGTGATTTGGATCTGATTTCCTAAAATCTTGTTTAGATATAAACCCTATGAAAATAAATTAAACATGTGAATTGATTCAATGTTGAGTGTAGGTGTTGCTGTAAGCAAGGACTACGAAGACATCCTAGGGATGCATCTGGACATGTGACCGTCCTAAAGAGCTCAGTATGAGCAGTAATGAAGATGGTGCTATTGGACGTGTGTGGGTCCTAGCAGCCAAAGGTTCTGTGGGAAACAATGGGAAAGGGTTCCCTGGTTGAAAATCCTTAGACAGACCTTAGACACTAAGTGTCATAGCCAAGAAAGGGCAAGTCAAGCATTCACATTGAAGTGAAAGAGGCTAAGGAGCATAGAACCACAAGTGATGGTGTGGCTCCAGATTGGAACAAGACTAAGAGGGGGAAACTCTTACTCTTCTCTTTTCTTTTTGACTGGTGCATCTTGAAAACAAAGGATTGTTGAGTGCATGTCATGGCTGGAAATAGATTGTGTTTAATTGCTTGAAATGAATTGTGAATGCTGAAATAGTTATTTTCCTGTGAAAGGATGAACATGAATGAGTTCATGTGTATGTTGGGAAAGCATGAAATGTGTGGAAGTCTCATGAGTAAAACATGGACATTCCATGTCAATTAGGAAAATAATTGACTAATTTTAATACTGTGTTATGCTTGTCCTAACAAGAATTTCCATGATGAGTCTCACAGGTGAGACATTGAAAGCCATTGAGTGCAGCTAGTACACAATGAAGTGTTGCTAGTGAGAAAAGTGAGAGCCAATTGTGCACACTGATCATAGCAGTAGGACAAAAGCTATTTGTTTTGGCTAAAAATATTCCTCAAATAGTTTCCAGGATAGCTAAAAAGATGGCATCCACAAAATTCCAAACTTGTAGATCAACTGGAAGGTAAATAAAAAGGAAGGGATTGCTATGGAGCAATGTCCACCTGCAGAGATGAAAGATCAAAGATAGCAAGAGCAGTTTTGGAGGCCAAAGACTTGGTCCTGAAAACCCAAGTAAAGGGTGAAATGCAGGACATACCTGCCACATTTTGTGAATTTTTGAACATGTATAAAGCGTGTATGTATTCCTAGGTATTGGAACACCGAGGATGGTGTTATTCCAAAGGGAGGGGAATGTCATGTCCCCATTTTGACCCTTGTAATATTTTGGGCTATAATGTAAATATCGTATGCATATTATGTATGATTCTTAGCGTGGAGCTCAAGGCCAAGGCCCGCTAGTGAACGCTCAACCTTGAAGAGGCAAGTATTGGATATTATGCTACCCATGTGCTAGCGAACCATGGGGATTGTAAAAATGCATTTTAATAAAATACCCACAACTAGCTATGCAATGCAACAAGAGATGGGGGCATGATTTTACAATAAATTGGGAGGGAAAACTTTCAAACCCTTGAGCCAATCAAGTCAAGCCAAATGTCAATGAGAGAACCCATGAACCCTCAACTACCCATGTTGACTTTTATACCCAATCATTCATTTCTCCCAAGAGTTGGTTGAGGTAGTTAATGCCTTGGGAATGGGAGGTATGGCTATCCAAATTCGAGTATGGGCAAGCCACCCTTCATGGAAAATCACGTTTTTGATTCTTGGGCAAGAAAAGAGCCATGAGTTTCTCCCCAAGCCATTGTCCATGAAGCAGTTTCCCTCCCTCACGTGTTGGGATCTACCTGGGCGTTTTCCAGCCATGTTTTTCTATGTTTTCCTTCATTCTCAGCTGGGAGAAGGGTGTTTTTGTGTTGTATACCAGTGGGGAAGAAGGGGAATCGAATTGGGGTTCCATAGAGACCGTTTTGGTTGTTAAATGCTTAGATAGTTGGGGAGAAATCGTTTTCCTCCCTGAGAATTTTTTTCCCCATCCCACAATTCTTTTTTGACTGGAAATGATTTGGGGAAAACCCATGGCCATCTTGTTGGTAAATCCATTGTTTTGGCTTGAGCTTGAGTGAAAGCATCCAAGGTTCAAATGTAGCCTGATAAACCCAGCTGTGGACTGGCTTGGCTCAGATGTAATGATTAATTGGTTGTGTACGAGCTTGAATGTCCCCTTTTCCTTGTAAGAATCATTCCTAGGTCGGGGGTGGCAGTTGTGTTGAGAGAATTGATGAACACAACTGGCCTATGGTTGGGTGGAATGCTGCAGCGACATAGCTAGTTGCTTGGGACAATTGTGAAATGAAGATAAGTATCTGATGTGTATTTACTTCTGCAATGTTTAATTTGATGATTATTTTTATATGCTGGATAAGCATGAATTGTGTGTGGATGGTGTTTTAATTCAGCTGTGCATACTTTCTTGATTTGCATCTCCACACTTTTATTTTTAATTGTATGAATCTAATGAACGGGTTGAGTTTATGTAAAATCCTAGATATTGGTATCATGTTCCCTTCCTTGAATTGGATAGATGGGAGGGGACGTGACAAGAAGATGTGAAAACGACATAACATGTAAATTATTTATAGTATAGGCTAAACATGCACAAGATCCCATAATCATTAATGAAAAACAGTATATAAAGTCGTGAATAACATTTTGTATATATATATATATAATCATGGTGGTATAAATACAAAAAATATGCCATTGATACAAAATTTGAAGTGCATAGGATTTCAATAAGTCCTGACTACAAAAATTCTGAAGCCCAGGGCTTTCAGTACATATACATCATACATGAGCTACTCCCTAGGATGCTCATGGTAGCATATAATTTCCCTAGCTACTCTACAGAGCAGTGGACCAAAGCGTGTCGAGACTCCAATAGTTTGACGTTGGTAGCGGTGAGGTAGGTCATCTATAGATACGTTGGGTATGTCCAACGTCAATCTCTGGAGGTTCTCCTCCAACTCGCTCAACTCCTCCGCTGCATCCTAATGCGCAACTGCTATATCACATACCACCCCTCTTCTCCTGATTGGAAAAACACCTAATGGATGAGATGGACCAAAATCTACACCAAACATATATGAGCTATCAGCACTACTCCCAAAATCATTTAAAAAATATAAAATGCAAAACCACAACAGAGTTTAATTCTTACCTAGGTTCCCCCAATACTCTCCCTCACGAAGAACCAAGTCTAGGTCACCCCTGAAATCAGTTCCTGCGTATGGGTAGTCCTCAACCATGAGGATCTGCCCCCATAGCCACCTAAAGAAGGTGGGACCATATCTGATGATGGTACCCCCACCTCCATGGTGGGCCATAACCTCGGACCACCTGACCATGTGAGGGTACCGTGGATCAGGATCCTCTATCTCTACCTGAGGCCATAACAATGGAACTCATTCCAGGAAGAACAAGACGACGATAGACCCATACCTGAACTGCTTCAGCTCACCTCAGCGACATTTGGTTAACTGTTCCTTGAGGGTTGCAACGAGTCCCTCGCACCAGTTAAACACTGTGGGAGCCATACACTCTATGACATATAGCATATGGGCCTTATTGGCCTGATGAGGAGCTCTACTCCCTGCCACCCTCTCTATGGTGAACAAAACTATGCGTAGTGGTCTATCACGCACATTCTTGATGGGAATATTCCTAGCAAGCATCTGCGTCCCTGTAGTACACCATTGATCTACCAATCTCTCTGTGGACTAGTCACTACCTCGTGGCCCTGAAAATGAAACTGGGGCACCCCTCCTGGAAAACCCCATCATAAAATAGATGTCCTCCACATCTATAGTCATAGTGTGAACACCGACCTAGAAGTGTTGTTAATTAGGGTCCCACATCCTGATCAAGTGATCTAGTAATGGTACTTGGGCCCTCATTCTCGGGATGTGAAAGAATTTCAATAAATCACACGGTTGTAATATATTCATAGAATTTGGGTCATTTTCCGCTTGGGCATATTCCATCTCGTGTTCCCTTTCCCTCCATTGGACCATGGTGTGAGTCCAAACCTGCCTAAACATTAGAACATTTCCTTTCCTTTGGATTGGACTCTTTGAGCTTCATTTTTTATTTTTGCAAGTGGTTTTGCGCTGACACACCCCAAATTTGTATATAGCACGTCGACGATGCGCTTTCACCATATGAGAAGTGCATCAGAAATCCCTCAACGCACTTCTCGTAAGGGGAAAGTGCGTCGCCCAGCGGGTGCACAATCCCCTTATTACAAGATAAAATAACCAAAACAAATAAAAACTAAATTCAAATCTAATCCATGGGAAATGTAGAGGGAAAATTTTAGGCTTACCTGACGCTGACGGTGTCGAAAATGGCTAATCGTAGCTCCCAGAATCACACCTTGAAGATCGAGGTCCAAAGGGCAATTTCCACTATTCCAAATGGGTAAAAATCAATGGTGAAAATTTCATTACTCTTTCACTTTTTATATAAAAGGAAAGGAATATTCCCCTTTAATATTTTATTCTTTTGGGTTTTTTACTATAGCCGGTAATTGTTTTACATTTAAACACCTAATTATCAATTCTAATCCAACTTTTGGAGTTCACGGGTCAACTAGAGTTGTGTTATGAATTTTTGTTGACTAACATAGGCGCTTCATACTTGTCTTTCAAGTGTGAATGAATCTTTGAGCATTTGTTATGTTATCATTACGCTCATTAAAATTAAGAATTGATTACATCGAGCTTACTCTTGTCCTTTCTTGTTCTCGTAAAACAATGAGAATAACTTATCGAGTTATATTTTATCTCTTTTTCGGGCTCATAAAACTCCCATGAAAAAGGAACCCCTTGGAGTTCCTCTTTAAGATCTTTTCAAACTCCCTAAATATGAAAATATCGCCAAGCAAACTTGATTCCTTCATGATTGTAAAAGTATTTGAATGATCGTCTTTCTGGTGATAGTTTACCCCTTTTTCGGACCAGGAGATACTATTTATGAAAAATGAACACTCCAGTTAACCATGACTGGAAGAGTTCTCTCTCATTTTGTTTTATCCATTTTTGGATGAGGAGACTAACTTTTACAAAAAAGAAACTTCAAAGTCTTCTTTAGTTCTTTTCATACTCTCTAAACATGTAATGACACTGAGTTTACCTTCTTTGGACTCGTTAAAAGCTGACATTGAAGGGCCCGTTTTGGGACGAACCCCTCCTATCTTAGGTTCGTAAAAAAATTGGGATTGGAATTGTCCAAAGGATGAGCTATGCTGAGCATCTGTTACCCTACTCAATATCGTTAAAAAAAAAAATAGGTACTCATCGATCATGATGGGGATAAGGAAAGAATTTTTGTTTCATTGTAGTTATGACAATACTTAGTTACTCTTGAACATGGCTGTCATCTGCATATGCATTTAAATGCTTGGGTAATATTTTTTTCCTCGAGCCTCAATGATTCCATGATTATTGTTAATCATTTGGGTCATCCAAAGAATGCTTCCATGTAGTGTCCCTTTTTAATAAATTTGGAAAAATTGGGAAAATTGCAATTTTTGGCCAATTCGACCCTTAGACTAGTTATGAATCCAATGCTTTCAAATGGATCCAAATGCTTCCAAAT
Organism: Larix kaempferi; assembly: GCA_027924585.1. Classification (NCBI taxonomy): domain Eukaryota; kingdom Viridiplantae; phylum Streptophyta; class Pinopsida; order Pinales; family Pinaceae; genus Larix; species Larix kaempferi. Next base: position 3,793,988 of record BSBM01000512.1, on the reverse strand, counting down.
TGGGTTTGAAGGTATTTGAAAGGTATTAATAAATAAAAATAAGGCTAATAAATGTCTGAAAAATCTCAAAATACTTCCGCAACATTAATTTACAATCATGAGAAAATAGGGAAATTTACTAGTCAATTCGAGGTTCAAAACCCCCAAGGGTAGGGGACAAAAATGGATTTCCAAATGCAGTACGAACCTCCAAAATTTTAGAATAGAGATAGGGAATTGTTAAATGACTTGAATGGGCTCCCAAATGCATCATTAATAAGTTTCTAAAGGCTTCTACAACTCCCATAAATCAGAGGTTTGTGGAGATGTGCTCACCTAGGGGGAAATGATAGGAAACTTCACCATTTGCTATGAAATTCGAAATTTATGTTCCAAAGGCTTATGTAATGTATATGAAACTTATTCAGGACATTAATGACTCTCCATAATTCATAAAAATCACAGATATGAACTGATACAAGTCAAAATAAAGTAACGTCAAGCTTTCATAACAAGATATGAGGAAAATGGCACCATTTATACATTGTTTGGTATTTTGAGATAGTTTCACTTGGTATTTTGACCTGAGTATATTCTGAGAAGAAAATGAAGATTAAATACATCATATTACAAATAAATGGGGCCACAAAATCTCCCCCAAATATATTAGCATCTCACCAAGTGTTCCCTTCCTCCAAGAGCCAAAATATGAAGAGAAAAGTGAGAAAAGCATGGAAACAAGTTGAAGAAGAGAATGTCACGAGCATCCCTATAGCTTCAACCTGGAACTAATAACTCCATTGTAGATCCAAATTAAATTTCTGAATGTCCTCTCCAATTTCCAATTAGGATGGGAATCTTTCAACCTCGAAATCGGTACTAAGGTAAGTAGAGTAAACACTCCACAAGCATGGACAAGCTATGCTCTCCAATATGAAAAATGAGAAATGATCAAAAGATACTCTCCTTATTGGTTCTTTTCTTTTATTAACTTCCCAATCCTTCCATGGTTCTAATTCCCTCCATGAGATTCATGCCAACTCGAATTGGAAAGAGATTCCAATGTGTGCCACTTGTCCATCAATTCCTAGCCTCCTCCTTCACTCAATTCGAATGGGTGTCTATTTGGATGCCCTACATCCATTTTGCACCTTCTTGGAGGCTATTTTTAGCCCTGAAATGTCATATATGTTAGATGTCAGCATTCAGGTCTAATTTGTGTCATAAGTGTCATAGCATATTCATCATTGTTGTCATAGAAGCTAGGGAATCTAGCTCAAGTGTCCCAATAACTCCAAGATGCCTCTTCCTCTTCCATGGGAGTTACTCTTCCTCTCAAATTAGACCCTCATTGATTCATGGAAAGTATTATTCCCTTCCAACTCCCCCAAGAATTTTGGACTCCACCTAGGATTCGAATGGGTGAGAGTGGAATGCCATGTGGCATGGGGAATCTTGCTTAAGTGGGCCCCACACCTCCAATGTGCCCTCATGACCAAGTGCCGCCTTATTTTCATATCCTAATTATTTATTTATTCCCCATTTAATATATTTGGTCAAGCTAATTTCCATTTGGGGCTTTATATTTCCCTTATTCCAAATCTAATGTTTCCACCCCAACCAAGGAAACTAGTAGATTGGTGGAATTTTCTCTTTTTGAGATTTATTTGAATGGGGACATTACATTCCACCATCAGTTGCATTAGGGGTTTGGTGTTATTCTCTTCATGTAAATACTTCCAAGTCATGCCATGCCCATGTTCAAGAGAGTTTCATTCATCGATTCATCATCTGCAGTCATTCTACCCTCAATCATGTCTGTTTTCCTTGAGTTAGTCTCCTACATTTCTCTATAGTTCGATTTACTCCAAAAAAATATTTGATCATGTTTCGTGTCGATGATAGGGGATACATCATGGCCCTCCTTCGAAAAATTCATCCTTGTCGACTTCAAGACATCGTCCGAGGATTGAATCTAGAAACCAATCAAGTACCTTGGGCCTGCATGCCTTAATGGCAGGTTACCTCGCTTTCAACATGAGTTCACATCATTGACTCTTGATTGGAATATTTCGTTAAGTGTTTGACCTCAAATCATTGATTCACACTTGATGTTATGTACTATGATACCTTGGGAATAATTGACATCAATGGTGATTTCCCTCACGCTTGTTAATGGTACACATCAATGACTGGTAATCAAGTGGTTTCTACCATGTTTGACTTCAAGACATTGTAATCACATGGTTAGATTCGTATCATTGCGGGTTCGACTTAAAGACCCTGGTTTAACTCATATATCTTACCCAGATATTTTTTGAGTCATATTACACAGATCCACTTTTGTATTGGTCGTGGCTGTGTTATCATCTCATCATGGATCTACGCTTGTGTCCAGTAGCCATAATTGTGTTCAGTCGGTCTCTACTATCATGGATCTGCAATGTATTGGTCGGAATCCATCTTATGAGTCATGTCTCAGATTCAGTTGTACTGTAGGATTATCTTCTAACCGATGATCCTTGCCCCAACCCTTTCATATTACAAAGCATTTCACCTGTTCTTTTTTACCAGCTTCATGCTTTGGGGGGCATTCTGTTACACCAAAATCTTGTCATCATGAGTCATGTGTTACCTTTGTGCCTTAATCCCTGAAGTCCCATGGCTAAAACATTTAAAGGAAGGTTTTTGTCCTTTCCCTTTAACATTTCGTTGTCACCCCGACGCACCCTGTTTTCTAGCAAGGAGCGTTGAACCCTAGGTGATGCATGCTGCGACTTAGCAGAGCACGCCGGTGATGCAAGATGCCTTTGTGCAAGGTGCAGTGATCCCCTTCTGATGCATGTTTCCTTTATTCAAGGTGCACCGGAGTTGGTTAAAATGGATAAAAGGAAGCTTTGAGCGACTTCTTGAAGTTTGGTGATGTGGAGGCTTATCCCAAGAAGCTTGGAATGGTGGCGCTCGATCCCCTAATCTAGTGGGATGATCCCTTAAGCCTATCCCCTAAATCCTCAACCTATCCTATCCCTTTATGCCTACAAATATGAACCCCCTCTCCATTGTGAAAGGAGGAAGGATAAAGTACTCTTATGTTGGTGAAATTTCTCTAGGTGATCCTCTTCATCCTTTAGGAGGCTAAGCATTCATTCTTGGAGGATAGGATTGTTGGAAGGAGGTTACAACGTTAGGGCTTTGGTCGTAACACCTCTATCTTTGTACTTTTGATTATTACATTTAATACAAGTTATTTCCATAAATGTTATTATGTTAATGATATTTAGGATTTTCCTATTTGACTGTTAATCTAGATCAATTCATAACTATGTGATTTTACTACTTGTTTGTTTCCACATGCTTTGTATAGTTTTGCAACTAAAGATCTGAAGACTTTGGATATTAGAGAAACAAGGAGAAAGGAATTGAATATTTAAGGTAAGACATCTCTTCATCCATCCTGCATTTCTATTGATCTAGGAAAGATACTAGTATTGTGTACCTATTTGTTCTAGATACAAACCATTTAGACTAGAGAGACCTATTTGAGTCTGCTCATATAGATTGTCTGTAAATAGTGTATGAAAAGGCCTCCCCTTAACTGCATAAAATGTCGTAAATACAAAGCCATATGAACACCAAAGGATTGTGAAGGAATGATTCAAGTACCTTCTATACACCATTGCTAATGTTGTCCCTAGTCATGCTTATTCCTTGGAATTTGTAGCTTAATTAATAAGTTGTAATTCATTGAGCTTTGATATTTCAATAATTAAATATCGGTTCTATTATTACTTGCTGGCCATATATTCACAAACGAAATTTTTGGTTTGTTTTGCAAGACTTCGATATGCACAGGATCATCACCTCACATAGGTCATCACCGATTTCAGTTAGGCTTTATATATAAGTATTGTTGATTAGGGTTTCTTTTCAAATGTTTAAAGTATTGATTTGATGGTTTCCTTTATAGGCTCTCTTATGGAGAGACGCTAGCACTTGTATCCAACTCAGTCAGTTACAAAACTACTTGGTTTAGTTACAGAATGGTTCACTTCTTCAATCTTGTTTGTTTTATTGAAAAACCATGAGGCTTAAACTTGTATTTTCGTTAACAAGCATATTCAAAGCCCTTGTGAGTGGTGCAGTTCATTATTATAAGGCTATGTTTTAAACCCTTAAATGGTGAATTAAATAAGGATGTTAACTCTATTTATAATGTAGCATATTTACATTTAGTGCTTAATTTCAAGACCCTACAGGTAGATTAAATTTTATTGATGTTTTCATTTTAAAATTCCCTTTACATAATGATTTGTGTGCAGGTCACCTCAAATTCCTTTTCCTTTCAATTATAAACATATATATGGGCAGAATATAAATATTATGATAAATTTATGGATTGAGTCGATGACCTAGTCCTTTTTGCTATATATTTTTGTTTGGATGTTGTTTATAAATGAAACTACTTAATAGGCTACGAGTGTGGTGTGCAAATGGTACTAAACGCTATGTAGCTATCACTTTTCAATATTTATTTGTAGTTTATACAAGTTGTAATGTGTATCTCCTCATAATAGTAACTTTTCTATGACAAAATATGTCAACTCTTAACTTCTATATTTGTTTCCAAGTCTACATAAATAGATATAGATGTAGATATTATTTCTCATACATTGCATACTTTCCTTCAAACTACCATTGTTTCATTTGCCATATTTGTAGACTAATTAATGCATGCTTTGTTTCCTTGCTCTATTTTTCACACAAAGAATGTAGACTTGATTATATTCGAGCATTTCCATATTTTCATAAGCTATTTCAACAACATGCTGTAGATATTATTATTAATTCCTTTTTATCTTTGATTGTTACTTACGAATTTATGTAACTTCATTAGGGGCGTCTCCATATATGCACATAAATGTTTTATATTTACACCTTATTATTGTTTTCTCGCTGCTCCTAACCCATATAAATTATGGGTTGGATACACATCATTTTGTGACTAGATAATGAATTATTTAGTCCATTTATCCTTTCTAATTTAAAAGAAAAATATGTCATAATAGTTGTAACTACTTACAAAGTGTAGTTTAAGGAAATGAGCTTCTTATTGATCTTAGCATGACTCGACATGAAATTTGCAAAATACATTAGATTTTTTATGGATGGTGGAGGGAATAATTCACATGTATTACCTTTAACTACACTATAATTGGATTTCTCATTTAATTTAAATTGAGAAACATGCATTTCATTACCATCAACTTGCAAATTGAACTTGTTTTTGATCTTTTATCTTACAAGCATAGATAAGTAATGTGCTTGAAGATATATACATTGAATAATTTAGTGAAAAAGCTATAATATATACTCAAAATTTTAATATCGAAATGACATATATCTAAACACCAACACTTTATATTTAGATTGGAACATTGCAAATATGAAGACTATATTACATGCAACTTTAAAAAATATATTGATCACTAATGCTAACACTAACATTCATTTAACACATTATTAAAAGAGACAGTTAAAGCGTTTTAGGTTAATACCCAGATAACATAACTAAGAAACCAACATTTTATATTTAAATTGGAACATCACAAATACAAATACTATATTATATGCAACACTCAAGAATATATTCATCGTTAATGCTAGCACTAACACTCATTTAACATGTTATTAAAAAATACGGTTAAGCATTTCAAGTGGTTTAATAATTTTACATGTAAAGAATTTCTTTAAGTGGAGTTATACAAAGAGTTGCTTAAGGGAATTGACAATTGCTTTACTTGAAGGGAAAATTCAATTTCTACTAGCAAAGAATGTTTATACATCACAACAATATATTACTCTTTGTACAAGCAATCTTTCAAAAGCATTTTCAAATGCATTTAAATAGGCTTACTGTAATATTTTAGAGGTTGGATCACACAGTTGTAGTAGACCTCACTAGAATTCACTCAAGAAATGCAGAAAGAAGAAGAAGAAGAATTGATTCGATAATCACACATGAACACAATAAGTTGCATAAACTGTTGTAACTGTATAATCTTAGCTGTAAGCTAGAAAAACTGTGTTGTACAATAGAATGATTTTAATTACCCAAGAGTCATTCAAATTAGCCTCAATAGTGTGGCTTGGATGCACTGGAGACCATCACCTAATAAGTGGTAGTGTCATCAATAGTCAAATAGTCATTCAAATGAGTCTAACTGAGTCTAACTGAGTGCATGGGCACTAATATAGGGAAGGAGACTCCAATGTGGGTGAATGGCGAGCTTTCAGTAGTTAGTAGAGCTCAACTAGTCTCAGTACATGCCTATCTAAGTGCTTCAGTCAGTTAACTGATCAATCAACCCCTGTATTAAGGAACTGAGTCATCAACCAACCAACTAACTGAAGTAACTCCTAAATAGGTGTAATAAGGCACACTTGTGCTCCAGTGATGAAAACAAGGGTGCACCAATGGCTAGGAGGGATAGAACTGAGCAGAAATAGGCTCCTAGGGGCTGCAAAATAAGGACTAGGCATTGGGAGACTACCATACTGATGACTGGATGGATGCAAATGCATGCATTCATGCAAAAATAAATGCAGTATAAAACTGATGGTGATAATACTCCAACACCCCCCCGCAAGCTATACTATGAGGTAACACAAAACTGAAAACTATAGGGCCCTGGTATTTGAGACCAAAGGTCACCCCATACAACAAATCTAAAAGTAAATGAGGAAAGAGGGAAAACCCAATGGGAAGAAAGACCCCCCCAAAAAAACTATACTATAGAAGGTAATCAATCATGCATCTTCACTCACCCCAAATGGTAAGTGAACTTCTCCACCGAAGAATGATCTGTCGGCAAAAAATGGATCAGTAATGTGAGAAGGATGAAACCTTCCATTCTGATAATCAGATCTGGTCCTCCTTTGATCAAGTGGATCTCCCACAATATCTCTAGCAGATCTAAGAGTAGTGGATGCCCATCTAGGAAGAGGAGGATCTCCAAGCTGTAGATCTGGATCTGGATCATCCATTTGCTCATCTTCACTCATAGGTGCTAGATATTCAGGTTCTTGTGGATCTAGATCTAGCATTCGCTCTTCATAATTTTCACTCTCATTCTCTGAATCTGAACTATCATGTGATGAAGGTTCGGTCTCTTGGAGCTCATCAAGCAGTGGATGTGTGGTAGGAAAGCTCTCTTTCTCAACTGGGTGAGCAACATTTAGAGGCCATTCCTCAAACTGTACACTCCTATAAAGGAATGTAGTCATAGTAGAAGGTTCAAGCATCTTGTAGTACTTTACATTCAATGCATAACCCACCATGATACACTCCCTGCTTTGTGGATCAAGGGCTCTCCTTTTCTCTATTGGAATCCTTGCCCATGCTCTGGATCCAAACTCTCTCATGTGAGACACATCAGGTTTGTATCCCATCCATGCTTCGAAAGGAGAAATATCTTTGAGTCCTTTGTGAGGAAATCTATTTTGAAGATAGGTGGCACAATTAATGGCTTCTTCCCAAAGACTAGGGTGCAACCCTTTCGACTTTAGCATGTAGGTGGTCATTTCTTTCAATGTTCTGTTCTTCCTCTCAGCAACACCATTCTGTTGTGGTGTATAGGGAACAGTATTTTGCATCTCAATGCCCTCTTCAACAAAAATGGTTTGAAAGTTACCCTTTATGTACTCACCTTCATTATCAGAGTGAATGGCCTTGATCTTTCTATCTAAAATCTCTTATGTAGAAGACTTGAAAATTTTAAAGTATCCAAGTACTTCTAACTTTAACTTGAGAAACTATATCCATGTCAATCTTGAGTAATAATCAATAAATGTAAGGATGTACCTTGCTTTCCTTAAGGGTAGATCTGGAAATGGCCCTGAAACATCAATATGAATCAGATCTAGAGGATGAGAGGCTCTCCTTGCCTTCCCTTTCTCAAACTTCTTTTCTGGATTCTTTCCCATCAAACAACCATGACAGTTTCCTTTTGCAAACTTGATCTTGGGAATCCCTTCAACGATCTCTTGTGTATGCATATCTTGCAAGTACTGATAGTTTAGATGCCCAAACCTTTCATGACATATCCTAATCTCTTCATTAGCATGAGTGAGAAGAGAAGACTAGTTTGAGAGAGGTAGAAAGTCGGAGAATTCATAGAGTTTTGACTTATGATTTGCAACTCCTTTTGCAATGATATCACCTGATACCATGTTTTGTATTTCGAATTCATTTGGAGAGAAGATCACCCTCTTAGGATCTCTAGTATGAGTCATCTGATATACTGGAAGTATATTTTCATTCAATGTAGGGACATAGAGCACATATGAGAAGTACCCATGATTTAGTTTGATTCTTCCTATCCCTTCAGAAGAGACCTCAGAATCATTCCCCAACATGATGGATGGTCCAATAGTGGATTCGAAACCAGTGAAGAGAGCCTTGGAGGAATACATGTGTCTTGATGCTCAAGAATCTATGATGAAGGAGGATTGTGATGATGCTCTTGCCATGAGAGCATGGCATCTTTCTTTGTCCTCAGATCTAGATGATTCACTCTCTTTCTTCCTAGCACATGCAGGTATTGGGAGATTATTCTTTTCAAGAAGTGAAGCCATGAGATCTATGGCCTTCTTCATACATGAGCTCTCAGGGTGATATCCTCTATTACAATATGTGCATTTGGATTTTACCTTCTGAGAATGCTTGTCTTTCTTTGGATTCAAAACTCCTTTTGATGAATTTGGAGCCTCCTTTTGCTTTTGGTCATTCGACCTCCTTTCATAAAATTTTTGTTTTCCTTTTACATTCTCTCTCTTCATATCAGTGGCTGCAAGAGCCGAATCCAATTTGTTTTTGATCATCCCCATGTGGACTAGCTTCTCCTCCTCAAGAGTGAGGGATTGGATGAAGTCTTCAACTGTAGGGAATTTCCATTTTGGAATGGACAACTTTGTTGACTGGAAGGTCGAAAAAAACACTGAATAATCAGGGCCTAGCTTCGAAAGGATGGCAAGGATGAGTTGTTTTTGCTCATTCTCAATCCCATATCTCTTCAATTGTGAAATCAGATTTTTAACTTATTGAGAAACTAAGTGATAGTTTCGAACTGCTTGGGCTCAAGGAGATGAGCTCATTTTCTAGCTTTAGACCTTTCAAGCATCCTTCTGACCAAGAAGATATTCGAGCTTGTCCCAACCCTCCTTTGGAGTCTTCAGATCAATAACATGAAATGTAGGTCTTCAGAAATGCTAAGTAGCAGCAGTCCTACTGCTTCATCAAGCTTGTCTAAGTACTTGAATTTCTCTACTGCACCAATGGGCTCAACTGCAAAGCCATTAACCACTGTAGAGAGGCTTTTGGACTTCAAGAAGATTTCCATTTTAGCCCTCCATTCGAAGTAGTTAATGAATTCAATTTTAGATCCATGATACTGAAGAAGTCTGTTATCCCTAAAGTTGAACCTAGACTACGGGGGTTCAATCTTAAGGAAATCTTTAATGGTAGGAATGGGACATCTACACAGTATTATAGATATTTTTGGTGGTAAATGAAGGTATGAGTTAGGTTGGATGATTAAAAACAGAAGACAGGGATAATATAAAAATTTCAATATATAAATAGAAATAGAAAATGACTGTGATCATAAACCTACAAATGTAAGAGCTCAGATATCATTTTATAATTGGGGCATAGTTGTATACTATTCAGAAGAATCATAACATGAAATTTAGACCATGTATAGACAGAATACTGATAGCATATACTTCATATATTAAAACAAGATAGGCTCAAAGATTATATTTTATTTCATAAACAGTCATTTCTATAACATATCAATATAACAAAACATCATACATGCCTGTACAAAAAAAAACTTCTAAGATCGAACTTCCATCATGTTGTTCAAATTCCAACCCTTTCTATTTCGTGTCTATCTCATATATACACAAAAATTTGTTAAAAACATAACAATTAATAGATCCTATTCTATTGGATCTAATTCCTAAAAAAGTGGAACAGAGTTTTAAATTTGAGTCTTTCAAACTCTTAACATAAGTAAAATAAACAAGACAATCTTCCAGCTATGAAATCCTATCACTAAACTATAGCAAAACAAACTAGATACTTCTAGATGACTCAACTAGAACAGCCAGGTCATCTAGAACTTGAGATCTTCTTTGTAACCTGGTATATTCAGCTTCAGCATTGTGTTCTCGCCCTTGCAACTCGTCCAACTAGGTCTTTATCTGTCTGTATTCCTTATGCAAGGCTCTTTTATTTTGCAATGTTTCTTTAGCTACAGCTGCTAACTTATGATAATCAGAATCCTTCTGCCCCAAGTCCTCTCGAAGCCTCTTATTTTCCAATAACAGGCTCTCATTAATATTCTACAAGTACTGGCACTGTTCCTTGTAATATTTCAGGGTTTTCTTTACTTGGTCTAATTCAGGAACAAGCTCCATCTCATTTGCATCCATTGTAACATCTTCTTTCTGTATGCCCTTTGAACTTGATGCCTGATTCATGTCATGAACCTGCTTCTTTTCAAACAATGCCTTTGGTATATATCCCATATTTGTCTGCATATCTATGAAATTTTCATTCTCAGAAATGAAAACATCTATTTCTTGTTTTTCTGTCTCGTTATCAGAATCATTAATTGGGACAATTTCATTCCCCTTTGCAGCTTGTTTCAACAATCTAGTTTCTGCAGCCATTTTAGTCCTAGACCTTGTCCTTGGCCCAAAACCCACATTTTCTGTGTTTATAGTTTTTATTGCCTCATCTTCTTCAACAATTGTTTCTTTAACAACCAAACTCAACATATCAGGTTCTTGTAAACTAGACTGGTTAAGGGTGTTCTTACCTTCAATAACATTTGGTATGATTTGCCCTGTTTCATCCTTTCCTTCAAGCTCTGTAACCTGTACCTATTTATCTGGCAATTTTGTTTCATTGCCTTTCTCCTTGGAGGGTTTCATCTTCTTCTTTATTTCAAAACCCTGTTCAATGAGAAATTGATCCCAGCTTTTCTATATTTGCTACAAATGATGAAGAACTAAAATTTTGATGAGCCCATGATGAAAGATGGAGTGTTCTGTGTGTTTCAGATTACCCTGCACCCATAAAACCATTTTCTGCAAGCTTCTCCATAAATAATAGGGTAAATTGATTTTCTTGCTGCCATGTAAACGCATTAGCAGTTGAATGGGGCATCTCAGCACCTTATCGAAATGACCATCACAAGTGACATAGTTTTGAATCATCTCCAGAGGGATTTTCCAATTAGGTTTAACTTGGCTAACATGAAACCCATTCTGCCAATTTAAGTCTTCAAAACAAGGGAGTAAAAATTCACCATAATCTCCTTCGAATTCTTTTTGCTTCAACCAGTTTTCACCTTCAGCTGGGACGCCAATGACCTCTGAAATAAAATGTTCACTAACTATTACCCCGAAGCTTTTAAAATCAACAATCACATATTTGTAATTCTTTATAAAGGCTTTAGTCACCTGGGGGTTACATCCTTGCAATTTTTCACAGTAAATCAACCACCATGCATCTCTCATCAACTTTGTTGCTCTGGAAAACTGCAAAAGCCACTGGATGTTGTTCGGTTCTACTCTACATAGGAAACCACCTGGTTTCTTTTTCTCCTGCACCTGCGAGGTTTCCTCCATGTTTTTCCCCTTTTCAAAATGAACATGTATTGGTGTTGTAAAAACCCTATTCTACGGGATTCATCCTCAAAGTTACATTCCCATCAATCTGCTAATTTTGATGCTGGAGGATGTACTCATCAACCATTACCTGTGTACTTGTTCGATTGTCACCTGTCAAACTGGCTGCCACGACTTATGTAGTACCAGATTCATGCATGTGGATAATTCATTTCAAATTATAATCAATGCAAATCACAATTATGAACCTTTAAAACCCTGCTAAATCATAATTTGATATTTTTGCAAAACTGACAGCATTTTCTACAAAACTGACAGCATTTTCAGATTCAGAATTTTGGCATATGTTGTCAGTTTGACATTAAAATCGAATTTGATGAATAATAAAGTTTCCAAACATTTGAAAACAGCTTTCAAACCAAGACATTAAATTTTATTATTGAAAATAAATATAAACTAGAGCCTGTCTTATTTAATCATGAAAATATAATAAAAATAAACTAGGTGTTAGCTCTCCAAGAAACTACTTAGTGGTTATGGCTAAGTATGCTTGGTAACTTAAGAATTCAATACCCTTTTCAGTAAATGGATCGATGGGATACCACAATAGCTCAATGGAAAAGTTGCTTATCAAATAGTTAAATGAACCAGTGCTCTTAGAAACTGTAAATCAGATGATAAAATATAGAAATGAAATGTAGAATATTGCTAAGACAACCAAGTATATTAATCATGCAGGGTTTATGCAACCAAATACATGCATAACATCGGGTCACACACAGCAGTAGGAAGTTCCTCAATCCAAATCATGAGCACAGGCTAAGCTAATTTGAATAGAGTGCAGAATAATGATGGATGAAAATATCTGATAACAACAACAAGAGAAAACTGTGATTTTTTATTATAATAAGCATCCAAAACATATGGCTAAGTCTCTCCAAGCTCGAACCCTTTGTTCTCCAAATGACTTTGGCTTTATAGCCTTACAAGATAAAATCTAGATCCATGAAAAATGGATCAGATTTGCCCAAAAATAGTCAAACCAACAAGTGTAGGATGAGATCCTATAAAAATGGATCTGGAATGCTAATAATGGAAAATCAAATCAAAATAGGAAAAGATCATATCCAATGAGTCAAACTCTATCTTGAAAGCCTTGATATCCTCCAATCTCTTTGACAGGTGTAGAAAGCCTTCCAAGGCTGATGAATCATCATGAGAAATTCGAATTTGCCTCCTTTGGCAAAAATACAATATTTCTGCTCATTAACTAGTTCACCATTTTCACTTTTCAACCTTCTTAACCATCAAATACATCAAGATAAACTCTTAAACCTGATGTATTTAATTATTATACATCATTAGAAACCAACTTCGAGAGATTTGGTTGAGAAAAAGTCAAATCTGGGCAAAAATAGAAAAAACTGCCAAAAACAGGCTTTCGGCAGCTAACAATTCTGTTGATTTCGTGCCGTAGCCGCCGGAAGTCAGACCTTTCGGCAGCTAATGAGCTCTGTGGGGCTCGCCTAAGCTGCCGAAAGCTGTAACTGTTTCAAAAATTAAAACCCAAAACGCTGCTTTCTACTGATTTCGTGCCTTAGCCGCCGGAAGTCAGACCTTTCGGCAGCTAATGAGCTCTGTCGGGCTCGCCTAAGCTGCCGAAACCTGTAGGATTCCTGAAAAAACTGCCTTTGGAAAAAATCAATTTTCTCAACCGTCCGATGTCCGTTTTGCATGTTCGAATAGTCGATTTTGATCTAAAGATCAGAAGCTATCCATTGGTGCTTCCAGATCTGAATTTGGAGTTCGGGAAGGCTGTCGAAATTGCCCCGCAAGATCACGTGATTTCAGCAGAAAATTCCTCCGAATTATCACTTGACTTGTCTTTATTAATGGTTCAATCTGTGAACGAACATGCAAAACAGAGAATTGACAACTGTTGAGCAAATCATAAACTCGAGACTCATGATAGGATTCATAAGTATGAGTTGCTTTGAGTTCGACTGAGATTCTGGCTGAAATTCAGGAATAGACTTGACATTGAAGATGCGGCACTCGATCCACAAACTGCTGCTCTTCAATCTCCATTGTATTTACATCTGAAGTTTTATCTCACACTGGCCATTTAATCTATACAAATGTGTAGATCTGCAAAGCTTCCAGATCTTCCTTCATGCACCCCATTAATATCAAAATTTGAAACCCAAGACTCACAGAAGTAAATTTTTTACCTATTCTATCACCCAAAAAGACGGTGGTCAATTTGGGAGATAACACTAGGGTAGCATAAAACTGAAGCAAAATTAAAGGAATACATGAACTAGGCAAATGGAAAAAATGAATGACAATGATGTAACGGCTATACAAATCTAAAGAACAACCCTAGGAATAACAAAGTCAAATTGAAGATGAGATAAACTGCAAAACAATGAGAAATGTCAATGGAGATCTCCTGTAATTCAGATTGAACACTACCTTAGGACATTGAGATCATGTGACTGTATCCTTCACACCTATCTAGACCTCACTGGATTGCTCCAGTGAATTCAAGACAATTGCACTAGGAATTGTTGTGGAAATCCAGAGGCTTCTGGTGCTCAATGAAAGATAGTTGCTCAAGGAATTGTTGCAACTACTGCTGCTAGAATTCGAATAGCTGCTGTCAGCTCTGATACCATGCAATATTTTAGAGGTTGGATCACATAGCTATAGCAGACCTCACTAGAATTCACTCAAGAAATGCAGAAAGAAGATGAACAAGAATTGATTCAATAATCACACATGAACACAAGAAGTTACACAAACTGTTGCAACTATATAATCTCAGCTGTAAGATGGAAAAACTGTGTTGTACAATAGAATTATTCGAATTACCCAAGAGTCATTCAAATTAGCCTAAATAGTGCAGCTTGGATGCACTAGAGACCATCACCTAATCAGTGGTAGTGTCATCAATAGTCAAATAGTCAGTCAAATGAGTCTAACTAAGTGCATGGGCACTAATCTAGGGAAGGAGACTCCAATTTGGGCACATGAGGAGCTGTCAGTAGTCAGTAGAGCTCAACTAGTCTCAGTAGGTGCATATCTAAGTGCTTCGGTCAGTTAACTAATCAATCAGCCCCTGAATTAAGGAACCGAATCATCAACCAACCAACTAACTGAAGTAACTCGTAAATAGGTGGAATAAGGCGCACTTGTGCTCCAGTGATGAAAACAAGGGCGCACCAGTGGCTAGGAGGGATAGAATTGAGCAAAAATAGGCTCCCGGGGGCTGCAAAATAAGAACTAGGTGTTGGTAGACTACCATACTGATGATTGGATGCATGCAGTGTACAAATAATGGTGAGAATACTCCAACACTTACAACACATCTCTTCTATTCACATGCTTGTAATATGTCTCTTCCAATACAAAGAAATATATTTTCTATATGAAGGTGGATGCTTATCATGGGTATGATGAGATGTTTCATATAGTATTGCATTGGGTCATCGTTCCTCTTATTTTATTCTTTTATAGTTTTATAAATTTATGGTCCCTTTATGTCATCACTTTAAAGTAGATATTTTCCACCAGGCATCATTTCAAATAGTTATATTATTCTTCCTTAGGTCTCCAAAAATAGAGTCTAAAAATACTTTCTCTTACTATATAAAGTGTCGAGCATTTATTGAAATCATTAAAAAGTGAGATTCTATGTACACATTTTCAATGTTTGACTACATAACTTGACTCAACGATCACGTACCACATTAATATGCTATTATGCAGGGACAATGCTAATCCTCATACTTATTCAAGACATTATCCACTACTTCAATCTAATAATGACCATTTATATATATTTTCCTATTTATTTAGTGTTAATGCATTCAACTATTTACATTGCAAAAGAGAAACAAAACACATCAATAGGGATGGACATTGCCATTGCCAACTCATGGCTCTTGTTTGAGGTATTTTTAGTTATCGTCTTTTGCATCATAAACTTATTAAAACTCTCCCAATTGCATGTGGGAACCATTTTTTTTTTCTTTTTCATTGTTGAATATTTGCATAGTATTGAGATGGTCACTCTACTAATTCTTGATTTTTTTTCCTACAATAGTTGAAGATTGAGGTACAAATGTTACATTAGGATGTAAGAGTCTTCACATGGCTTTAGAACCAATTACAATTCTTCATTAGGTATACAAAAATAGATTGTAAAAAATCTTCCTCTTTCTATATAAACTGTCAAGTATTTATCGCTTATGAAGAAGTGTGATTCTATCTACACGTTTTCAACATGTTGCGATATAATTTTACTTAATGATCATGAACCATGTTAATATGTTAATATGCTACTATGCAGTGACATTGCTAACAATAAAAGACAATGAAAGCAGTAAGTCGACAACTCTGTTGTCGAAATATAAAATAGTCTTCAACTCATTAGGGTTTATGAAGAAATAATGGAATTAGAATCAATTATTGGATGTCATAGATGTAATTATTTCGATGTTATTGATCATCAAAAGGACCAATTCTAAAAGCAAAGCATGTCTACAAACTTTCCTCCATGCAATGCATACATGTCTACAAACTTACCTCCTCCTTGATATCCTACTTCTCCTATTTTGCTATCGCACCCGCGGGGGCATTGCCACCTACTCTGATTAAAAAATATATTTGCTTCAAAATGTGTCCACTAAGTATTTATTTATTAAAAAATATATTTGCTCCAAAATGTGTCCAGTTAGTATTTAAATATTAAAAATGTAAGCAATTATATAAAATTATTAATTTCTTTAGTGAATAATTAAGTGTTTATTTATTAAAAATGTAAATGATTGTATAAAATTGTTAATTTCTTTAGTGAATAATTAAATCACTTTGATACCAAACAATGTATTCAAATGAATTATAACTCACAATATTTATCGTCGTTTTTTTGGAATGGAAGCATTTATTTACATAGTTTATTGAAATAATTTTGACATTTAAACGATGCTATCACGAGGTATAATGAACATGTATAAGCTATTTATTATGACTCACAATATTATGAATTATGACTCACAATATTTATCGTCGCTTTTTTGGAATGGAAGCATTTATTTACGTAGTTTATTCAAATAATTTTGACATTTAAACGATGTTATCACCAGGTATAATGAACATGTATAAGATATTTATTTCGGTTTTAAATATTATGTTTGAAGTAGTGCGGATTAATGTTATGTCTAATATAAGCAATATAAGTTTGATATTTTATATTTATTGAAATGAAATGTTTATATTATATTTTATTTATGTTTTTTTATAATTAATAATATTAACTTATTAATTAATTTAAAATTAAATATTTATATAATATAAAAAAATGTTAATATTTATGATACAGTAATATAAATTTTAAACCTATTATTATTTTATAAATTATATTATGTTTAATTTAAGTTATTTATATTTATATTTCATAATAATAAATTATTTATTATTTATTAATTTAAAATATTAATTTATGTTATTTTTATTATCAATTATATATGTTCTGGTTATTAACATGAAATGTTTATGTTATGTTTGGTTTATGGTATTTTTATTTATTTTTAATAATATTAAGTTATTAATTATTAATTAATTATTTTGTATATTAAAATTAATATTAATAAGAAATATTAATAATAACCATATCAATATTAACTTTATGATACATTAATATAAACATCAAATATAACGTAATTTTATTTATATATAATAATAATAAATTATTATTTGTTTAGTAATTAATTATTATTGTGAGATATTAATATTAATGTTAATGTTAATGTTAGGAAATAATTATAATTCTCTAACTTTAATACATAATTGTTATGTATGATTTATGTTATTTCTATTTAGGAGTAATCTATTTATTCTACGATTTGGACTTTATGTTTTGGTTAGAATTTAAAATTTGGAAGTGTTTAAATTGTGTTTTTGAATTTATAAATAGATTCAGCACCCTCGAATACCCCATTCTACCCAAATTATCCAATTTCCATAGCTAATATATGTGATTCTAAGATTTGTTTAAAGATTTCCAACCATACTCTTAGAAACAAAATAAGACATAAAATATACTAAAAAAATGTTGAAAATGTAGAATATTTAGATTACACCTTTCTATTTATATTTAATAATAATAAATTATTATTTATTTGTTGATCAATTATAAATGTTAATAGTAATACTAATCTTCATATTAATGCTAAGCAATATTCACAATAAGATTAATATTAATATTAACACTAACATTACTATTATTTATATTAATAATAACATTAACATTCATGTTTAGAATACATTAATCTAAACATGAAACATAATCATAAATATGAATAACCATGGTCAACAAACTAGGGTAAACCATTGTCAACCAAAGTCTACCATGGCCAACCAATTAGGGTCAATCATGCTTAATGATGGTTAACCATGAACAACTATCATTAACCATGAATAGTCATAACCAACCATTAACAACCATGTCAACTATAGTCAAGCATGGCTAACCTTAGTCATCCATGGTCAAATTGAAATTCCATATTAATATTCTTAATTTAAACTATTCCAAGTTCAAATACTTCAATGAATGTAGTCTATATTCAATTGTTTCATTATATGCTTTTACTATGTATCAATTCTAGGAATTCTATGTAACTATTGACAATTACTACAATCTAACAAAACCCATCACGAATGTCACATTATGACATAACTTTATATGAACATTGAAATTAGATATAACCCTTAAGGAACATATCAATTCAAACATATAATATTTCAATAATCCATGGTCAAACATTGGAAACATTAGTCAACCATATTAAACCATTGTGAAACATAGCCAACCATAGTTGACCATGGATAAACAACCATGGCCAACCATCATCAACCATGAATAAACATGGTCAACCAATTAGGATCAACCATATTCAACCATGGTTAACCATGAGTTTAACCATTGTCAACCATAATTAAACATGAACAACCATAGTCAACCATGGATAAACATAGTTAACGATGAACAACCATAGTCAAGCATGGTCAACCATTGTTAGGCATGGTCAACCATCCTTAATCATAGTTAACAATGGTCGATCAACTAGGGTCAATCATAGTCAAGCATGGTCAGCCATGGTATACCATAGTTATCCATAGTCAACCATGCTAAACAAAAAACAACCATAGTAAACTGTGGCCAACCATGAACAACTATACTTAATATAACCATAATCAACCATGGACAATCTTGGTCTACCATGGTATACAATAGTCAACCATGAACAACCATGGTCAAACATAAATAGCCTTGTCCAACCATCAACTACCATAGTCAACCACATGAACAACAAGGGTCAACCAACTTGGGTTAACCATGGTTGACCATAGTCAACCATCATCAACTAGTTAGGGTAAACCATAGCCTACCATCGTCAACCATGATTAACAATAATCAACCATAGTGAACTATGGTCAACCATAGTTAAACATAAACAACCATGGTTAACCATAGTCGACCATGAATAACCATGATAAATTAATTAGGGTCAACCATAGTCAACCATCGCTGACCAACAACTTTAGTTAACCATAGTCAACCATTGTCAACCATTTCAATCCAACTATGAGCAATCATTAATAATATTCAAACATGCTCAACCATAGTCAATCATGGTCGACCTAAATTAATCACAGCTAAACATAGAAACACGTGATCAACCATAGTCAATCGTACCCAACATACCCAAACCATACTCAACCATGGTTAAACATTATTAGGCATGGTCAACCATCGTTAACTAAGGCCAACCAACTAGGGTAAACCATAGTCAAGCATGGTTAGCCATGGTTTACAATAGTTAACCATAGTCAACCATAAATAACCATGGTAAACCAAGAATAACAATAGTCAACCATGGACAACTATAGTCCATATGAACAACTACAATCAACCGTAATCAACTAGGGTCAACCACAGTCAACCATGGTCAACCATAGTCTACCATAATCAACCATAATCAATAATGGTCACCCATAGTCAACCATGGTCAATCATAGTCAACCATGGTTAGCGATAGTGAACCATAGTGAATCATGGTCAACCATGGTCATCCATAGTCAACCATAGTCATCCATAGTCAACCATAGTCAACCATGGTCACCCATAGTCAACCATAGTCAACCATTATTAGCGATAGTCATCCTTAGTGAACCATGGTCATTCATAGTCAACCATGCTCATCCATAGTTAACCATGCTCATCCATAATCAACCATAGTCAACCACGGTCAACCATAGTTAACCATGGTTAGCCATAGTTATCTATAGTTAACCATAGTCAACCATAGTCAACCATGCTCAACCATGCTCAACCATAGTCAACAATGGTTAGCCATAGTCATCCATAGTCAGTTGTGGTTAGCCATAGTTAACTATGGCCGGTCATAGTCAATCATGGTAGCCATATTCATCCACAGTCAACCATAGATAGCTATAGTTAGCCACAGTCATCCATGGTGAGCTATAATTATCCATGGTCAACCATAGTCAACCATGTCAACCATAGCCAGGCATGGTCAACCATAGACAACCATGGTCAACCATAGTCAACCATAGTAAACCATAGTCAACCATGGCAGACCATAGTCAACTATGGTCAACCATAGTCAACATTGAATAACCATTATCAACAATGAATAACTATGGCCAACCAATTAGGGTCAACCATGGCCAACTAATTAAGGTGAACCATAGTCAACAATAGTATACCATAGTAAACCAATTAGGATCAACCATGCTTAACAATGGTTAACCATGAACAACTATCATTAACCATGAATAACCATAACCAACCATGAATAACTATCGTCATCCATAGCCAAGCATGATCAAGCATAGTCAACCATGGTCAAATGGAAATTCCATATTAATATTTCGAATTTAAATTGTTCCAAGTTCAAATACTTCAATGAATGTAGTCTATATTCAAATGTGTCGTTATATACTTTTACTAAGTATTAATTCTAGGAATTCTATATGACTAACAATTATTGTAGTCTAACAAACCCCATCACGAATGTCACATGTGACATAACTTTATATGAACATTGAAATTAGATATAACTCTTAAGGAACATATTAATTCAATCATAGTCAACCATAAATAACCATGGTCAACCATAGTCAACCATGGTAACCCATGAACAACCATAGTTAGCCATCAACAATTATTATCAACCATGAAAAACCATGGCCAACAATAGTCTGAAACCATGGCCAAACATGGACAATCCTAGTCAATCATGAACAACCATGGTTAACCAACTAGGTTCAACCATAGTCAACCATATTGAACTATGGTCAACTATAGTCAACCATGGTCAACCATAGTCAAACGTTAAAAACCATGGTCAACAAACTATGGTAAACCATAGTAGACCATGGTCAACTAACTAGGGTCACACATACTCAACCATTAACAAGCATAATCAACCATGGCCAACTAACTAGGTAAACCATGAATAACCATGGTAGAGCATGGACAATCATAGTCAATCATGAACAACCATGGTTAACCAACTAGGTTCAACCATAGTCAACCATGAAAAACCATAGTCAACCACGATCAACCATGAATAACCATGGTCAACCATAGTAAACTATAGTAAACCATGCTCAACCATGAACAACCATAGTCAACCATGATCAACCATTGTTAACAAACTAAGGTCAACCATAGTAAACCATTAATAGGTAAAGTCAACCATGATTACCTAACTATGTAAATAACCAAGGTCAACCATGGTAAACCATGGCCAAACATGGAAAATCATATTCAATCATGACAACCATCAATAACCATGGTTAACCAACGAGGTTCAACCATAGTCAACCATATTGGACTATGGTCAACCATAGTCAATCATGTTCGACCATACTCAACCATAATCAAACGTGAACAATTATGGTCAACCATAGTCAACCATGAAAAACTATGGTCAATCATATTCAACTAACTAGGGTCACCCATAGTCAACCATTAACAACCATAGCCAACCATGGTCGACCATACTCAACCATAATCAAACATGAACAATTATGGTCAACCATAGTCAACCATGAAAAACTATGGTCAATCATATTCAACTAACTAGGGTCACCCATAGTCAACCATTAACAACTATAGTCAACCATGGTTATCCATAAAAAACTATAATCAACCATAGTAAGCCATGAAAAACCAGTCAACCATGAACAACCATAGTTAGCCATAGTCAACCATGGTAAACCATAGTCAACCATGGTCAACCATGAATAACCATGGACAACCATAGTTTATTACCTCCATAAATGAAAATAAAATAGTATAAGTATTATTATTTATTATTATTATTATTATTATTTAATATTTATTTCTTTATTTTTAATTTTTCTATATATATATATAATGTATTTTTATTAACTAATATTTATTTTAGTTATTTTTATTTTTTATAAATGCTTATTTATTTAATAATAATAATAATAATTGCACCGAGAGTAGCGAGGTGATTTACAGCCTAGTATTGGGGAGATGTTGTAACGTGTAACGTTATGTAACATTGCATTCTAATAACAAAATTGAAAGTAAAAATAAAAATGCAAAAGATGTCAGCTCAAACAAAAATAAAAATATTTTGATTTAGTTTTAAAGCTATATATATTAAGCACAAAGAGGGATCAAATATTTTAAGGTGTAAATTGCTTCTTAACGTGTAAAAATTTAAGAAAATAAAAATACACCTGAAGAAATTGGATCCCTCTTGGTGCTTGATAGATCCAGTTTTAAGATGGATCTATGATGGTAATAATTCACCAATCCTTTGCGGTGGCAGGTGTAGGATGGGTGCTTTTTTACCCTAGAGGAAATATAGTAAAGATCTATGCTTGTGGTATAGGGAATAGTACCAATAATTAGGCAGAACTCTTGCTTTGTTCTTGGGATTGAAGTTGACCTTTGATGTTAGAGTTTGTTCCCTAGTTGTGATAGGTAATTCTCATATCATCCTTTTGCAATCTAGGAAAAGACAAGAAATTAATGATCTAATTGTCGGTCTCCTTTATAATCGTATTTTGGGTATTCCTCCCCAATTTCACTCAATTAAATTTTTTCATGTTAAAAGAAATCTCAACGCATTATCAGAAGGTTTGGCTAATCAAGCCTCTCATCTTCCTCGGGGAGGATTAATTGCAAATGGGGGACCAATTCAGCATTATTGGATCCCTTAAGGTTTGTTATTTGTCTTTTTACTACTCTTTGTTCTTCACTCTAGGATGGAGGGGGACATATGAGAGAAATAGCATGGGGAATCTGATTGTTCTCTTCGACGATGGTTATGTCAGTCTCATTAGTCGGAACTTCAAGGTAATAAATTTCAGTTAGTTTGTTGGTAATAGCGTTCACAATGCTCTATTTTATGGAGGTTTCGATGGTACCGAGTGTTCGCTCCATAAAGGCCCGATATTTTGATAGCTGCGATATAGGCTCTCTTTCAGCTGCAATGGAAGTCTCAGTCTATGGAGGACATGTTCTTTTGGAATGATGGTGAGGGATGCTGGGGTTTACTCTGCCTTCTCCTTAGTCCAAGGACATAGGCGTTCTCTGGACAATCTATCAACCTTCTGATCTCTCTCTCCCAAGTATTATGGGTTGAAAGTATTCAAATAATTGAGAGGGGAGGGTGAATCAGTTATTACTGTGCTTAAACAATTTTACATTCCTTTTCCCTTTTAAATTTGATGAAGTGTGACAATCAATATGATATGAGATGTTCTATGCACATTCCTTTATAGCAAGTATATTTTTATAATAGAATTAAATATAAGGCATATAAACAATGTTCAATCACATAAATTTGCAGAGGCAATGATTTTCCTGAGGAAACCCATAAAGGGAAAAAACCTCTTCTTCTTAGGATGAAAGGAAAGCTCCAACTTCTCTTTACATTCTATTTTATCTGAGCTACAACCTAGATGAGGCTGCTACCTCTGTTTCTTCAGTACCAACTGAATGGAAGCTACAACTCCCAAATGTACAAGCACCAACTTGCAAATAAAACTTTACAGTCTTCCCTTGCTCCTCCCTACCACCCTATGTAAGAAACGTTTCAGTCAATTATATCACACTGGTTCAGATATATCAGTACATACCCTTTTTATTTTGTTCTATGCTACTACAGCTTGAGTTCTGGGCATTCTGTTCTTCATTAAATCGAGCCATACATTTTTGTTCTCATTTTCTTCGAATCACAGCTTCATCAGCAACCACTCCTCTTCATCCTCTCGATTCTCACTCCAATTTTGTTCTCATCAATTGTTTTTTATAGATGCTGAAGTTATATGCCTCGGTCTCTTTAACTTCTAGATATACCAATTCTAAAACTGAAACTGTCTTTTAAACTCCCAATTCGAAAATTGAACTATCTCTTTGACTTCCAGAATTTACATGCTGTAACTGATATTTGAACTGTCTCTTTGAATTCCAGAATTTACACACCGTAACTAAGTAATTAAAAAATAAATAAATGTTTGTGAGTTGCAGCTTGTCTGAGTCACGGCTATTTGAATCACAGTCATCTGAGTCTCAATCGTCTGATCCACAGCTGTTTGAGTCACGGCCGTCTAAGTCTCAGCCGTCTGAGTCACGACTGTTTGAGTCACAGCCATTTGAGTCACAGCCGTCTGAGTCGCAGCCGTCTGATTCACAGCTTGCCTGAGTTGCAACTATTTGAGTCACAGCCCTCTGAGTCGCAGTTGTCTGAGTTGCATCCATCTGAGTCACAGCTGTCTGAGTTGCAGCTGTCTAACAACATTCTTTTCTTGTATTTTAATCTCAGTCGCAGCTTTAGTAAATTGAAGTTGGTATGGTCTGAGTCACCCTCCTTGCCTGATTTCCAACCATCAATGACAACTGAATTAAAGTGCCAACAATCTCCCCCTTTGGCATTGATGGAAGCCTAAAATTTATGATGTTGCAAGTGTAATCATCGACTGCTTGTTATCTGCAACTACCTGAACTTCTCCCCCTTTGACATCAATGTCAAATAAAACATGACAATACATCTCCCCCTATCAAGATTAACTCAGAAATCAGCAAAGAAAACATTCTGGAATCATCTTAGAATTACATTAGATATGCAATAAGCACAAACTCCCCTGCCAAAGTGAACAAGTTAGTTGGAACAAGATATGACACCCAACTTCTGGAGTAAATATTCAGACTAGATTTTGGATAAGGGTTTAGTAAAGATATCAGCAATCTGTTCTTTAGAAGGAATGAAATGTAATTGGACAACTCTGTTTGTAACCTGCTCCCTTAAAAAATGATACTTGATTGGAATGTGTTTGGTCTTGGAATGAAGAACAAGGTTCTTTGACACACTAATGGCACTTGTGTTATCACAGTGAATAGGAATAGGTTCAGTATATTTCACCTCCAAATCAACAAGAGTTTGTATCATCCATAATACCTGTGTACAACATGATGCAGTAGCTATGTATTCAGCCTTAGTAGTAGATAGAGAGATAGAACCTTGCTTTTTACTCATCCATGCTACTAATGAATCGCCTAAGAAGAGTGTACCTCCACTAGTGCTCTTTCTTTCATCCAAACATTTTTCCCAGTCAGCATCTGAATATGAAATCAACTAAAAGTTTTGATTCCTAGGATACTAGAGACCATAAGTCATCATGACTTTCAAGTATTTGAAAATTCTCTTCACAGCTACCAAGTGACTTTGTTTGGGAGTAGACTTAAATCTTCCTACCATTCCAACATCATGCATGATATCAGGACGAGTCGCTGTAATATATAGAAGACTGCCTATCATTGACCTATATGTTCTTTGATCAACATCTGGTGAGATATCATCTTTGCTAAGCTTGCAGCCAACAATCATAGGGGTACTAACAGGTGAAGAATCCTCCATTTGAAACTTTTTCAACATCTCCTTCAGATATTTCTCTTGAGAGAGAAATAGACCTTCAAAATTATGATTGATTTGAAGACCAAGAAAGTATGATAATTCTCCAATCATTGACATTTCAAACTAAGATTGCATGGCATTAGAAAACCACTGGACAGAAGATGCATTAGTACATCCAAAGATAATTGTTGATGTATATGTAACTTCGGAATGTATTTCACCTATGTATTTTATATATATTTATTGTACCCTTATAAGAGATGTGTCATTCCTCTATAAGGAAGTGTCGTCATGTGGATTGACAAGTGTCGCAAGTGTGTGTACTTGCCGATGGGTTATTAGACCACCATGTGTGGGGTCAGCCCTGAAATATATATTATAATGTGGATGTACCTAGCTAGACAAGTCAGCCCCATAAGGTCACTGGGCAAACAGGTTAGTATAAATAGAGATCAGGTGATATCTATTTAGATCATTCAGAAAAGTACATCTCTCTCACTCAGAAAGTGGCGCACTAGTGAGGAGGAGGATCATCTGCTACTAGGAGACTATCTCAGTGTATTTTGGTTGTACTTTGGTTGTGCCATTACTCTCTCTATCTCTGAGGAAGTTGTGGGGTTTTTCACCTTAGGGTTTTCCCCACGGAAACTCTATATCTCTTGTCTCTCATGCTTTTGATTCTCGTGATGCTTGTCATGCTTATTGTGATTGTTATGCATTGATATACTGTACATGTTATTCTCTCAGTGAAGATCCTAGAGTATTGTGAATTAATGCTCAAAATTTAACATGGTATCAGAGCTAACCTGAGAAGAAGACATTTTGCAGTGACGAAAACTTGAGTTTCTTGTTTATTGGGTTTCTCTCCACAGATTTTGGAAACGCAGTATAGTAGATTGACTCTACTCATCAAGGTGCATCTATCTGTCTAATCAGAATTCAATTCCGAGCATTTTCAAATTTGGCCCTAAAAATTAGGGTTTCCACAAAAATAGGAATTTCTGAAATATGAAGACATAGCTGGAAGCTCCTTGCAAAAATCGAAGTTTAGAGCTTTGGATCGAGATTTTTGGCTGGGTAGATCTCCGGGAAACTCAAACCCTAATTCAGGGCTCTCCCTAGTGAACCCGAGAGGACAAAAAGACAAATCTGAAGGGTAAAGCTTTGCTGATCTCAAATTATGAATGCACCAGGATGATCAGCTCATCAAGGCACATCTTTCTATCCTTTCAGAAATTTGAAATTCACATTTTGAATTTTTAGGGTTTTTTCGACAAACCCTAATCCTGGACCAGATCCAGTTTTCAGCATTTCAAGTGGTAAGACCTAAATCCTTTCTATTTCCATTTGAAGTACTCTTTAAGATGTCTCACCACACCAAGCTTGAGGATAAGCTTGAAGGGGTTGATAACTTCCGAGCTTGGAAGTATAGGATTGGGTTAATCCTGGAAGAGAATGAGTTGGACTCATATATAAAAGAAGACATCCCTATCCCAGAGGATGAAGAGGCTAAAGTATTGCATAAGAAGAACTTGGTCAAGGCAAAGAGAATCATTGCTGATTCTATCAAAGACCATCTCATACCCCATGTGTCTTCTCTAAAGACACCCAAAGAAATGTTTGACTCTTTGACCAAGCTATTCGAAGGGAAGAACATAAATCAGAAGATGACCCTACGGAACCAATTGAAAGGGGTAAAGTTTAAGAATGGAGAAACCATTCAATCTTATTTTTCAAGAGTCTCCCAGATCAAGGAACAACTAGAAGCAGTGGATGAAATGGTAGAGAATGGTGAAGTTGTCATGACCACTCTGAATGGCTTACCTAGGTCATGGGACTCCTTCATTCAAGGAATCTATGCAAGAAAGAAGTTGATTTCCTTCAGTAGACTATGGGAAAAATGCTCACAAGAAGAAGCAAGGCTTGTGGCAAGAGAAGAAAAGATGGGGAATGAAGATCAAGCTCTCACAGCTCACACCAAGAAAGGGAAGTCCAAGAGAGAGCCATCTCACTCCAAGAAATCTTCACATCACTTCAAAGAAAGAAGAATATGCTTCACCTGTAATGAGAAAGGACATATTGCAATAAATTGTCTCAAGAACAAGAAGGACAACAAAACTCCAACAAGAAGAAGAAGGGCAGCAAAAGAAGGTTTCATGCTCATGCTGCCGAGGATAATGAACTACCCAAGAAGGAGGCTAGGGTAGAAAGTGATGATAGCTCATCAAGTGAAGAAGAGTATGTTCTGATCTCTGCTCTCACAGGTACCATCTCCCATGGTTGTAATGATTGGTTGATTGATAGTGGGGCTTCCAAACACATGACTGGGCTTAAGGAATATTTTGTGAATCTATCTGAACATGAATCACCCCATAAGGTGAAACTTGGGGATGATTATCAATACCCAATCAAAGGAAGTGGTGAAGCCTCCTACAACCTAGATTCTGAAAAATCTTTGAAGATGAAAGAAGTTCTTTATGTACCTGGGCTCAAGAAGAACTTACTCTCCATCTCTGCATTGGATGCAAAAGGCACGAGGGTTGCATTTGTGGATGGCCAAGTCCCAATGTGGCCAAAGGGAAAGAACATAGATGATGCAGTAGTGATTGGAGAGCAAGAGGGAGGTTTGTATAAATTGAAGGGACAACCTGAACATGCCATGGTACATGAATCCATGGAGCCAAGTGAACTTTGGCATATAAGACTTGCTCATATGCACTATAGAGCACTTCCAATTGCAAGCAAGGCTGTAGAGGGTCTTCCTGAAATCAAGACCAAACATGAAGGTGTTTGCAAAGGATGTGCAAAAGGTAAGAACATTAAGAAGTCTTTCCCAAGCAGTGAAAGTAAGGAAAAAGACATCCTGGAAATCATCCACTCAGATGTATGTGGTCCTATGTCATCCAGTTCTCTAAGTGGGTATGTTTACTATGTCTCATTTATTGATGACTTCTCTAGGAAGACTTGGGTATACTTCTTGAAGAACAAAGATGAGGTGTTTGATACGTTTAAGGAATTCAAAACCTTGATGGAAAATCAAATTGACAAGAAGATGAAAACATTCCGATCCGACAACGGTGGAGAATTCACCTCAGGTGACTTCAAGAAGCTTTGTAGTGATTCAAGGATTAAGAGGGAGTTGACTGCTCCTTATAATCCTCAACAGAATGGAGTTGCAAAAAGGAAGAACAGATCTATCATGGAGGCAACAAGAGTAATGCTCCATGACCAGGATCTACCTATGCATCTATGGGCAGAAGCAGCTAGAACAACTGTATATGTGTAGAACAGAACACCCCACAAGACATTGGACAACAAGACACCAGAAGAGGTCTTTTCTGGTAAGAAACCTGAAGTTAGCTATCTCAGAATATTTGGTTGTCCAATATTCACTCATGTCCCAAAGGAAAAGAGGACCAAACTAGATCCTTCAGGAAAGAAGGGTATCTTTGTGGGTTACAGTGAAAGCTCGAAGGCTTATAGAATATACTTTCCAGGGTTCAAGAAGATTGATGTCAGCAAGAATGTGACATTTAATGAGAACTCAGCATTCATAAAATCAAGGAAGGCACCGATCAAAGTTTATGAAGAACCTAAAGAAACTAGATTTCAAGACACTACCATGACTGAAGCAGTTCCAGAAGTTGTTCGTGAGATTGAAGATCCACAAGAACATGTAGATCCACCCCATGAAGATAACTCTCAAAAGAGGAAACATGCATGGGCTAGAGAGCTCATTCAAGATGTAGAAAGATTTGGCATTCCAGAAGAAGAACACAGAGCAAAGAAGAGAACCAGATCACATACCAGCTATGTTGCTTTACTTTGTGACATTATGAACAAAGAGCCTTCCAGTTATGAAGAAGCAGCGAAAAAGAAAGAATGGAAGGATGCCATGGTTGAGGAATATCAATCAATAATGAAGAATGATGTTTGGTATGTTGTCCCAAGACCTAAAGAGAAGTCTGTTGTGACTTCCAAATGGATTTACAAAATCAAGCATGCTGCAGATGGCAGTGTGGAGAAATACAAGGCAAGATTCGTAGCTCGTGGCTTCTCTTAGAAAGAGGGAATAGATTATGAAGAAAATTTTGCACCTGTATCCAGGTATAATTCCATCAGAACAGTACTTGCCCTGGCTGCAGTGATGAAATGGAAAATACACCAGATGGATGTCAAGACTGCTTTCTTGAATGGTGTAGTTGAAGAGGAAGTATATGTGGAGCAGCCACTCGGTTATGAAATACATGACAGGGAATCATATGTGTATAGATTGAAGAAATTCTTGTATGGCTTGAAGCAAGATCCCAGAACTTGGTATGGTAGGATGGACAGTTTCCTATCTAGTCTGGGATTTACCAAGAGTAAAGCGGATTCCACCCTTTACTACAAGGTTGAGGAAGGCAATCCTGTGATTCTACTCCTGTATGTGGATGACTTATTTGTAACAGGAGATGACAGATTGATTGCAGATACTAAGAGGAAGCTTGCTGCTGAGTTCGATATGAAAGATTTGGCAATGATGCATTATTTCCTAGGTATGGAGGTGTGGCAGAGTGCAGGTGGGATCTTCCTTGGTCAAGGGAAGTACAGAGTAGATATCCTGAAGAGATTCGGGATGATGGATTGCAAGGCCATGGCCACACCTATGGCATCGAATCTGAAGCTTCTATGCGATGCTTCATCTGAGCCGGTTGATGTCTCTATGTATCGTCAGATGATTCGGTCCTTGATGTACCTGACGAACACGAGACCGGACATTTGCTTTGCTGTGAACACATTGAGCCAGTTCCTGATGGATCCGAGGAGTGTTCCCCTGGTTGCTGTAAAGCATGTCCTGAGGTACCTGAAGGGTAGAGTGGATTATGGGCTCAAGTATGAAGCGAATCAAAAGTTTAACCTGCAGGATTATGTTGATTTAGATTGGGCTGGCAGTGCTGCAGATAGGAAGAGCACATCTGGGTGCTGCTTCAGTATGGGATCAGGTGTGATCTCTTGGTTTAGCAGGAAGCAGTCCTGCGTAGCACTGAGTACAGCTGAGGCAGAGTATGTTTCATCCCGTTTAGCTAGTTGTGAGGCAGTATGGCTACGGAAGCTACTGTCTGAGTTATTTGATCTCCCGTTGGATGCTACTGGTATCTTCTGTGATAACCAGAGTTGTGTGAAGCTGTCCGAGAATCCAGTGTTTCATGATAGGTCGAAACACATAGAGATCAAATATCACTATATCAGGGATATGGTGCAGAGAGGAGCTGTGAAGCTCCTGTATGTTGCGATGGACGAGCAAATTACAGATGTGCTGACGAAGCCACTAGCTAGGGTGAAGTTCGAATACTTCAGGGAGAGGCTTGGTGTTCTTCAGATCGAGGACACTTCGAGGAAGAAGTGATGGACACATTTGCTGAAGCCATTCCAAGCATGTTGGAAGGAGGATCCTTCACATGGCTGTGGATGTAAGCACTGGATGATGAGCATCAGGATGATGTTCTAGTTTCTGCTTTGTATGATCAGTTGGATCATTTATATGTATATGTATGTATGCATCATGTTGGATGTTGGATATGATCAGTTGGATCATTTATATGTATGTATGCATCATGTTGGATGCTGGATATGATCGATTGGATCATTTGTATGTATTTTGTATATGCATCATGTTGGATGCTTGGACCATGTATCTGTATATGTATCAGGTGGATACATTGTATGATCAAGTAGATCATGTATATTGATGGATACATTGTGTGGATCATGTATCTATGTATCAGATGGATACACTGTGTATGATGATATGTATAAGGTAGATACTTGGTTTGCATCAGATGGATGCATTGCATGATCAGGGTGATCGTGGATGATGAGCTTCTCTAGATGATATGCAGCAGGATGTTGCAGTGATGATGATCAGGATAATCATGTGTACATCAGGATGATGTATGATGAGTATCAGATGATACTTTGTGGCTGTGGATCAGGTTGTGCATATTAGCATGTCTGCGAGATCCGATAGGTCGGAGTTGCGTACCCATAACAGCTTGGGATGCTCTTTCGAGACATTGCTCTGGGAGGATATGTAATTTGTGCCCTGGGAGATCATCAGGTCGGAGTTGTGTACCCGTAACATCCTGAGATGCTCTTGCGAGGTTTTGTCCTATGGCATGTAATTTTCTCCTGGGAGATCTGGATAGGATGAAAAAAGGCCTCAGATGCTTCAGCCAGGTTTTGCCATGACCACATGTAATTTTCTCCTGGGAGATCTGGACAGGATGAAAAAGGCCTCAGATGCTTCAGCCATGTTTTGTGGTGGACCACATGTAATGTGCTCCTAGGAGATCCGACAGGTAGAGCTATGTGCTCGTAATAGCTTGGGATGCTTCAGCTAGGTTTTTTGGTGAGATCACATGTAATGTGCTACTGGGAGATCTGACAGGTACAGCCGTGTGCTCGTAACAGGATGGGATGCTTCAGCCAGGTTTTGTGATAGGTCACATGTAATGTGCTCCTGGGAGATCCTACAGGTAGAGCTGTGTGCTCGTAATAGCCTGGGATGCTGCAGCCAGGTTTTGTGACGCACGTAATAAGTCCTGAGGATTCCATAGTATGGCCAGTGATGATGAAGACCTGCAGGTGGTGGGCCTACATCCAGTATGAAAAAGGACTGGCTCTGTAGAACTTCCTATGACGAGTAGATTTAGAGATTGGTTGAGATAGCAGCAGTAGTGACGATGATGATGACGATGCATCGATGACGATGATCCCGAGAAGAAGACTTGTCTAGCAGATCTGTGTCGAGAAATTCCTTCCTAGTTAAGAGGGACTGTTGATGTATATGTAACTTCGGAATGTATTTCACTTGTGTATTTTATATATATTTATTTTACCCTTATAAGAGATGTGTCATTCCTCTATAAGGAAGTGTCATCATGTGGACTGACAAGTGTCGCAAGTGTGTGTGCTTGCCAATGGGTTATTAGACCACCATGTGTGGGGTTGGCCCTGAAATATATATTATAATGTGGATGTACCTAGCTAGACAAGTCAGCCCCATAAGGTCACTGGGCAAACATGTTAGTATAAATAGAGATTAGGTGATCTCTATTTAGGTCATTCGGAAAAGTAAATCTCTCTCACTCAGAAAGTGGTGCACTAGTGAGGAGGAGGATCATCTGCTACTAGGAGACTATCTCAGTGTATTTTGGTTGTACTTTGGTTGGGCCATTGCTCTCTCTATCTCTGAGGAAGTTGTGGGGTTTTTCACCTTAGGGTTTTCCCCACAGAAACTCTGTGTCTCTTGTCTCTCATGCTTTTGATTCTTATGATGCTTATTGTGATTGTTATGCATTGATATACTGTACATGTTATTCTCTCAGTGAAGATCCTAGAGTATTGTGAATTAATGCTCAAAATTTAACAATAATGTCATCAACATAAACTAGAACAATTAATAAATCGTCACCTTCAGTTTTGATGTATAGATTGCTATCAGCAGTGCCTTTCTTGAATTCTTCTCCTTGTAAATATTTATCCAATCTATAGTACTAGGCTCTTGGTGCTTATTTCAATCCATATAGTGCCTTCTTCAGTTTGCAGACATAATCAGGATTGTCTGTCAGTGAATAACCTTCAGGTTGCTCCATATACACTTCTTCTTCTAGATATCCATTTAGAAAAGTTGATTTAACATCCATATGATAAAATTTGAAATTTTTGTGACAAGCATAAGTAAGAAACATTCTTATAGCTTCCATTCTTGCCACAGATGCAAAAGTCTCATCAAAATGTTGTCCCTCAACTTGTGCATACCCCTTGCAAACCAATATGTATTTAATTCTCACAATTTGTCCTTTCTCATTCATCTTATTCTTAAATACCCATTTGGTACCTATCACATTCTTATTTCCTAGTCTAGGAACAAGTTCCCAAGTATTATTCTTTTCAATCTGATCAAGCTCTTCATTCATGGCTTTTATCCAATCTTCATCTTCACTAGCTTCATAAAAATTCTTGGGTTCTATTATAGATAAAGAGGAAATGTGAGATTGTTTTGTATCTTTGAGTAACTTTCTTCTTGTCTGCACACCTTCATTCTTGTCACCAATGATCTGACTTTCAGGATGATTTTTCCGAATAATTCTTGAAGGAGGTTTTACTAATTCCTGCCGTGAGTCTGCATCTTCATTCTCTGATTCAGATTCTTCCTTTTTTTATTCTTGGTCCTGATCTTCTTCATCTTCAACTATATCCTCTGTACATGATTCATCACTGTTTATCTGAGTGTCTTTTACATGAATCCAATCATCTACCTTAATATCAATGCAGTCAACCATTTTACTGTTTGTAGCATATCCTAGGAAAACACCTTCATCAGCCCTATCATCATATTTGCCAAGATGTTCATCATTATTCTTGATATAACACTTACTCCCAAAGAATTTGAAATGCTTGATTGTAGCAGGTCTCCCAAACCATAATTCATAGGGGATTTTATCACTATTCGGCCTTAAGTGAGCTTTGTTAAGTATATGAACAACTGTATGAATTGCCTCTACCCAAAATCCCTGAGATATATTCTTTTCTTTCATCGTTGATCTTGCCATCTGCTGAACTGATCTATTATGTCTCTCAACCACTCCATTTTGCTGTGGAGTCCCCAGAATTGTATACTCTCTTTTGATAGCCTGTTCATCACAAAATTCCTTGAATGCCTTGAGCTAAACTCTCCTCCTCTATTTGACCTTACTGCTTTCAGTCTTGTTCCTGTTTGATTCTCGGTCAGAGCTTTAAATACTTTGAATTTTTCAAACGCTTCAGATTTCTCTTTCAGAAAAGCAACCCAAGTAAGTCTAGAATAATCATCTATAACCAGCATAAAGTAATTCTCTTTTCCTATACCTTCCTTCCTTGATGGTCCACACAAATCCATATGCACTAACTGAAGAGGTTTATCTGAAGATGGAAAGCTCTTGGATTTGAACTGTGTTCTAGTTAGTTTTCCCATTTGGCAAGGTTTATAGACAACATCATACGATTTTGATATCTTTG
Source organism: Larix kaempferi (assembly GCA_027924585.1). Classification (NCBI taxonomy): domain Eukaryota; kingdom Viridiplantae; phylum Streptophyta; class Pinopsida; order Pinales; family Pinaceae; genus Larix; species Larix kaempferi. The sequence continues at coordinate 3,759,276 of BSBM01000512.1, read as the reverse complement.
GGAAATCTTTCATTGCTCCATTGTTTCTAAGTTTGATTAAATGATCAAAATTTAAATGTCCAAGTCTTCTATGCCATCGCCAGCTCTCATCATACTTGCTTAGATGACATTCCTCCTTTTCTTCTTTCAAGACATAAAGATTGTTTTCTATTCTCATACCTTTGGAAACTAATTGACCTGAGTTTACAGAATTTATCTTACAATATTTAGCAGTGAAAACCACTTCACATCCCCTGTCATAGACCTGACTAACACTAAGAAGATTATGTTTTAAACCATCCACAAACAATACATCTTGAGCTTTCCCTTTTCCATTGCTCAGACTTACCATTCCTTTGCCTCTGATTTTTCCTGGAGCATCATTTCCAAAAGTTACATTTCCTGATTTTTGTTCTCTTAGAGACAAAAACTTACTTTTATCCCCAGTCATGTGTTTGGAGCATCCATTGTCAATATACCATGAGTCCTTCTGTCTTTGAGCAGAAAGCACTAAATCACATTGATTGCTTTCTTTCCTCTTCCACACTTTTCTTTCAGCTGAATAATTCACTCTTGAATCTATTTTGTAGTTCTTCAAATAACATTCTATAGCCTTGTGTCCAAAGTTATGACAAACATAGCATTCTGGCTCATTGTACAGAAGATCAAAAGGTTTGACATTTCTATCATGAATTCCTCTTCTGATTGCTGATAGAGTATGATAGTTTTGATTACTCACTGATTGTTCCACTCTGTGTTGTAGCGTTTGATTCTTACTAAATATTCTTTGTTGAATGTTTCTAGGATTAAATACACAGATTGTAGCTTTGTGACCAAATCTAGAACAACAATAACAGTAAGCATTAAAGAAATTTTGATACTTGGATCTTAGCTGTCCTCTTGGAATTGATTGTCTTGCCACTCTGTATTGTATATCTTCTTCGTGCTTTCTTGACTGTAGAGTATTGTTTTTTGTTCCTGTAGCTATATCCTTTTTATCATTCATTAGATTGTCATTATTGTTGGTTTTATTTGCTTCAGCTTTGATGGAGGTTGCAGACTTTGTGAATTCTGATTTCTTGCTGCTTTGAAAGTTGTTCACCTTAGTTATTTCTTTGTTCCCTGAGTGACTGCTGCTTGAACCTTGTTCATAGCCTAAACCAGATTTAATCAAAGGAGATCTTTGCTTATTCAAGATATTATTTAACTCTTTTGAGGCTTTAATACTTGAACAATTCTGATGATATAAAGTTTGGAATTTTTCTAATTCTTTCTTCATAGTCACCACTTCTTCCTCTAACTTTTCACATCTTCTTTTACTTTCAGCCAGCCGTTGTTTAAGAATGTCTTCTATTTTCTTTGCCTCTTCTAGTTCTATTTTTACCAAAATACAGTCTATACTAGGTTCTTTGTCATTCTTTTCATATTGTATCAACAATTGTTTTTGTTTCCTCTTCTTTAACCTGAGTCTATCAATTTCTTCCAATGCACTAATCAACTCACCTTCCATATCAACTACAACATCTTCATCATTCATGTCACTTTTTGCATATTCAATGTCAATATCTTCTATGGCCACAAGCATAAAATCATTCATTCTATCTTCACAAGATGAATTGCTATCTATATCCTCTAAGGAGACATCATCATTTGCAAACAAACTTTTCTTTTTACTGTATTTCTTAAATTTTTATTTCTCTTCATCATCAGAATTCTGATCTTTTTTCTTGTGAGGACATTTAGAGGAAAAATGACCTATCTTACCACAGTTAAAACATTTAAAAGGCAGCTTGTCTCTATATTTACCTGATCCTTTCTTCAATCTTCTTACAAATTTTTCCTCAATCTCATCTGCTCCAGAATCAATATTCTTATCCACTTTAAAGGAGGCTTCTCTAGTGGTATTTTTATCTTTGCTGATCCTCATTTCGTAGGTAGTTAGAGTTCCTAGGAGTTGATTAATACCCAGATTTTTAAGATCATTTGACTCTTCTATTGCTGAAACTTTGGGGTCAGGCAAAGATCTTAAAATTTTTTGAACTAAGGATGCTTCTTCAATTGTTTCAACGAGGCCCTTCATAGAATTTACAAGTTCTTCAACCCTTAGGAAATATTTACTAATAGTCTCATCCTCATTCATCTTTAGTTGTTCAAATTTCAGCCTGTATGTTTGCAATTTGGCATCTTTTACTTTCTCATTCCCTTCATAGCTATTAATAAGTTTATCCCACATATCTTTAGCAGATTCAAGATGCATCACTTTCACAAACTCAGATTCAGCAAGACCACTTAATATTGCATTCATTCCCTTAGCATTAAAATTGAATTCCATCTTGTCATCTTTGGAAGCAAGAACCATAGGTTTTGTATATCCAGTTTCTACAACTTCCCAAACATCAGCACCTAGGGACATTAAATATGCTCTCATTCTAACTTTCCAAAAGGAAAAATTTGTTCCATCAAACATAGGAGCTTTATTGGTTGAGCCTTCATGGCTTGTCATGTTTAAGCTTTCAGATCTACCTTAGACTAAAGGAACACTGCTATGATACCAATTGTTGAAAGTATTCAAATAGCTGAGAGGGGGGGGTGAATCAGTTATTACTGTGCTTAAACAATTTTACATTCCTTTTCCCTTTTAACTTTGATGAAGTGTGACAATCAATATGATATGAGATGTTCTATGCACATTCCTTTATAGCAGGTATATTGCTATAACATAATTAAATATAAGGCATATAAACAATGTTTAATCACATAAATATGCAGAGGCACTGATTTTCCTGAGGAAACCCATAAATGGAAAAAACCTCTTCTTCTTAGGATGTGTTAAGTCAGTATTTTGTTTCATGTTAAGTCAGTATTTTGTTTCTTCAAGTTTGGTTTGATTTGCACTTTATTTTAAGTTATTCATTTTCTTTAACTTGATTTTTTCCTCCTTAGTAAGTTTTCCTTAGGATTTTTATAAGATTTTGGGCTTGCTTTTGAGTTTTTAGATTTTAAAGCTTTATATTTGTTTTTGATGAGGGGTTTTAAAAGTTCATTATATCAAATAAGAAGCTCATAAATCTTATTCTAACTGAGGACATGTACAAGTTTAATCCTGATAGCCTCAATATCCCATGCAAAATGATATAAAGTTGTTTTAAAGCAACAAAACAGTGTTGAAGTTTTTCTTGTAGCGCTGGAGCTGAAATTCATCAAAGAAGCGCTACAAGAATATCGCGTTTTTCCTGTTGTGAGTTATTGAAGTCAAATGCAGACCGCGAGCTGATGGAGAGGAAGTTTTGAAAACCAAAGGAGGTTTTTGTTCATAAGATACTCATATACAAAAACCTCTCTCAGTTTTGCAAGAGCTATCAAGGATTGAAAGATTTAGTTTAATCTTTGCAGCCTATTTTCTAGGGATTTTAAATATTTAATATTTTCCTGTTTTAGTGTTCATTTTGCGGGGCCGATTCTGATTGAATGGAGATGAATTTTTAAACACCAAGAGAGGTTTTTTTCCATCACGGACCCATTAACAAAAACCTCTCTCCGTTTTTACACAGGTGTCACCAATTGAGAGATATGGAAGCTTCTTTGACACCTACTTTTCCAGAAATTCACCATATTTGCCAGGAATCCGATTTGCTATTTTTAGTTAATTAGTTGAGCTAGTTAGTTAATGTAACTGCTAGGAAGTTTGAATTTCAACCTAATGAAGGGGAAATAGAACCACTTCTTTGTAATTATAAAAGAGGCACAAAGGGACTGAAGAAGGGTTCTGATTTTTGGGGAGCATCAGGAGGTCTGCAGAATCTATTGTATCTTCAGACTTGTTTAAGAGATAAGTATTGTGACTCTTATGAGCATTAGCTGATAAAAGAATGAACATATGACTTTTTCCCCTCCAATTTGTTTGTGTTGGCTTTGTTATTGAGCTTGTTTAGCTTCTTAAATGGTAAATTCATTGCTAGTTAATGTCTGTTTTCTAGTGATGCTTATCCTTTATGTATGAACCTCAGCACATTCTTTCTGTGGGATCTCATGTGATATGTTATACATCTTTATCAGTTTTTGTTTATGAATTAGTTTTTACTTTTCTTATGAATGTATTCCCTGACTATCCTCAAAGTTTATAACCATTAAAATCACACAAAAAACCGTAAACTTTGTTTTATTCATTGAGCTTTACTCTTGAGATTGTGTTAGCTTGTTTCTGTAGCCTTAGAAACAATTTCTGGCACAAACATCTTTGGCGCCATTGCCGGGGACGAAGCTGCAGCATATCTTCCCTGGGATACTCATCAGTTTTACTGGTTTAAGAGGTGGACTTGAACCAACATTTAAAAAAAAAGCCATTTTCACCAAAAGCTGTCACAGTGGCTTCTCAAGGAATTGGAACCAGAAACAGACCTACTTCTCCATTGAAACTGGGTGTGACAGACCCTGAACAGATCTTGAAAACAGCGAGGAAACTCAGAAAGTCTCAATCTTTGCCAGCCTCCTGTGACCCTGACCAGTTGGGTGTATCATTACATTCAGCTGAAACCTTACCTTGGATAAAACCTACCATCCCTGAGAGCACTTTTCACGTTTTTACTAATCCTCAAAGTTTTTTGAAAGCTAAAACTTCTTCTCCTGATAAAATACCTATCTTTCAGCTGAAAGTAGGAAAGAATCCCTTTCAAAAAGGTTCTAGCCAAACTTCTACATCTTTCAAGCTAGTCAGTACCAAAACGGCAGCCCAAAACCCACCCATGGATATGATGGACAGGATGGTTGCAGCTAGATATGCACCATTAGTTTTACCTCATCCTTTACATGCATTGCCTGGAGCTGATTATCAGAAATATATGCCTAGGTTCAATGGACAGGGGGAAATAACTGCTGAGGAACATTGGGAGGCTTTCCTAAGTTATGCTGACAATCAGAACATTGAGATTAAAGATGTGTGGATGAGGGTATTTGTTCAGAGTCTTGATGGGGATGTAAGAAAATGGTTTAGAGACTTGCCTGCTAACTCAATTACTATCATTGAAGAACTCCATGATCTTTTCATGAGACAATGGGGAGACACAAAGGATCACACCTACTATATAACTGAGTTTGGAGCTCTCAGAAGAAAGAAAGATGAGACTGTTGCAGACTTTTCCAAAAGGTTTAATAAGATGTACAGTAGAATTCCAGTAGAAATTAAACCTACAGAAACATCAGCTAAGTTAACTTATGCAAATGCTTTTGATCATCAATTTTCTTTGTTACTGAGAGAAAGAAGACCTATCACCCTGCGGAACATGCAAGATGCAGCTTTGGAGGTAGAGTCTAATTTACTAGCTTCAAACAGACTTAAGAAAGAAACAACCTAGGAGCTTTATGAAAGAAAAGGAAAGAAAGAAGCTGTTACAGCAAGTTCTGCTTCTCAGTCTGCTGAAGCCAAGATAGATGAGATGGCTAAGCTGGTGAAGAATCTTACTGCAAAACTAAATAAGTTAGAACTTGAGAAGAATTCTAGTAAACCTGCTCCAAAAGCTGAAGAAATCCAAACAACCAGAATCAGTTTAGAAGGCAATTTGCTCCTAGATTTATGCCAAGAGAGTGCAGGAATAATGATATCTAGCGAGAAAGGAGAGAGAATGAGGATCAAAAAGTGCCCCCACCTTTTCAAAATAATTTGGTTGATGAAGAAGAAATTGATCAACAGCTGCTCTTTGAAGAAACTGAGACTGATCAGGATATGAATCATATTGGAGATAGATTGCGTACAGGTTTTGTTACTGAAGAAGATTTTCTGAATTCAGAATATTACAATGCTGATATGTTTGAAACGGAAGAGGAGGTAGATTTGGAGAATACTCCTATAACTGCTGCTGTTCATCAGAATGGACCACTTAAGAAGACCCTAAATCTTAGATCAGGTCCAAAACAAGTGGCCCAAGCTCCAAAGAAGAGGGCACTTGTTCCTGCTGCACCTGTTCCTGCTAAACAAATAGCTGATCCTGTTATTGAAAAGAAGCAATCTGCAGAAAAATCAAAGAAGAATGCTGAAGTTGAAGAGGTAAACAAATCTGTCCAGACTTTTAGTTTGGAGAATGAACTGGGGAAATTAAAGATTCCTGTACCTTTCACTGAGTTAATAAAGAATCCATCATATAAGGATACAGTTCTGAAAGTGATGAATATACCCAGTAATCAGCCTGTTTCAGATACAGTTAACTTGCAGGAAGAAAACCCTAGAATTTTCATTGGTTCAGCTCTGGCTGAGAAGACTGAAAATGAGGATGGTGCTTCTCCTCCTTTCTATGTAACTTTGACTGTACACGAGCAAATGATTCATAACTGCCTGTTAGATTCAGGAGCATCCCATAACTTGATGCCAAAAGCTGTAATGGAAGCCCTGGGCCTTAATGTCACCAAACCTTACCATGATTTATATTCCTTTGACTCCCGAGCTGTAAAATGTCTAGGAGTAATAAAAGACATGGTTGTCAACCTTACTCAGTTGCCCATGAAAAGTGTGATAATGGATGTTGTGGTAGCTGACATCACACCAAAATTTGGCTTGCTTCTATCTAGGTCATGGGCTAAGAAGGTTGGGGGAACATTACAGATGGACCTCTCTTATGCCACCATTCCTGTTTTTGGTGGAGAAAATAGGAGACTTTACAGAGAGCTATAGCTTTCTTACATAGTCACAGATGATAAAAACCCCAGCAATCACCCAATGTACTCTGTGGAAAAAGACCTTGGTTCATGCATATTACAGTTTAGTGATGAGGAGAATTCTGCTGGTCTGTTACAAGTGCAAAAAGAACAGCATGTAAAACGCAGCAGAGAAGAGGAAGATGCATTGTGGCAGTTGTACTTTGATGGATCCTCATGCAAAGAAGGTGCTAGAGCTGGAGTTTTACTCATTTCCCCTGGGGGTGAAACAGTGAAGCTCATGTATAAATTGGAGTTTGTTACCACTAACAACACTGCCGAGTATGAAGCTCTGCTACTGGGATTGAAGGCTGCTAAAGATTTGGGAATTCAGCAGATTTCTGCATTTGGCGACTCCGAACTAGTTGTTCAACAGGTGAAGAACAAATATCAAGTAAAGCAGGGTTTGCTGAAAGTATATCGAAATGAGGTATGGGATATGCTTGAAAACTATTTTATAGCATTTAATATCACTTATATTCCAAGGAATCATAATGAGACTGCAGATTCTTTAGCTCTAGCTGCAACACATTTCAGAATCCCTAAAACCACTCAGCTAAAGTATCCTATAGAAGTGAGGTATAGACCATGTGTCCCTGATAATGTGAAGCACTGGAGGGTTTTTGAAGATGACATTGAAATAGAAAAAATTCTTGAGCTTATAGATGAGTTCTCAAATGCTCAAATTGATCAGGAAGAAGATGAAAGGGATGAACAGTTAAATGAGTTTGCTGCAGAAGAGATAGCAGGGCATAAAATCATTGAGTTGAAGAGCAACTTCATTCCAAAGGGTCTAGTACCTCTAGAAAGAATATTTACAAAGTATGATATACCTTCAAAGTCAGTGGTTCAATTTTCAGAAGACAATGTAGAGGACTACAATATTGGTTCAGCAGAACATCCTAAGATGGTAAAAATTTCTAAATCTCTGACAGCTGAACAAAGAAATAGATATATCAAGCTTTTTAAAGAACATGTAGATGTATTTGCTTGGTCTTATCAGGAACTAAGAACTTATGATACAGCAATTATTCAGCACAAGGTCCTTTTGAAGCTTAATGTTAAGCCTTTCCGACAGAAACTAAGAAGGATCAATCTAGCTTTGTTCCCTGTTCAACTGGGGATTCCAGTGATGAAATTCCTTCAGAACTCTCAAGAGGAACCAGATGATATGAAAAGGAGACTATTTGAAATGATAGAGTTACAGCAGAATAGAGAGAAGGTGGATGAAAAAGAACAGCTATACAGAGCCAAGATTAAAAACAGGTTTGATAGGAATATTAAAGAGAACACTTTCATAGAAGGTGAGATGGTTCTAAGATGGGATGCAAGAAAGGAGCAGAAATGTAAGCATGGTAAGTTTGATAATCTTTGGTTTGGCCCTTTTCTGGTATTAAAGGTTTTGGAGAACAATACCTTTATTTTGCAGTCCTTGGAAGGTGAGGAGTTGTCCATCCCTGTTAATGGGTGATTCCTCAAACATTTTTACAGTTTATAAGAGCATTTTCACTGATCATTGTACATACCGGTGAGTGAATCACAATAAGACTCCATAGCCCAATGGATAAGGCACTGGTCTTCAGGTTCTTGAAGCCTCGCAGGGAGGTCTTCATCCCGCAGCTGGAGCCAGATGTTAAGTCAGTATTTTGTTTCATGTTAAGTCAGTATTTTGTTTCTTCAAATTTGGTTTGATTTGCACTTTTGGTTTGATTTGCACTTTATTTTAAGTTATTCATTTTCTTTTACTTGATTTTTTCCTCCTTAGTAAGTTTTCCTTAGGCTTTTTATAAGATTTTGGGCTTGCTTTTGAGTTTTTAGATTTTAAAGCTTTATATTTGTTTTTGATGAGGGGTTTTAAAAGTTCATTATATCAAATAAGAAGCTCATAAATCTTATTCTAAGTGAGGACATGTACAAGTTTAATCCTGATAGCCTCAAGATCCCATGCAAAATGATATAAATTTGTTTTAAAGCAACAAAATAGTGTTGAAGTTTTTCTTGTAGCGCTGGAGCCGAAATTCATCAAAGAAGCGCTACAAGAATATCGCGTTTTTCCTGTTGTGAGTTATTGAAGTCAAATGCAGACCGCGAGATGATGGAGAGGAATTTTTTAAAACCAAAGGAGTTTTTTGTTCATTAGATACTCATATACAAAAACCTCTCTCAGTTTTGCAACAACTATCAAGGATTGAAAGATTCAGTTTAATCTTTGCATCCTAATTTCCAGGGATTTTAAATATTTAATATTTTCCTGTTTTAGTGTTCATTTTGCGGGGCCGATTCTGATTGAATGGAGATGAATCTTTAAAAACCAAGAGAGGTTTTTTTCCATAACGGACCCATTAACAAAAAAATCTCTCATTTTGTACACAGGTGTCACCAATTGAGAGATATGAAAGCTTCTTTGACACCTATTTTTCCAGAAATTCGCCATATTTGCCAGGAATCCGATTTGCTATTTTTAGTTAATTAGTTGAGCTAGTTAGTTAATGTAACTGCTAGGAAGTTTGAATTTCGACCTAATGAAGGGGAAATAGAACCACTTCTTTGTAATTATAAAAGAGGCACAAAGGGACTGAAGAAGGGTTCTGATTTTTGGGGAGCATCAGGAGGTCTGCAGAATCTATTGTATCTTCAGACTTGTTTAAGAGATAAGTATTGTGACTCTTATGAGCATTAGCTGATGAAATAATGAACATATGACTTTTTCCCCTCCAATTTGTTTGTGTTCGCTTTGTTATTGAGCTTGTTTAGCTTCTTAAATGGTAAATTCATTGCTAGTTAATGTCTGTTTTCTGGTGATGCTTATCCTTTATGTATGAACCTCAGCACATTCTTTTTGTGGGATCTCATGTGATATGTTATACATCTTTATCAGTTTTTGTTTATGAATTAGTTTTTACTTTTCTTATGAATGTATTCCCTGACTGTCCTCAAAGTTTATAACCATTAAAATCACACAAAAAACCCTAAACTTTGTTTTATTCATTGAGCTTTACTCTTGAGATTGTGTTAGCTTGTTTCTGTAGCCTTAGAAACAATTTCTGGCACAAACATCTTTGGTGCCGTTGCCGGGGACGAAGCTGAAGCATATCTTCCCTGGGATACTCATCAGTTTTACTGGTTTAAGAGGTGGACTTGAACCAGCATTTTTTAAAAAAGGCTATTTTCACCAAAAGCTGTCACAGTGGCTTCTCAAGGAATTGGAACCAGAAACAGACCTACTTCTCCATTGAAACTAGGTGTAACAGACCCTGAACAGATCTTGAAAATAGTGAGGAAACTCAGAAAATCTCAATCTTTGCCAGCCTCCTGTGACCCTGACCAGTTGGGTGTATCATTACATTCAGTTGAAACCTTACCTTGGATAAAACCTACCATCCCTGAGAGCACTTTTCAGGTTTTTACTAATCCTCAAAGTTTTTTGAAAGCTAAAACTTCTTCTCCTGATAAAATACCTATCTTTTAGTTGAAAGTAGGAAATAATCCCTTTCAAAAAGGTTCTAGCCAAACTTCTACATCTTTCAAGCTAGTCAGTACCAAAATGGTAGCCCAAAACCCACCCATGGATATGATGGACAGGATGGTTGCAGCTAGGTATGCACCATTAGTTTTACCTCAGCCTTTACATGCATTTCCTAGAGGTGATTATCAGAAATATATGCCTAGGTTCAATGGACAGAGGGAAATCACTGCTGAGGAACATTGGGAGGCTTTCTTAAGTTATGCTGACAATCAGAACATTGAGATTAAAGATGTGTGGATGAGGGTATTTGTTCAGAGTCTTGATGGGGATGTAAGAAAATGGTTTAGAGACTTGCCTGCTAACTCAATTACTATCATTGAAGAACTCCATGATCTTTTCATGAGACAATGGGGAGACACAAAGGATCACACCTACTATATAACTGAGTTTGGAGCTCTCAGAAGAAAGAAAGATGAGACTGTTGCAGACTTTTCCAAAAGGTTTAACAAGATGTACAGTAGAATTCCAGTAGAAATTAAACCTAAAGAAACATCAGCTAAGTTAACTTATGCAAATGCTTTTGATCATGAATTTTCTTTGTTACTGAGAGAAAGAAGACCTATCACCCTGCTGAACATGCAAGATGCAGCTTTGGAGGTAGAGTCTAATTTACTAGCTTCAAACAGACTTAAGAAAGAAACAACCCAGGAGCTTTATGAAAGAAAAGGAAAGAAAGAAGCTGTTACAGCAAGTTCTGCTTCTCAGTCTGCTGAAGCCAAGATAGATGAGATGGCTAAGCTGGTGAAGAATCTTACTGCAAAACTAAATAAGTTAGAACTTGAGAAGAATTCTAGTAAACCTGCTCCAGAAGCTGAAGAAATCCAAACAACCAGAATCAGTTTAGAAGGCAGTTTGCTCCTAGATTTATGCCAAGAGAGTGCAGGAATAATGATATCCAGCGAGAAAGGAGGGAGAATGAGGATCAAAAAGTGCCCCCACCTTTTCAAAATAATTTGGTTGATGAAGAAGAAATTGATCAACAGCTGCTCTTTGAAGAAACTGAGACTGATAAGGATATGAATCATATTGGAGATAGATTGCGTACAGGTTTTGTTACTGAAGAAGATTTTCTGAATTCAGAATATTACAATGCTGATATGTTTGAAATGGAAGAGGAGGTAGATTTGGAGAATACTGCTATAACTGCTGCTTTTCATCAGAATGGACCACTTAAGAAGACCCTAAATCTTAGATCAGGTCCAAAACAAGTGGCCCAAGCTCCAAAGAAGAGGGCACTTGTTCCTGCTGCACCTGTTCCTGCTAAACAAATAGTTGATCCTGTTATTGAAAAGAAGCAATCTGCAGAAAAATCAAAGAAGAATGCTGAAGTTGAAGAGGTAAACAAATCTGTCCAGACTTTTAGTTTGGAGAATGAACTGGGGAAATTAAAGATTCCTGTACCTTTCACTGAGTTAATAAAGAATCCATCATATAACGATACAGTTCTGAAAGTGATGAATATACCCAGTAATCAGCCTGTTTCAGATACAGTTAACTTGCAGGAAGAAAACCCTAGAATTTTCATTGGTTCAGCTCTGGCTGAGAAGACTGAAAATGAGGCTGGTGCTTCTCCTCCTTTCTATGTAACTTTGAATGTACACGAGCAAATGATTCATAACTGCCTGTTAGATTCAGGAGCATCCCATAACTTGATGCCAAAAGCTGTAATGGAATCCATGGGCCTTAATGTCACCAAACCTTACCATGATTTATATGCCTTTGACTCCCGAGCTGTAAAATGTCTAGGAGTAATAAAAGACATGGTTGTCAACCTTACTCAGTTGCCCATGAAAAGTGTGATAATGGATGTTGTGGTAGCTGACATCACACCAAAATTTGGCTTGCTTCTATCTAGGTCATGGGCTAAGAAGGTTGGGGGAACATTACAGATGGACCTCTCTTATGCCACCATTCCTGTTTTTGGTGGAGAAAATAGGAGACTTTACAGAGAGCTATAGCTTGCTTACATAGTCACAGATGATAAAAACCCCAGCAATCACCCAATGTACTCTGTGGACAAAGACCTTGGTTCATGCATATTACAGTTTAGTGAAGAGGAGAATTCTGCTGGTCTGTTACAAGTGCAAAAAGAACAACATGTAAAACGCAGCAGAGAAGAGGAAGATGCATTGTGGAAGTTGTACTTTGATGGATCCTCATGCAAAGAAGGTGCTGGAGCTAGAGTTTTACTCATTTCCCCTGGGGGTGAAACAGTGAAGCTCATGTATAAATTGGAGTTTTTTTACCACTAACAACACTGCCGAGTATGAAGCTCTGCTACTGGGATTGAAGGCTGCTAAAGATTTGGGAATTCAGCAGATTTCTGCATTTGGCGACTCCAAACTAGTTGTTCAACAGGTGAAGAACAAATATCAAGTAAAGCAGGGTTTGCTGAAAGTATATCGAAATGAGGTATGGGATATGCTTGAAAACTATTTTATAGCATTTAATATCACTTATATTCCAAGGAATCATAATGAGACTGCAGATTCTTTAGCTCTAGCTGCAACACATTTCAGAATCCCTAAAACCACTCAGCTAAAGTATCCTATAGAAGTGAGGTATAGACCATGTGTCCCTGATAATGTGAAGCACTGGAGGGTTTTTGAAGATGACATTGAAATAAAAAAAATTCTTGAGCTTATAGATGAGTTTTCAAATGCTCAAATTGATCAGGAAGAAGATGAAAGGGATGAACAGTTAAATGAGTTTGCTGCAGAAGAGATAGCAGGGCATAAAATCATTGAGTTGAAGAGCAACTTCATTCCAAAGGGTCTAGTACCTTTAGAAAGAATATTTACAAAGGATGATATACCTTCAAAGTCAGTGGTTCAATTTTCAGAAGACAATGTAGAGGACTACAATATTGGTTCAGCAGAACATCCTAAGATGGTAAAAATTTCTAAATCTCTGACAGCTGAACAAAGAAATAGATATATCAAGCTTTTGAAAGAACATGTAGATGTATTTGCTTGGTCTTATCAGGAACTAAGAACTTATGATACAGCAATTATTCAACACAAGGTCCTTTTGAAGCTTAATGTTAAGCCTTTCCAACAGAAACTAAGAAGGATCAATCCAGCTTTGTTCCCTATTCAACTGGGGATTCCAGTGATGAAATTCCTTCAGAACTCTCAAGAGGAACCAGATGATATGCAAAGGAGACTATTTGAAATGATAGAGTTACAGCAGAATAGAGAGAAGGTGGATGAAAAAGCACAACTATACAGAGCCAAGATTAAAAACAGGTTTGATAGGAATATTAAAGAGAACACTTTCATAGAAGGTGTGATGGTTCTAAGATGGGATGCAAGAAAGGAGCAGAAAGGTAAGCATGGTAAGTTTGATAATCTTTGGTTTGGCCCTTTTCTGGTATCAAAGGTTTTGGAGAAAAATACCTTTATTTTGCAGTCCTTGGAAGGTGAGGAGTTGTCCAGCCCTGTTAATGGGTGATTCCTCAAATATTTTTACAGTTTATAAGAGCATTTTCACTGATCATTGTACATACCGGTGAGTGAATCACAATAAGACTCCATATCCCAATGGATAAGGCACTGGTCTTCAGGTTCTTGAAGCCTCGCAGGGAGGTCTTCATCCTGCAGTTGGAGCCAGATGTTAAGTCAGTATTTTGTTTCATGTTAAGTCAGTATTTTGTTTCTTCAAGTTTGGTTTGATTTGCACTTTATTTTAAGTTATTCATTTTCTTTAACTTGATTTTTTCCTCAGTATGTTTTCCTTAGGCTTTTTATAATATTTTGGGCTTGCTTTTGAGTTTTTAGATTTTAAAGCTTTATATTTGTTTTTGATGAGGGGTTTTAAAAGTTCATTATATCAAATAAGAAGCTCATAAATCTTATTCTAAGTGAGGACATGTACAAGTTTAATCCTGATAGCCTCAAGATCCCATGCAAAATGATATAAATTTGTTTTAAACCAACAAAACAGTGTTGAAGTTTTTCTTGTAGCGCTAGAGCCGAAATTCATCAAAGAAGCGCTACAAGAATATCGCGTTTTTCCTGTTGTGAGTTATTGAAGTCAAATGCAGACCGCGAGCTGATGGAGAGCAATTTTTGAAAACAAAAGGAGTTTTTTGTTCATAAGATACTCATATACAAAAACCTCTCTCATTTTTGCAACAGCTATCTAGGATTGAAAGATTCAGTTTAATCTTTGCAGCCTATTTTGCAGGGATTTTAAATATTTAATATTTTCCTATTTTAGTGTTCATTTTGCGGGGCCGATTCTGATTGAATGGAGATGATTTTTTAAAAACCAAGAGAGGGTTTTGTCCATCACGGAACCATTAACAAAAACCTCTCTCAGTTTTTACACAGGTGTCACCAATTGAGAGATATGGAAGCTTCTTTGACACCTATTTTTCCATAAATTCGCCATATTTGCCAAGAATCCGATTTGCTATTTTTAGTTAATTAGTTGAGCTAGTTAGTTAATGTAACTGCTAGGAAGTTTGAATTTCGACCTAATGAAGGGGAAATAGAACCACTTCTTTGTAATTATAAAAGAGGCACAAAGGGACTGAAGAAGGGTTCTGATTTTTGGGGAGCATCAGGAGGTCTGCAGAATCTATTGTATCTTCAGACTTGTTTAAGAGATAAGTATTGTGACTCTTATGAGCATTAGCTGATGAAATAATGAACATATGACTTTTTCCCCTCCAACTTGTTTGTGTTGGCTTTGTTATTGAGCTTGTTTAGCTTCTTAAATGGTAAATTCATTGCTAGTTAATGTCTGTTTTCTGGTGATGCTTATCCTTTATGTATGAACCTCAGCACATTCTTTTTGTGGGATCTCATGTGATATGTTATACATCTTTATCAGTTTTTGTTTATAAATTAGTTTTTACTTTTCTTATGAATGTATTCCCTGACTGTCCTCAAAGTTTATAACCATTAAAATCACACAAAAAACCCTAAACTTTGTTTTATTCATTGAGCTTTACTCTTGAGATTGTGTTAGCTTGTTTCTGTAGCCTTAGAAATTTTTTTTGGCACAAACATCTTTGGCGCCGTTGCCGGGGACGAAGCTGAAGCATATCTTCCCTGGGATACTCATCAGTTTTACTGGTTTAAGAGGTGGACTTGAACCAACATTTTTTAAAAAAGGCTATTTTCACCAAAAGCTGTCACAGTGGCTTCTCAAGGAATTGGAACCAGAAACATACCTACTTCTCCATTGAAACTGGGTGTGACAGACCCTGAACAGATCTTGAAAACAGCGAGGAAACTCAGAAAGTCTCAATCTTTGCCAGCCTCCTGTGACCCTGACCAGTTGGGTGTATCATTACATTCAGCTGAAACCTTACCTTGGATAAAACCTACCATCCCTGAGAGCACTTTTCAGGTTTTTACTAATCCTCAAAGTTTTTTGAAAGCTAAAACTTCTTCTCCTGATAAAATACCTATCTTTCAGCTGAAAGTAGGAAAGAATCCCTTTCAAAAAGGTTCTATCCAAACTTCTACATCTTTCAAGCTAGTCAGTACCAAAATGGCAGCCCAAAACCCACCCATGGATATGATGGACAGGATGGTTGTAGCTAGGTATGCACCATTAGTTTTACCTCGGCCTTTACATGCATTGCCTGGAGGTGATTATTAGAAATATATGCCTAGGTTCAATGGACAGGGGGAAATCACTGCTGAGGAACATTGGGAGGCTTTCCTAAGTTATGATGACAATCAGAACATTGAGATTAAAGATGTGTGGATGAGGGTATTTGTTCAGAGTCTTGATGGGGATGTAAGAAAATGGTTTAGAGACTTGCCTGCTAACTCAATTACTATCATTGAAGAACTCCATGATCTTTTCATGAGACAATGGGGAGACACAAAGGATCACACCTACTATATAACTGAGTTTGGAGCTCTCAGAAGAAAGAAAGATGAGACTGTTGCAGACTTTTCCAAAAGGTTTAACAAGATGTACAGTAGAATTCTAGTAGAAATTAAACCTACAGAAACATCAGCTAAGTTAACTTATGCAAATGCTTTTGATCATGAATTTTCTTTGTTACTGAAAGAAAGAAGACCTATCACCCTGCTGAACATGCAAGATGCAGCTTTGGAGGTAGAGTCTAATTTACTAGCTTCAAACAAACTTAAGAAAGAAACAGCCCAGGAGCTTTATGAAAAGACTGAAGCAATCTGCAGAAAAATCAAAGAAGAATGCTGAAGTTGAAGAGGTAAACAAATCTGTCCAGACTTTTAGTTTGGAGAATGAACTGGGGAAATTAAAGATTCCTGTACCTTTCACTGAGTTAATAAAGAATCCATCATATAACGATACAGTTCTGAAAGTGATGAATATAGCCAGTAATCATCCTTTTTTAGATACAGTTAACTTGCAGGAAGAAAACCCTAGAATTTTCATTGGTTCAGCTCTGGCTGAGAAGACTGAAAATGAGGCTGGTGCTTCTCCTCCTTTCTATGTAACTTTGACTGTACACGAGCAAATGATTCATAACTGCCTGTTAGATTCAGGAGCATCCCGTAACTTGATGCCAAAATCTATAATGGAAGCCCTGGGCCTTAATGTCACCAAACCTTACCATGATTTATATGCCTTTGACTCCCGAGCTGTAAAATGTCTAGGAGTAATAAAAGACATGGTTGTCAACCTTACTCAGTTGCCCATGAAAAGTGTGATAATGGATGTTGTGGTAGCTGACATCACACCAAAATTTGGCTTGCTTCTATCTAGGTCATGGGCTAAGAAGGTTGGGGGAACATTACAGATGGACCTCTCTTATGCCACCATTCCTGTTTTTGGTGGAGAAAATAGGAGACTTTACAGAGAGCTACAGCTTGCTTACATAGTCACAGATGATAAAAACCCCAGCAATCACCCAATGTACTCTGTGGACAAAGACCTTGGTTCATGCATATTACAGTTTAGTGAAGAGGAGAATTCTGCTGGTCTGTTACAAGTGCAAAAAGAACAGCATGTAAAACGCAGCAGAGAAGAGGAAGATGCATTGTGGCAGTTGTAATTTGATGGATCCTCATGCAAAGAAGGTGCTGGAGCTGGAGTTTTACTCATTTCCCCGGGGGGTGAAACAGTGAAGATCATGTATAAATTGGAGTTTGTTACCACTAACAACACTGCCGAGTATGAAGCTCTGCTACTGGGATTGAAGGCTGCTAAAGATTTGGGAATTCAGCAGATTTCTGCATTTGGCGACTCCGAACTAGTTGTTCAACAGGTGAAGAACAAATATCAAGTAAAGCAGGGTTTGCTGAAAGTATATCGAAATGAGGTATGGGATATGCTTGAAAACTATTTTATAGCATTTAAGATCACTTATATTCCAAGGAATCATAATGAGACTGCAGATTCTTTAGCTCTAGCTGCAACACATTTCAGAATCCCTAAAACCACTCAGCTAAAGTATCCTATAGAAGTGAGGTATAGACCATGTGTCCCTGATAATGTGAAGCACTGGAGGGTTTTTGAAGATGACATTGAAATAAAAAAAATTCTTGAGCTTATAGATGAGTTTTCAAATGCTCAAATTGATCAGGAAGAAGATGAAAGGGATGAACAGTTAAATGAGTTTGCTGCAGAAGAGATAGCAGGGCATAAAATGATTGAGTTGAAGAGCAACTTCATTCCAAAGGGTCTAGTACCTTTAGAAAGAATATTTACAAAGGATGATATACCTTCAAAGTCAGTGGTTCAATTTTCAGAAGACAATGTAGAGGACTACAATATTGGTTCAGCAGAACATCCTAAGATGGTAAAAATTTCTAAATCTCTGAAAGCTGAACAAAGAAATAGATATATCAAGCTTTTGAAAGAACATGTAGATGTATTTTCTTGGTCTTATCAGGAACTAAGAACTTATGATACAGCAATTATTCAGCACAAGGTCCTTTTGAAGCTTAATGTTAAGCCTTTCCGACAGAAACTAAGAAGGATCAATCCAGCTTTGTTCCCTGTTCAACTGGGGATTCCAGTGATGAAATTCCTTCAGAAATCTCAAGAGGAACCGGATGATATGCAAAGGAGACTATTTGAAATGATAGAGTTACAGCAGAATAGAGAGAAGGTGGATGAAAAAGCACAGCTATACAGAGCCAAGATTAAAAACAGGTTTGATAGGAATATTAATGAGAACACTTTCATAGAAGGTGAGATGGTTCTAAGATGGGATGCAAGAAAGGAGCAGAAAGGTAAGCATGGTAAGTTTGATAATCTTTGGTTTGGCCCTTTTCTGGTATCAAAGATTTTGGAGAACAATACCTTTATTTTGTAGTCCTTGGAAGGTGAGGAGTTGTCCAGCCCTGTTAATGGGTGATTCCTCAAACATTTTTACAGTTTATAAGATCATTTTCACTGATCATTGTACATACTGGTGAGTGAATCACAATAAGACTCCATAGCCCAATGGATAAGGCATTGGTCTTCAGGTTCTTGAAGCCTCGCAGGGAGGTCTTCATCCCACAGCTGGAGCCAGATGTTAAGTCAGTATTTTGTTTCATGTTAAGTCAGTATTTTGTTTCTTCAAATTTGGTTTGATTTGCACTTTATTTTAAGTTATTCATTTTCTTTAACTTGATTTTTTCCTCAGTAAGTTTTCCTTAGGCTTTTTATAAGATTTTGGGCTTGCTTTTGAGTTTTTAGATTTTAAAGCTTTATATTTGTTTTTGATGAGGGGTTTTAAAAGTTCATTATATCAAATAAGAAGCTCATAAATCTTATTCTAAGTGAGGACATGTACAAGTTTAATCCTGATAGCCTCAAGATCCCATGCAAAATGATATAAAGTTGTTTTAAAGCAACAAAACAGTGTTGAAGTTTTTCTTGCAGCGCTGGAGCCGAAATTCATCAAAGAAGCGCTACAAGAATATAGCGTTTTTCCTGTTGTGAGTTATTGAAGTCAAATGAAGACCGCTAGCTGATGGAGAGGAATTTTTAAAAACCAAAGGAGGTTTTTGTTCATAAGATACTCATATACAAAAACCTCTCTCAGTTTTGCAACAGCTATCAAGGATTGAAAGGTTCAGTTTAATCTTTGCAGCCTATTTTCCAGGGATTTTAAATATTTAATATTTTCCTGTTTTAGTGGTCATTTTGCGGGGCCGATTCTGATTGAATGGAGATGAATTTTTAAAAACAAAGAGAGGTTTTTGTCCATCACGGACCAATTAACAAAAAATTCTCTCAGTGTTTACACAGGTGTCATCAATTGAGAGATATGGAAGCTTCTTTGACACCTATTTTTCCAGAAATTCGCCATATTTGCCAGGAATCCGATTTGTTATTTTTAGTTAATTAGTTGAGCTAGTTAGTTAATGTAACTACTAGGAAGTTTGAATTTAGACCTAATGAAGGGGAAATAGAACCACTTCTTTGTAATTATAAAAGAGGCACAAAGGGACTGAAGAAGGGTTCTGATTTTTGGGGAGCATCAGGAGGTCTGCAGAATCTATTGTATCTTCAGACTTGTTTAAGAGATAAGTATTGTGACTCTTATGAGCATTAGATGATGAAATAATGAACATATGACTTTTTCCCCTCCAATTTGTTTGTGTTGGCTTTGTTATTGAGCTTGTTTAGCTTCTTAAATGGTAAATTCATTGCTAGTTAATGTCTGTTTTCTGGTGATGCTTATCCTTTATGTATGAACCTCAACACATTCTTTCTGTGGGATCTCATGTGATATGTTATACATCTTTATCAGTTTTTGTTTATGAATTAGTTTTTACTTTTCTTATGAATGTATTCCCTAACTGTCCTCAAAGTTTATAACCATTAAAATCACACAAAAAACCCTATACTTTGTTTTATTCATTGAGCTTTACTCTTGAGATTGTGTTAGCTTGTTTCTGTAGCCTTAGAAACAATTTCTGGCACAAACAGGATTAAAGGAAAGCTCCAACTTCTCTTTACATTCTATTTTATCTGAGCTACAACCCAGATGAGGCTGCTACCACTGTTTCTTCTGCACCAACTGAATGGAAGCTACAACTCCCAAATGTACAAGCACCAACTTGCAAATAAAACTTTACAGTCTTCCCTTGCTCCTTCCTACCACCCTATGTAAGAAACATTTTAGTCAATTATATTACACTGGTTCAGATATATCAGTACATACCTTTTTTATTTTGTTCTGTGCTGCTACAGCTAGAGTTTCTGGGCATGTTGTTCTTCATTAAATTGAGCCATACATTTTTGTTCTCATTTTCTTCGAATCACAGCTTCATCAGCAACCACTCCTCTTCATCCTCTCGATTCTCAGTCTGATTTTGTTCTCATCAATTGTTTTGTATAGATGCTGATGTTATATGCCTCGATATCTTTAACTTCCAGATATACCAATTCTAAAACTGAAACTGTCTTTTTAACTCCCAATTCGAAAATTTAACTGTCTCTTTGAATTCCAGAATTTACACGCTGTAACTGATATTTGCACTGTCTCTTTGAATTCCAAAATTTACATGTTGTAACTGACTAATTAAATAAATAAAAAATGTTTGTGAGTTGCAGATTGTCTGAGTCACGGCTGTTTGAGTCACGACCATCTGATTCTTAGCCGTCTAAGTTGCAGCTGTCTCAGTCATGCCCGTTTGAGTCTCAGCCGTCGGATTCACGGCTGTTTGAGTCGCAGCCGTATGATTTGCAGCCATCTGAGTTGCTTCCGTCTGAGTCACAGCTTTCCTGAGTCGCAGCTATCTGAGTCACAGCCGTCTGAGTCGCAACCATCTGAGTTGCAGCCGTCTGAGTCACAGCTATCTGAGTTGCAGCCGTCTAACAACATTCTTTTCTTGTATTTTAAACTCAGTCGCAGCTTTAGTAAACTGAAGTTGGTATGGTCTGATTCACCCGCCTTCTCTACTTTCCAACCATCAATGACAAATGAAATAAAGTGCCAACATTATGTTGTGACTCTGACGTTTCCTTTGTATGGCAAGTTTGGGACACATGTCCTCTGGATATTTTGGTTTGGGTATTTTTCTTGTCGGGCCTGTTGTTAGCATTTATTTCTTGCCTTTGTCCCTAGGTAGAGAGGAACATGTTTTGTCCTCTTGTTGTTCTTTCAACCTTCTATTTCCAAGCTTTGGCAGGGTTGTGTGTGTTTTTTCTTTTGGAGAAATCTCATGGTACATTCTGTTTTGTTTTCCCTACCCTAGTAGGTTTGGTTTTGGAAACTATAGTATTGGATAGCATTGTGTTATACCTGTTAATATGGATATTGAAAGCATTTAAAGAGGACCTCTCTGAGTAATTAATTGCATCCAATACTAGTATTCAGGACTTCTGAATTCATTTGAAATAGATGTGTGACTATTTGGAAGGTTTGTATGAAGCAGTTCATCAATTGGTTTCATTTTTTTTTTTTTAGATAATCGTTTGGATCAAATTGAATAGTCTTCACGCCAAATCGATGACAATATGGAAGATCGCTTCAATGGTATGTAAGAAGTTATTAGTGCCTATGATAATAAGCTAAATGAAATAGCCAATGTTGTGTCAAAGTATGAAGATTTAATCAGAGGGAAGTTTTCTAAAAATGATGAAAATTCTAATTTAAAGAATGGTGATGGTAATTCAGTGCTACAACCAGTTCATATTCCCTCTATCTCAATGGAAAAAGATGGGATGGAAGGTGTGCAATTAAACCTTGTTGTTGATAGTGAGAAAGATAAAGAAAATTCTAGTGATGCTTAGGATGATGATATTGATAAAGAAGATGATGCCAATGTAGATAATGATCAAGATGATGATACTTATAAAGAAGATGATGTAGATGTAGATAATGCTCAAGATGATGATACTGATAAAGAAGATGATACAAATCTAAATATGGATGAAGACTCTTATAATGTTGAGGCTGTAAATGATGATGATGTTTTGGTAGATGTCGTGAATGGTTCAAAAAATGACGAATATGAAGATGATGTTCTCTATGTTGAGCAGGGAGCAGGCATTGATTTCAATAATTATCATTTGTCTTAAATGAACTCATTTTACATATTTCTAGTAGGACAATATGTGAAAATCTAAAGCAATATAGGGATTTTTATATTTTGGAATAGCAATTCCTCCTTAAGGATGTCTGTAAATAGTTGTTTCATTTTGCAAGTTAATGAATATGAACCTATGAACAATAATAGAGGATTTTTTGTATGGTTCTGCTGAATTTTTTCAACCTTTTAACAATATAAACATAACCCTTCGCAGGTCGGCCATCAATTAGCATAACCATATTAAATAATAAGTTGGTTGATATACACCAATTGGAGACATTGTTTAAGGTGAGGAAATGAACAATAATATCATTGATCGATGTATATCAACCATATTATTATTTAATATGGTTATGCTAGTAATAATTTAATAATATATTTATATTTTTAAAAAACTAAGTTCTTTTCTTCACTTAAAAGGATTTTCATTTTTTATAAAAAATATTTCTTTATAACAGTTGTCAACATAATGAAAATGTACATCAAGGAGATGCTTCCTCAAAGAATCATGAAAGTGCTTATACCTCCAAGTAAGTAGACCACCATTTTCCAAGTGCATACAAGCTTCAAGTGACCAATCAAATATGCTCCAATGACATAGGTGAGGATCCCCTTGTTGGTTGTGGAGCCTGATCTCTAGTCTCATAGATGATGATTTAGCCTTGTTTGAACCCCAGGTTTGGTTATGATTCTGACATGATCCCCAGGGGGTCCAAGGGAGTGGTTGCACTCCCCCGGCTGGGGGGCACGAGGGCCAGCGAGCCCCCAAGGAAACGTTTTGGGGTTGTTTTCGCCACCATTTTTCGGGCCCATGGTTTTGGGTAACCCGTGGTATTTTTCCATTGTATTTCCCTTATAAAAGAAAGAAATTGTAATACGGCTAGGGTTGATGTATTAGGTTTTATGCATTGTAAAGATCTCTGGGATCGGAAGAGAGACTGTGAAACATTGAAGAGGAAGTGCAACGGTTGTGCTGTAGGTTGTATCCCTTCACTTTGCTGGACGCTATAATAATAAGGACTCGCAACTTCAGTGTCGACATAGCCCAAGTTGGGTGAACCATGATATATCTGTGTCTCTCTTGTAATGTGTATGTGTGATTATATTTGGATTTCTGTTTATTGTTATTGCTCTGCGATCCTGTTTTTCTAACAATTGGTATCAGAGCCAAAGGCATTTGGTAGATAAACCCACAGGAAGCTAGGGTTTTTGGTTCGAGTGGGAGAAATGGCAGAAGAAGGAAAGTTTAAGGTTGAGAATTTTAATGGCCAAAACGTTCAGTTACGGAAGATACAAATGGAGAACTATCTGTACCAGAAGGATCCATTCCTACCATTGGGAGGAAGAGCAAAGCAGCTGGTGGCTATGAAGGATGAAGAATGGGAGGTTCTTGACAGAAAGGCTCACGGAACAATACGGTTGAGCCTAGATTCATTGGTGGCTTTCAATATCTCAAAAGAAACGACAACGGAGGGTTTGATGAGTGCACTGGGTAAGCTGTATGAAAAACCCTTGGCCTCCAACAAGATATTTCTAATGAAGCATTTGTTTAATATGAAGATGTCTGAAGGTGGATCTGTTACTGATCATTGAAATGATTTTAATACGGTTACAAATCAACTAAGTTATATAAGTGTGAACTTCGATGATGAGGTTTGGGCTCTTCAAATCTTGTGTTCATTTCCAGAAAGCTTGAATAGCTTGGTCATGGCTGTAAGTAACTCTATCTCTGGTTCAAACACCTTGAAATTCGATGATGTTATTGGTGTTATTCTTAGCGAGGAAATGCAAAGAAAAAACACAGGTGAGACATCAGGTAATGCATTGACCATGGAGAGTAGGGGAAGACAAAAGGAGGGAGGAAAGAGCCAAGGAAATTGCAGCAACTCTAAAAAGGGAAGATCCAAGTCCATACTGGGAAAGATAGAGTGTTGGAACTATGGAAAGAAAGGACATCTGAAGAAAGACTGCAGATCTCTAAAGAAGAAAGGAGATGTAGAGAAGGAAACTACCTAGGAAGCAAATGTAGCAGGTGATGTGTTACAAGATGCTTTGATTCTTGCATTAGATAATACTAGTGATTATTGGGTAGTAGATTCAGGGGCTTCATGTCATGCTACACCCCATAGGAAATATTTTCATGATTATGTTCCAGGCGATTTTGGACATGTTTTATTGGGTGATGATGAGCCATGTAAAATTGTTGGAATGGGTAAGGTATGGATAAAAGTTAAGAATGGAACTGATTGGCTGTTGAAAGATGTAAGGCATATTCCTGCTATGAAAAGAAATTTGATCTCAACATGGCAGTTGGGAGATGGCGGCTATCTATCTACATTTGGAGAAAAGTGGTGGAAGATCACTAAAGGATCAATGGTGATAGCAAAAGGAGACAGGGTAGGTACATTGTATTTATGTCCTCATAATACTAACTATTCTATCTCTTTAGCTACCATATGAACATATACAGCATTGTGGCACCATAGGCTTGGCCACATGAGTGAGAAGGGGATGCAGATTCTCCACTCAAGGAAGTTGCTACAAGATTTGAAGCAGGTAAGTTTGGAAGTCTGTGAAAACTGTGTTTATGGAAAACAGAAGAGAGTCAGATTTCTTAGGGTTGGGAAACAGAAGAAGAATGAAAGGTAGAGCTTGTGCATACAGATGTATGGGGATCGGCTCAGGTAAAATCTCTTGGTGGCTCTCATCATTATGTTGCATTTATTGATGATGCAACTAGGAAAACTTGGGTTTATTGCATTAGACATAAATATGATGTGTTTACTACCTTTAAGAAGTGGAAAGCTTTGGTTGAGAATGAGACAGGAAAAAGGTTGAAGTGTCTCAGATCTAATAATGGAGGTGAGTACTGCGGCAAGGAGTTTGATAGTTACTGTTCATACCATGGGATTCGTAGAGAGAAGATAGTCCCAGGAACACCACAAGAAAATGGTGTGTCAGAAAAGACGAACAGAACGATCATGGAGCGTGCAAGGTGTATGAGACTACATGCAGGATTTCCCTTACAGTTTTGGGCGGATGCTGTAAATGCTGTTGTTTACTTAATAAACAGAGGACCTTCAAGTGATTTGGATGGTGGTATTCCAAAGGAGGCATGGACAGATAAAAAGGTAAACTACTCATTTCTGAGAACTTTTGGTTGTGAAGCATTTGTCCATATTGATAAAGATAATAGAACAAAGCTTGAAGCTAAATCCAAGAAATGTACCTTTATTGGATATGGGGTTGATGAATTTGGTTATCACTTATGGGATTATGAAAATAACAAAATCATTAGGAGTAGAGATGTGATATTCAATGAAAAGGTCATGGATAAATATCAGTTGCAAAGAAAGAAATAGGAAAAAGAAAACACAGAGTACGTAGTGCTTGATGAAATTAAAGAAAATGAAGTTCCGAAGGTGCCATAAAATTAAGAACAACAACAAATACCTGAAAATCCTGTAAGTGTAAGAAGATCTACCAGGTTAAGTAGACTCCTTGAACGATACTCTCCTTTAATGTATTATTTATTGATGACTGATTCTGGTGAACTAGAATGTTATGAAGAAGCAATGCAGGTGGAAACTAGAAAGAAGTGGGAGCAAGGCATGAATGAGGAGATGGACTCATTGGTAGGAAACCAGACTTGGGATTTGGTTCAGTTTCATGTTGGTAAAAGAGCATTGCAGAACAAATGGATTTACAGGTTGAAGGAAGAAGAAGGAGGTAAGAAGCGGTACAAGGCGAGACTTGTTGTAAAGGGGTTTGCACAGAAGAAAGGTATAGATTTTGATGAAATATTTTCTCCTTTTGTTAAGATGACTTCAATTAGGACTATTTTAAGTTTGGTGGTGGTAGAAGATTTGCATCTTGAACAGTTAGATGTAAAAACAACTTTTCTCCATGGGGATTTGGAGGAAGAGATATATATGCAGTAGCCACAAGGGTATGAGGTCAAAGATAAGGAGAACTTGATATGTAGGTTGAAAAAGAGTTTGTATGGCTTAAAGCAAGCTCCAAGGCAGTGGTATTTAAAATTTAGCAAGTTTATGACAGAACAGGGTTATAGTAGATGTCATTATGACCACTGTGTTTATTTCAAGAAGCTAGACAATGAAAGATATATTATCTTATTATTGTATGTGGATGACATGCTTGTTGCAGGGTCTAACATTCAGGATATAAATGTGCTCAAAAGGAAGCTAGCTAATTCATTTGCGATGAAGGATTTGGGTGCTGCAAAGCAAATCCTTAGTATGAGAATAACGAGAGACAACAAAAATCGCAAATTGAAATTGTCTCAAAGTGAGTACATACAGAAGGTGTTGGAGAGGTTCAGAATGCAGAATGCAAAACTTGTAAATACTTTGGCCAACCATTTCAATCTAAGTAAGGAAATGTGTCACAAGACACAGGAAGAGACAGATTACATGTCCAAGATTCCCTATCAATCAGCAGTTGGCAGCTTGATGTATGCCATGGTGTGCATAAGACTAGATATTGCACAAGCAGTGGGAGTTGTGAGCAAATATATGAACAATCCAGGTAAAGAACATTTGAAGGAAATACAGTGGATTCTCAGGTATTTGAGAGGTACTACCACTCATACATTATGTTTTGGAGGTTCAGACACTGTTCTACAGAGATATGTTGATGCAGATATGGCAGGTGATAAGGATAGCAGGAGGAGCACCATAGGGTATGTGTTTACTGTAGGTGGAACAACAGTAAGTTGGATTTCGAAACTGCAGAAGGTTGTTGCACTTTCAACAATAGAAGAAGAGTATGTTGCTATTACAGAGGCTAGTAAAGAGATGATTTGGTTGCAGAGGTTTATGGAGGAATTGAGTAAAAAGTAGAAGGATAGCAGGTTGTATAGTGATAGCCAGAGTGCCATTCATCTTACAAAGAACTCAACATTCCATTCCAGGACTAAACATATATATCTCAAGTACCATTTCATACACTCTGTTCTGGAAGATGAACTGTTGAAGTTGGAAAAGATACACACTAGCCAGAATCCTGCAGACATGTTCACAAGGTAGTGACCAGAGAGAAACTGATTTCCTGCTCGGTTTCAGTTGGCCTTCTAGCATGAAGGTGAAGATGAGAAAGTTGCCAAGTCCAAGGTCCAGCAAGTACAACAACGATGGAGTTGTTGTGATTAGTCTCCAAGTGGGAGATTGTTGGTTGTGGAGCCTGATCTCCAGTCTCATAGATGATAATTCAACCGTGTTTGAACCCTAGGTTTGGTTATGATCCTGGAAGGATCCCTAAGGGGTCCGGGGGAGTGGTTGCACTCCCCTGGCTGGGGGGCACGGGGCCAGCGGGTCCCTGAGGAAAAGTTTTGGGGCTATTTTCGCCACCATTTTTCGGGAACATGGTTTTGGGTATCCCATGGTATTTTCCCATTGTATTTCCCTTATAAAAGAAAGACATTGTAATATGGCTAGGGTTGATGTATTAGGTTTTATGCATTGTAAAGATCTCTGAGATCAGAAGATAGACTGTGAAACAATGAAGAGGAAGTGCAGCGGTTGTGCTGTAGGATGTATCCCTTCACTTTGCTGGATGGTATAATAATAAGGACTGGAAACTTCAGTGTGGACGTAGCCCAAGTTGGGTGAACCACGATATATCTGTGTCTCTCTTGTAAGTGTATGTGTGATTATATTTGCATTTCTGTTTATTGTTATTGCTCTGCGATCCTGTTTTTCTAACACCCCTATCCTATAATGATGCTTCAAAAGGATGTAATATGCATCAAAATAATCAGCAATGTGTTCTTTCATCCAGGAAGTGAATGAAGAACCTCCACTAAAATCTGAACCAAGTAGGGAACAAGGAAAACAATAAGCCTTCAAGGGGCTCACAGAAGTACCATTTGTGCATCCATGAACATGTGTATCATCATGAAATAACAAAGGATGTTGCTTCCAATAATAATTTGCTCCATTCATATATTTCTTCACCCTAGTAGTGGATGAAGTTCCTCCAATATCAATTGAACTAGGTAGAGAGCAAGGAAAATCATGAGTCTTAAAGTGACTCAAGTGAACATCATAATTGCATCCATGTAGATGTGTTCCATCATAAGGTAACAAGGAATGCTGCTGCAAATTCAAATAAGAAGTGGCTCCAATAATTCCATCATATAAAGGAGAGATAGGAGTCTCATGCTCCTCATGTGGCACCATCAAAAATAAACCTTTCACCCATACTTCATTAGGATGAATGCTGCAAAATATGGAAGTGTAGGATGTAGGAAAATGAACCAACTCATCCAATTGATTAGAAAGTATAGAAGTTCCCTCATGTGAATGCTCCATAATGGTAGGATCATGCAAATCCATCAAAATTGCATAACTTTCCCCATAGTTTGGCTCGAAGGTAGTGGAATCAACTTCTTCAAAAAGTGTGTAACCATTTCCAAGAGGAAACTCAAGTTCCTCTTCCACCACATCAAGTGCTTGGATCTCATCAAGCTCATCTTCAAACACATCAATCACATGAAAATTTCCATGTTTCTCATGATATACCATGTCATGAGTGTGAAAATCCTCACAACCGATCTAAGAGCTGATGTATACATCGTAAGAAATATTTTAAGCAGGAAAATAAAAGAAGAGTGGACAATGTAGTGTAAAAGAGCAGCAAAATTATGATACAACAGAACTCAGATAGAAGTAGAATAACATCACACTCGCTAATTCATTAATCATAATATGAACAATAAATAATACAATGGTGGAGAGGATTCGAATGCCAAGGTGAAAATTTGAATTATCCTGCATGGGCATGGCTTATCTACACTAGGAGTCATCATCATCATCAGTGGAGTGTCAACAATACACCACTAGGAGTCCTCATCATCAGATCAATGGAGTCATCAATGCACAAGTAATGGTCAACTGGGTGTCAAACTGAGTCTAACTGAGTGTGGTAGGTGTAACTGGCACATGGGAGCACTAATGTAGTGAAGTAGGCTTAGTGGAGAGTGCATGGGGAGCTATTTGGAGTCAAAATAGGCAATCTAGTCTCACTGGTGGTCCAACAGAGTGTTTCAGTTAGTTAACAAGTCAATCAATCCTAAAATCAAGGAGAGATCCACAAATAAATCAACTAGCTAAAGTGTAACTGAGTGGTAGGTGAAGAAGGGTGCCTTTCACATGTGGTAGGTGAAAGGAGGGCACATCACTGACTAGGAGGGATGGAACTTAGCAGAAACAGGCTCCCGGGGCTAGTAAACTAAGCTCTATGTGCTTGGAGACACCAAACTGATGACTGTGATGCATGCAATTGCATGACTGCATGCAAAAATGCATGCATGACTGAAATGCAAAATAATGAAAATGCTGGTAGGACTAGGATGGAGTATAGGATTATCCTAACAATGAGAATCCTTCATGCAACCTACCATCTGAAAATTTGAAACATAGGAGGAAAAACAAGTACATTGCAACCTTTCAAGAAGTTTCTCATTTTTATCTTTGATTTTATGAATATCCTCATCATTCTTCAAGTATGCATCATGTAAAAATTCATTAAATTCAACCAAATTATCTCTATCAAAAAGAAAAGACATGAAATTACCTTTGATGTTGCACATTTCTTTCTGAATTTTCTCCATGTCTTCAAGGAATGATGGATCCTTCAATGAAGAAACCTTCCAACAAGAATTTGACACTAATGCTTGAGTGTCATGGAGTATGCTAAGGATCTCTTGGATCTTCTTTTCATTCATATTCAAGGACCCTTAAAGAAAATGAGGTTCTTGCAAATGAACCTCCTCATCTTCTTCCTTCTTACTTGGACCAACTTCATGAATCTCAAGTGGTGATGGGGAAGTTGATCTTGTTTCTTCTTCAACTACTACAAGGTCTTCATTTTCATGCTTAAGGGAATTTTGGCTTGTAGAAATACGGTCAAAAGTGAGCTCTATGTCACCAAGATAGAGGTGTGAGTACCCATCAGTAGGTACTCCTTCATAGTTCAAGCATCCATCAGTAGATGCTCCTTGATTCATGTCCAAGGTAGAATGTGTCTTGAAATGATCTTCAATATTTTCAATAGGATCTTCTTCAAGTTCATGGGATGTATATTCATCTTTATCCTTCAAGCAATCTGATGTAATTTTCCCCTTGGTTTCCTTAATATCAACTCATTTGGAATCTATTTTTGAAGAGAACCCAAGAATTCTCTTCAAGAGGGAAATACCTGCATTCCCCGAAGCTTCTGATTTTTCATAGCTCTTTTCACTCACACACATATGATTTTCTCTCCAAGGTATTTTATAAGAAGGGCATAAACCTTTCTTCACTAACTCCACATCTTTATTTTTGGGCTTATTTGCAAACACCCAATCAGAAAAGTCTTCAAAAGAAAGGGCCTTTATTCTACTTCTTTTATACAAATCAAGATATGCCCGATATTGTTGGGGCAAGGTTTTATATGTTGCTATTCCTCTTTGTAACTCATTCATAGAATTATCCTTTGGTAGTGTGACATACTCATGTTTATCATACATAGGGTCATAATAATAATCTTCATTCCTCCTGAAATTTTAAGAAGTGTTGCATGATGGCAACTCTTCCTCATACAATCCACATTCTCCTTCATATTGTTCACAATAATCTACATATTCCTCATAAGAATTGTACTCATAGGATTCATCATAATAGTAAGACATGGATGCAACTTATTCTTCAATGACATGTGATATTAATTCACAAGTGCAAGGACCATGCTTTGATACCACTGTAATGTCCCTATTTTGAAATGATTTAAAATGGTGAAATTTTCATCTTTTTCCACTAGTTCGACCCTTGACTAGTCTTGGGTTCTTGACCTCCAAATGGCTCCAAATGATCCCAAATTGTCTCAGAAGGTGTATGAATGGTTTTAGTACATAAATATGCTGTTCAAGGATGATTTAGTGTCAACAATAGGCTTCTGAAACTCTCCTTTAAGTTCTGGCCAAAGTAGGGAATTTGACTAGCAATTTCTCTTTGACTAGTATTGGCCTCTTGGTCTCCAAATGACTCCAAATAATCCCAAATATTCAGAGAAGGTGTATTAATGATATTAGAACTTGATTGTGATGTTAAGGGATGATGTATTACCATCAAAATACTTTTGAAAACCCCTTTAATATTCTGTCCAAGATAGGATTTTTTACTAGCAATTTGGGGTTCAAATCCCGCCAGGGTAAAATGTTGAATATGGCTCTCCAAAAGCTTCCAAACCCACTCGAATTTCTGAACAAAGGAAGACGATGCCTAAGGGACAATATTAAGGTCTCATGTGCATCATTATTCAGTCTTTGAATTCTGTTATAACCCTCTCCCAACAACTACAAAATCACTAGTTTCGACCTTGGGGGAAATGGCATTAAATCTTATTCAAATGGTATAAAACTTAGCAAGATGACTCCAAATGCTTAAGTACTGAAAATGGAACTTGTGAAAATCATTAATGATAGTCCATTAATCATAAATACATAAGAGAAATTCTCTTCCATTCAAATTCATCAATAATTCATTGCTATACATCAAGATAGTGGGGAAATGGGGCATTAGAATCTCCCCCAAAGAGAAAAATAGCTCACCAAATGTTAAATTTTGAGCATTAATTCACAATACTCTAGGATATTTACTAAGAAAATAACATATACAGTCTATCAATGCATAACAATCACAATAAGCATGACAAGCATCACAAGAATCAAAAGCATGAGAGACAAGAGACACAGAGTTTCTGTGGGGAAAACCCTAAGGTGAAAAACCCCACAACTTCCTCAGAGATAGAGAGAGAAATGGATCAACCAAATTACAACCAAAATACACTGAGATAGTCTCCTAGTAGCAGATGATTCTCCTCCTCACTAGTGTGCCACTTTCTGGGTGAGAGAAGTGTGAGTTTCCGAATGATCAAAATAGAGATCTCCCGATCTCTATTTATACTAACCTGTTTTCCCAGTGACCTTATGGGGCCGACTTGTCTAGCTAGGTACATCCACAATATAATATATATTTCAGGTCCGACCCCACACATGGTGGTCTAATAACCCATTGCCAAGTACACACACTTGCGACACTTGTCAATACACATGACGACACTTCCTTATAGAGAAATAACACATCTCTTAGAAGGGTACAATAAATATATATGAAATATATAGATGAAATACATTTTGAAGTTACATATACATCAACACTCCCTCTTAACTATGAAGGTATTTCTCAACATAGTTCTGCTAGACAAGTCTTCTTCTTGGGATCATCGCAATCGATGCATCGTCATCATCATCGTCACTGCTACTGCTATCTCAACCAATATCTGACTCTACTCGTCATAGGAAGTTCTATAGAGCCAGTCCTTTTTCATACTGGATTTAGGCCCACCACCTGTAGGTCTTCGTCATCACTGGCCATACTATGGAAATCTCATGACTGATTACATGCGTCACAAAACCTTAAAAGAGTCTCTTGACCAGCAAGAACCCTAAAGAGCATCTGAGGACTTTTTCATCCTATCCAGATCTCCAAGACTGATTACATGTGACCCCACCACAAAACCTCGAAAGAGAATCCCATGACTGATTACGAGCACAAGGCTCAACCTATCGGATCTCCCAGGGCACAAATTACATGTGGTCACAACAAAACCTCGAAAGAGCATCCCAGGACTGATTACGAGCACAAGGCTCAACCTATCGGATCTCCCAGGGCACAAATTACATGTGGTCATGGCAAAACCTTGAAAGAGCATCCCAGGACTGATTACGAGCACACGGCTCAACCTATCGGATTTCCCAGGGCACAAATTACATGCCATAGGACAAAACCTCGAAAGAGCATCTACCAGATATCCCAGGGCATAGATTAAATGCCATAGGAAAAACCTTGAAAGACTATCTGCAGATCTCCCAGGGAACAAATTATATTTCCTCCCAAGCAAAACCTCGAAAGAGCATTTTCCAGATATCCCAGGGTACAAATTACATGCCATAGGCAAAACCTTGAACGACTATTTGCAAATCTCCCAGGGCACAAATTACATGCTTATCTGCACAACCTGTTCCACGGCCACAGAGTATCAACCTAATACTCACCATACATCATCCTGATGTACACATGATCATCCTGATCATCATCACTGCAACATCCTGCTGCATGTCATCTGGAGCCACATCCTGAAGCTCGTCATCCATTATCATCCTAATCATACAATGCATCTACCTGATGCATACCAAGTATCTTCCTGATACATATCATCATACATGATCCACCTGATCATACAATGTATCCTGCCTGATACAAATACATGATACATATCAACATACATGATCTACCTGATCATATAATGTATCCATCTGATACATATACAGATACATGGTTCAAGCATCCAACATGATGCATATACAAAATACATACAAATGATCCAACCGATCATATCCAGCATCCAACATGATGCGTACATACATATAAATGTTCCAATTGATCATATCCAACATCCAACATGATGCGTACATACATATACATATAAATGATCCAACTGATCATATCCAACATCCAACATGATGCATATACAGAGCAGTAACTGGAGCATCGTCCTGATGCTCGTCATCCATTGCTTACATCCACAGCCATGTGAAGGATCCTCCTTCCAACATGCTTGGAATGGCTTCTGCAAATGTGTCCATCACTTCTTCCTCGAAGTGTCATGAATTTGAAGAACACCAAGCCTCTCCATGAAGTACTTGAACTTCACCCTGGCTAGTGGTTTCATCAGCACATCTGCAATCTACTCGTCCATCGCAACGTACAGGAGCTTCAGGAGCTCCTCTCCGCACCATATCCTTGATATAGTGATATTTGATCTCTATGTGTTTCGACCTGTCATGAAACATTGGATTCTCGGACAACTTCACACAACTCTGGTTATCACAAAAGATACTAGTAGCATCCAACAGGAGATCAAATAACTCAGACAGTAGCTTCCGTAGCCATACTGCCTCACAACTAGCTGAACAGGCTGCAACATACTCTGCCTCAGCTATACTTAGTGCTACACAAGACTGCTTCCTGCTAAACCAAGAGATCACACCTGACCCCATACTGAAGCAACATCTAGATGTGTTCTTCCTATCTGCAGCACTGCCAGCCCAATTTGAATCAACATAATCCTGCAGGTTAAACTTTTGATTCGCTTCATACTTGAGCCCATAATCCATTGTACCCTTCAGGTACCTCAGAATATGCTTTACAGCAACCAGGTGAACACTCCTCAGATCCGTCAGGAACTGGCTCAATGTGTTCACCTCAAAGAAAATATCTGGTCTTGTGTTCGTTAGGTACATCAAGGACCCAATCATCTGACGATACATAGAGACATCAATCGGCTCAGATGAAGCATCACAAAGAAGATTCAGATTCGATTCCATAGGTGTGGCCATGGCCTTGCAATCCATCATCTCGAATCTCTTCAGGATATCTACTGTGTACTTCCCTTGACCAAGGAAGATCCCACCTGCACTCTGCCATACCTCCATACCTAGGAAATAATGCATCATTCCCAAATCTTTCATATCGAACTCGGCAGCCAGCTTCCTCTTAGTATCTACAATCAATCTGTCATCTCCTGTTACAAATAGGTCATCCACATACAGGAGTAGAATCACAGGATTCCCTTCCTCAACCTTGTAGTAAAGGTTGGAATCCACTTTACTCTTGGTAAAGCCCAAACTAGATAGGAAATTGTCCATCCTACCATACCAAGTTCTGGGAGCTTGCTTGAAACCATACAAGGCTTTCTTCAATCTGTACACATATGACTCCCTATCATGTATTTCGAAATCGAGTGGCTGCTCCACATATACTTCCTCTTCAACTACACCATTCAGGAAAGTAGTCTTGACATCCATCTGATGTATTTTCCATTTCATTGCTGCAGCCAGGGCAAGTACTGTTCTAATGGAAGTATACCTAGCTACAGGTGCAAAATTTTCTTCATAATCTATTCCCTCTTTCTGAGAGAAGCCACGAGCTACAAATCTTGCTTTGTATTTTTCTATGCTGCCATCTGCAGCATGCTTGATTTTGTAGATCCATTTGGAAGTCACAACAGAATTCTCTTTAGGTCTTGGGACAACATCCCAAACATCATTCTTCATTATTGATTGGTATTCCTCGACCATGGCATCTTTCCATTCTTTCTTTTCCACTGCTTCTTCATAACTAGAAGGTTCTTTGTTCATAATGTCATAGAGTAAAGCAACATAGCTGCTATGTGATCTGGTTCTCTTCTTTGCTTTGTGATCTTCTTCTGGAATGCCAAATCTTTTGCATCTTGAATGAGCTCTCTAGCCCATGCAGGTTTCCTCTTGTGAGAGTTATCCTCATGAGGTGGATCTACAAGTTCTTGTGGATCTTCAAACTCATGAACAACTTCTGGAATTGCTTCAGTCATGGTAGTGTCTTGAAATCTAGTTTCCTTAGGTTCTTCATAAACTTCGATAGGAGCCTTCCTTGATTTGATGAATGCCGAGTTTTCATCAAATGTTACATCCCTGCTGACATCAATCTTCTTGAACCCTGGAAAGTATATTCTGTAAGCCTTCGAGCTTTCACTATAACCCACAAAGATACCCTTCTTTCCTGAAGGATCTAGTTTGGTCCTCTTTTCCTTTGGGACATGAGTGTATACTGGAAAGCCAAATATTCTGAGATGGCTGACTTCAGGTTTCTTACCAGAAAAGACCTCTTCTGGAGTATTCTTGTCCAATACCTTGTGGGGTGTTCTGTTCTGCACATATACAACTGTTCTAGCTGCTTCTCCCCATAGAGTCATAGGTAGATCCTGGTCATGCAACATTTCCCTTGCTGCTTCCATGATTGTTCTATTCTTCCTTTCTGCAACTCCATTCTGTTGAGGATTATAAGGAGCAATCAACTCCCTCTTAATCCCTGAATCACTGCAAAGCTTCTTGAAGTCACCTGAGGTGAATTCTCCACCATTGTCGGATCTGAATGTTTTGATCTTCTTGTCAGTTTGATTCTCCATCAAGGTTTTGAATTCCTTGAACTTATCAAACACCTCATCTTTGTTCTTCAAGAAGTATACCCAAGTCTTCCTAGAGAAATCATCAATAAATGAGACATAGTGAACATGCCCACTTAGAGATCTGGATGACATAGGACCACATACATCTGAGTGGATGATTTCCAGGATATCCTTTGCCTTGCTTTCACTACTTGAGAAATCCTTCCTAATGTCCTTACCTTTTGCACATCCTTTGCAAACACCTTCATGTTTGGTCTTGATTTCAGGAAGACCCTCTACATCCTTGCTTGTAATTGGAAGTGCCCTATAGTGCATATGAGCAAGTCTTCTATGCCAAAGTTCACTTGGCTGCATGGATTCATGCACCATGTCATGTTCAGGTTGTCCCTTCAATTTATACAAACCTCCCTCTTGCTCTCCAATCACTACTGCATCATCTATGGTCTTTCCCTTTGGCCACATTAGGACTTGGCCATCCACAAATGAAACCCTAATACCTTTTGCATCCAATGCAGAGATGGAGATTAAGTTCTTCTTGAGCCCAGGTACATAAAGGACTTCTTTCATCTTCAAAGATTTCCCAGAATCTAGGTTGTAGGAGGATTCACCACTTCCTTTGATTGGGTATTGATAATCATCTCCAAGTTTCACCTTATGGGGTGATTCATGTTCAGACAGATTTACAAAAGATTCTTTAAACCCAGTCATGTGTTTGGAAGCCCCACTGTTAATCAACCAATCATTACAACCATGGGAGATAGTACCTGTGAGAGCAGAAATTAGAACATACTCTTCTTCACTTGATGAGTCATCATCACTATCAATTTCTTCCCTAGCCTTCTTCTTGGGTGGTTCATCATCTTCAGTAGCATGAGCATGATATCTTTTCCTACTGCCCTTCTTCTTCTTGGTGTTGTTGTTCCTTTTGTTCTTGGGACAATCTGAAGCAAAATGACCTTTCTCATTACATGTGAAGCAGCTGAGATCTTTCTTATCTTTATGTTGATGATGGTGTGATAATTTCCTATTATGAGATGATTCCTTCTTGGACTTGCCTTTCCTAGCATGTGCTGTGAGAGCTTGATCTTCGTTTCCCATCTTTTCTTCTTGGGCCACAAGCCTAGCTTCTTCTTGAGAGCATTCTTCCCGCAATCTGTTGAAGGAGATCAACTTCTTCCTTGCACAAATTCCTTGAATAAAGAAATCCCATGACCTAGGTAGGCCATTTAGAGTGGTCATCACCACTTCACCATTCTCCACCATTTCATCCACTGCTTCTAGTTGTTCCTTGATCTGGGAGACCCTTGAAAAATAAGATTGAATAGTTTCTCCATTCTGAAACTTTACTCCTTTCAATTGGTTCCGTAGATTCATCTTCCGATTTATGTTCTTCCCTTCAAATAGCTTGGTCAAAGAGTCAAACATCTCCTTGGGTGTCTTTAGAGAAGACACATGGGGTATGAGATGGTCTTTGATAGAATCAACAATGATTCTCTTTGCCTTGACCAAGTTCTTCTTATGCAATACTTTAGCCTCTTCATCCTCTGGGATAGGGATGTCTTCTTTTACATATGAGTCCAACTCATTCTCTTCCAAGATTAACCCAATCCTATACTTCCAAGCTCGGAAGTTATCAACCCCTTCAAGCTTATCCTCAAGCCTGGTGTGGTGAGACATCTTAAAGAGTACTTCAAATGGAAATAGAGAAGATTTAGGTCTTACCACTTGAAATGCTGAAAACTGGATTTGGTCCCGGATTAGGGTTTGTTGGAAAAACCCTAAAAATTTAAAATGTGAATTTCAACTTTCTGAAAGGATAGAAAGATGTGCCATGATGAGCTGATCAGCCTGGTGTATTCAGAATTTGAGATCAGCAAAGCTTTACCCTTCAGATTTGCCTTTTTGTCCTCCAGGGTTCACTTGAATTAGGGTTTGAGTATCTTGGAGATATACCCAGCCAAAAATCTCGATCCAAAGCTCTAAAATTCGATTTTTGCAAGGAGCTTCTAGCTACGTCTTCAGATTTCAAAAATTTTGATATTTGTGGAAACCCTAATTTTTAGGGCCAAATCTAAAAATGCTCAGAATTGAATTCTGATTGGACAAATAGATTCTGCTTGATGAGTGGAGTCAATCTACTATACTGCTTTTCCAAAAACTGTGGAGAGAAACCCAATAAACAAGAAACTCAAGTTTCTGTCACTGCAAAATGTCTTCTTCTCAGGTTAGCTCTAATACCATGTTAAATTTTGAGCATTAATTCACAATACTCTAGGATCTTTACTGAGAGAATAAAATATATAGTATATCAATGCATAACAATCACAATAAGCATGACAAGCATCACAAGAATCAAAAGCATGAGAGACAAGAGATACAGAGTTTCTGTGGGGAAAACCCTAAGGTGAAAAACCCCACAACTTCCTCAGAGATAGAGAGAGCAATGGCTCAACCAAAGTACAACCAAAATACACTGAGATAGTCTCCTAGTAGCAGATGATCCTCCTCCTCACTAGTGTGCCACTTTCTGAGTGAGAGAAGTGTGAGTTTTCGAATGATCAAAATATAGATCTCCCGATCTCTATTTATACTAACCTGTTTTCCCAGTGACCTTATGGGGACGACTTGTCTAGCTAGGTACATTGACAATATAATATATATTTCAGGGCCGACCCCACACATGGTGGTCTAATAACCCGTCGCCAAGTACACACACTTGTGACACTTGTCAATACACATGATGACACTTCCTTATCGAGGAATAACACATCTCTTATAAGGGTACAATAAATATATATGAAATATATAGATGAAATACATTCCGAAATTACATATACATCAACACCAAAAGCGCCCTTCTTCAAGGACCAAGAATATGAAAAGAGAACTGGAAATGGTTGGAGGAATGAGCTGCACCAGAAGAAACCACGAGTTTTCATGTAGCTTAAACCTGCAAATAAAGACTCCATTAAAGCTCCAAATGAAAGGTCTGAATGGCCTTTCCAATTACCAACTAGGATGGGAATATTTCACCCTCGAAATTGGTGCTAAGGAAAGTAGAGTATCACTCCACTATCTCTCCTCTCCCAAATGCAAAATTCAAATTCTAAAAATGATCAAAATCCATTCTTCTTCCTCATTACATCCTTTTATTAACTTCATGAGGCCTCATAAGGTCTAATTTCCCTTCATGGGATTCGTCCAGCTCATCTTTGTGGTTTAGTAACTCATATGACACTTGTCTTGCATCCTCATTCTCCAAATCTTTCCCCAAGTAGAATGGCTGCCTCTAACTCCCTAATGCACCCTCTCAGTGGCTATATTTAGCCCTAACATGTCAGATTTGTCATAGTCTGCAATCAGGTCTGAATATGTCATAGAATCTTTATCATTAGTTGTCATAGAGTATAGGGAATCGCTTTCTAAGTGGCACACATTGTCGTCCTAACCTATTCCTCTCCCCATGGGAGTTACTCCTCTTCACCAATTCGACTTCCTTAGCTCATGAACTGCCATATGAAACCTCACCATCCTCCAAATATGTTTCCTTACCGATAGATTCAAATTGGATGAAGCACATGCCAAGTGTGTGGAGGGAATCTAGCCACCTAAGGAATCCATAAGTCTGCAATTGTCTTCATGACCCAATGCCACATTATTTTCTCAACATTTATTATTTATATGACCCATTTTAATGTGAATATGGTAAACCGATGTTATTTTGGGTCCTATAGCTCCTTCACTCCAACTTTTAATGCTTCCACCCCCAACCTAGGAAACTACTAATTTTTCCTCCTTGGCAATTAGTTGACCCTTAACATCAATTTGACAAACTCTCATGAATATGGCCAATGGACTTAGTCCATTGTGACCCAATGCAAAATTTGGGACATGACAAAATCCAAATAACAATAGGACATGACAACAACCCTTTAACAATGAAGTAATGCAGTTCCTAGCATATGTTGTAGACGCACTGGATTTGACTGAAATCAACCTGAGATGTGGTAAAACACTACAGGGTCCCCATTATCAACATAATAAAGAAGCCACATATTCCGAGTGAACTGCATCTCCAGAACATCAGCACCGTGAAGTAATACCCAAAATACCAGAAAATAATCCTCTCGGTCCTCCATTTCCCGAAAAGCTGAAACAAAACCATAAAGAGGAAGAAGAAAAAATCATACTGAATGAATTGAAACACTTAAATATACAAATCCCACTCTTACAGGAAATTAGAGACGTCCCAATCTGTAACAAATTCATAAAAGAAAATTGCTTGAAGAAACCTAGGCGGAGGAAAAGGGATCCCCGAACCATAAATGTAATAGGCCAGCTAGCAGACCTTATGTTGGGGATTTCTGTGAACCCAAAGTACCTTGACCTAGGGAGCTTGATTGTTAGTGTAACCATAAACAAAAAACCGATTTCAAGCAGCCTAATCGACTTAGGAGCTGCAATAAATGTTATGAAAAAGGATACAATGCTATCCCTAGGCCTCCAACCCTTTCTGAGACTGGCGAGCATGATGCTACAAATAGCTGGCACATCCAATGTTAAGCCGGAAGGTATCCTTGAGGATGTAATCATCAACATTGAGTCTTGGGAATATCCAGCAGACTTCATAGTCATTGAAGTCAAAAGCAAACTAAGTGGATACCCACTCATTTTTGGGATGCCATGGCTGGCAACAGCAGATGCCTATATAGGTTGTTGATCTGGGGATATGAAAATTACTAGTGGACAAACAAGGAAGAATATCACAATATACCCACCAGCGAAACGTTCTATAGACACAGAACATCAAAATTGGATGGATGATTACGATGACATGGATGACCAAAACATGCAACGAGCCCTCAGCATAAGAACTGCTTGAAACCTAAAAGCTAAAGATGAAGATGCTTATTTAGATAATTTTATTCAAAATATGTATCCTAATCATGATATGCTTGAAGACATATTTGTAACAGGTCAACAACAGGAAAAGATACA
This sequence comes from Larix kaempferi, assembly GCA_027924585.1. NCBI lineage: Eukaryota > Viridiplantae > Streptophyta > Pinopsida > Pinales > Pinaceae > Larix > Larix kaempferi. The sequence goes on along the minus strand of BSBM01000512.1, from coordinate 3,718,035 downwards.
CTCTCAAAGCAACACTGACAAAATGTGGAAGCAGGTATTTTGCGTTGAAGAACAACTTCCACAGGTAAAAATCGTGGAAATATTTCCTAGGAAGACAATCAATTTTAATGCACATCTGGAGGAAGAACAAGAACATAAATTAAGAAAAGTACTCTTAGAAAATAGTAGATATTTTGCATGGACCTACGTAGATATGAGAGGGATACACCTAGATATTTTCAAACATTACATTTACATCAAATAGGGTGCTATTCCGATAAGACAACCCCAAAGAAGGATGAATCCAACATTAAAAGATATAGTTAAGCAAGAGCTGCAAAATTTTCTGGACACGGGTTTCATTTATCCAATCTCAGACAGTGAGTAAAACTCACCCTTAGTGATAGTCCCGAAGAAGGGAGGAAAGTGGCGAATATATGTAGACTATAGGGAACTTAACAAGGAAACCAAAAGATATCACTTTCCTCTACCATTCATTGATCAGGTGTTGGATACTCTGGCTGGAAACAAGTTTTTTTCATTTCTGGATGGATTCAGTGGTTATAACAAATCCAAATCCACTCGGCTGACCAGGATAAAAGAACATTCACCTGCCCATGGGGCACATATGCATACAGATTACTCCCCTTTGGAATTTGTAATGCTCCAACAACCTTTCAAAGGGCCATTTTGAGTATATTCTCCAAGTTTATCAATGACTAGATGGAAGTCTACATGGACGACTTCACACCGTATGCACAAAATTTTAATCAAGCGCTACAACATTTAGAATTGGTCCTAAATAAATGCATCGAAATGAGTATATGCCTCATCAATGATAAATGTTGAATGCTAATGCAAGAAGGGATAGTCTTGGGACACCGGAGATCCCAAAGAGGAATTGAGGTAGATCAAGCAAAAGTCTCTGTTATTAAAACACTACCTCCACCAGGAAAATAGAGAGATGTCCATAGTTTCCTAGGACAAACGGGCTACTACAAAATATTTATACAGGGTTTCAACAAAATTGTTGCACCTATCTTTTCCCTCTTAACAAAAGATACATAATTTATATGGACATAGCACTGGATGACAACATTTAACCACCTTAAAGAAAAAACAACAACTACCCAAGTTCTCCAAGGACCAAACTGGAGACTACCATTTCACATCCATTCATATGCACCAGACAAGGCTATTGGAGTAGTCCTCGGGTAGAAAGAAGAGAAAAAACCATATGCAATCTACTACATCAACAAAAACTTGGCAGGGGAACAAATGAACTATACGGTAACAAAGAAGGAATTTTTGGTTGTTGTACATGCCATAAACAAGTTTAGACACTACATCACAGGGTACCCAGTAGTTGTTCACATAGATCATTCTACAATCATATAACTAATGAATAAACCTAACACAAGTGCTATATTTATTAGATGGTTGCTTCTCTTACAAGAATTCGACTTAACAATCCTTGACAAGCCAGGCAAACATAACATGGTAGCAGATTTTATGTCCAGGATAAACCATGTACAGGATAGTGGATTGGTAAATGATCACTTCCCCAATGAACACCTCTTTCCAATATCGACACAAACCCCATGGTTTTCCGATATAGAAAACTACTTGGTATTAGGTACGTGCCCACCTCATTATAACTACAAAGAAAAGTGTGGAATCCCGAGGCAAAGTGCAACCTATACTTGGATACAAGGAATTCTTTTTAAACAAGGGCCAGGCCATACATTAAGAAGATGCATCCGAGAAGATGAATTCCATGACATACTCCACGCCACTTACAATGAGCCTTGTGGAGGCCATTATGTAGCGAAGAGAACAACTTATAAAATTCTGCAGACTAGATACTACTGGCTAACACTACACAAAGAATCCCATGAGTATGTGTCACGTTGTGATGACTACCAACAAATGGGAAACCCTACACAAAGAGAAGATATGCCTCTACACCCTCAAGTTTTTCTAGAACAATTTGAAAAATGGGTGTTTGAATTCTTCGTCCCATTCAATCCACCTTCCAATCAGAAAAACTACATTCTAGTTTGTACGGACTACCTAACTAAATGGGATGAAGTTGTAGCACTTGTAGTAGCCAATGAAACAAATGTAGCAAAGTTCTTCATAGAACAGATATTCCATAGATTTGGAGTTCCCAGAGAATTAGTTTCTGATCAGGGAAAACAATTTACATCAAACCTCATTGAGGACTTACTCAAAAGAAATAAAGTAAAGCACCGGAGGTCCTCCTCTTACCATCCACAAGCCAATGGACAAGTTGAATTAACCAAAAGAGAAATTGAGAAGATTCTAATAAAGACAGTTCAATTGCATAAAAGGGATTGGGAAAACCGGCTAAATGAAGCAATCCGGGCTTATAACACAACTTGGAAAACAACATGTTTTACACCCTATGAGCTAGTATATGGAAAAAGAGTGATGCTCCCTATTGAAATTGAAATCAAGACATTTAGAATAGCAACCCAGTTAAACATGCAACTTTCAGCAATCCAAGAAGAACGTATGCTCCAATTAAACGAACTGGATGAGCACCACCAACAAGATCTGTCTCACACTGAAATCATTTAGCAACAAAGGAAGCAATGGCACGACAAGAATATAAAGGAAAAGAAGTTCACAGAAGGATATTGGGAATTTTTATATGATTCAAGATTTTAGATATTCCAAGGGAAACTTACAACTTGATGGCTGGGACCATACATCATTGATACAATCTACGAAAATGGAGCGATCGGGATCAAAACCATAGACCAAATAGAATTTCCAATGATGGCAAATGGGCACAGGCTCAAATTATATAGGAAACCATAGTCCAAGGAGGAATTCACTAAAAATATTTGTCATAAAATATGATGCTAATAGAGGACGTCAACGTCCTCCAATCAAACTGAAAATTATTCTAAGAAAAAAGAAAGAAAAAAAGGAAGAAAAAAAAGAAAAAAGAGAAGAAGAAACACAGAAAATATCATTACAAAATAAAACAACACTACAAAAATAAAAGTAAGCAGAAGGGAATATCACGCAACAACAAATATCAAGCGAGCCAGCACATAAAAAAACAATTCATACAAGCAAAAGAAACCATCAAGCGAGCGAACTGCCATGCACAAGCAAATATCAAGTGAGCCAGCACAAGATTCAAGAAGCAAATTCATCCAAGCAAAAGCAAACATCAAGAGAGGCAGCATAAAAATTAAGAATCAAATTTAGCCAAGCAAAAGCAAACATCAAGCGATCCAACACAAAAATGAAGAAGCAAAAATTAATCCAAGCAAAAAAAAAATCAAGCAAGGTAGCAAGATAACATCATAGAAGTGCAACTACGGATATGCCAAATAAAACTGCAGACAAAGATATAACCAACTACGGAAACCTGGGTTCGTGTGAAAACATCCACATCAGCAACAAAAGTATGCTAAGCATAAGAGGTAATCACTAAATTATTTGTTTGCATTTTCAATCAAATCATTCTCCCTACAAAGGAATAATTCGTAGCCGAGGACAACTTTTCAATAAAATCGACAGCACGGTTCAGAGTATCCATACTGGATAATGATGGTTGACCACAAGTAACCATACTGCGTAATGATGGCTGACCACATCCAAGTCATGAAATGATGACCTCCGTATCCCGTTATATCCTTTGTTATCAAAGCACCGACATGGTGTAAAATGTTGGGAGTGAATACAGAAATAGAAAATGAGACAGAGTGGGATAAGTAAGCATATCTAACTGGAAGATACAAGCTTTCTTAGAAAAGGAAAGACATAGTAGGAAGGACTCGGTACTCAGCCAACAAACTAGCGATCAAATCCAAGTAAGCAAGTAAGTCATTCGGTCCGCCACCCCCAAGATTTGTGGTTTTATGTTGTTCAACAATTTCAGAAAATGACAAAAGGGTTTAAGAAAAGTGAACCAGATGACCATTCCTCAATCTATGAAAAACCCGAGGCACTGTTGATACTCCGCACAGCGGGATGGATGCCATTTATCACTGGGATAAGAGGCTATGACACTGAAGTAGCTCTTGAATTTTCCCAAAACTTGAAGCATTTAAAGGAAGATTTGTATGTTACAAGGGTGAAGGGGCTGTGCATCCATGTAAATGAAGAAACCATTGTAGTGTACATAGGCATGCCCACGGGGATACATTAGGGGAAAGACGACAAGGAATCCAATATTAGTGCAAAACTATCTTTCTTTGGGCAGGGTGAGTGCTATGAAGAGTACAAGAATGGCATAAAAAGAGATACCATGCCAAGACCGTGGGATGAAGTGGACATCGCCATCCTCAAATACATTACCTGCACGGGGAGGCTCAGCTATATACCAACCTACCATTCTAGGATACTTGACCTCTTAAGGTACAAAAGGGAGATAAAACCCAATAAAAATATCATCATACCCTTCTACCTATTACAATCCCTTTGGGATATGAGTAGGGAGGTAAGGCAAGGAAAAAGGGATGCATTAGCTCATCATGGGATAATCAAGCTAATTATTTGTGAAGAATTGAAGACCCAAATATCTGAACTCTCCTGGGAAGAATTCGTCCATATATCTGCAGAAGATGTCCAGAGGATGAGGGGTATGCCAAACATGGACGCAACCCCCATCTCGGAACAGAAAGAGTAAAAATCAACCACCCCTTCAGGGGTCAACAGGAAAATCGAATTAGACATCGATGACAATGAGGTTGTAGCTGAGACTTTGGTTAAAATAAAACATTCTAGAGATGCCTCCTGTCAAAATCCTACAGGGACATTGTGCGGGTTCACGCAGTAGAGCATGTTGATGTATATGTAACTTTGGAATGTATTTCACATATATGTATATTGTATTCCTATAGAGATGTTATTATTCCTCTATATGGAAGTGTCGTCATTTATATTCAAAGTGTCTTAACTTATACTTGATGGGTTATTAGACCACCTTGTTGGGGTCGGCCCTATATAAGTCATGTGAGTCAAAGGGTTATTAGACCACCCTATTCGGGGTCGGCCATGTGTGTCAAAGGGTTATTAGACCACCCTAGTGGGGGTCGGCCTAGTCAGCATTATGTTAAGTGGTTAAGTTGAGGCCGACCTAGTTGAGTAAAGGTCAAGTCAAGTTAGTGTATAAATAGAGAGTGTGTCTATCTCATTTTACACATTCTATTCTCTCACTCACACTGTGGAGAGTGGCGCGTTTGTGGAAGAGGAGGCTCTGCTGCTAGGAGAAGACTATCTCTTGTATTCTGGTTGTATCATTGCTCTATCTATCTCTGAGGAAGTTATTGGGGTTTTTCACCTTTATGGTTTTCCCCAAGTAAACTTGGTGTCTCTTCTGTGCTTGCATTATTGTGTCCATGAATGACATGCTGTATATTTTCTGTACATGTTGTTCTCTCAGTTAAGATCCTAGATTAGATTGAAGTAAATTCTGAAAATTTAACATGGTATCAGAGCTAGCCTGAAAGAAGGCATGATATGGCATGTATGACACTTGTTGCACTTACGATGTTAGGGCTTGATATAGCAAAAACCAGTCATCGTAGAACTTTCACTATAAATCTGTTTTGGTGAATTTTTCGGATCTAAAACCTTTACAGGTCGAAATTAAATCCCCATGTACCTTGTTTCCAAAGGACAACCTCTAATTCGTTGTACTTTGTGATTTATGATCTTTACAACATAGGGTTTCTGCCTCTTCCAGATCTGAGTCAAAATCAGGTGACCTTGGGAAAAAGGTCATAACTTGGGCTAGTAAGATCCAAATGAAATTTAGTAAAAAGTGGCAGATAGTACACACACTGTACTATCTCAGAAAATGTTTACAGAGGCCGAGGTTGAACCAGTGACACGTGGCACTCCGTACAAGTTCGCTCTCCTGTATTATCCCATAAACAGATCACGTTGCGACACTTGGCATAAATCTGTCTCAGAGATTCCAATTGAGGTCAGACTTGTCGGGATGGAAAGATAATAGGTCGGGCTATCTCAAAAAATATTTTCAGAGGCCGAAGTTGAAATAGTGACACGTGGCATGCCGTACAATTTTGCCCTCCTGTATTATCCCATAAACAGGTCACGTTGCGACAATTGGCATAACTCTCTCTCAGAGAATCCAATTGAGGTCAGACCTGTCAGGATGGAAAGATAACAGGTCGGGCTATCTCAGAAAACGTTTTCAGACCCTGAGGATCGAAGAGTTCAGAGTTACACTAGAAACAATCAGGTACATATTTTTGTCAAAACAGAATTATTTTTTAGTACCTTCATTCATGGCTTCCGGAATTTAGGGCTTCGGAGAAAGTTGGAATTTTTGTAATCGGAGACCACGGATGAATGATACTAATAAAAATATAAATTTAGAGGCCAAGATCAGAATTTTTGGTTGGGCAAAAGGCCAGGCTTGATCAGACCCTAGTTCGGGACTTTGATAAGAAAAGTGGAAAATTAGGGCTTCTGGAAAAATGGGAATTTTTGAAATCTATGACCACGGCTGGAAGCTCCTCAGAAAAATAGAAGCTTAGAGCTTTGGATCAAACCTTTTGATTGGGAAAAAGAGTGGGTTTCATCAAACCCCAGTTCAGGGTCACGTCCAGTGAATCCAGAAGTTTTAAAGGAAAAATTGAGGAGTGAAACTTTGCAGTTTTCAAATTCTGAATATACCAGCTTGATCAGCTCATCAAGGCGCATATTTCTATCCTTTCGAAAGTTTGAAATTCAAAGTTTGAATTTTTGGGGTTTCTCTGGAAAACCCATACCCAACTCCAGGTCCAGTTCTTGCAAATCAAGTGGATTGGGTTAATCCTAGAAGAGGATGGATTGGTCACCTTCATAAGTGAAGAAGTTCCTGTTTCAGAGGGAGATGAGGCTAAGGCCTTCCATAAAAAGATTACAAGCAATATTGACAGGTATGACTCATCGAGGTATGTTTTGAGATTTGTTCATGATTAAGTTTACGGTATGTTTGTCTTCATGTTATTACGATTAGTACAATCTTGATTTTAGACTTGTCGTATCACCTTAATAAATTTATGAATGCACGATAGAAAATATTCATTGATTAGGGTGTTGACACTTATGATTGTACTAATGCATTATGGTGTTGTATGAGGTTTATGTTGTCTACTAACATGAAAGGTACACCAAGAAAGACAAATCATGTTCTGGTTCAAGAACATATGATCATGATGACATGAGGACAAAGATTCATCCATTGTCATGGATATCATAGAAGATCCATTTACGAGGTATGTATAACTTGGTTTTATAATGGTTAACCTATGAGATATACAGGTTACTAGCACAATTCATTGAAGAAGAACAAGAAGACATCATGTGAGTATGTTAGACATAACTAGCTAGCATGCTAATCCAGGTATTTTTTTCCTATATCAAGAGAGAATCCTACCTTGTGTTAGGATCTTATATTGTTGTGTTGTTGATAATGATTATTCATGAAGTCATAGGTTTGAATAGTCATGGTTGTATGCATATTATGTTTCTTACCATAATTGATGATATGACTAACCAGAAGAATCATGAAGTTATAGGTTTGAGTAATCACGGGTTTTATGCATATTATATCTCTTATCTTGATTGATGATTTAAATAACCAAAAGAGTCCTATGATCAAATAAGAATATGCATGAGTAAAAGAAGACTTCCCTGAAACCTTGAATACTAATGTTTATTATCTGTGTTTGAAATGATCCTGACTATACATGCTTGATATTATTGTGTTTTGATAATATTAAGATTATACTAATGAATGTTTGATTGCGTGTGAGACCTAGAGGATGATGATACTAACAAGCATGCATAGGGATCGAGAATGAATATAAGTTCAAGGACAAGTAATCCAGGAAGCAAAGATCAAGAGGGAGTACACTCCAGTGGTTTCTGCAAGGATGCAGATATTCAGAGGGAGTTGACCATCTCTCTACATTCCACAACAGAAAGGTGTAGAAGAAGCTACTTCAGATTAGGACTCCAGTAGCTCCTGCAAGGAAGCGAAGACTCATAGGGAGTCCACCCAATGAACAAACAAAGATAAGTATTTGAATTGTCATTTCTTAAATAATATTGTTCAATAATGTATATACTGATGTTCCTAGAATTAGGTTGTGTATTATGCATATTAGAATAGTTGCATTGATCAACAATATACTACTAATATGCATGGGTAAGTAGCCTATGGCACTGTACAACATTCCATTGCTACTTATCTAGAATGAAACCTCTTTGCTGACATGTTGGGAGTTGTGCACACTCTTAACAATGTTCTGGTAGAGATTGGAAGGCATCTAGAAAGTTACGAGATATGGATAAATGTTGTATTGAAGCATTGGCTAAGATAATTGCATGACTGCATGACATATTTCTTTATGTGTAAGAATTTGTTATGAAAATTATGAGATGCTTCTAATCATGCAATTTAACCTGTTTTGTAGGAAAGATCGTATATCTTCACCTACAAAAGGACTACAACATTTGTTCTAGCAACAAAGATATCTATTGATTGAAGATATTGAAGTTCCCAGGATCTAGGATGAAGAAATGGAATGCCATGATCCATTGATCATGAAGAATGATGTTTGGGATGTAGTCCCAAGACCTGAAGGGAAGTTTGTTATGACTTCCATATGGATCTGTCAAGATCAAGCATGCTGCGGATGGCAGCATAGAGAAATATAAAAGTGATGAAATAGAAGATACACCAGATGGATTCAAGATAGCTTTCTTGAATGGTGTAGTTGAAGAAGAAGTGTATGTGGAGCAGCCACTTGGTTTTGATACACATGACAGTGAGTCATATATGTGAAAAACTTGGGTATGATGCACCACTTTCTAGGTATGGAGGTGTGGTAGAGTGCAGATGGAATCTTCCTTGGACAAGGGAAGTATGTAGTAGAGATCCTGAAGAGGTTCGGGATGATGGACTGCGAGGCTATGGCATTGAACCTGAAGCTTCTGTGTGATGCTTCATTTGAACCAGTTGATGTCATTATGTATCGTCAGATGATTGGGTCCTTGATGTACCTAACAAACATGAGACCAGCTATTTGCTTTGCGGTGAACACATTGAACTAGTTCCTGACAGATCCGAGGAGTGTTCACCTGGTTGCTATAAAGCATATTCTGAGGTACCTGAAAGGTACGGTGGATTATGGGCTCAAGTATGAAGCGAATCAAAAGTTTAACCTGCAGGGTTATGTTGATTGGGCAGGCAGTGCTGCAGATAGGAAGAGCACATCTGTGTGCTGCTTCAGTATGGGATCAGGTGTGATCTCTTGGTTTAGCAGGAAGCAGTCCTGCGTAGCACTGAGTATAGCTGAGGCAAAGTATGTTGCAACCTGTTCAGCTAGTTGTGAGGCAGTATGGCTACGGAAGTTACTGTCTGAGTTATTTGATCTCCCGTTGGATGCTATTGGTATCTTCTGTGATAACCAGAGTTGTGTGAAGCTGTCCGAGAACCCAGTGTTTCATGACAGGTCGAAACACATAGAGATCAAATATCACTATATCAGGGATATGGTGCAGAGAGGAGCTATGAAGCTCCTGTATGTTGCGATGAATGAGCAGATTGTAGATGTGCTGACGAAGCCACTAGCCAGGGTGAATTTCAAGTACTTCAGAGAGAGGCTTGGCGTTCTTCAGATCGAGGACACTTCGAGGAAGAAGTGATGGACACATTTGTTGAAGCCATTCCAAGCATGTTGGAAGGAGGATCCTTCACATGGCTGTGGATTTAAGCGCTAGATGACGAGCATCAGGATGATGTTCTGGTTTCTGCTTGGATAGGATCAGTTGGATCATCTTTATATGTATGTATGCATCATGTTGGATGTTGGATATGATCAGTTGGATCATTTTTATGTATGTATGTATGCATCATGTTGGATGCTGGATATGATCTGTTGGATCATGTGTATGTATTTTGTATAAGCATCATGTTGGATGCTTGGACCATGTATCTGTATATGTATCAGGTGGATACATTGTATGATCAGGTAGATCATGTATATTGATATGTATCAGGTATGATCAGGTAGATCATGTATGTTGATGGATACATTGTGTGGATCATGTATCTATATATCAGGTGGATACACTATGTATGATGATATGTATCAGGTAGATATTTGGTGTGCATCAGATGGATGCATTGTATGATCAGGGTGATCGTGGATGATGAGCTTCTCCAGATGACATGCAGCAAGATGTTGCAGTGATGATGATTAGGATGATCATGTGTACATCAGGATGATGTATGGTGAATATCAAATGATACTTTGTGGCCGTGGATCAGGTTGTGCAAATAAGCATGTAATTTGTGCCCTGGTAGATTTGCAGATGGTCTTTCGAGGTTTTGCCTATGGCATGTAATTCATACACTGGGATATCTGGCAAATGCTCTTTCGAGGTTTTGCTTGGGAGGACATATAATTTGTGCACTGGGAGATCTGCAGATAGTCTTTCGAGGTTTTGCCTATGGCATGTAATTCGTGCCCTGGGATATCTGGCAGATGCTCTTTCGAGGTTTTTTCCTATGGCATGTAATTTGCTCCTGGGAGATCTGGGCAGGATGAAAAATGCCTCAGATGCTTTAGCTAGGTTTTTCCATGACCACATGTAATTTGCTCCTGGGAGATCTGGACAGGATGAAAAAGGCCTCAGATGCTTCAGCCAGGTTTTTCCATGACCACATGTAATTTGTTCCTGGGAGATCTGGACAGGATGAAAAAGGCCTCAGATGCTTCAGCTAGGTTTTGTGGTGGACCACATGTAATGTGCTCCTGGGAGATCCGACAGGTAGAGCTGTGTGCTCGTAACAGCCTGGGATGCTTCAGCCAGGTTTTGTGGTGAGATCACATGTAATGTGCTCCTGGGAGATCCGACAGGTAGAGTTGTGTGCTCGTAATAGCCTGGGATGCTTCAGCCAAGTTTTGTGATGGGTCACATGTAATGTGCTCCTAAGAGATCCTACAGGTAGAGCTGTGTGCTCGTAATAGCCTGGGATGCTGCAACCAGGTTTTGTGATGCACTTAATAAGTCCTGAGAATTCCACAGTATGGCCAGTGATGACGAAGACCTGCAGGTGGTGGGCGTACATCCAGTATGAAAAAGGACTGGCTCTATAGAACTTCCTATGACGAGTAGATTCAGAGATTGATTGAGATAGCAGCAGCAGTGACGATGATGATGACTCGATGACGATTATCCAGTGACGATGATCCAGAGAAGATGACTTGTGCTAGAAGACCTGTGTCGAGAAATACCTTCCTAGTTAAGAGGGAGTGTTGATGTATATGTAACTTCGGAATGTATTTCACATATATGTATATTGTATTCCTATAGAGATGTTATTATTCCTCTATATGGAAGTGTCGTCATTTATATTGTAAGTGTCTTAACTTATACTTGATGGGTTATTAGACCACCTTGTTGGGGTCAGCCCTGTATAAGTCATGTGGGTCAAAGGGTTATTAGAACACCCTATTGGGGGTCGGCCATGTGGGTCAAAGGGTTATTAGACCACCCTAGTGGGGGTCGGCCCAGTCAGCATTATGTTAAGTGGTTAACTTGAGGCCGACCTAGTTGAGTAAAGATCAAGTAAAGTTAGTGTATAAATAGAGAGTGTGTCTCTCTCATTTTACACATTCTATTCTCTCACTCACACTGTGGAGAGTGGCGCACTTGTGGAGGAGGAGGCTCTGCTGCTAGGAGAAGACTATCTCTTGTATTCTGGTTATATCATTGCTCTATCTATCTTTGAGGAAGTTATTGGGGTTTTTCACCTTTATGGTTTTCCCCAAATAAACTCAGTGTCTCTTCTGTGCTTGCATTATTGTGTCCATGAATGATATGCTGTAGATTTGCTGTACATGTTGTTCTCTCAGTTAACATCCTAGATTAGATTGAAGTAAATTCTGAAAATTTAACAGAGCAGAAGACTAAGGCAGCAGACAAAATCCAAGGAGGATAAGGAAAGAAAGAAGAAAAAGGAAAAAGAAGAGGAAGACGAAGAATGGACCATACCCCAAGACCAATTAGACTATGAGGATGGTGGGACAGAATAGGAAGACCCTTTTATACCAGAAGAAGAAGTTACACTACTTCAGAACCTTGCAAATGAAGGAATACAAATTAAGAAGGATGACAGGCTGACTGAGGCATTGTCCAAGTTAGAAAAAGTTAGGGAAGAATTGGAAGCTATGAATATTGAGGCACAGCTCCATAAATCCCAGACCGCGACATCAGCTACACCCCCATTCATGAATGAGAAAACCCATATTTTAAAGATGCAGCACGTGGGCCACTTAAAGCAAGCAAAACAACAAAATGAGGTATTGCAAGAAAAATTGAACCAAACCCAGGAATTGTTGGCACAAAAGGACCAATAGATCTCACATTTGGAAACCACCTTGGTCACCACCGCAAATTATATGAATATATTGTTGCTACTAGACCTCCATCCTGACTTTATGTATTATACCTTAAGGAGAAGTGGTGATGTTTCCAGTTAGACAAATTGAAGCATCACTTAAACATGGAAATAACCACCCCAAAGAAATTTGTAGATGCTTCCCTAGAGAGCACAGGATTCGATAAGGACCAACTATGTGAGTTCTTTCTTCACAACTTGGTCATGCCTAATTCACCCAATTGGTCACCCAATCCTTATATGGGTGACTTCCATCTTAGGGAATTGTGTTCGTGGATGAACCATGAGATAAAAAGGTCACAAGATGCTCAACTCTACCAGATGGAGGAATGGGAGAATGCACTTTGGTTAATAGCCGAATCCACACACCTAGAGAGGGTGGTCTAGGATCATCATACCATAACATCGGATGAAGATCTGATCCCCATCCTCCTCGAAAAACAGCAAGAATCCATTGAGCATTTTGATAAGACCATACAAGTCACACTCGACGAAGTACGAGAGGACATAAGCAATAGACGGAAGAGAATTTCAAAAGACCTAAATAAGTGCGAACATCACTCGCCCCTCAGATTGGATGTTGCGATACACATGGAAAGGATGTACAGGGAAGCCATAGTAAAGAACAAACTCAGGTGGATTGGAATGAAGAAATCCTGCCATTTTTCCTTCCCCTGATAATCAAACAGGACATTGATGAGGACGAAGAAAGAAGGACTTGGTCTTAGGAGGAATAGAGCCTAGGATATCACAGATAGGTAGGGGCTCCTAGAGTTGTTGCTTGGGACATCAGAGAAGCCATTGTACCTCAGGATGGGTCACCCAAGGATGGTTAACATCTTCAAGTTCGGGGGATATGATGATTCCATGATATAGGTACTCCATAGACTCCTTTACGCCACACATAAGCGAAGAAATGATCAGAAAGCACCTCTTTCTATAGGGAAGAATTCACTTTGGTTGATAATTAAGCGAAGCAATTTAGTAATTATCTTTTCTTATGTTTTAGCTTTTTTATTTACTAATCATGTGAATAAATATATGTGTGGACAAAGTGCAGGTGAATTTGAAGAATAACAATGCCGAGCTCTAGATTGAAGATCGCAAGAGACACAATGATCCTATTTTCTCCTAATTTGTAGGAAAGAATCGTGTTATTCAGGATTGTGATTTTCAATGTAAAACTAGGGTAGAAGTTTGTAATAAATAGAGACACTTGAGTAGTAGGGGCTCGCTCTTGTACATTTTTGAAGACAATATTTGGCATTTTCTAGAGCAGATACTTAGTTTACGATTTCTACAGTTATGATGGAACTTACGAATTTATAATGAAGAACCAGCGTTATTCTAAATCCGTGAGTTTATAAGCTTCATCCTCCTCCTATGATGCACATTGGGAAGGGACCCCTCAATACGTAGCTCAGGATTTCTGTATCTTTGTTTTCATATTTTCATGCATTATGTTGTTCATTCCAAGTATGTGTATGTGTGGGTTAATTTTAATACTTATTCGATGATCATATTCATTGTTGCGCGCAAAACGTATTTTCTTTCGTAGTTCGTTAATATTGTGTCTGTAGTTCCAATACACTACATCTGTAGTCCTGTAACCCCCATCCGTAAACTACAATTCCCAAATTTATATTTCCATGTTTTATATCGGCCAGATTATATTCATGCTTTTGAATGAAGATTTCCTGTTCCAACTGGAAAGATCTCTGGTTCGATTAGGTCATATTCACATGCTTTAAGGAGAGATATATTATGATTTTGAAGCTTAAAGTTTCTTGATTTCTTAAGTTTAATTTTAGATTTAATTCCTGCTTTCTTAGATTTAGTTCTCTGCTTTTATAGATTAAAAGTTTCATGTGTTAGATTAATTTCCTGCTTTCCTAGATTTAGTTTTCTGCTTTCTTAGATTTAGTTTCATATTTCTATTTCTCAATTGATTGTAATAAACCTCTAGATTACTTCATCCTCATTAGAACAAATCTCCAGCATTTTTTTAAAATGCAACAAACACCCAACGACGAAGATCATCTCAACGTAGTGCACATATAGTACTTAGCACCTCTGAAGTTTGTACGTTCACTGGTTGATATTTAAAGTGAACTTCTCCAAAGAATACTTGTAAAAAGGTGGACATTTCCGGAGCCCACCACTCCACATCACCAAACTTCGAGAAGTCACTCGAAGCTTCCTTTTATCCATTTTAACCAACTCCGATGCACCTTGCATGAAGGAAACATGCATCAGAAGGGGATCACCACACCTTAAACAAAGGCATCCTATGTCACCGACGCACTCTGTTAAGTCGCAACACGCGTCACCTAGGGTTCGACGCTCCTTGCTAGAAAACAAGGTGTGTCGAGGTGACAACAAAAGGTTAAAGGGAAAGGAAAACAACCTTCTTTTAAATGTTTTATCCATGGGACTTTAGGGTGTTATCACTCAGGATTCTTCTGGGTTGCAGTAGAAGGGATCCTGAAGTAACTATTTCAAACCAATATTTGGTGGATGGAAACTAGCCTTTCCAACCATAGAGAGGGCTCTCTCTTTTTCACAATTCTTTCAGCACTCGGAATATCTTTTGAATGGGCTGGTTATGGATAAAAATTGATGGCTAGACCTTTAGATAAGGAGTTTTAGGGCTTTTTCAGCTGGATGGGGTTAAGGATAGGTGCATCATTGAGCATGGAGTTAAGCTTCTATGGGTTTTCTGTCACACATGAATTATTTTTGACTATAATTTAAGGCGAAGAGTCAAGGTAGATAAGGTTTTTTCAAGTCAAAATATATCAGCAGATGGTAGCAAAAAGGGAAACAAATTCCATCAGAGAGTTAGATCATTTAAGAATGAATTCTAACCTGCAACTTCAAGATGAAAGGGTGGAGTACCTACTCATATTAGGTCTTCATATTAATTCAAAGGCCGAGTTTCATTACATGCTTATAGATTTTATCTCTCAAAATCCCAATATCTAACCCTTGGGTCTTATTCAGAACATGCCTTTATAGGCTTACAAAATATCTAAAAATTAGAGAACACTTCAGTTGGGTGTGGTTGTTTATTATACTAGTAAATTGCAATAGCTTCTTGATCTGTTAGACACACCGTAGGGAAAACTTGAATGTGTTGTTTGTATACATTTTGGTCGTGGAAAACCAATTGTTTGTTCTTCGGATTAGGCTGTTTCAGGATGATTTGCATGGATAACCAAGTTGTTCCTTTCTTCTACTTCCAGATCGACTCCTATTTGTGGAACAATTGTGCCTTTTCCCTGTGAAATTCTGCATTTTTCACGGCTGCAACCTACTCTAATAAACCATCTCCAATCCACAATCTGCAATCCATAATGTGAGTTTCGGAAATCAGAAATGTTGTCTCACAATTTGGAAGAAATTACCCTTCCGCAATGCGGGTTTCAGAAATCCAAAACCCAATTTTGCACCTCCTGGAAAATTACCTTTCCGCAATCCGCAATCCTCAATGCAAAACTCCAAAATCAAAACTTCTATGCAGACCTTGTCAAATTTCACTTATGCAATCCACAATGCAGGATTTGGAAAGCGGAGACTCAACTTTATAACTTCACCGAAAATCGACCATGCGGGTAATGGGTCTCGGGAACGTCACACTGTGAAGCGGGATAACCATCCCGAAAGCCGCATTCCGAAATTCACGAATTGCGGGTTTCGGGAGCACACAACAAATAAACAAAAAACGACCATCCCGAAAGCCGAATGCCGCCATTGCGGAGTTTGGGTTTCAAGGTAATTATTTCTTGATCTTATTACCTATTAATTCCGCAACCCGCAAATGTTGGGTTGCGGATTGTGGGATCACCAAATACCAACATTTAAAACAATAGTCCCGCAACCCGCAAATGTCAGGTTGCGGGTTTTCGGAGACTCCAAATGCTGATTTTCGGAATGATGATAACAATCAACAAAATAATAAAAAATTTAGCTTTCTTTTCTTTTTAGACCGAAACACTTTGGAAAAATGAACAACAGTTGCAAACAAGCAAACCAAAGGCATGGGTGAAGAACTTTAGAGGTAAAATTAAAATTCTAATATTTACAAAATGACTCACCCAAACACCTTAGTGTTTATTAAGATCGGGGCTCCTGTGCTTAAGTAAGCATGGGATCTGTTGTGGCCACAACAGGCCTCCACTACTGCATCCTCTTTTGATCTTAATGAAGATGAATCATCATCTAGTCCTAGTTATTCTATTGATTACAGTCATATTGGTTCAGATGAGGACTACATGCATATTTTGGAGCAGTTTCATGACATCAACTCTTTTGGATATGATCCTCCTTCGAGTGATGATGAGCCAGCTTTACTTGCTTCTCCTCTTGAGATTTCAGAGTTTGCATGTGATGATCCAGTTTTACTTTCTCCTTCTCATGGGATTTCAGATTCAGAGTTTGGATGTGATGATGCATCTTCACACTATATTTTAGATTCAGAAGATGGAGATGAAGATGAGAGAATCCTAGACCCAGATCCACAAGAACCTGAAGGTCTAGTAACTGATGATGAAGATGAGCGAATGGGAGATCCAGTTCCACAAGAACTTGAATATCTCTCAACTGATATTCCTCCTCTTCCTTGATGGGAAGCCACTACACTCCGATCTACCGGTGATTTGGTTGGTGATCCACATGATCATAGAAGAACTAGATCATATTTTCAGAATGGAAGGTTTCATCCTTCTCACATTGCTGATCCATCTCAGATCGATTGAGCCTTCTTTGGAAAAGAAGGACACTTACTTCCTTCAAGGGTGAGTGATGACATGCTACTTTAGCATCCTTCAGTCTATTTTGAGGGAGGGCTTTCTTCCCACTAGTTTTTCCCTCTTTCCTCACTTAGTTTATTTTAGATTGATTGTACGGGGTGACCTTTGGTCTTAGTCACCAGGGCCCTATTTTTTTTTGGGTTATTATCTCATAGTATAGCTTGCGGGGAGTGTTGGAATATTCACACCATCATTTTTGTATTTTGCATGCCTACATGCAAATCTGCATGCTTTGCATGCCACTGCATGCATCCACTCATCATCATGGTTGTCTCCCCAACACCTCACCAACACCTAAAGCTTGCTTCTAGCTCTCTAGAGCCTGTCTACAGCCCCCAATGTGCCATCTTTGACTTCTCTGCATGGCAAGTGCACCTTTCCCACCTACCACAGCTAGTTTGGGTTCCTTTTCTCACCTACCACCAGTTATCACTCAGTTAGGGCACCTTATCTCACCTACCGGGAGTTATCATTCAGTTAGTGCATTGATTGAGTAGTTCTTCCATTGATTGCTCATGCTGACTGCTTGTAGCTTTTAGTTAGCTAGTTATGGAGTTCCACTTGACTATTTGACAACCTCATGCGCTCCCCTTGGAGTCTCTATTACCTGATTTATGCCTAGATGGTTCTATTAGACTCAGTTAGACACACTTGACTGTCTGTTACCATTTATGACTAATACTATTGACTGGATGATGTCTCCATTGTTATCCAAGCTAGACTTTGAGTTAGACATCGTCATGCACCCCACTTAGAGTCTCCATTCCCTGATTTATGGCTAGATGGTTCTGTTAGACTTAGTTGGACACACTTGACTAACTCTTACCATTTATGACTGATACTACCGACTAGATGATGTCTCCATAGTTATTCATGCTAGACTTGAGCTCAGATTCGAATGCCCTACTTGGCTAATTCGAATCCTATATGATGCCTCATCATTGATTATTGTAACACATTCTCTACATTCATTATTCATTGTATGATATTGACATTGTCCATTATTTTTTGTTTATGAGTGATTATTGAATGCATGCTTCTTCTTCTTTGCAAATAATCCTGAGAGTTAGATTGTGCATTTGTTACAGTTGCTAGATCCCTACAGATTATCACACTATGTCAACGTTGGAAGTCTTACAAAACTGTCCAAATCAGCGTAAGACTCTCCTAGATGCTACCAACGCTGTAGATACAGATTCCTCCATTACCTTTATGTTCAAACTTGAGTATTTCAAGCCAAGGATTTCCCACCAACTCGCATTCCAAATTGTTACCAACGTCGCTGGAAAAAAAATCCATTGTATTGTTTTAGATGAAGAAGCCTCCACCTCCGTTATGTCATTATCTTATTGGTGAGACATTGGCTCCCCCGAGTTAAACCATTCCCCTACTGCTATGAAAGCATTTGACGGTCATGGATTCCAACCACGCGGGCTGTTACAGGCCTTGGCAATAGAGCTAGGGGGAAAGACCGTTTCCATTAACATGGAAGTAGTCGCCGCCCCATTCGATTATAAATTACTACTTGGTCGTCATTGGTTTTATGCCATGACTGTGGTCATATCATCTGTCTTCCGCATTGTGTAATTTCCCCACCAAGGGAATATTTTCACTATCGACCAACTGGATTTCTGTACACCAGACACCACTACTCATCGTGCGAACAATGTCCCACTCTTAGGGAACTCTTTGCAGATATATGAGAGTGTGGGGGTAGGAATCCTTAAAGATTCATCCCTCATGGGAGTATTTCCAACACTAGATCCTGCTTCCCATGTTGCCATGGTGAACATTATTTCTTCTATGATCCACCCCGGATCCAACTCCATTGACCAATGGCTTGTGCCCGATCTTGATAAGTTGGATTTGATTGGATTTGTTATGCCTCTAACACCTGTGGAAGCTACTTACGAGGCGATCCAATCAGTACCTGATTTACTTGATGACCACTCTTCTATGGCATCTGCATTTGGTTCTCTGTCATTACAGCAGACTCCATCCTTACCCGATCCTCTACTCCATAATTTTCACTTTAACGAGTCCATCATGGATATTATGAGTGTGGATGAACCCCCATGGGAAGACCTTCACCATCAATCGTATTTCCTCCCACCGCTATATTTCGTGGAGAACAAAATTGAAACTATTTTTTCATCGGATGTCTTTCCCTACCCTCAACCTCCGATCCTCACTTGTGATGCGGTAACTGAGGGAAACCTAGAAAACATTACGCCTGCTTTTCCGGTCGACATCTCGGTAACACCTAGAGTCGTGAAACACATTCTGGTAGGCCAAAACTGTTCTCCGGAAGAGATCACTATGTATACGGCCTTATTTAAGCAGTTCTGTGATGTATTTGCATGGAGCTACGAGGAAATGCTCGGGATTGATCCTAGTATCGTTGTGCGTGATATTAAAACATATCCCGATGAAAAACCTGTATGACAAAAACTTCGTCCTGTGCACCCTAGGAAAACTACGACTATGAAAGCAGAAATTGAAAAGATGTTGAAGGTTGGATTCATTTATCCTGTTCCCTTGACATATTGGGTCTCTAATGTTGTCCCTATTACAAAAAATCAAGGCACCATTAGGGTTTGTGTCGATTATAGGGATCTAAATAAGGCTTGTCCCAAGGACAATTACCCTACCCCATTCATCAACCAGATCATTGAAAATTGTGTCAAAAGTGTCAACTTTTCATTCATGGATGGATTTTCTGGCTATAATCATATCGAGATCCACCCAGCTGATCAACATAAAACTACTTTCATCTTCCCGTGGGGCACGTTCTCATACCGCAAACTTCCCTTCAGCCTTAAAAATGTTGGTGCCACATTTCAACGGGCTATGTCGTATGCTTTCCGCGATGTGAAGGATTTTGTGGAACCATACCTTGACGATATCCCTACTCATTTGAATCGTCGTGAGTTCCACATTGACGATCTAATGGTTGTATTCCTCAAATGTAGGAAATATAATATTCACTTAAAACCTCACAAGTGCATCTTTTTTGTCGAGTCTGGACGCCTCCTGGGATTCGTTATTTCGAAAGATGGGATATGCATTGATCCCCTCAAGGTGGAAGCCATCGTTTCTCTACCACTACCCATCGACATTACGAAACTTCAAAGTTTGTAGGGGAAGGAAAACTACCTACGACATTTCATCTGTAATTTTATCTAGAAGACACAGGGATATATGTGGTTGTTAAAGAATGAAATCCCATTCATTTGGGATGATTATGCCCAACAATCCTTTGACAACCTAAAACATGCTATTACTCACACCCTTGTGTTGAAAACACCCAATTACACCAAGGATTACATCCTTTATCTTGTTGCATCCACTTCCACAATTGCTATGGTTTTGGTTCAGGAAGATAGTAATTCCCAGGAACATGTGATATATTACCTTAGTAAGGGTTTGATTGAATTTGAAACCCGATACTCACATGTCGAGAAGTTAGCTCTCGTAGCAGTCATTGTTGTTCATAATTTTTGTCATTACATTTTACTCTGCACTACTACCATTATCACCGACTCTAACCCTATGTACCACATTCTCACACGCCAGGTACTAGGGGAAAATATTCGCGCTGGATTGTGATTCTACAGGAATTCGACCTCTAGTTTGAGAAGGCCAAATCAAAGAAGTATTTGGTCTTTGTGGAGCTCATATGCAATCTTCCCCGTACTGAACAGGGAACTAATCCCATTGAATCCCTGTTGATGTGTCTTTGTTTCGCATCAGTATTTATGACCATGGTATGGAGACATCACTTTGTATCTCCAGACCCAATGTTTCATCCCTCAATCATCTCATGACGAAGTCCATCGAGTTCATCACCATGCAAAGTATTACCTCATCATTGGAGACACATTATATCATCACGGTGTTGATTCAATTCTCCGACGTTGCTTAAATCATGAGGATGATGAACACGTTATGAATGATTGTCACTTAGGGGCATGTGGTGGCCATCTTTCTAGGATGGCTACAACTAAGAAAATACTACGTGCTATATAATATTGGCCTTCCATCTTTAAAGATTGCATTGAAGCCATCAAGAAGTGTCCTCCTTTCCACTTTTTCATCATAAAAAGCTCTCTCATCCATCCCCACTACATCCAGTTATTATTGTCGGTCCCTTTTCCAAATGGGGCATAGATTTCATGCATTGTAAGCCTACCTCGGCCGGGGGGCATGGTTACATCATCATCCTTATTGACTATTTTACCAAGTGGGTCGAGGCCATGCCTACATACAATGAAGATGAAAAAAATGCCACACTCTTTATGTTTAACCACATCATTTCAAGATTCATAGTTCCTCAGGCCATCGTCATTGATCATGGAAAACATTTCCAGAACAAGATGGTAGATGAGCTAAGCACCAGATTAGGTTTTTGACATGAGAACTCAACTCCTTACTACCCGCAATCAAATGGACAAGTAGAGGCCATCAATAAGGTCTTTAAAACCATGATCCAACTGTTCAGATATCCACATCATAATTTTCAGGACCTTGCATGCAATTAGGGTTTGCATGCAAATTCTAGGGTTTGCATGCATCCCAGTCACCAGGTTGATGCCTCCAACACCTTATCCACTTCATTCTATCACCCGGGAGCTCCTTCCATCAGATTTTTATCCCTCGTAGTCATGAAGGCACCCACATCTCACCTACTGCCAGAGAAGGGCTTACTTCTTCACCTACCCACTCAGTTTACACTCAGTTAGCTCCGATTCTCCTTGATTTGAGGCTAGTTTCACTCCCGACTGACAGTTTCACTCTGTTGGATCTCCATATTGACTAGATGACTTGTTCTGACTTTAGTTAAGCCTCCCATGTGCCCTCCATTGAGCCTCCTTCCCTATATCAGTGCTACACACTTCAGTTACACTTGTTACACTTAGGTAGACTCAGATTGACACCTGGATGACTAGTTCTTGTGCATTGATGACCACCACTGATTGATGATGAGAACTCCTAGTTGGATCCAAGCTACACCATTCAGTAATTTGAATGACCTCCTTAGTCAATTCGAATTGCTCATTCATTGTTACTGTATTGTATTGTAATTATTCACCCTCATTGGGATATTGAGCACTGATGCATGTTTTGCACAGTTTTACACCATATTTTCTATGTTCATCTGTTGTGATTGATTTACTTGTTCATTAGATCTACTGTGACTAATTTCACATGGTATCAGAGCCATTGCAGGGACAAGATCTCTTTTCTATAGGTGTTCTACAAGGAGATTTGAGTGAATTTACTCAAAATTACAAAAGTTTTGGCATGAAAGATCTCAAGAGCATTTGCTCCTATGCATGCAAAGCATAAAAATAATTCCAATACCACTCCAAAAGCTTGAGTTTCTACATAAATCCTGGATTTGATACATTGGACCCATTCAACATTTCTTGATCTCTAATCCCATGTGTGATGCAACTCTAAAAGGGTGGATTGTTCGACCTCACTATTCTTGTATTGATTGTGATTTGCAAGTTATTGTCTCCTTCAATTGCATTCGCTACCTTGCTTTTGCAATCCTCTCTACATCAAAGTGCACTCGCTCCTAGCAATGGAATACTCTTCTTCAAATCCTATCCTCACTCCCTTCAACTATTTTTATTGGAAAGATGATATGGAGATCATATTACGTTCAAAAGGATTCTATAGAGTCACAGTTGGCCTCGAATTGGAGCCAAGCACATTGTCAGAAAGAACAAAACACTACAACAAGCTTGCTGAAGCTTATGGTCTTCTTTGCCTCTCTATTTCCAAAAATATTCACTTCCATCTCAGTGGATTGAAGACTCCAAAAGCAATATGGGAGCAACTTGAAACACTTTTTGGCAAGCAGGATGAGCTTAGGGATTTTCAATTAGAGAATGAATCGATTGCTCTTAGTCTTAAGAATTTGGAGACCATCAATGAGTTTTTCACAAAATTCAAGCACTTGACATTGCAGTTGAAGAATAGTGGAGTTATCAAAGAGGATAAGAAATTGATCCTCTCTATTCTCACCAAGCTTGGTAAAGACTATTCGGTATTTGTCTCTACTTTCAATTCCGGTAGGCTAACTACCCCGAATTGGAAGATGCCTACCTTGAATGCCTTCATTAAGTCCATCACAAAAGAGCATGATAAGTTGATTCAAATGGGGTCCATAAACTCCAAAGATTCAGCCCTATTTGTTCAAGGACCCAATAATTCGAATGGTAAAGGAAAGCAAAAGAAAGAAAATCCCAAATTCAAACCTCACAAGCAAAGAGAGAAAGGCAAGCAGACGGATGCACCATCCAGTTCGAAGTTCAAGCAAAAGGGTAAAGAGGGTAGGGAAAAATCTAAATGTACTTATTGAAACCATGGATTTCATCCCGAAATTTCATGCATGAAGAAGACTATAGATCAAATGGCCCTCCTTTTGGAAAAGAATAACATAACTCTTCCTAACAGTGCAAGGAAGAAGGATAGGAATGATGATCATGAAAGAGGACAAGCACTCATGGCAACTGTTTTGAAGCCCACTACTCTTTTGATAGATTCGGGTGCCTCGAATCATATTGATGCAAATATTTATTCTTTTTCTTCATTCGATCCAAACAGCTCCATCCCCATCCATTTGGGAGATGACTCAAAAATTTCTTCAAAGGGCAAAGGTACAATCCATGTAGATCATGGAAGCTTTCATAATGTTCTCTATGTGCCTTCCTTGGATTCAAATTTTCTTTCTGTGTATCAAATGACACACACTGGTGAACCGAAGCAATTTACATTCAGCCCTAATACAGTTGAAATTTCTCATATCAAAAGTGGAAGACTTATTGCAGTCGGAAAGGCGAACCACACTGCAAAATGCTATGAGTTTTCACACTTTATTTCGCTTGCAAATCCCACTGCTCTTCGCACACATGGTAATGAGGTTAGTAGGATTTGGCATGAAATATTTGGACATCTTAATTATAAGTATTTACTACTGTTATCAAAAAAATCCATGGCAGATGGTCTTCCACAACTCCGTTCCTCAAAGGGAATTTGCACAGGTTGCATTATTGGGAAGCACCCCAAGCACAGGTTCGACCGTAGAAAAGCTAGCAGAGGTTCTACAGTTTTGGGGCTGATACATTCGGATATCAGTGGTCCACTTCCCAATATGTCATTAAATGTTTCAAGGTATGTTTTGACATTTATTGATGATATTTCCCGCTTTACATGGGTATTTTTTCTCAAAAACAAGTCAGAAGTGCTTGGAAAATTCAAGGATTTTAAGGATTCTGTTGAGACCGCCACTGAGAGCAAGATCAAAGATCTTAGATATGATAATGGTGGAGAATATATCAAGGCTGATTTGCTGTAACTTTGTGCCGAAAGCAGAATTCAGATCCAACATATAGTTCCCTACACACCCTAGCAGAACGGTGTAGCGGAAAGGAAAAATCGGTCACTGAAAGAGATGGCTACATGCATGATTGAGTCAAAAGGGTTGGCTGCAAATATTTGGGATGAAGCAATTAATGTTGCTGCATATATTTAGAACCAAGTTCCACATTTCTCTGTGAAAGGTATGACTCCTTTCGAAGCAATCTTTGGCCACAAACCGGATGTGTCAAATTTGAGAGTTTTTGGCTCTACTGCATGGGCTAGAATTCCTTCCAAGAAGAGACGAGCTTTGGATCCACAAAGTATTGAGTGCATAGTGATAGGATATGGGGAAGAATCAAAGGCATATAAACTCATGGATATCATATCCAAAAAGATATTCATAGAGCGTAGTGTGCAATTTGAAGAACCACTTCAAGAATTGCAACTAGTCGAGGAAGAAACTGTCGTTTCACCACCTACACCAGAAGAAGATTCAAGCAGTGATAATGAAAGTATTGGTTTTGATATTTATGATATTGTAGAAGCACATGATGATCATGACATATCAGGTTCGGAATATGACCATTATGATCCTCCTCAGTTACCAAAGTGGGCCCAAAACACTCTTTAATCTACTGGTTCGAACATTGGAAATCCTGCTGATCCAAGACGAACAAGAGAAAGATTTCAAAGAGAAGGTATGGATCTTTCTATTTCTGATCCATTAATTCCTGAGATTTGTTATTTGATGATTGGTTCATATCCCACAACATACTATCATGCCCACCGAGATCCGAGATGGCAAAGTTCCATGGATGAAGAGTACAGTTCTCTTCAAAAGAACAATACATGGGAGCTAGTTTCTCTTCCACCTGGAAAATTAGTCCAATGTAAATGGGTCTACCGCATGAAAGTTGATGCTGATGGCTCTATCAACAAATACAAAGCTAGGTTGGTGGAAAAAGGTTTCTCCCAAGTCCAAGGAGTGGACTACACTGAGACCTTTGCACCGGTTGCAAAGATGGAATCCATCCGCCTAGTTTTGGAAATTTCCATATCCAAGCACTGGGAGGTGCACCACATGGATGTGAAGAGTGATTTTCTACATGGAGATCTTGATGAAGAGGTATATATGAAGCAGCCAGAATTTTATACATTAGATCCATCATTAGTTTTCATATTGAAGAAATCTTTGTATGGTTTAAAAAAGGCCCCAAGAGCTTGGTATGCAAAGATGGACTCCTTCCTTCTTTCTTAGAATTTCAAAAGATGCAAATATAATCCAAATGTGTACCTACAGAAAGTTAAAGGTAATTTTTTGGATATTTTACTTTATGTTGATGATCTTCTCATTACTGGTAGCACTCTTACTTCAATAAACAAGCTAAAAACTGCCTTAAATCTAGCTTTTGACATGAGTGATTTGGGCTTGCTGAGTCACTTTTTGGGCTTGGAGATAGCTCACAATTTTGATGGGATCACTATATCTTAGCAAAAGTATGCTTCCGACCTGTTATTGAATTTTAATATGGCTGAATGTAAGGCAGCCCCATTCCCATTCCTCTCAGGAATCAGTCTTGAGGAGGGAAATTCTACACCGCTTGTAGATTGCACTATGTATCGACAGTTGATTGGTTCACTACTTTACTTGACACACTCAAGGCCTAACATTTCATATGCCGTGAGTGCTATGTCAAGGTATATGCAGCAGCCCCATGAGCTTCATTAGCGGGCAGCCAAACGGATCTTGTAGTATGTGCAAGGTACGAAACATTTTGGCATACATTATGTTGCAGATTCTACGCTAGACTTCATTGGTTTTATTGATTCAGATTGGGAAGGTGATAGCATAGATCGGAAGTCCACTTCCAAATATGTTTTCATGATTGGACATGGGCCTATTTGCTGGTCAAGCAAAAAGTAGGCAGCCATTGCACTTTCTTCAGCAGAGGCAGAGTATCGAGGGGCAGTCAATGCCTGCATTCAGGTAGTTTGGTTGCAGGGTATTCTTTCTGAGTTTGGTTTTGGTGGCACTGATTCCACAGCCTCTTTTGTGACAATCAAAGTGCTATCAAGATATCCACAGATCCAGTTCAACGGCAGAGGACCAAACACATTGAGATTCACATGCACTACATTCGAGAGTTGGTGCATGATTGCACCATCATTCTGCAATATTGCCCTACCGATGAGAAAATTGCAGACATCTTCACCAAGAGCTTCACTGAGAAGAATTTCTCTTACCTACGTTCACTGTTGGGGGTGAGTTCCATCATGGTGGAGACAGATTGATCCATTATTATGTTTTAGCTTGAGGGGGGGCTTTCTTCCCACTAGGTTTTCCCTCTTTCCTCACTTAGCTTATTTTCAACATTTTTTTTTTGGATTATTGTATTGGGGTGACCTTTGGTCTTAGTAACCGGGGACCTACATTATTTTTTGCACATCATAGTATAGCTTGAGGGGGGGTTTTCGGATATCCATATCATCATTTTCAGGACCTTGCATGCAATTAGGGTTTGCATGCATCTCAGTCACCAGGTTGATGCCTCCAGCACCTTATCCACTTAATTCTAGCACCCGGGAGCTCCTTCCATCAGAGTTTTAGCCCTCCTAGTAATGAATGTGCCCACTTCTCACCTACTTCTAGAGAAGGGTGCACTTCTTCACCTACCCACTCAGTTTACACTCAGTTAGCTCTGATTCTCTTTGATTTGAGGCTAGTTTCACTCCCGACTTACTGTTTCACTCTGTTGGGTCTCCAGATTGACTAGATGACTTGTTTTGACTTTAGTTAAGCCTCCAATGTGCCCTCCACTAAGCCTCCTTCCCTATATTAGTGCTACACACTTCACTTACACTTGTTACACTCAGTTTGACTTAGATTCACACCTGGATGATTAGTTCTTGTGCATTGATGACCACCACTGATTGATGATGAGGACTCCTAGTTGGAGCCAAGCTACACCATTAAGTAATTCAAATGACCTCCTTAGTCAATTCAAATTGCTCAATCATTATTACTGTATTGTATTGTAATTATTCACCCTCATTGGGATATTGAGCAGTGATGCATGTTTTGCACAGTTTTACACCATATTTTCTATGTTCATCTGTTGTGATTGATTTACTTGTTCATTAGATCTGCTATGACTAATTTCACACCAACGTATGGTGGGTACACATAGGTCTAACTGGCATAGTATGATTTTTTCAGCCCTATGGGCCTATAGGACTTCTGTCAAAACTTCCACCGGTTTCACACCCTTCCAATTAGTCTACGGACTGGAGGCAGTCTTTCCTATTGAGTGCGAGATTCCATCATTGAAACTCTCCATTCAACTTCTACCAAACACCACCGCT
The DNA here is from genome assembly GCA_027924585.1 of Larix kaempferi. Lineage (NCBI taxonomy): Eukaryota > Viridiplantae > Streptophyta > Pinopsida > Pinales > Pinaceae > Larix > Larix kaempferi. The sequence goes on along the minus strand of BSBM01000512.1, from coordinate 3,690,036 downwards.
GAGGAAGAACGTTTTCTATACTTGGAAAAACTCGATGAAACCTGCCGTGATGCAGCTCTTGCTAATGAAGCACATAAGAAGTGCATCAAGGCCCAGTATGAAAAATCAGTCAAACCTCGTATCTTCAATGAGGGATATTTGGTCCTCACCTATCAACAAAAACATGATAAGCTGTGGGTAGGAAAACTTGAGTCCATGTGGCACGGTCCATATGTAGTTAAGCATGTCTTGGAGAAGGGATCTTATGAACTACAAGACTATGACGCGATATCTTTAGGGGAGCCTCGCAATAGGATCTTCCTAAAGCGATACTATGCCTAGGTATTTTATGCATTGGTACTATGTATATACTATACATGACGTGTGTTTTGTGTGGTGTGACGATCTACTTTTAGTGTGCTAAGATATTGTCTTTATGCTTATACCACGTTCTGCATGGATGTGCAGATGGCAATGTGTTTTGGATTTGCGGATGGCACCACCTGCAATACCCATAACCTCGCTTTGGCAGCATGGGTACTCTATTCCCCTATTGGCGAGTTCATTAGTTCAAGAGGAATTTACCTATGATATGCAACCAACAATCCCTCCGAGTAACACGCAAGGATTGGATTGTTGACCGACGCTCTTTCCTTTGGTATGGACCACATTTTCATCCATCTTGACTCACAATTAGTGGTCTCCCACCTCAATCGTGTCTACGTTATCCGCGACCCCACGTTACTCTATCTTCTTCAACGAGTACGTCTCTTGGAGAGGTCCTTTGAGTCCATTCAATGCCTGCATATTCCGAGAGGCATTGACATTGATGTTGACTCCATAGCCAACTTCATTTTGGATTGGTACATTGCACATTCATAAAAAAAATTACTGAAAAGTGTCATGTCCCCATTTTGACCCTTGTAATATTTTGGGCTATAATGTAAATATTGTATGCATATTATGTATGATTCCTAGTGTGGAGCTCAAGGCCAAGGCCCGGCTAGTGAACGCTTGACCTTGAAGAGGCAAGTATTGGATATTATGCTACCCATTTGCTAGCGAACCATGGGGATTGTAAATATGCATTTTAATAAAATACCCACAACTAGCTATGCAATGCAACAAGAGATGGGGGCATGATTTTACAAGGAATTGGGAGGGAAAACATTCAAACTCTTGAGCCAATCAATTCAATCCAAATGTCAATGAGAGAACCCATGAACCCTCAACTACCCATGTTGAATTTTGTACCCAATCATTCATTTCTCCCAAGAGTTGGTTGAGGTAGTTAATGCCTTGGGAATGGGAGGTATGGCTGTCCAAATTCGAGTATGGGAAAGCCACCCTTCATGGAAAATTGTGTTTTTGCTTCTTGGGAAAAAAAAGAGCCATGAATTGCTCCCCAAGCCATTATCCATGAAGCAATTTCCCTCCCTCATGCGTTGGGAGCTACCTGTGCATTTTCTAGCCATGTTTTTATGTGTTTTCCTTCATTCTCAGCTAGGAGAAGGGCATTTTTATGTTGTATACCAGTGGGGAAGAAGGGGAATTGAATTGGGGTTCCATAGAGACCATTTTGGCTGTTAAATGCTTATATAGTTGGGGAGAAATCATTTTCCTCCCTGAGAATGTTTTTCCCCATCCCACAATTCGTTTTTGACTGGAAACGATTTGGAGAAAACCCATGGCCATCCTGTTGGTAAATCCATTGTTTTGGCTTGAGCTTGAGTGCAAGCATCCAGGGTTCAAATGTAGCCTTATAAACCCAGCTGTGGACTGGCTTGGTTCAGATGAAATGATTAATTAGCTGTGTATGAGCTTGAATGTCCCATTTTCCTTGTAAGAATCATGCCCAGCTCGGGGGTGGTAGTTGTGTTGAGAGAATTGATGAACACAACTGGCCTATGGTTGGGTGGAACATTGAGGCGACATAGCTAGTTGCTTGGGACAATTGAAAAATGAAGATAAGTATCTGATGTGTATTTACTTCTGCAATGTTTAATTTGACGATTATTTTGATATGCTGGATGAGCATGAATTGTGTGTGGATGATGTTTTAATTCAGCTGTGCATACTTGCTTGATTTGCATCTGCACACTTTTGTCTTTAATTGTATGAATCTAATGAATGGGCTGAGTTTATGTAAAAGCCCAGATATTGGTATCATGTTCCCTTCCTTGAATTCGATAGATGGGAGGAGACATGATAGAATGGTATCAGAGCATAGGCTACAACATTGGGCCTAATGGTCCAACTCAGGTAGCATGCAGAGGTAAGTATGCTTCCTGCTCAGCAGTGATCGTTAGGAAAAATTTCAAAATTTCAAAATTTTGTAAGTATTTTTGTTGGGTTGTGCCAACGTGTTTCGACGAGTCTCTTGAATTCGAGCCGATGCGTTTCGGTGAAACTCGTTGAGTGGCACCGACGAGACTGTGGCAATGAGGCCGGTGAATTTTTGCAAAATCATGTGATACGTTTCGGCGAAACTTGCTGAGTGGAGCCGACACGGTTGGAAAATCTGGCTAAGTTGCGCCGATGGAGTTGCGAATGTGCCTGGGGAAAAGAAGACAAATTTCAAATTTTTTCTAAGTGTTTTTGGGGACAAAGAGGAAATTTCGGCAGAACTCAATGAGTTGCTCCGAAACGGTTGGCTCAAGTTTGTGAGTTGCGCTGAAATAGTAGGCAGAAAATCAATAAGTTCGCCGAAAAAGAAGGAAAATTTTGGCGAAAAAGGAAAAATCGCCGAAATATTCGGTGAGAACTAGCGAGTTTTCACCGAAGTGGTCAGCGAGAACTGATGAGTTTGCGATGAGAACTGGCAAGTTTGCACCGAAGTGGTTGGAAGAACTAGGTGAGGTGCTCCGCAACAGATTAGAGGAGATATACGAGTTCACCGATCATCATAACTCGGTGAGTTGGTGCAAAACGGGTCGGAGGAGATAGATGAGTTCACCGATTGACAGAACTCGGTGAGTTGCTCCGAAACGGGTTGGAGGAGAAATGATAAGTCCGCCGAAATAGGGAATTTCAACGGTTTTCCAGGGTGAATTTCAGGCGTTGAAAGTTGAAAAAATGCCATGGAACTTATGCCCCAGATTGCGCGGAATTGAAGGATTTACAAAAAAAAATTAAAAAAAATGAGGGCACTGCCCTCAACCCGCCCTGCAGTGGCGGAAGCCACAAGGGGGAAAGCCCTTTTGACCCCCGTTGTCCCCTGGAGACAGTAGTTGAAAGTGTGAAATGCATTCTCTATGCTTGAGATGAGAAGCAGGAATTGCATAGAAGGTTGTGGAGGCCTTATTAAGAGTAATTGGCTGTAATATGCATTACGGAAGAGCAGTGGGAGCAGCAAGACAATGTTGATAAGAGGTAAATTCCTCACCTTAAAATATTTATGTTTATAGCATAAGAATTGCATGTTTGGAAAATAGAAAAAATGAATGTTATACACGTATGTATATATTGAATTGCTAATTCGTGGGAATATCATAGCTAATGATTGCTTGTATGCTTGGTAGGGAAGCCAAGAAAAGGATCAACTATGATGTGTAGGAGGAACTCCATGTCATGAGGGGGAATTGGAAAGGGAGAATTCCTTAACTATATACTTCTTTAGTTTTATATACTGAAAATTATGGCATAGGGATGCTAAAAATGCAAGAGAGTAATGCATATGAATTAGTGAGCATGATTAAAGAGTCATTGCATAGTGCATGTGAATTGCTTATGCATGAGCATGATGATTGCATATGGGTAAATAGTGAAAGTTACACATGCAATAGCCCATTAATGGTATTTCCTATGGTTGATCACCAGTAATGTTGTTGATAATGGTTGTACGAATCAGACCATAGAAGCATGCTTAAAAATGTAAGAGGATAGATAGATGAAGTGAATATGTACTAGCTGGAATACTAACATACATTGCATAGTGCATGTGAAAATGTTTGTACATGTATATGATACTTCATATAGGTAAAATAGTGAGGTTTTACATATGCAATGATCCACTTAAGATCATTATGGTGGTTGCTAATAAATAGTTGTGTTCGCATTTGTTGTAGGACCAAAGAAAACCGAAGCATGGCTAAGGATGTGGATGCTGTTGTTGCATATGACCAACAAACTTATGAGGAAAGGATGGTGCAACAAATCTGTGATCATGAGGTTGGAAAAAGGACTGTGTAGCCTTGGTAAGAGGCCAACTAATCAGGTAACATCAAGCAATGTTAATAACATCCATGCAGGTAATGGTTATTTGTGCTTAAATTGCATGAATATTGAAAGAGGATTTGGTAAGATCTCTTCAACTATGTTTAAACTGTGTTGATTTGGTTTGCATGTGGTATTGAGTGCCTGAATGTGAATGTCAACCTACCGAGTATGGTGAGGTGTGGGTAAGAAAAGGCAAGGAGCCTTACACGCTATAGTTTCTTAGAAACCTCAATGCATTCATATGAAAATTACATCATGCCATTTGTGTATATTGGTTGTGAGTTTAACAACCAAAGAAAGTAAAGACTTATAGTCATGTTGTGGTAGTATATGCCATATGAGACAACCATGGTTAGGCCATAATATGCTAGAATGCATAGTATTCATGGATTAATGCAAGGTTGTATTTGAGGGTTTATGCATTAAGTGAATGCACATCAAAATATTATGTAAATGTTGTGAATGTGCATGCATATGTGCGGGTGCACATGTTGAAATGCATTGTGTGAATGCATGGTTGTGATATATATGTTTCAATACAATTAGATAATCGATGAAATGGTGAACCATTGTTAATATTGAGACCATTTCCTGAGTTGCTGTGATTGCAGGAGAATGATTGCATGAAGAAGGTAGACATGTTGATGGGCTACCAGAGTGATTTGTTGGAAGGACAAACTTGCATAAAAAGAATATGGCTGTGAAGTAATGAATATTTGAGTTTTATTTAAATTGCATGGATAGTGTATCCGTGTCTTCCAATTCTATCATGATAATGATGCATATATAGAGATATATATTTCATTGCATTTCAAATATTAATAGTTGAAAGTGTTTGAATTATTGAGTGCTATAATTCTGATATCACTTCAGTCACTGTTGTAGCAATGAAAGGATTATATGCATAGATACTCACAACGTGTTTGGATGATTGAACTTCAGATTTCTAGTAGAAAAGTCTTGCGTATGGAAATGAGGATAAGTCCTTAGTAAAGACCAGGATCTTCTAGGTGCAGAAGCCAATGGTTATGAGAGGGTTCTCATGGTTGTAAATTATGCATGAAAGAAATCTGAAAATTTTCTGGTTTAAGTTTATAAGAATACTCTCATGGTTGCAAATCTAATTTCTGTAGGAAAACAGATTTACAAATTTCAGATTTGAGATTTTGCTAATAATTGCTAATGATTGTTTGGCTTATATAAAGTTGTGTCAGGAGGAGATGTTGTAGGTGGATGTTCAAGTAAGGTAGAAAATGTAAAACCATAATGGACAGAGTGATACCACTTACGAGAGCCAAACAATATGAGGATGGCCTCATAGTTAAACCAATCCTTTTCTGTAGGAGGACAGAATTGTAAATTCATGTTTGAATTTAATTATTAATGCCATTGATTGGTTATGAAACAATCAGATTTGAAGTTATTGTTAAATGTTGCTGACTGTTTGGCTATTTGATAAGTGTGCCAGGATGACACATTGCAGGAAGACCATGTGTGATGGCCTGTAGAAGCCAAACTAGATGGGAAGGACTCCATCCTTTGGAAATGGGTTTTGGGTGAAACGCCATAGTAATTTTTGTTAATTTCTCAGTTGAACTACATGTTGGTAAAACACGTGAGTGAGACAGTAAAACTATGCCAAGAAGGCATGTGTGGGTTATGGAATGTGAAAAGATTGGGGTGGCAAACCGATGTATTGTTGACTCAGAGAAGGGAGCCCCCAATTCTTCGCAAATGAAGGAAAGATACATTTGAAAAGGGATAAGTATTTTGTAACCCTAACTCAGAATATACATGTCTGGTTATTAGATTTAATATGCATATCATGTTTTATTATTTCATTATTATTCCAGACTGCTTGAGTATGATTAGGGCCTACATGACTCACATCCGAAAGGGAGTGCACACCTTTCTGGTGCTGGGTTATGTTAGGGTTTTCCAATATAGACTACACCCTAAGGGAATGGATGCATTCCTGGTGTTTCAATACTTGATAGTGAATGATATGAAATATGGTTACAATTTTAGAGCAGCAATACTAATGAGCCTACTTATCCTTCTTGTGCTATCCGCTTACATAGATGCAATTTGGTGTTGCACATTAAGAGGAAAATTGAAAGAAAGGGTATTCAAGAGGACTGTATGAGCAGTGGTAACCTTTGTGCAGTGTGAGTGAGTATTGCGGGGTCATGCTAGCCCGCAGTCAAGGAAGTCACCTATAAAGTTCCTAAAGGGAACCTCTGGTTTGCACCAGAGAAGGAGTGCCATCCTTGTGTGGATGAAGAATTGTTATGTGCATGAAGGGTTGTGACACGTGTGAAAGGCTGATGCAAGCCTAAGGTAGAGCCGTAGATACTTGACCTATAATGGTTGGTGGCACAGTTTCCTTCCATTGGCTGATGACCCAGACGGATGTGCTGGCTTGGCAATTGAGAGGGCCAACCAGGTATGGGACTAATTGGGCACCACAAATTCTTGGTAAATACAGTCAGCATGAAGGTGTACTAGTTGGGCATTGACTACTTGATGTTTTGGAGCAGCATGCATGCTGGCCAAACATCCAAGTCCATAGGCGATCCCAAGGCTTACAAAGCGAAGCAGGACCCTGTAGACTAGAAAGAAAATGCACAATACAGATAAGTATTCATTTTCATTTAGTTCTTGTTTGGAATAATGAATATTTCAGGTATAAGTCTTCTAACAGCTGAGCTGATACACTATTGTTTCTTTGTTGGAAACCTTGGTCATTGCAGGAAAGCAAGGACCCTGAAAGGACTATAAAATGTTTGGTAAAACTAGAGAGTAACTGGTAGGGCGCTATAAAATTCTTTGTAAACCAGAGAGTAACTGGTCGGAGCGCTACAAAATTATTGGTAAACCAGAGAGTAACTAGTCGGGTGCTATAAAAATCTTGGTAAGCCAGAGAGTAATTGGTCGGGCGCTATAAAATTCTTGGTAAACCAGAGAGTAACTGGTCGGAGCGCTATAAAATTCTTGGTAAATCCATAGAGTAACTAATGCTTGATAAATTCAGAGAATAGTTGGTGGGGGCATTAACCACTTGATGTTGACATTGAAAAAACCAGTCGACGTACTGGCCTGGCATTTCCATTCGAATAATTTTGGAGTATCCTGCGTGCTAGCCCAACATTCGTTATTGTATCCACGGGAAATCCAATTCTTATAAAGAAAAGGAGGAGCCTGTGGAATAAAGTGAAGACATCCAATACAGATAAGTACTTGGTTATCTTGCAGCTTCTTGCTTATGAATATACATGTGTATGTGATTTGGATCTGATTTCCTAAAATCTTGTTTAGAGATAAACCCTATGAAAATAAATTAAACATGTGAATTGATTCAATGTTGAGTGTAGGTGTTGCTGTAAGCAAGGACTACGAAGACATCCTAGGGATGCATCTAGACATGTGACCGTCCTAAAGAGCTCAGTATGAGTAGTAATGAAGATAGTGATAGTGGACGTGTGTGGGTCCTAGCAGCCAAAGGTTCTGTAGGAAACAATGGGAAAGGGTTCCTTGGTTGAAAATCCTTAGACAAACCTTAGACACTAAGTGTCATAGCCAAGAAAGGGCAAGTCAAGCATTCACATTGAAGTGAAAGAGGCTAAGGAGCATAGAACCACAAGTGATGGTGTGGCTCAGGATTGGAACAAGACTAAGAGGGGGACACTCTTACTCTTGTCTTTCCTTTTTGACTGGTGCATCTTGAAAACAAACGATTGTTGAGTGCATGTCATGGCTGGAAATAGATTGTGTTTAATTGCTTGAAATGAATTGTGAATGCTGAAATAGTTATTTTTCTGTGAAAGGATGAATATGAATGAGTTCATGTGTATGTTGGGAAAGCATGAAATGTGTGGAAGTCTCATGAGTAAAACATGGACGTTCCATGTCAATTAGGTAAATAATTGACTAATTTTAATACTGTGTTATGCTTGTCCTAACAAGAATTTCCATGATGAGTCTCACAGGTGAGACATTGAAAGCCATTGAGTGCAGCTAGTACACAGCCAAGTGTTGCTAGTGAGAAAAGTGAGAGCCAGTTGTGCACACTAATCATAGCAGTAGGACAAAAGCTATTTGTTTTGGCTAAAAATATTCCTCAAATAGTGTCTAGGATAGCTAGAAAGATGGCATCCACAAAATTCCAAACTTGTAGATCAACTGGAAGGTAAATAAAAAGGAAGGGATTGCTATGGAGCAATGTCCAACTGCAAAGATGGAAGATCAAAGACAACAGGAGTAGTTGTGGAGGCCAAAGACTTGGTCCTGAAAACCCAAGTAAAGGGTGAAATGCAAGACATACCTGCCACATTTTGTGAATTTTTGAACATGTATAAAGCATGTATGTATTCCTAGGTATTGGAACACTGAGGACGGTGTTATTCCAAGGGGAGGGGAATGTCATGTCCCCATTTTGACCCTTGTAATATTTTGGGCTATAATGTAAATATTGTATGCATATTATGTATGATTCTTAGTGTGGAGCTCAAGGCCAAGGCCCACTAGTGAACGCTCAACCTTGAAGAGGCAAGTATTGTATATTATGCTACCCATGTGCTAGCGAACCATGGCGATTGTAAAAATGCATTTTAATAAAATACCCACAACTAGCTATGCAATGCAACAAGAGATAGGGGCATGATTTTACGAGGAATTGGGAGGGAAAACTTTCAAACCTTTGAGCCAATCAAGTCAAGCCAAATGTCAATGAGAGAACCCATGAACCCTCAACTACCCATGTTGACTTTTATACCCAACCATTCATTTCTCCCAAGAGTTGGTTGAGGTAGTTAATGCCTTGGGAATGGGAGGTATGGCTGTCCAAATTCGAGTATGGGCAAGCCACCCTTCATGGAAAATCGCGTTTTTGCTTCTTGGGAAAGAAAAGAGCCATGAATGTCTCCCCAAGCCATTATCCATGAAGCAGTTTCCCTCCCTCACGGGTTGGGATCTACCTGGGTGTTTTCCAACCATGTTTTTCTGTGTTTTCCTTCATTCTCAGCTGGGAGAAGGGCGTTTTTGTGTTGTATACCAGTGGGGAAGAAGGGGAATCGAATTGGGGTTCCATAGATACCGTTTTGGCTGTTAAATGCTTAGATAGTTGGGGAGAAATCGTTTTCCTCCCTGAGAATGTTTTTCCCCATCCCACAATTCATTTTTTACTGGAAATGATTTGGGGAAAACCCATGGCCATCCTGTTGGTAAATCCATTGTTTTGGCTTGAGCTTGAGTGCAAGCATCCAGGGTTCAAATGTAGCCTGATAAACCCAGCTGTGGATTGGCTTGGCTCAGATGAAATGATTAATTGGCTGTGTATGATCTTGAATGTCCCCTTTTCCTTGTAAGAATCATTCCTAGGTTGGGGGTGGCAGTTGTGTTGAGAGAATTGATGAACACAACTGGCCTATGGTTGGGTGGAATGCTGCAGTGACATAGCTAGTTGCTTGGGACAATTGCGAAATGAAGATAAGTATCTGATGTGTATTTACTTCTGCAATGTTTAATTTGATAATTATTTTTATATGCTGGATGAGCATGAATTGTGTGTGGATGATGTTTTAATTCAGCTATGCATACTTGCTTGATTTGCATCTGCACACTTTTATTTTTAATTGTATGAATCTAATGAACGGGTTGAGTTTATGTAAAATCCTAGATATTTGTATCATGTTCCCTTCCTTGAATTGGATAGATGGGAGGGGATGTGACAAAAAGATGTGAAAACGACATAACATGTAAATTATTTATAGTATAGGCTAAACATGCACAAGATCCCATAATCATCAATGAAACACAGTATATAAAGTTGTGAATAACGTTTTGTATATATATATATAATCATGGTGGTATAAATACAAAAAATGTGGCACTGATACAAAATTTGAAGTGCATAGGATTTCAATAAGTCTTGACTACAAAAATTCTGAAGCGCATGGCTTTCAGTACATATACATCATACATGAGCTACTCCCTAGGATGCTCATGGTAGCATATAATTTCCCTAGCTACTCTACAGAGCAGTGGACCAAAGCATGTTGAGACTCCAACAGTTTGACGCTGGTAGCGGCGAGGTAGGTCATCTATAGATATGTTGGGCATGTCCAACTTCAATCTATGGAGGTTCTCCTCCAACTCGCTCAACTCCTCCGCTGCATCCTGATGCACAACCGCTATATCACGTACCACCCCTCTTCTCTCGATTGGAAAAGCACCTAATGGATGAGATGGACCAACATCTACACCAAACATATATGAGCTATCGGCACTACTCAGAAAATCATTTAAAAAATATAAAATGCAAAACCACAACAGAGTTTAATTCTTACCTAGGTTCCCACACTACTCTCCCTCACGAAGAACCAAGTCTGGGTCACCCCTGAAATCAGTACCTGCGTATGGGTAGTCCTCAACCATGAGGATCTACCCCCATAGCCACCTAAAGAAGGTGGGACCATATCTTATGATGGTAGCCATGCCTCCATGGCAGGCCATAACCTCAGACCACCTGACCATGTGAGGGTACCGTGGATCAGGATCCTCTATCTCTACCTGAGGCCATAACAATGGGACTCGTTCCAGGAAGAACAAGACAACGATAGACCTATACCTGAACTGCTTCAGCTCACCTCAGTGACATTTGGTTAACTGTTCCTTGAGGGTTGCGAGGAGTCCCTCGCAATAGTTAAACACTGCAGGAGCCATACACTCTATGACATATAGCATATGGGCCTTGTTGGCCTGATGAGGAGCTTTGCTCCCCGCCACCCTCTCTATGGTGAACAAAACTGTCCGTAGTGGTCTGTCACGCACATTCTTGATGGGAATCTTCCTAGCAAGCATCTGCATCCCTGTATTACACCATTGATCTACCAAGCTCTCTATGGACTGGTCACTACTTCGTGGCCCTGAAAATGAAACTAGGGCACCCCTCCTGGAAACCCAGCCATAAAATAGATGTCCTCCACATCTATAGTCATAGTGTGAACACTGACCTAGAAGTGTTGTTAATCAGGGTCCCACATCTTGATCAAGTGATCTAGTAATGGTACTTGGGTCCTCATTCTCGGGATGTGAAAGAATTTCAATAAATCACACGGTCGTAATACATTCATAGAATTTGGGTCATTTTCCGCTTGGGCATATTCCATCTCGTGTTCCCTTTCCCTCCATTGTACCATGGTGTGAGTCCAAACCTGCCTAAACATTAGAACATTTCCTTTCCTTTGGATTGGACTCTTTGAGCTTCATTTTTTATTTCTGCAAGTGGTTTTGCACCGACACACCCCAAATTTGTATATAGCGCGCCGACGATGCGCTTTCACCATATGAGGAGTGCATCAGAAAGTCCTCAACGCACTTCCCGTAAGGGGAAAGTGTGTCGCCCAACGGGCGCATAATCCCCTTATTACAAGATAAAAAAACCAAAAGAAATAAAAATTAAATTCAAATCTAATCCATGGGAAATGTAGAGGGAAAATTTTAGGCTTACCTGATGCTGATGGTGTCGAAAATGGCTAATCATATCTCCCACAATCACACCTTGAAGATTGAGCTCCAAAGGGAAATTTCCACTATTCCAAATGGGTATAAAACAATGGTGAAAATTTCATTACTCTTTCACTTTTTATATAAAAGGAAAGGAATATTCCCCTTTAATATTTTATTCTTTTGGGTTTTTTACTATAGCCGGTAATTGTTTTACATTTAAACACCTAATTATCGATTCTAATCCAACTTTTGGAGTTCGCAGGTCAACTAGAGTTGTGTTATGACTTTTTGGTGACTAACATAGGTGCTTCATACTTGTCTTTCAAGTGTGAATGACTCTTCGAGCATTTGTTATGTTATCATTACGCTGATTAAAATTAGAATTGATGACATTGAGCTTACTCTTGTCCTTTCTTGTTCTCGTAAAATGATGAGAATAACTTACCGAGTTATATTTTATCTCTTTTTCGGGCTCGTAAAACTCCCATGAAAAAGGAACCCCTCGGAGTTCCTCTTTATGCTCTTTTCAAACTCCCTAAATATGAAAATATCGCCAAGAAAACTTGATTCCTTCACGATTGTAAAAGTATTTGAATGATCGTCTTTCTGGTGATAGTTTACCCCTTTTTCGGACCAGGAGGTACTATTTATGAAAAATGAGCACTCCAGTTAACCATGACTGGAAGAGTTCTCTCTCATTTTGTTTTATCCATTTTTGGATGAGGAGACTAACTTTTACAAAAAAGAAACTTTAGAGTCTTCTTTAGTTCTTTTCAGACTCTCTAAACATGTAATGACGCTGAGTTGAATGTCTTTGGACTCGTTAAAAGCTGACATTGAAGGGCCCGTTTTGGGATGAACCCCTCCTATCTTAGGTTCGTAAAAAAATTGGGATTGGAATTGTCCAAAGGATGAGCTATGCTGAGCATCTGTTACCCTCCTCAATCTCATTAAAAAAAAAATAGGTACTCATCGATCATGATGGGGATAAGGAAAGAATTTGTGTTTCATTGTAGTTACGACAGTACTTAGTTACTCTTGAACATGGCTGTCATCTGCATATGCATTTAAATGCTTGGGTAATATTTTTGTCCTCGAGCCTCAATGATTCCATGAGTACTGTTAATCATTTGGGTCATACAAAGAATGCTTCCATGTAGTGTCCCTTTTTAACAAATTTGGAAAAATTGGGAAAATTCCAATTTTTGGCCAATTCGACCCTTAGACTAGTTATGACTCCAATGCTTTCAAATGGATCCAAATGCTTCCAAATTGGGTCTGAAGGTATTTGAAAGGTATTAATAAATAAAAATAAGGCTGATAGATGTCTGGAAACTCTCAAAATACTTCCGCAACATTAATTTACAATCAGGAGAAAATAGGGAAATTTACTAGTCAATTCGAGGTTCAAAACCCCCAAGGGTAGGGGACAAAAATAGATTTCCAAATGTAGTACGAACCTCCAAAATTTCAGAATAGAGATAGGGAATTTTTAAATGACTTGAATGGGCTCCCAAATGCATCATTAATCAGTTTCTAAAGGCTTCTGCAACTCCCATAAATCAGAGGTTTGTGGACATGTCTTCACCTAGGGGGAAATGATAGGAAACTTCACCATTTGCTATGAAATTCGAAATTTATGTTCCAGAGGCTTATGTAATGTATATGAAACTTATTTAGGACATTAATGACTCTCCATAATTCATAAAAATCACAGATATGAACTGATACAAGTCAAAATAAAGTAACGTCAAGCTTTCATAACAAGATATGAGGAAAATGGCACCATTTATACATTGTTTGGTAATTTGACATAGTTTCACTTGGTATTTTGACCTGAGGATATTCTGAGCAGAAAATGCAGATTAAATACATTATATTACAAATAAATGGGGCCACAAGAGCTCCCCCAAATATATCAGCATCTCACCAAGTGTTCCCTTCCTCCAAGAGCCAAAATATGAAGAGAAAAGTGAGAAAGGCGTGGAAACAAGTTGAAGAAGAGAATGTCACGAGCATCCCTATAGCTTCAACCTGGAACTAATAAATCCATTGTAGATCCAAATTAAAGTTCTGAATGGCCTCTCCAATTTCCAATTAGGATGGGAATCTTTCACCCTCGAAATCGGTACTAAGGTAAGTAGAGTAAACACTCCACAAGCATGGACAAGCTATGCTCTCCAATATGGAAAATGAGAAATGATCAAAAGATACTCTCCTTATTGGTTCTTTTCTTTTATTACCTTCCCAAGCCTTACATGGTTCTAATTCCCTCCATGAGCTTCATGCCAACTCGAATTGGAAAGAGATTCCAATGTGTGCCACTTGTCCATCAATTCCTAGCCTCCTCCTTCACTCAATTCGAATGGGTGTCTCTTTGGATGCCCTACATCCATTTTGCGCCTTCTTGGAGGCTAGTTTTAGCCCTGACATGTCATATATGTTAGATGTCAGCATTCAGGTCTGATTTGTGTCATAAGTGTCATATAATATTCATCATTGTTGTCATAGAAGCTAGGGAATCTAGCCCAAGTGTCCCAATAACTCCAAGATGCCTCTTCCTCTTTCATGGGAGTTACTCTTCCTCTCAAATTAGACCCTCATTGATTCATGGAAAGTATTATTCCCTTCCAACTCCCCCAAGAATTTTGGATTCCACCTAGGATTTGAATGGGTGAGAGTGGAATGCCATGCAGCATGGGGAATCTTGCTTAAGTGCGCCCCACACCTCCAATGTGCCCTCATGACCAAGTGCCGCCTTATTTTCCTATCCTAATTATTTATTTATTCCCCATTTAATATATTTTGTCAAGCTAATTTCCATTTGGGGATTTATATTTCCCTTATTCCAAATCTAATGTTTCCACCCCAACCAAGGAAACTAGTAGATTGGTGGAATTTTCTCTTTTTGAGATTTATTTGAATGGGGACATTACACTCCACCATCAGTTGCATTAGGGGTTTGGTGTTATTCTCTTCATGTCAATACTTCCAAGTCATGCCATGCCCATGTTCAAGAGAGTTTCATTCATCGATTCATCATCTGCAGTCATTCTACCCTCAATCGTGTCTGTTTTCCTTGAGTCAGTCTCCTACATTTCTCTATAGTTCGATTTACTCCAAAAAATATTTGATCATCTTTCGTGTCGATGATGGGGGATACATCATGGCCCTCCTTCGACAAATTAATCCTTGTCGACTTCAACACATTGTCCGAGGATTGAATCTAGAAACCAATCAAGTACCTTGGGCCTGCATGCCTTAATGGAAGGTTACCTCGCTTTCAACATGAGTTCACATCATTGACTCTTGATTGGAAGATTTCGTTGAGTGTTCGACCTCAACTCATTGATTCACACTTGATATTATGTACTATGATACTTTGGGAATAATTGACATCAATGGTGATTTCCCTCATGCTTGTTAATGGTACACATCAATGACTGGTAATCAAGTGGTTTCTACCATGTTTGACTTCAAGACATTGTAATCACATGGTTAGATTCGTATCATTGCGGGTTCAACTTAAAGACCCTGGGTTAACTCATATATCTTACCCAGATGTTTTTTGAGTCATATTACACAGATCCACTTTTGTATTGGTTGTGGCTGTGTTATCATCTCATCATGGATCTACGCTTGTGTCCAATAGCCATAATTGTGTTCAGTCGGTCTCTACTATCATGGATCTGCAATGTATTGGTCGAAAGCCATGTTATGAGTCATGTCTCAGATTCAGTTGTACTATAGGATTATCTTCCAACCCATGATCCTTGCCTCAACCCTTTCATATTACAAAGCATTTCACCTGTTCTTGTTTACCAGCTTCATGCTTTGGGGGGCATTCTGTTACACCAAAATCTTGTCATCATGGGTCATGTGTTACCTTTGTCCCTTAATCCCTGAAGTCCCATGGCTAAAACATTTAAAGGAAGGTTTTTGTACTTTCCCTTTAACATTTTGTTGTCACCCCGACGCACCCTGTTTTCTAGCAAGGAGCGTTGAACCCTAGGTGATGCATGCTGCGACTTAGCAGAGCACGCCGGTGATGCAAGATGCCTTTGTGCAAGGTGTAGTGATCCCCTTCTGATGCATGTTTCCTTTATGCAAGGTGCATCGGAGTTGGTTAAAATGGATAAAAGGAAGCTTTGAGCGACTTCTTGAAGTTTGGTGATGTGGAGGCTTATCCCTAGAAGCTTGGAAAGGTGGCACTCGATCCCCTAATCTAGTGGGATGATCCCTTAAGCCTCTCCCCTAAATCCTCAACCTATCCTATCCCTCTATCCCTATAAATATGAACCCCCTCTCCATTGTGAAAGGAGGAAGGATAAAGTACTCTTATGTTGGTGAAATTTCTCTAGGTGATCCTCTTCATCCTTTAGGAGGCTAAGCATTCATTCTTGGAGGATAGGATTGTTGGAAGGAGGTTACAACGTCAGGGCTTTGGTCGTAACACCTCTATATTTGTACTTTTGATTATTACATTTAATACAAGTTATTTCCATAAATGTTATTATGTTAATGATATTTAGGATTTTCCCATTTGACTGTTAATCTAGATCAATTCATAACTATGTGCTTTTACTACTTGTTTGTTTCCACATGCTTTGTATAGTTTTGTAACTAAAGATCTGAAGACTTTGGATATTAGAGAAACAAGGAGAAAGGAATTGAATATTTAAGGTAAGACATCTCTTCATCCATCCTGCATTTCTATTGATCTAGGAAAGATACTAGTATTGTGTACCTATTTGTTCTAGATACAAACCATTTAGACTAGAGAGACCTATTTGAGTCTGCTCATATAGATTGTCTGTAAATAGTGTATGAAAAGGCCTCCCCTTCACTGCATAAAATGCCGTAAATACAAAGCCATATGAACACCAAAGGATTGTGAAGGAATGATTCAAGTACCTTCTATACACCATTGCTAATGTTGTCCCTAGTCATGCTTATTCCTTGGAATTTGTAGCTTAATTAATAAATTGTAATTCATTGATCTTTGATATTTCAATAATTGAATATTGGTTCTATTATTACTTGCTGGCCATATATTCACAAACGAAATTTTTGGTTTGTTTTGCAAGATTTCGATATGCACAGGATCATCACCTCGCATAGGTCATCACCGATTTCAATTAGGCTTTATATATAAGTATTGTTGATTAGGGTTTCTTTTCAAATGTTTAAAGTATTGCTTTGATGGTTTCCTTTATAGGCTCTCTTATGGAGAGACGCGAGCACTTGTATCCAACTCAGTCGGTTACAAAACTACTTGGTTTAGTTACAGAATGGTTCACTTCTTCAATCTTGTTTGTTTTATTGAAAAACCATGAGGCTTAAACTTGTATTTTCATTAACAAGCATATTCAAAGCCCTTGTGAGTGGTGCAGTTCATTATTATAAGGCTATGTTTTAAACCCTTAAATGGTGAATTAAATAAAGATGTTAACTCTATTTATAATGTAGCAGATTTACATTTAGTGCTTAATTTCAAGACCCTATAGGTAGATTAAATTTTATTGATGTTTTCATTTTAGAATTCCCTTTACATAATGATTTGTGTGCAGGTCACCTCAAATTCCTTTTCCTTTCAATTATAAACATATATATGGACAGAATATAAATATTATGATAAATTTATGGATTGAGTCGATGACTTGGTCCTTTTTGCTATATATTTTTGTTTGGATGTTGTTTACAAATGAAACTACTTAATAGGCTACGAGTGTGGTGTGCAAATGGTACTAAACGCTATGTAGCTATCACTTTTCAATATTTATTTGTAGTTTATACAAGTTGTAATGTGTATCTCCTCATAGTAACTTTGCTATGACAAAATATGTCAACTCTTAACTTCTATATTTGTTTCCAAGTCTACATAAATAGATATAGATGTAGATATTATTTCTCATACATTGCATACTTTCCTTCAAACTACCATTGTTTCATTTGCCATATTTGTAGACTAATTAATGCATGCTTTGTTTCCTTGCTCTATTTTTCACACAAAGAATGTAGACTTGATTATATTCGAGCATTTCCATATTTGCATAAGCTATTTCAACAACATGCTATAGTTATTATTATTAATTCCTTTTTATCTTTGATTGTTACTTACGAATTTATGTAACTTCAATAGGGGTGTCTCCCTATATGCACATAAATGTTTTATATTTACACCTTATTATTGTTATCTCGCTGCTCCTAACCCATATAAATTATGGGTTGGATACACATCATTTTGTGACTAGATAATGAATTATTTAGTCCATTTATCCTTTCTAATTTAAAAGCAAAAAATGTCATAATAGTTGTAACTACTTACAAAGTGTAGTTTAAGGAAATGAGCTTCTTATTGCTCTTAGCATGACTCGACATGAAATTTGCAAAATACATTAGATTTTTTTTATGGATGGTGGAGGGAATAATTCACATGTATTACCTTTAACTACACTATAATTGGATTTCTCATTTAATTTAAATTGAGAAACAGGCATTTCATTACCATCAACTTGCAAATTGAACTTGTTTTTGATCTTTTGTTTTACAAGCATAGATAAGTACTGTGCTTGAAGATACATACATTGAATAAGTTAGTGAAAAAGATATAATATATACTCAAAATTTTAATATCGAAATGACATATATCTAAACACCAACACTTTATATTTAGATTGGAACATTGCAAATACGAAGACTATATTACATGCAACTTTAAAAAATATATTGATCACTAATGCTAACACTAACATTCATTTAACACATTATTAAAAGAGATAGTTAAAGCGTTTTAGGTTAATACCCAGATAACATAACTAAGAAACCAACATTTTATATTTAAATTGGAACATCACAAATACAAATACTATATTATATGAAACACTCAAGAATATATTCATCGTTAATGCTAGCACTAACACTCATTTAACACATTATTAAAAAATACGGTTAAGCATTTCAAGTGGTTTAATAATTTTACATGTAAAGAATTTCTTTAAGTGGAGTTATACAAAGAGTTGCTTAAGGGAATTGACAATTTCTTTACTTGAAGGGAAAATTCAATTTCTACTAGTAATAGGCTTACTGTAATATTTTAGAGGTTGTATCACACAGTTGTAGCAGACCTCACTAGAATTCACTCAAGAAATGCAGAAAGAAGAAGAAGAATACTTGATTCAATAATCACACATGAACACAATAAGTTGCATAAACTCTTGTAACTATATAATCTTAGCTGTAAGCTGGAAAAACTGTGTTCTATAGTAGAATGATTTTAATTACCCAAGAGTCATTCAAATTAGCCTCAATAATGTGTCTTGGATGCACTGGAGACCATCACCTAATAAGTGGTAGTGTCATCAATAGTAAAATAGTCATTCAAATGAGTCTAACTGAGTGCATGGGCACTAATATAGGGAAGGAGACTCCAATGTGGGCGCATGGGGAGCTTTCAGTAGTTAGTAGAGCTCAACTAGTCTCAGTACATGCCTATCTAAGTGCTTCAGTCAGTTAACTGATCAATCAACCCCTGTATTAAGGAACTGAGTCATCAACCAACCGACTAATTGAAGTAACTCCTAAATAGATGTAATAAGGCACACTTGTGCTCCAATGACGAAAACAAGGGTGCACCAATGGCTAGGAGGGCTAGAACTGAGCAGAAATAGGCTCATGGGGGCTACAAAATAAGGACTAGGCATTGGGAGACTAACATACTGATGACTAGATGGATGCAAATGCATGCATGCATGCAAAAAAAAATGCAGTATAAAACTGATGGTTGAGAGGCACCTGCAACAATTACTTAATGAAAATATGCGAAATAGCAGAAATGACAGAACTCAGAATCACTTTTATATTGATCACAGGCCACTTCGAGGGGGCAAACTCCTATGAGCAAGCTCAATACAAATAACTTCACGGCGCCTTCATAGGTCTCAACACACACTTATATACTAATTCTAGGCGCCAATACTATGGGTCGAAACCATGGGCCGTTACAAACTATGGATTAACAATACTACGGGCGACTTACAAAGAATATGCGCCAACAACAATAACACAAACTATTGATTAACAAATACTACGGGATGACTTACAAAGCATATGCATCCAACAACAACATACTAACAAAGTAAAGACATAGGTTCCTAACATCCCCTCCCCCTTAAAAAAAGCTTTGTCCTCAAAGCTTTAGATGTGGAAATTGCTGTTGAATCTGAAGGAGTGGTTCCCATGTAGCATCCTTTGGTTGCATGCTGTGCCACTGAATTAAGACCTCTGTGATAGAGCAAGAGCGAAGCTAACGCGTGCGCCGATTGAGGATGGCCTCTGGCTCCAAAAGGATGGATCCTTCATTATCCAATTCGGGTAAAATCGTTTGGCCGCTGATGTTGGTGCCAAGAACTTTCTTCAGACAAGAGACATGAAAGACTGGATGAATGCGGGAAGAAGGAGGAAGTTCCAATTTATAAGCAACGGACCCAATCTTCTGAAGAATCCAATATTGCCCATAGAACTTTGGAGCGAGCTTATGACGCCCTTTGAGTTTCAAGGAGGATTGTTTGTACAGCTGGAGACGAAGAAAAACCATATCGCCGACTTGAAAAGTGCGCTCCGAACGGTGCTGATCCGCTTGTTGCTTCATGCGATTTCTTGCCATGTGAAGATTGTCCCGCAAAATGCGAAGAATCTGATCGCAGTTACGAAGGACCGTGTCAAATTCTTGAACTGGTGAACTGGTGGGGGTGTATGGAAGAAGAGTTGGAGGTGCCTGACCATAGACTGCTTCATATGGGGTCATTTTAGAGGCAGTGTGGTAAGAGGTATTGTACCACCATTCAGCGAGAGGGAGCCACTTTGCCCACTAATGTTGTTGTTCCGAGGTGAAGCATAGAAGATAAGTTTCCAAGAATTTATTGACAATTTCAGTCTGACCATCTGTTTGTGGGTGATACCCTGAACTCATCTTCAGTTTGGTGCCAGTGTGGCGAAATAGTTCTGTCCAAAAATGACTGGTGAAATTCGCATCACGATTCGAGACAATGGAAGAAGGGATGCCATGAAGACGAAAGATCTGGTCCATAAAAATTTGACGACGGAGGAGGCTGTATAGGGATGGCTGAGAGCACAAAAATGACTATATTTGGAGAGACGATCAACCACAACGAGAATCACTGTCTTCCCACCAGATTTAGGGAGCCCTTCAATGAAATCCATAGAAATATCTATCCAAATCCGTGTAGGTATGGGAAAGGGTTCAAGCAATCCTGGAACGAGTGTTGTTTCACCCTTATTGCGCTGGCAGGTATCACATTCGGCCACCATCTGTTGAATTGTCCTTTTCATGCCCTGCCAAAAGAAGTTACGCCGTGCTCGTTCATATGTTTTGAGGAACCCAGAGTGCCCGGCCGATGGAGAAGCATGGAGTTCATAGAAGACAGCCTGTTGAAGATCTGTGCTCTGGGGAAGCACCAGACAACCCTTGTATCGCAGAGAAGCACCATCCCAAGAGTAATGTGGTACAGTAGAAGGGTTGTTGGTCAAGCGTTGGATGATCTAAGATAAGGAAGAGTCATTGACATAACCCTGTTGAACAGATTGCAACCAATTTGGAACAGGCATAGAAATAGCTGAAAGAGAACCTTGGGCATCAAATGTGCGAGAAAGAGCATCTGCCACAATATTGTCCTTACCCTTCTTGTAAGTGATCTCATAGTCTTAACCCATGAGTTTGATAACCCATTTATGTTGTGCCGGGGAGGAGACACGCTGGTCCAATAAATATTTCAGACTCTGGTGATCAGTCTTGATGCAGAAATGATTCCCTAATAGGTATGGATGCCACTTCTGTACTGCATTCAAAATAGACATCATTTCCTTCTCATGGGTAGAGGCAGCTAAATTCTTACCTGAAAGGGCTTTGCTGGTGAACGCAATGGGGTGTTCATCTTGAAGGAGAACAGCACCAAGTCCATTGCCGCAAGCATCACTCTCAATAGTGAAGGGCTTGGAAAAATCGGGCATAGCTAGCACAGGGGTAGTACACATAGCTTGTTTTAGTTTGTCAAATGCACACTGAGCAGCAGGTGTCCATGTAAAAGCATCCTTTTTCAATAGAGCAGTTAATGGAGCTGCAATCTTCCCATAATCCTTGACAAACTTGCGGTAGTAGCCGGTCAACCCCAAAAAACAACAAAGGCTCTTGAGTGTCTGAGGATGTGGCCAATTGTTCATGGAATCGATTTTGGCAGGATCCATGCGAACCCCTTGTGCTGAGATAATGTACCCGAGATACTCAACTTCCTTTTGTCCAAAAACACATTTAGACTGCTTGGCATGGAGATGATGGTCAGAGAAAAGTTGCATGATAAGATCCAGATGCTGGAGATGTTCATCCCATGTTTCACTGTAGATGAGGATATCATCAAAGAATACCAGAATGAATTTCCGCAAGTAGGGTCGAAATATTTTATTCATTAAGGCCTGGAATGTGGAAGGAGCATTAGTGAGGCCAAAGGGCATGACCAAAAACTCATAATGGCCATCATGTGTGCGGAAAACTGTTTTAGGAATATCATCCTCATGAACCCGAATTTGATGATACCCAGAACGAAGATCCAACTTGGAGAAAAAGTGAGCCCCATGAAGCTTGTCAAGAAGCTCATCAACAATAGGAATTGGAAACTTATCCTTGATGGTGAGGTGATTAAGTGCTCGGAAGTCAATGTAGAGGCGCCATGACCCATCTTTTTTGCGGACAAGAATAACTGGAGAAGAAAAGGAACTAGTGCTTGGGCGAATAATACCTTGCTTCAATAAGTCCCGAACGAGCATTTCAATCTCTGTTTTTTGGTGGAATGGGTAGCGATAGGGCCTGATGTTGGGAGGGACGCTGCCAAGAAGGAGCTGAATACGATGGTCTTCTGGCCTGGAAGGTGGTAATCCCACTGGTTCAACAAAGACACTTGTATATCGATCCATAATTTGTTGTAGATCCAAAGGACTAGTGGAGACCGCTGATGGTTGGATCTGGATGGAATGGATCTGAGCGATGACACCATGTGAACTCTTCTTGAGGATTTTTTCCATGCGATGTGAAATGATGATGCTAAGAGAACCTGGTTGTAATCCTGTCAATGTGTGTTTGTGTCCATTGAGGGAAAACTGCATCCAAATTTCAGCAAAATCCCATAAGATAGGGCCGAGTGTGCGTAGCCATTGAGCGCCCAAAACCACATCACATCCGCCTAAGGGCAAGGCAAACATGTCAGAGCGCAAGGTATAATCTCCCATAGAGATACGCACATTTCGACACTTCCCTTTGCAAGGTAAGGTGCCCCCATTGGCAACCATGACTTCAAAGTTGGAGCAAGGATGGATAAAACAATCAGCTTGTTTGGCGATCCGAGGGTCAATGAAATTATGAGTGCTACCAGAATCAATGAGGATTGTAAGAGGAAGCTTCTTGAAGTAACCCCTGACCCGCATTGTTTGGGGGGTGGTGATTCCAGCTAAATCATGGAGAGATATCTATGGCTGATCATCCTGAGACGGAGGGTCAATAGGCGGTTCCTGAATGTCGACCGGAGCATCCAGTGTTTCTGGATCTTCGTCACCCATTTCAGAGGCAGGCGGAGACTCCACATCCAGGAGATAGAGCTTTTGCTGAACACATCTATGTCCCCGAGTGAATTTCTCATCACAATTATAGCAAAACCCCTTTTCTCTGCGTGCTTGCATCTCTGTTTCAGACAAACGCTTGATAGGAGTCGGTCGAGGAGCCTGCGGTATAGGTTGTCGCTGAGAACCCACATTTCGGAAGGGAACAAAAGTGGGCTTGGATCGTTGTTGGGCTGCAATCTTGTCTTCTGCCAACTTAGCCAACCCGAGTGCTTCCATCATTGTGTTGGGACAGAACATTTTGACCTCAGAGCGGATGGCATCCTTTAGACCACTGATAAAACAACTCCGGTAAAATTCATCAGACAATCCTTGTTCGTGGTTGGCTAGATTCTCAAATTCGGTTTGATACTCTCTCACAGTGCCAGTTTGGAGAAGTTTAGTGAGGGCTCCTGTGAAGTCATCAAAAGCACTAGGACCAAATCGTTGCAAAAGGAGCTGGCAAAAGTCTGGCCAGTTGGGCTCTGGATGAGCCTTGATGTACCAACGGTACCATTGAAGAGCTTCCTGTTCCAAATGAAAGGATGCCAACGGAACTTTATTGACATCAAAAGTATTATGCAGACTGAAATACTGTTCTGCACGATAGATCCATCCAGTTGGATCGGTACCATTGAAGCGAGGAAAATCAAGCTTCGGACCACGGAAATTGTTGGAAGAAGAGAACCCATTGTCTGCTGAAGACTCGGACTGCCGTTTGTTGTTCATAGCTGAATGTTCAAGATGGAGACCAAGAAATTTTTCATCAATATCCTGGAGTTTGGCTTGGATGGCTGCAAGTGCTTCCTCCATGGTTTTTGCTCCTGCACGGGTGACAACCATAACCAGGATTTTTTTTTTTTTTTTTGACTGGGTAGGAAAACAAAAATAGGAACTACTTCAGTAAAGGAAAATTTGGATTTGGGAAAAAATCAGAAGGGTAATTGGGGTTTGACTAGGTTTTTGACACTGTTGGATAGATAGGGAAGCAAAAATGAGGATTTCAGAAGCGGAGTGAAAGAATGGAAAAATTTGGCAGAGGGGAACAAAGAAGCAGAATTCAGAAAGGAACTCTGTGGTAAAAATTGAAGGTGATTGGGTGAAATATGAGGAAGTTATGGCAAACCCTAAAAATAGACAAATGTGGGATTTCGGGCTGTAGGAAGGGGAATTGAGGATAGGGTCCTCAGGAATGAAATATGCAGAATGGAATGACAGGGGTTCCCTGAAAATTTCAAGGGAAACAGAGGTAAAACAAGGGAGATATGGAGAAAAAACTCCAGTCTGAATTTTTTTTTTTTTTTTTTTTCCAGACTGGAGCGGCTACGGCTCGGTTTTTTTTTTTTTTTTTTACAGACTGGAGCGGCTACGGCTCGGAAGGAATCTGGAACAACGCCGAACGGCTTGCAAAATGGATCTGAAACGGCGCAGCAGTGATCGACAATAGTTCAGCTGAAAGTATATATGGACCCCAGGTATGTGCGGCTTCCTAACAGTTCAAGGTTTTCACTCGGCCACCAATGCTGTCTGACGGCTTGCGTATTGGGGCAGTACCCGTCACTCCACGGCTCAGGTAAAACTGATAACCGCTTTGCCACAAATGACAGCTCTTGGTTTACCTCACAGGTGGGAACTAGTCAATCAGGTAGGGGTCGTTGCCCTTTTCGCTGGCAGGTCCTCTCAATGGGCCAGCTATTTCGGGGTTCCTGTGGTACTCCTCACAATGAGTTTTAGGGCTTATGCCCAAGTACTTCCCACAGTTAAGCGGATAGGGATTATTCCCAAATCCGAACCTGCAACAGATGCGAAAAAAAATTTTGGCAGAAATTTCACCTAGAGAGCCCAAGAAAGTGCTCTGATACCAGATGCGAGGCACCTGGAACAATTACTTAATGAAAATATGCGAAATAACAGAAATGACAGAACTCAGAATCACTTTTATATTGATCACATGCCACTTCGAGGGGGAAACCTCCTATGAGCAAGCTCAATACAAATAACTTCACGGTGCCTTCATAGCTCTCAACACACACTTATATACTAATTCTAGGCACCAATACTATGGGTCGAAACCATGGGCCGTTACAAACTATGGATTAACAATACTACGGGCGACTTACAAAGCATATGCGCCAACAACAATAACACAAAATATTGATCAACAAATACTACGGGACGACTTACAAAGCATATGCGTCCAACAACAACATACTAACAAAGTAAAGATATGGGTTCCTAACAATGGTGATAATACTCCAACACCCCCCCGCAAGCTATATTATGAGGTAACACAAAACTGAAAACTGTAGGGCCCTGGTAATTGAGACCAAAGGTCACCCCATACAACAAATCTAAAAGTAAATAAGGAAAGAGGGAAAACCCAATGGGAAGAAAGCCCCCCCCAAAAAAACTAGATTGTAGAAGGTAATCAATCATGCATCTTCACTCACCCCAAATGGTAAGTGAACTTCTCCACCGAAGAATGATCTGTCAACAGAAAATGGATCAGTAATGTGAGAAGGATGAAACCTTCCATTATGATAATCAGATCTGGTCCTCCTTTGATCAAGTGGATCTCCCACAAGATCTCTAGCAGATCTAAGAGTAGTGGATGCCCATCTAGGAAGAGGAGGATATCCAAGCTGTAGATCTGGATCTGGATCATCCATTCGCTCATCTTCACTCATAGGTGCTAGATCTTTAGGTTCTTGTGGATCTGGATCTAGCATTCGCTCTTCATAATTTTCACTCTCATACTCTGAATCTGAACTATCATGTGATGAAGGTTCGGTCTCTTCGAGCTCATCAAGCAGTGGATGTGTGGTAGGAAAGCTCTCTTTCTCAACTGGGTGAGCAACATGTAGAGGCCATTCCTCAAACTGTACACTCCTATCAAGGAATGTAGTCATAGTAGAAGGTTCAAGCATCTTGTAGTCCTTTGCATTCAATGCATAACCCACCATGATACACTCCCTGCTTTGTGGATCAAGGGCTCTCCTTTTCTCTATTGGAATCCTTGCCCATGCTCTGGATCCAAACTCTCTCATGTGAGACACATCAGGTTTGTATCCCGTCCATGCTTCGAAAGGAGTCATATATTTGAGTCCTTTGTGAGGAACTCTGTTTTGAAGATAGGTGGCACAGTTAATGGCTTCTTCCCAAAGACTAGGGTGCAACCCTTTCGACTTTAGCATGCAGGTGGTCATTTCTTTCAATGTTCTGTTCTTCCTCTCAGCAACACCATTCTGTTGTGGTGTATAGGGAACAGTATTTTGCATCTCAATGCCCTCTTCAACACAAATGGTTTGAAAGTTACCCTTTATGTACTCACCTTTATTATCAGAGTGAATGGCCTTGATCTTTCTATCTAAAATCTTTTATGTAGAAGACTTGAAAATTTTAAAGTATCCAAATACTTCTAACTTTAACTTGAGAAACTATATCCATGTCAATCTTGAGTAATAATCAATAAATGTAAGGATGTACCTTGATTTTCTTAAGGGTAGATCTGGAAATGGCCCTGCAACATCACTATGAATCAGATCTAGAGGATGAGAGGCTCTCCTTGCCTTCCCTTTCTCAAACTTCTTTTCTGGATTCTTTCCCATCAAACAACCATGACAGTTTCCTTTTGCAAACTTGATCTTGGGAAGCCCTTCAACCATCTATTGTGTATGCATATCTTGCAAGTACTGATAGTTTAGATGCCCAAACCTTTCATGACATAGCCTAATCTCTTCATTAGCATGAGTGAGAAGAGAAGACTGGTTTGAGAGAGGTAGAAAGTCGGAGAATTCATAGAGTTTTGACTTATGATTTGCAACTCCTTTTGCAATGATATCACCTGATACCATGTTTTGTATTTCGAATTCATTTGGAGAGAAGATCACCCTCTTAGGATCTC
Source organism: Larix kaempferi (assembly GCA_027924585.1). Classification (NCBI taxonomy): domain Eukaryota; kingdom Viridiplantae; phylum Streptophyta; class Pinopsida; order Pinales; family Pinaceae; genus Larix; species Larix kaempferi. The sequence goes on along the minus strand of BSBM01000512.1, from coordinate 3,662,762 downwards.
TAGTATGATTCATCTGATATACTGAAAGTATATTTTCATTCAATGTAGGGACATAGAGCACATATGAGAAGTACCCATGATTTAGTTTGATTCTTCCTATCCCTTTAGACGAGACCTTAGAATCATTCTCCAACATGATGGATGGTCGAACAGTGGATTCGAAACCAGTGAAGAGAGCCTTGGAGGAAGACATGTGTCTTGATGGTCAAGAATTTATGATGAAGGAGGATTGTGATGATGCTCCTGCCATGAGAGCATGGCATCTTTCTTTGTCCTCAGATCTAGATGATTCACTCTCTTTCTTCCTAGCACATGCAGGTACTCGAAGATTATTCTTTTCAAGAAGTGGAGCCATGAGATCTATGGCCTTCTTCATACATGAGCTCTCAGGGTGATATCCTCTATTACAATATGTGCATTTGGATTTTACCTTCTGAGAATGCTTGTCTTTCTTTGGATTCAAAACTCCTTCGGATGAATTTGGAGCCTCCTTTTGCTTTTGGTCATTCGACCTCCTTTCATAAACTTTTTTTTTTCCTTTTACATTCTCTCTCTTCATATCAGTGGCTGCAAGAGCCGAATCCAATTTGTTTTTTATCATCCCCATGTGGACTAGCTTCTCCTCCTCAAGAGTGAGGGATTGGATGAAGTCTTCAACTGTAGGGAATTTCCATTTTGGAATGGACAACTTTGTTGACTGGAAGGTCGAAAAAAACATTGAATAGTCAGGGGCTAGCTTCGAAAGGATGGCAAGGATGAGTTGTTTTTCCTCGTTCTCAATCCCACATCTGTTCAATTGTGAAATCATATTTTTAAACTTATTGAGAAACTCAGTGATAGTTTCGAACTGCTTGGGCTCAAGGAGATGAGCTCATTTTCTAGCTTTAGACCTTTCAAGCATCCTTCTGACCAAGAAGATATTCGAGCTTGTCCCAACCCTCCTTTGGAGTCTTCAGATCAATAACATGAAATGTAGGTCTTTAGAAATGCTAAGTAGCAGGAGTCCTAGTGCTTCATCAAGCTTGTCTAAGTACTTGGATTTCTCTACTGCACCAATGGGCTCAACTACAAAGCCATTAACCACTCTAGAGAGGCTTTTGGACTTCAAGAAGATTTCCATTTTATCCCTCCATTCGAAGTAGTTAATGAATTCGGTTTTAGATCCATGATACTGAAGAAGTTTGCTATCCCTAAAGTTGAACCTAGACTACGAGGGTTCAATCTTAAGGAAATATTGAATGGTAGGAATGGGACATCTACACAGTATTATAGGTATTTCTGGTGGTAAATGAAGGTATGAGTTAGGTTGGATGATTAAAAACAAAAGACAGGGATAATATAAAAATTTCAATATATAAATAGAAATAGAAAATGACTATGATCATAAACCTACAAATGTAAGAGCTCAAATATCATTTTATAATTGGGGCATAGTTGTATATTATGCAGAAGAATCATAACATGAAATTTAGACCATGTATAGACAAAATACTGATAGCATATACTTCATAGATTAAAACAAGATAGGCTCAAAGATTATATTTTATTTCATAAACAGTCATTTCTGTAACATATCAATATAACAAAACATCATACATGCATGTACAAAAAAACTTCTAAGATCAAACTTCCATCATGTTTTTCAAATTCCAACCCTTTCTATTTCGTGTCTATCTCATATATATACAAAAATTTGTTCAAAACATAACAATTAATAGATCCTATTCTATTGGATCTAATTCCTCAAAAAGTGGAACAGAGTTTTAAATTTGAGTCTTTCGAACTCTTAACATAAGTAAAATAAACAAGACAATCTACCAGCTATGAAATTCTATCACTAAACTATAGCAAAACAAACTAGATACTTCTAGATGACTCAGCCAGAATAGCCAGGTCATCTAGAACTTGAGATCTTCTTTGTAACCTGGTATATTCAGCTTCAACATTGTGTTCTCGCCCTTGCAACTCGTCCAGCTAGGTCTTTATCTGTCTGTATTCCTTATGCAAGGCTCTTTTCTTTTGAAATGTTTCTTTAGCTACAGCTGCTAACTTATGCTAATCAAAATCCTTCTACCCCAAGTCCTCTCGAAGCCTCTTATTTTCCAACAACAGGATCTCATTAATATTTTGCAAGTACTGGCACTGTTACTTGTAATATTTCAGGGTTTTCTTTACTTGGTCTAATTCAGGAACAAGCTCCATCTCATCTGCATCCATTGTAACATCTTGTTTCTGTATGCCCTTAGAACTTGATGCCCGATTCATGTCATGAACCTACTTCTTTTCAAACAATGCCTTGGTATATATCCCATGTTTGTCTGCATATCTATGAAATTTTCATTCTCAGAAATGAAAACATCGATTTCTTGTTTTTCCATCTCGTTATCAGAATCATTAATTGGGACAATTTCATTCCCCTTCGCAGGTTGCTTCAACAATTTGGTTTCTACAGCCATTTTAGTCCTAGACCTTGTCCTCGGCCCAAAACCCACATTTTCTATGTTTATAGTTTTTATTGCCTCATCTTCTTCAACAATTGTTTCTTTAACAACCAAACTCAACATATCAGGTTCTGGTAAACTAGACTGGTTAAGGGTGTTCTTACCTTCAATAACATTTGGTATGATTTGCCCTGTTTCATCCTTTCCTTCAAGCTCTGTAACTTGTACCTATTTATCTGGCAATTTTGTTTCATTGCCTTTCTCCTTGGAGGGTTTCGTCTTCTTAATTATTTCAAAACCCTGTTCAATGAGAAATTGATCCCAGCTTTTTCCTATTTGCTGCAAATGATGAAGAACCAAAATTTTGATGAGCCCATGATGAAAGATGGAGCGTTCTGTGTGTTTCGGATGACCCTGCACCCATAAAACCATTTTCTGCAAGCTTCTCCATAAATAATAGGGTAAATTGATTTTCTTGCTGCCATTTAAATGCATCAGTAGTTGAATGTGGCATCTCAGCACCTTATCGAAATGACCATCACAAGTGACATAGTTTTGAATCATCTCCAGAGGGATTTTCCAGTTAGGTTTAACTTGGCTAACATGAACCCCATTCTCCCAATTTAAGTCTTCAAAACTAGGGAGTAAAAATTCACCATAATCTCCTTCAAATTCTTTCTGCTTGAACCAGTTTTCACCTTCAGTTGGGATGCTAATGACCTCTGAAATAAATTGTTCACTAAGTATTACCCTGAAGCTTTTAAAATCAGCAATCACATCTTTGTAATTCTTTATAAAGGCTTAGGTCACCTGGGGGTTATATCCTTGCAATTTTTCACAGTAAATCAACCACCCTGCATCTCTCATCAACTTCGTTGCTCTGGGAAACTGCAAAAACCACTGGATGTTGTTCGGTGCTGCTCTACATGGGAAACCACCTGGTTTCTTTTTCTCCTGCACCTGAGAGGTTTCCTCCATGTTTTTCCCCTTTTAAAAATGAACATGTATTGGTGCTGTAAAAACCCTATTCTACGGGATTCATCCTCAAAGTTACAATCCCATCAATCTGCTAATTTCGATGCTGGAGGATGTACTCATCAACCATTACTTGTGTACTTGTTCGATTGTCACCTGTCAAGTGAAACTAGCTGCCACGACTTATGTAGTACCAGATTCATGCATGTGGATAATTCATTTCGAATGATAATCAATGCAAATCACAATTATGAACCTTTAAAACCCTGCTAAATCATAATTTGATATTTTTGCAAAACTGACAACATTTTCTACAAAACTAACAGCATTTTCAGATTTAGAATTTTGGCATATGTTGTCAGTTTGACATTAAAATCGAATTTGATGAATAATAAAGTTTCCAAACATTTGAAAACAACTTTCAAACCAAGAAATTAAATTTTATTATTGAAAATAAATATAAACTAGAGCCTGTCTTATTTAATCATGACAATATAATAAAAATAAACTAGGGTAGCATAAAACTGAAGCAAAATTAAAGGAATACATGAACTAGGTAAATGGAAAAAATGAATGACAATGATGTAAGGGCTATACAAATCTAAAGAACAACCCTTGGAGTAACAAAGTCAAATTGAAGATGAGATAAACTGCAAAACAATGAGAAATGTCAATGGAGATCTGTTGCAATTCGGAATGAACACTACCTTAGGACATTGAGATCATGTGACTGTATCCTTCACACCTATCTAGACCTCACTGGATTTCTCCAGTGAATTCAAGACAATTGCACCAGGAATTGTTGTGGAAATCCAGAGGCTTCTGGTGCTCAATGAAAGACAGTTGCTCAAGGAATTGTTGCAACTAGTGCTGCTAGAATTCGAATAGCTGCTGTCAGCTCTGATACCATGCAATATTTTAGAGGTTGGATCACACAGCTATAGCAGACCTCACTAGAATTCACTCAAGAAATGCAGAAAGAAGAAGAAGAAGAATTGATTCAATAATCACACATGAACCCAAGAAGTTACATAAACTGTTGCAACTGTATAATCTTAGCTGTAAGATGGAAAAACTGTGTTGTACAATATAATTATTCGAATTACCCAAGAGTCATTCAAATTAGCCTCAATAGTGTAGCTTGGATGCAGTAGAGACCATCACCTAATCAGTGGTAGTGTCATCAATAGTCAAATAGTCATCCAAATGAGTCTAACTGAGTCTAACTGAGTGCATGGGCACTAATCTAGGGAAGGAGACTCCAATTTGGGCACATGAGGAGTTGTCAGTAGTCAGTAGAGCTCAACTAGTCTCAGTAGGTGCATATCTAAGTGCTTCAGTCAGTTAACTGATCAATCAGCCCCTGAATTAAGGAGCCGAGTCATCAACCAACCAACTAACCGAAGTAACTCGTAAATAGGTGGAATAAGACGCAGTTGTGCTATAGTGATGAAAACAAGGGCGCACCAATGGCTAGGAGGGATAGAACTGAGCAAAAATAGGCTCCCGGGGCTGCAAAATAAGGACTAGGTGTTGGCAGACTACCATACTGATGATTGGATGCATGCATGCATGCATGCATGCATGCATGTAGAATGCATGCAAAAATGCATGCAGTATACAAATAATGGTGAGAATACTCCAACACTTACAACACATCTCTTCTATTCACATGCTTGTAATATGTCTCTTCCAATACAAAGAAATATATTTTCTATATGAAGGTGGATACTTATCATGGGTATGATGAGATGTTGCATATAGTATTGCATTGGGTCATTGTTCCTCTTATTTTATTCTTTTATAGTTTTATAAATTTATGGTCGCTTTATGTCATTACTTTAAAGTAGATTTTTCCACCATGCATCATTTCAAATGGTTGTATTATTCTTCCTTAGGTCTCCAAAAATAGAGTCTAAAACTACTTTCTCTTACTATATAAAGTGTCGAGCATTTATTGAACTTATTAAAAAGTGAGATTCTATGTACACATTTTCAATGTTTGACTACATAACTTGACTCAATGATCATGTACCACATTAATATGCTATTATGCAGGGACAATGCTAATCCTCATACTTATTCAAGACATTATCCACTGCTTCAATCTAATAATGACCATTTATATATATTTTCCTATTTATTTAGTGTTAATGCATTCAACTATTTACATTGCAAAAGAAAAACAAAACACATCAATAGGGATGGACATTGCCACCTCATGGCTCTTGTTTGAGGTATTTTTAGTTATCGTCTTTTGCATCATAAACTTATTAAAACTCTCCCAATTGCATGTGGGAACCAATTTTTTTTTCTTTTTCATTGTTGAATATTTGCATAGTATTGAGATGGTCACTCTACTAATTCTTGATTTTTTTGCCTACAATAGTTGAAGATTGAGGTACAAATGTTACATTAGGATGTAAGAGTCTTCACATGGCTTTAGAACCAATTACAATTCTTCATTAGGTATACAAAAATAGATTGTAAAAAATCTTCCTCTTTCTATATAAACTGTCAAGTATTTATCGCTTATGAAGAAGTGAGATTCTATCTACACGTTTTCAACATGTTGCGATATAATTTTACTTAATGAACATGAACCATGTTAATATGTTATTATGTTAATAATGAACATGAACCATGTTAATATGTTATTATGTTAATATGCTAGTATGCAGTGACATTGCTAACAATAAAAAACAATGAAAGCAGTAAGTCGACAACTCTGTTGTCGAAATATAAAATAGTCTTTAACTCATTCGGGTTTATGAAGAAATAATGAAATTAGAATCAATTATTGGATGTCATAAATGTAATTATTTCGATGTTATTGATCATCAAAAGGACCAATTCTAAAAGCAAAGCATGTCTACAAACTTTCGTCCATGCAATGCATACATGTCTACAAACTTACGTCCTCCTTGATATCTTACTTCTCCTATTCTGCTATCGCACCTGCGGGGGCATTGCCACCTACTCTGGTTAAAAAATATATTTGCTTCAAAATGTGTCCACTAAGTATTTATTTATTAAAAAATATATTTCCTTCAAAATGTGTCCAGTTAGTATTTATTTATTAAAAATGTAAACAATTATATAAAAATATTAATTTCTTTAGTGAATAATTAAGTGTTTATTTATTAAAAATGTAAATGATTGTATAAAATTGTTAATTTCTTTAGTGAATAATTAAATCACTGTCATACCAAACAATGTATTCAAATGAATTATGACTCACAATATTTATCGTCGCTTTTTTGGAATGGAAGCATTTATTTACATAGTTTATTGAAATAATTTTGACATTTAAACGATGTTTTTTTTTCACTGAAAAATATAACTTACTATTAATATACGAAATAGTAAATATTGCCAACTGTCAGAACAAACCATACATCTCATCACTGCCCTGCAATGCATGTGTCATGTGAAAATATTTGGCCACAGTGCCAACAGCCACAAAGAAACCCATAAAATGTTCCATATATTCATACATAAAAACATGAACCCTTCCCGTGGGAGAAACAGGTTCATCGACCATCAGATGCCATCCAAGAGTCTCATCAAAATATCAAAGTTCATAAAAGTAACCAACAGCCATAGCTGCCAAAACCAAAAAAGATATATGTCCAATATGCTAAGTAACAAAGCATATGTTATGACGAGGTATAATGAACATGTATAAGATATTTATTATGACTCACAATATTTATCGTCGCTTTTTTGGAATGGAAGCATTTATTTACATAGTTTATTGAAATAATTTTGACATTTAAACGATGTTATCACGAGGTATAATGAACATGTATAAGATATTTATTTCGGTTTTAAATATTATGTTTGAAGTAGTGCGGATTAATGTTATGTCTAATATAAGCAATATAAGTTTGATATTTTATATTTATTGAAATGAAATGTTTATATTATATTTTATTTATGATTTTTTATAATTAATAATATTAAATTATTAATTAATTTAAAATTAAATATTTATATAATATAAAAAAATGTTAATATTTATGATATAGTAATATAAATTTTAAACCTGTTATTATTTTATAAATTATATTATGTTTAATTTAAGTTATTTATATTTATATTTCATAATAATAAATTATTTATTATTTATCAATTTAAATATTAATTTATGTTATTTTTATTATCAATTATATATGTTATGGTTATTAACATGAAATGTTTATGTTATGTTTGGTTTATGGTATTTTTATTTATTTTTAATAATATTAAGTTTTTAATTATTAATTAATTATTTTGTATATTAAAATTAATATTAATAAGAAATATTAATAATAACCATATCAATATTAACTTTATGATACATTAATATAAACATCAAATATAACATAATTTTATTTATATCTAATAATAAAAAATTATTATTTGTTTAGTAATTAATTACTATTGTGAGATATTAATATTAATGTTAATGTTAATGTTAGGAAATAATTATAATTCTCTAACTTTAATATATAATTGTTATGTATGATTTATGTTATTTCTATTTAGGAGTAATCTATTTATTCTACGATTTGGACTTTATGTTTTGGTTAGAATTTAAAATTTGGAAGTGTTTAAATTGTGTTTTTGAATTCATAAATAGATTCAGCACCCTCGAATACCTCATTCTACCCAAATTATGCAATTTCCATAGCTAATATATGTGATTCTAAGATTTTTTTAAAGATTTCCAACCATACTTTTAGAAACAAAATAAGACAGAAAGTATACTAAAAAAATGTTGAAAATGGAGAATATTTAGATTACACCTTTCTATTCATATTTAATAATAATAAATTATTATTTATTTGTTGATCAATTATAAATGTTAATAGTAATACTAATCTTCATATTAATGTTAAGCAATATTCACAATAATATTAATATTAATATTAACACTAACATTATTATTATTTATATTAATAATAACATTAACATTCATGTTTAGAATACATTAATCTAAACATGAAACATAATCATAAATCTGAATAACCATGGTCAACCAATTAGGGTTAGCCATAGTCAACCAACTAGGGTCAATCATTGTCAACCGTAGTCTACCATGGCCAACCAATTAGGGTCAATCATGCTTAATGATGGTTAACCATGAACAACTATCATTAACCATGAATAGTCATAACCAACCATTAACAACCATGTCAACCATAGTCAAGCATGGATAACCTTAGTCAGCCATGGTCAAATTGAAATTCCATATTAATATTCTTAATTTAAACTGTTCCAAGTTCAAATACTTCAATGAATGTAGTCTATATTCAATTATTTCATTATATACTTTTACTAAGTATCAATTCTAGGAATTCTATGTAACTATTGAGAATTACCGCAATCTAACAAAACCCATCACGAATGTCACATTATGACATAACTTTATATGAACATTGAAATTAGATATAACCCTTAAGGAACATATCAATTCAAACATATAATATTTCAATAATCCATGGTCAAACATTGGAAACATTAGTCAACCATATTAAACCATTGTGAAACATAGCCAACCATAGTTGACCATGGATAAACAACCATGGCCAACCATCAGCAACCATGAATAAACATGGTCAACCAATTAGGATCAACCATATTCAACCATGGTTAACCATGATTTTAACCATTGTCAACCATAATTAAACATGAACAACCATAGTCAACCATGGATAAACATAGTTAACGATGAACAACCATAGTCAAGCATGGTCAACCATTGTTAGGCATGGTCAACCATCCTCAATCATAGTTAACAATGGTCGATCAACTAGGGTCAATCATAGTCAAGCATGGTCAACCATGGTATACAATAGTTATCCATAGTCAACCATGCTAAACCAAAAACAACCATAGCAAACTGTGGCCAACCATGAACAACTATAGTTAATATAACCATAATCAACCATGCACAATCTTGGTCTACCATGGTATACAATAGTCAACCATGAACAACCATGGTCAAACATAAATAGCCTTGTCCAACCATCAACTACCATAGTCAACCACATGAACAACAAGGGTCAACCAACTTGGGTTAACCATGGTTGACCATAGTCAACCATCGTCAACTAGTTAGGGTAAACCATAGCTTACCATAGCCAACCATGATTAACAATAATCAACCATAGTGAACTATGGTCAACCATAGTTAAACATGAACAACCATGGTTAACCATATTCGACCATGAATAACCATGATAAATTAATTAGGGTCAACCATAGTCAACCATCGTTGACCAACAACTTTAGTTAACCATAGTCAACCATTGTCGACCATTTCAATCGAACTATGAATAATCATTAATAATATTCAAACATGCTCAACCATAGTCAATCATGGTCGACCTAAATTAATCACAGCCAAAGATAGAAACATGTGATCAACCATAGTCAATCGTACCCAACATGCCCCAACCATAGTCAACCATGGTTAAACATTATTAGGCATGGTCAACCATCATTAACCAAGGCCAACCAACTAGGGTAAACCATAGTCAAGCATGGTCAGCCATGGTTTACTATAGTTAACCATAGTCAACCATAAATAACCATGGTAAACCAAGAATAACAATAGTCAACCATGGACAACTATAGTCCATATGAACAACTACAATCAACCATAATCAACTAGGGTTAACCACAGTCAACCATCGTCAACCATAGTCTACCATAATTAACCATAATCAACCATAATCAATAATGGTAACCCATAGTCAACCATGTTCAATCATAGTCAACCATGGTTAGCGATAGTCAACCATAGTGAATCATGGTCAACCATGGTCATCCATAGTCAACCATAGTCAACCATGGTCACCCATAGTCAACCATAGTCAACCATTATTAGCGATAGTCAGCCTTAGTGAACCATGGTCATTCATAGTCAACCATGCTCATCCATAGTTAACCATGCTCATCCATAATCAACCATAGTCAACCATGGTCAACCATAGTCAACCATGATTAGCCATAGTTATCTATAGTCAACCATAGTCAAGCATAGTCAAGCATAGTCAACCATGCTCAACCATGGTCAACCATAGTCAACCATGGTTAGCCATAGTCATCCATAGTCAGCCGTGGTTAGCCATAGTCAACCATGGTCGGTCATAGTCAACCATGGCAGCCATATTCATCCACAGTCAACCATAGATAACTATAGTTAGCCATAGTCATCCATGGTGAGCTATAATTATCCATGGTCAACCATAGTCAACCATGTCAACCATAGCCAGGCATGGTCAACCATAGACAACCATAGTCAACCATAGTAAACCATAGTCAACCATGGCAGACCATAGTCAACTATGGTCAACCATAGTCAACATTGAATAACCATTGTCAACAATGAATAACTATGGCCAAGCAATTAGGGTAAACCATGGCCAACTAATTAAGGTGAACCATAGTCAATAATAGTATACCATAGTCAACCAATTAGGATCAACCATGCTTAACAATGGTTAACCATGAACAACTATCATTAACCATGAATAACCATAACCAACCATGAATAACTATCATCATCCATAGCCAAGCATGATTAAGCATAGTCAACCATGGTCAAATGGAAATTCCATATTAATATTCCGAATTTAAATTGTTCCAAGTTCAAATACTTCAATGAATGTAGTCTATATTCAAATGTGTCATTATATACTTTTACTAAGTATCAATTCTAGGAATTCTATACCACTAACAATTATTGTAGTCTAACAAACCCCATCACGAATGTCACATGTGACATAACTTTATATGAACATTGAAATTAGATATAACTCTTAAAGAAACATATTAGTTCAATCATAGTCAACCATAAATAACCATGGTCAACCATAGTCAACCATAAATAACCATGGTCAACCATAGTCAACCATGGTAACCCATGAACAACCATAGTCAGCCATCAACAATTATTATCAACCATGAAAAACCATGGCCAACAATAGTCTGAAACCATGGCCAAGCATGGACAATCCTAGTCAATCATGAATAACCATGGTTAACCAACTAGGTTCAACCATAGTCAACCATATTGAACTATGGTCAACTATAGTCAACCATGGTCAACCATAGTCAAACATTAAAAACCATGGTCAACAAACTATGGTAAACCATAGTAAACCATGGTCAACCAACTAGGGTCACACATACTCAACCATTAACAAGCATAATCAACCATGGCCAACTAACTAGGTAAACCATGAATAACCATGGTAAAGCATGGACAATCATAGTCAATCATGAACAACCATGGTTAACCAACTAGGTTCAACCATAGTCAACCATGAAAAACCATAGTCAACCACGATCAATCATAGTCAACCATGAATAACCATGGTCAACCATAGTAAACTATAGTAAACCATGCTTAACCATGAACAACCATAGTCAACCATGATCAACCATTGTTAACAAACTAGGGTCAACCATAATCAACCATTAATAGGTAAAGTCAACCATGATTACCTAACTATGTAAATAACCAAGGTCAACCATGGTAAACCATGGCCAAACATGGAAAATCATACTCAATCATGACAACCATCAATAACCATGGTTAACCAACTAGGTTCAACCATAGTCAACCATATTGGACTATGGTCAACCATAGTCAACCATGAAAAACTATGGTCAATCATATTCAACTAACTAGGGTCACCCATAGTCAACCATTAACAACCATAGCCAACCATGGTCAACCATAATCAAACATGAACAATTATGGTCAACCATAGTCAACCATGAAAAACTATGGTCAATCATATTCAACTAACTAGGGTCACCCATAGTCAACCATTAACAACCATAGTCAACCATGGTCATCCATAAAAAACTATAATCAACCATAGTAAGCCATGAAAAACCACAGTCAACCATGAACAACCATAGTTAGCCATCGTCAACCATGGTAAACCATAGTCAACCATGGTCAACCATGAATGACCATGGACAACCATAGTTTATTACCTCCATAAATGAAAATAAAATAGTATAAGTATTATTAATTTATTATTATTTAATATTTATTTCTTTATTTTTAATTTTTCTATATATATATAATGTATTTTTATTAACTAATATTTATTTTAGTTATTTTTATTTTTTATAAATGTTTATTTATTTAATAATAATAATAATAATTGCACCGAGAGTAGCGAGGTGATTTACAGCCTAGTATTGGGGAGATGTTGTAACGTGTAACGTTATGTAACATTGCATTCTAATAACAAAATTGAAAGTAAAAATAAAAATGCAAATGACGTCAGCTCAAACAAAAATAAAAATATTTTGATTTAGTTTTAAAGCTATATATATTAAGCACAAAGAGGGATCAAATATTTTAAGTTGTAAATTGCTTCTTAACGTGTAAAAATTTAAGAAAAAAAAAAACACCTGAAGAAATTGGATCCCTCTTGGTGCTTGATAGATCCGGTTTTAAGATGGATCTATGATGGTAATAATTCACCAATCCTTTGCGCTGGTAGGTGTAGGATGGGTGCTTTTTGACCCTAGAGGAAATATAGTAAAGATATATGCTTGTGGTATAGGGAATAGTACCAATAATTAGGCAGAACTCTTTGCTTTGTTCTTGGGATTGAAGTTGACCTTTGATGTTAGAGTTTGTTCCCTAGTTGTGATAGGTAATTCTCGTATCATCCTTTTGCAATCTAGGAAAAAACAAGAAATTAATGATCTAATTGTTGGTCTCCTTCATAATCGTATCTTGGGTATTCCTCCCCAATTTCACTCAATTAAATTTTTTCATGTTAAAAGAAATCTCAACACGTTAGTAGAAGGTTTGGCTAATCAAGCCTCTCATCTTCCTCGGGGAGGATTAATTGCAAATGGGGGACCAATTCAGCATTATTGGATCCCTTAAGGTTTTTTATTTGTCTTTTTACTACTCTTTGTTCTTCACTCTAGGATGGAGGGGGACATATGAGAGAAATGGCATGGGGAATTTGATTGTTCTCTTCGACGACAGTTATGTCAGTCTCATTAGTCAAAACTTCAAGGTAATAAATTTCAGTTAGTTTGTTGGTAATAACGTTCGCAATGCTCTATTTTATGGAGGTTTCGATGGTACCAAGTGTTCACTCCGTAAAGGCCCAATATTTTGATAGCTGCGATAGAGGCTCTCTTTCAGCTGCAATGGAAGTCTCAGTCTATGTAGGACATGTTCTTTTGGAATGATGGTGAGGGATGCTGGGGTTTACTCTGCCTTCTCCTTAGTCCAAGGAGATAGGCATTCTCTGGACAATCTATCAACCTTCTGAGCTCTCTCTCCCAAGTATTATGGGTTGAAAGTATTCAAATAATTGAGAGAGGGGGGTGAATCAGTTATTACTGTGCTTAAACAATTTTACATTCCTTTTCCCTTTTAAATTTGAGGAAGTGTGACAATCAATATGATATGAGATGTTCTATGCACATTCCTTTATAGCAGGTATATTGTTATAATAGAATTAAATATAAGGCATATAAACAATGTTCAATCACATAAATATGCAGAGGCAATGATTTTCCTGAGGAAACCCATAAAGGGAAAAAACCTCTTCTTCTTAGGATGAAAGGAAAGCTCCAACTTCTCTTTACATTCTATTTTATCTGAGCTACAACCTAGATGAGGCTGCTACCTCTGTTTCTTCAGTACCAACTGAATGGAAGCTACAACTCCCAAATGTACAAGCACCAACTTGCAAATAAAACTTTACAGTCTTCCCTTGCTCCTCCCTACCATCCCATGTAAGAAAAGTTTCAGTCAATTATATCACACTGGTTCAGATATATCAATACATACCCTTTTTATTTTGTTCTATGCTGCTACAGCTTGAGTTTCTGGGCATTCTGTTCTTCATTAAATCGAGCCATACATTTTTGTTCTCATTTTCTTTGAATCACAGCTTCATCAACAACCACTCCTCTTCATCCTCTCGATTCTCACTCTGATTTTTTTCTCATCAATTGTTTTTTATACATGCTGAAGTTATATGCCTCGGTGTCTTTAACTTCTAGATATACCAATTCTAAAACTGAAACTGTCTTTTTAACTCCCAATTCAAAAATTGAACTATCTCTTTGACTTCCAGAATTTACATGCTGTAACTGATATTTGAACTGTCTCTTTGAATTCCAGAATTTACACGCTGTCACTAAGTAATTAAAAAATAAATAAATGTTTGTGAGTCGTAGCTTGTCTGAGTCACGGTTGTTTGATTCACGGGCGTCTGAGTCTCAACCATCTGATCTGCAGCTGTCTGAGTCACGGCCGTTTGAGTCTCAACCATCTGAGTCACGACCGTTTGAGTCGCAGCCATTTGAGTTGCAGCTGTCTCAGCTGCATCCGTTTGAGTCACAGCTTTCCTGAGTTGCAGCTATCTGAGTCGCAGCCATTTGAGTCACAGTCGTCTGAGTTGCATCCATCTGAGTCACAGCTATCTGAGTTGCAGCCGTCTAACAACATTCTCTTCTTGTATTTTAATCTCAGTCGCAGCTTTAGTAAATTGAAGTTGGTATGGTCTGAGTCACCCTCCTTGTTTGCTTTCCAACCATCAATGACAACTGAATTAAAGTGCTAACAATCTCCCCCTTTGGCATTGATGGAAGCCTAAAATTTATGATGTTGCAAGTGTAATCATCGACTGCTTGTTATCTGCAACTACCTGAACTTCTCCCTCTTTGACATCAATGTCAAATAAAACATGACAATACATCTCCCCCTATCAAGATTAACTCAAAAATCAACAAAGAAAACATTCTGGAATCATCTCAGAATTACATCAGATATGCAATAAGCACAAACCCCCCTGCCAAAGTGAACAAGTTAGTTGGAACAAGATATTACACCCAACTTCTGGAGAAAATATTCAAACTGGATTTTGGATAAGCATTTAGTAAAGATATCAGCAATCTGTTCTTTAGAAGGAATGAAATGTAATTGGACAACTCTGTTTGTAACCTGCTCCCTTAAAAAATGATACTTGATTGGAATGTGTTTGGTCTTGGAATGAAGAACAGGGTTCTTTGACACACTAATGGCACTTGTGTTATCACAGTGAATAGGAATAGGTTCAGTATATTTCACCTCCAAATCAACAAGAGTTTGTATCATCCATAATAGCTGTGTACAACATGTTGCAGCAACTATGTATTCAGCCTCAGTAGTAGATAGAGAGATAGAACCTTGCTTTTTACTCATCCATGCTACTAATGAATCGCCTAAGAAGAATGCACCTCCACTAGTGCTCTTTCTTTCATCCAAACAGTTTTCCTAGTCAACATCTGAATATGCAATCAACTGAAAGTTTTGATTCCTAGGATACCAGAGACCATAAGTCATCATGAATTTCAAGTATTTGAAAATTCTCTTCACAGCGACCAAGTGACTTTGTTTGGGAGTATACTGAAATCTTCCTACCATTCAAACAGCATGCATGATATCAGGACGAGTTGCTGTAATATATATAAGACTGCCTATCATTGACCTATATGTTCTTTGATCAACATATGGTGAGATATCATCTTTGCTAAGCTTGCAACCAACAATCATAGGGGTACTAACAGGTGAAGAATCCTCCATTTGAAACTTTTTCAACATCTCCTTCAGATATTTCTCTTGAGAGAGAAATAGACCTTCGGAATTCTGATTGATTTGAAGACCAAGAAAGTATGATAATTCTCCAATCATTGACATTTCAAACTTAGATTGCATGGCATTAGCTAACCACTGGACACAAGATGCATTAGTACATCCAAAGATAATGTCATCAACATAAACTAGAACAATTAATAAATCGTCACCTTCAGTTTTGATGTACAGATTGCTATCAGCAGTGCCTTTCTTGAATTCTTTGTCTTGTAAATATTTATCCAATCTGTAGTACCAGGCTCTTGGTGCTTGTTTCAATCCATACAGTTCCTTCTTCAGTTTGCAGACATAATCAAGATTGTCTGTCAGTGAATAACCTTCAGGTTGCTCCATATACACTTCTTCTTCTAGATATCTATTTAGAAAAGCTGTGTGATGAACCTGTAATAATTAATTAATGCAAATACACGAGATATCATAAATAATAGAACAGAATCACTTTTATATTGATCACGGGCCACTTCGAGGGGGAAACCTCCTTTGAGCAAGCTCAATACAATTAACTTCATGGTGCCTTCAATGACCTCAACACACACTTATATACTAAGTCTATGCCCAATACTATGAGTCAAAACCATGGGACATATAATACTACGGAATGACTTACAAAGCATATGCGTCCAATACTATGGGTCAATACTATGGGCTAATATAAACTACGGATCAACAAATACTACGGGACAACTTACAAAGCATATGCGTCCAACAACAATATACTAACATAATAAAGAGAAGGGTTGACATAGGTTCCTAACATCCCCTCTCCCTTAGAAAACGCTTTGTCCTCAAAGCTTTGGTTGGAGAAATTGCTGCAGAATCTGAAGGAGTGGTTCCCCGGTAGCATCCTCGGGTTGCATTTCAGGCCACTGACGCCTTTGGAGTGTCAAGGAGGATTGCTTGGAAGGTTGTAGATGAAGAAGAACCCTGTCAGCTGCGTGGAAAATGCGCTCAGAACGGTGTTGATCGGCTTGTTGTTTCAGGAAAATTATGGCCATGTGAAGATTGTCCTGCAGAATGAGAAGAATCTGATCGCGGTTTCGAAGAACCGAGTCAATTTCCTGAATTGGGGAGCTGCTAAGGGTGTATGGAAGAAGAAATGGCAGTGTTTTTCCATAGACTGCTTCATATGGTGTCCTTTGAGATGTGGTATTGTACCACCAGAGCGTTGCTAGGAAATCCATAGAAATAGTTGGCCAAAGCTGTGTAGGGATGGGAAAGGGTTTGAGCAATCCCGAAAGGAGTGTCGTTTCACCCTTGTTGACTTGGAAAGTATCATCGTCAGCCATCATCTATTGAATTTTCATTTTTAGTCCCTGCCAAAAGAAGTTACATTGTTCCCAGTCATACATTTTGCAGAACCCAGAGTGCCCTGTTGATGAAGAAGCATGGAGTTCATAGAAGAGAGAGCCCTGTTGAACATATTGCAACCAATTTGGAACAAGTAGAGAAAGAGCTGTAAGAGAAACTGGGTCATCAATTGTGCAAGAAGGAGCATCTTCCACCATATTGTCCTTACCCTTCTTGTAAGTGATCACATAGGGATAACCCATGAGTTGGATAACCCATTTTAGGTGTGTTCAGGAGGAGACCCATTGTTCCAGAAAATTTTCTAGACTCGGAAGATCAGTCTTGATGCAGAAATAATTCCCTAATAGGTATGGC
Source organism: Larix kaempferi (assembly GCA_027924585.1). Lineage (NCBI taxonomy): Eukaryota > Viridiplantae > Streptophyta > Pinopsida > Pinales > Pinaceae > Larix > Larix kaempferi. The sequence continues at coordinate 3,645,002 of BSBM01000512.1, read as the reverse complement.
TGCCACTTCTGTACTGCATGCAAAATAGCCATCATTTCCTGCTGAGAGATAGATGTGGCTAAATTATTACCGGAAAGGTCTCTTAAAGGTAGCAAGCGCATTGGTTCAGCAAAGATACCTGCATATCTATCCAAGGAAGTAGTGGAGATTGTTCATGGGTGCATCTGAATGGAATTGAGCTGAGCGATGACACCATGTGAATTCTTCTTAAGGATTTTTTCCAGGCGATGTGAACTGATGATGCAAAGAGACCCTGGTTGTAATCCCATAAATTTGTGTTGTGCCCCGTTGACTTTAAACTACATCCAAAGTTCAGCAAAATCCCATAAGATGGGGCCAAGTGTGCGTAACCATTGAATGCCCAAACCACATCACATCCGCCTAAGGACAAGGCAAACATGTCAGAGTGTAGGTTATAATCTTCCATAGAGATACGCACATTGTAACACTTCCCCTTGCAAGGTAAGGTGCCCCCATTGGCAACCATGACTTCAAAGTTGGAGCAAGGATGGATAAAACAATCAACCTGTTTGGCAATCCGAGGGTCAATGAAGTTATGAGTGCTACCAGAATCAATGAGTATGGTAAGAGGGAGCTTCTTGAAGTATCCCCTGACCCGCATTGTTTGTGGGGTGGTGATGTCGGTTACAGCATGGAGAGAGATCTCGGGTGGGTCATCCTAAGATGGGGTGTTAACAGGCGGGTGTTGAATGTCGACCTAATCATCTACTGTATCTATAGCTTCTTCACCAAGTTCTAAGGCAGGCGGAGAATCCACATCCAAGAGATAGAGCTTTTGTTGAACACATCTATGTCCCTGAGTGAATTTCTCATCACAATTATAGCAAAGCCCTTTTTCTCGGCGTGCCTGCATTTCTATTTCAGATAAATGCTTGATAAGAGTTGGTTGAGGAGAAGGCGTGATGGGAGGTCGTTGGGAACCCATATTTCTGAAGGGAACAAATGTGGGTTTGGAGTGTTGTTGAGTTGCGATCTTGTCCTCGGCCAGCTTAGCCAACCCTAGGACTTCCATCATTGTGTTGAGACAAAACATTTTGACCTCTGAGCGGATTTCATCCTTGAGACCACTGATAAAACAACTCCTGTAGAATTCATCAGACAATCCTTCTGTGTGATTGGCCAATTTCTCAAATTCTGTGTGATACTCTCTCACTGTGCCAATTTGGTGAAGTTTAGTGAGTGATCCTGTGAAATCATCAAAAGCACTAGGACCAAATCGTGGCAAAATGAGTTGGCAAAAATCTGTCCAGTTTGGCTCGAGATGAGCTTTGATGTACCAACGGTACCATTGAAGGGCTTCCTGTTCCAAATGAAAGGATGCAAGTGGAACTTTCTGGACATCCAAAGTATTATGCAGACTGAAATATTGTTCTCCTCGGTATATCCATCCAGTCGGATCAGTACCATTGAAGCAAGGAAAATCAAGCTTCGGCCCATGAAAATTTTTGGAAGAAGAGAACCCGGTGGCTGCAAAAGATTCTGGCTGTCGGTTATTGTTCATGGCTAAATGCTGAAGATGGAGGCTGAGAAATTTTTCATCAAGATCTTGGAGTTTGGTTTGGATGGCTGCAAGTGCTTCCTCCATGGTGTTTGCTCCTGCACGGGTGACAACCATAACCAGGTTTTTTTTTTTTTTGGTGGAATGGGTAGAAAAACACAAACAGAAGCTGATTTAGTAAAGGGAAATTTGGATTGGGGAAACAATCTGATGGGTAATTGGGGTTTGACTAGATTTTAGACACTGTCGAAAGGACAAGAAAGCAAAAAGGGGGATTTCAGAAGCGGGGTGATAGAATAAGAAAATTTGGCAGAGAGGGACAAAGAAGCAGAATTCAGAAAGGAATTCTGTGGTAAAATTTGAAGGTGATTGGGTGAAATCTGAGGAAGTTATGGAAAACCCTAAAAATAGACAAATGTGGGATTTCGGGCTTTGGGAAGGGGAATTGGGGATAGGGTCCTCAGGAATGAAATATGCAAAATGTAATGACAGGGTTCCCCAAAAATTTCAAGGGAAACAGAGTGAAAACAAGGGAGATATGGAGGAAAAAACTGGTTTTTTTTTTTTTTCCAGAAATGGATCGGCAACAGCGGCGCGGAAGGGATCCGCAACAGATGGATCTGCAATGGCGCGGAAGGGATAAAAAATGGATGTATTTGAAACAACGACTGGATCTGGAATGACTTTCAGAATAGATCTAAAACGGCTGGATCTGGAGCGGAAGTGATTGACAATAGTTCAACTGAAAATAGATATGGACCCCAGGTATGTGCGGCTTCCTAACAGTTCAGGGGTTTCACTTGGCCACCAATGCTGTTTGACGGCTTGTGTATTGGGACAGTACCCCTTACTCCACGAATCAGGTAAAACTGATAACCGCTTTTCCACAAATGACAGCTCTTGGTTTACCTCACGGGTGGAAACTAGTCAATCAGGTAGGGGTCGTTGCCCTTTTCACTGGCAGGTCCTCTCAATGGGCTAGCTACTTCGAGGTTCCTGTGGTACTGCTCACAATGAGTTTTAGGGATTATGCCCAAGTACTTCCCACAATTAAGTGGATATGGATTATTCCCAAATCTGAACCTGCAACAGATGCGAAAAAAAAAAATTTGGCAGAAATTTCACCCAGCGAGCCCAAGAAAGTGCTCTGATACCAGATGTGATGAACCCGCAATAATTAATTAATGCAAATACACAAGATATCAGAAATAATAGAACAGAATCACTTTTATATTGATCATGGGCCACTTCAAGGGGGCAACCTCCTTTGAGCTTGATTAACTTCACGGTGCCTTCAATGACCTCAACACACACTTATATACTAAGTCTATGCCCAATACTATGAGTCAAAACTATGGGACATATAATACTACGGGACGACTTACAAAGCATATTCATCCAATACTATGGGTCAATACTATGGGCTAATATAAACTACGGATCAACAAATACTACGGGACGACTTACAAAGCATATGCGTCCAACAACAATATACGAACATAATAAAGAGAAGGGTTGACATAGGTTCCTAACAAGCTGATTTAATATCCATATGATAAAATTTGAAATTTTTGTGACAGGCATAAGTAAGAAACATTCTTATAGCTTCCATTCTTGCCACAGGTGCAAAAGTCTCATCAAAATCTTGTCCCTCAACTTGTGCATACCCCTTGCAAACCAATATGGCTTTATTTCTCACAATTTATCCTTTTTCATTCATCTTATTCTTAAATACCCATTTGGTACCTATCACATTCTTATTTCCTGGTCTAGGAACAAGTTCCCAAGTATTATTCTTTTCAATATGATCAAGCTCTTCATTCATGGCTTTTATCCAATCTTCATCTTCACTAGCTTCATAAAAATTCTTGGGTTCTATTATAGATAAAGAGGCAATGTGAGACTGTTCTGTATCTTTGAGTAACTTTCTTCTTGTCTGCACAACTTCATTCTTGTCACCAATGATCTGACTTTCAGAATCATTTTTCCGAATAATCCTTGAAGGAGGTTTTACTGATTGCTGTTGTGAGTCTGCATCTTCATTCTCTGATTCATATTCTTCCTTTTCTGATTCTTGGTCCTGATCTTCTTCATCTTCATCTATATCCTCTGTACATGATTCATCACTGTTTATCTGAGTGTCTTTTACATGACTCCCTTCATCTACTTTAATATCAATGCAGTCAACCATTTTACTGTTTGTAGCATATCCTAGGAAAACACCTTCCTGGCCCTATCATCATATTTGCCAAGATGTTCATCATTATTCTTGATATAACACTTACTCCCAAAGACTTTTAAATGATTGATTGTAGCAGGTCTCCCAAACCATAATTCATAGGGTATTTTATCACTATTCAGCCTTAAGTGAGATTTGTTAAGTATATGAACAGCTGTATGAATTGCCTCTACCCAAAATCCCTGAGATATATTCTTTTCTTTCATCATTGATCTTGCCATCTGCTGAACTGATCTATTCTGTCTCTCAACCACTCCATTTTGCCGTGGAGTCCCCAGAATTGTATACTCTCTTTTGATAACCTGTTCATCACAAAATTCCTTGAAATGCCTTGAGCTAAACTCTCCTCCTCTATCTGACCTTACTGCTTTCAGTCTTGTTCCTGTTTGATTCTCAGTCAAAGCTTTAAATACTTTGAATTTTTCAAACGCTTCAGATTTCTCTTTTGGAAAAGCAACCCAAGTAAGTCTAGAATAATCATCTATAACCAGCATAAAGTAATTCTCTTTTCATGCACCTTCCTTCCTTGATGGTCCACACAAATCCATATGCACTAACTGAAGAGGTTTCATTAAGGCTTTCACAGGTTGCAGTTATCAAGGGAGATTGGATACCTGTGTATAGTTTAAGTTCTCGACGCATTTCGGACTGCATAGTTGAGTCCATCTTCAGGAGAAAACATATCTCAATTAAAAGCTGCACGAATTTTTATATTATTTATATTGTTGTGTTATGATATTCATTTTAAATTTTAAGAGCCGACTTTAATTCATTAATGTGTCAATGTACAAAGACAATTTATTAATTAAATGTAACGAAGTAAATACTCAATGATAACTAATGTATATATGTAAATTATCTTTTTAATTTTTAACCCTAATTTTAAATTAAATGTTATGTTTTGTTTTGTTGTGTTGTAAAATGACAATTTAATTATGTTCTTAATATTAAACTATACTTAATAAATAATTAAAAGTTTGTTAATATTAATTTTAAAAATGTTACCCTATATCTTATACTTCAGTTATGCTATTAGAATATTTCTAGTTTAATAGTTAAATGTTGTATTATTGACCATAAGATATCTTTTATGAAATAATATTTATTTTAATTTTAATTTTTCTACAAACTTATAGTATTAAGTTTTAAAGTAAAGAAATTTTAAAGAAAATTTTTGTGAAAATATTTAAATTTTTAAATTTTATAAATGTTTTAAGGATTTCTTAAACTTAAAATAAATTTTTAAACTAAATTTTTAAAAACTTTTTAATTTTCTAATTTTTAATTTTCTAATTTTTATTTTCATTTAATGTTTTGTAGGGAGTGAATGATCGGTTTCCATGAGTCACAAAGGGTAAGTCCATCATCCCTATTGAAGAGGTTTATCTGAAGATGGAAAGCTCTTGGATTTGAACTGTGTTCTAGCTAGTTTTCCCATTTGGCAAGGTTTACAGACAACATCATACGGTTTTTATATCTTTGGGAAATCTTTCACTGCTCCATTGTTTCTAAGTTTGATTAAATGATCAAAATTTAAATGTCCAAGTCTTCTATGCCATAGCCATCTCTCAACATACTTGCTTAGATGACATTCCTCCTTTTCTTCTTTCAAGACATAAACATTGTTTTATGTTCTTATACCTTTGGAAACTAATTGACCTGAGTTTACAGAATTTATCTTACAATCTTTAGCAGTGAAAACCACTTCACATCCCCTATCATAGACCTAACTAACACTAAGAAGATTATGTTTTAAACCATCCACAAACAATACATCTTGAGATTTCCCTTTTCCATTGCTCAGACTTACCATTCCTTTGCCTCTGATTTTTCCTGGAGCATCATTTCCAAAAGTTACATTTCCATATTTTTGTTCTCTTAGAGACAAAAACTTACTTTTATCCCCAGTCATGTGTTTGGAGCATCCATTGTCAATATACCATGAGCCCTTCTGTCTTTGAGCAGAAAGCACTAAATCACATTGATTGCTTTCTTTCCTCTTCCACACTTTTCTTTCAGCTGAATAATTCACTATTGAATCTATTTTGTAGTTCTTCAAATAACATTCTATAGCCTTGTGTCCAAAGTTATGACAAACATAGCATTTTGGCTCATTGTACAGAAGATCAAAAGGTTTGATGTTTCTATCATGAATTCCTCTTCTGATTGTTGATAGAGGATGATAGTTTTGATTACTCACTGACTGTTCCACTCTGTGTTGCAGCATTTGATTCTTACTAAATATTCTTTGTTGCATGTTTCTAGGATTAAATACAAAGATTGCAGCTTTGTGACCAAATCTAGAATAACAATAACAGTAACCATTAAAGAAATTTTGATACCTGGATCTTAGCTGTCCTCTTGGAATTGATTTCCTTGTTACTCTGTATTGTATATCTTCTTCATGCTTTCTTGACTGTAGAGTATTGTTTTTTGTTCCTGTAGCTATATCCTTTTTATCATTCATTAGATTGTCATTACTGTTGGTTTTATTTGCTTCAGCTTTGATGGAGGTTGCAGACTTTCTGAATTCTGATTTCTTGCTACTTTGAAAGTTTTTCACCTTTGTTATTTCTTTGTTCCCTGAGTGACTGCTGCTTGAACCTTGTTCATAGCCTAAACCACATTTAATCAAAGGAGATATTTGCTTACTCAAGATATTATTTAACTCTTTTGAGGCTTTAATACTTGAATAATTCTGATGATATAAAGTTTGGAATTTTTCTAATTCTTTCTTCATAGTCACCACTTCTTCCTCTAACTTTTCACATCTTGTTTTAGTTTCAGCCAGCTGTTGTTTAAGAATGTCTTCTCTTGGCTACTTTTCGGACAGACCTGGGTTTTCAGGATGCGCAACAACAAACACCCCTTTGGCGCACTGGCCCTTTCAGCAACGAGCTGCGCAGCAGCCCGAAGTCTCACTCGAAGTGGATATGGGGGGCTAAGGAATCAGGTTTCCTTAACCTAGGTGGTGTGGAGTCTACAGTCTTCTCCCTTCCCTTCTTGCAGGTAACCCCGGAACATAGCATCTTACTCTTTCACAGGTCTCACAGCGCTACAGCGCTGGAACTCACTCTTCTCAGCCGAGCTGCGAGGTAGCCCCACACCTGCGCACGAGTCTTTTACCCGCTACCTCCGATACACTATGTATCGTCTCTGCCCTTGCGCCACAACGCAGTAACTCATTTAAGCGTTGCAGCGACAGTGTTCTTACAGACTCCTTCGACAATGCACAAGTACACTTCTAAGGGAGCTTCAAGGGTTTACTTTACATACTCATTCATAAAGAGCGAAACATTCATGGAAACATAGACAGTAAAGCAAAGAAATGCAATCAAATAAAGCATCACCACAACAAAAAGAATTATGTAGTTCACTTCTTAGAGGGAAGCCACGTCCACGGGAACTGGTTTTATATTATCTTGAGATGGGGATAACACAGTTCCGCTACGCACACAGCTGCAGCCTTAGATCTTTCTGGGAAACTCCACGCACACAGCTGGGAGCCCTTCTCTTAGATCTATTCTCTTCTTCTACAGATATTACAATGACAAAGACATACAATTACATTCCCCTCTCAGTCCTCTTGCGACTGGTCGATACATACAATGGCCTTTACGCCAAGTGGTCTCCTGCGAGATCGCAGCCTTCTTACATGCACAAAATGATCATTAACAGCTTTACAAGACACAGCAATACAAGTGACTCAGTGACTATCAACTCTCTAACTCTATCCAACTAACCAACCCTTTTCCCTTTCTCAATTACACATATATATAGGTGGCCCTGAGGGTCGCACCTTTACAAAACTGTGGGCCTTTCCCAACAGTGATCCCCAAAAACCCTAACCGCTGTACTGTAGGCGCCTCTTGCAATCACGTCGCAACTTCTTGCAGACTCCGTGATTTTCGGCGTAGATCGCGGGTATGGGTGCCGCTTCATCGTTCTTTGCTCCTTGTCCTTCGCCTTCAATGCTTTGGTCCGTTGCTCTTCCTTGGTCTGAGCAACCATAACTCCTGTACTTTGCCTTAATGAGGGTAGTTGAGCCCTCTATTCTGCCGCTTCATTTATTGTGGTGGTTGAGCTTTCTACTCGACCACATTTACTCTCTCCTTTGACTTGTGCACGTGATCTCCGTGATTTACGGCCCGCAATATGCGGTGAGCTCGTCCATCTGGTGCCGTACCGCGCACTGTTCATTTCTTCCCAAAAATGGTGCTTTTCCTCAAAATTAGCACTTTTCCTTCAAAACTTAGTGCTTTTTCCTCAAAATTTGGCAGCTTTACCATAGCTGCGGCCTATGCTCCAACAGGCCCCTAACACTTACTTGTGGCTCGTCCTCGAGCCACGCGCACTAGCTTGTGGTCGTTTTAGTTGTGCATCTGACTTTGCTTGGGTCGCAGCGAAGGCTTGCTTCCACTGCGCAATAGCGGAGTCCATGTCTTGCACGCACTTCGCGGTTGTCTGCACCAGGTCTGAAGTAGCTTCTTCTCCTTCTACGCCATCGACCAACTCTTGAGACTCAGCAAATGCTTTGACCTTGGCCTCTACTTGGGCAGCAAGTTCAGCATACTCATCCATAAATGGCTGAATGATGTTGGTGAGAGTAGCATCTTTGTTTCTGAGCCTGTGTAGTTCTTGCTGGACTTTGCGGACTTCGCTCATCTTTCTCATTTTGGCTAAGCCTTCCAAGGGCTTAGCTTCTTCGTTCAGAACAGTTAGGGACTGTTCTGCTGCTTCCACCTGTTCCAAAAGGGCAAATTTAGAAGGGAGCTTCTCGAGTCAGCCCAAGCCTGCATAGATTGCGTCATTAACTGCTGGGCTTCATCTATTCTGCACTTCATTTGGGTAGAAGCTATGCGCAGTGCTTCAAGTCGTTCTTGCTTCTCATCTACGGGAGGCACTACGACACAAGGTTCCAACTCGGCGAGCTGCTTTCTATGGTCCTCAGCCATAGCAACTACTTGCTGTTCTAGGGCTTGCGCCCTTCTACCAATGCGTTCAGTTTCTCAACTAAAGGAAGGTCTGGTTGAATCTGGTAGGCTGGCATCTCCTGGGTGATTTCGTCGACAACATTCCTTAGCCCAGTGTCTTGCGCTTCATGAAGTGCAAGCTGCGCAGAGATCTCCTTATAGCCTGCCCTAAGCTCTACTTCCTGCGTCTGCAGTCTTTGATTGGCGTGGAATGTGGAGCGATCCCTAGCTCTCAGCTTAGTAGAGACCTGCTCCTGAACCAACTGTAGAGTTTCCAACGGAATTAGTGACAAATTTATTTCAACAGGGCCAACCGCGCTTACCTGCGGTGCAGCCAGAGGATCCGGGAGTGTCATGCTTGCAGGCGGGATGTGGATGATAGTGTGTCTGTATGTAGGTACTTCAACCCGCTCGGTGCTTGTAGATGCTTGCGGCGCCTGTGAGCCAGATGCTGGCGCATGGGTTTGCGCAACTCGTCTTGCAAGACCTTTCAACTCCACGAGCTGCAGGTCCAGAGCACTTCTAATATTGGCCTGAGAGGCACGCAGCTCGTGAAATTGATCCTTCAAGTACTGGTTGAGCCCCGCGGAAAGGGTCTCATAGGGATCTCCAGTCGCTTCTGCGGGGTGCGACAGCTTTTGCTTCTTGGTAGCCGATCCTGACGGACCTTCATCATTCTTTTGCGCGATCTTTTCCTTTCCCTTATATTTCTCTGGCGCCTCAGGGGGTGGCATCGTAGCAGTGACTTCAGTGGCCTGCTTCCATTCATCTGGCCAAGACTTCAGAGTGTCCTCCACATCTTGGGTAGTCATTCGGTAGAGCCCTACGGCCCATTCTTTCGACTGAATTCCGCGAGGGCGTAAATAGATTTCATGCAAGTTGGCAGAAAAGACCAACTTCGTTCCATAGAGTTCTCCCGTCTCCTTAGTAAGCCTCAGCATCTGCAGGATGGTATCCCTGAGGAGATGGTAATACTTGAAGAACATGGCGCGGTTCATCTTGCGTTTCATGGGATTATTAGAATCCTAGAGGTTGAAATAGCGCATCCCTGTAACCTCTCCTGAGCGGCGCGGAAGAAACTGAGTGTTGGACGATTCCTTCCACCCGACAAAGGCACACAAGATCAAGAGCCAAGAGAAATGGAATAGCTGATTGGCGGTGTCCTGAACGTTGCGGCAGTCTTCCAAGAATGTATTTAGGAGGAAGACACACCAGTTATACTGCTCTCCCTCCGCAGCTGCAACTGTGAGCTCTACAATAGCTCCAGGGACTTCTTTAGGTCGACACTTTGTTAAAAGTCTGCCTGTGAGTAGACTTCCTGTGAATCTAAGTGCTTCATCTTCAACTACGGTGAGGTCATAAGCCCGACCTCCTCTCAACAATTTGTATTTCTGCACCACTTGTGCAGCCAGCTTTCAGTCCTTGTCTTTACCAACGAAATGGACGTTGGGGTCCTTACCAACCTTAGATAGGCCGGTAATTCGATGAATCAGGTCCACATTCAGATCAATTGGCCTCCCTAGCCAAAGATAACCACCGTGAACATAGGATAACAGGACCTTGACAACCGCATTAACTTCATTTCTACGCCCGAAGTGCGGTAGCTTCAACAAGTTCAACAATCCAGGCCTCTCTAGATTTACTGCAAATTCCTGCGGGACGAATTCGTCAATCTTCTTAACAGGATTATGGACCACTGTCAGATAGTGATATGGCATTAACTGAGGATACATTCTATAATCTCCCAAGTTGAAGTCAGAAAACTTAACCAGCGGGAGATGTCTAAGCAGGGATCCTTCTTCTTGCACAATTTTCGCCATTGGTGGCAGCGAAATCGAATACTTGGCATTCTTGGGAATACGCACCTCGGGTGCATCATCTGGGCATGGAGGAATGTAGTTAACCAGAGTGGCCAAGGGGTCTGGAATGGGTTCCTCCAGCTGCTGGTGTTGTTGAGACGCTCTTGTGCCGGGGGACTGTCTGGGATCAGGGAAACTAGGAAGCTCGACAATCTTGATCGAGGTACCCATACCGAAATCTAACCCTCTGCGTCTGAAGTGACGGATGAATTCTTCAGTTGACAGCTTCTTCGTCATGAACTTACATACACGACAAACATTGAACAGAAAAGGGCGGAACAGCGTAGGATGCGAACTCTGAAAATAGAGGAAAGCAGTTTGCACGACACGGATCTGAAAACAATGACTTAGACTGTCAAACAGGAAAACTATACAACGCAATAGCAAGGAAAAGTAACCCAAGCATATACGAATGAGGGGTATTTATAGCTGAGGGCGGTAGCAGATGCGGACAGGTGATGCTAATAACCGTTGGTGCCTAAGCGGATGAGCTGACAACCCCCCTCCCCCCACGCCTCTGTGGTGCATTAAATTCGAGGGACGGGCTTTGACAGCCTTTGGGAGATGAGATAAGGCCTTTGGCTCCTTAATTAAATGCGAATCTTAGGGAAATCAAGCCGAATCTGTCAAAGCAAGTACAATTAGATGGCGGTCTCATCCTTCATTAAGACTCAGAAGCGGCTACAGAACTACCGCAATTCAAATTTTCGGCGGGTAACTTCAGCATGGGTAGCTGTGCACATGGAGGGATCCACGGCGAGGAGAACTCCTCAAGAGAAACAAATTGACAATAGGGAACTCCACAAGAGTGAAAGTTCGATAACCTGGGGAACTCCGCAAGAGCGAAAATAGGCTCGCTTAGAACAAGCTTTATTGACTACGCAGATGTTTCGAGGAATTGCGTGGGAAGCCAGAGACTGAAAATGTCTCATGACTTCCGTGTAGATTGATAAGTGCGATGCCTCTTTCAACTACACTGGACATCTACATGACTTTAGAAACTGATTAGGTCGACAGGGCAGAGTGCCCATCGCGATAAAGCTTGAGCTGACTCCCGTTGATCATTGTGGGCAACAACTCTCCATTAAGCTTCGTGAGCTGAGCTGCTCCACCTTCGGTTATCTTCATCACTTGAAAAGGGCCTAACTAATGTACACGAAACTTGCCTGGAAACTTGATGAATTTACTATCATAGAGGAGTACCAAGTCTCCTTCCTGAAATACTTTACTCTTAATATGCCTGTCATGCCAAGCCTTCTGTCTCGCCTTCTACACTTGTTGATGGAATCTAGCTAGAAGCCTGTCTTCTTCTAAGGCAACCAATTGTGATAACCTTTCACTCATAGTATCAGTATCTGCCATTTCTGTAATTTGAGCAATTATGAGACTAGGAACAATTTATTCCATGGGCATGACTGCTTCTTGTCCTTACACCAAACTGAAAGGTGTGTGACCTGTTAATTTCTTGCATGTGGTTCTGTAAGCCCATAACACAGCTATGAATCTAAGGTCCCAATCATCTCTTTGTTGATTACAGATCTTGGTCAGGGCATTCTCCAGAATCTTATTGAATGCCTCCACCGTACCATTAGCTTGAGGGTGGTAGGGTGTACTCTTATGGTGACTAATGTGGAATTCTTCAGTAAGGGCCTCTATAGTCTCGTTCAGGAAATGTGTGCCCTGATCAATCATTACAATTAGTGGACATCCAAATATAGTGACAATATTCTCAAAAATGAACTGCGCGGCAGTGACAGCGTCGCAATTCTTAACTGGCTTCGCCTCAGCCCATCTGGTGAGGTATTCAGTAGCTGTGATGATGTATCTTGCACCGGTTCTCTTTCCTGGTGGGTTGATAGGTCCCACAAAATCAATGGCCCACTTATCAAAAGCACGGACTGTTATCTGGGGTCTTAGTGGCATTTCATCTCTTCTTGAAGGTTTTCCTGTTCGCTGGCACACATCGCAACATTTGCAGAATTCTTTAGTATCCTTGTGCAATGTTGGCCACCATAGACCTGCGGCTAAGATCTTCTGCGCAATCGGCTTTCCTGCGAAATGGCCTCCTGCGGTTCCTGAGTGCGCTTCTGCGATTACGGAGTTCTTCTCATGCGGTAAAATGCATCTGCGCAAGACTTCATCAGGGCCCAACTTATAAAGCTATCCTGCTATCAAAGTGAAGTCTGCGGCTTTGACAACAAGTTGTTTCGTCTGCTGTATTGTGAACTCAACTGGCGCTTGCCCTGTAGTGAGAAACTCAAGAATATCGGAATAATATTCATCTGCTGCTTGAATAGAAAACAGCTGCGCACCAGGCAGATTGTCCTCCAAATTTGTAGGTTCCTCCCCTGACTCTATCCTAGATAAATGGTCAGGTCCTGCATTCAATCTACCTGGCTTCACAATAATCTCAAAATCATACTCCTGGAAGAGGAGTAGTCATCTGCAAATTCTTCCCCCTAACACTGGATTATTGACCAAGTACTTCAAGGGAGAATGGTCAGTATACATTTTAAAATGAGCACCCAATAGACAGTGTCTGAACTTCTATAAGGCATACACCATAGCTAGTCCTTCTCTTTCTGTAGTGGTGTAGTTCTTCTCAGCTATAGACAGCTTTCTGCTTGAGTAAGCAATGGGGTGGTCAATACCTCCTTCTCCTGGTTGTGTCAGTACAACCCCCAATGCTATGGAAGAAGCATCTACATGAACATGAAAGGGTTTTCTCCAGTCTGGGAAAGCTAGAATAGGTGCTGTGACCATCTTTCCTTTAAGTGTGTCCAGGATCTGTTGGCATTCTTCTGCCCATTGGAATTTCAAATCCTTTTTCAGCAGTCTTTCCATAGGCGCAGTGATCTTTGCATAACCCTTGATAAATTTCCTGTAGTATCCTGTATGTCCCAATGTAGTGCGCAATTGTTTGACTGAGTTGGGCGCAGGCAAGTTAGAAATGATGGCAACCTTCGCAGGATCCATCATGAGCCCTTGTTTGCACACAATGTGACCCAACAAAATACCAAAAGGAGCACAGAAGATACATTTTTTCAAGTTAAGGGAAATCTGATACTGTCTACATTTTTCTAACATCATCCTTAGATTCCCTATATGGTTCTTTAGTAAACCAAACACAGTCCAGTCATCAAAATAGACTTCTAGAAACTTATGAATGAATTCTTTAAAAGCAACAACAACGACTCTAGAGAAAATAGCAGGTGCGTTTTTAAGACCAAAGGGCATTACCGTATACTGGAATGAGCCCCATTCAGTCGCAAAAGTGGTCTTATGGAGGTCCTCTGGATGGATTCTGATTTGATGGTATCCTGAAAAGCCTTCAGTGAAGGAGTAAGCCTCCTGTCCTCCAACATTGTCAAGAACTTCGTCTATAAAGGGCGAAGGAAATGGATGATGCGCTGATGCGTCGTTGAGCTTGCGTGGGTCCACGCAGATTCTTATTTCACCTTTTTCCTTTTTTTCTTGTACCACCATAGGACTAATCCAATCACTTTCCTCTACTGGCTCAATGATACCTGCTGCGAGCATCTTATCAATTTCTTCTCTGACCTTTTCTTTATATCACGGTTTTAACCTATACGGGCGCTGTTTTACTGGCTTAGTGTCTGCTTTCAAAGGTATGCGCATAACTCCTAAATATCCTAGGATGCCTTTCATTTCTGTAAACTTGGTTGGAAAGATATCCTGGTACTCATGTAGTAAATCTGCAATATGGTCAACAGTTTCATCATCCCAATAATCTCCTAAAGAGGCAACCTTGGGTTCGGCTTCTGTACCAATGTTAATCTTCTTGAGCTTGATGTGTTCTGTAATGGCAGGATATCAAGCTGAGGGCCTTCGACTTTGCGCGTCTCTTCTGACTCTGGAATATTGATGTTGTGAGGGTCATCATCCTCTTCTCCAACGGTGAAATTATAGCATTCCAGGGCATGTTCCATCTGGACAGCCCAATCTGGTTGAGAATACTCTGGTAAAGGACATTGTCCAAATGTCTTTGTTAGCACTCGGATTTTCCTTGGGCTGTATCAAAGAAACCCGAGGTAACCTATTTCAAACCAATCTTTAGACTGAAAGTTGGCCTCCTTCAGCCAGAGAGGGCTCTCTCAGCAAATCTGCCATCCAATGTCACCACGACAGCAGTTTGACAATGAAACTCAAGGGCTAATTTGTAAAATCACAGTAAAAACATTGTAAGCTTTAAATAATGTGGTTGGATCAAACAGGAAAAAGATACTGTTGGGCAATGGAGTCAAAATCATGTAATATGAAAGATGTGCAGAGTTTTCAGCAAAATAGTTTTTCATTAGAGGCGGGATAGCTGTGTTTTCTACCGTCAAGTTTCTTGATTTCTGGTGGTAATAGAAGCAAAGATGAACAGTCCATTAAATACGGGCATCAAATTAAGACGAATCCATATTAACTTTAGAGGAAAATTTGGTGGATATTTGAAATAGGATGAACCAAAGCATAATCTATATGAATTTCAGTTTCACTATAACCTTTATTCAAATATGACAGAAAAAACATAATGGTAAGGATTTAACAAAGAAAAATAAACATTCACATTATGAGAAGGGAAAAAAGGACAGACTGTAAAAAACCCAGCACGAGAATCTCTAAATCTGTTAAAAATGCTTGCTTTAGCTCTGCAACATTTTTTCAAATCTGAAAATGAGATAGAACTTCTCGTAAACCTTCTTACTGGAAATCGAACCCTTTACATGTTTTTTACATATCAATATATAGAAAGACGGCCTATACCTAATCTTGAATTCAAAACCTAACCGAAACTCTAAAAATAGAAACAGTTACAACTTATTTTTTTTTATTTCAGGAAGTAAATTTGCTGAAAAATAGGCTTCAAAGACCTGGCTGTATATCTCAAATGGAGATAGCTGTGTACATTTTGAGAGAGGTTTTTGTAACTGGGAATGTTCTGAAGAGAAAACTCTTTCAGTTTCTGAAAATTCATCTTCATTTGGAAGAAACAGCTCGTTGAAGTTGATGACTAAAACAGTAAACTGAAATTCTGGAAAATTTCCCCGTGAAGATGACTTCGATTCTCTTAAACCATAACACCTGTGTAAAAACTGAGAGAGTTTTTTGAATATTGGCCCGTTCTGAAGAAAAACCTCTCTCCGTTTCCTAAAATTCCTCTCGGTTTGGCGGAAACAGCTTCTAGAAAATGGTGACTAAAATAGGCATTTTCTAAAAAACGTGTTATACTTATCCCATTTGATTTTCTCTACGGGATATATCCCACATTGGTTGAGCAAGAAATAATTGTGGTGTTTATATACCCCACCGCGCACAACTCTTAATAACACATAGCAGGTGCTATTGGGCGCTTTACCTTCGAGGATGGCGGTTCCGCGTGGGCGGAAGGTGGTTTATAATACCACCGTCGCGTTCACGCGGATAAACAATAACGTGCCACGTGCTCCCGTGGTATTTCGTCCGCGACCACTTACAATACATTGCGATCATTCCTTTTGGTGACGCAGGATCTCGCGATGACCGTTGATCCTTGTGTGTAACATCTCCGTCGTCGGATCTTCGCTGGAGTTTAACCCTTTTAATATTTATCATCGGACTATACAAATATGGGTTTTTCCTCTATGTTTTTTGTATTTTATGTATTTTAAACCTTTTTTTTGTGGTAATTTCTTCTCCTTTTGGACATTTTAGCAAAACTTTCTAGGATTTAGGTCCTCTCAGATAAGGTGTCAACAACTGGCTCCAACTGGGAATGCTATCCTCCCTGTGAGGTAGCAAAGAACACTGTAGACCATGTGCCTGACCATTGGGCGGTTCCCAATCCTGAAAACTGCAACCTGTAACCTGTAACCAGTCCTCTATCCAAAATTGTAACCGAAAATCTTTTAACTATAGAAAACTGAAAACTCACATGCTGAAACTGAACTGAAGACCATACTGTACATACTGAAGACTGCTTGCCTGGAAAACTTATTTCTCCTACCTACCCTACTTTTAGAATATCAAAGACTTTTCATCAATCAAGTAATTCGGAAACACCAGTGAAGCCAATCCATTAGGTTTCCAAACAATCTAACTCCTTTGCCATGTTCAAAATAAGTCAATAACAGAAAATATGACAGTATAGGCAACCACTGATAATCTTTATTCTCAAAATAAAAACCTAGCTGCAAATCGAAACTGAGAAATCTCTCAATATACTCAGCTATAGGATCAAAGAATATAGATTTTATTTGAAGTACCTTCGGATTTTCTGCAATTTGACAGGAGAGCTGAAATGTTTTCTCTTCTTTAACATTCTTTTTCAGAAATGAATGATTAACCTCATACTCTAAAGTATCCCCAAATAACGAACATTCTGCAAGATCATTAAATATGACAGCTCTATCTTGTTGATGAAAGAACAGGGTGTCTAAAACCTGATTTTCTTGAGGAGAATCATCATCACTAATGGATTCTTTCAAAAGATCCTCATTACTGTCACCATTTAATTTCAGATTCACATGCCCAAAAATGGAAGGAGTTTCACTTAAATATCCCGGACTATGTGAAGACCGTAAATCTGTATAAGCAGGGGTTGTAACATGACTCTGCAGGAGCTGATCTATTTCTTCTTCCGTTAAAAGAGGAGGTAGTCTGTGCATTTCCTGAATCAAAAAACTATTGTTTTCTTCTTCTTCTGCAAATTGATTATGATGATGGATGTATTCTTCATTTGTATACAAAGGAGTAGATGAATCAACATTGTTTCTGAATAGAGCTCATGGGAATCTACTATCATTTCTTCATTGATTTTATATACAGCTAGCTTCTCTTGATCATCATGGCTATGGACTTGCGAAGAAAAATGATAAAATATTTCAGACATGTCTTCGTCATTCATACCTTCCAGATCTTCGTCAATACTTTCGAGGTACTGTATGAAACCCTCAAACTGATCACAGCAATCTTCCACTAAAGACAAAGCTGAAAAATCTACTGCATAATGCTCATAAAATGCTATGTGAAAATCTTTTAAAGAAAAAAAGCTACCAGGTCTTAAACTTTCATACCAATCCCTTGCTTTTCCTTCTAAAGAAGCCATGAACATCTTCATAAGACAGTCCTCATGAAACCTAATCTTCAGCTTGTGTATATGCGCATGAAATTTGATTAAATGTAAAGCAGCATTATCACTGTTTTCATCTCTGAATTTAGGCAAATAAGACTGCCAATCTATTTTAGGAATTTGATTCGGAAAACCGGGAATATGAGACCCGCGCATAGGAGCATACCTTCTTAATAACGAGGCCATCTCGAAATGCTGGAGCTGTAGATTCTGATATGAAAAATGAGGAGACTAGCCTGTGAACCAATGAAAAACTGGATTTCTTTAATGTGGAGTCGCCATGAAATTTCTGAAAACTGGATTCTTTGAAGATGGAGTCGCCAGGTGAAAGATGCACAGCCTGTTTGATATCTGACCGTTGTTCACCATCAACAATCAAATCTGCAACTTTGTCGTTCATACCCAGGGAAAATAAAACCTTCGGTCCCCGGCAACGGCACCAAAATGTTAGCACTCGGATTTTCCTTGGGCTGTATCAAAGAAACCCGAGGTAACCTATTTCAAACCAATCTTTAGACTGAAAGTTGGCCTCCTTCAGCCAGAGAGGGCTCTCTCAGCAAATCTGCCATCCAATGTCACCACGACAGCAGTTTGACAATGAAACTCAAGGGCCAATTTGTAAAATCACAGTAAAAACTTTGTAAGCTTTAAATAATGTTGTTGGATCAAACAGGAAAAAGATACTGTTGGGCAATGGAGTCAAAATCATGTAATATGAAAGATGTGCAGAGTTTTCAGCAAAATAGTTTTTCATTATAGGCGGGATAGCTGTGTTTTCTACTGTCAAGTTTCTTGATTTCTGGTGGTAATAGAAGGAAAGATGAACAGTCCATTAAATACGGGCATCAAATTAAGACGAATCCATATTAACTTTAGAGGAAAATTTGGTGGATATTTGAAATAGGATGAACCAAAGCATAATCTATATGAATTTCAGTTTCACTATAACCTTTATTCAAATATGACAGAAAAAACATAATGGTAAGGATTTAACAAAGAAAAATAAACATTCACATTATGAGAAGGGAAAAAAGGACAGACTGTAAAAAACCCAGCACGAGAATCTCTAAATCTGTTAAAAATGCTTGCTTTAGCTCTGCAACATTTTTTCAAATCTGAAAATGAGATAGAACTTCTCGTAAACCTTCTTACTGAAAATCGAACCCTTTACATGTTTTTTACATATCAATATATAGAAAGACGGCCTATACCTAATCTTGAATTCAAAACCTAACCGAAACTCTAAAAATAGAAACAGTTACAACTTATTTTTTTTTATTTCAGGAAGTAAATTTGCTGAAAAATAGGCTTCAAAGACCTGGCTGTATATCTCAAATGGAGATATATGTGTACATTTTGAGAGAGGTTTTTGTAACTGGGAATGTTCTGAAGAGAAACCTCTTTCAGTTTCTGAAAATTCATCTTTATTTGGAAGAACCAGCTCGTTGAAGTTGATGACTAAAACAGTAAACTGAAACTCTGGAAAATTGCCCCGTGAAGATGACTTCGATTCTCTTAAACCATAACACTTGTGTAAAAACTGAGAGAGGTTTTTGAATATTGGTCCGTGCGGAAGAAAAACCTCTCTCCATTTCCTAAAATTCCTCTCGGTTTGGCGGAAACAGCTTCTAGAAAATGGTGACTAAAAAAGGCATTTTCTAAAAAACGTGTTATACTTATCCCATTTGATTTTCTCTACGGGATATATCCCACATTGATTGAGCAAGAAATAATTGTGGTGTTTATATACCCCACCGCGTACAACTCTTAATAACACATAGCACGTGCTATTGGGCGCTTTACCTTCGAGGATGGCGGTTCCGCGTGGGCGGAAGGTGGTTTATAATACCACCGTCGCGTTCACGCGGATAAACAATAACGTGCCACGTGCTCCCGTGGTATTTCGTCCACGACCACTTACATTACATTGCGATCATTCCTTTTGGTGACGCGGGATCTCGCGATGACCATTGATCCTTGTGTGTAACATCTCCGCCGTCGGATCTTCGCTGGAGTTTAACCCTTTTAATATTTATCATCGGACTATACAAATATGGGTTTTTCCTCTATGTTTTTTGTATTTTATGTATTTTAAACCTTTTTTTTGTGGTAATTTCTTCTCCTTTTGGACATTTTAGCAAAACTTTCTAGTATTTAGGTCCTCTCAGATAAGGTGTCAACAGTCTTCTTTCTAATACACTTTAAAGCCTGATCGATGCTTGGATGTTCTGAATCAAAGCTTAAAGTGAGTTGAAAACTTTCAATCATGAGAGGCCAAGTGATAGTGCCTCTGCGCAATTCTGTTTCATTGTACCAGTTCCTTGGAACTATATCCAACGTGTGGATGAATAGGTGAACCCACTCATCCTCTGGAATATCTGACCATTGTTGAATACATGCTTCAACGCGTGACCTGGAGTCACTCTGTCCATCATATTTGTGCAAAATTCCTGCTGTAGTCTCTTGAAATATGTGCAGTATCAACCTGCAACAGTCTTGCCATTTGTCGATATTTTCTTTATGCGCACCCCACCATCTTGCGGGTGTAGCGCGCAGTGCTACATCCAATGCTTGTATGCGTTGCTCATCTGGGATTTCTTGTTCATATGCATGTATGAATTCACTTAATCCAGTTAAACCATCAAATATTGGAGTGTTATTCAATTCTGTGCCAATCCATCGAATGGATTTAGTCATCATGGCGCAACGCCTTGCAGAAACCTCATGTAAGCGATTCTGCCAGTTTTCCAGTCTTGCTTCCGAATCTGATGCGCACAAGCTATCGCATCGCCAGCTGATATGGCCGTCTGCTGTGGGATTGACATAATCATTATGACTAGCAGTCATCTGATACAAAATTTCCATGTGGCGCACTTCTTCTTCTGCTCGAATGGGTTCAATATACCGTGGTCCTTGAAGGGGATCAAGTGGTGCAATGACCCTAATATGGTCCTCCTCAAAGGTCATCTGTCTTTTCTTCAAATTAATGACAGCCAGATTATCAAATTCCTAGTCTATGCCTAAAAGTGTTGGGTAAGGTCTACTGTCATCCAGAATTTTGATTACTTCAAAGTATGCAGAACTTCTTACTCCCTCAATATCAATGGGTACATTGGGTAATCTGCCCAATGGAGAAACTCGTTGCTGATTTGCTAGTCTTAGTTGGATAGGAGATCTGATAAGCTGAGGACTACCCATCTATTCCCATGTCTGCATGGTGAGAACATTAAATTCTGAGCCTAAGTCCAAAATGATTTCATCCATTTCAAATGCTCCAATCTGCGCTGTGAGTCTCATCTCTCTTCCAGTTCTAGTATGACTCCTGATCTGATGAACAGCACGTTGCGATGTGTTCATCGAAGCAGATTGTTGACACTGATCCAACAGGTGTTGGAGTTCCATAGTTGCTTTTTCATTGCGCAACAACTTTAAGCAGCTTCTTAGGAAAGCATGAACACTGCCTAGTGTATCCTCCTCATCAGGCCTTCTAGATGTAGTGGCTTGATCTCGTACCAGGTTCTCTTGTCGTGGCACATGCGGTCTGATATCATTGTGCGGTAATGCGACAGAACTTGAAGCTCGTGGATCTGAGAAATACTCTTGACCTTGCTTGAATGCTTATTTTTGCTTCTGTAGGTCAAGCGGGGATGGTTTAATATTAGCGCGGTGCACCCATTGTGTTGTTGGCTTTCCAGTTCCTGACTCTGGCACACCAGTGGTTGCACCACTGCGCGTTACTATATTAACTGTGGGATCTGGTTCTCTTTTTTCTGCTGCAATCAACTGAATATTTTGGTTAACCTGTGGCTTCTTTTCTTGCATCTTGGCCATCAAATGAGGGCATTCTTCAATGACATGATCATAAGATTTATAGTATCAGCAGGTGGTTGTAGGGTTTTGGCAATCCCTTGCATAATGGCCTTGAGATCCGCAGTTATAGCAAGTGATCTGTCCTCTTCCATGACCAAAACCTCCTGCGCGTCCTCGGCCCCTATCATTTCCTCCTCGGCCTTTGCGAGCTGGGTCATACTGCGGACCTGCTGTGGGTCCTTGTGGTTCTGACTGTACTCTATAAACATCATGTTTTCTTTATATCATAAGGTCATATGCTCTGCAATTGTTCTCATCATGGCCTACTGATTTATAGAAATTGCAATATAGATTCTTTGGAGTTTGTACATATTTCTGTAACAAGTGACACTCTTGTGGTCTGTGGCCTCTAGTTCTATAGATTTCACACCAAGGCCCCTGAGCCTGTGGTAAAGGGTTATGTGCTCCAGTTGCAATATAATCTATGAAAACAGGACAATGGTCCTTTGAATGTCCTTGTGCTCTACACTTTGTACACCAAATTTCTTCTTTAACATCCTTTCCTTTCTTAATATCATGCACTTGCAAAGTTAGGTTTTCTATTTGGTTCTGCAACTGCGCAACATCGTTGCTTGTTCCAGCAATTGGTGAAGCTTCTACTTTCATAGCCATCTCTAGAGCTTGTTCTTGAGTAGTGAGATTCTGTTGCATAAGAGGAAGTCTAATATGAGGATGCAGCGCATCAATGAACCATTCCTTATGCTGCTGCAGTGCAAACTCAAAGCTTACTTGATCTATCAAGGCTTTGAACTTTTGGTCAAAGTCCCATACTGATTCTATAGGTAACTGTTTTATGTCTTTGAGTTCTGTTATGCACTATGATTCTGATTTAGGTTTCTTGAATTCTTTAATCATAGCACTTCTTACATCAGCAAGCGTCCTATTCTGTGCTGCTGAGTATTTCATAAACCAGGTTAAGGCTCTCTCTCTTAGTGTGGTTGCTAACTGAACCAGCTTAACATCATCATCATTAATTTTCTTAATCGTCCAAATGGCTTCACATAGAAACCAGTGCTGCTCAAGGTATTCTAGCCCTGTTCCTCTAAAGGTTGGTAGCTTCATGTCATCACCCATCCTTCTTACGCTAGGTTGACGTGGAGGTGCTGTGGCACTGCCTCCGGGATGGTTAAACAAAGGTGGGGCTGAGGTACTAGAAGTACCGTGCGGGATACTAGAGGGTGTTACTGCGGGGTTATGCTGAGCCCTGTCTGGCTTTTGCGGTGTAAAAGGGTGATAAGGGATATGAGCACTCCCTTGTCTCTCTATATGGCTCGCTCTATGAGCTCGACTATCTCCTGGGATAGACTCAAACGAATGCTGGTCGAGGCCTACTTTATACCATTTTCTGCTACGCGTGCAACCAATAACTTCAAGATCACTATCAGAATCTGCAGACATTACTTGTCTATGCTATTCATCGGAAGCTATGCATAGTTTTCCTTTTTCATATAAGAGCATTTTAATCCACAAGTTTAGAGAATTTAAGAACTTACCCCTGTATGCTTTGAAGAAGCTCCTCTCAGCCTCGCTAAAGCTCTTTCTCGTATCTACTGCAAACTCGGTGATGAAACCTTCCAGCAGACTGTTCAACCAAAAGTCTACTGCGCGAGACACAGGATTATCTACCCGCTTCACAATGCTAACTAGCTCAGGCATCCAGACGATAGGTTGATCAACATGCACAGTGGGTCTAGTATCTGCTAGCTTGGATACCCACTCATGCAACTCGAGTGAAAATGTTACAAAGAAGATTTCGTGAAGGTCAGTATAAATATGCTTCTGCAACCAGTCCTCTGCCTGAAGCCTAGGGATTCTATTTTCACGTTCAGCGAACTCTCTAACCTTTGAATCAAACCACTATTGAATTTCTTTAGCTGTAGGATTCCAGCACCACATTGCCTTCAAAAGTTTAGGGTTAAAGCTGGAAACAGAACCATTTGTTGGCTGCTTTTCGGACGGACCAGGATGCGCAGCAACAAACACCCCTTTGGTGCACTGGCCCTTTCAGCAACGAGCTGCGTAGCAGCCCGAAGTCTCACCCGAAGTGGCTATGGGGGGATAAGGAATTAGGTTTCCTTAACCTAGGTGGTGTGGAGTCTACAGTCTTCTCCCTTCCCTTCTTGCAGGTAACCCCGGAACAGAGCGTCTTACTCTTTCACAGGTCTCACAGCGCTACAGCGCTGGAACTCACTCTTCTCAGCCGAGCTACGAGGTAGCCCCGCACCTGTGCACGAGTCTTTTACCCGCTACCTCCGATACACTATGTATCGTCTCTGCCCTTGCGCCACAGCACAGTAACACATTCCTTAAGCGCTGCGGTGACAGTGTTCTTACAGACTCCTTCGACAATGCACAAGTACACTTCTAAGGGAGCTTCAAGGGTTTACTTACATATTTATTCATAAAGAGCGAAAAATTCATGGAAACATAGACAGTAAAGCAAAGAAATGCAATCACATAAAGCATCACCACAACAACCAGAATTATGTGGTTCACTTCCTGGAGGGAAGCCACGTCCATGGGAACTGGTTTTATATTATCTTGAGATGGGGATAACACAGTTCCGCTGTGCACACAGCTGCAGCCTTAGATCTTTCTGGGAAACTCCACGCACACAGCTGGGAGCCCTTCTCTTAGATCTATTCTCTTCTTCTACAGATATTACAATGACAAAGACATACAATTACATTCCCGTCTCAGTCCTCTTGCGACTAGTCGATACATACAATGGCCTTTACGCCAAGCGGTCTCCTGCGAGATCGCGGCCTTCTTACATGCAGAAAATGATCATTAACAGCTTTACAAGACACAGCAATACAAGTGACTCAGTGACTATCAACTCTCTAACTCTATCCAACTAACCAACCCTTTTCCCTTTCTCAATTACACATATATATAGGTGGCCCTGAGGGTCGCACCTTTACAAAACTATGGGCCTTTCCCAACAGTGATCCACAAAAACCCTAACCGCTGACACGGCTAGGTGTATTGTAGGGGCCTCTTGGAGTCACGTCGCAGCTTCCTGCAGACTCCACGATTTACGGCGCAGATCGCGGGTATGGGCACCACTTCATCGTTCTTTGCTCCTTGTCCTTCGCCTTCAATGCTTCGGCCCGTTGCTCTTCCTTGGTCCGAGCAACCATAACTCCTGTACTTTGCCTTAATGAGGGTAGCTGAGCCCTCTATTCTGCCGCTTCATTTATTGTGGTGGTTGAGCTTTCTACTCGGCCACATTAACTCTCTCCTTTGACTTGTGCGCGTGAGCTCCGCGATTTCCGGCCCGCAATCTACGGTGAGCTTGTCCATCTGGCGTCGTACCGTGCACTATTCATTTCTGCCCAAAAATGGTGGTTTTCCTCAAAATTAGCACTTTTCCTTCAAAACTTAGTGCTTTTTCCTCAAAATTTGGTAGCTTTACCATAGCTATGGCCTATGCTCCAACATCTTCTATTTTCTTTGCCTCTTCTAGTTCTATTTTTACCAAAATATAGTCTATACTAGGTTCTTTGTCATTCTTTTCATACTGTATCAACAATTGTTTTTGTTTCCTCTTCTTTAACCGTAGTCTAACAATTTCTTCCAATGCACTAATCAACTCACCTTCCATATCAACTACAACATCTTCATCATTCATGTCACTTTTTGCATATTCAATGTCAATATCTTCTATGGCTATAAGCATAAAATCATTCATTCTATCTTCACAAGATGAATTGCTATCTATATCCTCTGAGGAGACATCATCATTTGCAAACAAACTTTTCTTTTTACTGTATTTCTTAAATTTGTATTTCTCTTCATCATCAGAATTCTGATCTTTTTTCTTGTGAGGACATTTAGAGGCAAAATGACCTATCTTACCACAGTTAAAACATTTAAAAGGCAGCTTGTCTCTATATTTACCTGATCCTTTCTTCAATCTTCTTACAAATTTTTCCTCAATCTCATCTGCTCCAGAATCAATATTCTTATCCGCTTTAAAGGAGGCTTCTCTAGTGGTATTTTTATCTTTGCTGATCCTCATTTTATAGGCAGTTAGAGTTCCTCGGAGTTGATCAATACCCAGATTTTTAAGATCATTTAACTCTTCTATTACTGAAACTTTGGGGTTAAATTTATCAGGCAAAGATCTTAAAATTTTTTGAACTAAGGATGCTTCTTCAATTGTTTCACTGAGGCCCTTCATAGAATTCACAAGTTCTTCAACCCTTAGGAAATATTTACTAATAGTCTCATCCTCATTCATCTTTAGTTGTTCAAATTTCAGCCTGTATGTTTGCAATTTGGCATCTTTTACTTTCTCATTCCCTTCATAGCTATTAATAAGTTTATCCCACATATCTTTAGCAGATTCAAGATGCATCACTTTCACAAACTCAGATTCAGCAAGACCACTTAATATTGCATTCATTCCCTTAGCATTAAAATTGAATTCCATCTTGTCATCTTTGGAAGCAAGAACCACAGGTTTTGTATATCCAGTTTCTACAACTTCCCAAACATCAGCACCTAGGGACATTAAATATGTTCTCATTCTAACTTTCCAAAAGGAAAAATTTGTTCCATCAAACATAGGAGCTTTATTGGTTGAGCCTTCATGGCTTGTCATGTTTAAGCTTTTGGATCTACCTTAGGCTAAAGGAACACTGCTCTGATACCAATTGTCGAAAGTATTCAAATAACTGAGAGGGGGGGTGAATCAGTTATTACTATGCTTAAACAATTTTACATTCCTTTTCCCTTTTAACTTTGATGAAGTGTGACAATCAATATGATATGAGATGTTCTATGCACATTTCTTTATAGCAGGTATATTGTTATAACATAATTAAATATAAGGCATATAAACAATGTTCAATCACATAAATATGCAGAGGCACTGATTTTCCTGAGGAAACCCATAAATGGAAAAAACCTCTTCTTCTTAGGATGAAAGGCAAGCTCCAACTTCTCTTTACATTCTATTTTATTTGAGCTACAACCCAGATGAGGCTGCTACCTCTGTTTCTTCTGCACCAACTGAATGGAAGCTACAACTCCCAAATGTACAAGCACCAACTTGCAAATAAAACTTTACAGTCTTCCCTTGCTCCTCCCTACCACCCTATGTAAGAAAGGTTTTAGTCAATTATATCACACTGGTTCAGATATATCAGTACATACCCTTTTTATTTTGTTCTGTGCTGCTACAGCTTGAGTTTCTGGGCATTCTATTCTTCATTAAATCGAGCCATACATTTTTGTTCTCATTTTCTTCGAATCACAGCTTCATCAGCAACCACTCCTCTTCATCCTCTCGATTCTCACTCTGATTTTGTTCTCATCAATTGTTTTTTATAGATGCTGAAGTTATATGCCTCTGTATCTTTAACTTCCAGATATACCAATTCTAAAACTGAAACTATCTTTTTAACTCCCAATTCGAAAATTGAACTGTCTCTTTGATATCCAGAATTTACACGCTGTAACTGATATTTGAACTGTCTCTTTGAATTCCATAATTTACATGCTGTAACTGACTAATTAAAAAATAAATAAATTTTTGTGAGTTGCAAATTGTCTGAGTCACGGTTGTTTGAGTCACGGCCATCTGAGTCTTAGCCGTCTGAGTCGCAACTGTCTAATTCATGCCCTTCTGAGTCACAACTGTCTGAGTCGCAGCCGTTTGATTCGCAGCCGTGTGAGTTGATTCCGTCTAAGTCACAGCTTTCCTGAGTCGCAGCTATCTGAGTCACAGCCGTCTGAGTCGCAGTCGTCTGAGTTGCAGCCGTCTGAGTCACATCTGTCTGAGTTGCAGCCGTCTAACAACATTCTTTTTTTTTATTTTAATCTCAGTCCCAGCTTTAGTAAACTGAAGTTGGTATGGTCTGATTCACCCGCCTTGTCTGCTTTCCAACCATCAATGACAAAATGAATTAAAGTGCCAACATTATGTTGTGACTTTGACGTTTCTTTTGTATGGCAAGTTTGGGATACATGTCCTATGGATATTTTGGTTTGGGTATTTTTCTTGTCAGGCCTGTTGTTAGCATTTATTTCTTGCCTTTGTCCCTAGGTAGAGAGGAACATGTTTTGTCCTCTTGTTGTTCTTTCAACCTTCTATTCCCAAGCTTTGGCAGGGTTGTGTGTGTTTTCTCTTTTGGAGAAATCTCATGGTACATTCTGTTTTGTTTTCCCTACCCTAGTAGGTTTGGTTTTGGAAACTATAGTATTGGATAGCATTGTGTTATACCCGTTAATATGGATATTGAAAGCGTTTAAAGAGGACCTCTCTGAGTAATTAATTGCATCCAATACTAGTATTCAGGACTTCTGAATTCATTTGAAATAGATGTGTGACTATTTGGAAGGTGTGTATGAAGCGGTTCATCAATTGGTTTCATTTTTTTTTTAAGATAATCATTTGGATCAAATCGAACAGTATTCATGCCAAATCGATGACAATATGGAAGATTGCTTCAATGGTATGCAAGAAGTTATTAGTTCCTATGATAATAAGCTGAATGAAATAGCCAATGTTGTGTCAAAGTATGAAGATTTAATCAGAGGGAATTTTTCTAAAAATGATGAAAATTCTAATTTAAAGAATGGTGATGGTAATTCAGTACTACAACCAGTTCATATTCCCTCTATCTCGATGGAAAAAGATGGGATGGAGGGTGTGCAATTAAACCTTGTTGTTGATAGTGAGAAAGATAAAGAAAATTCTAGTGATGCCTAGGATGATGATATTGATAAAGAAGATGATGCAAATGTAGATAATGATCAAGATGATGATACTTATAAAGAAGATGATGTAAATGTAGATAATGCTCAAGATGGTGATACTGATAAAGAAGATGATACAAATATAAATATGGATGAAGACTCTTATGATGTTGAGGTTGTAAATGATGATGATGTTTTGGTAGATGTCGTGAATGGTTCAAAAAATGACGAATATGAAGATGATGTTCTCTATGTTGAGCAGGCAGCAGGCATTGATTTCAATAATTATCATTTGTTTTAAATGAACTCCTTTTACATATTTCTAGTAGGACAATATGTGAAAATCTAAAGCAATATAGGGATTTTTATATTTTGGAATAGCAATTCCTCCTTTTGGATGTCTGTAAATAGTTTTTTCATTTTGCAAGTTAATGAATATGAACCTATGAACAATAATAGAGGATTTTTTATATGGTTCTGCTAAATTTTTTCAACCTTTTAACAATATAAACATAACCCTTGGCAGGTCAGCCATCAATTAGCATAACCATATTAAATAATAAGTTGGTTGATATACACCAATTGGAAACATTTTTTAAGGTGAGGAAATGAACAATAATATCATTGATTGACGTATATCAATCATATTATTATTTAATATGGTTATGCTAGTAATAATTTAATAATATATTTATATCTTTAAAAAACTAAGTTCTATTCTTCACTTAAAAGGATTTTCATTTTTTATAAAAAATATTTCTTTATAACAGTTTTCAACATAATGAAAATGTACATCAAGGAAATGCTTCCTCAAAGAATCATGAAAGTGATGATACCTCCAAGTAAGTAGACCACCATTTTCCAAGTGCATACAAGCTTCAAGTGACAAATCAAATATGCTCCAATGACATAGGTGAGGATCCCCTTGTTGGTTGTGGAGCCTGATCTCTAGTCTCATAGATGATGATTCAGTTGTGTTTGAACCCCAGGTTTGGTTATGATCCCGACACGATCCCCAGGGGGTCCAGGGGAGTGGTTGCACTCCCTCGGCTGGGGGGCACGAGGGCCAGCGGGCCCCCAAGGAAAATTTTTGGGGTTCTTTTTGCCACCAGTTTTCGGGCCCATGGTTTTGGGTACCCTGTGGTATTTTCCCATTGTATTTCCCTAATAAAAGAAAGACATTGTAATACGGCTAGGGTTGATGTATTAGGTTTTATTCATTGTAAAGATCTCTGAGATCGGAAGAGAGACTGTGAAACATTGAAGAGGAAGTGCAACGGTTGTGCTGTAGGTTGTATCCCTTCAATTTGCTGGACGGTATAATAATAAGGACTGGCAACTTCAGTGTGGACGTAGCCCAAGTTGGGTGAACCATGATATATATGTGTCTCTCTTGTAATGTGTATGTGTGATTATATTTTCATTTTTGTTTATTGTTATTTCTCTGCGATCCTGTTTTTCTAACAATTGGTATCAGAGCCAAAGGTATTTGGTAGATAAACCCATAGGAAGCTAGGATTTCTGGTTCGAGTGGGAGCAATGGCAAAAGAAGAAAAGTTTAAGGTTGAGAAGTTTAATGGCCAAAACTTCCAGTTATGCAAGATGCAAATGGAGGACTATCTATACCAGCAGGATCTATTCCTACCATTGGGAGGAAGAGCAAAGCAGCCGGTGGCTATGAAGGACGAAGAATGGGAGGTTCTTAACAAAAAGGCTCTGGGAACAATACGATTGAGCCTAGATTCGTTGGTGGCTTTCAATATCTCAAAAGAAACGACAACGGAGGGTTTGATGAGCGCACTGGGTAAGCTGTATGAAAAACCCTCGGCCTCCAACAAGGTATTTATAATGAAGCGTTTGTTTAATATGAAGATGTCTGAAGGTGGATCTATTACTGATCATTGAAATGATTTTAATACGGTTACAAATCAACTAAGTTCTGTAAGTGTGAACTTCGATGATGAGGTTTGGGCTCTTCTAATCTTCTATTCATTGCCAAAAAGCTGGAATAGCTTGGTCATGGCTGTAAGTAACTCTATCTCTGGTTCAAACACCTTGAAATTCAATGATGTTATTGGTGTTATTCTTAGTGAGGAAATGTGAAGAAAAAGCAGAGGTGAGACATCAGGTAATGCGTTGACCATGGAGAGTAGGGGAAGACAAAAGGAGAGAGGAAAGAGCCAAGGAAATTGCAGCATCTCTAAAAAGGGCAGATCCAAGTCCAGAATGGGAAATATAGAGTGTTGGAACTGTGGAAAGAAAGGACATCTGAAGAAAGACTGCAGATGTCTAAAGAAGAAAGGAGATGTAGAGAAGGAAACTACCCAGGAAGCAAATGTAGCAGGTGTTGTGTTACAAGATGCTTTGATTCTTGCATTAGATAATACTAGTGATTATTGGGTAGTAGATTCAGGGGCTTCATGTCATGCTACACCCCATAGGAAATATTTTCATGATTATGTTCTAGGCGATTTTGGACATGTTTTATTGGGTGATGATGAGCCATGTAAAATTGTTGGAATGGGTAAGGTATGGATAAAAGTTAAGAATGGAACTGATTGGCTGTTGAAAGATGTAAGGCATATTCCTACTATGAAAAGAAATTTGATCTCAACAGGGCAGTTGGGAGATGGTGGCTATCTATCTACATTTGGAGAAAAGTGGTGGAAGATCACTAAAGGATCAATGGTGATAGAAAAAGGAGACAGGGTAGGTACGTTGTATTTATGTCCTCATAATACTAACTATTCTATCTCTTTAGATACCACAGGAACAGATACAGCATTGTGGCACCATAGGCTTGGCCACATGAGTGAGAAGGGGATGCAGATTCTCCACTCAAGGAAGTTGCTACCGGATTTGAAGCAGGTAAGTTTGGAATTCTGTGAAAACTGTGTTTATGGAAAACAGAAGAGAGTCAGATTTCTCAGGGTTGGGAAATAGAAGAAGAATGAAAAGTTAGAGCTTGTGCATACAGATGTATGGGGACCGACTCAGGTAAAATCTCTTGGTGGCTCTCATTATTATGTTGCTTTTATTGATGATGCAACTAGGAAAACTTGGGTTTATTGCATTAGACAGAAATCTGATGTGTTTGCTACCTTTAAGAAGTGGAAAGATTTGGTTGAGAATGAGACAGGAAAAAGGTTGAAGTGTCTCAGATCTGATAATGGAGGTGAGTACTGCGGCAAGGAGTTTGATAGTTATTGTTCATACCATGGGATTCGTAGAGAGAAAACAGTCCCAGGAACACCACAAGAAAATGGTGTGTCAGAAAAGATGAACAGAACAATCATGGAGCGTGCAAGGTGTATGAGACTGCATGCAGGATTGCCGTTACAGTTTTGGGTGGATGTTGTAAATGCTGTTGTTTACTTAATAAACAGAGGACCTTCAAGTGCTTTGGATGGTGGTATTCCAGAGGAGGCATGGATAGATAAAAAGGTAAACTACTCATTTATGAGAACTTTTGGTTGTGAAGAATTTGTCCATATTGATAAAGATAATAGAACAAAGCTTGAAGCTAAATCCAAGAAATGTACCTTTATTGGATACGGGGTTAATGAATTTGGTTATCGCTTATGGGATTATGAAAATAACAAAATCATTAGGAGTAGAGATGTGATATTAAATGAAAAGGTCATGTATAAAGATCGGTTGCAGGGAAAGAAACAGGAAAAAGAAAACATAGAGTATGTAGTACTTGATGAAATTAAAGAAAATGAAGTTCCAAAGGTGCCAGAAAATCAAGAACAGCAACAAGTACCTGAAACTCCTGCAAGTGTAAGAAGATCTACCAGGTTAAGTAGACTCCCTGAACGAAACTCTACTTCAATGTATTATTTATTAATGACTGATTCTGGTGAACCATAATGTTATGAAGAAGCAATGCAGGTGGAAACTAGAAAGAAGTGGGAACAAGGCATGAATGAGGAGATGGACTCATTGGTAGGAAACCAGACTTGGGATTTGGTTCATTTTTATGTTGGTAAAAGAGCATTGCAGAACAAATGGATTTACAGGTTGAAGGAAGAAGAAGGAGGTAAGAAGCGGTACAAGGCGAGACTTGTTGTAAAGGGGTTTAAACAGAATAAAGGTATATATTTTGATGAAATATTTTCTCATTTTGTTAAGATGACTTCAATTAGGACTATTTTAAGTTTGGTGGCGGTAGAAGATTTGCATCTTGAACAGTTAGATGTAAAAACAACTTTTCTCCATGGGGATTTGGAGGAAGAGATATATATGCAGTAGCCACAAGGGTATGAGGTCAAAGGTAAGGAGAACTTGAAATGTAGGTTGAAATAGAGTTTGTATGGCTTAAAGCAAGCTCCAAGGCAATGGTATTTAAAATTTGACAGGTTTATGATAGGACAGGGTTATAGTAGATGTCATTCTGACCAATATGTTTATTTCAAGAAGCTAGACAATGAAAGATATATTATCTTATTATTGTATGTGGATGACATGCTTGTTGTAGGGTCTAACATGCATGATATAAATGTGCTCAAAAGGAAGCTAGCTAATTCATTTGCGATGAGGGATTTGGGTGCTACAAAGCAAATCCTTAGTATGAGAATAACGAGAGACAGGAAAAATCGCAAATTGAAATTGTCTCAAAGTGAGTACATACAGAAGTTGTTGGAGAGGTTCAGAATGCAGAATGCAAAACCTGTAAATACACCTTTGGCCAACCATTTCAATCTAAGTAAGGAAATGTGTCCCAAGACACATGAAGAGACAGATTACATGTCCAAGATTCCCTATCAATCAGCAGTTGGCAACTTGATGTATGCCATGGTGTGCATAAGACCAGATATTGCACAAGCAGTGAGAGTTGTGAGCAGATATATGAACAATCCAGGTAAAGAACATTTGAAGGAAATACAGTGGATTCTCAGGTATTTGAGAGGTACTACCACTCAGGCATTATGTTTTGGAGGTTTAGACACTATCTACAGGGATATGTTGATGCAGATATGGCAGGTGATAAGGATAGCAGGAGGAGCACCACAGGGTATGTGTTTACTATAGGTTGAACAACAGTAATTTGTATTTCGAAATTGTTGAAGGTTGTTGCACTTTCAACAACAGAAGAAGAGTATGTTGCTATTACAGAGGCTAGTAAAGAGATGATTTGGTTGCAGAGGTTTATGGAGGAATTGCGTAAGAAGTAGAAGGATAGCAGGTTGTATAGTGACATCCAGAGTGCCATTCATATTACAAAGAACTCAACATTCCATTCTAGGACTAAACATATATAGCTCAAGTACCATTTCATACGCTCTGTTCTGGAAGATGAACTATTGAAGCTGGAAAAGATACACACTAGCCAGAATCCTACAGACATGTTCACAAAGGTAGTGACCAGAGAGAAACTGATTTCCTGCTCGGTTTCAGTTGGCCTTCTAGCATGAAGGTGAATATGAGAAAGTTGCCAAGTCCAAGGTCCAGAAAGTACAACAACGATGGAGTTGTTGTGATTAGTCTCCAAGTGGGAGATTGTTAGTTGTGGAGCCATATATCCAGTCTCATAGATGATGATTCAACCGTGTTTGAACCCCAGGTTTGGTTATGATCATGGCACGATCCCTAAGGGGTCCGGGGGAGTGGTTGCACTCCCCTGGTTGGGGGGAACGGGGGCCAGCGGGCCCCCGAGGAAACGTTTTGGGGCTATTTTTGCCACCAGTTTTCGGGCCCATGGTTTTGGGTAACCCATGGTATTTTTCCATTGTATTTCCCTTATAAAAGAAAGATATTGTAATATGGATAGGGTTGATGTATTAGGTTTTATGCATTGTAAAGATCTCTGAGATCAAAAGAGAGATTGTGAAACAATGAAGAGGAAGTGTAGCGGTTGTGCTATAGGTTGTATCCCTTCACTTTGCTATATGGTATAATAATAAGGACTGGCAACTTCAGTGTAGACGTAGCCCAAGTTGGGTGAACCACGATATATCTGTGTCTCTCTTGTAATGTGTATGTGTGATTATATTTGCATTTCTGTTTATTGTTATTGCTCTGCGATCCTATTTTTCTAACACCCCTGTCCTATAATGATGCTCCAAAAGGATGTAACATGCATCAAAATAATAAGCAATGTGTTCTTTCATCCAGAAAGTGAATGAAGAACCTCCACTAAAATCTGAACCAAGTAAGGAACAAGGAAAACAATAAGCCTTCAAGGGGCTCACAGAAGTACCATTTGTGCATCCATGAACATGTGTATCATCACGAAATAACAAAGCATGTTGCTTCCAATAATAATTTGCTCCATTCATATATTTCTTCACCCTAGTAGTGGATGAAGTTCCTCCAATATCAATTGAACTAGGCAGAGAGCAAGGAAAATCATGAGTCTTCAAGTGACTCAAGTGAACATCATAATTGCATCCATGTAGATGTGTTCCATCATAAGGTAACAAGGAATGCTGCTGCAAATTCAAATAAGAAGTGGCTCCTATAATTCCATCATATAAAGGAGAGATAGGAGTTTCATGCTCCTCATGTGGCACCATCAAAAATAAACCTTTCACCCATACTTCATTAGGATGAATGCTGCAAAATATGGAAGTGTAGGATGTAGGAAAATGAACCAACTCATCCAATTGATTAGAAAGTATAGAAGTGCCCTCATGTGAATGCTCCATAATGGTAGGATCATGCACCTCCATCAAAATTGCATAACTTTCCTGATAGTTTGGCTCGAAGGTAGTGGAATCAACTTCTTCAAAAAGTGTGTAACCATTTCCAAGAGGAAACTCAAGTTCCTCTTCCACCACATCAAGTGCTTGGATCTCATCAAGTTCATCTTCAAACACATCAATCACATGAAAATTTCCATGTTTCTCATGATATACCATGTCATGAGTGTGAAAATCCTCACAACCGATCTAAGAGCTGATGTATGCCTCGCAAGAAATATTTTAAGCAGGAAAATAAAAGAAGAGTGGACAATGTAGTGTAAAAGAGCAGCAGAATTATGATACAACTGAACTCAGATAGAAGCAGAATAACATCACACTCACTAATTCATTAATCATAATATGAACAATAAATAATACAATGGTGGAGAGCATTCTAATGCCAAGGTGAAAATTAGAATTATCCTGCATGGGCATGGCTTATCTACACTAGGAGTCATCATCATCATCAGTGGAGTGTCAACAATAAACCACTAGGAGTCCTCATCATCAGATCAGTGGAGTCATCAATGCACAAGTAACAGTCAACCGGGTGTCAAACCGAGTCTAACTGAGTGTGGTAGGTGTAACTGGCACATGGGAGCACTAATGTAGTAAAGTAGGCTCAGTGGAGGGCTCATGGGGAGCTGTTTGGAGTCAAAATAGGCAATCTAGTCTCACTGGTGGTCCAACAGAGTGTTTCAGTTAGTTAACAAGTCAATCAATCCTAAAATAAAGGAGAGATCCACAAATAAATCAACTAGCTGAAGTGTAACTGAGTGGTAGGTGAAGAAGGGTGCCTTTCACATGTGGTAGGTGAAAGGAGGGCAAATCGCTAACTAGGAGGGCTGGAACTTAGCAGAAACAGGCTCCCGGGGCTAGTAAACTAAGCTCTATGTGCTTGGAGACACCAACCTGATGACTGTGATGCATGCAATTGCATGACTGTATGCAAAAATGCATGCATGATTGAAATGCAAAATAATGAAAATGTTGGTAGGACTAGGATGGAGTATAGGAATATCCTAATAATGAGAATCCTTCATGCAACCTACCGTCTGAAAATTTGAAACATAGGAGGAATAACAAGTACATTGCAACCTTTCAAGAAGTTTCTCATTTTGAATTTTGAGTTTATGAATATCCTCATCATTATTCAAGTATGCATCATGTAAAAATTCATTAAATTCAACCAAATTATCTCTATCAAAAAGAAAAGACATGAAATTACCTTTGATGTTGCACATTTCTTTTTGAATTTTCTCCATGTCTTCCAGGAAGGATGGATCCTTCAATGAAGAAACCTTCCAACAAGAATTTGACACTAATGATTGAGTGTCATGGAGTATGCTAAGGGTCTCTTGGATCTTCTTTTCATTCATATTCAAGGACCCTTAAAGAAAATGAGGTTCTTGCAAATGAACCTTCTCATCTTCTTCCTTCTTACTTGGACCAACTTCATGAATCTCAAGTGGTGATGGGGAAGTTGATATTGTTTCTTCTTCAACTACTACAAGGTCTTCGTTTTCATGCTTAAGGGAATTTTGGCATGTAGCAATACGGTCGAAAGTGATCTCTATGTCACCAAGATAGAGGTGTGAGTACCCATCAGTAGGTACTCCTTCATAGTTCAAGCATCCATCAGTAGATTCTCCTTGATTCATGTCCAAGATAGAATGTGTCTCGAAATGATCTTCAATATTTTCAATAGGATCTTCTTCAAGTTCATGGGATGTATATTCATCTTTCTCCTTCAAGCAATCTGATGTACTTTTCCCCTTGGTTTCCTTAATATCAATTCATTTGGAATCTCTTTTTTAAGAGAACCCAAGAATTCTCTTCAAGAGGGAAACACCTACATTCCCCGAAGCTTCATATTTTTCATTGCTCTTTTCACTCACACATATATGATTTTCTCTCCAAGCTCTTTTATAAGAAGGGCATAAACCTTTCTTCACTAACTCCACATCTTTATTTTTGGGCCTATTTGCAAACACCCAATCAGAAAAGTCTTCAAAAGAAGGGGCCTTTATTGTACTTCTCTTATACAAATCATGATATGCTCGATATTGTTGGGGCAAGGTTTTATATGTTGCTCTTCCTCTTTGTAACTCATTCATAGAATTATCCTTTGGTAGTGTGACATACTCATGTTTATCATACATAGGTTCATAATAATAATCTTCATTCCTCCTGAAATTGTAAGAAATGTTGCATGATGGCACCTCTTCCTCATACCATTCACATTCTCCTTCATATTGTTCACAATAATCTGCATATTCCTCATAAGAATTGTACTCATAGGATTAATCATAATAGTAAGACATGGGTGCAAATTATTCTTCAATGTATGATATTAATTCATAGGTGCAAGGACAATGCTCTGATACTACTGTAATGTCCCTATTTTGAAATGATTTAAAATGGTGAAATTTTCAGCTTTTTCCACTAGTTCGACCCTTGACTAGTCTTGGGTTCTTGACCTCCAAATGGATCCAAATGATCCCAAATTGTCTAAGAAGGTGTATGAATGGTTTTATTACATAAATATGATGTTCAAGGATGCTTTAGTTTCAACAATAGGATTCTACAACTCTCCTTTAAGTTCTGTCCAAAGTAGGGAATTTGACTAGCAAATTCTCTTTGACTAGTATTGGCCTCTTGGTCCCCAAATGACTCCAAATAATACCAACTATTTAGAGAAGGTGTATTAATGATATTATAAATTGATTGTGATGTTCAGGGATGATGTAGTACCATCAAAATACTTCTGAAAACCCCTTTAATATTCTGTCCAAGATAGGATTTTTTACTAGCAATTTGGGGTTCAAATCCCGCCAGGGTAAAATGCTGAATATGGATCTCCAAAAGCTTCCAAACCCACTCAAATTTCTGAACAGAGGAAGAGGATGCCTAAGAGACAATATTAAGGTCTCATGTGCTTCATTATTTAGTTTGTGAAGTCTGTTATAACCCTCTCCCAACAACTACAAAATCACTAGTTTCGACCTTGGGGGAAATGGCATTAAATCTTATTCAAATGGTACAAAACTTAGCAAGATTACTCCAAATGCTTAAGTAATTAAAATGGAACTTGTGAAAATCATTAATGATAGTCCATTAATCATAAATACATAATATAAATTCTCTTCCATTCAAATTCATCAATAATTCATTGCTATACATCAAGATAGTGGGGAAATGGGGCATTAGAATCTCCCCCAAAGAGAAAAATAGCTCACCAAATGTTAAATTTTGAGCATTAATTCACAATACTCCAGGATCTTTACTGAGAGAATAACATATACAGTATATCAATGCATAACAATCACAACAAGCATGACAAGCATCACAAGAATCAAAATCATGAGAGACAAGAGACACAGAGCTTCCGTGGGGAAAACCTTAAGGTGAAAAACCCCACAACTTCCTCAGAGATAGAGAGAGCAATGGATCAACCAAAGTACAACCAAAATACATTGAGATAGTCTCCTAATAGAAGATGATCCTCCTCCTCACTAGTGCCCCACTTTCTGAGTGAGAGAAGTGTGAGTTTCCGAATGATCAAAATAGAGATCTCCCGATCTCTATTTATACTAACCTGTTTTCCTAGTGACCTTATGGGGCCGACTTGCCTAGCTAGGTACATCCACAATATAATATATATTTCAGGGCCGACCCCACACATGGTGGTCTAATAACCCGTTTCCAAGTACACACACTTGCGACACTTGTCAATACACATGACGACACTTCCTTATAGAGGAATAACACATCTCTTATAAGGGTACAATAAATATATATGAAATATATAGATGAAATACATTCCGAAGTTACATATACATCAACACTCCCTCTTAACTAGGAAGGTATTTCTCGACACAGATCTATTAGACAAGTCTTCTTCTCGGGATCATCACCATCGATGCATCGTCATCATCATCATCACTGCTGCTACTATCTCAACCAATCTCTGACTCTATTCATCATAGGAAGTTCTATAGAGCCAGTCCTTTTTCATACTGGATGTAGGCCAACCACCTGTAGGTCTTCGTCATCACTGGCCATACTGTGGAAATCTCAGGACTTATTACGTGCGTCACAAAACCTTAAAAGAGTCTCTTGACTAGCAAGAACCCTAAAGAGCATCTGAGGCCTTTTTCATCCTGTCCAGATCTCTAGGACTGATTACATGTGACCCCACCAAAAAACCTCGAAAGAGAATCCCAGGATTGATTATGAGCACAAGGCTCATGTAATGTCCCCTCTATCATACCAGCGTGATAGAGAGGATCATAGTGCTCAATCCGGGCAATTAGCCCTATGTTCATTAAAATCAAACTCATTGATACAAAGACATGTATATGTGCATGCTAACACAAACGGAGATTAAATAGATCCGGTTGTTATCTAACATACATTCAAAATTCTGTGACAGTCATTAAATAAGGACCTTTGCAGAATTATAAAGGATCATATGGAAATGCATAATCATTTGAATACACAGCGGAAGCAAATTTATTAGCAGATCCATGATACATTCAAAATATTCATCAAAGGAACGATTGCCAAGTTAAATACACAAGAGAATACTTATCTTATACAAAAGTAGTCCCACGCAACTGGCTATGCAACTGCAACGTTCCACCCAACCGTAGGCCAGTGTGCTCCTCAATCTCTCAGCACCACTGCCACCCCCGAGCTGGGCATGATCTCTACAAGGAACCAGGGAACAGCAGACTCACACATAGCCAAGCATACACCAAGATGAGCCAAGCCAATCTACAATTGGGTTTATCAGGCTACTAGGAGATGGAAAGGAAGAGTTGCTAAGCTAGTGAGCTCCAGCACAGAGCCAGGGATAACCTTGCAAGATCTATCTAGCTTGGCACCCACAATACCTACACACCCAGCACAAGGAAGTATTCTTTTCACTGCTGTGCAGTCCCTCAAGCCATACCTTCCCTATCTAGTGCTCTCAGGGTATGCATAGAAGAGTAACCAAAGCCCTCTTGATCTTCTTGAGAGGTTGTCTCCCCCACTAGGTTTATCAAGCCACTTCTATCCACTACCACTCCAACACTTCAGCTCACAGGCTCAAACCAAAAACAAGGATGCACATAACAGCAGAACCCCACTTGCTGGGCATGAGGAAAACGTTTTCCACAGTGGGATGCATGAGATGGGGTTTCAACTAACCTAGAAAAACGTGGGAACCCACAAAAACGAAATGGGAAGTTGGTGAACAACCCAGGAAGCCAAATCCATTTTTAGAAAAACGTCCTTGGACATTCAGGGGCAAAAACGACCTCCCTACAGTCCCCAAAACGTGGCCCTCCCTCTCCCAACTGTTATATACTGCAAAAACGACTCCCAGGCATGGAAAAATGCAGTATTTAGATGAAAAACGTAAATGGAAAGACCCCAGCTAACTCCCCCTACGTGAATGAGTGAAGACCCCCTTCCCCATGGCTTTGGGCACCATTTCGTGGGTGATTTCTTGCCCAAGGAGACAAAACACGAATTTCCAGGTTGATGGCTTGCCCATGCATGAAATTGGCTGCCATACTTCTTCATTTCCAAGGCATTAACTGCCTTAACCAATTTCTTGGAAGAATTAAATGATTGGGTGCATGAGACAAAATGGTAGTTGGTGGTTCATGGGTTTCCTCATTGACACATGGATTAATACCATTGGCTCAAGGGTTTGAATAATTTCCCTCCCTTTTCCTTGTAGAGTCATGCCCCATCTCTTTTGTTGCATTGCATAGCCGGTTGTGGGTTTTTCATTAAAAATTCGTAATTACATGATGTCTTATATACATTGTGCCCATCTCGCACAAGAACCATGGGAATCTATTTTTAATTGCCGATACATGAAACGCTAAATCAATGGTGGGGCCTTGGCCTTGAGCTCCTCACCATGATTAAATTACAATATTTACATCATTTACGGTTTAATACAAAGGGGGTCAAAATGGGGACATTACAGCTCAACCTATCGGATCTCCCAGGGCACAAATTACATGTGGTCACCACAAAACCTCGAAAGAGCATCCCAGGACTGATTACGAGCACAAGGCTCAACCTATCAGATCTCCCAGGGAACAAATTACATGTGGTCATGGAAAAACCTCGACAGATCATCCCAGGACTGATTACGAGCACACGGCTCAACCTATCGGATCTCCCAGGGAACAAATTACATGCCATAGGACAAAACCTCGAAAGAGCGTCTGCCAAATATCCCAGGGCACAGATTAAATGTCATAGGAAAAACCTCGAAAGACTATCTGCAGATCTCCTAGGGTACAAATTATATTTCCTCCCAAGCAAAACCTCAAAAGAGCATTTGCCAGATATTCCAGGGTACAAATTACATGCCATAGGCAAAACCTCGAAAGACTATTTGCAAATCTCCGAGGGCACAAATTACATGCTTATCTACACAACCTGTTCCACAGCCACAGAGTATCAACCTAATACTCACCATACATCATCCTGATGTACACATGATCATCCTGGTCATCATCACTGCAACATCCTGCTGCATGTCATCTGGAGAAACATCCTGAAGCTCGTCATCCATGATCATGCTGATCATACAATTCATCTACCTGATGCATACCAAGTATCTACCTGATACATATCATCATACATGATCCACCTGATCATACAATGTATCCACCTGATACAAATACATGATACATATCAACATACAAGATCTACCTGATCATATAATGTATCC
Organism: Larix kaempferi; assembly: GCA_027924585.1. Lineage (NCBI taxonomy): Eukaryota > Viridiplantae > Streptophyta > Pinopsida > Pinales > Pinaceae > Larix > Larix kaempferi. The sequence goes on along the minus strand of BSBM01000512.1, from coordinate 3,603,286 downwards.
ACCTGATACATAAACATATACATGGTTCAAGCATCCAACATGATGCATATACAAAATACATACAAATGATCCAACCGATCATATCCAACATCCAACATGATGCGTACATACATATAAATGATCCAATTGATCATATCCAACATCCAACATGATGCGTACATACATATACATATAAATGATCCAACTGATCATATCCAACATCAACATGATGCATATACAAAGCAGTAACTGGACCATCATCCTGATGCTCATCATCCAGCACTTACATCCACAGCCATGTGAACGATCCTCCTTCCAACATGCTTGGAATGGCTTCTTCAAATGTGTCCATCACTTCTTCCTCGAAGTGTCATCAATTTGAAGAACACCAAGCCTCTCCCTGAAGTACTCGAACTTCACCCTAGCTAGTGGTTTCATCAACACATCTTCAATCTACTCGTCCATCGCAACGTATAGGAGCTTCACAGCTCCTCTCTGCACCATATCCCTGATATAGTGATATTTGATCTCTATGTGTTTCGACCTGTCATGAAACAATGGATTCTTGGACAACTTCACACAACTCTGGTTATCACAAAAGATACCGGTAGCATCCAACGGGATATCAAATAACTCAGACAGTAGCTTCCGTATCCATACTGCCTCACAACTAGCTAAACAGGCTGCAACATACTCTACCTAAGCTGTACTCAGTGCTACGCAAGACTACTTCCTGCTAAACCAAGAGATCACAACTGACCCCATACTGAAGCAGCATCCAGATGTGCTCTTCCTATCTGTAGCACTGCCAGCCCAATCTGAATCAACATAACCCTGCAGGTTAAAATTTTGATTTGCTTCATACTTGAGCCCATAATCCACTGTACCCTTCAGGTACCTCAGAACATGATTTACAGCAACCAGGTGAACACTCCTCAGATTCGTCAGGAACTGGCTCAATTTGTTCACCGCAAAGCAAATATCTGGTCTAGTGTTCGTCAGGTACATCAAGGACCCAATCATCTGACGATACATAGAGACATCAATCAGCTCAGATGAAGCATCACATAGAAGCTTCAGATTTGATGCCATAGGTGTGGCCATGGCCTTGCAATCCATCATCTGGGATCTCTTCAGGATATCTACTGTGTACTTCCCTTGACCAAGGAAGATCCCACCTGCACCCTGCCATACCTCCATACCTAGGAAATAATGCATCATTCCCAAATCTTTCATATCGAACTTGGCAGCCAGCTTCCTCTTAGTCTCTGCAATCAATTTGTCATCTCCTATTACAAATAGGTCATCCACATACAGGAGTAGAATCACAGGATTCCCTTCCTCAACCTTGTAGTAAAGGTTGGAATTCACTTTACGCTTGGTAAAGCCCAAACTAGATAGGAAATTGTCCATCCTACCATACCAAGTTCTGGGAGCTTGCTTGAAACCATACAAGGCTTTCTTCAATCTGCACACATATGAGTTCCTGTCATGTATTTCGAAACTGAGTGGCTGCTCCACATATACTTCATCTTCAACTACACCATTCAGGAAAGCAGTCTTGACATCCATCTGATGTATTTTCCATTGCATTGCTGCAACCAGGGAAAGTACTGTTCTGATGGAAGTATACCTGGCTACAGGTACAAAAGTTTCTTCATAATCTATTTCCTCTTTCTGAAAGAAGCCACGAGCTACAAATATTGCTTTGTATTTTTCTACACTGCTATCTGGAGCATGCTTGATTTTGTAGATCCATTTGGAAGTCACAACAAACTTCTCTTTAGGTCTTGGGACAACATCCCAAACATCATTCTTCATTATTGATTGGTATTCCTTGACCATGGAATCCTTCCATTCTTTCTTTTCCGTTGCTTCTTCATAACTGGAAGGTTCTTTGTTCATAATGTCACAGAGTAAAGCAACATAGCTGGTATGTGATCTAGTTCTTTTCTTTGCTCTGTGATCTTCTTCTGGAATGCCAAATATTCATGCATCTTGAATGAACTCTCTATCCCATGCAGGTTTCCTATTGTGAGAGTTATCCTCACGGGGTGGATCTACAAGTTCTTGTGGATCTTCAAACTCACAAACAACTTCTGGAATTGCTTCAGTCATGGTAGTGTCTTGAAATCTAGTTTCCTTAGGTTCTTCATAAACTTCGATAGGATCCTTCCTTGATTTGATGAATGCTGAGTTTTCATCAAATATTACATCCCTATTGACATCAATATTCTTGAACCCTGGAAAGTATATTCGGTAAGCCTTCGAGCTTTCACTGTAACCCACAAAGATACCCTTCTTTCCTGAAGGATCTAGTTTGGTCCTCTTTTCCTTTGGGACATGAGTGTATACTGGACAACCAAATATTCTGAGATGGCTGACTTCAGGTTTCTTACCAGAAAAGACCTCTTTTGGAGTCTTCTTGTCCAATATCTTGTGGGGTGTTTTGTTCTGCACATATACAACTGTTCTAGCTGCTTCTACCCATAGATGCATAAGTAGATCTTGGTCATGCAGCATTGCCCTTGCTACTTCCATGATTGTTTTGTTCTTCCTTTCTGCAACTCCATTTTGTTGAGGATTATAAGGAGCAGTCAACTCCCTCTTAATCCCTGAATCACTGCAAAGCTTCTTGAAGTCACCTGAGGTGAATTCTCCACCATTGTCGGATCTAAATTTTTTGATCTTCTTGTCAGTTTGATTCTCCATCAAGGTTTTGAATTCCTTGAACTTATCAAACACCTCATCTTTGTTCTTCAAGAAGTATACGCAAGTATTCCTGGAGAAATCATCAATAAATGAGACATAGTGAACATACCCTCTTAGAGAACTGGATGACATAGGACCACATACATCTGAGTGGATGATTTCCAGGATATCCTTTTCCTTGCTTTCACTGCTTGAGAAAGCCTTCCTAAAGTCCTTACCTTTTGCACATACTTTGCAAAAACCTTCATGTTTGGTCTTGATTTCAAGAAGACCCTCTACAGCCTTGCTTGTAATTAGAAGTTCCCTATAGTGCGTATGAGCAAGTCTTCTATGCCAACGATCACTTGGTTCCATGGATTCATGCACCATGGCATGTTCAGGTTGTCCCTTCAATTTATACAAACTTCCCTCTTGCTCTCCAATCACTACTGCATCATCTATTGTCTTTCCCTTTGGCCACATTAGGACTTGGCCATCCACAAATGCAACCCTCATACCTTTTGCATCTAATGCAGAGATGGAGAGTAAGTTCTTCTTGAGTTCAGGTACATAAAGGACTTCTTTCATCTTCAAAGATTTCCCAGAATCTAGGTTGTAGGAGGCTTCACCACTTCCTTTGATTGGGTATTGATAATCATCTCCAAGTTTCACCTTAAGGGGTGATTCATGTTCAGACAGATTTACAAAATATTCTTTAAACCCAGTCATGTGTTTGGAAGCCCCACTATCAATCAACCAATCATTACAACCATGGGAGATAGTACCTGTGAGAGCAGAAATTAGAACATACTCTTCTTCACTTGATGAGTCATCATCACTATCACTTTCTTCCCTAGCCTTCTTCTTGGGTGGTTCATCATCTTCAACAGCATGAGCATGATATCTTTTCCTACTGCCCTTCTTCTTCTTGGTGTTGTTGTTCCTTTTGTTCTTGCAACAATCTGAAGCAAAATGACCTTTCTCATTACATGTGAAGGATCTGAGATCTTTCTTATCTTTATGTTGATGATGGTGTGAGAATTTCCTGTTATGAGATGATTCCTTCTTGGACTTGCCTTTCCTAGAATGTGCTGTGAGAGCTTGATCTTCATTTCCCATCTTTTCTTCTCGGGCCACAAGCCTAGCTTCTTCTTGAGAGCATTCTTCCCGCAATCTGTTGAAGGAGATCAACTTCTTCCTTGCACAAATTCCCTGAATAAAGGAATCCCATGACCTGGGTAGGCCATTTAGAGTGGTCATCACCACTTCACTATTCTCCACCATTTCATCCACTACTTCTAGTTGTTCCTTGATCTGGGAGACCCTTGAAAAATAAGATTGAATAGTTTCTCCATTATGAAACTTTACTCCTTTCAATTGGTTCCGCAGAGTCATCTTCCGATTTATGTTCTTCCCTTCAAATAGCTTGGTCAAAGAGTCAAACATCTCCTTGGGTGTCTTTAGTGAAGACACATGGGGTATGAGATGGTCTTTGATAGAATCAACAATGATTCTCTTTGCCTTGACCAAGTTCTTCTTATGCAATATTTTAGCCTCTTCATCCTCTGGTATAGGGATGTCTTCTTTTACATATGAGTCCAACTCATTCTCTTCCAAGATTAACCCAATCCTATACTTCCAAGCTTGGAAGTTATCATCCCCTTCAAGATTATCCTCAAGCTTGGTGTGGTGAGACATCTTAAAGAGTACTTCAAATGGAAATAGAGAAGATTTATGTCTTACCACTTGAAATGTTGAAAACTGGATCTGGTCCCAGATTAGGGTTTGTCGAAAAAACCCTAAAAATTCAAAATGTGAATTTCAACTTTCTGAAAGGATAGAAAGATGCAACTTGATGAGCTGATCAGCCTGGTGTATTCAGAATTTGAGATCAGCAAAGCTTTACCCTTTAGATTTTCCTTTTTGTCCTCTCGGGTTCACTGGAGAGCCCTAAATTAGGGTTTGAGTTTCCCGGAGATCTACCCAGCCAAAAATCTCGATCCAAAGCTCTAAACTTCGATTTTTGCAAGGAGCTTCTAGCTATGTCTTCATATTTCAGAAATTCTGATTTTTGTGGAAACCCTAATTGTTAGGGCCAAATCTGAAAATGCTCAGAATTGAATTCTGATTGGACAAATAGATTCTCCTTGATGAGTAGAGTCAATCTACTATACTGCTTTTCCAAAAACTGTGGAGAGAAACCCAATAAACAAGAAACTCAAGTTTTCATCACTGCAAAATGTCTTCTTCTCAGGTTAGCTCTGATACCATGTTAAATTTTGAGCATTAATTCACAATACTCTAGGATCTTTACTGAGAGAATAACATATACAGTATATTAATGCATAACAATCACAATAAGCATGACAAGCATCACGAGAATCAAAAGCATGAGAGACAAGAGACACAGAGTTTCCATGGGGAAAACCCTAAGGTGAAAAACCCCACAACTTCCTCAAAGATAGAGAGAGCAATGGCTCAACCAAAGTACAACCAAAATACACTGAGATAGTCTCCTAGTAGCAGATGATCCTCCTCCTCACTAGTGTGCCACTTTCTTAGTGAGAGAAGTGTGAGTTTTCGAATGATCAAAATAGAGATCTCCCGATCTCTATTTATACTAACTTGTTTGCCCAGTGACCTTATGGGGCCGACTTGTCTAGCTAGGTACATCCACAATATAATATATATTTTAGGGCCAACCCCACACATGGTGGTCTAATAACCCATCGCCAAGTACACACACTTGCGACACTTGTCAATACACATGACGACACTTCCTTATCGAGGAATAACACATCTCTTATAAGGGTACAATAAATATATATGAAATATATAGATGAAATACATTCTGAAGTTACATATACATCAACACCAAAAGCGCCCTTCTTCAAGGATCAAGAATATGAAAAGAGAACTGGAAATGGTTGGAGGAATGAGCTGCACAAGAAGAAAACACGAGTTTTCCTATAGCTTAAACCTGCAAATAAAGACTCCATTAAAGCTCCAAATTTAAGGTCTGAATGGCCTTTCCAATTACCAACTAGGATGGGAATATTTCACCCTCAAAATTAGTGCTAAGGAAAGTAGCGTATCACTCCATTATCTCTCCTCTCCCAAATGCAAAATTCAAATTCTAAAAATGATCAAAATCCATTCTTCTTCGTCATGACATCCTTTTATTTACTTCATGAGGCCTCCTAAGGTCTAATTTCCCTTCATGGGATTCGTCCAGCTCATCTTTGTGGTTTAGTAACTCATATGACACTTGTCTTGCATCCTCATTCTCCAAATCTTTCCCCAAGTAGAATGGATGCCTCTAACTCCCTAATGCACCCTCTTTGTGGCTATATTTAGCCCTGACATGTCATATTTGTCATAGTCTGCAATCAGTTCTGAATATGTCATAGAATCTTTATCATTAGTTGTCATAGAGTATAGGGAATCTCTTTCCATGTGGCACACATTGTTGTCCTAACATATTCCTCTCCCCATGGGAGTTACTCCTCTTCACCAATTCGACTTCCTTAGCTCATGAACTGCCATATGAAACCTCACCATCCTCCAAATACGTTTCCTTATCCATAGATTCAAATTGGATGAAGTGCATGCCAAGTGTGTGGAGGGAATCTAGCCACCTAAGGAATCCATAAGTCTCCAATTGTCTTCATGACCTAATGCCACATTATTTTCTCAACATTTATTATTTATATGACCCATTTTAATGTGAATATGGTAAACCAATGTTATTTTGGGTCCTATAGCTCCTTCACTCCAAATTTTAATGCTTCCACCCCCAACCTAGGAAACTACTAATTTTTCCTCCTTGGCAATTAGTTGACCCTTAACAACAACAATTTGACAAACTCTCATGAATATGGCCAATGGACTTAGGCCATTGTGACCCAATGCAAAATTTGGGACATGACAAAATCCAAATAACAATAGGACATGACAACAACCCTTCAACAATGAAGTAATGCAGTTCCTAGCATATGTTGTAGACGCACTGGATTTGAGTGAAATCAACCTGAGATGTGGTAAAACACTACAAGGTCCCCATTATCAACATAATAAAGAAGCCACATATTCCGAGCGAGCTGCATCTCCAGAACATTAGCACCGTGAAGTAATACCCAAAATACCAGAAAATAATCCTCTCGGTCCTCCATTTCCTGAAAAGCTGAAACAAAACCATAAAGAGGAAGAAGAAAAAATCATATTGAATGAATTGAAACACTTAAATATACAAATCCCACTCTTACAGGCAATTAGAGACGTCCCAATCTGTAACAAATTCATAAAAGAAAATTGCTTGAAGAAACCTGGGCGGAGGAAAAGGGATCCCCCAACCATAAATGTAATAGGCTAGCTAACAAACCTTATGTTGGGGATTTCTGTGAACCCAAAGTACCTTGACCTAGGGAGCTTGATTTTCAGTGTAACCATAAACAAAAAACCGATTTCAAGCAACCTAATCAACTTAGGAGCTGCAATAAATGTTATGACAAAGGATACAATGCTATCCCTAAGACTCCAACCCTTTCTGAGACTGGCGAGCACGATGCTACAAATAGCTGGCACATCCAATGTTAAGCCGGAAGGTATCCTTGAGGATGTAATCATCAACATTGAGTCTTGGAAATATCTAGCAGACTTCATAGTCATTGAAGTCAAAAGAAAACTCAGTGGATACCCACTCATTTTGGGGATGCCATGGCTGGCAACAACAGATGCCTATATAGGTTGTTGATCTGTGGATATGAAAATTACTAGTGGACAAACAAGAAAGAATATCACAATATACCCACCAACGAAACGTTCTATATACACAGAACATCAAAATTGGATGGATGATTACGATGACATGGATGACCAAAACATGCAACCAGCCCTCAACATAAGAACTGCTCGAAACCTAAAAGCTAAAGATGAAGATGCTTATTTAGATAATTTTATTCAAAATATGTATCTTGATCATGATATGCTTGAAGAAATATTTGTAACAGGTCAACAACAGGAAAAGATACACTCTCAAAGCAACACTGACGAAATGTGGAAGTAGGTATTCTCCGTTGAAGAACAACTTCCACAGGTAAAAATCATGGAAATATTTCCTAGGAAGAAAATCAATATTAATGTACATCTGGAGGAAGAACAAGAACATAAATTAATAAAAGTACTCTTAGAAAATAGTAGATATTTTGCATGGACCTACGTAGATATGAGAGGGATACACCCAGATATTTTCAAACATTACATTTACATCAAAGAGGGTGCTATTCCGATAAGACAACCCCAAAGAAGGATGAATCCAACGTTAAAAGATATAGTTAAGCAAGAGCTGCAAAATTGATTGGACGCAGGTTTCATTTATCTAATCTCAGACAGTGAGTAAAACTCACCCTTAGTGATAGTCCTGAAGAAGGGAGGAAAGTGGCGAATCTATGTAGACTATAGGGAACTTAACAAGGAAACCAAAAGATATCACTTTCCTCTACCATTCATTGATCAGGTGTTGGATACTCTGGCTGGAAACAAGTTTTTTTCATTTCTGGATGGATTCAGTGGTTATAACCAAATCCAAATCCACTCGGCTGACCAGGATAAAAGAACATTCACCTGCCCATGGGGCACATATGCATACATATTACTCCCCTTTGGAATCTGTAATGCTCCAACAACCTTTCAAAGAGACATTTTGAGTATATTCTCCAAGTTTATCAATGACCAGATGGAAGTCTACATGGACGACTTCACACCGTATGCACAAAATTTTAATCAAGCACTACAACATTTAGAATTGGTCCTAAATAAATGCATCGAAATGAGTATATGCCTCATCAATGATAAATGTCGAATGCTAATGCAAGAAGGGATAGTCTTGGGACACCAGAGATCCCAAAGAGGAATTGAGGTAGATCAAGCAAAAGTATCTGTTATTAAAACACTACCTCCACCAGGAAAATAGAGAGATGTCTGTAGTTTCCTAGGACAAATGGGCTACTACAGAATATTTATAGAGGGTTTTAACAAAATCGTTGCACCTAGCTTTTCCCTCTTAACAAAAGATACAGAATTTATATGGACATAGCACTGGATGACAACATTTAACCACCTTAAAGAAAAAACAACAACTGCCCTAGTTCTCCAAGGACCAAACTAGAGACTACCATTTCACATCCCTTTAGATGCACCAGACAAGGCTATTGGAGCAGTCCTTGGGTAGGAAGAAGAGAAAAAACCATATGCAATCTACTACATCAACAAAAACTTGGCAGGGGAACAAATGAACTATATGGTAACAAAGAAGGAATTTTTGGCTGTTGTACATGCCTTAAACAAGTTTAGACACTACATCACAGGGTACCCAGTAGTTGTTCACATAGATCATTCTACAATCATATAACTAATGAATAAACCTAACACAAGTGCTATATTTATTAAATGGTTGCTTCTCTTACAAGAATTCGACTTAACAATCCTTGACAAGCCAGGCAAACATAACATGGTAGCAGATTTTGTGTCCAGGATAAACCATGTACAGGATAGTGGATTGGTAAATGATCACTTCCCCGATGAACACCTTTTTCCAATATCGACACAAACCCCATGGTTTTCCGATATAGAAAACTACTTGGTATCAGGTACGTTCCCACCTCATTATAACTACAAAGAAAAGTGTGGAATCCTGAGTTAAACTACAACCTATACTTGGATACAAGGAATGATTTTTAAACAAGGGCCAGACCATACATTAAGAAGATGCATCCGAGAAGATGAAGTCCATGACATACTCCATGCCACTCACAATGAGCCTTGTGGAGACCATTATGTAGCGAAGAGAACAACTTATAAAATTCTGCAGACTGGATACTACTGGCCAACACTACACAAAGAATCCCATGAGTATGTGTCACGTTGTGATGACTGCCAACAAATGGGAAACCCTACACAAAGAGAAGATATGCCTCTACACCCTCAAGTTTTGCTAGAACCATTTGAAAAATGGGTGTTTGACTTCTTCGGCCCATTCAATCCACCTTCCAATCAGAAAAACTACATTCTAGTTTGTACGAACTACCTAACTAAATGGGATGAAGTTGTAGCACTTGTAGTAGCCAATGAAACAAATGTAGCAAAGTTCTTCATAGAATAGATATTCCATAGATTTGGAGTTCCCAGAGAATTAGTTTATGATCAGGGAAAACAGTTTACATCAACCTCATTGAGGACTTACTCAAAAGAAATAAAGTAAAGCACCGAAGGTCCTCCTCTTACCATCCACAAGCCAATGGACAAGTTGAAGTAACCAAAAGAGAACTTGAGAACATTCTAATAAAGACAGTTCAATTGCATAAAAGGGATTGGGAAAACAGGCTAAATGAAGCAGTTTGGGTTTATAACACAACTTGGAAAACAACAACATGTTTTACACCCTATGAGCTAGTATAGGGAAAAAGAGTGATGCTCCCTATCGAAATTGAAATCAAGACATTGAGAATAGAAACCCAGTTAAACATGCAACTTTCAGCAATCCAAGAAGAATGTATGCTCCAATTAAACCAACTAGATGAGCACCACCAACAAGATCTGTCTCACATTGAAATCATTCAGCAACAAAGGAAGCAATGGCACGACAAGAATATAAAGGAAAAGAAGTTCATAGAAGGAGATTGGGCATTTTTATATGATTCAATATTTTAGATATTCCAAGGGAAACTTACAACCCGATGGCTGGGACCATACATCATTGATACAATCTACGAAAATGGAGCGATCGAGATCAAAACCATAGACCAAATAGAATTTCCAATGATGGCAAATGGGCATAGGATCAAATTATATAGGAAACCATAGTCCAAGGAGGAATTCACTAAAAATATTTGTCATAAAATATGATGCTAATAGAGGACGTAAACGTCCTCCAATCAAACTGAAAATTATTCTCAAAAAAAAAGAGAGAAAAAAGAGAAGAAAAAAAAAGAAAAAAGAGAAGAAGAAACACAGAAAATATCATTACAAAATAAAACAACACTACAGAAATAAAAGTAAGTAGAAGGGAATATCACGCAACAACAAATATCAAGCAAGCCAGCACATAAAGAAACAATTCATACAAGCAAAAGAAACCATCAAGCGAGCGAACCGCCATGCACAAGCAAATATCAAGCAAGCCAGCACAAGATTCAAGAAGCAAATTCATCCAAGCAAAAGCAAACATCAAGAGAGCCAGTATAAAAATCAAGAATCAAATTCAGCCAAGCAAAAGCAAACATCAAGCAATCCAACACAAAAATGAAGAAGCAAAAATTAATCCTAGCAAAACAAAAATCAAGCAAGGTAGAAAGATAACATCATAGAAGTGCAACTACGGATATGCCAAATAAAACTGCAGACAAAGATATAACCAACTACGGAAACTTGGGTTCATGTGAAAACATCCACATCAACAACAAAGGTACGCTAAGCATAAGAGGTAATCACTAAATTCTTTGTTTGCATTTTCAATCAAATCATTCTCCCTACAAAAGGAATAATTCGCAGCCGAGGACAACTTTTCAGTAAAATCGGCAGCACGGTTCAGAGTATCCATACTGGATAATGATGGTTGACCACAAGTAACCATACTGGGTAATGATGGCTGACCACATCCAAGTCATGAAATGATGACCTCTGTATCCCTTCATATCCTTTGTTATCAAAGAAACGACATGGTGTAAAATGTTGGGAGTGAATACAGAAATATAAAATGAGACAGAGTGGGATAAGTAAGCATATCTAACTAGAAGATATGAGCTTTATTAGAAAAGGAAAGACATAGTAAGAAGGACTCAGTACTCAGCCAACAAACTAGTGATCAAATCCAAGTAAGCAAGTAAGTCATTCGGTCCGCCACCCCCAAGCTTTGTGGTTTTATGTTGTTCAACAATTTCAGAAAATGACAAAGGGGTTTAAGAAAAGTGAACCAGATGACCATTCCTCAATCTATGAAAAACCCGAGGCACTGTTGATACTCCGTACAGCGGGGTGGATGCCATTTATCACTGGGCTAAGAGGCCATGACACTGAAGTAGCTCTTGAATTTGCCCAAAACCTGAAGCATTTAAAGGAAGAGTTGTATGTTACCAGTGTGAAGGAGCTGTGCATCCATGTAAATGAAGAAACAATTGCAGTGTACATAGGCATTCCCATGGGGATACATTAGGGGAAAGACGACAAGGAATCCAATATTAGTGCAAAACTATCTTTCTTTGGGCAGGGTGAGCGGTATGAAGAGGACAAGAATGGCATAAAAAGAGATACCATGCCAAGACCGTGGGATGAAGTGGACATGGCCGTCTTCAAATACATTACCTGAACAGGGAGGCTCAGCTATATACCAACCTACCATTCTAGGATACTTGGCCTCTTAAGGTACAAAAGGGAGATAAAACCCAATAAAAATATCATCATACCCTTCTACCTATTACAATCCCTTTGGGATATGAGTAGGGAGGTAAGGCAAGGAAAAAGGGATGCATTAGCTTATCATGGGTTAATCAAGCTAATTATTTGTGAAGAATTGAAGACCCAAATACCTGAACTCTCCTAGGAAGAATTCGTCCATATCTCTGCAAAAGATGTCTAGAGGATGAGGGGTATGCCAAACATGGATGCAACCCCCGTCTCAGAACAGAAAGAGTAAAAATCAACCACCCCTTCAGGGGTCAACAGGAAAATCAAATTAGACATTGATGACAATGAGGTTGTAGCTGAGACTTTGGTTAAAATAAAACATTCTAGAGATGCCTCCCGTCAAAATCCTACAGGGACATTGTGCGGGTTCACCCGGTAGAGTAGAAGACTAAGGAAACAGACAAAAGCCAAGGAGGATAAGGAAAGAAAGAAGAAAAAGGAAAAATAAGAGGAAGACGAAGAATGGACCATACCCCAAGATCAATCAGACTATGAGGATGGTGGGACAGAATAGGAAGACCCTTTTATACCAGAAGAAGAAGTTACACTACTTCAGAACCTTGCAAATGAAGGAATACAAATTAAGAAGGATGACAGGCTTACTAAGGCATTGTCCAAGTCAGAAAAAGTTAGGGAAGAATTGGCAGCTATGAATATTGAGGCACAGCTCCATAAATCCCAGACTGCTACATCAGCTACACCCCCATTCATGAATGAGAAAACCCATATTTTAAAGACACAGCACGTGGGCCACTTAAAGCAAGCAAAACAATAAAACGAGGTATTGCAAGAAAAATTGAACCAAAACCAGGAATTGTTGGCACAAAAGGACCAATAGATCTCACATTTGGAAACCACCTTGGTCACCACCGCAAATTATATGAATATATTGTTGCTACCAGACCTCCATCCTGACTTTATGTATTATACCTTAAGGAGAAGTGGTGATGTTTCCAGTTAGACAGATTGAAGCATCACTTAGCCATGGAAATAACCACCCCAAAGAAATTTGTAGATGGTTCCCTAGAGAGCACAGGATTCGATAAGGACCAACTATGTGAGTTCTTTCTTCACAACTTGGTCATGCCTAATTCACCCAATTGGTCACCCAATTCTTATATGGGTGAATTCCATCTTAGGGAATTGTGTTCGTGGATGAACCACGAGATAGAAAGGTCACAAGATGCTCACCTCTACCAGATGGAGGAATGGGAGAATGCACTTTGGTTAAGAGCCGAATCCACACACCTAGCGAGGGTGGTCTAGGATCATGATACCATAACATCGGATGAAGATTTGATCCCCATCCTCCTCGAAAAACAGCAAGAAGCCATTGAGCATTTTTATAAGACCATACAAGTCACACTCGGTGAAGTATGAGAGGACATAAGCAATAGATGGAAGAGAATTTCAAAAGACCTAAATAAGCGCGAACCTCACTCACCCCTCAGACTAGAAGTTGTGATACGCAGGGAAAGGATGTACAGGGAAGCCATGGTAAAGAACAAACTCAGGTGGATTGGAATGAAGAAATCCCACCATTTTTCCTTCCCCTGATAATCAAAGAGGACATTGATGAGGACGAAGAAAGAAGGACTTGGGCTAAGGAGGAACAGAGCCTAGGATATCACAGACAGGTAGGGGCTCCTAGAGTTGTTGCCAGGGACATCAGAGAAGCCATTGTACCTCAGGATGGGTCACCCAAGGATGGTTAACATCTTCAAGCTCGGGGGATATGATGATTCCATGATATAGGTACTCCATAGACTCCTTTATGCCACACATAAGCAAAGAAATGATCAGAAAGCACCTCTTTCTATAGGGAAGAATTCACTTTGGTTGATAATTAAACGAAGTAATTCAGTAATTATCTTTTCTTATGTTTTAGCTTTTTTATTTACTAATCATGTGAATAAAGGTATGTGTGGACAGAGTGCAGGTGAATTGGAAGAATAACAATGCCGAGTTCCAGATTGAAGATCGCAAGAGACACAATGATCCTATTTTCTCCTAATTTGTAGGAAAGAATCCCGTTATTCAGGATTGTGATTTTCAATGTAAAACTAGGGTACAAGTTTGTAATAAATAGAGGCACTTGAGTAGTAGGGGCTCACTCTCATACATTTTTGAAGAGAATATTTGGCATTTTCTAGAGCAGATACTCAGTTTACGATTTCTACAGTTATGATGGAACTTATGAATTTATAATGAAGAACCAACATTATTCTAAATCTGTGAGTTTATAAGCTTCATCCTCCTCCTGTGATGCACATTGGGGAGGGCCCCCTCAGTGCGTAGCTCAGGATTTCTGTATCTTTGTTTTCATATTTTCATGCATTATGTTGTTCATTCCAAGTATATGTATGTGTGGGTTAATTTTAATACTTATTCGATGATCATATTCATTGTTGCGCGCAAAACGTTTTGTCTTTCATAGTTCGTTAATATTGTGTCTGTAGTTCCAATACACTACATCTGTAGTCCTGTAACCCCCATCCGTAAACTGCAATTCCCAGATTTATATTTCCATTGTTTTATATCGGCCATATTATATTCATGCTTTTGAATGAAGATTTCCTGTTCCAACTGGAAATATCTCTGGTTCGATGAGGTCATATTCACATGCCTTAAGGAGAGATATATTTCGGATTTTGAAGCTTAAATTTTCTTTCTTTCTTAAGTTTAATTTTAGATTTAATTCCTGCTTTCTTAGATTTAGTTCTCTGCTTTTATAGATTAAAAGTTTCATGTGTTAGATTAATTTCCTACTTTCCTAGATTTAGTTTTATGCTTTCTTAGATTTAGTTTCATATTTCTATTTCTCAATTGATTGTAATAAACCTCTAGATTACTTCATCCTCATTAGAACAACTCTCCAACATTTCTTTAAAATGCAACAAACACCCAACGACGAAGATCATCTCAACGTAGTGCACATATAGTAGTTAGAACCTCTAAAGTTTGTACATTCACTGTTTGATATTTAAAGTGAACTTCTCCAAAGAATACCTGTAAAAAGGTAGACATTTCTGGAGCCCACCACTCCACATCACCAAACTTCAAGAAGTCGTTCGAAGCTTCCTTTTATCCATCTTAACCAACTCCTATGCACCTTGCATGAAGGAAACATGCATCAGAAGGGGATGACCACACCTTACACAAAGGCATCCAACATCACCGACGCAGTCTGTTAAGTCACACCACGCGTCACCTAGGGTTCGACGCTCCTTGATATAAAACAAGGTGTGTCGAGGTGACAACAAAAGGTTAAAGGGAAAGGACAACAACCTTCTTTTAAATGTTTTATCTATGGGACTTTAGGGTGTTATCACTCAGGATTCTTCTGGGTTGCAGTAGAAGGGATCCTGAAGTAACTATTTCAAACCAAGATTTGGTGGATGGAAACTAGCCTTTCCAACCACAGAGAGGGCTCTCTCTTTTTCATAATTCTTTCAGCATTCAAAATATCTTTTGACTGGGCTGGTTATGGATAAAAAGTGATGGCTAGACCTTCAGGTAAGGAGTTTTAGGGCTTTTTCAACTGGATGGGGTTAAGGATAGGTGCATCATTGGGCATGGAGTCAAGCTTCTATGGGTTTTCTGTCATAGATGAATTATTTTCGACTATAATTTAAGGGGCAGAGTCAAGGTAGATAAGGTTTTTTCAAGTCAAAATATATCAACAGATGGTAGCAAAAAGGGAAACAAATTCCATCAGAGAGTTAGATCATTTAAGAATGACTTCTAACCTACAACTTCAAGACGAAAGGGTGGAGTACCTACTCATATGCATATTAAGGATAAAATATGAATTTCATACCATGTAATCCTGATCTAGGTACTACAGAAGAGAACAATCAATGGAAAATACTAATGAAGAACACATACACAAAAATAACAGACATCAAAACACTGATCACAAGAATCTCTACTCCAAAATTAGGTCTTCATATTAATTCAAAGGCCAAGTTTCATTACATGCTTATAGATTTTATCTCTCAAAATCCCAATATCCAACCCTTGGGTCTTATTCAGAACATGCCTTTATAGGCTTACAAAATATCTAAAAATTCTAGAACACTTCAGTTGGGTGTGGTTGTTTATTATACTGGTAAATTGCAATAGCTTCTTGATCTGTTAGACACGCCGTAGGGGAAACTTGAATGTGTTGTTTGTATACATTTTGGTCGCGGAAAAACAATTGTTTGTTCTTCGGATTAGGCCGTTTCAGGATGATTTGCATGGATAACCAAGTTGTGCCTCTCTTCTACTTCCAGATCGACTCCTATTCGTGGAACAATTGTGCCTTTTCCCTGTGAAATTCTGCATTTTTCACGGTTGCAACCTACTCTAATAAACCATCTCCAATCGACAATCTGCAATCCATAATGCAAGTTTCAGAAATCAGAAATGTTGTCGCACAATTTGGCAGAAATTATCCTTCCACAATCCGCAATCCGTAATCCGCAATGCGGGTTTTAGAAATCCGAAACCCAATTCTACGACTCCTGTAAAATTACCTTTCCGCAATCCGCAATCCTCAATGCAAAACTCCGAAATCAGAAATTCTAAGCAGACCTTGTCAAATTTCACTTCTGGAATCCACAATGCGGGATTTGGAAAGCGGAGACTCAACTTTATAACTTCGCAAAATTTGACTTCCGCAATCTGCAATTCACAATGTGGGATTCAGAAAGCAGAAACTCAACTTTGTGCACTTGGAAAAATTGCACCTCCACAATCCGCATTCCGCAATGCGGGTTGTGAAAGTCAGAAACCCAACTGTGCCATTTTTAAAACAAACACCGTTCCGACTTCCGCAATCCACAATGCGGGTTCTGAAATTCGGAAAAGTGGAAAACCTCTTGATAGGATATGTTGCGGATCGCTTCCCAACCGTAGATCTGGCTTTCTTTTTCAATCTTGACAGTTCAATCCCTTTTGAGTGTGGAAGAACACAATTGTCTTGTTTTTTCTCATTTTTCTCACCGTGGCTTGATCATGTGGCTTGAAATTTGTTGATACTTAGCCATTTTTTTGGGTTCTCTGCTTCTTCCTTTGGTGTGAAAGGTCAATGGGCATGCTTGGGGTTTCAGTAGGGGGTTCCCTTTACTTCCCTCATTGGAACATTGACAGAGGTTATAACAACGACTTCAACTAGGGATGTTATCCTCCCTGTGAGGTAGCAAGAACAGTAGACTAGTGGCCCCTTTTTTTCCTTTTTTGTAAAATAAAAATGAAAAAAGATAAACGAAACTAAAAAATTATAATGTACAGTGAGGGTGGGCCAACCAGCTTGTTTTTCACTAGAAATAGTGCTTCTTAAACTTCCCATTGACGGGTCTCTTCCCCACCAGTTCCCCATCCTTCTCCTACAAGAAGAAGGCGTTGTTTCCATGACAAGAAGTGACTGTATGTGACCCCTTCTAGAAGTTATCAAATTTTTGGGCTTGGTCTTCTCTTCTAGCATCCCATTTTAGTACAAAATATTCCACTTGGAAATCATCAACCTTGGTCTTTCTGTCAAACGTCTTTTTGACCTTGTCTTGAGCTAACAAAGATTCAACATGTACTTTTTCTCTGACTTCCTGTATCTTAATCGGTTGATTTTTCCTCCTTAGTTTAATGTTTGGCTCTTCTTCTTGCTACTGTAGTAGCCTCATTGCGGACCCTCTGAGGGACTCAGGAAATATCACCTCTATTCTATATACCAATTTGAAAGGTGAAGTTCCAATGGATCTCTTGGAGGTGATCCTATCAACCCACAGAGCAAAGGTCAACTTGGTATGCCAAGCCCTTTTGTTTTCTTGCAACAACTTCTTAATGATCCTAACCAAGCTCTTGTTGGATGACTCAGATAATGCATTTCCCTATGGGTAGGAAGCAGTAGAATGGCCCAATTTGATGTGAAAATCATTGAAAAATTTGACCATTCTGTTGGACTTGAAGTCTTGGGCATTGTCAGTCATTATTTTAATAGGGAAACCAAACCTTGACATGATTTTTTCCTCTAGAAATTTGATGATAATTGTGTATGTGGCTTGTTTGGTTGGTATGGATTCAATCCATTTGGTGAAGTAATTAGTAGCAGTCAATATCCACCTGTGTTGTCTAGAGGATTTGGAAATAATTTCACCAATGAAATATAGCCCCCATTGTTGGAAAGGGGCTTCCACAGAGATTGGTTTCAAAGGAAAGGGCAAAAGATTCCTCCTTCCTTCAAAGATCTGGCATTCATGTCAAGTGGCTACTTCTTTGTATGCATCATTGAACATGGAGGGACAATAAAATCCTTCCCTGATAATTTTTTTGATAGTGGACTTCCAGTAATGATGCCCCCCACAGATACCTTTGTGAAATTCTTTTAGGGTCACTTTGGCTTCATCTTCCATCATACAGTTCAATAGAACTCCTCCAGGGTCTTTCCAATAAACAAAACCATTCAATATGAAAAAATTTGCAGCCTTCATCTTGGTTGACCTAGATTTAATTTTATCCATCTCAGGGGGTGCTTGTAAGTTCTGTAGAACATATTTAATATCAGAATACCAAGGAGATGATAAGAATTTATTTGATACCTATAATAGTGGGTCTTGAGTGGTTTCTTCCAGCATGTGTGAGACCAAATTCACTCTTAGGGAATCACAATTTGATTCATCCATGAGCATGTCCAGTCCCTATACTTTGATAAGATTTGTGGGCTAAATCTCCAAGTCATACTCTAATAGCACAGCTATCCACTTATCCCTTCTACCCTCTAGATCAAGTTGTGTTAATATATCTTTCACAACAACATTAGGAACATTAGCAACAACATTGGAATGCAAAACGTAAACTCTAAAATATTTCAAAGCTTTGATCATGGCATAGGCTTGCTTTTCCATGATGTTGTATTTGAGTTCAACATCTCTAAGAGATCTGATGAAGAAAGCTATGTGCTGCTCATCCCCTTATTTATTTTTTTGTAACACTACTCCAGCTACAGAATGCTTTGAAGCAAAAGAAAACATGAGGAGTTCCTTCTCAAAATCGGGACTGATTAGCACAGGTGCTTCAACAATTTCCCTTTTTATGTCCCCAAATGCTTGCTTGGCCTAATCAGTCCATCTGATATGATTATCCTTCTTAATCATGTTTGTAATTGATCTCATGATTTCAACAAAATTGGGGATAAATCTTCTCAAAAAGTTCCTGTGCCCAAAAAAGATTGGACCTCTTTCTTACTCCTGGGGAGATCAATTTTCTGTATGGTATCCACTCTGTCTGGCTCAATTTTAATTCCATCTTTAGATATTATGTGACCCAACAACTTGCCTTCTTGCATGGCAAAGTTTGACTTGGGATTCAAAGAAAGTCCAAATTTTCTGCATTTTGCAAATAACCTTATGTAAATGTTTTAAATGCTCTGCATCAGATTTGGAATATATAGTAATGTCATCCATGTATATAACCACAAATTTATCTTTCTCTTCTGCAAAAGCTATATCCATAGCTCTATGAAAGGTTGCTCCTGCATTCAACAGACCAACAGGCATTTTTGCATACATGAAGGTCCCCCAAGGTGTGGTAAACATTGTTTTGTCTTGATCTTCTGGCTATACCTTAACTTGATTGTACCCTGAAAATACATCTATCATGGAGATCCTTGCTACCCCTACAAATTTCTGTAAAATGTGATCCATTTTGGGCAGGGTATAGTTGTCCTTTAGGGGCACTTTATTCAGATTTCTGAAGTCAATGCACAATCTGATTTCCCCATTCTTCTTCATCACTGGGACTATGTTGGATACCCACTTTGAAAATCTTAGTGAGACTATGATTTTGTCTTCATACAGTCTCTTCACTTCCTTTTCTATCAGAGGGAGTAGCATAGGGTTCATCCTTCTTAGCTTCTACTTGAAAGGATTTTCCCTCGTCTTCACTGGTATTGTGTGTTGTATGATATAGGTATCATATTATTTAAAATATTCATAGCACCATGAAAACACATCATAAAATTTTCTCATCAAATAAAAAAAGCCATCCTTAGTGCCTGGGGTTAAAGATTTGGACAACTTGACAATTTTTGGTTTTTCATCATCCCCAATGTTACATTCTTTCACTTCACTGTGGTTTGGAGCCGCCTTAGGATCTTTGGCCACATCATTTTCATCAAAAAAAAATTCGAATGGCACCAACCCTTTGGGTATATAATTATTTTTCATATGCATAATCTCTTTATCTCCTAATGTTGTTAATAACTCTGGTGGATAAGGTTCCCATTCATCACTTGCATAGTTCTCTTGATCAATTTGAATATTAGAAAACTCTTCAGTTGTCTCTAGGAATTTATTTATTTGTTGATCATCTTCAAATATTTTCCAATTTTGGGTATTGTCTGGAACAGAGGGCCTATGCTTTATATTTATCACATAAGCTTTGGTGGGATGAGCAGTATGTTGAAATCTGTTAGCAGAGCTAGCCAAGATATCTGCTACTATGTTTTGTTCTCTCAGAATGAAAGAAATATCATGTTCCATGAAGAAATTATCAAACATGTCCCACACAACATTCCTATAATCCCTCATTTTGGGATGTTTGGTCTCATAAATCCCATTCACTTGTTGTATTATCAACTCTGCATCTCCATAAACCTTGATCTTTTTAGCTCTCAGGTTTTTAGGTGAATTTAAACCCAAGAGTAAGGATTCATATTTTGCTACATTATTTGAACAGTCAAACATCACTTTGAAAGAATGTAGCCTAGGAAATTTATTCTCTTCATCTGGAGGGGTGATCCACACTCCTTCCCAAGATCCTTCTTTGTTCACAGCCCCATCAAATCTCATAACCCAGTAATTTTTTTTTGGGGCTATGGTTGTAGCTTCTATTTCTAGCTCTGATTTCTCATCACTTCATTTTTTCATTTGCTGACCACTATCTTCTATGTTTTCTGAGCTGTCAATGCATTGTATCTCTTTCTCTCTATCAGACTCATCATTTGGTTCAGGCAGATTATTAATTTTCACACTTTGTCTTCTAAACCAAGATCATAACATAAAATTGAGGAGCCTATATCAGTGTCTACAACAAATATGGGATGATTATCAGGCTTGCTGTTGTTTCTTACTACATAGGACAATCTATGCTCTCTGTACAGTCTTCTTTTTTCTCCAAAAACAAGGATGGTGGCATAAGAAATTTCCATCTGTAAAGTTACTTTCAATTTGGATGCCCAAGATCTAGATAATAACATCCCAAATTTGGGTGTAAAATCAGCCACTACCACATCCATTATTACATTCGTCTGAGGTATTTTTGTTAGTGAGACAACCGTGTATTTAATCACCCCTAAACATTGGACTCTTCTAGAATTGAAGGATAACAGATCTTTATAGGGCTAGGTGATTTCTAACCCTAGACCTTCCACCACTGATCTTGGCATGAGGTTGTGTGAGGCCCAAAAATCTAGCATAACATTATGGAGTATGTGATCATGTATGTTAATACTGATATAAAAAGGGGGCACATCATATTCTGGAGAAATTTCAACATGGGGACCAAACAAAATGGTGGGATTATCATCATGAAAATTTAGAGTATCAATATGCTTTCCTTCCTCTCCCTTCACTATTTTCAAAATCTGTTCTTTGTGCTCTGAGTTTTTTACCAACTCATTCAAGGGAATTGATATTTTATTTTAGATATTTCATTTTCTAAATTGAAAGCAGGATGGATCTTTTCTATGGTTTTCACATTGCTTTCATCCCTTCCTTTTGGGCCCTTTCTTGGAGCTTCTATGCCCTTCTCAACTGCTTTATCAAAGGTAACATTATTTGGAAGACCCCTCCTAGGGGTTTCCGTTTTTCTGCTGCTGAGATGTAGATGGGTCAGCAGTGGCATTTCCTTGGTCTACTATTACCTTCCTATTTCTCAAATTATGTTGCCTTCGAAATTCATAGATTGCATTCTAGAACCCTTTTTGGTATTTCTCAGGTTCTGATTCCTTTAGGTTATTATCTAACTATAGAGATGATTGGTCATGTTCCTCTTTAGTTAAATAGCCTGGGGTTTCATATGATAAAAAAGGTGGATCTGATCTTCAGGTTGTTCATCTTTCTCTTCTCCTTCTATTAGGTTCTTAGCAAAAGGTGTTCTAATGGGTTGATTATCTGCATTTCTTGGATCTCTTGGTTCCCTTGGTCTTCCCTGTGGGGCGGGGAGCATCCTATAATTGTTATTTCGAGCTTGAGGATCTGGGTTTTCTCTGGAAGGATGCCTATTATCCAGGGAGATCCTATTGTTACACCTAAAATCTTACCACCACTAGATTCAGTGTATACATCCTTGAAGTTCCATTGGATAAGTAATTTACCTGGAAAGAACACCATTGCATTTATGCTAGGTTTTGATAGGTCGTCACAGGATTCACTCATGCAACCTGCGACGTCACACCTTGCTCCACTACAGAGTGCGACAAAGTCAGTTAATAGGAAAAAATAGCTTCTTCGAGCCCCTTCTCGAAGGTAGATGACTTGGATCCTTATCCCTGACCTCTTGGGGGAGCTGGCACTCGGTTCCCAACCTCTTGGGAAGATCCCCTATCTCTTTCCTACCATATCTCAACCTACCCTATCCATACCCTATCCACTTAGTCCTATATAATATCCACTTAGTCCTATATAAGTGAATCTCTACCCCTCTGCAAAGGGAGGAAGTCTATAGTGTCTACATGCTGGTGAAATCATCCTTGACAGATGTCTACTCATCCATTGAGAGACTCATACTTCCTTGGGAGGATATGGCAATTGGCTTGGACAGCGAAGGACTGCAGCATTAAGCCTTGGTTATAGTCTATTCTTTATTATGTATTTCCCGATTTACAGCAATACAAATGCTTTCCACCAATATTGTTCATGTGTGATGATATTGAGTAGTTTACCTGTTTAACTGTTTACTTAGATCTCTTATTGTAAAGATGCTCTTTACTCGTTTGTGTTGTTCTTTGTGTCTTGACAGGTCTTGCAGCTTAGATCTGACGACCGCGGGGCGTGGAGCAGAATTTAGGAGAAAGGATTGCAAAGTAAAAGGTAATACATCTAGCACTTGATCCTTAAGTAGATCTACGAAAGTCATTTGTAGTTTGTTCTATTTGTTCTAGACTCACATTGATCTAGGGAGATCCGGCTTGCGTCCGCTCGACTGAATTGTCCGTCAAACAAATCTGGCGACCATATTGGGGAAAAAATTGCTTTCCAGTTTTCATTTGAATGTTGTTTTTAGTTGATTTCTTGCCAAGCCTTTCTATTGGCCATTTACTTCTTAAGTGGGTTTCACCATCAGATATTCACTTTGAATATTATGATTACCTTCCTCTGAGTTTGTACTCCTCATTTTCAAATCATTTCATTGCTCATTACTTGGAGATTTGGCTCATTTTTGAACTTGGGTATCACCTATCACACCTGGTTAGTGTACCCAGAGAGACACTGTGTCATTTTTTATCCATGTTCTTTGTCTGTTGGCCCCTCGTCGCAACCCTTCCATTGGTCTATTGTGACACTGTCGCACTTCCTATACAGGTGAACTGCGACGTTACACTGTGTACAAGCATAGACTGCGCCGATTTGTCAAAGATGCCATACAGGCATCCCCTCTCCATTTCTAATTTGAGTTTTGGTTTGTGTGCAAACTCCCTCTGTACTGCAAGATCTAGGCAGAGACCCATTTTATTTAGCATTGCTTTCATTTGGATTGCTTGTGTTGGTTTTTTGGGTCTTTTTGAGATTGGGATCCATGTTTGGCCCTTTGAGTAAAAACTAGTTTTTGCTTGCATTTTTAAGCGAAATGGGTTCTATTTTTGAAAAAGCATTCCCCCTCATGGCTGGGGGGGGCCATGAATCATGTATCCTACAGTCGTTTTGACCCATATTTAGTTTTTGAGGTCATTTTGGTTTGGCGTAATTGGCTTGTTTTAAAGAATTGAAGAGTGTGGGATGTCCATGTCTTTTTTAGCCTCTTTTTCTTGGGTTGTGCATCTTGTTTCCTTTACATGCTAAGCTGTCTAATGATTATTGGAAAAGATTGATTCTTTGTCTCCACTTTAGTTCAAAGAAAAGCTTGATGTTGTCACTCTTTTGCTATATTCATGAAATTGGAAAACCTAATTATTCTTCTTGCTTTAATTTGATCATTTGGCATTTTTGTTCTTACATTCATAGGAAGAAGAAAAGGCTTCTTTCAGTTTTGTGTACATTTGAGTTAGGCATAATTCTTTTGTGCTTTTCTTTATCTTGCATTTGATTGGAAACTTTTGTGGAATCCTTCTTTCCGTAGCTTATATGTGTATTTTTCAAGTGTAGAAATATAGGAAATAGATTAGAATTATTGCGTTTGGTGTTCATAAGAAGATCTCTTTTTGTCACTTTATGATAGTTTGGGTATCATTGTACATGATTGGTTATCATTCATTACAAAAGCTAAAATTGCATTTGCATTGGGTTGTGCATTTGGGAATAGAAAAGAACTCTCTCTCTCCCATAGCTAGAAATTCATTGAAAGAAAAAGTTGCATTGATTCATTCTACATGTGTGGCTTGAGTCAGGTCTTGACACCATCAAGTTGCACTTCCATCACCCGATTGAGTAATAAAACAACCATTAAAATTTATCTCCCTAACTCAACAAACATTTAACCTCACTTGAGAGTAAAAACAATATTGTAGTTAGGCAGGACACCGGGGGTAGGAATCCAAATAATTCCCCCTTGTCATATTACATATGAAACATAGTTGTTTTCTCTTAGGGTGCTAAAATCCTCTTGTACCTATTGACACGATCATCGACCAGTTTGTTGATAAGGCGTGCCGTTCCACGAGGGTAAGCAGTGAGGACAGGTTCCGGATGGAATTTGTGGAATGCCGCACTCCACTTAGCGCCTAAGGACATCTATCCATTGTCTTGTATTTTACGGCCACCATACCGGTTGTACAAGGGCCAAAAGGCAGAAGCTCCCGTATCCTTCTCGGACATGTCATGAACGAGGTATCCTAGTGACCATCCTTCTAGGGCTCTTTTACCCAGGATCCCTTTCGATAGAGGGATATCCTTTTAGACATATTGGTCTCTCACTTCCTATTGTCCGAATTGGATTTCATTACCTTGCAGAGGATACGATCTGTTGAGATCCCCGGATCTTAGATAGAATGATTGCTTGCTCTTATACCTTGTAGAGGGCCTTTTATTTTCGTAGTGCTGCTTGTTCACTTTTTGGCCTCTCTGTTGTAGCTCACTTGCTATGACATCAGTTATAGTAAAGTTTTTGAGCTTGCGTTTTGGCCTGTGTGCCTCTTTTTCTTCTAGCTCCCCTTTTGCATGCTCGGTTGCCTGAGGGTTTTTGAGTCCTTTTTAGCAATACTTTGTCCAGATCACTTGGTCTTGTTCCATGGATCCATCTCCATGCACCCAAGCTCCTTCTGGAACTACCAACCAAGAGGCCCCTTTCCAGGGTATGCCATTTGTTATTCCCCCTTGTGGAACTGTTGGTCCTCCCTTTATGTCTACATTGAATCTTCCTGGATTGATGATAGGATTACCAATATGGTTATTCTCCAATCATGTTATACCAAGTGCACCAATTGTGTCGAACCTAGGTCCTTCACCACATGCGCATCAATCCCATGGTGACCCTTCTCCTTCTTCATCGAAAGTTGAATTAGCTTCCATCTCTTTCTCTTCTCCTACTGAAAACTCTGATTTTAGTAAGAAGGTGGAGAAGAAGAAGAAGAAGAAAAGGAAGATTAAGAAGGAGAAGCATAATAAAGATACCAAGCATCATCCATCTGCCTCTAACGACTCTCATTCTATGAGAACACCTTGTAAGCCCAAGTTCCCTTGCAAGATTTGCAAGGTTGATCACCTTCTCAAGGATTGTCCCGGTCTTTCCCGTGTGTCAGAAGTGTGGTCTAAAAACCCCAAACCGCTTATATCGTCAACCTATGACCATCATGTTGATGACACTCCCTCGACCAGTGACCCATTGGTGAAGGGGCGGAAGGGTAAAGTCCTGTATCCCTGTTTTATATGCAAGGGTATGCACCGTACTTTCCTTTGTCCAAGCATGGATAAAGCTTCACGGTGGTTGGAAGATATTACTAGTCCTCAACAAGTGCTTCCAACAAGTGATAGTGAGTTGTCCCTCGACCCCCCGCTGGTTGACCAAGTGATCAATTCAGTTTCATCTGTAATTGATCCCACTTTTCCTTCTGAGAGTGAAGTGATCGAGTCGTTGTCATCTCCGCTCGATCCCGCTCTTCTATCAGAGAGCGTTCAGACTGAAACTGTCACCTTGACACAGTATTCATATCATCCTACTCTCCCTGATGAGAGTGGATTGATAACCACTAATTTTTTTCTAGTCAGTTCCAACCATGGGGGGCAATAGTCCATTTCCACGGGACCCCCTCCAAGTACTGAGGTTATTTCATTTGATTTCTATAGTCTAGCAGAATGTCGTCTCCCCTCAGATGTTCCTTTCCAGATATCTGTAGGTCTTGCCGATAAGGAAATATTTTGCACTATAGTTGACAAGGGAGCTTCTGTTAGTATTTTATCCTCAAATTCTTGGAAATCTATAGGGTCTCCTCAGCTTGTGCCGGTTACCGGCTAGATTTTGGCTTTTAATAAAAGGCCTATAGGACCTTTAGGGATTCTTCCGTAGTTACCTGTCACCTTGGGAGGTAAAACTATTTATGTTGATGTCATGGTTGTCCAAGGTCCTTTATATTTCAATCTACTCCTTGGACGTGATTATGTCTATGCTATGAAAGCCGTCGTGTCCACACTCTTTCGAGTGATGTATTTTCCCTACGATGGGAGGATGGTGACCATTGATCAACTTTCCTTCGTGACACCCAATCATCGCATGAATGCCAGTCATCAAAATTCCCTGAATGTTCCGCCTGTTTTAGTGGTTTCTTCCCCTTGAGAATAGGGTATGAGCACAGTTTATATTATGTTTCAAGCACGTTAAAAAATGAAACCGAACACTCTAGCATAGTTTCCCTTTGGTTTCAAGCTTGCATAAAAATGAAGCCATCCACTCGAGCATAGTTTTATTCCATTTCAAGCTCGTTAAAAAATAAGACGGCCCCACTCAAGCATAGTTATTGTCTATTTCAAGCTTGTGTAAAAATGAAATAGATCTCCCTCCCATCGGTTCGAGTCTCTCTCTAGAGTTAGAACTTGAACCTTCATTTCATCTGATTCTCGTTTCCCCCCCCTTGGTGAACATTTTCATATTAGTATCCAGGTTGGTAGTTGGGTTAGCAAGCAACATTTTCAGACGAAATGAAGCTTGGGGGGCATGCCACATGTCATACCTTCAGCAATCATGTTAAGGGAACACTACCATGTTAAGCCACTGGAAATCATGCTGGGGAAATTTACCAACCTCTAGGCATCATATTGGGAAGGAACCCGTCAATGGGCCTTAACCATGAGCAGAGTTTACCTTTGGCTTCATGTTCTTTAAAAAATGAAACCAGTAGTTTGAGCATAGATTAGTCTTTGATTCCAAGCTCGTTAAAAAATGGAATAGAACCCCCAAGCATAGTTCACCTTTGGTTTCAAGCTTGCATAAAAATGAGACCAGCTTCACTGAGCAGAGTTCTATTCCTGTGTTAAGCTCGTTAAAAAATGAAACAACTCTTTTCCCTTTGAGTCGATTCTTCTCATAGACTTAGTACCTGAACCTTCTTTTCATCCGCGTATGCCTTAGGCGAATGAAATGAAGCTTGGGGGGCATGTCTTCAACCTCTAGAAGTTACATTGAATTCAACTCGATCGCCTCTCCACATCATGTTAGAGCTAAGTCACTTACTTCTAGCAATCATGCTAGGGGCACGCACCAACCTCTCGATGCCATGCTAGGAAAAAGTTCACCATTGGGAACATTTTCGAGCATACTTTCCTTTTTTCAAGCTCATTAAACCATGAAAATTATCCCGAGCATAGTTCATTTTCTGTTACAAGCTCATTAAAAAATGAAGCAGACGTCATGAGTATTCTTCCAACCTATCTTCGACCTCGTTAAAAACAATAAGATGGTGTTTGAGCTTACTTTTCACTTTTTTCGTGCTCTGGTTGAAACATGAAAAGTGGTTTGAGCTTATTTTTTACCTTTTTCGTGCTTTGGTTCAAATATGAAAAAGATTCCGAGTGCTTTTGATACCATTATCGTGCTCGTTAAAAATTTGAGTTAAAAAGGTGTGCATAACGAGTATAAGTTTATCACTTTATTCGGCCTCGCTAGACTATGTACAGAAAAGGAACTGTACCGAGTTATGATTTATAAATTTTATGGGCTCGTTAAATTCCCACGGAAAAGGAACCCCCCTGGAGTCTATCTTTAATCTCTTTTCAGGCTCTCGAAATAGGAAAAGATTTCCAAGCGAACTTGTCGCATTCATGTTTGTAAAAGGATTTTAATGGTCGTCTTCCTGGTGATAGTTTACCCCTTTTTCGAACCAGGGGGCACTACTTATGAAAAAGGTATACTCCATCCAATCATGACTGGAAGAGTCCTCTCCGGTGTTGTTTTACCCTTTTTCGAGCAATGAGGCTAACTTTACGAAAAAGGACCATTGGAGTCTTTTTTAGTTCTTTTTAGACTCTCTAAACATGAAATGACGACCGAATTTACCTTCTATGGACTCGTTAAATTTTCACATTGAAGGGCCCGCCATGGGACAAACCCCTCCTATCCCAGGTTCGTGAAATATTTGGGATTGGACTCATGTATGAGATCAACTATACCGAGCATCTAGTTACCCTCATCAAGCTTGTAAAAAACACATGAGGCACTCATCATTCATGATGGGGAAAAAGGAAAGATTTTGTATTATAGTTTTATTCGTGGTAGTACTTAGTCATTCTTGAACATGGCACTCATATGCATTTGCATACAGTACTTGGATCATCTATTTGTCCTCGAGTTCCACTTACTTCCTAAGTCTTGTTACTCCTTTGAGTCATTCAAAGAAAGCTTCCATCATCAGTTGCATTAGGAGTTAGTGTCATACTCATCATGTCAATACTGCCAAGTCATGCCATGCCCATGTTCAAGAATACTTTCACTATTCATTATCTGCAGTCTGTACACCTTACATCATGTCGGTCTACTATGAGTCAGTATCGCATGTTACTATACCATCCGATCCACTCTACACATCCTTTTTCGTGTTTCGTGTCGATGATGGGGGATTCATCATGACCCTATCATACCATATCTCAACCTACCCTATCCATTTAGTCCTATATAAGTGAAGCTCTACCCCTCTCCAAAGGGAGGAAGTCTATAGCATCTACATGCTAGTGAAATCATCCTTGAAAGATCTCTACTCATCCATTGAGAGACTCATACTTCCTTCGGAGGATATGGCAATTGGCTTGGATGGAGAAGGACTGCATCGTTAAGCCTTGGTTGTAGTCTATTCTTTACTATGTATTTCCCGATTTACAGTAATACAAATGCTTTCCACCAATATTGTTCATGTGTGATGATATTGAGTAGTTTACCTGCTTAACTGTTTACTTAGAACTCTTATTGTATAGATGCTCTTTAATCGTTTGTGTTGTTCTTTGTTTCTTGATAGGTCTTTCAGCTGAGATCTGATGACTGCGGGGCGTGGAGCAACATTTAGGAGAAAGGATTGAAAAATAAAAGGTAAGACATATAGCACTTGATCCTTAAGTAGATCTAGGAAATTCATTTGTAGTCTATTCTATTTGTTTTAGACTCACTTTGAGCTAGGGAGATCTGGCTCGCGTCCGCTCGAGTGGATTATTCGTCAAACACCTATCCACCATATTTTCCATAGGTCTCATCATTTTCTCAAACCTGGTATCAATGGATTAGGATGTCGAAGGTTGGAATGCCTCATTAGGTCTCTTTTTCTTAGCATCACTTATGTGCTTCATTTTTCCAGAGGCCATCATATTCGCTTCTACTTCTACAACATATTTGAACATATATGGTAGGGTCGCATATCTCCTTTCTCTCAACATGAGAGCAAAGTCACTGTCAAAACAATTGGCATAGTGAAGTTTGGATGCACCCATAGGAGGTTTGATGTCCATAGGGATAGAATTGAACACTCTCATGAACCTAGCTAAGAATTCTTGGATAGTCTCAACATTAGTTTTCTTTGTGTTTTCATACTGAGTGAGAATCTGGAGAGGATTATGTTTGTCCCGCCATCTGGCTAGGAAGGCTTCTTCAAACCTATGATAGGTAGAAATTTCTCCATTGGGAATGGTTTTGTACCATTTCTTTACTTCTACTGTAAGACTTTGGGAAAATAGCCTCGTCTTGACATCATCTTCATCTACCTTCTCCAGGTCTATGAAATCAGTAAACTAGTCCACATGTTGCTGGGCAGTACCACCCCCTTCCCCATCATATCTCTTGAGGCGTTGGGCATAGTCCACAGGTAGGTCATGGAGATTGGAAGGGACTACTAAAGGGGAAAATATGGCAGCTATTGCTCCTAGGGTTTGCCTAGGAACAAGAGGAATACTTGGAATATACTTAGAAACAACACTAGGTATTATAACAATATGACTTGAAGCAGCAGGAGGAGTAATAAATACCTAGGTATTTTTACTAGCTTCTTTAATGGAGAGGAATAGGTCATTGTTTTCTTCTCTAAAGTCTTGTAAGTTCTCCCACAAAGCACTCAAACAAGGTGTTTGGAATTTTCTTTGATCAAACGGGATTTCTTCAAGATTTGTCATAGATTTAGATCTAAACAAGGTCTACTCAAATTTGAAATCAAAAGAGACAGTCTTTATAGCCCGTGCCTCTTCCTTAGGTAAAGAAAAAGACCTAGTTAATGGGGGAATACCTGTTTTTTCCTTCTTTGCTTGGCGGATGATATTCTATGGATCTGATATGAATTATGTTGATTCAGGAGTCGGATGATTTATGGTAGGTATCATTTTGGTATCCAGAATTCCCTCAAGGAACTTGCCAAGTGTTTCTTGTGGGACTGTAAATTTTTAATGTTGGAGTCGCTAGGGAATATCACAACCTTGATGTATCTGATCCTTTGTTTCCCTCAGAGATTGGATTTGATTATTGATAATTCTTTTTCTGGGAGGAGAAGTCCTTCATTCCCCAGTGGAGTCGCCATAATGCTATCACTCAGGATTCTTCTAGGTTGCGGCAGAAGGGATCCCGAGGTAACTATTTCAATCCAAGCTTTGGTGGATGGAAACCAGCCTTTCCAACCATAGAGAGGGCTCTCTCTTTTTCACAATTATTTCAGCACTTAGTATATCTTTTGAATGGGATGTTTATGGATAAAAAGTGATGGCTAGACCGTCAGATAAGGATTTTTAGGGATTTTCCATTTGGTTGGGGTTAAGGATATGTGCATCATTGGGCATGGAGTCAAGATTCTATGGGTTTTCTGTCATAGATGACTTATTTGGGACTATATTTTAAGGGGTAGAGGCAAGGTAGAAGAGGTTTTTTCAAGTCAAAAGATATCAACAGATGGTAGCACAAAGGAAAACAAATTCCAACACAGAGTTAGAGCATTTAAGAATGAATTCTAACCTGCAACTTCAAGAAGAAAGGGTGGAGTATCTACTCATATGCATCTGAAGCATAAAATATGAATTTTAGACCATGTAATCTTGATCTAGATACTGTAGAAGAGAACAATCAATGGAAAATACTAATGAAGAACACATACGCAAGAATAACAGACCTCAAAACACTCATCACAAGAATCTCTACTCCAGAACTAGGTCTTCATATTAATTCAAAGGCCAAGTTTCATTAAATGCGTAGAGCTTTTATCTCTCAAAATCCCAATATCGAACCGTTGGGTATTATTCAGAACATTACTTTATAAGCTTACAAAATATCTAAAACTTCTAGAACACTTCGGCTAGGTGTGGCCGTTTATTAAATTGGAAAATTGCAACAGCTTCTTGATCTGTTAGATGCGGTAATGGGGAAATTTCAATGCGTTGTATGTATACATTTGGGTCATGGAAAACCTTTTGTTTCTTCTTCGGATTGGGCTGTTTCAGGATGATTTGCATGGATAACCAAGTTGTACCTCCCTTCTACTTCCAAATCGACTCCCAGTCATGGAATAGTTGTGCCTTTTCCTTGTGAAATTATACATTTTTCCCGGCCGCAACCTTCTCTGATAAACCATCTCCAATCCACAATCCACAGTCTGCAATGCGGGTTTTGGAAATCGGAAATGTCGTCCCACAATTTCGTAGAAATTACCCTTCCGCAATCCACAATCCACAATGTGGGTTTCGGAAATCAGAAACACAATTTTGCGCCTCCTGGAAAATTACCTTTCCGCAATCCGCAATCCACAATGAGAAACTTGGAAATCAGAACTTCTGAGCGGACCTTGTCAAATTTCACATCCACAATCTGCAATATGCAATGCGGGATTCAGAAATTGGAAACTCAACTTTATAATTTCGTAGAAATTTGACTTCCGCAATATGGATTCCACAATGCGGGATTCAGAAATCGGAAACTCAACTATGCACACTTGGAAAAATCGCAACTCCGTAATCCTCATTCCGCAATGCGCGTTGCAGAAGTTGGAAACCCAACTGTTCCATTTTGAAAACAAACACCATTCCGACTTCTGCAATCCGCAATGTGAGTTCGGAAAGCCGGAAAAGTGGAAAACCTCCTAATAGGATATGTTGCAGATCTCTTCCCAACCATAGATATGGATTTTTTTTTCAATCTTGATTGTTCAATCCCTTCTGAGTGCGGAAGAAATCCATTGTCTTGTTTTTTCTCATTTTTCTCACTACAGCTTGATCATTTGGCTTGAAATTTGTTGATACTTAGCCATTGTTTTGGGTTCTCTGCTTCTTCCTTTGGTGTGAAAGGTCAATGGGAATGGTTGGGGTTTCGGTAGGGGGGCACCCTTTCCTTCCCTTGCGAGAACATTGATAGAGGTGATAACACAGGGATTAAGGCACAAAGGTAACACATGACTCATGATGACGATATTTTGGTGTAACATACACTATGAGGGTAACTAGTCTATTGGCTTGAGATTCCTTCTTAAGCAGTTTAGGGTAGGCTCTCAATAGTGTTTAATTGAATCTAAACATGATATCCCATGAGAGGAAAGTGTTTGTCAACAATTCCATTTGTAGGGGGTGTAATCTAGGCAAGTTGCTTGACTACTCAGGACTTAACAAGAAACTAAGGAAAGCTTTAAATCTCGAAAAAAAAGTGCAAGGAGAAGAGAAAAATGTTAGGTTTGAAATGAGATTGATGCAAACAAAGGAAAAACCTCAGATGAAACACCTGATCCAAATTTCAACTACGGATTTTTGACCTTCATACAAAATTCTGGAGACCAACACAATCTGCTAATACACACCAAAGCGTCTTCTTCTCAGTGACGTAGGTTTCCAACAGAGAGAGTGCACTAGTGATTCCTCTTGTACAATCATAGGGTGCGTCAGCAACACAGTTTGACCACAAACAGAGTGTGTCCATGTACAAATAATGTAGGGAAAATACAACCCAGGTGTGGAAGGAGAAATGAATGATTGAAAAAGGTAAAGATCCTGAATTGAAAACAAGTAATTCGAAGAACTAAAGAACCCAGAATGAGAATGGATTAACCAGTAACTCAGACAAGAGTAGATCCAAAAGAAATAAGGAAAATGAAGTAGATATAAGAGGATTTATAAGGAAATGAGAATAAAAAATCAAAGACTTCAATAGATCATGGTATCTCCCCAGTGGAATCACCAATTTTGTTTGAAGACACTTTGTCTATGCAGACAAGGATGAAGCTCTCTAGTCTAAATGATGTAGATATAGAACAAAACACAACAGAACATATAAAATTTCCTACAGTAATCGAATTGCAGAGAGTGTGGATAAATTACTTACCTCACTGTTATGGTGATGTCTGCTCAATTGATGTAGTCCCCGATATTCAGCTACAAAAAAGCATACAATGAACAAGTAGGAGGATGATAATAATAATGAAAAATATTGATTAATCTAAACATGCGGTCAAGGAAGAAAATTCTAAATATTCAACATAGATAATATTTATGGAAAGAATATATATTACTATATCAAAGAATGTAAAAAGAGAGAGATTACAACTGTGCCTTGACATCGCAACTTCTTACAGCAAGCCTTTTTCCTCAAAGATCCAACCTTGTTCCTAATAGAAAAGGGACACTTAGTTCCAAGATAATTTTAGCAGCATTTGCATGCTCTCACTTCTCCTCCATATTCCATGAAGGTGATCTTACATTTATAGGTGAAAGAGTGTATAAGGAGTTGAAGATTCTATGGAGAAGGTTAGGGGATCACCCCAAAGGGACAGGGGTTCGATAGACACCTATGCATATTTGTAGGGATAAGCCTCCATGAAATCTTCATTCTAGAAGACTCTCAAAATTTCTATTTTCTGCCTTTTAACCAACACCGACGCACCCTGTCAACTAGCAACTAGCTCCATTGAGGGGTGACACATATTGTATGAAAGAAACGGGAGTCAATGATGCGCTATGTCAATGTGAAGAATGTCTCATCATGATCCTAACACATGTTGTAAACGTGTAAGGTGCGTCAGTGCTTCGAAATTGGGAAAATGAAAAGGCAAAACCTCTTATAAAGTAATTTGGCACTAACACTTCAGGTATTAGAGAAAATCCAAGGGTACACACCTCATTACCAGGATGATGATGAGATTTTGGTGTAACATAATTTAGCCCTTTCGTAAAAGGAGAGCGTCTTTTGAAAAAGAGAATGGAGCAGTTTCGCAATTCAGCGGAGCCTAGAGACATAGCCAATGCATCTGGTGAAATCCATTAACAACTCGGTTATCTCTTATCTCATGTGTTGTTTTCTTGTATCATGTATTCCTTATGCATGTTATTACACAATTATGTTTATTATGTGAATTATATGATTATGATTAAGACTAATTCCACATTATAAATATTAGCATGCATACATGGATTCAAACCTTTTTATAAGAAAATAGTTCAATAAACCGATCCTTTTTAACTGGTCCTTTTGAAGAGTGAGCCTTCTTATTTAAGTTGCCTTGAAGGTCACTCGTAGGATCAAATCATGTTGGTATCTGTTGGGAGAGGCCCAAGGCTTGCACAATTTTGCCATGAATCGCGCAATTGTACTAAAGAGAAGCGCAGTTTTGATGAAGCGTAGCTTGAGGACAAGTTAGAGCAGTTTTTGGGATTAGAGAAGCTACGATGAAGCGAAGTAAAAGTACAACAGCTTCAAGGTAGTATGTATTCAAGGAAGGATGGTAATGACCTAATTTTGGGAAAGCGTCTCCATAATTCCTGGGCGAAGGGTATGGCACGATGTGCTGTTAGAGGAAAAGGGACCTGTCGCCTTAGTTAAACAAAGTACTAAGGGTGACAAAAACAACTCATACAGCCAGGGCAGCAGAAACCATTAGAGGCAAAAAGACAGTTCAACAATGGCAGGAGAGAAATAACAAGACATGCCACTATGCAGTTAGAGCTGTTCCATCAGAACTGTGGCTGTCAGAAGGGTGTCAGAGCCAGGAGAGGCACAGAAAGGCGGTCGAAGGCAAGTGAAGCAGCTTCCAACTACGACAGGCCGGGTTAGTGGGGTAACCACGCCATTTTTGGGGTATTTTTGGTACTATAGGGTTTTTAGCCCACAATCATTGTAAAGATGTGACAGGCGGGCATGATCTATAAAAGGGGAAATTTTGTAAGGGAAGGATTGATGTTTGTTGGTCTTCTTGGGTCTTCATTGATCTTATTTTTGGTCTCTCATAGTCATAATATTTTCAGTCTTAAGTCTTTCAGAGAATACTAAGCATTGTAAAGACAGCAAGAAGAGAGGGAAAGGCTCTACAGCTGCGTGTGCAGAGACCTATTGTAGAGAGAAGAGTCTGCAGCTGAGTGCATAGACTCAAACAATTGACCCCTTCCCATTATTATAAAGAACAGTTCTCGTGGATGTAGCTCCCATCCGGGGGTGAACCACGTAAATAGCATGTTGTGTGATTGAATATGTGTGATTGCTTATGTTTATGGTTAAGTTTATGTTATAATTATATGTATCTTTTCCTTTATATGTATTTTCCACATGAATGAGTGATGAGAAAAATATGTTAAGTGTTGAACACATATGCTTGAATGATTTGAGTAATTTTGAGTATGTTGAATGCATAATTACACAAGTCACACCAAGTCAACGAAGTTTGTAAGTGTGCAATTGTTGGAAGCGTAGTTTGGAGTTGTGCTATTACAGTGTATTGTTACCAGTTGCGAAGTGCATAGTCCCAATGTGCATAGTAGATCAAGAAGTAAACGCGAAGTAGGTGTATTTTCGCGTAGTGCACCGGTCTGTTAGCAGCACATCACCTGGCTGTAGAAACGTGCTTCTGCAGCCCCCCCATAGCTTTTCCTCGAGTGAGACCTTAGTCTCTTCACAGACTGTTGCTGAAAGGGATGGTGAAGAAGGGTTTTGTTGGACCACAACTGCGCTGAACCTAGGTCATTATAAGAAAGTAAAGAACGAATTTAGAAGCCAAGAAATGGTTTTGTTGCTACGTTTGAACTGGTGATGTGTTCTGAATATTGGAATCCTAAGAGGACAGAAATACAGAACTGGGTGGATAAGATAGAAAGAGACTTTGCAAGGAAGGAGAACAAACATCCACATTTCTCTGACGTAGAATGGTTGCAGAGATACCTATGGGAAGACATTTACAAATTTTCTTTGCATTTTTCAGCAACGATCTATATGAGTGGCTAGCAAGACTAGCAAAATAGAAAAAAATGTTATCAGGGAGGAGAACCTACATGGTGGACTCCAGAACTTATTCGAAGACTTAAAGCAGTGGATAGCCCAATCGCAAGAGAAATAGACTTTTGGATCGATAACAGACTACAAGGATACATTATAGAATTTGTTGTGGGTAGCCTGAAGTCTTACAACGTAGTAGAGGCAGATTTCTTCAAAGAATTCAGAGGTAAGTACCTGAACAATCTCAGTCTATACATTAAATTGTTGTTAGCAGAGAAAGGTGTCTTAAGAATGCAATAAAGACATTAGGAACTTAATTCTGTAATGTTTAGTAATATAGATAGTGATACTGAGGAAAATATTTATACATTACGAAGTGCAAAAAGATACAAGTTCAACACCAAGAAGAGGTCCAATGAACCCAAACCTCGCATCTCTCCAGAGACTGAGTTAGGAAGTAATAGGGACTCACATCAAGTTGAGACTGATAGTGATAGACCCATTGGACATCAACCTTTTACTACACAAAAACCTCCAGCTAATGACATAAATACTGCTAGCCTGTTGGCTGCTTATATTGTTCTTGAGGTTTTCTAGAAAGACCCAGGTTCTGCACAGTTCGAGGAACCAAGAAAACCCCTTTTCACCGGCCCTTTCGGTAAAAGTTTGTGAATAGACTAAGGTCTCACACGATGAGAAGTAATGGGGGGTGTGGAATCAGGTTTCCAAAACCAGGTGATGACAGCACATCCAAGGACCGTGCGACTTTGTTGACCAATGCGACCTCAATCGACAGGGGTTCGCCTCATTGTCGACACATACCGCAGTCTCACTGGGCATCGGCTTGGGCAGGTTTGAGCCCACCCAACAACACCCGCAGAGTAAATGAGGTCTCACCCTAGGCGTCTAGGAAGAGCAGACGGAACCATGTTTCCACCGAGGGAGGAGGAGAGTTGTGGCTGCACGGACTAGCTCTATTGCAGTACTTAAACAGAAAATTTAAAAATTCGACATGGAGTTATAACATACTACTTAATCGCAGCATTTATCATCACAACAACAGTAAGCAGACATTGCATCAAGAAAATATAACAACATTCACATATCGCAACATTGCACAAAAATCATACCAAAACATTGTCATGTTATTACTGTCACAGTCATATACCAGAAGCAAAAAATAGATCTCTGTACACATACATCTCTTTATCTATTGCCTACTATTCTTTCTGTCTTCTCTCTATATCTGTCTAACACTTACAACTCTCATCTATTTATAGGCTTCTGCCATTACAATATTTGTCCACTTACAACTGACTTCCTAACCGATAATATGGACAAATGACCCAATATCTAACTGACTTGGTCCAAATGACCCAAAAACCCGCATACCGTCGTACAATTGACTCACTATTACATAACATATGGTCCAAGTGACCCAAAACCCACCAATTGCGGTATACTTTAGCACAAAATACTCCTTTCGCGCCCTCATCCGATGTGTCATAGTGTCGGCAGTATCGCGACATTTCCCCATTGAACCACCTGCCAACAGCCCCCCAACACAATCTTGTGGCTCGCGCTCGAGCCACGTCAACTGCTGGACATAGTACACGTCAACTGTTCTTGCTGTCTGGAGCACGCGGTGTGGTCCTGCTCCTTCGGCTACACTGATCATCGTCTCCCTGTTTTGTAAGTCTTACCCGAAAGTGGGCATCCCCCGACTTGTTGTCATGTATGTCTCAAACTCATCATCGAGTCTCTGTGAATTGTACAGACGGGAAGGAAAAGAGGATGAACAGTACCAAAGTGCGAAATCAACAGATGACTCTGGTGCATATGTCTCGCATCGACAAACGGCTCCTACCGTGGGCGGGGAGCTACCGCCCCAACCATCTCAGGGGTTGAGAAGAGCACAATCCTTCGAACAACTACTGCGTACTTAACCATGCTGGACCGACCCTCGGCTCGGGCATAACACAGTGTAAGCACAGCCTCCATATCAAGGCGCTCAGGGACACTCGTCGTTCGGGCTCCCAGGGCCCCTGGGGTGCTGCCACAAGAAATGAAGTGAAACATTTCCACAGCCTCCTTGGAATTCCTCACAACTCAACTCGCAAACTAATAAAACAACATAACCACTCTATGTCAGAATGACTTCTTTATAAAGAACTACCAGCTGCCTCGGCTACTTATAGCTGGACCATTCCTGGGTCACGACGGTGGGAATGATGCCCCATTACCTCGCATTTGCGTGTGTGAACTCACCGACTGACACAGTCGGGGGGCGACCATGCTTCCACCGAAGATCCCATGTGCCGACATGTGAGCAATCTCCTCACATCTTGCTGATCATACCGGCCCAACGTGCCATGTGTAAAACATGCCATCATCATGTGGTAACCCGACTGAATCTGTCAGGTGCAATCATGTATAGGGATGATGGGCAGTGGTCACAAGATGTTAGCGCGACAGTAGTCACAACACTGCCCCGTACCCCCCAAATCCTCCGTAATCATCACAAAATCCTTCATTAACTAAACAAAATCCGCCATTGATCCTGGTCTCAATGCTGCCATGAGTCTCTGACTGCTCCACACTTGTGGCACAAGCCTCCCTGCTTGTGCATACCTTCTTCTGTTGGTGCACCATCTGCCACCAAGCAACCTGCAACACACATTTTTTTTTTCATGCGACTCAGACATCGCACTGTTCCAAGCCCGATTGATAGGGCTTCAACCTGTGACCATTAACTAGCTTGGGGAGCATCACCCCATCCAACTGCTGCAACTGAACCACTCCACTTGAAGTAATACTATTGATGCAATATGGACCCAGCCAATGCATCTGCAATTTTCCTAGATGTTTCATAAACTTGCTGTCGTATAATAGCACCAATTCGCCTTGCTGAAACTGTTTACTTTTGATGTGGCGATCATGCCATGCGTTCTGGCGATCCTTTTCCACCCCTTGGTGAAAGCCAACGATAAACCAATCCTCTTCCAGCTACACCAATTGCGCTAGACGTTCATCTAATGCTGCGACATCATCCATGCCATCCATGCCCGTAACAGCTGCAATTCGTAGACTTGGAACAATGTACTCCATTGGCATATATGCTTCCTTCCCATATACCAGCTTAAAAGGTGTCTGACTAGTCAACCTTTTACATGTGGTGTGATAGGCCCACAACACTGCTGGGATTTTCAGATCCCAGTCATCGTGGTTCGCATTGCACACCTTTGTCAGTGCATGCTCCAATACCTTGTTAAATGCCTCCACCATTCCATTCACCTGTGGGTGATAGGGTGTACTCTTCTTATGCTGTATTTGCAACTCGTTCGTCAATGCGCCGATGGTGCAATTAAGAAAGTGGTTTCCTTAATCACTTAGCAATATCTTGGGGCAGCCAAAGCGAGTGATAATGTGATCAAACAAAAATCGAGTAGCCGTTGCGGCAGAGCAACCAACTACGGGTGCCGCCTCGGCCCACCGGGTCAAGTACTTTGTCACCGTGACAATATACCACGCACCTGTGCGGTTCCCTGGTGGAGTGATCAGCCCAACAAAATCCACAGCCCAATTTTCGAACGGTTGCAATGTCACTTGAGGTAGCAGCGGCATCTCGTCGCATCTGGATGGCTTACTAGTTCATTGAAAAACATCACAAGACTGCACATAGTCTGTCACGTCATTATGTAATGTGGGCCACCAAAGCCCTGCACACAGTACCTTCCGGGAAGTCGCTTGACCACCATAGTGTCCTCCCGCTATTCCAGCATGTTCCTCAGCCAATATCTGTGCTTGCTCATGCGGCAAGAAACATCTGCGCAATATCTCATCGACGCCCAATTTATACAACTCTCCCGCGATTAGCTGAAAGTCAGCAGCCTTGACAACCAACTGCTTCTTCTGAGTAGTGGTAAAGTCATCAAGCGCGGTGTCAGTCACCAGAAACTGAAGGATGTCATCAACATATTGATCAGCGGTGACAAATTTAAATAGTTGGGCATCCAGCAACCTGTCTTCGATATTAGTCAGTTCCTCCCCTATGTCAAT
The DNA here is from genome assembly GCA_027924585.1 of Larix kaempferi. NCBI lineage: Eukaryota > Viridiplantae > Streptophyta > Pinopsida > Pinales > Pinaceae > Larix > Larix kaempferi. Next base: position 3,562,276 of record BSBM01000512.1, on the reverse strand, counting down.
CCGTGATAAATGATCTAGTCCAGCATTCAACTGCCCCGGTTTCACAATGACTTCAAAATCAAAATCCTGAAACAAAAGTAGCCAACAACAGATCTTCCCCCCCCAACACAGGCTTATTGACCAAGTACTTCAATGTAGAATGATTAGAGAACATTTTAAAGTGTCCACCCAATAAATAATGCCTGAATTTCTGTAGTGCATAAACCATGGCCAGACCTTCTCATTTCGTGGTAGTGTAATTTCATTCTGCAGAGGACAGATTTCGACTGAAAAAGCAATAGGATGATCAAGGTTGCCTTCACGAGGTTGAGCCAACACAACACCTAATGCAATCGATGAAGCATCAACATTGACATGGAATTCCTTACTCCAGTCCGGAAAGACCAAGATTGGTGCCGACGCCATCTTCGCCTTGATTGTTTCGAAGCTATCCTGGCATTCTAGGCTCCACTGGAATGCCACGTCCTTCTTCAACAACTTTTCCATAGGCGCAGTAATCGCAGCATAACCCCTAATAAACTTGCAATAATATCCCTTATGACCCAAAGTCACACGCAACTGCTTAACAATGGTTGGCAGTTGCAACCCCAAAATAAGCGCAATTTTGGCTGGATCAACCAGCAATCCCTGTTTACACACGATATGACCGAGCAATATCCCAAACAGTGCACAAAAAATACATTTCTTCAAGTTCAGAGATATCTGGTGCTGTCGGCATTGCTCAAGCATTAACCGCAGATTGGCCAGATGATCACAAATCAACCCATAAATGGTCCAATCATCCATATGTACCTACAAAAGCTTCTGAATAAAATCTTTGAATGTGGAAACAACGACCTGGGAAAATATCGCAGGTGCATTCTTCAAACCAAACGACATTACCGTGTACTGAAAGCAACCCCATTCAGTAACGAAAGTTATCTTATGGCGATCTTCCTTGGCAATGCGAATCTGATGGTAGCCATAGAATCCATCAGTGAATGAGTACATCTCTTGGCCACCCACTCCTTCAAGTACTTCATCAGTAAACGGGGTCAGAAAAGGGTCATGCAAGAAGGCATCGTTCAACTTCCGCAAATCGACACAAATGCGCACTTCACCTGTTTTCTTGTCCTGCACCACCATAGGACTGATCCATTCAGACTCTTCTACAGGTTCAAGAATACCAGCATCCAACATGTGATCAAGTTCCTCCTTGAACTTTTCTTTATGTCGTGGATTCATCCGATAAGGTCGCTATCGGACTGGCTTAGCATCTGGTTTTAATGGAATCTTCATCTCTCCTAAATCACCCAGGATTCCCTTCATTTCGGAAAACTTTGTGGGAAACACATCTTCAAACTCATGAAGTAACTCAGTAACCTTACTCATCATCTCATCGTCCCAATAATCCCCAACATGGAAAACTTGGCAGTAGCCTCGGTGCCGATATTCATCTTGCGAAGCTGAAATGGTTGACTGAATGGATGACTTGGCGCAGGAGGTGGGACCACATCGTGACTTCCTTCAGATTGGGAATGCTAACATTCCGGGGATCATCATCATCCTCTGGCCCACTGCTGATGTTGAAGCACTCCATGAGAGACTACATCTGACAATATGTGTGCGGGTCGACAGGTAGGCCACCGGAACAACCTGAAGTACCACGTCGCAGATGATCTGTAAGGCGTTATGGACAGCAGGGTTGGCATTCGCGAAAGTGAACATGTGAGTGAAACAGACCATCAACTCCCCCCATGTTGTAATGTCTTGGCGCAACTCGGCTGCAGTGTACCATGAGCGCGGCATCTCATCCAAAGTATGGATAAAAGCATGGACCCACTCATCTCTGGGTCGTGCTACCCATAATCATTGGCATTCCATCACATGATCACTAGGATTAGTCCGGCCATCATACTTTCTAGTGTGATAAACCTCAGTATCGCCGAACCAAACCATCATCAACCTTCGACACTGTGACCAACCATTAATGAATTTCTTATGTGTGGCCCACTAGCATGATGAAGCAACCTTCAGTGCTTCCTCCAATGCCAGCAATCACTGTGGTTCTAAGACACGGTCTTCAAATTTTGTTAAAAAGGTGGTTAGGCCAGGAAACCCCTCATAGACAGGCAATGTGATTGTTTCTGTCGCAACACAACATAAGGATTGCATAACTAAGCCACATTTCCGGAATGGTACCTCATGCAATCGGTTCTGCCAATGTTCCAAGGCATCATCAGAGTCGGAAGACGTAGAGCTCTTGCTGTGCCACTCCAACTCACCATAGGCAGTAGGATGAATATAATCTTCAGAAATATTGAATGAATGGTCCCATCTAGCGGGATCATCATCTTTTACAGGCTCCACGTATCGGCGTCCTTTAGACGGATCCAATGGGGATATGACTTAGAAATCTTGTTTCTCAAAGGTCGTCATGCGCTTCTTGAAGTTGATTACATCTCCACTATCGTTAGCCCATCCAATCCCTAAGAGCGTCGGATAGGAGATTCTTCCCTCAACCACTTCAATGACATCGAAGTCAGCATAAGTCTTCATGCCCTCAATATCGATCGTGAGCCACGGAACTCGCCCAATGGGTGTTACCTGCGCATGGTTATGCAACCGAAGCTACACAGGAGACCAACTCAATGGGGGACTCCCCATCTTCTGCCACACCTACTTGGTTAAGATGTTAACATCTGAACCAAGGTCAAGAATCACAGAGTCAACATCATATTCACCAATCTGAATATTCATTCGCATCTCCTTGCCAGTCTTCCGTTGATGTAGAAAGTTTACTGCCGAATCCTGCTGTCCTTTCGTAAAGCACTACAACCATCCCTCAATATCAACCAAGGCAGCCGGGTCTCGGGCCCATAACAGACAGCTTTCAAGAAACTCTTGCAATGTCCCTGGTGGTGGCAGCCAATCAACGTCTGATGTAGTATCAAAGACAGGTGGCATATCGCAAACAATAGCCTTACCGCGGTCTTTCTCCAAGGTGCGATGTGCCTCCAGGAATGTCTCCCACTTAGTATCAATGTCGAAAGGTACCGTCTTCTGACTAGCCAACCGAATCAGTGGTCGTGAACCATCTTCCCCAGTCGTCTTGCCTCCACGAGTGACAACAGCCACCGAAGCATCTTGTGGTCATGATTCTACAGAAATGGTCGCAATATTTGCACACTACGTCTGGTTCTGCTGTAGATTCCCTGGTTGATTGACATTTTGATTAGCATTCAGTGGTGGTCGCAGGGGCTGGTTCTGTACTGGTTGATGTACCTGGTTTTGTACTGGTTGTTGTGGATCGGCTTGATTTTGTAGCTGTGGAGCATTCCCAGCTTGCCATCGTGCAATCAACTATGGACAATTCTCAACCGTATGATCATTACCAAAACATAACGTACATTGATTCTGTAATAGTGGGAAGTCACGCTGATAATGCCCCCATATCATACAGTGGTAACATTGAATAGGTCCATGACCACCTCGGCCTCCTCCTCCATGACCAAATACACCACCGCGTCCGCCCCTGTATCCTCCTCGGTGGCCACCCTGCTGCTGGTACTGAGGTTGGTTATACTATTGCTGCATCAGTGCTGGTGGTATCCCTTGCCCTTGTGGTGCATACCACGGTTGCTGTACATATTGTGGCTATGGGGGAGTCATTTGCATCAGAGTGTATTGTAGCATGAACTACTGCGGTTGCGATAGTGGCTGAACTACCTGTGGTTGCAGTTATGGTTGTTACACGACGCACTGATCATCCTTGACATAGAATGCATCACACATCGTCTCCTGTAGCAACCCATATGCACAGAAATCCTTGTCATCGTGACCCACTGACTTGAAGAATGTGTAATAAAGATTTCACAGGGTTGTGACCATTTTCTGCATATACGGGCAATTATCGTGACTGTGCCCAAACACCTGAAAAATGCGACACCATGACATACTGCTGCCATTCAACAGGTTTGGCGCACCTGACACCAAATAATTATGGAAATCTAGGCAATTATCCTTTGAATGCCCTTCTCCTCGACATCGTGTACACCATACTTCATCGCGCTGTTCCTTGTTCTTCTTTAAATCTTGCAGCTGTATAGTCAGGTTGGCGAGCTATGTCTGTATATGCAACATCTAGGCTACATTATCTCCAATCGCATTACAATCTCTAGAGCTTCGCTAGGCATCGATATGTTTTGTTGCATTAGCGGCATCCGAATGTGGGGTAGCAGTGCCACAATGAACCATTCTTTATGTTGGACGACGCTCATATCGAAACTAAGCTTTTCCATCAGCGTCTTGAATTGCTGGTCGAAATCCCATACTGTCTCATTGGGATACTTCTTAATTTCCTTCAATTCAGTAATATATTGAGCCTCTGACTTAGGCCGTCTAAATTCAGCAATCAGCCCATCTCGAATCTCATTCAATGACTTCTCTATGGCTCTCATAGGGACTAGAATAAACTTCATGAACCAATCTAATGCACAACCTTGCAGAGTCGTGGCTAACTGTCCTTTCTTAGCATCGACATCAGTGACCTGTTTCATGGTCCAGACTGCTTCACACAAAAACCAATACTGTTTTGGGTTGTCTGTCGCACTTCCGTGGAACAACGGTAACTTAGCATCATTTCCCACCATTTTGGGTTTCCTTCCTCCTATCGCTGTGCTACTACCAATTAACCTCTGCAGAATTGATGAACTTGGCGGTGTCGAAGTGGTATTCCTTGCTGTTTGTGAGTCATTGAGGGGAGGTGTGGGTACGTTGGTGCTGGGGTTTGGTTCTTCCTCTATCCTGGTCATAGCCTGGTCGTCCCTATTAGGACTGTGAGGTCACTTCATCCCATGTGGTCTTCCTTCGCGGTTTTGCGATTTGATTGCAGTAGGACCTTCGGCTGTCCTTTGCCTCTTCTCCTGTCAAAACCTCGCTCCTCCTCTTGTAAGACCACTTTCTTCCTCGGCCTCACTCACAGTCTCCTCATGGTTTGCACCCATCTACCCCTTACCATTCCATGTACTGTTCCCCAGCAGTCACGGTACCCATGGCCTCTTGCCACCAGGCTGTTTACTGATCAAGGTGCATCTTTAATATACCCTTTTCGCAGATTAACATCTTAATCGACAGTTGCAGCGACAGCAGAAACCTTCCCCTTAGTCCTCGGAAGAAGTATCTTTCAGCTTCACTATAGGATTTCTTTGTGTCAACCGCAAATTCAGTGATATATCCCTCCAAGATGCTATCAAGTCAAACCTCGACAGCCTGCGATGCCTTATTATTGACTTCCTACAACTATTGAATCAACTCTGGGATCCAAGCCTTCAGCTCACCACCCTGGAAGTTCCTCTTCTGGAAGGTCAACTTTGACAACCACTCATACAGAATGACCGGGAATTCACAGAAAAACCATTCGTGCGGATCGTCATGAATATATCTTCCCAGCCAGTGATCTACTATTAGTCGCGTGTTTTGGCTTTATTCTTCAGCAAACTCCCGCAATTTTTTATCAAACCAGCTATGTATCTCCAGCTTCGTCGGGTGCCACAACATGACCTCCTTTTACTCTACACATGGTCCCGCCAACGGAACCATTTGTTAACCAACGTGACCTCGGTCGACAGGGGTTCACCTGACTGTTGACACATACCGCAGTCTCCCTGGGCACCGGCCCGGGTAGGTTTGAGCCCACCCAGCAACACTCGCAGAGTGGATGAGGTCTCACCCAAGGCATCCAGGAAGAGCAGACAGAACCATGACTCCGTCAAGGGAGGAGGAGAGTTGTGGCTGCACGGACTAGCTCTATTGCAGTACTTAAACAGAAATTTTAACCATTTGACATGGAGTTATAACATATTACTTAATCGTAGCATTTATTATCATAGCAACAGTAAGTAGACATTGCATCAAGAAAATATAACAACATTCACATATCACAACATTGCACAAAAATCATACCGAAACATCATCATGTTATTACTATCGTAGTTGTATACCAGAAGCAAAACTTAGATCTCCATACACATACATCTCCTTATTTCTTGCCTACTATTCTTTCTGTCTTCTCTCTATATCTATCTAACACTTACAACTCTCATCTATTTATAGGCTTCTGCCATTCCAATATTTGTCCACTTACAACCGACTGCCTAACCAAAACTATGGACAAATGACCCAATATCTAACTGCCTCGATCCAAATGACCCCAAACCCGCATACCATGGTACAATTGACTCACTATTACATAACATATGGTCCAAGTGACCCAAAACCTACCAACTGTGGTATACTTTAGCACAAAATACTCCTTTCGTGCCCTCATCCGATGTGTCGCAGCATCGGCGGGTACCGTGACATTTCCCCATCGAACCACCTGCCAACAGACTCAGGGTGGGTCTTTGACAATAGGACAACGCCACTGAGACTGTGCTTCCTCCCAACACTTATCCAATTTCAATAGACCTTACTTAGTATAAAAAGACGCATTCAACAGCAAAATAGCCTGCAACCCTTGCGAACTTCTACGCTATAACAAACAACAATCTAACAGCGCACTTCCGGTGCTGCACAAGGTGTTTTCCTGATTAATCTATGCATACATCCGATTGTGAAATACTTGTGCATTCAACATTAATTCATATACATGTTCAATACTTAATATATTATTCCCATCCTTTATGCTTGTGGCGAATACATATAAAAGCAAGAACACATGCATTCATAAACTGAATATCAACCATTCACATAATCAAATACACATATTTTAAACACATACAATCAATCACATAACATGGTATTTGACGTGGTTCACTCTCAGGATGGGATTTACGTCCACAAGAATTGTTGTTATATTATCTTTGGGAAGGGTACAATAGTTCCAGTCTGCGCACTTAGTTGCAAACTCTCTTCTCTCTCAGTAGGTCTCTGCACACGCAGCATGCAGATCCTTTTACAATAGCATTCAACAATGTACAACAAGTATTACTCAAGATTTAGCAATTCCCAATTAGAGATTAACCTACCCAACAACCCTTTCCCTTACAAAATTTTCCATTTTATAGATTGTTCTTGTAGGTCACGTCTTTACACTGCATAGGAAAAAACCCTAAGGTTACCCAAAACTGGTGCGGTTACCCGCCACCCTGCCTGTCGCCATCAACAGCTTGCTAAACTCGCTTCAAGTTTCCTTCCTGGGCCACTCGTGGCTCACACATTCTTTCTAACAGCCACAGTCATCAAAAAAATGGTTACAACCGCATCATGGCCTCTCGCTTTCCACCCCTTTAGCCTTCCCGTCGCCGTTGACTTAGTGGCTTAGCTTTTAACGGTTTCTTTGCCACTCTCTTGACATGTCTCTTTCATATTCCATTATGCCGCTCCTTACCCACTGCCAATAATCCTGGAGGTGCTTACTCAAAACGGTCACTTTCATAGCTCGACCTTCCCTTATACCCTTTACCCAAAATAACTGCTGCATTGGTATTGCACGCCAGCATAACTGCAGAGTTTCCAAAACCGTTCTTCATAAAATTGTGCCAACTCGGGCCATGCCCAACAGGCCCCTAACACTTACTTGTGGCTCATCCCCGAGCCACTTATGCTGGCTGAATTTTCCTGCGCTTCTTCAGTGGGACTTAGCTTATCCGTGAAGCTGCGCAAAGTAACAGTGAGCTCCGCAACCGTTAACTTTGCCTTCTTCTCAAATTCCTTGACTGTCTCCAGCATTGCCTACGAGACCTTCTCCTAGGCTTGTTCTTTTAGTGTGCCCTCCATAGATTGAAGTTCAACAAACTTCTCATCAATCTGCTCCATCAGTGCCATCACTTTGTCCTCTATGGGTTGTAACTTTGCTAAAATGACATCCTCTCTTTCCATTAGCACCGTCAACTCTTTTTGCATCTCCTTTACTACATTGATTTTTTGCATTTTTTGCCTTGCCGACAAAGTCTTCATTTCTGCATTTGCGGCATCAATTGACTACTGCCTTTGTTGTAGATCCCATTTCAATTGCATAAGTTCTAATTCCTTATTCAATCGGCCAATACTGTATTTGCTTCTTCTAGCAAATTTTGACATTTCACCACCTCGATTGAAATGATGTCTAACATGGCCCTTATCGCTTCAGTTGGAGCTACATGCTGATCCGCTGGGGTACTGGGTTCCCGAGCCCCCAAGTTTGCAATCTTGCCTTTATAGGAAATCCCCATGGTAAGGGATTCCACTCTGGCCCCAAGCTTGATGATTGTGTCTTCGAAATTTGCTTCTTCTTCGCACTTGTCGATCTTGATGCACATTGCTGATACTATTTCTTTAAGTTTGTGGTTCCTTTCTTCAGCCTTAGATAATTCCTTAGTGTTCTGCGTTGATTCTTGTTTCAGCTCATCTACATTTTTCCGCTACTGTACACTTTGATCATATGAGGCGATGCCTCTTTCGTGAATTTCCTCTACAATCTGCATGTGCAAATCATTCAAGTCCTCGATTGGTAATGACCCAATGTTGAGGTTAAAATGTCCCAAGTTCTTTGCTACTCTGGTTACCTCATCATTTGGAAAAATGAGGTGCGTAGGTTTGATGTGCGCCACCCGAGGGTACGTGCTTAGAGCAGTGGGCTGCCTATTCTTCCTGCTCGAGCTACCTACCTTTCCTTCTACGTCTGATTCTCGGACCACATTCTACTGGGTTTGTCAAATCTGTGCGTCCATTTCTTTTACTGTCTCAAGCGCCTGAAGGAGGATGAGATGCATCTCTTCTTGTTTTGCCTCTTTTTCTACGCACGTTTCTTCCCATAATTCCTGCACCTTTGTTGCAATGGTTTCACAATCATATTCGTGCAGTATTGGTACCAATTTAGGCTTATTATCGTTCTGCTTCTTATGTTGGCCTGTTCCCAATGAAGGGCTCGTAGTTGCTTTTCTCTTCTCTCTCGCCTGGCCTTCTGGCTTATCCTGCGCAGTTCCTTTTTCCTCATCCATAAGTGGTGTGGTGCCGTTGTCCTCATCCTCATCTTTTTATTTATCCTTGTCTTCTTTAGAATTGGGCTGAACCTTGTCTGGTTGGTCCACTTTCCATTTTTGTGGCCATTCCTCCATCATCTGCTCGATTTTCTTAGCATCCAGCTGATAAAATCCTGGATACCATAGTTCTATATCTGTATCATCCCTGGGATGAATGTATGTTTTATCTATATCGGCCATGAACCTCAGTTTCCCTTTGTATGCATCAGTCAGTGACTCTGAGACTCGCGGTGTTCAGCGAATCACATTGCACAGTTGCTCGTAATATGTGCAAAATACTTCATTGATTTGTCATTGCCTCGAGGACTTCGCATTTTCTTATAAGTTAGCGAAGTGTGTTCCCCAGCATTTCCCTGAGAGAACTGGAATGCCTTGGTAGCTAGCCGAATATTTCCAACCGATGAAGGAAATCACTACTAATAACCAACTATAGTGGAGTGGAGTTCCCTTGTCCTGAGTTTCTTCAACATCTACCAAAAACTCGTTCAGCAGGTATTGCGCCTAGTTGTAAGGGGTGCCTTTCCTCATTTTAGAGGTGAGTTGGACTACTGCGGCCGGAACCTTTGGTGGTCAGAATTTGTGCATTATATTCCTTGCAAGTAGTTGAACTGTGAAGTGCGTAGCTTCATCATTGATATTGGCTATAGGGAAGCCATGTTTTCCCCGGGTTACACCAAATTCTTCCGTAATTTTGTTGGCGAGGTCTTTTTCCTGTCCCTTTCCTACAAACACTTTTGCAGGGTCTTCTCCTCTTTTATTCATCAATGTGATGTAGTATATCATATCGATATTTATGTCGATTCTCTTGTCCAACTATAGATATCCCAAGTGTACACAGGAAAGCAATGTGCACACTACTGCGTTAAGTTCTAAGCTCCTATTGAAACGCGGGATGCGCAGTAGGTTAAGCAACCCAGATGGTTTAAGCCCTTTGAGCCAATCCTGTACAAATAGAGTTTTGGCACCGGTTTGCTTGTCAACCTAGAGACGCATATATTGGTTGGGTTGAAACTGTTTGAACTTCTTTGGCTTCGATTGTCCTCCTTCTAGCAAGTCATGGTCTTCAAACTTGTAGTCTTCCACTTTCCCTAGGAGGTCTCCTACAACCCTCACCTGGCTGGATATGGGTGGTGTCAAAATATCATAAACAATGTTTTTCTCAAGGATGACAATAGGTGCATCATCTTGCCGAGGTGGAATGTATTCAAGGACGAGATGAATGGGTCATTCTTGAGCCACGACTGGTGTCTGTGGCTTTACTGCCTTCAACTCTTCTTTCTTTGTAGCCTAGTGTTTATATTTCTTCCTCTCTACATGCCTTGTAGAGCTCCTGGATGAGGCACCTCTCTCTACTGTAGGTTTCTCAGTAGGTGCCGACATGACTCCTTTAAATCCTGACTACCTGAATATTGTGAATACTTCGTCAATGGTCATTGGTTCGCTCATGCATTTACAAACTACTCGGCTCTCTGGCTGTCGAAGCTCTGAATTCACACATAGATGAGATATAATTCCCATTAAAATGCACAAGTGCTTGGCTGATGGCTATTTATAGACCCTACTGGTCTGGAACGTGGTGATCGGCCATTACTGGGGTAGTTAATGTCTTGTCCTTTGGTCAAACCTCTTCTGAGATCTCGGTCTTGTCGACCAATCATTATCTCTGAGCCAATGATGTTTCCTTAATTGTTAAAGGTGTCGGTGCTGCCAGGCTATTAAATCCGTTAATCCAGCGATTAATTACCATCTTGTTAGCCGAATTTTGGTGAGATCTCGGTCAATTCACTCTTTAATATGCTCGAATGGTCAGATTCTCTTTTAATGCTCGATCTTGTCAGTGCCTCCCTTTTGGATAATGGCTCACTAACCGGCCGACAATTATCACAGTTACCTTTTTCCGACGTGATGCGCTGGCGGTCCTACAGAAGGTTCTCTTGTGCATGTGTGCTTCTTCATCTTTTACTTCACAGTTGCGCTTCTGCCTCATGCCTCGCATCACAACTTCTCGTACTTCACAGTTGTCATGTTCCATTAATTCTTCGCAGCTACCTTTTGACCGTCGCAACTGTGGTGCTACTTTTCTTCATACTATTCTTCACATCCATCCTCATTCTTTTGATCTACACGGCTTCCTTTCGAACATCGCAACTGCACAGTTTCTTTTTATGTTTTCTCTCTCTTTTTTTTCTTTTTATTTTCCTCCCAGCTTCACTTTACTGTGGGTCTTGCGAAGTAGGACTATCCCGATAGGGTTTTAGTCTACTTCCATTAACCAATCCGTGTAGATTGTCTCCAACTAATGTGGCTAACTAAACTGCATCGCCGTTAGTAACATGCATAACAGTATATGGGACAAGCCAATGCGTTTTAAATTTGCCAGGAAATTTCATAAACTTACTATCCTACAGGAGGACTAGGTCATCTACCTGAAAGGTCTTGTTTTTTATATGACGATCATGCCATGCTTTTTCTGTATCTTTCTGCACTTGTTGGTGAAATCCTGTAATGAAGTGATCCTCTTCCAATCCAACCAAGTGTATAAGCCTTTCTTCTATTGTTTGTTCATTCTCCATCCCTTTAAATGCAACAATCCTTAATCTTGGTACAATGTACTCCATCAGCATGACAATTTCCTGTCCATAGGCCAATTTGAAAGGCGTATGGCCTATTAACTTCTTGCAAGTGGTCATGTATGCCCATAACAAAGCTAGAATGCGCAGATCCCAATCATCCCTGTTTACATTGCATACCGTTGTCAGTGCATTCTCCAGTACCTTTTTGAAAGCTTCAACAATTTCAATGGCTTGACGATGGTGTACTCCTCTAATGATAAATGTGGAACTCTTCAGTAAGGGCTTCGATAGTCTTGTTCAAAAAGTGATTCCCTTGATCACTCATTATAATTTTCGGGAATCCAAATATGGTAAGGATGTTCTTAAAGATGTACTGCGTGGCAGTAACTGCGCTACAATCCTTCACTAGCTTACCCTCTTCCCATTTGGTGAGATAATCAGTCGCGGTGATAATGTATCTCGCACTAGTCCTCTTTCCTGGCAGTTTAATAGGTCCCACAAAATCAATGGCCCATTTTCAAATGCTTGTAGTGTCCACTGTGGTTTCAATGACATTTCATCTCTTAGCGACAACTTTCCAGTCCTCTGACAGACATCGCAACTATGGGAATGTTCCTTTGAATCTTTATGAATTGTAGGCCTCCATAGCCCTGCTCTTAATATCTTCTACGTAGTAGCTCTTCCTACATAGTGAACTCCAGATACACTTGAATGTGCACGAGCCAATATAAATGGCTTCTCATGCTCCAACATGCATCTACGTAGCACTTCATCTAGTCCCAACTTGTATAGTTGTCCTGCTATGATAGGGAAGTCTGTGGATATGACTACCAGCTGCTTCTTCTATTGCGTAGTGAAATTTGTAGGTGCCAATCCTGTAGTCAAAAAATCTACAATATCATTGTAATAATCATCGACGACCTGTTTATAAAATAACTGCGCATCAGGAAGATTATCTTCATGGTTTGTGGGTTCTTCGCCTGACTCAATCCTTGAGAGATGTTCAAGTCCTAGGTTCAATCGACCTATTTTAACAATGATCTCAAAATCATATTCTTGGAATAGTAATAACCATCTGCAAATTATCCCCCCTAAAACTAGTTTATTGACCAGATACTTCAAAGCATAATGGTCAGTAAACATTGAGAAGTGCGCACCCAGTAAATAGTGCCTAAATTTATGGAGTGCGTAAACCATAGCTAAGCCCTCTCTTTCTGTCGTGGTGTAGTTCTTTTCAGCTTATGAGATCTTCTTGCTGGAAAATGAAATGGGATGGTCAATGCCACCCTCACATGGTTGTACTAGCACCACACCAAGTGCAATGGTCGAAGCATCAACATGTACATGGAGTTGTTTGTCCCAATCCAGAAAGACAAGTATAAGTGCAGCTACCATTTTCTCCTTTAGTGTGTCTAGGCCTTGCTCACATTCTGTGTTCCATGTGAATTGTGCATCTTTCTTTAACAGCTTCTCCATCAACGCGGTTATTTGTGCATAACCCTTGATAAACTTTCTGTAGTATCGAGTATGTCCCAACGAGGTACATAGTTGTTTCACTGAATTCGGTGCTGGTAGGTTTACAATAACTGCAATCTTTGTAGGGTCAACCATCAAACCCTGTTTACAGACAATGTGTCCCAACAAAATTCCATAGGGCACACAAAAGATACATTTCTTGAAATTCAAAGAGATTTGATGTTGTCTACATTTTGCTAACATCATTATGAGATTCTCATAGTGGTCCTTCAGTAAACCAAAGACATTCCAATCATCAAAATAGACCTCTAAGAACTTATGGATAAAGTCCTTGAATGCAGCCACAACAACTCTGGAAAATATAGCAGGTTCATTCTTCAACCAAAAAGGCATCACTGTATACTGATATGAGCCCCATTCAGTAGAAAATGTTGTCTTATGCCTATCTGCTTCATCAGTCCTGATCTGATGATACCCAGAAAATACATCAGTAAAAGAGTAGGCCTCATTTCCTCCAACATTATCTAATACTTCATCTATAAACATAGTAGGAAATGGGTCGTGTAGCGAAGCATCGTTCAATTTCCTTAGATCTACACAGATCCTGATTTCTCCTTTGTTCTTCTTGTCTTGGATAACCATTGGACTTATCCACTTGGACTCTTCAACGGGTTCAATGATCCCTGCATCTAGCATCTTATCAATCTCTGCCTTAACTCTTTCTATATATCTAGGATTCAGTCTATAAGGCCTTTGCTTTACGGGCTTTGCACCTAGCTTGAGAGGTATCTTCATAACCCCCAGGTTGCCAAAAATTCCTTTTCATTCAACAAACTTTGTCGGAAATAAATCCTGATATTCATGTAGAACGTCCATGATCTGTGCGACCGTCTCATCATCCCAATAGTCCCCAATGGATGTGAACTTCAGCTCTTCACTTGTGCCAATGTTCACTTTCTTTGTCTTGATAGGTCCACTCATATCTGAATTTCTAATGGAGGTTCCTCTACATCGCGCACTCCTTCTGACTCAAGTATATTGATGTTGCGCGGATCCTCCTCATCGGTTTCCTCTGGATCTTCTTCAGCATTTTCAGCGAGGTTATAAAATTCAAGGGCATGCTCTATTTTCCTTGCCCATTCTGGTTATAGGTTTACAGGTACCTTTACATCTTCAAATATATTTTCTTTGATTTCCTCTAATGCCTCGTTTATACTTGGGCATTCTTCCTGGAATATCCTTTCTTTAATGATCTGTAGAGCCTCATTTATGCTTGGAGACTCATCTTCAAAGCTAAAAGTTCTCTGAAAGTGCATAGTCAACATATACCAATCTGTGGTTCCTCTGCGAAGCTCCATGTTTGTATACCAATCCTCTGGAATCTGCTCTAATGTGTGCACAGACAGATGCACCCATTATGTCTGTGGTCCGTTTATCCATGCGTCTAAACAAATTTCTATGTGATCCCTCAGATCCATTTGTCCATTATAATTTTCAAATGTCAGTGCAACTTTCTCTGCGAATCTGATTTGCATCATATGTTTGCGCTAATCCCATGTGGTCAAATAAACATTAGTCAAACCATCATAAGTGGGGATTGGAATTACCTCAGTTCCAATCCAGTGCAGTGACTTCTTGATATGCGTGCATCTTCTTGCGGATACTTCATGCAAACGGCTTTGCCAATTCTCCAGGCCCACGTTATATTTTGATACGTAAGAACTGTCACATTGCCAACTAAGTGCTCCATCTGCTGTAGGATTAATGTAGTCATCCTGATTCATAGTCATCTTGTAAATGCGATCAAGATCATGTGCTTTGGATTCTTCCTGAATCGGCTTTGTGTATCTTTCTCCTCGCGAAGGGTGTAAGGATGTGATGACCCTAATATCCTACCCTTTGAATATCATCTTCTTAGTCTTCATGTTTATGATTGCGAGGTTATCCATCACCCAGTCTATACCCAATAGTGCTGGATAAGGTTGACTGTCATCCACAATTTCAATAACCTCGAAGTCTAGATGACTTTGGACTCCATCGATGTCAACAATAATATTGGCTAATCTGCCAAAAGGTATGACTTTCTGCTGGTTGGGAAATCTCAATTGTATGGGTGACCATGACAACTTTGGTCTCCCCATCTACTTCCATGTCTGCTTAGTCAAGACATTTACCTCTGACCCTAAGCCAAGGATGATCTCATCCATCTCATAATATCCTATCTGCGCACTGAGCCTCATTTCTCAGCCTATTCTTTTATGTCTCTTGATGTGATGAACTGAGACCTGGGCAATATCCATCTCACAGCGTGGTTCATATTGGTTTAGTAATTTTTCCAATTCCACTACAGCATCTGTGCTCTTCAATAATTTCATGCAGCTCCGTAGGAACTGCGCAATAGAAGTGCATGTCTCTGTTGCGGTGCAGGTCTTGTCATAAGCTGTTGGCATATCCTCCATATGCGGTGTTTGACTTCGCAACGAGATTCTTGGTGACATAGGTGCTACCTCTTTGAAGATATCTCTTGCTTCTTTAAAGGCTTCTTTGTTCTTCTCTAGATTGAAAATAGGTGTTTTCCCAGTAGCTTTTCTGATCCAGACCGCTTTAGCAGGGGTTTGCTTAGTTTCAAAGTCTCCAGAAGTCAAAGCTTCTACTTGCCTATCTCTTCCTGTTGCAACACCACTTCGCATAACAACATTAATACTTGGATCTACAATCCCTTTCTCTATTGTGATCAGCTAAATATTTGGGTTAGGTACTTCTTTCTTTCTTTTCTACATTTATGCTGCTAACACTGGGCATGCCTCAATAATGTGATCAAAATATTTACAGTAATTACAGGTAGTACATGCATTGGTACAATCTCTAGAAAAGTGACCTAGCTGGCCACAGTTATAACAGATCATCTGGCCTCTTCCTCTTCCTTGTCCCGGGCCAGTATTTCTTCCTCTTCCGCGGAAACCACCACGGCCTCTGTATGCGCCTTGATCACACTACGCATTATCCTTGTTTTGCGGTGTTTCTTCTTTAACTATATATAATCCACCATGCATATTCTCTATATCTTTCTTTCTTTCTAGCATGAGTTCATATGCGCGACAGTTGGAATCATCATGTCCAACTGATTTACAGAAATTGCAATACAAATATTTGGGTGTTCTTACATATTTATGGATTAAGTAGCAATCTTCAGGGCAGTGTCCTCTAGTTCTATAGATCTCACACCATGGCCCTTGGTTCTAATTCAGTGGATTTGTTTCTCCACTGTCTAGGTAATCTTGAAACAGGGGACAACGGTCCTTGGTGTGTCCCTCTCCTTTACATCATGTACACCATACTTTCGTTCTGGTTTCTTTTCCTTTTTTAATGTCCTGTAATTGTAATGTCAAGGTAGCTAGCTGATTCTGAATATGGACCATTCCAGTGCTAGTCTCTCCTATAGGTGAAGCTTCTAATTTCATCGCAATCTCCAAGGATTCTTCTTGCAAAGCCACTTTTTGCTGCATCAGTGGCAGTTTGATATGGGGCAACAACGCAACTATGAACTATTCTTGGTGCTGTTGCGGTGTTATGTCAAAACTGACCTGGTCTAACAATTTTTTAAACTTCTGGTCAAATTCTCATACTGTCTCATTAGGTTTTTTCTTAATCTCCTTTAATTCTGTAATACATTGGGATTCAGAATTTGGCTTCTTGAACTCTCTTAATAGTGCAGCCTTAATATCCACTAGGGTTCTATTCTATCCTACAAAATATTTCATGAACCCGTTCAAGGCTCTATCTCTGAATGTAGTGATGAGTACGCTTGCTTAACAGCATCATCCTGAACTTGCTTGAAATTCCATATGACTTCACACAGAAACCAATGTTGCTCAGGCTCTTCTAGACCCGTTCCCTTAAATATTGGTAGCTTGATATTGTCAGTCATTCTCTTTCTAGGCGGGACAATGTTCTGCGTAGTGATCTGAGTGGTGTTAGGGATGTTACTGCGCGGAATGTTCTGAGTCGGAATATTCTGAGTCGAAATGGTCTGAGTACTCACTCCCGCATTGTTATTGGTATTAACACTCTAAGGATTAGGAATATTCACAATTGGAGGGTTCTAAACTGAAAGATTCTGTGCAATAGGAGGCGCATTATTCACAACTAGTGTATTATGCGGAGTTAGAGGCTGATAGGTGGCTGATGGAGGTGCGGTCTAGCTATTAGTCTCAGACTCTAACTCAATATCTATATGAAGTCCATGTTTACTAGGGTTCTTTTGAGTGGTATACTTGTATCTTTTTCCACTTCTCAAATTGTGCATATCTTCGTCAGAATCACTGTCTGTGTTATCGACCATTATAGATTCAAAAACTTCTAGGAATTTTACTGCATTCTTAAAACTCCTTTCTCAACTAAAAGAATTTTAATGTATAAACCCATATTGTTCAGGTACTTACCTCTGAAACCTTTGAAAAACTCTGCTTCTATTGCTCTATAGGACTTTAGCATGTCCACAGTGAACTCTGTCACAAAGCTTTCTAATGTACTGTCAACCCAAAAGTCGACTGCTCACGAGAGTGGGCTATTTACTTCTTTAAGCCTCTGAATAAGCTCAGGATTCCACTTGGTAGGTGCTCCTTCTTGGAAACAGTCCTTTCGCTCTGCGAGTCTTGATATCCACTTGTGCAACTCGTTTCCAAAACTTGACCAAAAAATTTCATGAATATCTTTCCACAGGTATTTATTCAACCAATCTACGTCAGAGAGGCGTAGATGTCTATTCTCCTTTCTCGAAAAATCTCTTTCTATCTTGTCTACCTAGTCCCAGATTTCTTTCTTCTCAGGATTCCAAGGTTCTGTACTCATCACTAGTTCTTAGTGCGGCAACGAAACCATTTGTTGGTTGCTTATACTTTTGTTGAGTTTTTCTAGAAAGACCCAGGTTCTACGCGGTTCAAGGAACCAACAAAACCCCTTTTCACCATCCCTTTTGGCAACAGTCTGCGAACAGACTGAGGTCTCACCCAAGCTGAAGTAATGGGGGGGTGTGGAATCAGGTTCCCACAACCAGGTGATGAGTGCTTCAATAAAGCTAGTGAGAAACATGCTACAGGACTCGCGCTGCAAGCTGGGGACTGCGCGGAGTTTCCTTTCTCCGCGGTTAACACTTATACATTATCACATCCAAGGACTGCGCGGATTAGGGTGGGTCTTTGACAACAAGACAGCGCCACTGAGACTGTGTTTCCTCCCAACACTTATGCAATTTCAATAGACCTTACTTAGTATAAAAAGATGCATTTAACAACAAAATAGCCTGCAACCCTTGTGAACTTCTACGCTATAACAAACATCAATCTAACAACACACTTCTGGTGCTACGCAAGGTGTTTGCCCGATTAATCTATGCATACATCCGACTGCGAAATACTTATGCATTCAACATTCATTCATATACACGTTCAATACTTAACATATTATTCCCATCCTTTATCCTTGTGGAGAATACATATAAAAGTAAGAACACATGCATTCATAATTTGAATATCAACCATTCACATAAGCAAATACACAGATTTTAAATGCATACAATCAATCGCATAACACAGTATTTAACATGGTTCACCCCCAGGATGGAAGCTACGTCCATAGGAAATATTGTTATATTATCTTTGGGAAGGGTACAACATTTCCAGTTTGTGCACTCAGCTCCAGACTCTCTTCTCCCTCAGCAGGTCTCTACGCATGCAACTTGCAGAGCCTTTTACAATAGCATTCAGCAATGCACAACAACTATTACTCAAGATTTAGAAATTCACAATTAGAGATTAACCTACCCAACAACCCTTTTCCTTACAAAATGTGCCCTTTTATAGATCATGCCTATAGGTCACGTCTTTATACTCTATAGGAAAAAACCCTAAGGTTACCCAAAAGTGGTGCGATTACCCGCCACCCTACCTATAGCCATCGACAGCTTGCTCCACTCGCTCCAGGCTACCTTGCTGGGCCACTCGTGGCTCACACATTCTTCTGAAAATCGCATTCATCACAAAAATGGTTACAACGACATCGTGTCCTGTCACTTTCCGCCCCATTAGCCTGCCTATCATCGTCGACTTAGTGGCTTAGCTTCTAACGATTTCTCCACCACTCTCTTGACAGGTCTCTTTCATCTTTCGTTACGCCGCTCCTTACCCACTTCCAGGAATCCTGGAGGTGCTTACTCAAAACTGTTGCTTCCACAGATCGACCTTCCCTTATACCCTTTACCCAAAATAGCTGTTGCGATGGTACTGCATGGCAACATAATTGCGCAGTTGCCAAAACTGTTCTTCATAAAATTGTGCCAACTTGGGCCATTCCCAACATAACCCACATAACAACAATAGTAGTAACACTGTAGGACAAAGCACTCAGAACGTTCCAAGTAGTAGTATACCTAAGTCATCATAGAACACTACGCCTCCTAGAAGAAGAATGACAGACGACATTAAGATGTCGATATTCAAAGGAACCGGTCTTGAGGACCCAAAGAAACATTGGCTTCTTTGTGAAGCCATATGGAATGTTAAACAAGTACATAATGATGTTGTTAGACAAGGACAGCTAGTCACCACATTTTGGGACAAATCCTTAACATGGTTTATGAAGTATTATGTTGGACATAATAGGACACTAGCAGATATTAGAACTACGCTCATCAAAGAATTTAAAAAACCTAAGTCAGAATTGCAGTGTATCACATAACTCAAATAAATTAAGCAGAAACCTAGTGAGTCAGTATGGGAGTTTGATCAAAAGTTCAAAGCATTGTTAGATCAAGTGAGCTTCAACATAGCCCCACAATAGCACCAGGAGTGGTTCATAGCCGTGCTATTGCCACATATCAGATTACCATTGATCCAACAAAAGGTTACTTCGCAAATAGAGGCCCTATAAATTACGATGAAACTAGAGGCTTCGCCTATAGGAGAGACTATCTCAGGTATGGTTCAGATACAGAGTCAGCTAGCAAAATTGACATTACAACTGCAAGATCTGAAGAAAGGGAAAGAAACCCAAGAAGAAGTTTGGTGTACAAAGTGTAAGGGATAAGGTCACTCCAAAGAACACTATCCATTATTTAAAGAGTACATCGCTAGTGGATCACCAAACCCATTAAATCAACAACAAGGACCATGGTGTGAGATTTTCCGATGTAGAGGACATCGGCCATAAGACTGTTATTTAATTCAGAAGTATGTGCAAACACCTAAGAACTTATATTGCACATTCTGTAAATCAGTTGGTCATGATGATTCCAACTGTAGAGCCTATGAACTCATGATAGAAAGAAAGCCTGATGTCTACCAAGTACAAGAAGAAACACCGCATAACAATGAAAATGCGCAGTATGATCAAGGCACATACAGAGGACGTGGTGGATTCAGAGGCAGGAGAAGAAACACTGGCTAGGGAAGAGGAAGGGGTCATATAGTATGTTATAACTGCGGTCAACTGGGACATTTATCCAAAGATTGCACAAATGCGTGTACTACCTGCAAGTACTGTAAGTATTTTGATCATGTCATTGAGGAATGCCCTGTGTTAAAAGAGAAAATGTAAGAGAGAAGACCAGAAGTGCAGAATCCGAACATACATATGATTGCAGCTAAAAAACAGAATACAGATTGCAACATCAATGTTGTAACACGAAGTGGAGCTACGATAGGAGTAGACCAAACAGCTGAAGCTTTGAATTCTAAGAATCACCAAGTTAAACAGGAGCCTATTGAAGGGGCTTAGATAAGAAAATCAACTGGAAAAACACCTGCTTTCAACCTAGACAAAGAAAAATAAGTCTTCATGGAAGCAAGGGAAACCTTTAAAGAGTCAGAACCTTTAAGTCTGAGAATCAAGTTGCGAAGTGAGGCCGTACATGTGAGGGATATGCCAGCTTCATATGATCGGTCATGTACTGAACCAGACATGATGAGTCATGTTGCACAACTTTTACATAGCTATATGAAGTTGTTAAAGCATGAAAATGCTTTGGCAGAATTACAGAACCTACTGAGTAATTACGAGCAGTGCAATGTAGTAAATGAAGCACATAGAGTGGTTCATCATATCAAGAGCCATATGAGAACTAGAAGAGAAATGAGACTAAATGCACAGATCAAAGATTTTGAAATGGATGAGATTATCCTTGATTTAGGCTCATAAGTAAATGTCGTGAAAAAGCAGACATGGTAACAAATGGGAATTCTGAAGTTATCATGGTCACCAATACATTTGAGGTTAGCCAATCAACAAAAAGTCCTACCCTTTGGGAGACTATCAAATGTCCTCGTTGATATTGATGGAATGCGAAGTAGAGAAAACTTTGAGGTGATCAAGATCATAGATGATACTAAACCCTAACCTGCACTATTCGGGATAGATTGGGCAATGGATAACCTCGCAATCATCAATTTGAAAAAGAAACAGATGATATTCAAAGGACCGGATATTAGGGTCATTGCACCCTTGAATCCTTTACAGGGACTTGGATATACTGAACCAATACGAGACGAATGCAGAACCCAAGATCTGGATCAAATCTACAAGATGACAGTGAATGAGGTAGATTATGTCAATCCTACTCATGATGGCACATTGAGTTGGCGATGTGACAGTTCTTGCATATCAGACTCAGATGCAAGGCTAGAGAACCGATAGAGCAAAATTCACGAAGTATCTGGAAGAAGATGTGCTCACCTCACTAGATCGTTGAGTTGGATTGGAACATAGTTAAGTTAAATCCCTACCTATGATGGCTTAAGTAATATTCATGCATTTCTTCAAGAATATATTATATCAGTTATAGATGAACACAAGGTAGCAGCATTGGATACAGCACTGCGCGCTACACGTGCTAGGTGGTGGGATGCGCATAAGCAAAACCTGACCGCATGGGAAGAGTGTTAGCACATGATGGAGATCATATTTTTAGAAGAAACTAAGCTTGTACAAGTCAAATATATTGGACAATATGATCCTGGAGATCACATAGACATTTGCACGAAAGCATGGACACACTTACCGCAAGAAGAATGGGTCCATCGGTTTGTGCACACATTGGAGCAAGTTCCAAACAAATGGTACACAGACACAGAAATTCATAGAGAAACAATAGAATGGTCTGTCATGGCTTAGAACTTCAAAGCCAGTTCCAGTTTCGAGGACAACTGTGCTAGTGTAAATGAGGCATCACAAATCATAAAAAAAAAGTATTCAACAACACACCAGAACCTGTGTATCAACAACAAGAATGGGAAAAATAGTTTGAACATGCCCTGGAATGTTATAACTTCGCTCTAGACGGAGAAGAAGAGGAAAGCGAGGATAAAGATACTCTCAATATCAATGTACCTGAGTCAGAAGGAGGGCACGAAGTAGAAGGACCTCCACTGGAAATTCTGGATCTGAGTAATCTTGTGAAAACTCAGAAAGGGAACATTGGAACCACTGAAGAACCAAAGTTCGCTTCTATAGGAGATTACTGGGATGAAGAGAGAGTTGCGCAGATAGCAGATTTACTCCGTGAACATGAAGAACTATTTCGTACAATTTTTTCAGAAATGAAAGGCATTTTGGGCGACATGGGAGTCATGAAAATACCTCTCAAGCCAGATGCGAATCTTATAAAGCAAAGACCTTACAGGTTAAATGCAAGATACAAAGAGAGAGTAATAGCATAGCTTGATAAGATGTTAGATGAAGGAATCATTGAACCTGTAGAAGAGTCAGAATGGATAAGTCCGATGGTTGTCCAGGAAAAGAAGACTAAAGGCGAAATTAGGATCTGCGTAGATCTCAGGAAGTTAAATGATGCATCGCTAGATGATCCATTTCCTACTCCATTCACAGATGAAGTATTAGACAATGTGGGAGGGAATGAAGCATATTATTTCACTGATGGATATTATAGATACCCTTAGATCAGAACTGACATAACAGATAGAAACAAGACCACATTTTACACTAAATGGGGCTCATTTCAGTACACATTTATGCCATTTGGTTTGAAGAATGCACCTGCTATATTTTCTAGAGTAGTTGTTGCTGCATTCAAGGATTTTATCCATAAATTTTTAGAAGTATATTTTTATGATTGGATAGTATTTGGGTTATTGAAGAACCATTATGCCAACTTAAGAATGATGTTAGCGAAGTGTAGACAACGTCAGATCTCCCTGAACTTGAAGGAAAGCATTTTTTGTGTTCCCTGTGGAATTTTACTGGGACACATTGTTTGTAAACAGGGACTGATGGTTGACCCAACTAAAATCATAGTTATTGTGAATTTTCCAACACCCAATTCAGTAAAGCAGTTGCACACTACATTAGGGCACACAAGCTACTACAGAAAGTTCATCAAGGGATATGCACAGATAACTGCGCCTATGGAAAAATTACTGAAGAAGGAAGAAAATTTCATATGGACTGAGGATTATCAGAAAGGATTGGATACATTGAAAGAAATGATGGTAACTGTGTTGATGTATTTGTAACTTTGGAATATATTTCACTTGTATATTTTATATTGTATTTGTATTTTATTATTGTACCTCTGACGGAGATGTTTATTCCTCCGGTCGGAGAAGTCATTATTGTATTTGGGTCATGTAAAGTCAGTGAGGTTAACCCTCCATTGTATGACGGGGCATTGACCCCGGAGTTGAGTCTTTCATGGGTTATTACTCTCCTAGAGAAGTCGGCCTATTCAATTACACTTAGGGTCCGACCTGTTTGGGGTTAAGGCTAAGTGAAAGGTAAAGTATAAATAGAGAGGGTGCTCCTCTCTATTTGATCATTCACACACTCACTCACTTCGCATTAGTGAGAGAGAGGAGGATTTCACACAAGGGAAGAAGAGGAATATGTTGGAGACCATCTATTTGTTTTGGGGTTTTGTACTATTTCTCATTCTATCTCTGAGGAAGTTGTGGGGTTCTCTCCTTTATGGTTTCGCCGGTGAAATGCTTTGTGTCTCTTGTCTCTTGTGTTTGATTTGTTGTGTAGATTATTCTCTCAGATAAGATCCAATATGATATTGAATTAAATTTTGAAAAACTAACATGGTATCAAAGCTATCTTGAAGGAAGGCATGTATAGCATTTACGACACTTGTTTCACTTGCGACAATTTGAAAGCTAGGGCTTTGTATAGCAAAACCTAGTCATCGTGGAACTTTCGCTATACATCAATTTTGGAAAAGGTCCAGGATCTGAAACTTGGACAGGACGAAGATGAAATTTTCCTGTACCTTGTGTTTGAGTTTCAGTGTCACATTCATTGTACTTTCTGAGATATGATCCGTACAAGTTACGGTCTCTACCTCTTCCAGAATGAAGCCATAAACAGGTGACCTAGGTAAAAGGGTCATATCTCGGGCTAGGAGGCTCCAAATGGAATTTAGTAAAAAGTGATAGTTAGGGAATGGACTTCACTTTCACAGGTCCAATTTTCATAGGTCGAAGTTGAAAAAGTGACACGTGGCACTCCGTACAAGTTCGCTATTTTGTTTCATCCCTTAAACAGGGCATGTTGGGAAACTAAGGATATCTCTCTTATGGAGAATCCAATGAAGCTCAAACCTATGGGGTTGGAAATATGACAGGTCAGGATATCACAAGCCGAAGTTTCAGACCCTACCAATTCGAAATTTCAGAAATACACCAGAAACAATACGACACATATGAAATGGCTCAACAAAGGAAATCAAAGAAGAGGAGGAAGAAGCTCTCACTTAGGGTTTTCAGTTTTTAGGTATGGAATGAACTAATACATTGTTGGAGACACCTGATGAAAAATTGGAAACTTTGAAAATGGATTTGGAATCCATTCATCATAGATATTAATCCTCCATCAAAATGTTGTGGGAGGAAGGAGATTGAAAATTAGGGTTTCGAACTAAGAAGAAACCCTAGCAAAGTTGGAAGACTCATAGGGCAGAAATGAAGGAGGTTTAAATGGCACTGATATTCTATCATAATAGAACCATGAACCTATATAATATGTTTACAAGTGATCTACCTTGTATGGTTAGGGTTTTACCCTTATAGAGAAGACTACAAGCAATCTCGATAGGTATGACTTGAGGAGATACAGGTATGTTTTGAAATCTGTTTCACGATATGTTTGTCTTCATATTATTGAGGTTAGTACAATCATGATTAATTTTTAGATTGTCTGATCACCTTAGTAAAAGTATGAATGCATGTGAATAATAGGATACATTCATTGATTAGGGTTATGACACTTATGATTGTACTAATGCACTTGTGGTGTTGTATGAGGATGATGTTGTCTACTAACATGGAAGGTACATCAAGAAAGACAAATCCATATGACCATGATGACATGAAGACAAAGACTCATCCATAGCCATTGATCACATAGAATATCTACTTATAACGTATGTATAATTTGGTTCTACAATGCTTAACTTATGAGGTATGTAGGTTACTAGTACAAGGTCTCTAAAATCATTGAAGAAAACAAATAAGACATTGTTTGGGTATGTTAGACATAACTAGCAAACATGATAATCTAGGTATGTTTTCCTATATCGATTTAGGATCCTACCTTGTGTTAGGATCTTATATAAGTATACTTTTGTATGATTGATAATGATTATTCATGAAGTTATAAGCTTGAGTAATCATGGGCTTATGCATATTATGCTTCTTAGTTTCATTAATGATATACCAACTGGTTATAGGTCAAATCTACACTTCTCCGTCCGTGATCACATTGCTCTATCGATCACACAAAAGGACACTATGGATGGAAGAGCTAGGTTGACCCTAGATGAGTTATTGCTGAGATTACACTCTTCAGCTGAAAATATTATTTTTTCTATAGTTGTCATGATATGTGTGCTGCTATTGCTACAGTGATCCAACGTTCTGAATGTCGGTCTTATTGAAGACAACCTGCGCACATCCTCCAAAATGTTGTGAATGTTGGTTGTTAAATGCAAAATTTGCATATTGTGTGCTAGTCTACTTGTACGAATCCTGTGCACATATTAAGATAAAATGAAAAAATATATTAAGATTACGAATTGGGATTAGTTGAAGTTGGTTTTGCAACTTCCCCAACCTCCCAATTCAACCACCTCTCGAATTCAACTACCTACCTTGTGCCATAAATACAAGGGGAATCCATGAGAGAGGGAACTAGAATGAATGATAAGTTGATGTTACACTGGAGGAATTCGTAAGTCATTGTGAGGAACAGGAGCCCAGGACTCGGTTGTAGAAGTGTTTGGACAGATCAAGTATATCTTTACTTATCTACATTTCTTTGACAATAAAAGGTGGAAATACCCGTCCCGTCCCAATCGAATGTCTATTTGATGGAATGTTTATTTGATTGAATATCTGATTGTAGTTGATGTTAAGTTATTTCCAATTTCATCATATTTATTACAGTCAAGATACATTGAGGAAGGTTAAATTTTTTTTGTAGGTTCATCACTGAGGAAGATTCGGCGAAAGCTAGGACCAGCCATTGTTAAAAAGGTACAACTTTCAGAACGCTAATCTCTTTCCATTTGTAGTAATTAATGCAAAACATGAATGTATTTACCTGTCACCCCATGTAAGTTGGTAGTGTCATCTCCCCCACTATATGGTATTTTCCTGCACAACAGAACTCGCGACTCTGCTGGGGGGTAACCGGTTGTTTTCTGTTCTAGGGGACCTTGCTAGGTTTTCTTCTAGTTTATTCAGTCTTTTGTTCTATGATAGGTTTTTATAGGTTATTTTCCTGTTCTTTTATCTTGATTCATTTCAGTTTGCTTCAACAAAGTTTTTGATTGCTTTGATTCCCTGTGCACTGGATTACTGTGCCTATAGTAGTGCATTTCTGTCTTGTGCGTTGGTTTCCCTGAAACACAGTAGCACATTTCTTGTGGCAGGCTCTCGTTCTTATATCACAGTAGTGCACATTTCCTGTAGGTTCAAGCCTTCTACTAGGGTTTGATTTCCAAGTGGTTAGGTCTACTTCTAGGATTTTTCCTTGCTTCTTTGATTGATTACTGAGACATGTTTTCCTTTTTTGAGTCTTGTTTTCCTCTCTCAAGTCTTGTAGATTACCTTTACTTTCTTTAGCACTTGTTTAAGGTGTCTTTTATGCTTTTTTTTTAGACCTTTTGATGTTGTGCACAACTCTCTGCTAGGCATGGTAGCGTGCATTTTTCCCTAGATGCATGTTGCAGTTAGACAGGTCTACGCACTTAACGCTTGTTGTCTGTGGCAACAGCTACGCACTTTTACTGAGTCTTGTCCTTTTATTTTAGGGTTTGATCCCAGTTTAAGTTTTTAGGGTGGTTTTGAAGGGTTGTTTGGTCTAGATACCTTCTGAACATCTGTTCAGATCAGTTTGAGTGAGTTGAATCTTTCTAGTTATCTTTTCCTTTGATTCGGTGTGTTGGTAGGGTTACTTTTGGTTTGCTTACCTACTCTTTTGTTTGGCGGGTGTTTTCTTGGTTTTTGGTGCTTAGGGAAAGCCTCTTGGTCTGTTTTTCCGTTGTAGGCATCTGTTTTCCTTTCTTCTTTTCCACTTTGTTCCAAACCTAGATTTTTTTTCCATCAAAACAACTCGGTAGGTAGAGTCTTTCTCAAGTATTTTTTATTTGATTGTTTTAAGCCATTAGGTTGTTTTTCTTTACCCACACTTTGCGTTAGGTCTTACGTGTTTCTTTCTCAAGTTCATTTTCTTTTGCAAATATTAAAAGAGACAAAAATTGAAATTGGTAGCTTAGTAGTGAGATTTATCATCATTTTCGAAGTAGCATAGTTTATCTTGCTTTGAAAATTTAAAAGAAAATTGAAAAAATTATTTAGGATTGCCTAGTTTCAGTTTTGGAAAATATAAACGAAAAAGAAAAGAGTTTTTGCAAAGTTTCATGCATTATTTTTATATGCAGTTTGCTTTCTATTGAAACCATTCCACACACTTCACTACCATTATTGAGTAAAAAGTAGCCTCTAAAAAGAAATCTTAATAAAGTTAACTAGCAACTTTTTCTTTTTAGGTATACACATCATCAATTAGCTTAGGCTAGGGTTTGGGGTAAATCACCTTAAACTACCCGAAATCGGTTTCATTACTCAACAATCATAGTAAGACAATCTCTTAGGTAAATACACCTATATCAAAATATCCTGGGAACACTCTACTCAAACCAGAGTTAAGCACAAGGCCATGTGTGACTAGAACTATTGAGGATACCCCCTCACTTTCCTTTCAAACATAAACCAGAGTTGATTAGCCTACGGGGGTCCACTAGTACTTTTAAGTGCTTTTGGATTTCGGGCTTTGCTACCCTGCCCATGCGTCTTGGCTAGGCTGACGACTATTCCCCCAGTTATTTTAGTATTTGTGGTATCCTTAGCATCATAACCCTAGGGCTCTACACATGTAGAGCAGAAGGATATTTCCACTTCACCTCGGACAGAAGCAGAAGGTAACCCTTTGCAGTAGTCCTGGGAGGGAGGTTTGGTGATTCAAACGCTTGCACCCAGAGGACCTCCATTGGATGTCGTGTAACTGACCGTCGATACTCTATTGGTTTGTTATGGGCCCTCATCATCCCAGACCTTCTTCTGAGAGTATTAGCTTTATTTGCCTAGTTTTTATCACTATAGGACATTTTTAGTGGTGTGCTCTTTGTGATGCTTGTTTTTAGTTAGCCTTAGATATTTATGTCCCGTTGAGTCGGAAACCATGGATAACATCCCAGTGGGCACCAATCAAGGGACCCCTGTTTAAGGGGATCCTTGTGCTTTTCCATTCATTGGGAACATTGGTACTCCCTTAATGGCTACCTTGAATCTTTCGGGATTCACTATAGGGCTATCGGTTTGGTTGTTTTCCACTTTGAATTCCTTGCATGCTCCTGATGCTTCTCAAGTAAGCACTTCATATCAAAAGCATCAAAACCCTATGCCTTCTTTTCCATTAACATATTCTCCTCCTCCTTCTACCTCATGTGGTGAAATTAGTAATGCTAGTAACCAGCAGTCTAAAAGGAATAGACGGAGGAAGAATAGGAAGAAGATGCCAAATCAAGGGGGCAGCCACCCATCCTCTGGAAGTCATGTTGGGAGAACTCACTCAGTCACTGTAAATCATACTAAACCCACCCACCCAGTCTCTGGAAGTCATGCTGGGGGCAGCCACCTAGCCTCTGGAAGTCATGCTGGGGACACCCACCCAGCCTCTGAAAGTAATGCTGGGGGCACCTACCTAGCCTCTGGAGGTCATGCTGGGAGAAAATTTTCAGTCAATGCAAATCATACTGAAATCATGTCTTCAACCATTGTTGTTCATGTCGAGGACACGTCCTTGATCACTGTTGTTCATATTAATCACAAGTCACCAGTTACTGTGAGTCATAATGGAGACATTGAATCAACCACTGCAATTCATGCTGATAAAGTTGACATTGTCAAAAAAACTAATAAACAAAAGATTAAGTTCCCTTGTAAGTTTTGCGAGGGGACCACCTGACCTATTTGTGCCCTATACTTCCAAAAGTGCAAATAGTGTGGTCCATAGTTCAAAAGTCTTCTGCTTCTGAGCAACCAGCCACTGCAAGTCATGCTAGCGGCAAGCTATCATCCAATGCTAGTCATGCTGAGAGTATGGATTTTGTAACAGAGTCTAAGATTATAGGACGAAAGCCAAAGTTCCCTTGTAAACTTTGTAAGGGAGATCACCTTACTCTTCTGTGCCCTGCTATTCCAAAGGTGCGGAGAGTGTGGTCCATGTCTGAAGGATCCTCTGCTTCTGAATTATCTATAGATTCCCAACAGCCTGATCAAAGTTTGGTTGATGAAGTGTTTGAACCAATGCAATCTTTGGTCAACCCCACTCTTCCTTCGGAGAGTGAAGTGATCGAATCGATGCAATCCTCGACCAATCCCATTAGTCCTTCAGAGGCTGATGCACCTGTCCCTGAAGTCTTATGCAATACCAGTTTGGATGTTTCTGAAAATGGGGGCACTGCATTTGTGCTAAGTGAACCCCTACCAAGCTCTAGGATCATTTCCTTGATTGGAATAGTCTAAATGGGCCTCTCCTTCCTTCTTTTTTACCTTTCCAGATAAAGGTTGATATCAAAAACCATGTGGTTCACCTATGTATTGTAGATGAAGGAGCCTCTATTAGTATCTTATCCCCTTATGCTTGGATATATTTAGGTTTTCCTAACCTTGTTCCAGCTGTTAATTGGTCGTTGACCTTACAAAGAAGACCTAGAGAACCGGTGGGATTCCTCCCTCAAGTACCTATCACTTTGGGTGAAAAAACAGTCTTAGTTAATTTTATGGTTTTAAAGGACCCTATGGATTTTGATATGATCCTCGGGCATGATTACGTATATGCTATGCAGGCTGTGGTGTCTACGCTTTTATGTGTGATGCATTTTCCTCACAACGAAATCATTGTCACTATCGATCAGCTTACATTTGTTGATCCCTCTTATTACCCAACTATAGACCAAGTATGTCCCCTGTCAGCAAGCACTACCATGTCACAATCAAATTATGTGGCATATTGTTCCTTGATTCCAATTGCTACTGAGAAGAATCCTCTGAATTCATGCTTACCTTCTCGGGACTGGGTCCCAACAATTGACCAGGCGATAACTCCATATAATGTTTATACATGCATTCTATTTGGGATGATATACATCCATGTGATGAAGTTTTCCTATAGTCTATAATGCAGTCTTCCATTCATTTGGACATTGATCCACCGACGAGCACTCTTCCACCTTTTCTTTGAGCTCACTAAAAATAGTAAGGAAGTTATGAGCATTCTTCTGTATCTCCTTTGAGCTCGTTAAAAATAGTAAGGAGGTCACGAGTTTACTTTTTCGGGCTCGTTAAAACTTTACCAAAAATATTTTTATAGATTTCTTGCACGCTCTTGTTAGACTCTTTAAATATGGCAATATTGTTGAGTATAGTTGTACTTTCAGACTCGTTAAAGGATTTTAAGTGACATCCACCTTGGTATAAGTTTACCCCTTTTCTGGATCTTGGGGGATCACTTACGAAAAAGGAATACTCTAGTCATACATGGCTAGAAGAGTTTTTCTCTCATTGTTTTACAGTTTTTCGGGTGAGGAGACTAACTCTACAAAAAAGGACCTTTTTGGAGTCTTCTTTAGGGTTTTCAAACTCTTGAAACATGAAAATACCAACGAGCATTCACCTACTTGGGATCGATGTGAAATCCACTAGAAGGTATATAGAGGATTGTTTAAGTTTTTCAGACTCTATAAACAGGAAAACACCGGTGAGCACATACCAACCCGGGCTTGATACTAAAATCCATGGGTAGGTGTATGGAGTTATTGTTTAAGTTTTTCAGACTCCTTAAAATTGAAAACATCAGTGAGCAAGAACAGATCTCGGCTCGATATTAAAATCCAGAGATCAGTGTTATAGAGTAGTTGTCTATCTCTTCTTCGAACTCTGTAAAAAATGAAGAAGGTCTTGAGTCTTCCTCCCATGGGCTCGTTAAAATTTTTACATGGTTGGATCTATTGAGTTTGATTTCTTGGACTCATTAAAACAACAAGAAGGAAATTCTTTTACCAAAAAGAATAAGGGAAGAGAAGGGTATATCACATCTTTTCATTTTCAAAGGAAGTTAAGTCAGTCATGTCCTTGAACACAACACCTATTTGAGTCCATCATTCAGTTGGGTTTTAGTTTCTGACCTTTGGGTGAGCCTGATCTCATAGTTTTTTACTCCTTCGGTTGGTTATTCTTCCAATCATATGGAGAATTTGCTAATGTCTACTACATTACAGATTTATATCACATCCCCCTCATGTTAAAAGCTGTCTAAGTCACTTTTGGGTCATGCTCACTGTTCAAAGATACAACCTATGTCGGCCATTCTACAGTTTACCTTTGTGATAATCTACAGGGATCTAGCAACTATAACAAACTCACAATCTAACTCTCAATATTATTTGCAAAGAAGAAGAAGCATGCATTCAGTAATCACTCATAAACAAAGAATAATGGACAATGTCAATATCATACAATGAATAATGAATGTAGAGAATGTGTTACAATAATCAATGATGAGGCATCATATAAGATTCGAATTAGCCAAGTAGGGCATTCGAATTTTGAGCTCAAAGTCTAGCATGAATAACTATAGAGACATCAACTAGTCAGCAGTATTAGTCATGACTGGTAAGAGTCAGTCAAGTGTGTCTAACTGAGTCTAACAGAACTAACTATCCATAAATCAAGGAATGGAAACTCTAAGTGGAGTGCATGAGGTTGTCTAACTCAAAGTCTAGCTTGGATAACAATGGAGACATCATCCAGTCAATAGTATCAGTCATAAATGGTAATAGTTAGTCAAGTGTATCTACCTAAGTCTAACAGAACCATCTAGGCATAAATCAGCGAATGGAGACTCCAAGGAGGGTGCATGATGCTATCAAATAGTCAAGTGGAACTCCAGAACTAGCTAACTAGGAGCTACAAGCAGTCAGTATGAGCAATCAGTGGAAGAACTACTCAATCAATGCACTAACTGAATGATAACTCCCAGTAGGTGGGATAAGGCACCATAAATGAGTGGTAACTGAAGGTAGGTGAGTAAGGGCGCTCTAACTGACAGTGGTAGGTGAGAAATGCACACTTGCTAAGCCGATAATTCAAGGAGGGCACATTAGGTAGGTAGGAGGCCAATTGAGGGCTAAAGACAGGCTCTGGAGAGCTCGAAGCAAGCTCTAGGTGCCGGGGAGACAAACATGATGATGACTAGATGCATGTAGTTTTGCATGCAACCATGCAAAATAGAAAAATGATGGACATGCTATACTATGAGTAAATAACCAAAAACAAAGATAGTGCCCTGGTGACTAAGACCAAAGGGCACCCCGTATAATCAATCTAAAATAAACTAAGTGAGGAAAGAGGAAAAACACAGTGGGAAGAAATCACTCCCTCAAAATAGACTGAAAAATACTAAAGTAGCATGACATCACTCACCCCTGAAGGAGGTAAGTGTCCTTCTTTTCAAAAGAAGGGTTGATTAAAAGTATTAGTAGTGTGAGAAGGATGAAACCTTCCATCCTAAAACCCTGATGTGGTTCTCCATCGATCAACTGGATCACCGGTGAGAGTAGTGGTTTCCCATCTCAGAAGAGGAGGAAAATTAGCTTAGAGATCATAAGGGACTGAATCTACCATGTTCTCATTTGCATTTTCCAGATCTTCATGTTCTTGTGGATCTAGATCTAGCATTTTCTCTTCATCATATTCACTGTCATTCTCTGAATCTGATCTACCATGTGATGATGGTTTGTTCTTTTGGAGCTTCTCAACACTCCCAAGCTCCGACTCTGAAATATCATGTGAAGATGTATCTGGAACTAGATTATCACATCTAGGCTCTAAATCTGAACTCTCATGAGGAGAAGCAAGTAGAACTGGCTCATCATCACATACAAATTCTAAATCTGAAATCTCATGAGGAGAAACATGTGAAGCTGATGTGTGATACTCCATATCTGAACTATCATGTGATGGGAATTCACTTGCTTGAAACTCATCATCACTCTCAAATTCTGAATCTAGAAGCTCATGTGAAGAAGCAAGTGAGGCTACCTCATCATCACTTTTAAACTCTGAATTTGATGAGGTGGGAGTATCATGAACCTTCTTCCGTAGTTGCATGTAGATCTCTGATATCTCCCTTGATCCATCATAGGTGAGATCAATAGAATATGATGATGGATTTTCAACAAAATCCCACGTTGATGAAATAGTGGATTT
Organism: Larix kaempferi; assembly: GCA_027924585.1. Lineage (NCBI taxonomy): Eukaryota > Viridiplantae > Streptophyta > Pinopsida > Pinales > Pinaceae > Larix > Larix kaempferi. Next base: position 3,528,385 of record BSBM01000512.1, on the reverse strand, counting down.
TGAACCAATAGGTGCTAGATCTTCAGTTTCTCGTGGATCTGGATCTCACATTCACACTTCTTCAAGATTCCTCTTTTTCTCAATCTTCTTAGAGAAATCTTTGCAGGTGCCATGAGCAATCTTTCTCTTGGGAAGAATTTCAACCACATCTTGAGCTACCTTGTGGTTGAGATGAGATAGTTTACTCTCTTCATGAATATGAGAGCGAAGAGCAGACTCCTTTGAGAGAGGTGTGAAGTGGGAAAACTCATAGATTTTTGTCTCATGATTTGCAACACCTTTTGAGATGATTTCCCCTGAAACCATATCTTCTACTTCGAATTCATTTGGAGAAAAGATCACTCTTTTGTGCTCTCCAACATGGGTCATTTGGTACACTGAAAGTAAATTTGTTGCAAGAGAAGGAACATAAAGCACATTAGAAAAGTAACCTGAGTCAAGATCGATTCTTCCACTCCCTTGAGAGGATACTTTTGAATCATTGCCCAATCTGATGGAAGGGACAACTGAGCTTGTGAAACTGGAGAAGAGATCTTTGGAGGAATACATGTGTCTTGAAGCTCAAGAATCTATGATGAAAGTAGAATCTATTGATGCACTTTCCATTAGGGCATGACATCTTTCCTTTCCTTCAGATCTGGAAAGCTCAACATCAGGATCTTTCTTCCTTGTGCATGCAAGCATAGGAAGATTGTTCTTCTTAAGTAATTGAGCCATCATATCTATAGCTTTCTTCATACAATCACTCTTGGGATGGATACCTTTAAGACAATAGGTTCACTTGGGTATTTTCTTCCGAGAATGCTTGGTCCTCCTAGAGTTCAAAGCCCCATCTGACTGATATGGAGTATCTATATGCTTTGTACCATTCGATCTCTTGTCATAAATTCTTTTCTTTCCTTTACCATTTGCTCTCTCTGCAACTGTAAGAGCTAAATCCAATTTGGGTTTGATCATTCCCATAGAGATAAACTTCTCTTCCTCTTGAGTAAGAGATTGGACGAAATCATCAAGTGAGGGAAACTTCCATTTTGGAATGGACAACCTAGCTGACTAGAAAGTAGAGACAAAAGCTGAGAAGTTTTCCCCAACTTTGAGAGAATGGCAAGTATAAGCTGCTTGTATTCTTTCACTATCTCATATATTTTCAACTGTGATATCAAGCTTTTGAACTTGGTGAGGATGACATTGATAGATTCAAAGTTGTCTAGACTCAAACATATGAGCTCATTCTCCAATTTGTGTCCTTTCATATCATCTTTTTGTCCAAAAAGGGATTCAAGCTTGTCCCAAACCTCTTTAGGAGATGTAAGATCGATGACATGGAAGTGAAGATATTCATAAATTGAGAGAAGGAGCAGGCCAATTGTTAAGATTATTCTAATTTGACTAGCAAGATCACTGAAAGAAACATAATCACAAGATAGACAAAGATATTACCCTGGGAAACCCTCATGGGGTAGAAAACCCAGCAAAGCTTTCCTCAATAAGATGATCAACCAAAATACAAGATGTGCTCCAAGACTTGACCTCCTTCTTCTCTACCTCCTATGCAGACCTCTCAAACACAACTGCGCTACTTTCTGAGTTGAGCAAGTGTGTCAAATGAGGATCTCTCCTCCTCTACTTATACGGATTCCCGACTGACCAAAATCCCTAATGGGGCCGACCTCTCCGAGTGAAGTCTAATAAACCCTAAATAATAAAATCAGGGTTGACCCCCACATGGTGGGTCTAATAACCCTGGTTACCACAATTCATCGAAGGAATAAACATCTTCGGATACATAGTAGAACTACCTCGGAGGGATGAAACATCTCCGAAATAATAAAGTACAAATATAATATTCTTAGAAGTTACAATATTCAACACTCCCCCTTAACGAGAAGGATATTATAACAACATCTACAAGAGCAAGGAGTCATTGACTACATCATACATGATACATCTGTAAATCATCAAAAGCTTTCTTCAATACATCATCATCAGTAACTCAACCAGTTACTAGAACATCAACATCATCGTCATCATCATCGCATGATCATCAGCATCGTCATCACACAATCATCAGCATCGTAATCGGACAATCATCAGCATCATCATCACACGATCATCAGCATCATCATCACACGATCATCAGCATCGTCATCACATGATCATCAACATCGTCATCACACGATCATCAGCATCGTCATTGCACGATCATTAGCATCGTCATCACATGATCATCATCATCACACGATCATCAACATCGTCATCACATGATCATCTTACAAGATGATCAATCCTGATCTCTTTAGGACATAGGTCCATGGACGATACAATCCAAATCACATATCTTTTGAACCGAGGTCCAGGGACGATACAATCCTATCAACCCTAGTGATCCTTCCTTTCGGAATTACGGGATCCATCACAATCATGTTTAAGACTATCCTTCCTTTCGAAATTACGGGATTTATGGTCTAAGGAAGATTAATTCCACTCAATCTGTTTTAAGACAATCCTTCCTTTTGGAATTATGGGATATACGGTCTAAGGATGATTAGTCCCACACCATTCATTTAGGACTATTTCCAAGGATGATTTAATCCACACCATTCATTTAGGACTATGTCCAAGGATGATCTAATCCACACCATTCATTTAGGACTATGTCCAAGGATGATTTAATCCACACCATTCATTTAGGACTATGTCCAAGGATGATTTAATCCTCATCATTCATTTAGGACTATGTCCAAGGATGATTTAATCCCCACATGTCCATCAAGGACTTCATTCTCGGAGACATATGTCTATGGCTCACTTTAGGACTGAAGTCCAGGGATGATCCAATCGCACTCGTCCACTAAGGACTTCATTCTCAGAGACCATATGTCTACGGATCAATTCAAGGGACCGAAGTTTGGGGATGATACAATCCCCACTTGTCCACTAAGTACTTCATTCTCGGAGACATATGTCTACGACTCACTTTAGGACTGAAGTCTAGGTATGATCCAATCCCCACTCGTCCACTAAGGACTTCATTCTCAGAGACCATATGTCTACGGATCAATTCAAGGGACCAAAGTCCAGGGACGATACAATCCCCACCTATATCCTCATCAATACAAGTACATATATCATCAAAACATGTATCCTCATCAATACAAGCACATATATCATTAAAACATGTATCCTCATCAATATAAGTACATATATCATTAAAACATGTATCCTCATCAATACATCAATATAAAAACAAGTAGTGTAAGTATTCTAAATCGAATTAATCTAAGCATACATAAATATCTAGGTGTAGTAAACAGGTATCCTCATCATCGACCTGGCTGTTGATGAGGGAAATCTCATCATCAGTGACTATATCACTCCCCCTTTCGAGGAGGGTCCTTTTGAACTACACCAAGCTTGTCTCGGAAATATTCAAATTTTACTCGCGACAGAGGTTTGGTCAATATATCAGCAATCTGTTCCTCAATGCTCACATACTCGAGATTAATAGCTCCTCTCTACACCATATCTCGTATGTAGAAATATCGGATCTCTATGTGTTTTGACTTATCATGGAATACTGGATTTTCTGTCATCTTAATACAGCTTTGATTGTCACACATGATCACAGTTGGATCCATTTCTACGTCAAACACTCCAGATAATAGCTTTCAAAGCCACACTGCTTCACAACTGGCAGAGTAGGCAGCTATATATTCTGCTTTAGCAGTACTGAGAGCCACACTAGATTGTTTCTTGTTGAACCATGAGATCATGGCAGATCCAAGACCATAACATCCACCTGACGTACTCTTTCTGTCTGAGACACTTCCTGCCGAATCAGAATCTGAGTAACCATGTAATCTGAGTTCATGATTTCCAAGATAATATAGACCAAAATCTAATGTCCCTTTTAGATACCTCATTACATGCTTTGCAGCTATTAAGTGAAGCTTTCTAGGTTCTACTAGATACTGACTCAGGGTATTTACAGCAAAGCATATATCTGGTCTGGTATTTGTTAAATACATCAATGACCCAATGATTTGTCTATATAGAGTTATGCCCACTAATTCTGATGAGTCATTAACTAATAACTTCAAGTTGGAGTCCATGGGAGTGGCCATGGCTTTACACTCTAACATATCAAATCTTTTTAGAATCTCCACAGCATACTTACCTTGATTTAGAAAGATTCCTTTTGGTTATTGCCATACTTCTAGACCTAAGAAGTAATGCATTAATCTAAGATCTTTTATGTCGAATTATGAAGAAAGCTTCTTCTTGCATTCGATAATTTGTTTCTCATTTCCGGTTAGAAATAGATCATCTACATACAACAACAGTATAACTGGTTCATCATCCATTACCTTGAGATAAATATTAGGGTCAGCTTTGCTCTTGGTAAAGCCCATGCTTGTTAAGAAATTGTCAATCCTTCTATACCAAGCTCTGGGAGATTGCTTCAATCCATATAATGCCTTTTTCAGTTTGAATACATGTGTTCTCCCATCTTTAACCTCAAACCCTTGTGGTTGCTCTATGTACACTTCTTCTTCAATTACACCATTCAGAAAAGTTGTCCTAACATCCGTTTGGTGTAATTTCCACTTCATCATAGATGCAAGTTCCATGATAGTTCTAATTGAAGTGTACCTAGCAACTGGTGCAAAAGTTTCTTCATAGTCAATTCCCTCTTTCTGAGAGAATCCTCTGGCTACAAATCTTGCCTTGTATTTTTCAATGCTACCATCTGCAGCATGTTTTATTTTGAATATCCATTTGGAAGAAACCACACTTTTATCTTTTGGTTTGGGAACTATATCCCAAACATCATTTTTCATTATTGACTAATATTCTTCTGTCATTGCTTCTACCCACTCTTTCTTCTGAGCTTCCTCTTCATATCTAGTAGGTTGTTGATCCACAAGATCACATATCAAGGCCACATAGTTGGATACTAGCTTTGGTTTCTTTCTTTCTCTAGTGGAGCCTTCAGGAACTCCATATTTTTCAGCTCCTTGAATAATGTCTCTAGCCCATGCTGGCCTTCTTTTCCTAGATAAGTTTGTAATAGGGGGTTCTTTTGGTTCCAACATGTTATGATCCTCTGGTATATCATCTTTAGGGATGGGCACAGCTTCTGTGATTCTATGAGGTGTATCTTCTTCATATATTTCTTCAAGTTGGCACTTCCTAGATTTCTTGAGAGCTGCTTCTTCATCAAATGTTACATCTCTACTTATTTCCATATGATGAAAACCAGGTATGTAAATTCTGAAAGCTTTGGATGATTCACAATATCCAACAAATATTCCCTTCTTACCAGAGGGATCCAACTTGGTTCTCTTTTCTTTTGGAATGTGAATGTACACAGGACATCCAAATATTTTGAGATGACTTACCTTAGGATTCTTTCCTGTGAACACTTCTTTTGGAGTCTTGAATTCAAGAGCACTATGGGAAAGTCTATTTTGTACATAGACTACTGTCCTAGCTGCTTCATCCCATAGATACATGGGTATATCTTGGTCATGTATCATAGTCTTTACAACTTCCATGATAGTTCTATTCTTTCTTTCAGCAACCCCATTTTGTTGGGGATTGTAGGGAGTGGTTAGTTTCCTCTTGATTCCAGCTTCTTTACAAAAGTCTTCAAAGTCCCTTGAAGTATATTCTCCGCCATTATCTGTTCTGAGAATCTTGATTTTCTTTTCTGAGATATTTTCTATTAAGGCCTTGAACTCTTTGAATTTTCCAAAGAATTCATTCTTACCTTTTAGAAAGTATATCCAAGTGTTCCTTGAATAGTCATCAATGAAAGAGAGATAATATTCAAACCCACTTAGGGATGTGGTGGGCATCTGTCCACATACATCTGAGTGTATTAACTCCAAAACTTTCTTAGTCTTTGTTCCACTCTTTGGAAAAGGGTTCTTGACATTCTTCCCTTTTTCACATCCTTTGCATGAGCCATTATGGTCAATCTTTAAGTCTAGTAATCCTATGACCACCTTGCTCACATAGGGTAGGGCCTTGTAGTTAATGTGAGCAAGTCTTCTATGCCATAGTTCATTGGGGCTAGTGGTTTCATGGACAAGGGAAGCTTCTGGGTGACCCTTGAGTTTGTAAAGACCTCCTTCTTCTTCACCAATAATAATTGCATCCTCAATTGATTTTCCTTTGGGCCACATAAGTACTTGACCATCAATAAATGCAATTCTAAATCCTTTCTTATCTAGTGCTGAGATAGAAAGTAGGTTCTTCTTCAAACCTGGAACATATAACATTTCTTTCATCTTCAAGGGAGTTCCAGAATCAAGCTTGTAGCTTGCTTTACCAATTCCCTTGATGGGATATTGATAATCATCTCCTAGAGATACCTTTTGTGGAGAAGACTTTTCTTCAAGTCTTGAGAGAGTTTTCTTTTGATCTATCATGTGATTTGAAGCACCACTATCAATGAGCCATGTATCTTCTCCAGGAGACACAGATCCAGAGAGTGCAGAAAATAGAACATACTCTTCTGCATATTCTTCTTCAATTCTTCTAGATCTTTTCCTACACAGGGGCCTTTCTTCTTCTTCTTCATTTATTTTGGATCTTTTCCTATGAGGCCTTACTTCCTCTTCTTCTTCTTCTTCACTATCATCTTCTGCAAGATGTGCTTGATGTCTTTTATAGTGAATATTTTTCTTCTTCTTTAAAGGACAAAATCTAGTAATGTGTCCTTCTTTATGGTAGTTGAAACATTGGAAGGAAGAGAACTTTCCTTTTCCTTTCTTCTGAAATCTTTGTGGAGATTGAGACTCCTTGTGATTGTCCTTCTTGATGTAAGATTGATTCTTCCTTCTCTTAGTGTGTGTAGCCAAGGCTTGGTCATCCTCCTTGAGAAGGGCTTCTCTGTTGGCTACCCTAGCTTTTTCTTGAACACAATCCTCCCATACTACATCAAACTTCATACTTTCTTTTCTAGCACACATGGTTTGTATGAATGACTCCCAAGGTCTAGTGAGACCATTTAGAGCATTCATCACAAGTTCATCTTCATCAAGAGTGTCACCAATGGCATCTAGTTGTTCCTTGATTTGGGAGACCCTTGAGAAGTAGTCTTGAATGGATTCTCCTTTGTGCATCTTGGTACTCTGCAACTGAGTTCTTAGATTCATCTTCCTATTGATGTTCTTTCCTTCATACATTCTTCCTAGGGCATCATACATCTCCTTTGGAGTCTTCTTGGATGCCACTTGGGGAATCAAGTGGTATTCAATAGAATAATCAATGATTCTCTTTTCCCTCATCAAATCCTTCCTATGATTCTCTTTGGCTTCATCTCCTTCCGGTTCTGCAACTTCATCCTTGATTTATTGAGCAAGATCATTCTCTTCAAGAATGAGACCAATTATGTATTTCCATTCTCAGAAATTCTCTATACCTTCAAGCTTGTCTTCAAGCTTAATGCTTGGAGCCATCTTATCTTGGGGGAGTCCAAGAGATAAATGATAGAGTAGGAAACTTTACCTTTTCACTTTTCCAGATCTGCAACAGAATTTCTGGTTTATCGCACCTTTGGTAAAACTAGGGTTTGACTTTCCCAGAGTTCTACCCAACCAAAAACCTCGATCCAAAGATCAAAAGATAGAACTTTAGAATGGCTATTCAGCCATGCAAGTAGAATAAAAAAATACTAACTTTTGCAGAAACCCTAGTTTTGGGAGAGAGAGAGAGAAATATAATTTCACCTTGTGAAAGATGTTCTATTCAGGCTAGCTCTAATACCATGTTAAGATTATTCTAATTTGACTAGCAAGATAATTGAAAGAAACATAATCACAAGATAGACAAAGATATTACCCTGGCATACCCTCATGGAGTAGAAAACCCAGCAAAGCTTTCCTCAATAAGATGATCAACCAAAATACAAGATGTGCTCCAAGACTTGACCTCCTTCTTTTCTACCTCCTATGCAAACCTCTCAAAAACAAGTGCACTACTTTATGAGTTGAGCAAGTGTGTCAAATGAGGAGCTCTCCTCCTCTACATATACTGATTCTCGACTGACCAAAATCCCTAATGGGGCCGACCTCTCCGAGTGAAGTCTAATAACCCCTAAATAATAAACTCAGGGCCGACCCCCACTTGGTGGGTCTAATAACCCTGGTTACCACAACTCATCGGAGGAATAAAAATCTCCGGATACATAATAGAATTACCTCAGAGGGATGAAACATCTCTGGAATAATAAAGTACAAATATAATATTCTTAGAAGTTACAATATTCAACACCAATTGCTTCATCAATCCTATCCAAGTACTTGGACTTTTCAACTACACTGAGAGGTTCTATCATCGTTCCGTTGAGTATTCGGGTGAAGATCTTGGATCTCATGAAGAGAGCCATCTTGGCTTTCCACTCAACATAATTGGAAGATGTGAGCTTTAGATCCATCTAAAACAGAGAAAGTCGAATAATTGAAGAAGATTCCGAATGGGTGAATAAAACTGCAAAACAAGAGAATTTTTGTTAATGGATAATGCTACACTTCAACCGAACACTACCTTAACGACACTTGGAACATAGAATAAGCCCTTCACACCTGGATAGACCTCACTAGATTTCTCCAATGAATTCAAGTAATAGCACCAGGATTTGCTGTGGAAACTCAAATGCTTCTGGTGCACAAGTGAAAGATAGCTGCTCAAAGAAATGTTGCAACTATAGCTACTGCAACTGCTGCAATGGATGGAATTCAAACAGTTGTTGACTTCTCTGATACCATGTGATCATCTGCAGGGATCTAACAACTATAACAAACTCACAATGTAACTCTCAATATTATTTGCAAATAAGAAGAAGCATGCATTCAATAATCACTCATAAACACAGAATAATGGACAATGTCAATATCATACAATGAATAATGAATGTAGAGAACATGTTACAATAATCAATGATGATGCATCATATCAGATTCAAATTAGCCAAGTAGGGAATTTGAATTCTGAGCTCAAAGCCTAGCATGAATAGCTATGGAGACATAAACTAGTCAGCAGTATTAGTCATGAGTGGTAAGAGTTAGTCAAGTGTGTCTAACCGAGTCTAATAGAACTAACTATCCATAAATCAACGAATGGAGACTCTAAGTGGAGTGCATGAGGCTGTCTAACTCAAAGTATAGCTTGGATATGAATGGATACATCATCAAGTCAATAGTATAAGTCATAAATGGTAATAGTCAGTCAAGTTTGTCTAACTGAGTCTAACAGAACCATCTAGGCATAAATCAGGGAATGGAGACTCCAAGGAGGGCGCATGACGCTGTCAAATAGTTAAGTGGAACTCCATAACTAGCTAACTAGGAGCTACAAGCAGTCAGTATGAGCAATCAATTGAAGAACTACTCAATCAATGCACTAACTGAATGATAACTCACGATAGGTGGGATAAGGCGCCCTAACTGAGTGATAACTGAAGGTAGGTGAGTAAGGGCGCTCTAACTGATAGGGGTAGGTGAGAAATGCGCACTTGCTAAGCCGATAATTCAAGGAGGGCACATTAGGTAGGTAGGAGGCCAATTGAGGGCTAAAGATAGGCTTTGGAGAGCTAGATGCAAGCTCTAGGTGTTGGGGAGACAACCATGATGATGATTGGATGCATGAAGTGGTATGCAAATGCATGCAGCACGTAGTTTTGCATGCAACCATGCAAAAGATAAAAATGATGGTGTGAATATTCCAACAGCCCCCCACAAGCTATACTATGAGGAAATAACCAAAAACAAAGATTGGGCCCTGGTGACTAAGACCAAAGGTCACCCCATACAATCAATCTAAAATAAACTAAGTGAGGAAAGAGGAAAAACCCAGTGGGAATAAATCCCTCCCTCAAAATAGACTGACAAATACTAAAGTAGCATGACATCACTCACCCCTGAAGGAGGTAAGTGTCCTTCTTTTCAAAAGAAGGGTTGATCAAAAGGATTAGTAATGTGAGAAGGATGAAACCTTCCATCCTGAAAACCTGATGTGGTTCTCCGTTGATCAACTAGATCACTGATGAGACTAGTGGCTACCTGTCTTGGAAGAGGAGGAAAATCAGTTTAGATATCATAAGGGACTGAATCTCCCATGTTCTCATTTGCATTTGCCAGATCTTCAGGTTCTTGTGGATCTGGATCTAGCATTTTCTCTTCATCATATTCACTATCATTCTCTGAATCTAATATACCATGTGATGATGGTTTGTTCTTTTGGATCTTGTCAACACTCCCAAGATCCGAATCTGAAATATCATGTGAAGATGTATCTGGAACTGGATTATCACATCTAGGCTCTGAATCTGAACTCTCATGAGGACAAGCAAGTAGAACTGGCTCATCATCACATACAAATTCTGAATTTGAAATCTCATGAGGAGAAAAATGTGAAGCTAATGTCTCATACTCCATATCTGAACTATCATGTGATGGGAATTCACTCACTTGCAACTCATCATCACTCTCAAATACCGAATCTGGAAGCTCATGTGAACAAGCAAGTGAGGCTACCTCATCATCACTTTTAAACTCTGAATCTGATGAAAAGGGAGCATCATGAACTTGCTTCCGTAGCTGCATGTAGATCTCTGATATCTCCCTTGAGCCATCATAAGTGAGATCAATAGAACATAATGACGGATTTTCAACAAGATCCCCCATTGATGAAATAGTGCATGTTGAACCAATAGGTGCTAGATCTTCAGTTTCTTGTGCATATGGATCTAACGTTCGCACTTCCTCAAGATTCCTCTTTTTCTCAATCTTCTTAGAGCAATCTTTGCAGGTGCCATGAGCAATCTTGCTATTGGGAAGACCTTCAATCACATCTTGAGCTACCTTGTGGTTGAGATGAGACAGTCTGCTCTCTTCATGAATATGAGAGTGAAGAGCAGACTCCTTTGAGAGAGGTGTGAAGTGGGAAAACTCATAGAGTTTTGCCTCATGATTTGCAACACCTTTTGAGATGATTTCCCCTGAAACCATATCTTGTACTTCGAATTCATTTGGAGAAAAGATCATTCTTTTGGGCTCTCCAACATGGGTAATTTGGTACACTGAAAGTAAATTTGCAGCAATAGAAGGAACATAAAGCACATTGGGAAAGTAACCTGAGTCAAGATCGATTCTTTCACTCCCTTGAGAGGAGACTTCTAAATCATTTCCCAATCTGATGGAAGGGCCAACTGAGCTTGTGAACCTGGAAAAGAGAACTTTGGAGGAAGACATGTGTCTTGAAGCTCATGAATCTATGATGAAATTGGAATTTGTTGATGCACTTTCCATGAGGGCATGACATCTTTCCTTTCCTTCAGATCTGGAAAGCTCAACATCAGGATCTTTCTTCCTTATGCATGCAGGCATAGGAAGATTGTTCTTCTTAAGTAACTGAGCCATCATATCTATAGATTTCTTCATACAATCACTCTTGGGATGGATACCTTTAAGACAATAGGTGCACTTGGGTCTTTTCTTCCGAGAATGCTTGGTCCTCCTAGAGTTTGAAGCCCCATCTGACTGATATGGAGTATTTGTATGCTTTGTACCATTCGATCTCTTGTCATAAATTCTGTGCTTGCCTTTACCATTCGCTCTCTCTACAATTGTAAGAGCTGAATACAATTTGGGTTTGATCATTCCCATACAGATCAACTTCTGTTCCTCTTGAGTAAGAGATTGGATGAAATTATCAATTGAGGGAAACTTCCATTTTGGAATGGACAACCTAGCTGACTGGAAAGTAGAGACAAAAACTGAGAAGTTTTCCCCCAACTTTGATAGGATGGAAAGTATAAGCTGCTTGTCTTCTTTCACTATCTCATATATTTTCAACTGTGATATCAAGCTTTTGAACTTGGTGAGGAAGGCATTTATAGATTCGAAGCTGTCTGGACTCAAACATATGAGCTCATTCTCCAATTTGTATCCTTTAATATAATATTTCTGTCCAAAAAGGGATTCGAGTTTGTCCCGGACCTCTTTAGGAGATGTAAGATCGATGACATGGAAGTGAAGATCTTCAGAAATTGAGAGAAGGAGTAGGCCAATTGCTTCATCAATCCTGTAATGTCCCCAGTTTGACCCCATGGCATTAACATTATAAATGATGTAATATTGTTATGAAATCATGGTGAGGAGCTCAAGGCCAAGGCCCCACCATCGATTTAGTGATGCATATGGTTTGCATGCTAGCAATGCACGTTGGAAATTCAAATATCATGTAATATGCATTTTTGACAAAAATACCCACAACTAGCTATGCAATGCAACAAAGAGATGGGGGCATGATTTCACAAGGAATTGGGAGGGAAAAACATTCAAACCCTTGAGCCACTAGAGTCAAGCCAAGTGTCAATGAGAAAACCCATCAAACCCTCAACTACCCATGTTGACTTTTGTACCCAACCATTGATTTCTCCCAAGAGTTGGTTGGGGAAGTTAATGCCTTGGGAATGGGGAGGTATGGCTGTCGACAATCGGGTATGGGCAAGCCACCCTGGATGGAAAATCATGTTTTTCCCCTTGGGCAAGAAAAGAGCCACGAAATTGCTCTCAAGGGGATTATTCACTATGGCCTTGCTCTCTCACACAGCTCTAGCTGCCTGGGCATTTTCCTCCCTCGGTTTCCTGTGTTTCCTTTCATCTTTTAGTTGGGGAGGGGCATTTTTGTGTGGGTTACCAGTGGGGGAAGAGAGCAGAACGTTTTGGGTCTTCCTGGAGGTTGTTTAGGCCATTGGGAAGGATCCTAACCAGTGGAGAGAAATCGGTTTTTCTCCCTGGGGTTGAAATCGAAATTTCACAGTTGGTTTGGGTGAACCACAAGTTGGGAGAACCAATGTGGACCCTATTTTGTGAACACCTCTGTTGTAATTGTGTAACCCTGTCAATAATCGTTTGGTTGTGAGAAGAAAGAGTATGTTGGGGTATGGGTAATGGGTAATCAATTGTTCTGGCTTGAGCTTGAGAATGAGCATCCATTGTTCCATTGTAGCCTGATAAACCCAGTTGGACTGGCTTGGCTGAGATAAAATGGTTAATGGGCTGTGGGTGAGCTGGAATGTTTCCTTTCCCTTGTGAGAATTGTGCCCAGCTCGGGGGTGGCCTTCGGACGGACTCAATATAAGCTATCGAAGAGCCTATGGCTGGGTGGAACATTGCAGCGACATAGCTAGTTGCTTGGGCAGTTGCAAAAATGAAGATAAGTGTTTTGATATCTGTGTATTTACTTCTGCATTGTTTAATTAATTGATGACTGATATTGATATACTGAGTGCATATGAAGATATGTGTGTGGATGAATTTGTTTCCGCTGTGCATATTTTGTTTGATTTACATCTGCACACTTTGTTTTTAACTTTATGCCTCTAATGAATGGGCTGAGTTTTATGAAAAGCCCCCATAGATTGGTAGCATGTTCCCTGCCTTGCATATATTCCAAGGGTGGGTACATGACAAATCCTATCAAAGTACTTGGACTTTTCAACTACACTAAGAGGTTCTATCATCGTTCCGTTGAGTGTTCGGGTGAAGTTCTTGGATCTCATGAAGAGAGCCATCTTGGATTTCCACTCAACATACATGGAAGATGTGAGCTTTAGATCCATCTGAAATAGAGAAAGTCAAATAGTTGAAGAAGATTTCGAATAGGTGAATAAACCTGCAAAACAAGAGAATTTTTGCTGATGGATAATGCTACACTTCGACTGAACACTACCTTAAGGACACTTGGAACATAAACTAAGTCCTTCACTCTTGGCTAGACCTCACTAGATTTCTCCAATGAATTCATGTAATAGCACCAAGATTTACCGTGGAAACTCAGAGGCTTTTGGTGCACAAGTGAAAGATAGCTGCTCAAAGAAATGATACAATTGCTGCAATTCAAATAGCTATTGACTGCTTTGATACCATTTGATAATCTGCAGGGATCTAGCAACTGTAACAAACTCACAATATAACTCTCAAGATTATTTGCAAAGAAGAAGAAGCATGCATTCAATAATCACTCATAGACACAGAATAATGGACAATGTCAATATCATACAATGAATAATGAATGTAGAGAATGTGTTACAATAATAAATGATGAGGCATCATATAGGATTCGATATAGCCAAGTAGGGAATTCAAATTCTTAGCTCAAAGTCTAGCATGAATAAATATGGAGACATAAACTAGTTAGTAGTATCAGCCATGAGTGGTAAGAGTCAGTCAAGTGTGTCTAACAGAGTCTAACAGAACTAACTATCCATAAATCAATGAATGGAGACTCTAAGTGGAGTGGATGAGGCTATCTAACTCAAAGTATAGCTTGGATAACAATGGAGACATCAACTAGTCAATAGTATCATTCATAAATGGAAATAGTCATTCAAGTGTGTCTAACTGGGTCTAACAGAACCATCTAGGCATAAATCAGGGAATGGAGACTCCAAGGAGGGCACATGAGGCTGTCAAATAGTCAAGTGGAACTCCAGAACTAGCTAACTAGGAGCTACAAGCAGTCGGTATGAGCAATCAATGTAAGAACTACTCAATCAATGCACTAACTGAATGATAACTCCTGATAGGTGGGATAAGGCACCCTAACTAAGTGAGAACTGAAGGTAGGTGAGTAAGAGTGCTCTAACTGACAGTGGTAGGTGAGAAAGGCGCACTTGCTAAGCAGATAATTTAAGGAGGGCACATTAGGTAGGTGGGAGGCCAATTGAGGGCTAAAAATAGGCTCTGGCGAGCTAGAAGCAAGCTCTAGGTGTTGGGGAGACAACCATGATGATGACTGGATGCATGCAACCAGTTTTGCATGCAACCATGCAAAATATAAAAATGATGGTGTGAATATTCCAACAACCTTGACTTCATGTGTTGGCCATCCTGGTGTCAGTTTGTTTCATCTTGTGTTAGTCCTAATCCAAATCAGCTCAAACTTAAGACTATTCCTCATGTTGGATGATGGAGGATGCATTAAGGCCTCCCTTCCAGCGGACTTCTTCCCATCGAATTCAACTCATTATGCTTTGGGAATGAAGTATAGAGTTTTGGTTAGTACCTTTGGGGTTGCAGTCATCAGTGGTAGTTTCCCTCGCTGTTGAATAATGGGAATACATCAATGTCTCTTATTCGACATGTTCCTTAGGTGTTCGACTTCAAGTCCATTTATTCACACTTGTTGGAACGTACTAGGTACCTTGGGCCCCATTATCATTATCAATGGAAGCCCTCGCGTTTGTTAACGATATACATCAATGACTAGTAATCAAATGATAGCCCCCATGTTTGACTCCATATCATTTATTCACATGGTTAGGGTTTGTACCTTGCATTTTTTGGATGCAGACCTTGGGACTCTGATAGCATCACCATATTTATGTTATCACCCAAGCTGCACAAGATTGAGCCACCACTCATTTTGGCTCTTCATGAGACATAGATCCAGCTTGTTGTTATGGATATGATCTCTTATCTATTTCATGGATCAACGCTTGTATTTCAATGGCCATGCTATATATACATCTCCTAGTTATGTATTGGAGATCATGTTGTATCATACTGAACATCTATATGATGTCACGTTGGAGCATAGGCCGCAGCTATGGTAAAGCTGCCAAGTTTTGGGAAAAAGCACTAAGTTTTGAAGGAAAAGTGCTAATTTTGAGGAAAAGCACCATTTTTGGGCAGAAATGAACAGTTCGCAGTACGGCGCTAGATGGACGAGCTCACCGCAGATTGCGGGCCGGAAATCACAGAGCTCGCGCGCACAAGTCAAAGGAGAGAGTAAATGTGGCCGAGTAGAAAGCTCAACCACCACAATAAATGAAGCGACGGAATAGAGGGCTCAACTACCCTCATTAAGGTAAAGTACAGGAGTTATGGTTGCTCGGACCAAGGAAGAGCAATGGGCCGGAGCATTGAAGGTGGAGGACAACGAGCAAAGAATGATGAAGTGGCGCCCATACCCGCGATTTGCAATGAAAATTGCAGAGTCTGCAGGAAGCTGCGACGTGACTGCAAGAGGCACCTACAGTACACCTAGCCGTGTCAACGGTTAGGGTTTTTGGGGATCACTGTTGGGAAAGGCCCACAGTTTTGTAAAGGTGCGACCCTCAAGGCCACCTATATATATGTATAATTGAAGAAGGGAAAAGGGTTGGATAGAGCTAGATAGTTAGATAGTCACGGAGTCACTTGTATAGCTATGCCTTGTAAGCTGTTAATGATCATTTTGTGCATGTAAGAAGGCCGCGATCTCGCAGGAGACCGCTTGGCGTAAAGGCCATTGTATGTATCGACCAGTCGCAAGAGGAATGAGAGGGGAATGTAATTGTATGTCTTTGTCATTGTAATATATGTAGAAGAAGAGAATAGATCTAAGAGAAGGTATCCCAGCTGTGTGCGTGGGGTTTCCCAGAAAGATCTAATGCTGCAGCTATGTGCGCAGCGGAACTGTGTTATCCCCATCTCAAGATAATATAAAACTAGCTCCTGTGGACGTGGCTTCCCTCCAGGAAGTGAACCACATAATTCTGGTTGTTGTGGTGATGCTTTATGTGATTGCATTTCTTTGCTTTACTATCTATGTTTCCATGAATGTTTCGCTATCTTTATGAATGAGTATGTAAAGTAAACCCTTGAAGCCCCCTTAGAAGTGTACTTGTGCATTGTCGGAGGAGTCTGTAAGAACACTGTCACCGCAGCGCTTAAGGAGTGTGTTACTGCGCTGTGGCGCAAGGGCAGAGACAATACATAGTGTATCGGAGGTAGCGGGTAAAAGATTCATGCGTAGGTGCGGGGCCACCGTGCAGCTCGGCAGAGAAGAGTGAGTTCCAGCGCTGTAGCGCTGTGAGACCTGTGAAAGAGTAAGACGCTTTGTTCTGGGGTTACCTCCACGAAGGGAAGGGAGAACACTGTAGACTCCACACCACCTAGGTTAACGAAACCTTATTCCTTAGCCCCCAATAGCCACTTCGAGTGAGACTTCGGGCTGCTGCGCAGCTCGTCGCCGAAAGGGCCAGTGCGCCAAAGGGGTGTTTGTTGTTGCGCATCCAGAAAACCCGGGTCTGTCCAAAAGCAGCCAACAAATGGTTCCGTTGTCGGCTTTAACCCTATTATTTTGAAGGCAATGTGGTGCTGGAATCCTACAGCTAAAGAAATTCAAGAGTGGTTTGATTCAAAGGCTAGAGAGTTCGCTGAACGTGAAAATAGAAGCCCTAGGCTTCAGACAGAGGACTGGTTGCAGAAGCATATTTATACTGAGCTTCACAAAATCTTCTTTGTAACATTTGCACTCGAGTTGCATGAGTGGGTATCCAAGCTAGCAGATACTGGACCCACTGTGCATGTTGATCAACCTATCCTTTGGACACCTGAGCTAGTTAGCATTGTGAAGCGAGTAGATAATCATGTGTCCTACGTAGTAGACTTTTGGTTGAATAGTCTGCTGGAAGGTTTCATCACCGAGTTTGCAATAGATACGAGAAAGAGCTTCAGCAAGGCTGAGAGGAGCTTCTTCAAAGCATACAGGGGTAAGTTCTTAAATTCTCTGAACTTGTGGATTAAAATGCTCTTATATGAAAAAGGAAAACTATGCATAGCTTCCGATGAATAGCAGAGACAAGTAATGTCCGCAGATTCTGATAGTGATCTTGAAGTTATTGGTTGCACTCGTAGCGGAAAATGGTATAAAGTAGGCCTCGACCAACATTCTTTTGAGTCTAGCCCAGGAGATAGTCGAGCTCGTAGAGCGAGCCATATAGAGAGACAAGGGAGTGCTCATATCCCTTATCACCCTTTTACACCGCAAAAGCCAGACGGGGCTCAGCATGACCCCGCAGTAACACCCTCTAGTAGCCCGCACGGTACTTCTAGTACCTCAACCCCACCTTTATTTAACCATCCCGGAGGTAGTGCCACAACACCTCCACGTCAACCTAACGCAAGAAGGATGGGTGATGAAATGAAGCTACCAACCTTTAGAGGAACAGGGCTAGGAGACCCTGAGCAGCACTGGTTTCTATGTGAAGCCATTTGGACGATTAAGCAAATTAATGATGATGATGTTAAGCTGGTTCAGTTAGAAACCACACTGAGAGAGAGAGCCTTAAATTGGTTTATGAAATACTCAGCAGCACAGAATAGGAAGCTGGCTGATGTAAGAAGTGCTATGATTAAAGAATTCGAGAAACCTAAATCAGAATCACAGTGCATAATAGAACTCAAAGACATAAAACAGTTACCTGCAGAATCAGTATGGGACTTTGACCAGAAGTTCAAATCCTTGATAGATCAAGTAAGCTTTGAGTTTGCACCGCAGCAGCATAAGGAATGGTTCATTGCTGCGCTGCTCCCTCATATTAGACTTCCTCTTATGTAACAGAATCTCACTACTCAAGAACAAGCTCTAGAGATGGCTATGAAACTAGAAGCTTCACCAATTGCTGAAACAAGCAACGATGTTGCACAGTTGCAGAACCAAATAGCAAACCTAACTTTGCAAGTGCATGATATTAAGAAAGGAAAGGATGTTAAAGAAGAAATTTGGTGTACAAAGTGTAGAGCACAAGGACATTCAAAGTACCATTGTCCTGTTTTCATAGATTATATTGCAACCGGAGCACCTAACCCTTTACCACAGGCTCAAGGGCCTTGGTGTGAAATCTGTAGAACTAGAGGCCACATACCACAAGAGTGTCACTTGTTATAGAAATATGTACAAACTCCAAAGAATCTATATTGCAATTTCTGTAAATCAGTAGGCCATGATGAGAACAATTGCAGAGCATATGACCTTATGATAGAAAGAAAACATGATGTTTATAGAGTACAGTCAGAACCATAGGGACCCACAGCAGGTCCGTAGTATGACCCAGATCACGAAGGCCGAGTAGGAAATTACAGGGGTCGAGGATGCGCAGGAGGTTTTGGTTGTGGAAGAGGACAGATCACTTGCTATAACTGCGGAGCTCAAGGCCATTATGTAAGGGATTTTCAAAACCCTACAACCACCTGCAGATACTGTAAATCTTATGATCATGTCATTGAAGAATGCCCTCAGTTGATGGCCAAGATGCAAAAAAAAAGCCACAGGTTAACCAGAATATTCAGTTGATTGCAACAGAAAAAAGAGAACCAGATCCCACAGTTAATATAGTGACGCGCAGTGGTGCAAGCACTGGTGCGCCAGAGTTGGGAACAGGAAATCCAGCAACACAATGGGTGCGCCGCGCTAATATTAAACCATCCCCGCTTGACCTACATAAGCAAAAAGAAGCATTCAAGCAAGCTCAAGAGTATTTCTCAGATCCTCAAGAGTATTTCTCAGATCCGCGAGCTTCAATTTCTGTCGCATTACCGCACAATGATATCAGACCGCATGTGCCACGACAAGAGAACCGGGTACGAGAGCAGGCCACTACATCTGGAAGGCCTGATGAGGAGGATACACTAGGAAGTGTTCATGCTTTCCTAGGAAGCTGCTTAAAGTTGTTGCGCAATGAAAAAGCAACTATGGAACTCCAACACCTGTTGGATTAGTGTCAATAATCTGCTTCGATGAACACACCGCAGCGTGTTGTTCATCAGATCAGGGGTCATACTAGAACTGGAGGAGACATGAGACTCACAGCACAGATTGGAGCATTTGAAATGGACAAAGTCAGTTTGGATTTAGGCTCAGAAGTTACTGTTCTCACCATGCAGACATGGGAACAGATGGGTAGTCCTCAACTTATCAGATCTCCGATCCAGCTAAGACTAGCAAATCAGCAATGAGTTTCTCCATTGGGCAGATTACCCAATGTACCCATTGATATTGAGGGAGTAAGAAGTTTTGCAGACTTTGAAGTAATCAAAATTCTGGATGACAGTAGACCTTACCCAGCACTTTTAGGCATAGACTAGGCATTTGATGATCTGGCTCTCATTAATTTGAAGAAAAGACAGATGACCTTTGACGATGACCAGATTAGGGTCATTGCACCACTTGATCCCCTTCAAGGACCACAGTATATTGAACCCATTCGAACAGAAGAAGAAGTGCGCCACATGGAAAGTTTGTATCAGATGACTGCTAGTCATAATGATTATGTCAATCCCACAATGGACGGCCATATCAGCTGGCGATGCGATAGCTCATGCGCATCAGATTCGGAAGCAGGACTGGAAAACTGGCAGAATCGCTTACATGAGGTTTCTACAAGGCGTTGCACCATGATGACTAAATCCATTCGATGGATTGGCACAGAATTGAATAACACTCCAATCTTTGATAGTTTAACTGGATTAAGTGAATTCATACATGCATATGAAGAAGAAATCCCAGATGAGCAGCGCATACAAGCATTGGATGTAGCACTGCGCGCTACACCCGCAATATGGTGGGGTGCGCATAAAGAAAATATCGACACATGGAAAGACTGTCGCAGGCTGATACTGCGCAGATTTCAAGAGACTACAGTAGGAGTTTTGTGCAAATATGATGGACAGAGTGACCCCAGGTCACACGTTGAAGCATGTATTCAACAATGGTCAGATATTCCAGAGGATGAGTGGGTTCACCTATTCTTCCACACGTTGGATATAGTTCGAAGGAACTAGTACACGAAAACAGAATTGCGCAGAGGCACTATCACTTGGCCTCTCATGATTGAAATTTTTCAACTCACCTTTAGCTTTGAGTCAGAACATCCAAGCATTGATCAGGCTTTAAAGTGTATTAGAAAGAAGACATTTGGATAATGTCCTTTACCAGAGTATTCTCAACCAGATTGGGCTGTTCAGATGGAACATGCCCTGGAATGCTATAATTTCACCACTGGAGAAGAGGATGATGATCCTCGCAACATCAATATTCCAGAGTCAGAAGGGACGCGCAATGTCGAAGGCCCTCAGCTTGATATCCCTGCCATTATAGAACACATCAAGCTCAAGAAGATTAACATTGGTACAGAAGCCGAACCCAAGGTTGCCTCTATAGGAGATTATTGGGATGATGAAACTGTTGGCCATATTGCAGATTTACTACATGAGTACTAGGATATCTTTCCTACCAAGTTTACAGAAATGAAAGGCATCCTAGGAGATTTAGGAGTTATACGCATACCTTTGAAAGCGGACGCTAAGCCAGTAAAACAACGCCTGTACAGGATAAACCCGTGATATAAAGAAAAGGTCAGAGAAGAAATTGATAAGATGCTTGCAGCTTGTATCATTGAGCCAGTAGAGGAAACTGATTGGATTAGTCCTATGGTGGTACAAGAGAAAAAGGAAAAAGGTGAAATAAGAATCTGCGTGGACTTGCGCAAGCTCAACGACGCATCAGCGCATGATCCATTTCCTACGCCCTTTACAGACAAAGTGCTTGACAATGTTGGAGGATAAGAGGCTTACTCCTTCACTGATGGCTTTTCAAGATACCATTAGATCATAATCCATCCATAGGACCACCATAAGACCACTTTTGCAACTAAATGGGGCTCATTCCAGTATACGGTAATGCCCTTTGGTCTTAAAAACGCTCCTGCTATTTTCTCTAGAGTCATTGTTGCTGTTTTTAAAGAATTCATTCATAAGTTTCTAGAAGTCTATTTTGATGACTGGACTGTGTTTGGTTTACTAAAGAACCATATAGGGAATCTAAGGATGATGTTTGAAAAATGTAGACAGTATCAGATTTCCCTTAACTTGAAAAAATGTATCTTCTGTGCTCCTTTTGGTATTTTGTTGGGTCACATTGTGTGCAGACAAGGACTCATGATGGATCCTACGAAGGTTGCCATCATTGCTAACTTGCCTGCGCCCAACTCAGTCAAACAATTGCGCACTACATTGGGACATACAGGATACTACAAGAAATTTATCAAGGGTTATGCAAAGATCACTGCGCCTATGGAAAGACTACTGAAAAAGGATTCAAAATTCCAATGGACAGAAGAATGCCAACAGATCTTGGACACACTTAAAGAAAAGATGGTCACAGCACCTATTCTAGTTTTCCCAGACTGGAGAAAACCCTTTCATGTTCATGTAGATGCTTCTTCCATAGCATTGGGGGTTGTACTGACACAACCAGGAGAAGGAGGTATTGACCACCCCATTGCTTACTCTAGCAGAAAGCTGTCTACAGCCGAGAAGAACTACACCACTACAAAAAGAGAAGGACTAGCTATGGTGTATTCCTTACAGAAGTTCAGACACTATCTATTGGGTGCTCATTTTAAAATGTATACTGACCATTCTTCCTTGAAGTACTTGGTCAATAAGCCAGTGTTAGGGGGAAGAATTTGCAGATGGCTACTCCTCTTCCAGGAGTATGATTTTGAGATTATTGTGAAGCTAGGTAGATTGAATGCAGGACCTGACCATTTATCTAGGATAGAGTCAGGGTAGGAACCTACAAATTTGGAGGACAATCTGCCTGATGCGCAGCTGTTTTCTGTTCAAGCAGCAGACGAATATTATTTCGATATTCTTGAGTTTCTCACTACAGGGAAAGCGCCAGTTGAGTTCACAATACAACAGAAGAAACAACTTGTTGTCAAAGCCGCAGACTTCACTTTGATAGCAGGCCAGCTCTATAATTTGGGCCTTGATGAAGTCTTGCACAGATGCATTTTACCGCATGAGAAGAACTCCATAATTGCAGAAGCACACTCAGGAACCGCAGGAGGCCATTTCGCAAGAAAGCCGACTACGCAGAAGATCTTATCCGCAGGTCTTTGGTGGCCAACATTGCACAAGGATACTAAGGAATTCTGCAAGTGTTGCGATGTGTGCCAGCGAATAGGAAAACCTTCAAGAAGAGATGCAATGCCACTAAGACCCCAAACAACAGTGCGTGCTTTTGATAAGTGGGCCATTAATTTTGTGGGACCTATCAACCCACCAAGAAAGAGAACTGGCACAAGATACATCATAACAGCTACTGAATACCTCACCAGATGGGCTGAGGCAAAGCCAGTTAAGAATTGCGACGCTGTCACTGCCACGCAGTTCATTTTTGAGAATATTGTCACTAGATTTGGATGTCCACTGATTCTAATGAGTGATCAGGGCACACATTTCCTGAGTGAGACTATAGAGGCCCTTACTGAAGAATTCCACATTAGTCACCATAAGAGTACACCCTACCACCCTAAAGCTAATGGTACGGTGGAGGCATTCAATAAGATTCTGGAGAATGCCCTAACCAAGATCTGTAATCAACAAAGAGATGATTGGGACCTTAGAGTCACAGCTTTGTTATGGGATTACAGAACCACATGCAAGAAATTAACAGGTCACACACCTTTCAGTTTGGTGTATGGACAAGAAGCAGTCATGCCCATGGAATACATTGTTCCCAGTCTTAGAATTGCTCAAATTACAGAAATGGCAGATACTGATACTATGAGTGAAAGGTTGTCACAACTGGTTGCCTTAGAAGAAGACAGGCTTTTAGCTAGATTCCATCAACAAGTGCAGAAGGCGAGACAGAAGGCTGGGCATGACAAGCATATTAAGAATAAAGTCTTTCAGGAAGGAGACTTGGTACTCCTCTATGATAGTAAATTCATCAAGTTTCCAGGCAAGTTTTGTGTACATTGGTTAGGCCCTTTTCAAGTGATAAAGATAACAGAAGGTGGAGCAGTTCAACTTGCGAAGCTTAATGGAGAGTTGTTGCCCACAATGATCAACAGGAGTCGGCTCAAGCTTTATCGCAACGACCACTCCGCCCTGTCGACCTAATCAGTTGCTAAAGTCGTGTAGATGTCCAGTGTAGTTGAAAGAGGCATCACACTTATCACAGTCTACACGGAAGTCGCGAGACATTTCCAGTCTCTGGCTTCCCACGCAGTTCCTCGAAGCATCCGCACAGTCAATAAAGCCTGTTTTGAGCAAGCCTATTCTCGCTCTTGCGGAGTTCCCCGGGTTGTCGAACTTTTTCTCTCACGGAGTTCCATGTTGTCGATTTGTGGCTCTTGCGGAGTTCTCCTCGCCGTGGATCCCTCCATGTGCACAGTTACCCATGCTGAAGTTACCCACCGAAAATTTGAATTGCGGTAGTACCGTAGCCGCATCTGAGTCTTAATGAAGGATGAGACCACCAATTAATTGTATTTGCTCTGACAGATTCGGCTTGATTTCCCTAAGATTCACATTTAATTAAGGAGCCGAAGGCCTTAGCTCATCTCTTGAAGGTTTTCAGAACCCATCCCTCACATTTAATGCACCACAGAGGCACGGGGGGAGGGGGGTTGTCAACTCATCCGCATAGGTGCCAATGGTTATTAGTGCCACCTGTCCGCATCTGCTACCGCCCTCAGCTAGAAATACCCCTCATTTGTATATGCTTGGGTTACTTTTACTTGCTATTGAGTTGTATAGTTGTCCTGTTTGACAGTCTAAGTCATTGTTTTCAGAGCCGTGTCGTGCAGACTGCTTTCCTCTAATTTTGAGAGTTCGCATCCTACGCTGTTCCACCCTTTTCTTTTCAGTGTTTGTCATGTATGTAAGTTCATGATAGAGAAGCTGTCAACTGAAGAATTCATCCGTCACTTCAGACGCAAAGGGTTAGATTTCGGTATGGGTACCCCGATCAAGATTGTCGAGCTTCCTAGTTTCCCTGATCCCAAACAGTCCCCCGGCACAAGGGCGTCTCAGCAGCAGCAGCAGCAGTAGCCGGAGGAACCCGTTCCAGAGCCCTTGGCCACTCTGGTTAACTACATTCTTCCGCGCCCAGATGATGCACCCGAGGTGCGTATTCCCAAGAATGCCAAGTATTCGATTCCGCTGCCACCAATGGCGGAAATCGTGCAAGAAGAAGGATCCCTGCTTGGACATCTCCCACTAGTTAAGTTTTCTGACTTCAACTTGGGAGATTATAGAACGTATCCTCAGTTCGCACTAGATCACTATCTGACAGTGGTCCATAATCCTGTTAAGAATATTGACGAATTCGTCCCGTAGGAATTTGCAGTAAATCTAGAGAGGCCTAGACTGTTGAACCTGTTGAAGCTACCGCACTTCAAGTTAATGCGGTTGTCAAGCTAGGGTGTAGCAATGAAGTTAATGCGGTTGTCAAGGTCCTGTTATCTTGTGTTCACGGTGGTTATCTTTGGCTAGGGAGGCCAATTGATCTGAATGTGGACCTGATTCATCGAATTACCGGCCTATCTAAGGTTGGTAAGGACCCCAACATCCATTTTGTTGGTAAAGACAAGGACCGAAAGCTGGCTGCATAGGTGGTGCAGAAATACAAACTGTTGAGAGGAGGTCGGGCTTATGACGTCACTATAGTTGACGATGAAGCACTAAGATTCACAGGCAGTCTGCTCGTAGGTAGAGTTTTAACGAAGTGCTGACCTAAAGAAGTCCCTGGAGCTGTTGTAGAGCTCGCAGTTGCAGCTGTGGAGGGAGAGCAGTATAACTGGTGTCTCTTCCTCCTGAATACATTCTTGGAATACTACCACAATGTTCAGGACACCGCCAATCAGCTGTTCCATTTCTCTTGGCTCCTGATCTTATGTGCCTTTGTCGGGTGGAAGGAACCGCCCAACACTCAGTTTCTTCCACGCCGCTCAGGAGAGGTTACAGGGATGCGCTATGTCAACCTATGGGATTCTAATAATCTCGTGAAGCGCAAGATGAACCACGTCATGTTCTTCGAGTATTACCATATTCTCAGGGATACCATCCTGCAGATGCCGAGGCTTACTGAGGAGAAGGCAGAACTTTATGGAATGAAGTTGGTCTTTTCTGCCAACTTGCATGAAATCTATTTCCGCCCTCGTGGAATTCAGTCGAAAGAATGGGCTGTAGTGCTCTACCAAATGACTACCCAACATGTGGAGGACACTGTGAAGTCCTAGCCAGATGAATGGAAGAAGGCCGCTGAAGTCGCTGCCATGATGCCACCCCCTAAGGCGCCAGAGAAAGATAAGGGAAAGGAAAAGATCACGCAAAAGAATGATGAAGGTCCGTCAGGACTGGCTAGCAAGAAGCAGAAGTTGTCGCACCCCGCAGAAGTGATTGGAGATCCCTATGAGACCCTTGCCACGGGCTCAACCAGTACTTGAAGGAGCAATTTCATGAGCTACGTGCCTCTCAGGCAAATATCAGAAGTGCTCTGGACCTGCAACTCATGGAATTGAAAGGTCTCGTAGGACGAGTTGCGCAGACCCATGCGCCAGCATCCGGCTCGCAGGCGCCTCAAGCATCTACAAGCACCGAGCGGGTTGAAGTACCTACAGAGAGGCACACTGTTGTCCACATCCCGCCTGCAAGCATGACACTCCCGGATCCTTTGGCTGCACTGCAGGTAAGCGCGGTTGGCCCTGTTGAAATAAATTTGTCACTAATTCCGTTGGAAACTCTGTAGTTGGTTCAAGAGCAGGTCTCTACTGAGCTGAGAGCTATGGAGCTCTCCACATTCCACACCAATCAAAGACTGCAGACGTAGGAAGTAGAGCTAAGGGCAGGCTATAAGGATATCTCTGCGCAGCTTGAACTTCACAAAGCGCAAGACACTGGGCTAAGGAATGTCGTCGATGAAATCACCCAAGAGCTGCCAGCCTGCCAGATTCAACCAGACCTTCCTTTAGTTGAGAAAGTTCAACGCATTGGCAGAAGGGCGCAAGCCCTAGAACAGCAAGTAGTTGCTATGGCCAAGGACCATAGAAAGTAGCTCGCTGAGTTGGAAGCTCGTGTCGTAGTGCCTCCCGTAGATGAGACGCAAGAACGACTTGAAGCACTGTGCATAGCTTCTACCCAAATGAAGTGCAGAACAGATGAAGCCCAGCAGTTAATGACACAAGCTATGCAGGCTTGGGCTGAGCTCGAGAAGCTCCCCTCTAAAGTTGCCCTTTTGGAACAGGTGGAAGTAGCAGAACAGTCCCTAACTATTCTGAATGAAGAAGCTAAGCCCTTGGAAGGCTTATCCAAAATGAGAAAGATGAGCGAAGTCCGCAAAGTCCAGTAAGAACTGCACAGGCTCAGAAACAAAGATGCTACTCTCGCCAACATCATTCAGCCGTTTATGGATGAGTATGTTGAACTTGCTGCCCAAGCAGAGGCCAAGGTCAAAGCATTTGCTGAGTCTCAAGAGTTGGTCGATGGCGTAGAAGGAGAAGAAGATACTTCAGACCTGGTGCAGACAGCCGCGAAGTGCGTGCAAGACATGGACTCCGCTATTGCGCAGTGGAAGGAAGCCTTCGCTGCAACCCAAGCAAAGTCAGATGCACAACTAAAACGACCGCAAGCTAGTGCGAGTGGCTCGAGGACGAGCCACAAGTAAGTGTTAGGGGCCTGTTGGAGTATAGGCCGCAGCTATGGTAAAGCTGCCAAGTTTTGGGAAAAAGCACTAAGTTTTGAAGGAAAAGTGCTAATTTTGAGGAAAAGCACCTTTTTTGGGCAGAAATGAACAATGCGCGGTACGGCGCCAGATGGACGAGCTCACCGCAGATTGCGGGCCGGAAATCGCGGAGCTCGCGCGCACAAGTCAAAGTAGAGAGTAAATGTGGCCGAGTAGAAAGCTCAACCACCATAATAAATGAAGCAGCGGAATAGAGGGCTCAGCTACGCTCATTAAGGCAAAGTACAGGATTTATGGTTGCTCGGACCAAGGAAGAGCAACGGGCCGGAGCATTGAAGGCGAAGGACAAGGAGCAAAGAACGATGAAGCGACGCCCATACCCGCGATCTGCACCAGAAATCACAGAGTCTGCAGGAAGTTGCGATGTGACTGCAAGAGGTTCCTACAATACACCTAGCCGTGTCAGCGGTTAGGGTTTTTGGGGATCACTGTTGGGAAAGGCCCACAGTTTTGTAAAGGTGCGACCCTCAGGGCCACCTCTATATATGTATAATTGAAGAAGGGAAAAGGGTTGGATAGAGCTAGATAGTTAGATAGTCACGGAGTCACTTGTATAGCTGTTCCTTGTAAGCTGTTAATGATCATTTTGTGCATGTAAGAAGGCCGCGATCTCGCATGAGACCGCTTGGCGTAAAGGCCATTGTATGTATCGACCAGTCGCAAGAGGACTGAGAGGGGAATGTAATTGTATGTCTTTGTCATTGTAATATCTGTAGAAGAAGAGAATAGATCTAAGAGAAGGGCTCCCAGCTGTGTGCGTGGGATTTCCCAGAAATATCTAAGGCTGCAGCTATGTGCGCAGCGGAACTGTGTTATCACCATCTCAAGATAATATAAAACCAGCTCCCGTGGACGTGGCTTCCCTCCAGGAAGTGAACCACATAATTCTGGTTGTTGTGGTGATGCTTTATGTGATTGCATTTCTTTGCTTTACTGTCTATGTTTCCATGAATGTTTCGCTATCTTTATGAATGAGTATGTAAAGTAAACCCTTCAAGCCCCCTTAGAAGTGTACTTGTGCATTGTCGAAGGAGTCTGTAAGAACACTGTCGCCGCAGCGCTTAAGGAGTGTGTTACTGCGCTGTGGCACAAGGGCAGAGACGATACATAGCGTATCAGAGGTAGCGGGTAAAAGACTCGTGCGCAGGTGTGGGGCCACCGCGCAGCTCGACTGAGAAGAGTGAGTTCCAGCGCTGTAGCACTGTGAGACCTGTGAAAGAGTAAGATGCTCTGTTCCGAGGTTACCTCCAAGAAGGGAAGGGATAAGAATATAGACTCCACACCACCTAGGTTAAGGAAACCTGATTCCTTAGCCCCCCATAGCCACTTCGGGTGAGACATCGGGCTGCTGCGTAGCTCATCGCCGAACGGGCCAGTGCGCCAAAGGGGTGTTTGTTGCTGCGCATTCTGAAAACCTGGGTCTGTCCAAAAGCAGCCAACATGTCAAGATTGTAATTGCTTGCTGACCTTGATAGTTGTTTTCAGGTACTTTTCTGACTTGGTTCTATGGTTTCTTGCTCCTCCTCTAACTTGGAATTATAATGTATTTCGTCCATCGTTTCCCTCTGTCCTCATACATTAGGGGGCATCTGTTATAGGTCAAATCTGCACTTCTCCGTCCGTGATCACATTGCTTTGTTGATCACACAAAAGGATACTATGGATGGAAGAGCTAGGTTGACCCTAAATGAGTTATTGCTGACATTACACTCTTCAGCTGAAAATCTTATTTTTTCTACAGTTTTCATGATGTGTGCGCTACTATTGCTATGGTGATCCAACGTTCTGAACGCCGATCTTATTGAAGACAACCTGTGCTAATCCTCCAAAATGTTGTGAACATTGGTTGTTAAATTAAGATTACCAAAATGAAAAAATATATTAATATTACGAATTGGGATTAGTTGATGTTGGTTCTGCAACTTCCCCAACCTCCCAATTCAACCACCTCTCGAATTCAATTGCCTACCTTGTGCCATAAATACAAGGGGAAGCCATGAGAGAGGGGACTAGAATGAATGATAAGTTGCTGTTACGATGGAGGAATTCTTAAGTCATTGTGAGGAATAGGAGCCTAGGACTCGGTTGCAGAAGTGTCTGGATAGATCAGGTATATGTGTACTTATCTACATTTCTTTGACAATAAAAGGTGGAAATACCCTTCCCATCCCAATCGAATGTGTATTTGATTGAATATTTGATTGTAGTAGATGTTAAGTTGTTTCCAGTTTCATCATATTTATTACAGTCAAGATACACTGAGGAAGGTTAACTTTGTTTTGTAGGTTCATCACTGAGGAAGATTAGGCGAAAGCTAGGACCAACCATTGTTAAAAAGGTACAACATTTGGAACCCTAATCTTTTTCCATTTGTAGTAATTAATGCAAAACATGAATGTATTTACCTATCACCCCATGTAAGTTGGTAGTGTTGTCTCCCCCACTATAAGGTATTTTCCTGCACAACAAAACTAGAAGTTCAAAGACATATAATCATGATGCTATAATAAAGGGAAAGTAGAGATCAAGAGGGAGCACACTCCAGTAGTTCCTGTAAGGAAGCAAAGATTAAGAGGGAGTCCACCTAAAAACCAAACAAAGTTAAGTATTTGAATTGTCATTTCTTGTATATATGATTACTTAAATGATGTTGTTTATTCATGTACATACTTATGTTCCTAGATTTAGGATGTATATTATGCATGTTAGAAAAGTTGCAAGATACTACTAATATGCAAGTAATGGGTAAGTGGCCTATGGTACTGTACAAAATTCCATTTCTACTTATCTAGAATGAAACCTTTTTGTTGACATGTTGGGAGTAGTGCACACTCTTAACAATGTTCTGGTAGAAATGGAAGGCATCTAGAAGGTTACGGGATATGGATAAATGTTGTATTGAAGCATTGGCTAATATAATTGTATGATTGTATGACCTATGTCTTTATGTGTAAGAATTTGTTCTAAAAACTATGATATGTTTCTAATCATGCAATTGAACTTGTCTTGTAGAAAATATTGTATACCATCACCTACAAGAGAGACTTGTTTCAAAGAACAATTGACGAAGAATCAACATACATAAGGAAACTACCTATTGAAGATAATGAAGAACCTAAAGTTCTGAGGATCAGAAATACAGTAATGGAAGAAGCGATTCCAGAAGAATATGAAGAATGCGAGATGGAAGACCCACAAGAACCTGTAGATCCACCACGTGAGAAGAATTCTTACAATAGAAAACCAGCATGGTTACGAGAAGCAATTCAAGATGCAGAGAGATATGGTGCTACCAAAGGAATGCATAGAGAAATCAAGAGACCGAGACCATTCTCCAGTTATGCATCCCTGTTGTGTGACATCATTGACAAAGAACCTTCCAACTATGAGAAAGCAACTGAGAAGAAATAATGGAAGGATTCCGTGATCGAGGAGTACCAGTTGATCATGGAGAATGATGTCTGGGATGTGTTCCCAAGACTAGTAGGGAAGTCTGTGGTGACTTCTAAGTGGATCTACAAGATCAAGCATGTTGTAGATGGAAGCATAGAGAAATACAAGGCAAGACTTGTGGCATGTGGCTTCTCCCAGAAATAAAGGATAGACTATGAGGAGACATTTGCACCTATAGCCAGATACACTTCCATTAACAGTACTTGCTCTAGCTGCAGTAATGAAATGGAAGATACACCAGATGGATGTCAAGACAACGTTCTTGAATGGTGTAGTGGAAGAGGAAGTGTATGTGGAGCAGCCACTCAAGTTTGAGACACATGACAGGGAGACTCATGTGTGCAAATTGAAGAAAGCCTTGTACAATTTGAAACAGGCACCCAGGACATGGTACGACAGGATAGACAGCTTCCTGACTAGTTTGGGATTTACCAGGAGTAAATCAGATTCCAACCTTTACTAAAAGGTTGAGGAAGGGAACCTCGTGATACTCCTACTGTATGTAGATGACATGTTTGTGACAGGTGAGGATGGGTTGATTGTTGACATGGAGAGGAAGCTTGCTGCCGAGTTTGAGATGAAGGACTTGGGTATGATGCACTATTTTCTAGGCATGGAGCTATGGCAAAGTGCAGAATGCAAGTCCGTGGCCACACCTATGGTATCGAACTTGTAGCTATTGAGTGATGCTTCATCAGAGTCGGTTGATTGCACGATGTATCGTCAGATGATTGGGTCCTTGATGTACCTAACGAATATGAGACCAAATATTTGCTTTGCTGTGAACACATTGAGCCAGTTCCTAACGGATCCAAGACATGTTCACCTGATTGCTGCAAAGCATATTATGAGGTACTTGAAGGGTACGGTTGACTATGGGCTCAAGTATGATGTGAATCAGAAGATTAACCTGGAGGGTTATGTTGATTCGGATTGGGCAGGTAGTGCAATTGATAGGAAGAGCACTTCGAGGTGCTTCTTTAGTTTGGGATCATGTGTGATCTCTTGGTTTAGAAGGAAGCAGTCCTGCGTGGCACTGAGTACAACCGAAGCAGAGTATGTCGCATCTTGTTCGGCTAGTTGTGAGGCAGTATGGCTAAGGAAGCTATTGTCTGATTTGTTTGATCTCTGGTTGGACTCGAATTGTATATATTGTGACAACCAGAGTTGTGTGACGTTCTCTGAGAACCCAGTGTTCCATGAAAAGTTGAAGAACATTGAGATCAAGTATCACTATATCAGGGATATGGTGTAGAGAGGAGCATTGAAGCTCCAGTATGCTGAAATGAATGAGCATACAACTGATGTATTGACCAAACCACTGGCCAATGTGACGTTTGTGTACTTCAGATCGAGGTTCCTTCCAAGGATAAGTGATGATTTTGGAAGATGCAGATGCACATGAGTCATTCTCACATGGTGGTATTTGTGTCCTCCCATGGTGCAGATGTAAGGGCTGGGGCCATTTTGACATGGTTGAGGTGTGTCTTCCCATGGTCATTGATATAAGTGTTGGGCCATTCCGACATGGTTGAGGTGTGTCTTCCCATGGTCATTGATATAAGTGTCGATCCATTCTAGCATGGTTGAGGTGTGTCTTCCCATGGTTATTGATGTAAGTGCTGAGCAATTCCAGCATGGTTGAGGTGTGTCTTCCCATGGTTGTTGATGTAAGTGTTGTTCCATTCTCGCATGGTTGAGGTGTGTCTTCCCATGGAATAGATTTAAGTGTTGATCCTTTCACGAATAATGGTAGGTTAGTCCTCCCCATGTCGGTGAGTGTAAGTGTTGTGTTATGTGTTAAGATATTCCTATACTCCATCCTAGTCCCACCAGTATTTTGATCATTTACATTTTCAGTCATGCATGCACTTTTAGGGTTTGCATGCATCCCAGTCATCAGTCTAGCACCTAGCCCTCAGTTAGCCAGCCCCCAGGAGCTTCACAATATTTAGTTTTAGCCCTCCCATTGCTTAATGTGCCCTTCTTGCTTGATTTTAGGAAGCAACTCACCCTTCTTCACCTACCAGTCCAGTTGTCTTCAGTTTATACTCAGTTACACTCAGTTACACTTAGTTACACTCAGTTACACTCAGTTACACCTACCAGACTCAGTTTGACTGATGGTTGACAGTTACTTGAGCATTGATGACTCCACTGATGATGATGAAGACTTCCAGTTGTGCTCCGATGACACTCCAATGATCTTTTGATCACTCCATGAAGGCTAATTCGAATTGCCACCTTAGGCATTCGAATTCCTCATGCATTGTACTATTTATTTGTCCATATTGTGATTAATTAACTAGTGTGTGTGAAGTATTTTTGCTTCTATCCGAGTTCTACTGTATTATTATTCTGTTGCTCATTATACTGCTTTGACCACTCTTCTTCTATTTTCCTTCTTAATAAATTACTTTCTTGTGAGGTATACATCATCTCTTAGATCTGCTGTGAGGATTTTCACATGGTATCAGAGCATGTTGAAAGTATTGTTTATCTCCATTCTTGAGAGTTTTTTGCAGATTATTACCAAGATTTCGAGTGCAGCAGTTGCAACAGTTTCTGCATCTTGCAGCAGTAGTAGTTGCAGATATTCTCTATTGTTTTTGCAGGTCTTCTATAGCTTCTATGTATGCATCAGGAATTACTCCTCTTTCTCCATTCAACTATGATGAATGGAAACCAAGAATGATAGCATACTTGAAGATCCATGATCTTTTTTATTGTCATTTGAAAAGAGAGTTCGAATCCCCTGAAGAGAAGATTGATTGGTTAAATAAAGGTGATGGAGCCTTTGGAGTAATGATGCTTTCTTTGCCTAAATACCTGAGATTTCATTTCCAATACCGTGATGGTGTTGAAACTCCAATAGAGTTATGGACTCCAAAGGAGTTATGGGCTCACCTGGATGAAAATTTTGGCAGAAAGAATGAAGGGATTGGTCCAAACCCATTCAAAATCAAGCAAAGTGATGCATTCGCTCCCCTTGATGGTCTCTCAGATCATGCACCAGTATCATCTCATATTGAAGTTGTTCACAAAGAACTTGCAGATTCTACACTCATCCTCAAACTTTCTTCTCTTTCTGTGCCAGCTCACACTCTAGATATTGCAGAAGGTCCTAAATCCTCTTTTGCACCAGAGTTTGTTGGTTTGCATCATGATCTTATAAATGTTTCGGAGGTAAATTTAGCCATTGCGGGTAATGCATTCGCTCTCCCTGATAACTCACCTCTTACTTACTACTATATGATCATTAATTCATGCTTTCAGAAGGTTATTGAAGATTATGTCCATTGCCATTCGCTTGGGATAATTTCTCATGCAATTACTGGTTTTGATCTCACCTCTTATGGTTCAAAGGAGATATCAAGAAACCATGATTCAAGTCTTGGATCTAATTTGGATTCTAAGCAATTACAACTTGGGATAATTTCTCATGCATATGATAGTTTTGATCTCACCCCTGCTGGTTCAAAGGAGATCTCAAGAAACTATTCTTCAAGCCTTAAATCTGATTTGGAGTTCAAGCAAACATTATTATTTGATAGTTCTTTTTGGCATGATCTCACCCCTGATGGTTTGAAGGAGAAGGAAAAAGACTATATGCATATTCATGTTTTTGATCCTACCTCAGCTGATTCGAATCACAGGTTCAAGGATCATTCTCATACTTTTGGATTTGTTCTCATCACATTCGATCTGAAGAGCAAGTACAAGCACATGCTTTTTGAGCATGATCCACTTCTTCCCAAGAAGAAGATACCTCCAGACATATGACCAAGAATCACACCTCTTTGAGTTTGGAGCATTTAATTTTTATGTGTGTCGTACAGTCTGTTTTGAGGGGGGGGTATTTTTCCCATGAAATTTTCCCCACTTCCTTGGATTATTGACTGTTATTATTCATTGTATTGGGTGACCTTTGGTCTTAGTTACCAGGTGCCAGGATGGATTAAGGGGGGCTGTTAGGATATTCCTATACTCCATCCTAGTCCCACCAGTATTTTGATCATTTACATTTTCAGTCATGCATGCACTTTTAGGGTTTGCATGCATTCCAGTCATCAGTCCAACACCTAGCCCTCAGTTAGCCAGCCCCCGGGAGCTTCTCACTATTCATTTTTAGCCCTCCAGTTGCTTAATGCACCCTTCTTCCTTGATTTTAGGAAGCAACTCGCCCTTCTTCACCTATCAGTCCAGTTGTCTTCAGTTTATACTCAGTTACACTCAGTTACACTTAGTTACACTCAATTACACTCAGTTACACTTAGTTACAGTCAGTTACACTCAATTACACCTACCAGACTCAGTTTGACTGATGGTTGACAGTTACTTGAGCATTGATGACTCCACTGATGATGATGAAGACTTCCAGTTGTGCTCTGATGACACCAGTTGTTCTTCGATGACACTCCAGTGATCTTTTGATCACTCCATGAAGGCTAATTCGAATTGCCACCTTAGGCATTTGAATTCCTCATGCATTGTACTATTTATTTGTCCATATTGTGATTAATTAACTAGTGTGTATGAAGTATTTTTGCTTCTATCCAAGTTCTACTGTATTATTATTCTGTTGCTCATTATACTACATTGACCACTCTTCTTCTATTTTCCTGCTTAATCAATTACTTTCTTGTGAGGTATACATCATCTCTTAGATCTGCTATGAGGATTTTCACATTATGTGCATCTGCGCTGTGCTTTGTTGATGATGAGATGATCTAAAGATGATGAGGTAAAAGTAGGGTACACAGGTTTTGCAGAGGCATATAATCAGTCCTAAGATGCTCCTTCAGGTTTTGTAGTGGCATATAATAAGTCCTGGGAGTTCTTGCAGGTTTTGCAGAGGCATATAATAAGTCTTGAGATGTACCTACTTGATGGCTTGCTCACAGAGATGATGAATACCTACATGGAGCCTAGGCCTATATCCAACATGAAAAATGGTTGGCTCTGTAGAACTTCCTATGACGAGTAGATTGGAGATTGATGGTCGAGATAGCAACAGTAGTGACAATGATGATCCAGCATTGATGATGATCCGGTGTCGAAGACTTGTGCCAATGAACTATGCCAAGAGAATACCTTCCTAGTTAAGAGGGAGTGTTGATGTATTTGTAACCTCAAAATGTATTTCACTTGTATATTTTATATTGTATTTTTGTTTTATTATTGTACCTCCGATGAAGATGTTTATTCCTCCGGTCGGAGAAGTCATTATTGTATTTGGGTCATGTAAAGTGAGTGAGGTTAACCCTCCATTGTATGATGGGGCATTGACCCCGGAGTTGAGTCTTTCATGGGTTATCAGACTCTCCTAGAGAAGTCAGTCGAGTCCGTTACACTTAGGGGCCGACCTGTTTGGGTTGAAGGCTAAGTGGGAGGTAAAGTATAAATAGAGAGGGTGCTCCTCTCTACTTGATCATTCACACACTCACTCACTTCACATTAGTGAGAGAGATGAGGAGTTCACAAAAGTGAAGAAGAGGAAGTTGTTGGAGACCATATATTTGTTTTGGGGTTTTGTACTATTGCTCATTCTATCTATGAGGAAGTTGCGGGGTTTTCTCCTTTATGGTTTCCCCAGTGAAATGCTTTGTGCCTCTTGTCTCTTGTGTTTGATTTGTTGTGCATGTTATTCTCTCAGATAAGATCCTATATCATATTGAATTTAAATGTGAAAAGCTAACAAACTGTGCCTATTCTATTTTTTCCAGACTAGAGTAAGCCATTCCATGTACATGTAGATGCTTCATCCATTGCACTTGGAATTGTGCTAGCTCAACCAGGTGAGGGAGGCATTGACCATCCTATTGCATTCTCAAGCAGAAAATAATAAGACAAGAATAGAGAGAGAAGGCTTAGCCATGGTATACGCACTGCAGAAGTTCAGGCACTATCTGTTAGGTGCACACTTTTGTATGTTTACCGACCAGTCAGCTTTGGAATACTTGGTCAATAAACCAGCGTTAGGGGGGAGAATCTGTAGATGGTTGTTACTCTTTTAGGAGTATGATTTTGAAATCATTGTTAAGCGAGGAAGGTTGAATTCAGGGTCCGACCATCTGTCCAGATTGAGTTAGGCGAAGAACCTACCAACCTGGAGGATAGTCTACCAGATGCGTAGTTGTTTTCTATTCAGATAGCAGATGACTACTATAAGGACATTATAGAATTTTTTACCACAGGATTGGTGCCTGTAGAGTTTAATACGTAGTAGAAGAAGCAATTAGTGGTAAGAGCTGCTAACTTTACCATAATTGTAGGGAAATTATACAAGCTAGGACCAGATGAAGTACTGTGCAGATGTGTACTAGAACATGAGAAACCATTAATACTTGCTGAAGCACACTCAGGGGTGTCTGGAGGCCACTATGCAGGAAGAGCTACTGTGCAGAAAATTTTAAGAGCAGTACTATGGTGGCCTACACTCCACAAGGGTTCAAAGGAGCATTGTCGAAGTTGCGATGTTTGCAAAATAACAGGGAACCCATCCCGAAGAGATGAAATGCCACTGATGCCACAATTAACTTTGCAAGCCTTTGATAAGTGGGATATTGATTTTGTGGGACCTATTAACCCATCAGGAAAGCGAACCGGTTCAAGATACATCATTACCGTTATAGTCTATCTAACCAGATGGGCATAGGCAAAACCAGTAAAGGATTGTAGCACGGTTACTGCTGCACAGTTCATTTTTGAAAACATCCTAACAAGGTATGGATGTCCGAAGATCCTAATGAGTGATCAAGGAATGCATTTCTTGAATAGAACTATTGAAGCCTTGACTGAAGAATTTCAGATTTACAATCAGAAGAGCACACCATATCATCCACAAGCTAATGGCACCGTTGAAGCTTTTAACAAAGTGTTGGAAAATGCGTTGAACAAGGTAGGTAATACAAATAGGGATGATTGGGATCTGTGAATACTTGCTTTGTTATGGGCATACAGGACAACTTGCAAGAAGTTGATAGGCCATACACCTTTCAGATTAGCATATGGATAGGAAGTTGTGATGCCAATGGAATACATAGTACCAAGTTTGAGAATTGCAGCATTCAAAAGCGTGGAAAATGATGAGACAATGGAAGAAAGGCTACTACACTTGGTTGGGTTGGAAGAAGATTGCTTCATTGCAGGCTTTCACCAACCAGTGCAGAAAAAAAGGGAAAAAGCATGGCATGATTGCCACATCAAGTACAAATTCCTTTAGGTAGGAGACCTTGTCCTCCTCTATGACAACAAATTCATGAAGTTTCCTGGAAAATTTAAAATGCATTGGCTAGGGCCATATATTGTTAAGAATGTTACTAATAGTGGTGCAGTTCAACTAGCCACATTAGCAGGAGAAAACTTACCAGGTCTTATTAATGGTAGTAGGCTAAAACCCTAAAGGGATAGTCCTACTTCGCAAGACCTCAATTGATCAGAAGCGAAGAACATTCTAAGTGTCAAGTGTAGTTGAAATTGGACACTAAGAATGCAAGAATAAGAGTCTGCACACAATTTTGATAAAATGCAAAGTGTTTACAGAAAGGAAAGCTATGCTGCGAAGCACGCAAAGGAAGCTGAAATACGAAGTATTAGAGCACTTGCACTGCGAAGTTAAGAACAATAAAAGGAAATGCGCAATGAACCTTGTAGTTCACAAACGTCAACCACCAGAAAGGGTTTGCACTACAAATTCAAATGTACGAAAAAAGGACAATGCACAGTGAACTACGCATACCACATAATCGATAGCGCAGTTTGAAAGAAAAGATAACCATTACAATTTTCAGTCGATAAATTAGCCGTTACCCAGTCTGTTGGTCAATGATATAGCTGTCATCCAGTACGTTGGCACCAAAAAATCCCCACACTTAAAGACAATCTTGTTCATTCGAGCATAATCAATGATGGAAAGGACCGAGTTGTCAACAAGATCTGGGCCAATGGACACGGCATTTAATGCCTAACTTAGCCGTTAATGGGAGAATTTTAGGGTAAGTGGTGCATATAAATCAAATCAACCAAGAAGTTACAGGATTTTACCATGATTTTAGAATTTTACTGTGTGTAAATTCCAAGTTTTACCAGTAGGGATACGCCGAGGGTTTTTGCATGTGAATGTCTGAGCGATTCACGCTTGAATAGATTGTGAGAGATTTCAAATGGTCTGGTTTGGAGGGATTGATGAAAACAACTAGAAAAAATTATTCCCCAGAAAAAGGTGCACCATCCCAAAGCTCTCCAAGACACACAACCATGATGAAGAAGAAAGATAAGCAGCGGGCCCAAGAACTAGAGAAGCAGAAGACAATGAATGTGCCGAATCAACCACCACTAGAGCTACCCCATGACCAACCCATTTATCTCACGCATGAATACATTCCACCAAGAAGAGCTGATGCACCAGCCCTTCAGCTTATAAAGAATGCACACTATACAATCCCATTTCTGCTGATTTCCACGCATGTGCACACCAGAGGGAATCTATTGGGAAGGATTCAAGAATGCAAGTTTGAGGACTATGATTTGTTAGAAGGGAAGTAGCCCAAGGAAACAAAGTACCCAAAGTTTCATCCTGACCAGTACATGTGTGTCCGGCTTAACGAGAAGACGAGCAGCAAAGAGTTGCATGTGCAGGATTGGCTCAAGCCAATAGTGCCATCTGTGTTGCTAAACCTTCTGTGCATCCCGCACTTCGATAGAAGCCTTGAGTTTAGAGCACTAGTGCAAACTTTGTTATCATGTACGCATTCGGGTTACTTATGGTTGGATCACAAGATCGACCTAAACATTGACCTCATATACAGGATAACACTAATCAGCAAGTGAGGCGATGATCCTACATTACAGTTCATGGGGAAGTACCAACATAAAGAGCTTGCGACCAAGATGAAGGAGGAATTCGGCTTACAGAAAGGAAACCGGGGATACATTATAGCTGAGATCCCGGATGATGCCACACTCCTCACTATTTAGCTACTTGCAGGTAAAATGTTCAGAAAATCCAGACCGACAGAGGTGACGGCCGTAGCAGTTCTTCTCACATCAAAAGTTAAGGATGGAACCCCATATAACTCGGCAGGATAATTTCTGAATGGGTTCTTGGATGATGTCCGAGAGGCTCAAGAAACTGGGTCTCCATTCCACTATAGCTGGTTGTTGATACTAATTGCATTTGTGGGATGGAAAGAACCACTTTACCATTAGGGCCTTCCAGTCTTCCCTGGAGAATGCAAAGGAATGCGGTTTGCCAACATGTGGGAAAATGTGAAGCCCAACAGACAGTGGGTAAATAACAAGCAATTATACACATATAATGAGCAGTTTTGCAATGTCATTCAGCGCACTCCACACATCTCCAAGCCAGTGACAACCGCATATATTCATAAGCTCAAATTTACAGCTGACTTACATTGTATATACATTCAACCAAGTGCTGAAAAGAAGCAAACACTGTGGTATCCAGGGTTCTATCAGCTGGATGCTACGTAGATAGATACAATGATGGAAGAATGGTCGCCATAATGGAAGGTCGACACAGCAGAGGAAATAAACACCACATCCAAGGAAAGCAGAGGTGAGATTCAAAAGAATGGAGAAGGCACATTAGGTGCGAAGGAAAAATAAATACCAGGGGAGAAAAGAAAAGTGTCGGGAAGTACATCACCAGTGAAGGCACACAGAAAGAAGCATAAAGCCACCAAGCCGCCACTTGAGGCACAGTTACATGATGAAAAATACGAGCTCATCGCAAGGAAATTGAGTGAGCAATTCGTCACTTGGACGAAGTGCTCGCTGTGAAGGAAACAAAAAGTGAGGAGGTACAAGAAAGCCTCATTCTGAACCTCACAGAAATAAAAACTATGGTTGCAAAGATTGACCAAGTCCAGTAGGACTTCGTGTGAGAATCAGATTCTGAAGGAAGGTCAGGAGAATCTAGTAAAAAGAAGAGATAATCACCTTCCTTGAACTTGCATCCTTGTTTGGTAAAGATTGAACTAGAAAATATCATCTTTCCAAACAATGGAGTAGCAGATAGAAGCGAAGAAGCTGGAACACCTTGCCCTTAATGTCAGGATGTTTCCCATTGAATAATTACATAATATGCACCTGCAGATTGTGGAGGAGATCCGAAAAAGGGATATCATTTCTTACAACAAGAACATACAGCTAGAAAAGAGCTATGAGGAGCTGAAGCAGCAATTTGCGCGAAGCAGAAGAGAATTGTTGAATGCCTGGGAAAGGAACCACAGACTTAAAGAGACAGTATCAGAAGTCTGCACCAAAATACCCGATTGCGAGGAGGAACCTAAGGTCGAGGCCACTATAATTAAGATGGGGGCCACAGTGGAACATCTTAAGGATGAGATGATGGATATGGAAATTACATACAAAGAATAGATTTCCAAGTTGCAATCTCAATAGCCTACTACTCCTCAGGACGATAGCGCAGCTCAGGGGGAAGAAGTAAAGGTTACTAGCACCTGGAGTGCTAGTAACCTTTACTTCTTGAGAAAGCCACTGGAGTGCTAGCTACGCTGTAAGAAGATCCAGACCTGTAGAAAATACAAGAGGACTTGCAGCATAGACAGCAAGAGCTAGACACCATGAATGCAACAATGAATAATTTTCCATCAAGGAAAAAGATACATAAGTTTGTGGAGATGAAGGAGCTGCAGAAGGAACTAAAAGAATTAAGGGAGAAAGAGGTTGTCACTTCATCAAAGTTGCATCCTATGCAGGATGAAGCGCTCACGTCGTTCGCGCACATAGATGAGAAGTTCCTATAAATTCAAGCAATAGAAGGCACACTCAAAGAACAAGTTTAGGAACAAGTCTCGTAGGAAATGCTGGAGACTATCAAAGTGCTTGAGAATGAGGCTAAGGGCAGGATTGCGAAGCTCAGCACAACTCTGTAGAAATTCACTATGAAGTTGAGTGCCTCTGAAGGTGCACAGTCGAAGTCAGCCATCAAAATTTGATCAGGGACGATACACAAGAAAGTGTTAGGGGCTTGTTGGGCGAGGCCCAAGGCATGCGCATTTTTTCCATGAATCACGTAGTTGTACTAAAGAAACTCAAGAGAAGCACAGTTTTGATGAAGTGTAGCTTGAGTTCAAGTTAGCACAATTTTTGGGATTAGCGAAGCTATAATGAAGTGAAGTAAAATTACAATGACTTCAAGGCAGTATGGATTCAACGAAGGCTGGTAATGACCTAATTTTGGGAAATCGTTTCCATAATTCCCAGGAAAAGGGTATGGAACGATGTGCTATCAGAGGAAAATGGACCTGTCGCTTTAGTTAAACATAGTACTAAGGGTGACCAGGACGACTGAGATAGCCAGGGCAGTAGAAACCATTAGAGGTAGAACCATGATGTTTCTTCAGTTTCAAGAACAACGCAACTCCAGACTGCGCTTCCAAAAATTGCAAACTTACATATTTCGCTGACTTGGTGTGACTTGTGTAATTATGCATTCAACATACTCAAAATTACTCAATCATTCAAGCATATGTGTTCGACACTTAACATATTATTCTCATCACTAATTCATGTGTAAAATACATATAAAGGCGAAGATACATATAGCTATAACATGAACTTAACCATAAACATAAGCAATCACATAGATTCAATCACACAACATGGTATTTACGTGGTTCACCCCTCGGATGGGAGCTTTTCCCACAGGAAATGTTGTTTATATTAATAGGAAGGGTTCAATAGTTCCAATTTGTGCACTCAGCTGTAGAATCTTCTCTCTACAATAGGTCTCTGCGCACATAGTTGCAGAGCCTTTTCCTCTCTTCTTGATCTCTTTACAATGCTTAGTATTCTCTGAAAGACTTAAGAATGAAAATATTACGACTATGAGAGGCCAGAAATAAGACCAATGAAGACCCAAGAATACCAACAAAGATCAACCCTTCCCTTACAAAATTTCCCCTTTTATAGATCGTTCCTGCAGGTCACGTCTTTACAATGATTGTGGGACAAAAACCCTATAGTACCAAAAATCCCCCAAAACAGGCGTGGTTAACCCACTAACCTAGCCTGTCGTAGTCGACAGTTGCTTCACTTGCCTTTGGTCTCCTTTCTGTGCCTCTATTGGGTCTAACACCCTTCTAACAGCCGTAGTTTTGATGGAACAACTCTAACTACATAGTGGCATGTCCCTTTCCGTTGTTCTTTCTCTCCTGCCGCTGTTGAACCATCGTTCTGCCTTTAACAGTTTCCACCGCCTTGGCTGTCTTAGTCTTCCTGGTCACCCTTAGTACTCTGTTTAACTAAGGAAACAGGTCCCCTTTCCTCTGACAACACGTCATGTCATACCCTTCTCCCGGGAATTATGGAGACACTTTCCCAAAATTAGGTCATTACCAGCCTTCGTTGAATCCGTACTGCCTTGAATCCATTGTACTTTTACTTCGCTTCATCGTAGCTTCGCTAATCCCAAAAACTACGCTAACTTGACCTCAAGCTACGCTTCATCAAAACTGTGCTTCTCTTGAGTTTCTTTAGTACAACTGCACGATTCATGGAAAAACTATGCATACCTTGGGCCTCGCCCAATAGTGCCAAAGAAAGATTGATAGGTATTGTAGGTGTTGGATCCAATATGGGAGAAGCATCGAAGAATGCTCAGCTCAAAGAGCTTGAAGAAATCAACCAAACCTTTCAAGCAGAGAATGTTGTGTTGAGAAGATTGTTGCAAGATGTGGAAGATGAGAAGCAAGAGCTGCAATACATTCTTAAGAAGCTGGAAGAGAAGGTTGCAGTCATGCAATTGGAATTGAAAGAGAAATACCGTAGGTTCTCCAAGTTAGAAAGTAGTAGTAAAGTGGAGAAGAAGGACACAAAGGCATCCACCACTGAAGCAAAATATTTCGATGAGGTAAACCATGATGCTGCTTCAGTTTTAAGTTCTGCACATTTTAATGTTGATGATCTGGGTGTTGTTGAGAGACATACCAATGGTATTGACATGAAAATCCTTACCTGGATGGGTTATAAAGGAGGAGGATTGGTATTAATCGCCAAGGAATCATTGATTCACCTGAGCTACCAAGAAACCTCAGTTTGTAGGTTGGGGTATGGAGAAAAGAAGGATGATGAAGCAAGAAAAGTTCATTCTACCACGAAGGAGACTAGATACCATGCTTCAAATATGGACAGTGATGAAGACATGTGATCCATGAACTTTTCCACTCTTTGCAATCTAAGTCAGCACTGGATCAAAAAGTGTTGGAAGCTTCATCCAGATCTTGCACCCAAGAAGGACAAGCAAGGCATGCAGACTGAGAATAGATCCTTTGATCATGGTTCCGATTCATATCCAAGAATAGGTGTTCTTTTCAAAGGATAATCCAAATCAAGCTCTCCTCACCACTCATGCAGCAAAGAAATCCATGAAATGTATAAGAAGTCTTGTT
Source organism: Larix kaempferi (assembly GCA_027924585.1). Lineage (NCBI taxonomy): Eukaryota > Viridiplantae > Streptophyta > Pinopsida > Pinales > Pinaceae > Larix > Larix kaempferi. Next base: position 3,484,115 of record BSBM01000512.1, on the reverse strand, counting down.
TCTCAAGTGCTCATTTTCATTATGATGGCAAGGTTAAGTGCAGATTGGGGAATAATCCATGTTCATTTTGTGTAAATACTAACCATGTTGTTTCCAAGTTTTGTGTAATGTCCCTTCTAAAGAAATTTCCCAAACTGCTCAAATTCAACAAATTTCAACTCTAGGTATATGGTTTACAGCTGATTCCAAACACCTCCAATTGCTTTGGAATTTTCTAAGGAAGGTCATGAGGGGTTATAGGACACATGAACACATATATAAAACATATAAGCAACTGATATTCCGATCCATTATCTGAAATTTGCAAGGGAAGAACTCTCGGGACAAGACTAGTCAATTTGGGAAGTGGAAATCCCTCCTAGGTCTTGTAACAAAATCTCTTCCAAACACTGTACGAACTTCAAAAATTATTGGTCTAAGACTTGGATCTATTAGATTAAATTAAGGAGATTCTTTGTGCATAATTATATGTGGTTTTCAGTTCGAATATGTATCTAGGAAAAATTGAGGAATTTACTAGTTCGGCCCTTAACTAGTATTGGTTTCTTGATCTCCAAATGGATCCAAATGCTCCCAACTTGTCACAAAAGGTATATTTATGGTATTAGTACATGATTATGAGGTTCCTGGATGTTTTAGAGTCTTAAAAAGGCTTATGAAACTCTCCTTTGAATTTTTTCCAAGGAAGGGGATTTGACTAGGAATTAGGTGTTCAATTACCTCCCGGGTAGGTGTTGGAGATGGCTCTCCAAATGCTATTGGACCCTCTAGAATTTCATAATATAAGAAGGGGATATATAGGGGACATAAATATGGTCTCATATGAATCACCATTCATTTTATTGGGTGTGCTACAATCCTCTCAAATCATATATAAAAAGACTAGTTTCGACCTTGGGGGAAATCATTGGCAATCTTCTCCAAATGCTATGAAATTGAACAATATGACTCCAAAATCTTATGCAATGAACATTAAAATTGTATAAAACATTATGAACAGTCCATACATAGTTAAATCATTAGTGTTCTACCTTCTGTGGAGAGGTTTTTCTTCCATACTTGAGAGAGTTTTCTTTTGTCATGTCATGTGCTTTGAAGCACCACTATCAATGGGTCATGTATCTTCTCCAGGTGTTACAGACCCAGAGAGTGCAGAGAATAGAACATACAGTTCTGTATATTCTTCTACTAATTTATCTCTCTTCCTTTTAGGCCTTTCCTCTTCTTCTTCTTCACTATCATCTTCTGCAAGATGTGCATGATGTCTTTTGTGAAGATTCTTCTTCTTCCTTGAGGGAAAATTTCTAGAAAAGTGTCCTGGTTTGTGACAGCTGTAACACTTAACTGAGGAGAGATCTCTTTCTAATCTTACTCCTTCTTTCTTTTGAAATCTATGTGGAGGATGAGATTTCTTATGGCCATTCTTCATGGAGTTGAAATGACTCCTTTTTCTTCTGGTGTGAGTGTCCAAGGCTTGGTCATCTTCTTTGAGCAAGGATTCTCTATTGGCTACCCTAGCCTCTTCTTGAATGCAATACTCCCATACCACATCAAACTTCATACTCTCTTTTCTTGCACACATAGTTTGGATGAATGACTCCCAAGGTCTACTGAGACCATTGAGTGCAGTCATGACTAGTTCATCTTCATCAAGGGTGTCTCCAATGGCTTCTAGTTGTTCCTTGAACTGGGAAACACTTGTGAAATAATCTTGAATAGATTCTCCTTTATTCATTTTGGTGTTCTTCAATTGAGTTCTCAAATTCATCTTTCTGTTGATGTTCCTTTATTCATACATTCTGCCTAGGGCATCATACATTTCCTTTGGGATCTTCTTGGATGCCACTTGGGGAATCAAGTGGTCCTTGATAGAATCAACAATGATTCTCTTTTCCCTAATCAAGTCCTTCTTATACTTCTCTTTGGATTCATCTTCCTCAGGTTCTGCAACCTCATCTTTGATATATTGGACAAGATCATTCTCTTCAAGAATGAGACAAATACTATATTTCCATGCCCGGAAATTCTCTATACCCTCTAAAATGTCTTCAAGCTTAGTGCTTGGAGCCATCTTAACCATGAGGTCACAGAAATTGAAGTTTCTCAAAATATAGAGTAACACTTACCAAGAGATGTGCTTGATTGAATTGAGATAACTGGTTAACTCTTCTTCTGGAAACTTCAACTTTTCACCCTTCAGATCTGATCAGCAACTTTTGGATCTGCAACAGAATTTCTAGTTTTTTGGTTCACACCTTTTCTGGTTTACTAGTGCACAGGTGCACACTTTTTTTGGTTTACTGGTTTTCTGGTCCAGAAGTCAAACTAGGGTTTGACAAAGCCCGGGATTCCACCCACTCAAAAAATTCGATATAGGGCTCAAAAATTTGATTTTGAGGAGGGCTATCTAGCCATGCAATCAGATTCCAAAAATTCCAACTTGTGCAAAAACCCTAATTTTCACCGGAGGAGGAGAGAGAGGTATTTTCACCTTGTCAAAGATGTCCTATTCAGGCTAGCTCTGATACCATGTTAATGTTAGTTTTTCAGAATTTACTTCAATCTGATCTAGGATCTTAACTGAGAGAATAACATGCACAACATATTAATCATGGACACAATAATGAAAACACACAAGAGACACATAGTTTACTTGGGGAAAACCATAAAGGTGAAAAACCCCAATAACTTCCTTAGAGATAGATATAACAATGATACAACCCAAGCATAAGAGATAGACATCTCCTAGCAGCAATTTCTCCTCCTCCACAAGTATGCCACTCTCCAAAGAGTGTGTGAGAGAATAGAATGATGAAATAGAGTGCCTCCCGCACTCTATTTATACTTGACTTGACTTGCCTAATAACCTTTACTAGGTCGGCCTCAACTTAACCACATAACACAAACCTGACTGGGCCAACACCCAATAGGGTGGTCTAATAACCCTTTGACCCACATGGCTGACCCCCAATAGGGTGGTCTAATAACCCTTCGACCCACATGACTTATACAGGGTTGACCCCAACAAGGTGGTCTAATAACCCATCAAGTATAAGTTACAACACTTACAATATAAATGACGACACTTCAGTATAGAGGAATAATAACATCTCTATAGGAATACAAACACTTCTGTATAGAGGAATAATACCATCTCTATAGGAGTACAATATAAATATATGAAATACATTCTGAAGTTACATATGCACCAACACTCCCTTTTAACTAGGAAGGCATTTCTCGACACAGGTCTTCTAGCACAAGTCTTCTTCTCTGGATCATTGTCACTGGATAATCGTCACCGAGTCATCGTCATCATCACTACTGCTTCTATCTCAATCAATCTCTGAATCTACTCATCATAGGAAGTTCTACAGAGACAGTCATTTTTCATACTGGATGTAGGCCCACCACCTGCAGGTCTTCATCATCATTGGCCATACTGTGGAATCCTCATGACTTATTACGTGTGTCACAAAACCTCGAAAGAGCATTTGAGGACTGATTACGAGCACACAGCTCAACCTATCAGATCTCCCAGGGCCTTTTACATGCTACTACACAACCTGTCCACGGCCACAGAGTATCACGAAGCACAACCTAGATGCACACACACAACACTTACACTCACCGACATGGGAGGACCAACCTACCACCATTCGTGAAAGGCTCACGACACTTACATCAACGACCATGGGAGGACCAACCTACCACCATGTCAGAATGGCATAGCACTTATATGGAAGCCATGGGAGAACACATCTACAACCATGCTCGAATGGCCCTGGAAATTACATCACGACCATGGGAGAACACATTTTCCACCATGTCAGAAAAGCCCAACAATTACATCGTGACCATGGGAGAACACATCTACAACCATGTCTGAAACGCTCATGTGCATCTGTGTCTTCGGAAATCATCACACATAATCCAATTGATTATGTAATGTATCCACCTGATACATATGGTCATCCTGATCATCATCATAGCATCATCCTGATGCATATTATCTAAAGTATTATCCTGATACTCATCACCACATCAACCTGATGCATATCTAGAGCAACATCCTAAAGCTCGTCATCCACGATCATCTTGATCATACAATGCATCCACCTGATGCATACATAGTATCTACCTGATACATATCATCATACATGATCTACCTGATCATACAATGTATCCACCTGATACATATACAAATACATGATCCACCTGATCATACCTGATACATATCAACATACATGATCTACCTGATCATACAATGTATCCACCTGATACATCTACAGATACATACCCATGATCCAACTGATCATATCCAGCATCCAACATGATGCACACATACATATATATAAATGATCCAGCTGATCGTATCTAGCATCCAACATGATGCGTACATACATATACATATAAATGATCCAACTCATCATCTCCAGCATGCACCTGATGCATATACATTGCAGTAACTGGAGATTGTCCTGATGCTCATCATCCAGCACTTACATCCACAGCCATGGGAAGGATCCTCCTCTCACCATGCTTGGAATGGCTCCTGCAAATGTGTCCATCACTTCTTCCTCGAAGTGTCACCAATCTGAAGAACACCAAGCCTCTCTCTGAAGTACTCGAACTTCACTCTATCTAGTGGCTTTGTCAGCACATCTACAACCTGCTCATCTGTCGTAACATACAGTAGCTTCACTGCTCCTCTCTGCACCATATCCCTGATATAGTGATATTTGATTTCAATGTGTCTTGACCTATCGTGGAACACCAGATTCTCAGACAGCTTCAAACAACTCTGGTTGTCACAAAAGATACCAGTAGCCTCCAACAGGAGATCAAATAACTCAGACATTAGCTTCTGAAGCCATACTGCCTCACAACTAGCTGAACAAACTGCAACATACTCTACTTCAACTGTACTCAGTGTTACGCAGGACTTCTTCCTGCTAAACCAAGAGATCACACCTGATCCCATACTGAAGCAACACCCAGAAGTGCTCTTCCTATTTGTAGCACTTCCTGCCCAATCTGAATCAACATAACCCTGCAGGTTAAAATTTTGATTCGCATCATACTTGAGCCCATAATCAACTGTACCCTTTAGGTACCTCAGAATATGCTTTACAGCAACCAGGTGAACACTCCTCGGGTCTGTTAGGAACTGGCTCAATGTGTTCACCGCAAAGCAAATATCTGGTCTCGTGTTCGTCAGGTACATCAAGGACCCAATCATCTGACGATACATAGTGACATCATCTGACTTGGATGAAGCATCACACAGAAGCTTTAGGTTCAATGCCATAGGTGTGGCCATGGCCTTGCAGTCCATCATCTCAAACCTCTTCAGGATCTCTACTGCATACTTCCCTTGTCCATGGAAGATTCCATCTGCACTCTGCCACACCTCCATGCCTAGAAAGTAGTCCATCATCTCCAAGTTCTTCATCTCGAACTCGGCAGCAAGCTTCCGCTGCATGTCGGCAATCCATCTATCCTCACTTGTAACAAATAGGTCATCCACATACAAAAGTAGTATCACTGGATTGCCTTACTCAACCTCGTAGTAAAGGTTGGAATCCACTTTACTCTTGGTAAAGCCCAAACTGGATAGAAAGCCATCTATCTTGCAATACCAGGTCCTGGTTGCCTATTTCAAACCATACAGGGCTTTCTTCAGTTTGCACACATGTGACTCTCAGTCATGTGTCTCAAACCTGAGTGGCTGCTCCACATACACTTCCTCTTCGACTACACCATTTGTTGGCTTGGTTTTGCAACCAAGCTTAGTGCTATGGGCACCTGCTAACTAGTAGCAGTAGTTTCAATATTAAACAAAAAACAATAAACTAAATCTAAATCTAAGCTAAACTAACATGTGCATATCATAATAAAATTTTGAATTAAAAAAACAAGAACAAGAAAATATAGAAAATAAATTTGTATTGAAAATGGGGGCAAGCAAGTGCTTGCAATAGTAATACCTCCAAATGATGAAGATAGTTGAGAAGCTCCAAGGATGAGCAGCTCCAAACTCGAAAGGGTCCTTTCTCCAAGGTTGCTACAATGGCCAAAACCTCAAGGGAGATTTTGGCAGCATGAGGATAAGAATAAGAATGGATGTGAGATGAGGTGCCCCTACCACCTTTTTATAGGTTTTGGTGGTGGGGAATACCATTTGTGGTTTTGTGGAAACCAATGGTATTGACCAACATGGTTTAGGTGCTTTTCCCTCCTTTTTCCTTTTTTGAATATTTTTATTATTTTTATTCCCTTTTTAATATTTTTGGGAATTTTGGGCCCTTTTTGAGGGTTTTTTATGCTTTTTTAGGAAAAATAATATTTTTGAGTGGGAAAAGGGGTGTACTAAGGCCTTTTGGTGACCTTTTGTTGGCTTCAGAGGCTTAAATGATGAAAAAGTGGACAAATGGGTCATGTGAATAGGGAAATGAGCTAGTGAGCACTTTTTGGGTGTTAACAGATTGCCCCCTGATGTGTGAGGGCAGGAGCTCATCGTATGGCCGATAGACATCATAGTTCTTTTGTCTTTTTTCTGGGGTTTGGGGAGGAGAAGAGACCGTTTGGAGTCTGGATCCACGGACCTTGGAAGCTGCAAAAAATAATCAAATGTTACATGGCCTCAATATGAATGAGGAATAATCTCTGATAATGGACGAGGCGGGCATACCCATGCTCGTATCAAGACATATACATAACAATTAGTCCCAAGAAGGGGGATCTAATACATAAAAAATATACTGGTACATCATAATGGTCCAGAGGGGACATTATTTTGGGATGTACTTATGATCATCACTGATCTCAATAACTGATACACTGGAATAACTGATGAACTGCTGAAACTGAAGGTGTCCAACATCTGTAGGGACGTAATGACTGTGAGCCATCTCTGGGAAGTATATGTAATTGTATACTCGAGGGAGTATAAAACTGGTGTACATCTGAATACTGTCGCCATGCGCAACCCGGATATCTATAGGAAAAGTATAATTGGTTGTATCCATAGGTAGACTCTCCAATGTGGAGGAGTCAGATGGTATCCGGGGTCTTTGTCTAATAACTGAATGGACCGATGCCTCTTGCGAGTCTCAACGATGCGATCAAGGTGTTGAAGTCGAGCATGTGAGAAACAACCATTTGGAGAGGCACTGAGGACTCTTCTCGAAATGATTCGCAGGAACTCATCATAAATGGTGATGAGTCCAAGACACAAGGACCTCTAGGTCTATCCTCTGGAATAAATTGGGTTGTGGTCGAGAGAGGGAGACCTGCAACTAACAAGGCAATGATGTTTCCTTGATAGGAGCGCGAGGTCTAGAAACTGAAGTGTGGTAGTACTGATGGTAGGAGTAACATACTTGGGGGATGGGAAGTAACTGGGGTTATATATGGGATGGACTCAAACTTCCTTTGTTCAGAGCATGATGACATGGTTGACCTGGCAGCATAGGGAACTGACTTATAGGTGTGGGGATCATTGCTTTTCAAGGACTGAAGAGTGTGTATTGACTCTGGGGGGTGGTCAAGCTGATGGGTGCTGTCGAGGGAGTCTCAGGGTGACATACTGCAGAATGCTCTGAACAAAGGGGACCAAAAAGGGGGAAGCTTCCCTATGAGTAGATGTGATCTGTTGTGGCGCCAAGGGGCACCATTGGGACCTTCTTCGTAGTTTTAATGAGCTCCAAGAAGGGATAAAAGTGTGCTCTGAAATGGTACTGTCCTGTGGATTTGTGAGCCCAGGACTATTCATGCTCATTGGTGCTTTCATTTTTAAGGAGTCTGAAAACGATAAGAAGACTCTGCAGTGGTTATGACTACTGTCCTATTGGTTTTACGAGCCCAGGATGGTGATTGCTCATGGTTGCTTTCATGTTTAGAGAGTCTGAAAGCGGTAAGGGGACTCCATTGGTGTTCTTTTTCGTAAGTTTAGTCTCCAAGGCCTGAAAAAGCATAAAATGATGCAGAGGGAGAACTCTTCTAGCCGATGTGACTAGAGTATTCCTTTTTCGTAATTAGTCTATGAGGTCCGGAAAAGGGGTAAACTTATACCAGGTAGATGCCCTTTCAGATACGTTTAACGAGCATGAAAGGAAGCAAGGTTGCTTGGAAATCTTTTCATTGTTTTAGGAGTCATAAAAGAGCTTAACAGAAAACTCCCTAAGTGCCTTTTTCGTAAAATGGATTGCTCGGCCCGAAAAAGGGATAAAATCATACCGAACAACAAGGGATTGATGGGAGCGAGAAAAGGTCTCAAGCATCATCATGTGTGCGGGATACTAGATCCGGTGACATAAAGATTATCAACAAGGGGCAACGACCATTGTGGCACGCAAATCGAGGTGATGGGTGAGGGTGACATTTTTAAAGAATGTCTGAAAAATATGTAGGTGAGAGAAATAAATGATCTCAAGCATCGTCACAAGCACGGAAAACTGAATTCGACGATATAAAGATTGTCCAAAATGGAGAACGGCCAATGTGGCACGCGAATCGAGGTGACAAGGGGGCATGGAAAAATGGCCTAAAAATCAGGGCGTGAGAGCAAGAAATGATCCCAAGCATCATCACGAGCGTGGAAAACTGAATCCGGTGATATAAAACTTGTCAAAAAAGGATGCCGGCCGATGTGGCACGCAAACTGAGGCGACGAGGGGGGCATGGGAAAAATGCCCAAAAAATTTGGACTTGAGAGCGAGAAATGATCTCAAGCATCATCACGAGTGCGAAAAACTGAATCCGATGATATAAGACTTGTCCAAAACGGACAACGGTCGATGTGGCACGCAAATCGAGGCGACGAGGGCACCAAAAAAATGGTCAAAAAATGGACCTGATGAAAACAGGAAAAGGAAAGATCTATCATGAAGTACAGTAATAGACAATGGTGTCCATCCAGTTTACTATGGGTAAAATCGCTTAAGGTACAAACCGTTGCGTGGGTTGCGGAGGGGGTTTACTTCTCAATCGGTCAGAATGTATGCCCCCTGTCCGAGGCAGGTGTGTATAATATATGGGCCTTGCCACATGGACACAAACTTTCCTTTCCCAGTTTTGTCATGAGCTTGATCGTAGGCGAGGACAAGGACCCCTTCAGAAAAATTTCTTGGGTGGACATGTTTATCATAATTTAATTTGGAGCGGTTCTTGGCTGCTTCCATGGTCTGAAGGGCTGTGCGCCGATCTTCATCGGCCTGTTCCAGGAGTAGTAAGCGTTGCTCGATAGGGGCAGTGTCCGGTAGGAGTTCAACGACCATGTGTAGGGTTGGAATCTGGCACTCAATGGGGAGGACGGATTCGACACCGTAAACTAAGTGGAAAGGGGTAAAACCGGTGGCGGTTTTAGTTGACGTGCGGTATGCCCATAGTGCCTGGAAGAGGATGTGGTGCCAATTTGACTTGTGTTTGTGTACAGTGCGCTGGAGGATGGTTTTCAAAATTTTGTTTATTGCTTCGACTTGGCCATTCCCTTGGGGGTAGTAAGCAGAGGAAAAAAGGTGTTCAAATTTCAGTAGGGTTGATAGTTCTTTCCAGACGGCGTCTTCGAAGTGAGATCCGTGGTCTGAGACAAGTTGCTTGGGCACTCCAAAACGTGCAATAACATGGCTGAGAAAGAAACGTGCTGCGATCTCGGCTGTGCAATTGTAAGTTGGCATGGCTTCTGCCCACTTGGTGAAATAATCTACGGCCACAATAATATGTTGTGACCGTTGGCTGATGTGGGATTGCAGTCAAGGAAGTCGATGGCCCATTTGCAAAATGGTTCGGCAGTAACGACTGGATGAAGGGGGGCGGGTGGGGTTCTTGCTTTGGGGGAAAAAAGTTGACAGTTTTGGAAATGTTTGACTGCTGTAATGCAATCAGTGAATAGTGACAGCCAAAAGTACCCTGCACGAATGATCTTTTGGGCGGTGGCCATGCCGGAGAAATGGCCTCCGCAGGCACCGCTATGACAGTCATTGAGGACTTGTTCCACCTCGCTATGGGATAAGAAACATTGTAGGATGGTATCAACGCCGCGTCGATAAAGTACATCCCCTAACAAGAGGTATCGGGGGGCTTGGTGACGTATACGATGGCGTCCGTCACAATCGATGTGGGGTCGAAATTTCTGCGTGCGGAGGTAAACTAGGATGTCACTGTACCATGGGTCGTGAGACGAAATAATGAAGATGTGATCGTCAATCAGATCCATTTGAATAGCGGGTGATGACGAAGAGGATGGGAGGTCAGTGATGAGATGGGCAAGTGCGAGGGCTTTGGTGCTCTTGGGAGTTTTGAAAGTGAGGTCATACTCCTGGAGGATAATGACCCATTTAGAAACACGACCTTGTAGGAGCCGGCGGTTTAGGAGATAGACCATAGGGTTGGAGTCGGCGACGACCGTGGTATGACCGAGTAGAATGTAGTGTCACAATTTTTGGACAGAAAAGACTACAGCCAGGGCTAATCTTTCCTCGTATGGGTAATGTAGGGATGGGCCAGACAAGGTTTGGCTGACGTAATAAATGACATGTTCTTGGTGGGAGGCATCTTCTTGGACCAAGACTCCAGACACGGCATGCTTAGATGCTGATACGTAAAGGATGAAGTCCTGAGAGAAATCCGGAGGGGAGATCAAAGGGGCTTGTGTGAGAGCTTTTTTGAGGGATTCGAATGCCGTGTCTGCTTGCTCATCCCAAACAAAGGGTATGTGGGTGCGAAGTAAGCGTAAGAATCCGTGAACTTTGGTGGTGTAATTAGGAACGAAGCGACGAAGGAAATTGGACCGCCCCTGCAAACTCTGGAGTTGCCGAAGCGTGCGCGGGGAGGGAAGGTCTAAGATGGCTTTGAATTTCAGGGGATCAACAGTAATTCCATCTTGGGAAACAATGAAACCCAACAAACGGCCTGCAGGAATGCAAAAGACACACTTGTGTGGGTTCAAGTGGATTTTATATTTGCGACAACGCAGGAAAAATTGCCGGAGGTCGTTAAGGTGGTCTGATCGTTTCCGGGAACGAGCTCTAAGGTCATCAAGATAGACCAGCAGGATATGGACCAAGTCGTGAAAACAATAGGTCATTGTTATACCTCTATATTCCACAGTGTCGCATCTCTACCACAAACAGAGTTGACGACACTTTCCCTATTGTTTTAAACCATCCAGAAGAGACCGATGATGAGTCAGCCTTGAAGGTGAATCTATCCTGACAATTTCTGACCCACCTAAGACTTTATCTACACACACTACCGCGCCTTGCTCATATGTCAAAACGCGGTACTAGACACTACCGCGCTATGCTATTTCCCCAAGACGTGGCAGTGCTGCGTTCTGCAGTCTTTTCAGAACGCGGTACTCTTTTAATAGCCTTTTTCCCTTGGCTTGTGGGATTTTGGATTTTCGAAGATAATGGAAGATTGGGGTCCTTGATTCGATCTCAACTCATCTCCTTCGATTAGAAACCCTGATCCACTTATCTCTCCTTAGATCCACCCATCTCTCTTGTTGGTTAACCTCACCATTCACTATAAAAGAGAGGCATTCCATTGGGAAAAGGGGAGGACTCTTGAGAGTACCAGGGGAGGACTCTTGAGAGTACCAAACTTATGGTCTTACAGCGTTGTGGAGATAGCTAGAGGAGAAGACACTTGGAGCTGGAGGATTGGCTTGGGCATCAAGCACCTTTTGTAAGTATTCTTCAAGTTGTAATGGAATAACTTGTCTTGTTTTCCCAAATCATTTGTGTTAATTTCGTTTTAATGATATGATTTGTATCTTTCATAGATTTAGATTCTAACTCATGTTTCAGGTTGCTAGAGAATAGTGCATTCTTGTGTCTTGGTTCCATTTTGACAGGTTCATTTGTGAGGGCTTGGAGATTGGAGCAACTACAAAAACAAGCGTCTGGATAGAAGGTTAGTTGGACTTCTTCTACTCTTTCTAGCATTTTAATCTTGAGATGTTTGTTAGATCTAGGGATTCAAGGTAGCATTTGTTTTGACTTGTTTCTTGCTTTAGAGTTAGTTTAAAGTCTGCTTTAAAGTTAAGAGAGTTTTGGCTTATCCGTAGGACAAAATTCTACATAACAAGAATGGCGACTCCGCTGGTTTTGATTACTGCTTGATTGATTTAATTCACAGTCATTTATCTTTGCATTGTGAGTTTTTGTTGCACTTCAAACCAGTTTGAATCTCGGCCTTTTTTTACCTTTATTCACCACTCCTCGTTGTGATTTTCTCCCTTTTTGATCACTGAGTCCCCTGGGTTAGCAACAACCCTGAAAACTTCATTTCATTTTCTCAAGTTGCGCTTTTTCCTTACCTTGCCACAGTACCGCGCCCTCAGAACTACTTCCAGCGCGGTAGTACCGCGTTCTCTACCTTAGTACTAGAGCGGTACTGTCACAGTGCCGCGCTACAGTCAGACCCTGACCCGCGGTAGTGTCTGCAAATTTGTAAATTTTTTTATATTTGCTTGGTTTCCTGAGTCTCTCTCTGCCTTAGGTAGTCTTTACTGTTGCCTGTTAGTATCCTAGTCAATTTCCAGTCTGCATGGTGTGCTTATTACCCAGTTTGTGAGCTTGATTGTTGATTGAATTAGTGGCACTTTTGACATATTGGTCATTTTTCCAGTTTGATTGCATTGACTGGATTTTTTCACCACAACCAACTCAACACCACTGTTCTCTGTTACTGAATACTGTAGCTTTTACAGTTATATTATCATTATCATTTTCAGTAAATTAAAAAGATCATTAGTTGAGAGCAATTTTGTTGTTTAAATTGAAAAAGTCTAGTGGTATTTTGCATAGGGAAATGAACCATTGATTTTGCCACAGAAATTCTCATTGTAGAAGCATTGTAGATTGTAGAATCAGTGCATTGAAAAGAGTGTTTACTTCAGTTTGGCTTTGTTTATAAATCGAAAAGGAAAAAATCTCTTGCTTTGATGTTTGCTTGTGAAAAATTTCATGCATATTTGATCGAAGAACCTCTATCTTTACCCTAGCTAGATTTCATGGAAGACAAAGGCTTATTTGTGATTCATTCTCATTTGCATGGTTTGAGTCGTCATAACACCATCAAGTTTCACGTCCACTACCCGATTGAGTAAGACAGCCACTAAAATTAATCACCCTAATTAAACCAACTTTAACCTCACTTGAGGAAATCAAAAGAATTTGGTAGTTAGGTAGGACACCGGGGATAGGCATCAAAATAATTCCCACTTGTCGCTTTCATCTGAGACATAGTCGTTGTCTTTAGGGAACTAAAATCCTATAGTACTTATTGACACGGTCACAACTAGTTTGTGGAGGGGCCTCCTGACTGTTTCCAACTTTCAGGGGTTAAACGGCCACGAGATTGAGAAGCGGATGGACTCTGTGGAATACCGCACTCCACTTAGCCCTAAGGCAACATCGATCGCTGTCTTCTTCGGAAGGCTGAAGTGCCCAAAAACTTTTCTGACGTGTCATGAACGAGGTGGCTTAGTATCTATTCTACTAGGGCTCTTTTACCCAGGATCCCTTTCGGTAGAGGGATATCCTTCTTATATCGGTCTCTCATGTTGTATTGTTCGACTTGGATTTCATCACCTTGCGAAGGATACAGCCTGTTGAGGTCTCCAGCTCTTAGTTAGGAGTTTGCTTGGCGTCTCATCTTCATAGAGGGTCATTTTTTCTTTGTAGGGACTTCTTGTTGGCATTCTGGCCATTTTTGTTGATCAGCTCGCTTATTGAGACACCGGTCTCAGTATAGATTTTAGAGCTTGCTTTTTTGGCCTGTGAGCCTTGCTTTTTCTAGCTCCTCTTCTACACACTCGGTTGCATTAGAGTTTTTGAGTTCTTTGTTTACGATACTGCCCCCGATTTTCATTTTCCTGTCATCATGTCAGATCTACCATGAAGATCACGAAGACAACAGGGCCAAAGCCCTCCACCACCACCACCGCCACGGACTTCTAGTCCGCTTGCATCACGCATTCCTGCTCCTCCTGGCCGCGGTGCTGGTCGAGGCAACATTCCACCGCTGATACGTACAACATCTTCAGTTACGCCCGTAACTGCCACACACAGCACAATCTCAGAATCTATTGCAGCTTCTGCAACCACTAGCACGTCTGAGACTTCCACTGTCACCTCACCCACTGTCATTCCAGATTTATCTGTTACAGTGGACACAGTTACAGCAACTGAACCTAGCACAACCCAGAGTACTAGACCAGAGGTCATCCTTCTACCGGATGCCAACACTTCCCGTCCATCAGACACTTTTCACGATGATATAGACGGATCTATTGGCACCACAGAAGGGTCCGACCAGGACATACCTGGCTTAATTTCAGTCCCAGGCGGATACATTGAAATCGTTGAAGATACTCATCTACCTGACACACCCTTTGAACCTGATTATGGTTTCATCACTTCCCAGGCGGATCTTCCGCCTGTTATCACTACGTCACCCAGTGTTCACCCGCAGGAAACGAGTTCTTCTAGCAACGTACCTCGTACTATTACTCTACCCAACCTCCCTCCGGGACATGAAATCATGGCTTCCATCCAGTCTAGTATGGTTAGCCTAGCGAACTCTCCGTTAGCATCGGCACGGTTTAGATGCAGCATAGAGCAAATGCTCTCGTCAGCCTCTCGATATCCCCCTCACACTCGTCCTTCTGACTATAGGGATCCCAACATCCCGTCTAACACGGAGTTTTGACAGTCCTTTGCAGACGGCGCAGGACCTTCGGATGTTACCATACCTAGGTTCCTGCCGGATCCCCAAAACCTTTTCCAGGACATGAACTCGGACCCAGTTTTCGAGGGTCCTCCTACCATTGAACATGTCATGGACAACGCTAATACCCCTGGGCTAAATTCCCCGCATTTGCTGTCATCACCTATATTTGGTGCACATTCTATTAGGGATAACCCAGTTTTTTCCCCGTCCTCACCTGTTCGATATGGACGACCCCCTCCGCAAATCGGTACTTTTGGTGCCGTTGGCCAATCCACATTATCATATTTGACCAGCGGCGGAAGAACGCTTAGTCACACTGCTAGATTTTCCGTTTGGACCGGAGGATCACCCTCAGCCACCATTTACACTATTTCAGGAGGTGGACAACCGACTGCAATGGTCCCTAACTCCAACATACAAACCCTCCCTGGTGGGCCATCAACCCAACCAGCTGGGGGGCAACCTTTTGTTGGGAACCCCATTGTTTGTCAACAACCTCCTCCCATAGGGTCATCAACCCAACTAGTTGGAGGACAACCTTTTACTGGGAACCCAATTCCCAGTCAACAACCTCCTCATATAGGGCCATCCAACCTAACTGCTGGCGGACAACCTATTGGCTCGATCCAACAAGCTTCCCAACCAGCATCGTCTACTCAGTTTGGTATGTACAATCCACCTGGCAGTGGGCAACCTTATTCCGGTGTTCCAACCGGGCCTTACTCTCAACAACCCCTGTCAGGCATGCTTCCTTCTTGGGATCATCAAATCCCACAGAGTGGGGGGTACTCACTTTTTGGAAACCGGAACCAAGCTGGGGGGCAATCTCAGATTTCCCCCAACTTGAATTCTGGCTTCCCTTACCCTTCAGCTGCTACAACTCCATGGAACCCATCACTTCAATTTCCACTCGCTCCTCAAGCAGGAACGATCCTTCCATGGACACCACCGTCGCAGCCACCCCCCAACCCTGCTATGGGAAATCCTCCACTTACACAATATAGTGGTAACATCCCTGGAACACAACAATTCCAAGGAACTTTTCCCCAACAAGGAACAGTAACCATTCCTGGGTATCAACAACCTCAGGGTACCATACCCCCTCAGCAGAACACTTACCAACCGGCTGCTTACAATCAACCGGTTAACCATATGGCTTACTATCCGCAGAACTTCCAGCAGTATCCCGAGGGAAACACATATGGGTATAACACACAGCAGCATGCTATGCAGGGCCCTCCAGGGTTCTCTGCACCACATGGTTATTACTCATACCCGCAGACCAACCGTCAACTTCCCTTTTTGGCCACACTTGACTTACCTGATTTGTCGAGGCTTATCAACGATCCTATATGGCATGAACCTCATTGGCCACCTATTCCAGCCAAACTACCATCGGACATTCCCAAGTTCGATGCTAAGCCCGGGGAAGACCCCAAGAACCACGTGATGACCTTCCATCTTTGGTGTTCATCTAACTCCTTGATGGATGATTCCATCCGACTTCGGCTCTTCCAACATACGCTTACTGGAACGGCAGCAAAATGGTACATCGAGCTGCCACAACACTCTTTTCGTGATTTCAACACTTTGGCTATGCAGTTTTTGACACATTTCCAGCTCCCCATCCGGTATGAGACTGGAACAGAACTGCTAACTTCACTGCGTCAAACCACTTCTACACATATTTCGGATCACATCCACGAGTGGCGAAGACGCCATAGGCTAATAAAGGCACCTATTCGGGATCAGCTACTTGCTGATTGGTTTACAAAATCCTTTTTGCCTCCCATAGCCAGAGATATCGCTATGCGTGGACCGGTTACAGAAGAACAAGCCATCTCGGTAGCCCAGTACATGGATTTGGTATACACTCAATCCGGTACTTTACATGAACTTCTTCCACATGCCTCCCACGTTCACACTGATCCAACGAAGCCTACCACTGAACCACCCATTGATGGTATTGTTGGTTCAGTCAAGGCTCATCCTGCTATCAACTCGACGGGACAACAAGCTTCTACTTCCCCCGCTTTTACCCAGGCCGCTTCAAAAGCTTCCGCTTCTCCTGCTGTTTCCTCCGAAGTGAACGCAGTCCAATCTACGTCACAACCATCCGGGGGAAAGAAGAAAAACAATCGTGGTAAACCCAAGAAAAACCAGCAGGAGAACCCCAAGCCCCAACCCACCCAGAATGACCAGAAACCACGTCGGAAAGCTAAGTTTCCCTGCTTGATTTGTCAAGATGATCATTATACGTGTGACTGTCCCTACAAGGATGAGGTCAACAAGTTCGTTAAAGGATCCTCTCGCCCAGCAGTGTTAACTCACCCTTTCCCCCAACAGCAACAACAAATGGTTGCCCAAGAATCCCCACAAGGGGGCAACCTGACCAATCCCACCCGCGGAGAGATGTCCACAAACCGCGAAATTCTGATGACTAGTAACGAAGAGGTTCATATCACCACTCGTTCAAAGACGTATGACAACCCTCCAAGTTCAAACAAACAATCGGAGATAGCCAAAGGCAAATCTCCCATTGAAGATCCGATTCCTATTCCCCCCCCCTAACGGTCATCTCCATATCGAGAGGCCGCTGATGGACACAGTGCTACACCCACCCAAGGGCACCATACGAAAGGCGACATTTAATCCGAATGCGCGAGCTGCCCAAAACTACAACATTGTTGAAGATTTGGCTCAAGCACCTTGTGCCATGTTGACTCTCGAGGTTCTCCAACACTGCCCTACGTAGTGTAGAACCCTACTTTCAGCACTGGGGGCAATGGACCCGGATACTTCAAACTCCATCATGTTTAACTTGGAGCACGCCAAACCTAGGCTTTCTCATCAGTTAGCCTTCCAGGTACATACAAAAATCCGTGGAAATACCATCCATCGCACAGTATTAGACGAAGGTGCTTCCACGTCGATCATGTCTTTGAACTGTTAGAGAGCCTTAGGCTCACCCGAGGTCACCACTTCTCCTACTACTCTTAGGGCGTTTGATGGACACGGTTTTCAACCTTATGGACTCATTCCCTCAATTGGTGTTGAACTGGGGGGCAAAACAGTATCCGTACACGTTGAAGTCGTAGATGCACCATTGGACTATAATCTCCTCCTTGGATGGAACTGGTTTTATGCCATGACCGCCATAGCATCTACAGTCTTCCGGATTGTGCAATTTCCTCATGAAGGGAAAATTGTCACTATTGATCAATTGGATTACTGTATTCCAGACTCCCATCCAAACTCCTCCAACACCGTCCCGTTATTGGATCAACCACGGTACCGGTTCCAAGACGTTGGTGTTGGCCTCATGAAGGATTCATCCCTCATTGGAGTTTTTCCAGAGCTTGGAACCCATGTCCAACCAATTACCATGATTTCATCGAGTATCACCCCGTCCAACGATTCATGGGTGATTCTGAGTCCCTCTCAGATTGAAGACTACGGCAACTCTATGCCTCTGAACAGAAACCTCGCAGCATACAGCGCGATCCAATCAGCCACCGATTGGGTCGACTGTTCTATTGATCACACCGTGGCCCAGCTCTCGGCTGAAACTCATCCATACCCACCACTTTTTGATCCTCTCAATTTGATTTTTCCCACCGACGAATCAATTATGGAGGTTATGTGCGGTGATGAGCCACCATGGGGAGATTTTCATCATCGATCTTCATTCCCCACTATTCAGCCACTTGAGCCTGATACAAAACCCAGCACTTCACTTGGGATGGTTCAAACCAAGTTCCCCACTTCCCTCGACGAGATATTTTCGGAAGGAAACTTAGCCAATCTTATGGCAACCACTCCCATCGATATTTCAGTGAAGCCTGGTATCGTGGAAAATGTACACATCAGCAAAACATGTACTCCCCTCGAAACAGAGTTCTATAGTGCCTACTTCAAAACTTTCCGCGATGTTTTCGCTTGGAGTTATGAAGAAATGCCAGGGATAGACCCCTCGATCGTGGTCCATGAAATCCCAACTTTCCCTAGCGCCCGACCTGTTCGGCAAAAGCTTCGACCCGTTCATCCTCGTAAGGCAGCCGCCATTAAAGCAGAAGTTGAAAAACTTTTGCGTGCTGGTTTTATCTATCCTGTCCCATTGACAGAATGGGTATCCAACATCGTTCCCGTAACCAAGAAACAGGGAACGATTAGAGTCTGTGTTGATTACCGTGATTTGAACAAGGCTTGTCCCAAGGACAACTACCCAACTCCGTTTATCGACCAGATCATCGATAACTGTGCCAGAAGTGTCATCTTTTCATTCATGGATGGCTTTTCTGGCTACAATCAGATCGATATTCTCCCAGCCGACCAGCACAAAACGGCCTTTATCTGCCCTTGGGGGATCTTTGCATATCGAAAGTTACCTTTTGGCCTGAAAAATGCCGGGGAAACTTTCCAACGGGCGATGTCATACGCATTTCATGACATCAAACATATTGTAGAACCATATCTTGATGACCCTCCCGCTCACTCTCGAACTCGGGAAGAACATCCAGACCACTTAAGCGCCATTTTCGAAAGGTGCCATCGCTACAATATACGTTTGAACCCGCATAAATGCGTCTTCTGTGTATAAGCCAGAAAACTGTTGGGCTTCATAGTCTCCAAAGACGGGATACGTCTAGATCCCGCAAAGGTAGCAGCTATCTTAGCCCTGCCTTCACCCACCAATATTCCAGAACTTCAAAGTTTGCAAGGGCATGCAAACTTTCTACGCCGTTTTATCTGCAATCTGTCCGAGATAACAAAAGGCTACATGCGGCTTCTCAAGAAAAATGTTCCCTTCATCTAGGATGATGAAGCCCAACGCTCCTTTGACAATCTAAAGGCAGCCTTAACTAAAGATCCTGTGATTCAACCCCCCGATTACACACGGGACTACATTCTTTATCTCGCAGCCTTGATTTCCACCATTGGTATGGTGCTGGTCCAGGAAGACCAAAACGACATAGAACATGTGGTATACTATCTCAGTAAGAGTCTTTTTGACTCCGAAACCCGCTATTCACATGTTGAAAAACTGGCTCTGGCAACAGTATTTGTTGTCCAAAGATTCCGCCACTACATCTTACTCCGCCGGACCACTGTTATAGCCGAATTCAACCCAATGTATTACATCCTCACACGGCAGGTGCTTGGGGGAAAATACTCTCGTTGGATCGTTATCCTTCAGGAGTTTGACTTGGAGTTTGTCAAGGCTAAGTCCAAGAAGTCTTTGGTCTTCGCGGAGTTAATTTGTAACCTGCCCCGTGCTACTGAGCAATCCGAGCCCATTCATTCTCTTCCCGACGAATCACTGTTCCTCATTAGCACGTCTGATCCGTGGTATGGGGATATTCTCTTATATATCCAAACCCAACGCTTCCGTCCCGATCTCACCCGCGATGAACGGCGACGTATCAGACATCACGCAAAATACTACCTTATAGTGAACGATACTCTGTATCGTCGTGGTGTCGACACTGTCCTTCGACGCTGTTTGACCTTAGATGAGGTGGAACGCGTTCTCAATGACTGCCACGCTGGAGCATGTGGTGGTCATCTCTCTGGGATGGCTACGGCCCAGAAAATACTGCGAGCAGGATACTTCTGGCCCTCAATTTTCAAAGACTGCATTGAAACAGTCAAGAAGTGTCCGCCATGTCAATTCTTTCATAGCAAAGCATGCTCGCATCCTGCTCCACTCCATCCTGTCATTACCGTCGGTCCCTTTTCCAAATGGGGCATCAATTTTATGCACTGTAAGCCCACTTCAGCCGGGGGGCATAGCTATGTCATAGTAGCTGTCGACTATTTTACAAAATGGGCTAAAGCGATGCCTACGTATGCTGAAGACGGCAAAACAGCAGCACAGTTCATATTCAATCATATTATAGCTAGATTCGGTGTCCCACAGTCTATTGTGACCAATCATGGTTCCCATTTCAGGAACCACATGATCGAAGAACTAAGTGCCAAACTGGGTTTTCGCCACGAAAACTCAACCCCATATTACCCACAAGCTAATGGCCAAGTTGAAGCCATTAATAAAGTCCTGAAACGAATGATTCAGCGCATTGTGGGTACCCAAAAATCCAATTGGCACTTAGCTCTGTTCTCAGCACTGTGGGCATACCGAACCTCAGTGAAAAGTGCTACTGGGTTTACACCATTCCAACTGGTGTACGGCCTAGAGGCCATTCTCCCGATTGAATGTGAAATTCCATCACTCAAGGTAGCCATAGAGCTACTTCCACACACTACTTCCGAAGAAGAACGGTTTCTATACCTAGCCAAGCTAGATGAAACCCGCCGCGACGCCGCTTTGGCTAATGAAGCTCACAAAAAACGCGTCAAAGCTCAATACGACAAATCCGTTCAACCTCGGATCTTCAATGAGGGTGACCTCGTGCTCACATATGATCAGATGCATGATAAGCTTGGAAAAGGTAAACTTGAATCTATGTGGTACGGCCCCTTCATTGTAAAACGTGTCTTAGAAAAAGGAGCCTATGAACTAATTGACTGTGATGGTACGCCATTGGCACGGCCCCGCAATGGGCTATACCTCAAATGTTTCTACGCGTGAGGTTACCCTACGCGGGTTACTTGTTGTACATAATGTACTTAGTTTTCTTTTTGCTTTCTTGTTAGTGTGCGCGTGGACTTCATGTATCCACTCTTACTTTGACTCGTGACTTTATGCGCAGATGTCTGCCTACTTTGGATTCACCGACGGTGCAAGCCGACATACCCGGAATCTCGCTTCCGCAGCATGGGTGATCTATTCCCCCACTGGCGAGTTGATTTCTTCAGGAGCCGATTGTTTAGGACCTGCAACCAATAATATCGCGGAGTACCATGCAGTCATTGGTCTCTTGACAGAGGTTGCTTCACTCGAGATTGACTCCCTTTCGGTCTTTTTAGACTCTCAGCTCGTGGTTTCTCATCTAAACCGTGTTTACACAGTTCGCGATCCTACGCTACTTCGTTTATTTCGAAGAGTACGCCTCTTGGAACGATCGTTTAATTTTATTACATATCATCACATACCGATAGAATTCAATTGTATTGCTGATTCATTGGCTAATTACATTTTGGACTGGCATCTTGCCCATACATAAAAACATCATAAAAAATAAAAATGCACAAGTCATTGTAAATATTTAGATCATAAATAGGTCCATATCACTGTATATAAGAGTGTTTTTTCCAAAATACATAAGTTTGTGTCAAAGACAAAATTTGGGACCAAATCCCATATATACAAAATTTGGCTCTCAAAGCCTACATATCGGGTACATGCCGCAAAAAGATCAAAATACCATCTATGGAGACCTAGGAGACCTATCATGTCCCTCATCGGACTCCTCCCGCTGCTGGTGGTAACATACTGAACCACCTTGCGAAGAAGTCGACTGATACGACCAGGCACACCTACGGTATGCCGCTGGAGGTGGTAAGGGACGTCATCCATCCTCATAGCAGGGATGCCATGAGTCAATCCCTGCAAGTTCCTCTCAATGTCCCGAACTCCTCCTTCCTCGTCTTCATCTTCCTCTTCGTCAGGAACAGCTTGACGATCCACACCGCCACGACATAGTGGAGAGTATCCAGCTAGCCTCTGTGGTCCACGGTCTGCAACATGCATGCGAATATATATTAGGCGTCTTTTACACATTCTAAAAAAGCAATAAAAATTAAATATTCAAAAAGGAAAAAATACATATCCATGAAGGTCATACCAGAGTCATCCCAATCATCATCCTCTGGCAATGCCAAGTCGATATCCTCACGGAAATCTACCCCTGAATAGGGATAGTCATCAATCATGACTATCTGCTCCTCTAGCCAAGAGAAGAAGTCCTCGCCAAAGGCTAGCCGCTGAGGTCCCCTGAGGCGTCTAGCATAATCACTCCAGCGAGCCATCCATGGCTCGGTAGGTGGACGAGGGTGCATAGATATCTGTGGACGCAGTAGTGGCACCCTTGCCAAAAAGAAAGTGACCAGGATGCTCCCATAGCCAAATTGGGTATTTTTCCCAGTCCTACACTTGTGCACTTGTTCCTTCAGATTGGACAACACTGCATCACACCAGTTGAAAACTGTTCCTCCCATGCACTCTGCTGCGAGATTCACTTATGTGCGGGATGCCCGATGTGGACTCACGCTTCCCGCTACACGCGTGATAGTGAATAGCATGGTTTTTACAGGAAGATTTATGACCTCCTTTATGGCCACCTTCCCACTTTTCTTACTCGAACCCGCCTGGCAATACCGAGCAATCAAGTCATCTGTGCTTGATTCTGAAGCTGTGTACCCGGTAAAGTTCACCCGGGCCCCTCTTTTCGAGAGACCCGTGAGGAAATAAATATCCTCAAGTTGGATTTCAAGCACATGCTCTCCCACTCGGAAAGCTCGAATGTCAGGGTCCCACAATTGGATAAGATGAATAAGGAGCTTAGGTTGCTGGCGAATCCCTTTGGTTTTGAAGAACTTTAGCAAGCCACATTCTCGCAATGCGGTCACGGTTGGTAAGTCATGTTCGGCTGCAAAATCATCCGCTTCATTCTCTCTCTCTTTCCAGCTTACCATTTTGCTCCGAATAAGTTGCAAATCCCTGCAAAAGGGAAAACAAAACAATTAGTAACTATTTAACAACTTAATTCCAGCAAAAGATTGGAGAAAATTTGATTTTTTAAACTCAAAATTCGCCTGTGCCGCGCCTGAGGGACATCCTACCGCGCGGCAGTCCACACTACCGCACCTCGGTTTGAGGATACAGCGCGGTACTGTTAGACAGTACTGCGCCTTTTGATAGGGCCCCCACGCGGTAGTGTGAAGGGCGATTCTTGCTCAAAAGGGCTCGCTAAAAAATCAATTTTTTCCTGGTGAAAGCAAAAATTTCTTACATAAAATGAAAGAAGGGCTCAAGCACTCTTACCTGGCGCAGACGGCGGTCGAAACGGTGTCCCAGAACTCCAGGTATGGATCCTTGAAATCTTGCTCCTAAATAGGTGAAAATGTCTCCTTTGGGTAAAAAACACAAATGAATAGTAATTTCTATTTTTTACCATTCCTTATATAGCATTTTTTCACATTTTTTTAATTACTATTTTAAATGGTTAAAATAAACCCTTGTTCACATTGCTAATGCCTAGTTTTTGAGCATTTATTGACAGGATCCTCGGTAAAAATGCGATACATTCACACTGGTGTTTATTCATGATTTGACCTTCATTTCGAGCCCACTTTATCTTTTTCGTGCTCTGGATTTAAAACTTGAAAAAGATTCCAAGCGCTTTTACACCCGTGTCGTGCTTGTCAAACTCAAGTAAATGGTGTCGAGTACGGTCAGCTTTACTCATGCTCGTTAAACGATGAGGAAAGTATTATCCTGGTTGTATTTTATTCTTTTTTCGGACCAGAATAATTTAAAATTACGAAAAAGACCATAGGAGTCCATAGTTAAGCTCTTTTCAGACTCCTTAAAATTGAAAAGATTGCCAAGTGATCTTGACTCTTTCACACTTGTAAAATTATTTGAAAGGTCGTCTATTCGGTGATAGGTTACCCTTTTTTCGGCCCGTCTAGACTATATACGAGAAAGGTATACCTCAGTCAATCTCGGCTGGGAGAGTTCTCTCGGGAATTGTTTTACACTTTTTCGGGATCGAGGGACTAAATTTTACGAAAAAGTACATTATGGAGCTTCCTTTAAGTTTTTCAGGCTCTCTAAATATGAAAAACTACCGAGTTTTCCTTCCTTGGACTCGTAAAAATGTTAACATCGAAGGACCCACTTTGGGACGAACCCCTCCTTTCTCAGGTTCGTAAAACATGTGAGATTGGACTCATCCATGAGATGAGCTACACTGAGCATCTGTTATCCTCTTCAAGCTCGCAAAACAAGAAAGAGGTACTCGTCCATCATGTCGGGGAAATATGGTGGAATAAGTCAAGTTTATCTATGGCAGCTTGTCAGTCGTTACCTTTGAACATGGCATGTGTCCGTCTCTTGTCTATATTTGGGTATCCATATTTCACTGAGTTATGGTCATCATCATGAGTCGTCTCCCTGGCCACGAGTCCACTCATCCGGTGTCTATCCTCTATTTATCAATAATCCCTGCTGCCAAGTCCTGTTACATGCCGTTATATGTTCAAAGGGTTGCATTGTTTCGAGTCATTCATTGTGTCAGGCCTCCGCTGTGTCAGTACATACTCCATTGCTTCATCATCCTATCATCTGTGTCGATTTCGTGTCGATGATGTGGGAATCATCATGGCCCACCTTCGACGAGTCTATTCCTGTCGGCACCAAATCACTATCCGGGAATTAGACTTAGAGATCAACCATTAGTACCTTGGTACCTGCATATCTCAATGGCAGGTTTCCTCGTGTTTGACAGTAGGTTCACATCATTGACCTCTGATCAAGCGATCTCTCGGATGCTCGACATCAACTCATTCATTCGCATTTCGTTGAGATGTACTATTGATACCTTGGGAATTATCGTCATCATTGGTGATCTCCCTCGCATTTGTTAACGGTCCACATCATTGACCGGTAATCAAATGGTTTCTACCATGTTCGACTTCAACACCTTGTAATCACATGGTTAGATTCGTATCTTTTTGCGATCGGGTAGAAGACCCTGGGCGCATCGCTGTATCTCGACTGCGTCCAGGCTGCGATGGAGATGTCCCTTGTATTGTCACACAGATCCACTTATTGTATTGGTCGTGGCTGTGCCATTATTGTCTCATGGATCTACGATTGTTCATAGTAGCCATGATCTGTCCGCAGTTCACATTATCTCAGTACTCATGGATCTGCAATGTATTGGTCGGTAGCCATGCTTTGAGTCATCTGTTTCCGAGCATGGGAATGCCCGCCTCGGTGGTATATCTAACACTTTGTTTCTATTTTCAGCTCAGTGTCGCTCTCCTCGATGCTATCTCTGCACATTATATTCGTAAAGTATTTCGGCCATCAGTCCCTTCTGACCTCACACTTTAGGGGGCATCTGTTATACCTCTATATTCCACAGTGTCGCATCTCTACCACAAACAGAGTTGACGACACTTTCCCTACTGTTTTAAACCATCCAGAAGAGACAGATGATGAGTCAGCCTTGAAGGTGAATCTATCCTGACAATTTCTGACCCACCTAAGACTTTATCTACACACACTACCGCGCCTTGCTCATATGTCAAAACACGGTACTAGACACTACCGCGCTATGCTATTTCCCCAAGACGTGACAGTGCCGCGTTCTGCAGTCTTTTCAGAACGCGGTACTCTTTTAATAGCCTTTTTCCCTTGGCTTGTGGGATTTTGGATTTTCGAAGATAATGGAAGATTGGGGTCTTTGATTCGATCTCAACTCATCTCCTTCGATTAGAAACCCTGATCCACTTATCTCTCCTTAGATCCACCCATCTCTCTTGTTGGTTAACCTCACCATTCACTATAAAAGAGAGGCATTCCATTGGGAAAAGGGGAGGACTCTTGAGAGTACCAAACTTATGGTCTTACAGCGTTGTGGAGATAGCTAGAGGAGAAGACACTTGGAGCTGGAGGATTGGCTTGGGCATCAAGCACCTTTTGTAAGTATTCTTCAAGTTGTAATGGAATAACTTGTCTTGTTTTCCCAAATCATTTGTGTTAATTTCGTTTTAATGATATGATTTGTATCTTTCATAGATTTAGATTCTAACTCATGTTTCAGGTTGCTAGAGAATAGTGCATTCTTGTGTCTTGGTTTCATTTTGACAGGTTCATTTGTGAGGGCTTGGAGATTGGAGCAACTACAAAAACAAGCGTCTGGATAGAAGGTTAGTTGAACTTCTTCTACTCTTTCTAGCATTTTAATCTTGAGATGTTTGTTAGATCTAGGGATTCAAGGTAGCATTTGTTTTGACTTGTTTCTTGCTTTAGAGTTAGTTTAAAGTCTACTTTAAAGTTAAGAGAGTTTTGGCTTATCCGTAGGACAAAATTCTACATAACAGTCATGGCCCGCTGGAAGGTGGCACCAGCATTTTTGAGGCCGAAAGGCATGACACGATAAGAAAATGTGCCACATGGGGTGGTAAAGGCAGTCTTGTACTGATCCTCCTTACGGATCTGAATCTGGTTGTATCCGGAAAAACCATCCATGAAAGATAGGACTTCATGCCCCGCACACGCATCGATGAGTTGGTCAATGAATGGTGTGGGGAAATTGTCTTTGGGACAAGCGCGGTTTAAATCACGGAAGTCAGTACATACTCTAAGGGTGCCTTGTTTTTTGTTGACGGGAACGGGGTTTGAAACCCATGTGGTATAAGGAATAGGATAAATGAATCCTGCTTCGCGAAGTTTCTCAACCTTGGCTTTAACAGCGGGGAGCTTGGAAGGATGAATGGGTCGCTGTTTCTGACGAACGGGGGGGACATCAGGCCATGTGTCAATGTGGTGCTCTATAATGGCGGGGTCAAGACCAGGAATTTCCGTATAGGACCAGGCAAAGACATCCCGGAATTCTTGAAAAAGTTTTTTGTATGCCTGAGTCTCTGCTTGAGTGCAAGATGCACCCAGCGAGATGAGCTTAGGTTTCCCACGTGTGGTGGAAATGTTGATTTGTATAATGGGGGAAATGTTGGACATGTTCCCTTCTTCGAAGGCATCCGGTGCTGGGATGGGGTCCTTCAACCAATCGACCTTAGTGGGTATGAAATCTTTCGACTCGACTGATAGCTGGTTAGATGCCGTGGATGTAGACGCCTTTGGGAGGAAGTAGGAGCAATGATGCATATCGTCCCAAGGATAGTCGGGTGCAGTGAGTGTTTCCAAGATGTGCTCATATGTACGGAAGTAGTCAGACCATAAATCAAGGGGTTCTGGTTTGAAAGTGGTCTTTGAGGAGATCATATAGATGGTGTTAATCTCTCCAGATGAGGATGATGCGGGAGGGTAGATCTGCTCGATAGTAGGGGGTGCCGTCTCAAGGTCCAAATTATTCATCTCGTGTTGGCCTGATTTTATGAATCAAAGCCAATAAAGAGGTTTTATCCACACAATCAACTTACAGCAGTGTCCGGTGTGTTTGAATTAACAAGACCTCGCAGGTTATGGTCCTGCTACCAGCTAGTTTGTCTCTTAAGGAAACCTTAAAACTAGCAAAATCTAACCTATTCTAATGTTTATCCTATCTATATATCTACAAATGTCCTAAGGTTGCTTTCGGAAGGAAAGACTCCAATTTTTAGGGAATTTTCTAAATATGAAAGCTTAATTACAGTATGCAGAATGATTAACAATGCTCCATAAAATAAATTTTAAAACTAATTAATCTAACTACCCTATTTAACCCTATCTAAGCTGAGAGCAAATTTGAAACTAAGATTAATCATTAATCAATAACAGAAAATTGAAGTATGATATAAACAAAACATATTTAAGTCATAACAACAGTAACTCTGCTATATAGAAATGGAGATGAGATTTAACCTAAAACACACAGTCAAGTTTCACTTCCAAAACCGATTAATAATTATCAATCAAGACAGTCATTTGAATCTGAAATAATGCTTATTTAAAATTCACCGTTAACATACAAATGAAATTTTAAATAAACAAGAAAGTATATCATTCAAGCTAATGTTTATAGTGAACACACTAATGAACAAAACCATAATGACATATTCATTCAATAACTAACTTGAGACGATAAAGTGAGAAAATTATTTAAACATCAATGTGTCACAGCACACAGAGTTTACATATAAACAGAAGATGACAAACCGAAATATATGTGTATATATAAAAATCCAAAAATGAATACCAGTCACAGCATCATTCGCAGATATCCAGTATCATCCACATAAAAGCTTCAGCTTCAAGTTTGATGTAATACTAGCAATAAAATATATTTCAAGAAGTTTTCTTCCACACTCCATCCATCCTCAAGTTCATCAAAAATCTCCATTCATATACTATTGAGAGTTAGTTTCGCTATAAATGTTGCATGCAACATTATAGGAACTTTATTAACCAAAAGGGCATCTAATTACACCTACTACTAAAAATAAAACCGACTAGCCTGAGTCGAGACATCTCAGAACGTTCTGGCCCATTCACAAAACTCCAGCTTATAACAGATCCGCTACATTTTCATGCCAACGCATCAACCATGTCCTACATTCCTGGAAGAAGGCGGTGATAAAACCTCCTGCATTAAATTCAATAAATACATTATATTAAAATCAATTTAACACAGTTAACTCTAATATTAAAACAAAATTATAAATGCATGCCTGTAAAATCTCCGATTTTACAGACATGCAAAATCGAAATAATCGTTACCTGTCAACATGAGAAAAGGAAAAAACTATTAAGCCTCATTATGAAGAGCGACTACTCTTCTAGCTTCGGCCAATTTAGCCTTCAACCTGATAATTTTAACATTTTGTTTTTCAATTTGTTCCAATAGCAGCTGATTCGTTTTTAATATCGATTTCTTGGATTTCTTGAGTTGATTCTTCTTCATGTTGGCTCTTTTCCATCTGTCAATCCATTCTAGCAATTCATTCCTGAAAGTTTTATTTTCTTCTTCCAATAAGGCTGTACACTGTTTGCGCTTTCCTTTAGACTCTGCGTTTTTATGCTGATAAATATTTCCTAATACCTGTTGCAAGGTTTCGTCTTCTTTGGCTACATGAGGAGAACGAGGACTGTCACAACGCTGATTGTGCAATGGTTCAAGTTCTACAGTGTCAATGTTTGTTTCTGGTTGATTACCCTCGACCTCACCTGATTGCACATCACTCCCCTGCACAGTAGTGGAATTCCCTACATCCATTGCGTTAGGGACAGGCATCGGAATATCATCCTCAATATCTACAACTGCAGGTTCGGCAGCAGTAGATTTGGAAGTCTATGGATCAGACCTATACCTTGAAGTCGAATGGAGATTATGCATGCTTCTAGTGACTCTACGCGAAAACGATAATTTTTCAACATTCAACCCTTCCTTGTCACAACAAACCCGAGCCAAATGGTTCAACTTATGCATAGAATTTTTATCACAGTCATCAGGTTTAACAATTTCATCTTCGGCTGATCCCTCTTTTAATTTTACAGGGTTGCCATCATTCTTACCAGGTTCGGGTTCTTTTAATATTTCCCTAGAATTGCAAGGAACTGAAACCCTATCAGCATCTTCATTTACTTTATCATCTATGGACATGTTTACGGCCTCTGGTTCATTATCCTCTGAGCTATTAACCTCAGGATTTATGATTTTTCATTTTCTACGAGCTCGAGGAGATGGATTAGGGCAATACTGCGTTGGCCCTAATTTACAATCGACTAGAAATTTATCCCAAGACAGACCTTTTGCAGATAATTGGAATTGCATTAAAATTTTAATCAATCCATGGTGACACAGACTATTGTCAGGGTTATTGAAATTCCTTACAGACTGTGACATTTTCTTAAGGCTTTGCCAGAGATAGAAGGGCAAATTAAGTTTATAACCCTTTATCGCTAACAACAACCGTAAATGATACAAGTGCAAATGGGAAAAACGTCCACAACAGGTTACGTACCTTACCAAGATTTCATAGTAAGCTCTCCACTCGGGCTTTAGAAATTTTACAGGTACGCCTACCCTCAATTTCGTTTTATCTGGTAAAGGAATTAACAAAGCCAAACACTTCTTCTTATCAACCATAAGGCCCTTAAACCAGCGTTCTCCCACCTGAGGAAGTTTCGTGGCTTCAGCAATTTTGTCTTCATTGATAACAAATTCAAAACCCCCAATTCGCACCCTGTCATCTTTAAAACTCATTGCAAACATTTTGGTAATCTCCACATGATGACCATCAAAGCTTTGAAAGAAATGTGTCCATCCCATTTTCTCGAATTTCTGGGCAACCTCCTGATTGGCTTCAATAATTTCATACCCTGAGATTTCAAAACGATTCAGAGGAGACATGGTTTCTTCAGCACTTTCTGGGCTTAGTCGTGGAATGAAAGGGAAAGTGAAAACATAGGGAATAGGTATCCACACACACGACATGCTAGAAAATCTTCACATGCTTCAAATCTGATCAAAAATCAAATCTCTGAACCTACCATTTTAGCGGGATAGTGATAAATGTTACAACTTTCATACTACACCATGACTTATGCCAACTTATCTACGTTTGACCATGCCCAGTAGTGATCACCACTTAACTTGGCGAACCGGCGATATGAGATCACCACTTAACTTGGCGAACCAGCGATACGAGATCACCACTTAACTTGGCGAACCAGCGATACGAAGACTGATAGAACCATTATTACGATCATTGATTATTGACAGTGGTTCATAATTAGTAAGTACAATGGCGTAGTTTGAAATGACTGTTAGCAATTAACACTGTCAACACGGTTTTGCCAAATTCATACAATTGTCGACTCTGTCAAGGTGTGAAAGCCACATTTCCATACCAGCTCATCGATCCAAAACGTTTATTGATTTAACCATTGATTTAGTGCATGGCCAGTTCATCAAACAATCATCCCTACTTTATGATGTTACGTAGTGATTTGAAGAGTAATAAATTGCGTTTTGATGTTAAGTAGGCATTAATCAAATAACCAGCTTGGTGTTTATTTTATGCATATGTACGAAACTATATATATGTACAACACTAAGTTTTTTAAAACCTTTATACATCCTATTGACACATTATACTATCTTATAGCGTATTTATTATATGTAAAAAGCTTCCTATACAAATCTTATCTATAGATTAACTATGATATTTACAAAGTTCATAATAGGGTATTCCTTATGATATTAACTTTGAAAATTCTCTTAGTCTTTGGACTAATAATACCCTAAACAATGTGTTTTATGATATTTCTCTTGGCACAAATCCCTTAAGTCACATAAATTCATTTTGATAATTTAAATAACTTTAATGATAATTTACGAAACTTATCTAACCTTCGTTCAAAAGCCAAGTTTAATGATCAAGTTACTATCAGCTCTAGAATCATTAATTACTTTTCTTTGATTAAGAGCACCTTCAGAATCAAAGATTCTGAAGGAGCTCTAACATAATTTTGAATTGATAAATCACATAAAGAGCTGATCTCTCTTCATTTTGTCAAGAAATGAAGAGGTTGTTGCTGGCTGCCAACAAATGGCGACGACCTGGGAGAACCGGTTATCTCTGCTTAAAAACAAGATGATCAAAATGAAATCTTAGAAATCTGTTAAAGATAATCAAAATCCTTTATTCATATCAAACCTTTATTTATTCAGATTCATAAGTATAACTCAGAAATATTTCATCTTTTTGAAACAAACATTTGATTAGAGATAGGCTTACAAATATCTTCATCGAAACCAATACTTCTTAGTAAAGATGATCTTACCATCAACATCGAATACTATTTCTCTGAAAACTATCTAATTTCTCTGAAAACTATCTAGAACCTGTTCCATGGTATAATAACTTTCTTGTTTATTGCTTTGCTGTTATTTTTTTTTTTTTTAAATAAATAATAATTCTGTCTGAAGACTACTATCTGGGTTTGGTGTCCCAATGTGATAGTATCATTCACGAGAATTATCTGAAATAAGCAGGCCGACTCGTGATGAGATCTCGTGTCTTTTAATTTAAAATCAAAAGCCATCACCCTGGTGATCAGAAATGAAGTTATTCCAGACAACACTGATGATCATGATTAGGTCGGCTCATTACTGAGACCTCCTATTCTTCAGGCAAAAGTTGTGTTTTATTAGGATTTTCATTAATTTCATTTTAACTAAAATGAGAGATCATTACCTAGCATGGTAACCAAATGGTAATGTCAGTCATAAATATTCACCAGAAAATGAATCAGCTGGCTCGTGATGAGACCCCTTATCTCTTGGTTTCAAGACCAAAAGCCATTACTAGTTTCCTAATAATGTCATACCAGTGATATTTATGATTCTGATCAGACCGGCTCATTACTGAGACCTTCCGTCTCTCACTTTAGCTTCTTATTAGCTGGAACAGATGCTAGACAGTTTTCAAATGACAAAAGTTTTCTAAACCGATGATAGAGATCTATAAAGATTTTTCAAAAGCACGAGCTTCAAAAAAGATATATAATAAACTATCCTTATTTAAGAAAATAACCAGATGAAAGAAAATCCGAGAAACACTTATAAATAGAACTAACGAAGGTTTTTTACAAACTCAAGAAATTTTGATCAATCCGAACAACTTTAAAAGATTTCAGTTTAAATCAAAATTTTCAAGACTGATGAGTAAACTGATCTTATTTATTTATACTAATTACAGTTGTTAATTACATATTTATGTTTTGAGGACTAGTTATATACATAAATTTTAACAATCTGAAATATTTGATATTGACAGAAATTTGACTCATATACAGTTTGCTATTGTATATACAAAAATATAAATTATTTACAAACAGTGAATAAGTATATACATTTTAGACAGCAATTATTAACAGAAATATTTCTTAAGAATCAGTCCATTCACAGGGAATGTCTCGGACTGTCCTTCAAGTGTTTGCAATCGAAAGGTACTTGGACCTATTTTTTCAGAAATAACAAAGGGACCTAACCACAGTTTTTGAAACTTAGTATGATTACCCTTAACTTCATGAGCTTTATCCCATTTTAAGACCAAGTCTCCTACCTGAAATTCGCGATCAGAACTAAATGATTGGTCAAACCAAGATTTAACAATCTGTTGATGTTTGTTAAAATGTTGTTTTGACTTTTCTCTATCCTCTTCTAATTTTAGCAATGCATTAATTCTTTTTTCCATTGCTGGGCATTCTTCTTCTTGGACAGACTAAGCTAACTGTAATGAAGGTAAAAATAAATTTGGCGGAAGAATAGCTTCAGTTCCATACACTAAGAAAAATGGTGAATTACCTATTGCAACTTTTGGAGTTACTCTGTCTGCCCAGAGAGCATTAACCAATTCTGTATGCCAATTCCGATGGTGAACTGAAACAGTTCTTTTAAGAATTTTTAATAAATTTTTATTTGTTGACTCAGCTAGACCATTCCCATGAGGATGGTAATTAGCTGAATATCTGATTCTTATTCCTTTTTCTAAAGCAAACTGAGTCAATTCAATTGATGAAAAATATGATGCATTATCAAAGACCAAAGAATCAGGAACACCAAATCTTGTTATGATAAAGAAATCCAAAAATAATATAACTTGATTAGTATTCACAACTTTCAACGGTGTAGCCTCAGCCCAACGAGTGAAATAATCAGTTGCAGTTATTATATACTTGTGTCGCATTGATGAGGGAGGGTTTATTGGACCTATTATATCGATACCCCACTGCTGAAAAGGTCTTTCAGCTGAAACAGGTTGTAAAGGGAAAGCAGATTTTTTAACTTTTCCTGCGGCAAGTTGACACTCTTGACACTTTCTGACGAAAGTATAAGAATCTCGAAACAAGGTAGGCCAATAATAACCAGCCCTAAGAATTTTATGAGCTGTGGTTTCTCCACCGAAATGACCTCCCGCTGGTCCAGAATGCAATTCTTTTAGGATTGTTTCTGTTTCATCTTTATCTAAACACCGAAGGTATACCCCATCTGAATTTCTTCGAAAGAGGACATTATCTATTAATAAGTACGGGGCAGATTTCAATCTTAGTGCTCTTTTCTTCTTTGGATCTAAGTAATCAGGGGCAGTCCCTGTTTCCAGAAGTACTCGTATGTCTGTGTACCAGGAATCTTGAGGTGGTGGATAAAAATAAATTTCTCTGGTAAGTAAGTCTTCATTAATGACAATTTCAATTTTATCATCAGGCAAATGAGCAGCTTCAGCAGCTAGTTTACACAACCCTTGTCCTTTAACTATCATTGATGGTTTGATTTCTAAGTCATACTCTTGAAGAGCTGTCATCCACGGTGCCCTTTTTTCTTCTAAATCTTTTTGTACCAACAAATTTCTTACTGAAGAATAAGGTACAATTACTTTTGTTTTGGATTTTAACAAGTAAGGACGAAAATGTTTTACCGCTTTAAAAACGGCATAAGCTTGTTTGTCCACTTCATGATAGTTTAGTTCAGCACATTTGAAATTCGAACTCATGAACAAAATTGGAACCTCATTATTTTGTTGATTTAATTGAGTTAATACTGCTGCATACGCAATATCAGAAGCAAAGGTATATAATATAAAATCCTTGTTAAAATCTGGACTTAGAAGACTAGGAGCTTCTGAAATAGCTTCTAAAATTTTCTGAAAGGATTCTTTTTCAGTTTGTCCCCAATTAAACACAGCATCTTTTTTAATCATTTTCTGCAAAGGACGAACAGTCTCTGAAAAACTAGGAATGAATCTCCTGACAAAATTAATTTTCCCTAAGAATGACTGCATTCCTTTCTTGCTGGAAGGGAAAGTAATCTTTGCAATAGCTTGTGTTCTTTCCGGATCAATCATGATTCCGTGTTTTGATACTACACATCCTAACAAGATACCTTCTGAAACAGCAAATATTGTTTTCTTAGGGTTTAAAGATATTCCAAATTTTCTACATCGTTCAAACACTTTTCTCAAATGGTTAAGATGATCAGGCCGATGTTTAGAGTAGACAGTAACGTCATCCAAATAGACAACGACTGAATGATTGATCAAGCCTCTAAAGGCAATATCCATTGCTCGTTGAAATGTTGCTCCCGCATTGATTAACCCAAAGGGCATCTTACGGTATGCGTACGTTCCCCATGGGGTTCTAAAAGCTGTTTTTAATTGATCATCCAGGGAGACTAATATTTGGTTGTACCCTGAGAAACCATCAAGGAGAGACAGTATCTCAGCCCCAGATACTTTCTGAAGAATTTGTTCCATGGGTGGAACTGGGTAGTTATCTTTTTCAGAAGCCTTATTTAAATTTCTAAAATCGACACATAATCGTATATCCCCATTTTTCTTTCTAACTGGAACTAAGTTTGCTACCCACTGAGTGTGTCTGACAGGGAAAATGATCCTGGCAGTTAGCAATTTATTCAGTTCTTTTTTAATTGTTGGTTCTAATGATGGGTGATATTTTCTTAATTTCTGCTGAAAAGGTTTTGATTCTTGTTTAATTGGAATTATATGTTGCATGACTTGAGTATTGAATGTTTTTAAGTCATCATATGTCCATGCAAATATATCTTTAAACTCCTTGAATAATTTTATGAAAGCTGTTCTTTCTACAGGATCACAATCTATTCCTAGGTTTATAGTTTGGGGATTAGATTCTGTTCCCAAATTGATGGTTTCATATCTCATGCAAGAGCTATTTGTTTTACAATTAGGAACTGACTTGAACTTATCCTGCAAATCAAAAAACTTTTCTAATCTCAATACTGAGTTGGGAACGGGTTTTACCTGTTCGAAAGCTTTATCAACTGAACAGAAATCATTAATTACCGAAAAATCTCGTAAATTGTCGTCGTGAGTGATTTCATCTATTGCTGAATCTTTGAAGATTCCATCATTTGTCAGAAAATGCAGTACCTGTGTATCATTGTCAAACACACGCCAATTAAAAATGTTATCAGGTATGGACGGCCTGAAAATTAATTCAACAGAAAAGAATTCTGGTGAAAAATTTTCTGAAGGAATCAATTTGGAAGCTACATTTGCCAATAAGTCTGCTTCTTGATTTTGACTTCTAGGAACAGAATTTATGTTAAATGCATCAAAATATGTGATAAGATTCCATACCTCTTTCTGATAACTTTGCAAATGTTCAGATAAACAATGAATGGAATTACGCACCTGTCTAACGATGATCTCTGAATCGCCAAAAACCACTATCTCTTTGATGCCCAAATCGATTGCTTTTTTCAATCCTTGAATCAAAGCTTCATATTCAACCATATTATTTGTACAACTAAATTCTAGTCTACAGGCTATACAAGTCTTATTACCTTGAGGATCTATTAGTAAACAACCGGCTCCTGCTCCTTCTTTAGATTTTGCACCATCGAAATAAAGAGTCCAAATAGAATTATGTGCAACCACTTTACTTTCTATGATATTTACAATGTTTACATTATTTTCATCACCAATGGTCTCCTTAAGGGAACAGTTAGGAGAAATAACTATTACATTACAAATCTCAGATTGCTGGCTACTTTCAGAAAGGAGAGAGTTTTCAGCTTTGAAATCTCCAAAACCTAATTCATACATGTAGTTTCCCATAATGGAATCAGAAAATAACACAGGTTCACTAGGATCATGTAGTTCTGTAACAGTATGTTTCATGTACCTTTCTCTTTGTATCTTTATCTGATTTGCTTTTCCATTTTTTGGTAACCACAAGGTTGACCAATCAGTGGCAAAGAAACCATTTAGTTGTTGAGACCAATCCCTACTTAAGACATCTTTCATCTTTCATCTCTTCGACAACCTTAACGTTTGTTCTATCTAATTGAGTTATTTGTGCATTGGATGGAACAAATTTGCCATTTAATTTCTTGCACACAGATAAAGGCATAACA
The DNA here is from genome assembly GCA_027924585.1 of Larix kaempferi. Lineage (NCBI taxonomy): Eukaryota > Viridiplantae > Streptophyta > Pinopsida > Pinales > Pinaceae > Larix > Larix kaempferi. Next base: position 3,446,835 of record BSBM01000512.1, on the reverse strand, counting down.
TTAGAAGATGCTCCTGAATCTACCATGCAGTTGTGGACATTCCTATTAAAAATTTCAAAGGTAAGTAATAATGGAGGTGTAGTTGACTTAGAGTTCTTACCTATCAAAGAAGCTTTATCAGTTGATGTTTTCCCTTTATCAGTTGCTGTTGGATCATTGGTTGAACTATTAGCAGCGACATTTTGCTTTGTATTAGGGATGATCATGCTTACTGCAGGATTAATAATAGGACTATCAGGCATTGGATAGATTTGAAGGAGATCGTACATACTAATGTTTTCACGTGTCTTCTTCAAATCTTCAATTATGTCATATTGTAAATCCATCTTCGGAGCGTTTTGAATGGTTTGGGTACCCTTATTTGACTGAGTTTGCTTGCCGGGTTGAGTTTGTTTGTTTAGTTGTGAGTTATTATTATCAGTGTTTGAAGTAGAGCTTGAAGCACCAGGAGTATTTGCAATTGCTTTACTACGTGTATTATATGCGTGTTGTCCTGAGGGTGGACTTCTGTTCTCATGTTTTTTCACAAAATTATCCCAGAAGTGACCATTAATTTGTTGAGGTTCTTCTGATTCATCCTCATTTTCAGATTCTTCATCTTCTTTATTTTGATTTATCTCTTGACTAGGTGTTTCAGACAAAGATAGAACAGCTCGAATTGTATTAAAGATTTCTTCATTAGCAACTACATATGGGGGTGTGTTCTTATTGATTGCGTTTGGGTTTTGTCTAAATTGGTTTCTGAAGTAATCTCTAGAAGGAGAAGCTTCAGAATTGGTCTTTTTTAACCCTATAACTTCATTGGTTAATGTTCGAATAGCGTTCTGTAGCTGTTCCACATCGAAAGCTTTATCTTTATCTGAACTAGATTTTTCTACTTTCTTTCGAGGAAAAGAATCAGTTTTACCACTCATTTCTGGTTCATAAGACATGAAATCTTTTTCTACTTTAATTGCTTCATCAAATGTTTCTATCAGTGTTGTTTTTCCAGCTCTCTTAACAAACATTCCGGAATTCCTAGGTAGGGCTGATGTATAATTTTCGATGATTATATCTTCCAGTGGTTGAGAAGCAATTGGAATTTTATTTTTCAATGTTAGAAACCTTTGATTAAAGTATTTAATCCTTTCTTTGGGTTCCATTTTAATTCTAGATAATTCTAGGGCTAAAAGAGCAGGTGTTTTATCTTCCCCGAATTTATCTAAAAAAAACTTTATTAAATTCCTCCCAATTTGTAATAGATCCTTGTACTAGTGAAAAGTACCAGGTAGAGGCTCTTCCCTCAAAGGTGAGAGGAAACAATCGACAAACAACATCTTCATGCTGAACATTTAAGGTTTGAACAGCTAACATGAATTTATCAATATGTACCTCTGCAGGTTCTTTGTCATCTGGGTTAAACTTAGGAAGAATTTTATCTGAATGTTTTGGTAATGGGTGTTGTACCCCAGGAATTGCTACAGCAGCTGCCCTTAACCAAGGGAGCTGTGGATTAGGTGGAGGGGGTGGAGGATTACCTCCTCCCCCTGCATTTCCTGCCATTGGACTTCCTTGAGAGCTAGAGGAACTCTCTGAATGAGAAGATCTTGGACTATTGGGTGGTGACTCAGGAGGAGAAGGTGGCTGATCAGAACCGCTTCCCGAGATTAACCTCCTTGTGGTATTGGTTTGTGTGATCTGCCTTTGATAACTTTCAGCTTGATGTTGAGGAGTACTATCAGTTATTTCCAATTCTTCTGTAACTATGGTCAATTGTGGGTTATGTCGCTGTTGTCTAGGAAGACCATAATCTATTGGAGTAATACCTAACTGATTAGCGTAGGCTCTAGTAAGGATATGTCTGGATTCTTCTAGAGTTTGAGCAGCTTGTGCAGGAGTAAAGGGAGAAGTAATAGGATCACGTTCAAGGATATTCCTTACAGTTTCAATAAGAGGTGATCTACTAACTTCCGAAGATTGTTGGCTGGTTGGAAATGTTTCATTAGTTTCACCTGCCATTACTTAATTCAGGCCCTCCTTCTAGCGCCATTTGTTGGCCTGATTTTATGAATCAAAGCCAATAAAGAGGTTTTATCCACACAATCAACTTACAGCAGTGTCCGGTGTGTTTGAATTAACAAGACCTCGCAGGTTATGGTCCTGCTACCAGCTAGTTTGTCTCTTAAGGAAACCTTAAAACTAGCAAAATCTAACCTATTCTAATGTTTATCCTATCTATATATCTACAAATGTCCTAAGGTTGCTTTCGGAAGGAAAGACTCCAATTTTTAGGGAATTTTCTAAATATGAAAGCTTAATTACAGTATGCAGAATGATTAACAATGCTCCATAAAATAAATTTTAAAACTAATTAATCTAACTACCCTATTTAACCCTATCTAAGCTAAGAGCAAATTTGAAACTAAGATTAATCATTAATCAATAACAAAAAGTTGAAGTATGATATAAACAAAACATATTTAAGTCATAACAACAGTAACTCTGCTATATAGAAATGGAGATGAGATTTAACCTAAAACACACAGTCAAGTTTCACTTCCAAAACCGATTAATAATTATCAATCAAGACAGTCATTTGAATCTGAAATAATGCTTATTTAAAATTCACCGTTAACATACAAATGAAATTTTAAATAAACAAGAAAGTATATCATTCAAGCTAATGTTTATAGTGAACACACTAATGAACAAAACCATAATGACATATTCATTCAATAACTAACTTGAGACAATAAAGTGAGAAAATTATTTAAACATCAATGTGTCACAGCACACAGAGTTTACATATAAACAGAAGATGACAAACCGAAATATATGTGTATATATAAAAATCCAAAAATGAATACCAGTCATAGCATCATTCACAGATATCCAATATCATCCACATAAAAGCTTCAGCTTCAAGTTTGATGTAATACTAGCAATAAAATATATTTCAAGAAGTTTTCTTCCACACTCCATCCATCCTCGAGTTCATCAAAAATCTCCATTCATATACTATTGAGAGTTAGTTTCGCTATAAATGTTGCATGCAACATTATAGGAACTTTATTAATCAAAAGGGCATCTAATTACACCTACTACTAAAAATAAAACCGACTAGCCTGAGTCGAGACATCTCAGAACGTTCTGGCCCATTCACAAAACTCCAGCTTATAACAGATCCGCTACATTTTCATGCCAACGCATCAACCATGTCCTACATTCCTGGAAGAAGGCGGTGATAAAACCTCCTGCATTAAATTCAATAAATACATTATATTAAAATCAATTTAACACAGTTAACAGAAATATTAAAACAAAATTATAAATGCATGCCTGTAAAATCTCCGATTTTACAGACATGCAAAATCGAAATAATCGTTACCTGTCATCATGAGAAAAGGAAAAAACTATTAAGCCTCATTATGAAGAGCGACTACTCTTCTAGCTTCGGCCAATTTAGCCTTCAACCTGATAATTTTAACATTTTGTTTTTCAATTCGTTCCAATAGCAGCTGATTCGTTTTTAATATCGATTTCTTGGATTTCTTGAGTTGATTCTTCTTCATGTTGGCTCTTTTCCATCTGTCAATCCATTCTAGCAATTCTTTCCTGAAAATTTTATTTTCTTCTTCCAATAAGGCTGTACACTGTTTGCGCTTTCCTTTAGACTCTGCGTTTTTATGCTGATAAATATTTCCTAATACCTGTTGCAAGGTTTCATCTTCTTTGGCTACATGAGGAGAACGAGGACTGTCACAACGCTGATTGTGCAATGGTTCAAGTTCTACAGTGTCAATGTTTGTTTCTGGTTGATTACCCTCGACCTCACCTGATTGCACATCACTCCCCTGCACAGTAGTGGAATTCCCTACATCCATTGCGTTAGGGACAGGCATCGGAATATCATCCTCAATATCTACAACTGCAGGTTCGGCAGCAGTAGATTTGGAAGTCTGTGGATCAGACCTATACCTTGAAGTCGAATGGAGATTATGCATGCTTCTAGTGACTCTACGCGAAAACGATAATTTTTCAACATTCAACCCTTCCTTGTCACAACAAACCCGAGCCAAATGGTTCAACTTATGCATAGAATTTTTATCACAGTCATCAAGTTTAACAATTTCATCTTCGGCTGATCCCTCTTTTAATTTTACAGGGTTGCCATCATTCTTACCAGGTTCGGGTTCTTTTAATATTTCCCTAGAATTGCAATGAACTGAAACCCTATCAGCATCTTCATTTAATTTATCATCTATGGACATGTTTACGGCCTCTGGTTCATTATCCTCTGAGCTATTAACCTCAGGATTTATGATTTTTCGTTTTCTACGAGCTCGAGGAGATGGATTAGGCCAATACTGCGTTGGCCCTAATTTACAATCGACTAGAAATTTATCCCAAGACAGACCTTTTGCAGATAATTGGAATTGCATTAAAATTTTAATCAATCCATGGTGACACAGACTATTGTCAGGGTTATTGAAATTCCTTACAGACTGTGACATTTTCTTAAGGCTTTGCCAAAGATAGAAGGGCAAATTAAGTTTATAACCCTTTACTGCTAACAACAACCGTAAATGATACAAGTGCAAATGGGAAAAACGTCCACAACAGGTTACGTACCTTACCAAGATTTCATAGTAATCTCTCCACTCGGGATTTAGAAATTTTACAGGTACGCCTACCCTCAATTTCGTTTTATCTGGTAAAGGCATTAACAAAGCCAAACACTTCTTCTTATCAACCATAAGGCCCTTAAACCAGCGTTCTCCCACCTGAGAAAGTTTCGTGGCTTCAGCAATTTTGTCTTCATTGATAACAAATTCGAAACCCCCAATTCGCACCCTGTCATCTTTAAAACTCATTGCAAACATTTTGGTAATCTCCACATGATGACCATCAAAGCTTTGAAAGAAATGTGTCCATCCCATTTTCTCGAATTTCTGGGCAACCTCCTGATTGGCTTCAATAATTTCATACCCTGAGATTTCAAAACGATTCAGAGGAGACATGGTTTCTTCAGCACTTTCTGGGCTAAGTCGTGGAATGAAAGGGAAAGTGAAAACAGAGGGAATAGGTATCCACACACACGACATGCTAGAAAATCTTCACATGCTTCAAATATGATCAAAAATCAAATCTCTGAACCTACCATTTTAGCAGGATAGTGATAAATGTTACAACTTTCATACTACACCATGACTTATGCCAACTTATCTACGTTTGACCATGCCCAGTAGTGATCACCACTTAACTTGGCAAACCGGCGATATGAGATCACCACTTAACTTGGCAAACCAGCGATACGAGATCACCACTTAACTTGGCGAACCAGCGATACGAAGACTGATAGAACCATTATTACGATCATTGATTATTGACAGTGGTTCATAATTAGTAAGTACAATGGCGTAGTTTGAAATGACTGTTAGCAATTAACACTGTCAACACGGTTTTGCCAAATGCATACAATTGTCGACTCTGTCAAGGGGTGAAAGCCACGTTTCCATACCAGCTCATCGATCCAAAACGTTTATTGATTTAACCATTGATTTAGTGCATGGCCAGTTCATCAAACAATCATCCCTACTTTATGATGTTACGTAGTGATTTGAAGAGTAATAAATTGCGTTTTGATGTTAAGTAGGCATTAATCAAATAGCCAGCTTAGTGTTTATTTTATGCATATGTACGAAACTATATATATGTACAACACTAAGTTTTTTAAAACCTTTATACATCCTATTGACACATTATACTATCTTATAGCGTATTTATTATATGTAAAAAGCTTCCTATACAAATCTTATCTATAGATTAACTATGATATTTACAAAGTTCATAATAGGGTATTCCTTATGATATTAACTTTGAAAATTCTCTTAGTCTTTGGACTAATAATACCCTAAACAATGTGTTTTATGATATTTCTCTTGGCACAAATCCCTTAAGTCACATAAATTCATTTTGATAATTTAAATAACTTTAATAAGAATTTACGAAACTTATCTAACCTTCGTTCAAAATCCAATTTTAATGATCAAGTTACTATCAGCTCTAGAATCATTAATTACTTTTCTTTGATTAAGAGCACCTTCAGAATCAAAGATTCTGAAGGAGCTCTAACATAATTTTGAATTGATAAATCACATAAAGAGCTGATCTCTCTTCATTTTGTCAAGAAATGAAGAGGTTGTTGCTGGCTGCCAACATCTCGTAGAGAGCTGCTCTGTAATCTGGGATGTCAGGACAGTTATGTGAGTAGTGGCCGTAAATACCGCATATGGCACAAGGGTGGTTAGTGCGCAGTTTTTTGTCACGAGGCATGGGGTTTGGATTGAGTTTGACAACCAGGATGTTGGGGTCATCGTCCATCATTTGCATGTGTTCCTGTAATGCAGGTAACTGTGGACACTGATGGGTTGGATGGCCTAACTCATCACACAATGAGCATTTGGGAGGAGCACGGAACACGGGAGGAGGTTTAACTGCTTTGGGTGGGGGTACCGCAGTGTATGGTTGTGGGCCTCTGCCCCCAGTGGGCCTGATGAGAGGAGGGGGATTCGTGGACGATGAAGGAGTCATGATACCGGGAGGTGGTTGGGTAGAAGTGGCGATCGGTTGCACCGGCTGCAGGATGACATTTGGTGTCGGTGGGGGAACGGGAGGTGAAATATACCACACGGGTAATCCCAATGTTAACCCGGGGAGACTAAGGGTAGCCATAACTGGGGCTCTTACTACACCCGAAGGAGGAAATAGAAAGGGGATTGTGTGGATGGGTGTAACCCCAATGTGACTAGGGACCAATGGTGGTTTGGGTAACAAGGAGGGTTGATTACCGGGTTGCTGTGAAAGAGTGCAGAGGTTAGCGACGTGCGTCTCCGGTGACGGTGGTGGAATGGCCTGGAATGTAGAAGTCATCGGCGCTTCGGAGTATAGTCCGGGTCCCACTGAGGAAATGAATGAGGCAGTTGCACCACAAACAGGTTATTCAACCATGGGGAGAACATTTTCAGGTGCAGCGGGGGCCTTGGGATCGTAATAGGTGAGTTGGTCCACCTTGACCAAGCGTCCCTCATGGGGGAACTGCATGGTACGAAAAATGGATGAGGCAACAGCCTGCATGGCATACATGTAACTATGGCCAAGTAAAAGGTTATAGTCAAGTTGGGCATTGATGACCTCAATATCAATGAGTATGGTTTTACCCGCCAGCTGGATGGGGACATTAGGTAAGAGACCCTGGGGTTGAGCCGAACGGCCGTCGTAAGCTCGCAACGTAGTGGTGGACTGCTGGAGAGTAGGAGATCCCAACTTCTGCCAAACGAATGTGGACATGACGCATGTAGAGGCCCCTTCATCGATAATGCACCAATGGATGAGAAGATTTCGAACGAAAACAGAAACTTGGAATGCTAAACTGGAAGGCAGTCGAGGTTCAGATTGGTCTGAATCGAATGCGATCAGTTGTGAATCATTGGGGTCAATCACGCCAATGGTAGAGAGCAAAGTCTTGCGCTGCGAAGGACAGTTTTTTAGGACTTCCAAAGCAGACATGGCTGCAGGAGACTGGGCTAAGTCGTCGACAATGCTGTAATTTGACGCAGCGCGAGCATTGGGATTATTATTGATGCGACGAAGTGGGAAGCGAGGTGCTTTGGGAGCGCCATCAAGCGGAGTCGGGGGTATACGTAACGTCTGATATGTGGGATTAACGTTAGTGTTCTTGTCGGCAGGAGGGGCTTCAGAGGTGGAGCCATATTGGTTTCGACGGGTTTGGAGGTTGGCATCGGCAGTTGACATCATCAACAAGTGGTGAGTACCTGAATCGAACATGGGTTGATCAGGAGCGGCATAAGTGATCTGTTGTGGTGGCGCGTTGCCCTAAGGGGGAGCTAACGGCTGAGTGTTCACTACACCTTGGGTTGGAAAGGGATTTTGCAACACCAAAGGTTGATGTTGTGGTGGTGGAGGGTTGGGTGGCGGCTGAGGAGCCGCTTGCCCCTGACGATGGGCATCGTCAGTCCAGAGTTGCCGAGCTCGCTCCAAATGTGGGAAAGCATGTGTGTAATGACCATAAACCCCGCAAATAGAACAAGGATGATTTGTTCTAAGATTATTGTTTTTGGGATGCCTGGGATTACGATCCGGATTCTAGTTGGGAGGCGCTGCGTTATTATTTTGCGAAGGATTGGGAGGTGGAGGACCTTGCTGATGCTGTTGGTTATTACCACGGTTACGTCCTCTTCCACGGTTTTGTTGGGCATTTTGGTTGCACTGGTTATTCTGGTGCTGGGGATGGTTGTGCTGTGTGTACACTTGCCCTTGAGCAGTGGGAGGATTTTGGTTCTCCGCAGGTGCGGGAGTAGGTTGTTGTGGATAATACACCGGTGGGGTTGGAAGTGGACCATATACCTGCTGGGGTTGTTGGTAACCCTGAGATATTGGAGGTGTTGGGTTAGCTGTCGCAGCGAGCTGTGGGTAGTACACTGGTTGAGGTGCGCCTGGGGGGGCATATGCGGGTGGTGCATGACCAAAGCACTGAGGTGGACATGAAGGTCCGTGGGTATGGGGGTGATGTGCCATGGGAGCATATGAATTGGTTGCCCCAGATTGAGATGTAGCCCGCGAAAGGTCGGGACCATGGCTAGGATGTGCAATGGAAAAGGGTTGGGGTTGGAAGGTCAAACTACCAATGATGCCATCAGCGGCATGGGATGCCCCCGACGCATCGTGTTGGGATGACTCACCTTGAGGGGCGTCTGGTATAATGGTATACAGATAACCCGACTGGGCGTAAATGAGATCAAACTATTGGGCTTTGAGGATGGCCTCTTCTTCAGACTGGGGTCTTTCGGATGCCACATCCTTCACAATGAGAGGGAGGAGGGATTTTAGAAACCAATCTAGGAAGATACGGTCGTCTAAATTGATTTTGCAGAGGCTTCGGCGTCGACGCCACTCATGAATGTGGTCAGTGATGTGGGTGGCCTTGTTTTGTCTGCAAGACAGTAGGATCTCGACGCCCGCATCATAGCGGACAGGTAACTGAAAGAACTGCAGGAAGGTCGAGGCAAGGGAGGTAAAGGTGGCATGGGTCCCATGGGGCTTCTCAATATACCACTTTGCTGCAAAGCCAGTGAAGGTGCGTTGTAACAGACGAAGGCGGACAGAGTCATCCACTATGGAGTTGGAGGAACACCATAGATGGAAGGACATGATATGGTTCTGGGGGTCCTCACCTGCCTTGCCCTCAAACTTAGGGATGTTGGAGGGGAGTTTGGTGGGCATGTGAGGCCACGCAGGATCGTGTCTGATAGGATCATTGGTGAGCCTGGCTAAGTCTGGTAAGTTCAGACTTGCCATGTAAGGTAAGGTAGCAGATGTATGTGGCGTAGTGACTGGGACATGACTAGTCATGGTGGTATGATGTAGGGGTCCAGTAGCGCCTAGGGGTATGCTCGGTATTGAAGGTATGTGTCCTCCAATAGGTGTGGTCTGGAATGGGCCGGCGCTTCCAAGTGCAACATGGGTTACACTTGGGTTAGGAATAGTAGTGGTGATTCCTGGAATCTGGGTTGTGGTAATCAAAGGGGGTGTGACCCCTATGTTGGGCATACCCATAACAGGAGGTGGCCCTGTGTTGGGAATTCCTAAAGGTGGAGTGTTTCCCATATTAGGCATACCTGGGGGGGTGGGTGTTTCCATGGATGGCACTGAAGTAGAAGGGTCTGTGGATGTCTCTCCTATGGTGCTGGTAAAAAGGGGGTCAAAAGGTGTTCCAGCCATAAGGTTGGTTGGGAATAACGCAGTGGGGTTTTCGGATTCTTCCTCAGAATCATAAGTGAAGTGAGGCGTGTCAGAATCGGATGACCCTATGGTTGAACGACGATGTGTCGAGTCAAGGGATAAGGCTCTACGTCAGTGACGTGGAGAGCCAAGTAGACTGAACTCTGGGAGTTTGCCCTGTAGACGACGAGAGCGTCTAAAATTCTCAATGGTGAGAAATAAGTTTTTGTGTAAAAATCTGTATGGTGTAAAATGGTAATGTATAAAAAACTCAAAACCCTAATGCAACCAAGGGTGCAAGAAGGGGAGTGAAAATGAAGGCTCTCAGGCCAAAAAATCAACCTCAAAAAGGCACTTATTATAGTAGATGTGCTATAATAAGTGGAGGGATGCAACAAATGGTCAGAGTACCAACATGCAAACAGCTTCTAGAAAAAATAGGTGTAACTAGACCAAAGGTGGATTGTATCATGCAAACAACTAACTAAAAGTATTGTGAATCAACAAAAGATATTCTCTGCAAGGTGATGAAATCCAAGTCAGACAATATGAGTGTTGAGTCAATGGCTAGATACCCCCCTACCGGGAGGGACACCGGGTAATCAATCCTAAAGAATGGCTACTAGGATACTCCGTTCATGACACGTCGAGAAAAGGTAAATCTGCCGTTTGGTCCTTTTACCGCAATATCCCCATACAGGGATATCCCGAGAACTACGAATGGTAGCCCTTTGGTTACTGAATGGATTTCGGTATTCCACTCAGGCTTCCGGAACCATCCTCGCGACTTCAACCCTCCTAGGGGAGAGGCCTTCCCATAAACCAGTTGTGACCGTGCCAATAAATACTAGGAGATTTTGGCTCCCTAATGGACAACTTCTATGTCTCAGATGTAATAACTGAGGGGTGTTATTGGAACACCTATCCCCCCAATACTACCTAGCTACAAAGTTCTTTTAGTGTTCCCCAAGTGGGGTTAAAAGTTTGTTGAAGTTAGGGTTCGTTTTAAGGCTCAGTTTAAATTATGTGTTTGAGTGGGTGCACGTGTGGTATTTTAAATTGAAATTGAAAAAAGTAAATGCTTTTGCAGAAAATATTCAAAAAACAAAGGATCTTTTGAAAATAAAAAAAGCAAATATTATGACTTTTTTTTCAATAAATGGAAATTAAATGCTTTGTAAAGAATATTCAAAAAACAAAGGATCTTTTGAAATAGGAAAGCAAATATTATTACTTCTTTAAGAAATAAATGAATTTCTTTTTCGAAAATTGCTATGGGCAAAATAGTAAAGAAGTAAACAGCAAAAATTTTAAATCTAGATAAAAATGCAAAAAGAAATCCTTCTTTCAATTTCTGAAAAATTTTTAAAAGACTTTCTTCAAAGGTGCATTCTAAATAGTAAAATTTTTATATGGCTGTAAAATGTGCAGGATTTCTAATACTGGAAAATGTGCTATGTGGGCAGAAAATACAGTAAGAAATTAATTTTTTAAACGATTCGGCCAAATGAAAAAATTAGCATCGTGGGTTTTGACAGAACAGTCGCGATGGACCGCGCGGGTTTCTGATGCACAGTCGCGATGGGCAGCGCGGGTTTTGACGGCGAAGCCGCGATGTGCAGCGCGGGAGTTTGTCGCATAGGTGCGATGTGCAGCGCGGAAAAGGTCCGCGAAGCCACGATGTGCAGCGCGCTAATGGGCCGCGAAGCCGCGGTGAACCGCGTGGAAAAAAGCCGCGCAGTCGCGATGAGCCGCGCGACTGTTGGGCAAAAAGCCGCGAGGAGAAAGCCGTACGCGGACGCCGAAAAATGAACTCGAAAATTGAGAATTTCGGGCTGTTAATGGCTAAAAAATGGGCCAAGATCTAGAACAGCAATGGATCTGCTGTCTAGGGTGGCAGATCTATGAATTAAACTAACTAATACTATCAAAAAGTAAGATCTAAAGCAAAAGTGAGATCTAAAGATTCAAAAGCAGCGGAGTCACCAAAAACTGTTGGCTTGGTTTTGCAACCAAGCTTAGTGCTATGGGCACCTGCTAACTAGTAGCAGCAGTTTCAATATTAAGCAAAAAACAATAAACTAAATCTAAATCTAAGCTAAACTAACATGTGCATATCATAATAAAATTTTGAATTAAAAAAACAAGAACAAGAAAATATAGAAAATAAATTTGTATTGAAAATGGGGGCAAGCAAGTGCTTGCAATAGTAATACCTCCAAATGATGAAGATAGTTGAGAAGCTCCAAGGATGAGCAGCTCCAAACTCCAAAGGGTCCTTTCTCCAAGGTTGCTACAATGGCCAAAACCTCAAGGGAGATTTTGGCAGCATGAGGATAGGAATAAGAATGGATGTGAGATGAGGAGCCCCTACCACCTTTTTATAGGTTTTGGTGGTGGGGAATACCATTTGTGGTTTTGTGGAAATCAATGGTATTGACCAACATGGTTTAGGTACTTTTCCCTCCTTTTTCCTTTTTTGAATATTTTGAATATTTTTATTCCCTTTTTAATATTTTTGGGAATTTTGGGCCCTTTTTGAGGGTTTTTTATGCTTTTTTAGGAAAAATAATCTTTTTGAGTGGGAAAAGGGGTGTACTAAGGCCTTTTGGTGACCTTTTGTTGGCTTCAGAGGCTTAAATGATGAAAAAGTGGACAAATGGGTCATGTGAATAGGGAAATGAGCTAGTGAGCACTTTTTGGGTGTTAACACCATTCAAGAAAGCTGTCTTGACATCCATCTAGTGTATCTTCCATTTCATCACTGCAGCCAGAGCAAGTACTGATCTGATGGAAGTGGATCTGGCTACATGAGCAAAAGTCTCTATGCCGCCACCTGCAGCATGCTTGATCTTATAGATCCAATTGGAAGTCACAACAGACTTCCCTTCAGGTCTTAGGACAACATCCCAAATATCATTCTTCATGATCGAATGGTACTCCTCCATCATGGCATTCTTTCCGAATCCTTGGAACTTCAACATCTTCAATATCTTCAATAGATAACTTTGTTGCTGGAACAAATGTTGTATTCCTTCTTTTGTAGGTGATGGTATACGATCTTTCCTACAAAACAAGTTAAATTGCATGATTAGAAACATCTCATAGTTTTCAGAACAAGTTCTTACTCATAAAGAAATATGTCATACAGTCACGCAATTAATTTAGCCAATGCTTCAATACAAAATTTATCCATATCCCGTGACTTTCTACATGCCTTCCAATCTCTACCAAAACATTGTTAAGAGTGTGCACAACTCCCAACATGTCAACAAAGAGCTTTCATTCTAGATAAGTAGCAATGGAATGTTGTACAGTGCCATAGGCCACTTACCCATTATATGCATATTAGTAGTATGTTATTAATTAATGCAATTATTCTAATATACCAAAATACACAACCTAATTCTAGGAACATCAGTATATACTTCATTGAACAATATTATTTAAACAATCAACTATGCAACAAATGATAATTCAAATACTTATCTTTGTTTGGTTGTTGGGTAGACTCCCTGTGAATCTTTGCAACCTTTCTGCAATTCCATTCTAATGTGGATTGTGAGAAGTGGTCGACTCCCTCTGAATATATGCATCCTTGCAAAAACTACTGGAGTATGCTCCCTCTCGATCTTTGCTTCTTGGATTACCTATCCTTGAACTTATATCCATCCTCGATCACTATGCATGCTTACAAGTATCATTATTGTGATATCCTCGACATCTCATACATAATCATACATTTATTAGTATATTCTCAATACTATCAAAACACAATAATCTTAAGCATGTATATTCATGATCATTTCAAACAGAAATAATAAGCATTAGTATTCAAGGACTCTTATGGTTAGTCATATCATAAATTAAAGTAAGAAACATAATATGCCTAAACCCGTGATTACTCAAACCTATACTTATATAAGAGATCCTATGACAAGGTAGGATTCTAACTTGATATAGGAAAAACATACCTGGATTAGTATGTTAGCTAGTTATGTCTAACATAACCACATGATGTCTTCTTGTTCTCTTCAATGACTTGTGCTAGTAACCTGCATATCTCGTAAGTTAACCATTATAGAACCAAGTTATACATACCTCATAAATAGATCTTCTATGTGATCCATGACAATGGATGAATCTTTGTCTTCATGTCACCATGATCATATGTTCTTGAACTAGAACATGATTTGTCTTTCTTGGTGTGCCTTTCATGTTAGTGGACAACATAAACCTCATACAACACCATAATGCATTAGTACAATCATAAGTTTCAACACCCTAATCAATGAATATCTTCTATCATGCATTCATAATTTTATTAAGGTGATACGACAAGTCTAAATTTAATCAAGATTATACTAACCGTAATAATATGAAGACAAATATACCATAAACTTAATCATGAACAAATCTCGAAACATACCTGGATAAGTAATACCTATCGAGATTGCTTGTAACCTTCTTATGTAAGGCCTAAGCCTCATCTCCCTCTGAAATAGGAACATCTTCACTTATGCAGGTGACCAATCAATTCTCTTCTAGGATTAACCCAATCCACTTGATTTGCAGGAACTGGATCTAGAGCTGGATTAGGGTTGGTCACGGAAACTCTAAAAATTCAAACTTTGAATTTCAAACTTTTCAAGGGATAGAAAGATGCGCCTTGATGAGCTAATCAACTTGGTATACTAAGAATTTGAAAACTGCATAGTTTCACCCCTCAAATTTGCCTTTGAAACTTTCGGATTCACTGGACATGACCCCGAACTAGGCTTTGATAAAGCCCACCCTTCTACCCAATCAAAAGGTTTGATCCAAAGCTCTAATCTTTTATTTTTTTGAGGAGCTTCCAGCTGTGGTCACAGATTTCAAAAATTCCCATTCTTGCAGAAGCCCTAATTTTCCACTTTTCTGATCAAAGTCCAGAACTAGGGTTTGATCAAGCCCAGCCTTCTGCCCAACCGAAAATTCTGATCTTGGTATCTAAATTTCAATTTTGATCAGTAGCATTTAGCTATGGTCACCAATTACAAAAATTCCATCTTTCTCCGAAATCCTAAATTCTCGAATCCATGAATGAAGGTGCTCAAAAATAATTCTGTTTTTATAGAAATATGTACCTGAATGATTCTAGTGTAACTCTAAACTTTCTGATCCAAAGGGTTTGAAACTTCTATCTGTGGTAGAATGACCTGTCATATTTCCAACCCCATAGGTCTGACCTCAATTTGATTCTCTGAGAGAGTTATGCCAAGTGTCACAACGTGACCTGTTTATGGGATCAAACAGAAGAGCGAACTTGTACGGTGTTCCACGTGTCACTGGTTCAGTTTCGGCCTCTAAAAACATTACCTACAAAAGTACAGTCCGTGCACTACCTATGGCATTTTACAAAATTTCATTTGGAGCTTCCTATCCCAAGTTATGAACTTTTTTCCTAGGTCACTTGTTTATGACTCAGATCTGGAAGAGGCAGAAACCCTAGATTGTACAGATCATATACACAAAAAACAATGAATTATAAGTTGTCCTTTGGACACAAGGTACATTGGGATCTGATATTCGACCTGTAGAACTTTTTGATCTGAAAACTTCACCAAAATGGATTTATAGCGAATGTTCTACGATGACTTGTTTTTTCTATATCAATCCCAAGCATTGCAAGTGCAACAAGTGTCATACATGCCATACCATGCCTTCTTTCAGGATAGCTCTGATACCATGTTAGTTTTTCAGAATTTAATTCAATATGATCTAGGATCTTGCTGAGAACAACATGCACAGCATATCTACAGCATATTAATCATGGACACAATAATGCAAGCACACAAGAGACACAGAGTTTACTTGGGGAAAACCATAAAGGTGAAAAACCACAGTAACTTTCTCAGAGATAGATAGAGCAATGATACAACCCAATCATAAGAGATAGAAATCTCCTAGCAGCAACTTCTACTCCTCTACAAGTGCGCCACTCTCGAAAGATTGTGTGAGAGAATAGAATGATGAAATAGAGTGCCTCTCGCACTCTATTTATACTTGACTTGACTTGCCTAATAACCTTTACTAGGTCGGCCTCAACTTAACCACATAACACAAAGCTAATTGGGACGACACCCAATAGGGTGGTCTAATAACCCTTTGACCCACATGGACGACCCCCAATAGGGTGGTCTAAGAACCCTTCGACCCATATGACTTATACAGAGTCAACCCCAACAAGGTGGTCTAATAACTTATCAAGTATAAGTTACGACACTTACAATATAAATGACGACACTTCTATATAGAGGAATAATAACATCTCTATAGGAATACAAACACTTCCATATAGAGGAATAATACCATCTCTATAGGAGTACAATATACATATATGAAATACATTCCGAAGTTACATATACATCAACAGTTAAGTTTAGCCTAAATTCACAAGCAAGATCACTGAAAGAAACAAAATCACAAGATAGACAAAGATTTACCCTGGGAAACCCTCATGGGGTAGAAAAACTAGCAAAGATTTCCTCAATATAGATAATCAACCAATACAATATGTAGTGCCCAAGCAAGAGCTCCTTCTTGTCCTATGCAGACCTCTCTCTCTCCTATGCGCCAATCACAAGTGAGTGAATGAATGAGATAAATGAGGAACACACCTCCTCTCTTTATACTCATGTTCTAACTAACTTTTCACCCTAATGGGGCTGACCTCTCCTAAGAGAGTCTAATAACCCCTAAACAGCTAACTCAGGGCCGACCTCACATGGGAGATCTAATAACCCTAGTTACCACAATCTCTTGGAGGAATAAACATCTCCGGATATACAATAGGGTCTCCTCGGAGGAATGGAACATCTCCGGAATAATAAAGTCCACATATAATATTCTTAGAAGTTACAATACCTCAACACTCCCCCTTAATGAGAAGGATATTATAACAACATTTGCAGGAGCAAGGAGTCATCAACTACATTGTACATGATACATGATACATCTATAAATCATTGTAAGCTTTCTTCATCATCAGTAACTCAACCAGTTACTGGAATATCTTCAATACTAAAACATTAATCATCTTCAGTACTGAGTCTTCATCTTTTGCAGCATCCAAACAGCTACAGTAACATCATCATCTGGATCTCCCGATCAACAACATCATCTGGATCCTCTCGATCAACAACATCAACATCTCGATCATCATCATCTGGATCATCTCGATCAATAGTATCATCATCTAGATCATCTCGATCAACAGTATCATCATCTCGATCAACATCGTCTGGATCATCTCAATCAATAGTATCATCATCTCGATCAATATCATCTAGATCATCTCGATCAACAGTATCATCATCTCGATCATCTCGATCAACAGTATCATCATCTCAATCATCTCAATCAACATCATCTGGATCATCTCAATCAACAGTATCCTCATCGCAACATACTCTACAATACACATGATCCTCCCTTTCGGAATTACGGGATCCTGGACAGTCCTTCCTTTTGGAATTACGGGACTCTAGTCCATCAACTTTGGTGATCCGTCCTTTCGGAATTACGGGATCATGGACAGTCCTTCCTTTCAGAATTATGGGACTCTACTCCATCAACTCTAGTGATCCTTCCTTTCGAAATTACGGGATCATGGATAGTCCTTCCTTTCGGAATTACGGGACACTAGTCCATCAACTTTGGTGATCCTTCCTTTTGGAATTATGGGATCCTAGACAGTCCTTCCTTTCAAAACTACGGGACACTAGTCCATCAACTTTGGTGATCCTTCCTTTTGGAATTACAGGATCCTGGACAGTCCTTCCTTTCAGAATTACGAGACTCTAGTCCACAACTTAGACAATCCTTGCTTTCAGAATTACAGGATTCTAGTCTAAGGATCAATATTTAAGACTATCCTTCATTTCGGAATTTCGGGATCACTATTTAGGGATGATCAATCCCACCACAATCCAAGGATCAACATTTAAGACTATCCTTCCTTTCAGAATTACGGGATCATTGTCAAAGGACGATCAATCCTGATCCTTTTTAAGACACCTCTCATGTCTATGGACGATGCAGTCCAAATCTACTTAGAGGATGATCAATCCTGATCTATTTAAGACATCTCTCATGTTTATGGATGATGTAGTCCAGATCTACTTATAGGATGATCAATCCTGATTCATTTAAGACACCTCTCATGTCTAAGGAAAATGCAGTCCTTTCATCCACTTAGACAAAGTCTAAGGACCAAACATCGACCTCATCATCGATATCACCAATACAGGTATCCACATCATCGAACTCATCGTCGGTATCACCAATACAGGTATCCACATCATCGACCTCATCGTCGGTATCACCAATACAGGTATCCACATCATCGACCTCACTGTCGATCCAAGCAATCTCATCATTAGCGACCACATCACTCCCCCTTTCGAGGAGGGTCCTTTTGAACTACACCAAGATTGTATCGGAAATACTCCAACTTTACTCAAGACAGAGGTTTGGTCAATATATCAGCGACTTGTTCGTCGGTGCTCACATACTCGAGCTATTGATGTATATGTAACTTCGGAATGTATTTCATCTATGTATTTCATATATATTTATTGTACCCTTATTAGAGATGTGGTATTCCTCTATAAGGAAGTGTTGTCATGTGGATTGACAAGTGTCACAAGTGTGTGTACTTGCCGATGGGTTATTAGACCACCATGTGTGGGGTTGGCCCTAAAATATATATTATATTGTGGATGTATCTAGATAGACAAGTCGGCCCCATAGTGTAACTGGGCAAATAGGTTAAGTATAAATAGAGATCGGGAGATCTCTCTTTGGATCATTCGAAAAGTCACACTTATCTCACTTAGAAAGTGGCGCACTAGTGAGGAGGAGGATCATCTGCTACTAGAAGACTATCTCAAGTGTATTTTGGTTGTACTTTGGTTGAGCCATTGTTCTCTCTATCTCTGAGGAAGTTGTGGGGTTTTTCACCTTAGGGTTTTCCCCACAGAAACTCTGTGTCTCTTGTCTCTCATGCTTTTGATTCTTGTGATGCTTGTCATGCTTATTGTGATTGTTATGCATTGATATACTGTATATGTTATTCTCTCAGTGAAGATCCTAGAGTATTGTGAATTAATGCTCAAAATTTAACATGGTATCAGAGCTAACCTGAGAAGAAGACATTTTGCAGTGATGGAAACTTGAGTTTCTTGTTTATTGGGTTTCTCTCCATAGTTTTTGGGAAAGCAGTATAGTAGATTGACTCTACTCATCAAGGAAAATTTATCTGTCCAATCAGAATTCAATTCTGAGCATTTTTAGATTTGGCCCTAAAAATTAGGGTTTCCACAAAAATAGGAATTTCTGAAATCTGAAGACATAGCTGGAAGCTCCTTGCAAAAATCGAAGTTTAGAGCTTTGGATCGAGATTTTTGGCTGGGTAGATCTCCAGGAAACTCAAACCCTAATTCAGGGCTCTCCCTAGTGAACCCGGGAGGACAAAAAGGCAAGTCTAAAGGGTAAAGCTTTGCTGATCTCAAATTCTGAATACACCAGGCTGATCAGCTCATCAAGGTGCATCTTTCTATCCTTTCAGAAAGTTGAAATTCACATTTTGAAGTTTTAGGGTTTTTTCGACAAACCCTAATCCAGGACCAAATCTAATTTTCAGCATTTCAAGTGGTAAGACCTAAATCTTTTCTATTTCCATTTGAAGTACTCTTTAATATGTCTCACCACACAAAGATTGAGGATAAGATTGAAGGGGCTGACAAATTCCGAGCTTGGAAGTATAGGATTGGGTTAATCGTGGAAGAGAATGAGTTGGACTCATATATAAAAGAAGACATCCCTATCCCAGAGGATGAAGAGGCTAAAGTATTGCAGAAGAAGAACTTGGTCAAGGCAAAGAGAATCATTGTTTATTCTATCAAAGACCATCTCATACCCCATGTGTCTTCTCTAAAGACACCCAAGGAGATGTTTGACTCTTTGACCAAGCTATTTGAAGGGAAGAACATAAATCAGAAGATGACCCTGCAGAACCAATTGAAAGGAGTAAAGTTTCAGAATGGAGAAACCATTCAATCTTATTTTTCTAGGGTCTCCCAAATTAAGGAACAACTGGAAGCGGTAGATGAAATGGTGGAGAATTGTGAAGTTGTCATGACCACTCTAAATGGCCTACCCAGGTCATGGGATTCCTTTATTCAAGGAATTTGTGCAAGGAAGAAGTTGATCTCCTTCAACATATTGCGGGAATAATGCTCTCAAGAAGAAGCTAAACTTGTAGCTCGTGAGGAAAAGATGGGAGGTGAAGATCAAGATCTTGCAGCTCACACCAAAAGAAGCAAGCCCAAGAAGGAGCACTCTCGCTACAAGAGATCCTATCAAAAGAATAAGAAGGATCTAAGATGCTTCACATGCAATGAGAAGGGTCACTTTGCTTCAGATTGTCCCAAGAACAAAAGGGATAATAACAACAACTCCAGCAAGAAGAAGAAGGGCATCAAAAGAAAGTTCCATGCTCATGCTGCCGAGGATGATGAACATCCGAAGAAGAAGTCTAGGGCAGAAAGTGATGATAGTGATGATGACTCATCAAATGAAGAAGAGTATGTTCTAATCTCTGCTCTCACAGGTACTATCTCCCATGGTTGTAATGATTGGTTGATTGACAGTGGAGCTTCTAATCACATGACTGGGTTTAAGGAATATTTTGTGAATCTATCTGAACATGAATCACCTCATAAGGTGAAACTTGGGGATGATTATCAATACCCAATCAAAGGAAGTGATGAAGCCTCCTACAACCTAGATTCTAGAAAATCTTTGAAGATGAAAGAATTCCTTCATGTACCTGGGTTCAAGAAGAACTTACTCTCTATCTCTGCATTGGATGCAAAAGGTATGAGGGTTTCATTTGTGGATGGCCAAGTCCTAATGTGGCCAAAGGGTAAAATAATCGATGATGCAGTAGTGATTGGAGAGCAAGAGGGAGGTTTGTATAAATTGAAGGGTCAACCTGAACATGCCATGATACATGAATCCATGGAGCCAAGTGAACTTTGGCATAGAAGACTTGCTCAAATGCACTATAGGGAACTTCCAATTGCAAGCAAGGCTATAGAGGGTCTTCCTGAAATCAATACCAAACATGAAGGTGTTTGCAAAGGATGTGCAAAAGGTAAGAACATTAAGAAGGCTTTCCCAAGCAGTGAAAGCAAGGAAAAGGATATCCTGGAAATCATCCACTCAGATGTATGTGGTCCTATGTCATCCAGTTCTCTAAGTGGGTTTGTTTACTATGTCTCATTTATTGATGACTTCTCCAGGAAGACATGGGTCTACTTCTTGAAGAACAAAGATGAGGTACATGATAAGTTCAAGGATTCAAAACCTTGATGGAAAATCAAACTGACAAGAAGATAAAAACATTCAGATCCAACAATGGTGGAGAATTCACCTCAGGTGACTTCAAGAAGATTTGTAGTGATTCAGGGATTAAGAGGGAGTTGACTGCTCCTTACAATCCACAATAGAATGGAGTTGCAGAAAGGAAGAACAAAACAATCATGGAAGCAGCAAGAGCAATGCTACATGACCAGGATCTACCTATGCATCTATGGGCAGAAGCAGCTAGAACAACTGTATATGTGCAGAACATAACACCCCACAAGATATTGGACAACAAGACACCAGAAGAAGTCTTTTCTGGTAAGAAACCTGAAGTCATCCATCTTAGAATATTTGGTTGTCCAGTATACACTCATGTCCCAAAGGAAAAGAGGACCAAACTAGATCCTTCAGGAAATAAGGGTATCTTTGTGGGTTACAGTGAAAGCTCAAAGGCTTACAGAATATACTTTCCAAGGTTCAAGAAGATTGATGTCAGCAGGGATGTAACATTTGATGAAAACTCAACATTCATCAAATCAAGGAAGGCACCTATCGAAGTTTATGAAGAACCTAAGGAAACTAGATTTCAAGACACTACCATGACTGAAGCAGTTCTAGAAGTTGTTCGTGAGTTTGAAGATCCGCAAGAACCTGTAGATCCACCGCGTGAGGATAACTCTCATAAGAGGAAACCTGCATGGTCTAGAGAGCTCATTCAAGATGTAGAAATATTTGGTATTCCAGAAGAAGAACACAAAGCAAAGAAGAGAACTAGATCACATACCAGCTATGTTGCTTTACTCTGTGACATCATGAACAAAGAACCTTCCAGTTATGAAGAAGCAGCAGAAAAGAAAAAATGGAAGGATGCCATGGTTGAGGAATACCAATCAATAATGAAGAATAATGTTTGGAATGTTGTCCCAAGACCTAAAGAGAAGTCTGTTGTGACTTCCAAATGGATCTACAAAATCAAGCATGTTGCAGATGGCAATGTAAAGAAATACAAGGCAAGATTTGTAGCTCGTGGCTTCTCTCGGAAAGAGGGAATAGATTATGAAGAAAATTTTGCACCTGTAGCCAGGTATACTTCCATCATAACAGTACTTTGCCTGGCTGCAGCGATGAAATGGAAAATACACCAGATGGATGTCAAGACTGCTTTCTTGAATGGTGTAGTTGAAGAGGAAGTATATGTGGAGCAGCCACTCGGTTTCGAAATACATGACAGGGAGTCATATGTGTGCAGATTGAAGAAAGCCTTGTATGGCTTGAAACAAGCTCCTAGAACTTGGTATGGTGGGATGGATAGTTTCCTATCTAGTTTGATATTTACCAAGAGTAAAGCGGATTCCAACCTTTACTACAAGGTTGAGGAAGGCAATCCTGTGATTCTACTCCTATATGTGGATGACTTATTTGTAATAGGAGATGACAGATTGATTGCAGATACTAAGAGGAAGCTTGCTGTCGAGTTCGATATGAAAGACTTGGGAATGATGCATTATTTCCTAGGTATGGAGGTGTGGCAGAGTGCAGATGGGATCTTCCTTGGTCAAGGGAAGTACACAGTAGATATTCTGAAGAGATTCAGGATGATGGATTGCAATGCCATGGCCACACCTATGGCATCAAATATGAAGCTTCTATGTGATGCTTCATCTGAGCCAGTTGATGTCTCTATGCATCGTCAGATGATTGGGTCCTTGATGTACCTGACGAACACGAGACCAGATATTTGCTTTTCCGTGAACACATTGAGTCAGTTCTTGACAGATCCGAGGAGTGTTCACCTACTTGCTGTAAAGCATGTTCTGAGGTACCTGAAGGGTACAGTGGATTAATGGCTAAGGTATGAGGCAAATCAAAAGTTTAACCTGCAGGGTTATGTTGATTCAGATTGGGATGGCAATGCTACAGATAGAAAGAGCACATCTAGGTGCTGCTTCAGTATGGGATCAGGTGTGATCTCTTGGTTCAGTAGGAAGCAGTCCTGCATAGCACTGAGTACAGCTGAGGCAGAATATGTTGCAGCTTGTTCAGCTAGTTGTGACGCAGTATGGCTATGGAAGCTACTGTCTGAGTTATTTGATCTCCCGTTGGATGCTATTGGTATCTTTTGTGATAACCAAAGTTGTGTGAAGCTGTCCGAGAACCCAGTGTTTCATGATAGGTCAAAACACATAGAGATCAAATATCACTATATCAGGGATATGGTGCAGAGAGGAGCTGTGAAGCTCCTGTATGTTGCGATGGATGAGCGGATTGCAGATGTGTTGACGAAGCCACTAGTCAGGGTGAAGTTCGAGTACATCAGAGAGAGGCTTGGCATTCTTCATATTGATGACAGTTCGAGGAAGAAGTGATGGACACATTTGATGAAGCCATTCCAAGCATGTTGGAAGGAGGATCCTTCACATGGCTGTGGATGATGAGAATCGGGATGATGTTCTGGTTTCTGCTTTGTATGATCAGTTGGATCATTTATATATGTATGTACGCATCATGTTGGATGCTGGATATGATCAGTTGGATCATTTATATATGTATGTACACATCATGTTGGATGTTGGATATGACCAGTTGGATCATTTATATGTATATGTATGTACGCATCATGTTGGATGCTGGATATGATCGATTGGATCATTTGTATGTATTTTGTATATGCATCATGTTGGATGCTTGGACCATGTATCTGTATATGTATCAAGTGGATACATTGTATGATTAGGTAGATCATGTATGTTGATATGTATCATGTATGATTAGGCGAATCATGTATTTGTATTTGTATCAGGTGGATACATTGTATGATCGGGTGGATAATGTATGATGATATGTATCAGGTAGATACTTGGTATGCATCAGGTAGATGCATTGTATGATCAGGATGATCATGGATGACGAGCTTCAGGATGTTGCTCCAGATGATATGCAGCAAGATGTTGCAGTGATGATGATCAGGATGATCATGTGTACATCAGGCTGATGTATGGTGAGTATCAGGTTGATACTCTATGGCCATGGATCAGGTTGTGCAGATGAGCATATAATTTGGCCCTGGGAGATTTGCAGATAGTCTTTCGAGGTTTTTCCTATGGCATATAATTTGGCCCTAGGATATCTGGAAAATGCTCTTTCGAGGTTTTGCTCTGGGAGGACATATAATTTTTCCCTGGGAGATCCGCAGATAGTATTTCGAGGTTTTAACTATGGCATATAATTTGGCCCTGGGATATCTGGCAGATGCTCTTTCGAGGTTTTGTCCTATGGCATATAATCTGTCCCTGGGAGATCTAATAGGTTGGGCTGTGTGCCCGTAATAAGTCATGGGATGCTCTTGCGAGGTTTTTCCATGACCACATATAATCTGACCCTGGGAGATCCTATAGGTAGAGCTGTGTGCTCGTAATAGGCTGGGATGCTCTTCCAAGGTTTTGTGGTGACCGCATATAATCTGTCCCTGGGAGATCCTATAGGTAGAGCTGTGTGCTCATAACATCCTGGGATGCTCTTGCGAGGTTTTGTGGTGAGGTCACATATAATATGTCCTTGGGAGATCCTATAGGTAGAGCCGTGTGCTCAAAACAGCTTGGGATGCTCTTTCGAGGTTTTGTGACGCACGTAATAAGTCCTGAGGATTCCACAGTATGGCCAATGATGACGAAGACCTGCAGGTGGTGGGCCTACATCCAGTATGAAAAAGGAATGGCTCTGTAGAACTTCCTATGATGAGTAGAGTCAGATATTTGTTGATATAGCAGTAGCAGTGACGATGATGATGACGATGATCCCAAGAAGAAGACTTGTCTAGCAGATCTGTGTCGAGAAATACCTTCCTAGTTAAGAGGGAGTGTTGATGTATATGTAACTTTGGAATGCATTCCATCTATGTATTTCATATATATTTATTGTACCCTTATTAGAGATGTGTTATTCCTCTATAAGGAAGTGTCGTCATGTGGATTGACAAGTGTCGCAAGTGTGTGTACTTGCTGATGGGTTATTAGACCACCATGTGTGGGGTCGGCCCTGAAATATATATTATATTGTGGATGTATCTAGATAGACAAGTCGGCCCCATAAAGTAACTGGGCAAACAGGTTAAGTATAAATAGAGATCGGGAGATCTCTATTTGGATCATTCGGAAAGTCACACTTCTCTCACTTAGAAAGTGGCGCACTAGTGAGGAGGAGGATCATCTGCTACTAGGAGACTATCTCAAGTGTATTTTGGTTGTACCTTGGTTGATCCATTGCTCTCTCTATCTCTGAGGAAGTTGTGGGGTTTTTCACCTTAGGGTTTTCCCCACGGAAACTCTGTGTCTCTTGTCTCTCATGCTTTTGATTCTTGTGATGCTTGTCATGCTTATTGTGATTGTTATGCATTGATATACTGTATATGTTACTCTCTCAGTGAAGATCCTAGAGTATTG
The DNA here is from genome assembly GCA_027924585.1 of Larix kaempferi. Classification (NCBI taxonomy): domain Eukaryota; kingdom Viridiplantae; phylum Streptophyta; class Pinopsida; order Pinales; family Pinaceae; genus Larix; species Larix kaempferi. The sequence goes on along the minus strand of BSBM01000512.1, from coordinate 3,421,204 downwards.
TGAATTAATGCTCAAAATTTAACACGAGCTTGATAGCTCCTTTCTGCACCATATCCGGTATATAAAAATATCGGATCTCTATGTGCTTTGACTTATCATGGAACATTGGATTCTCTGCCATCTTGATACAACTCTTGTTGTCACCCAGGATCACAATGGGGTCCATCTCTAAGTCAAATAATCCTGATAACAGCTTGCGAAGCCATATCGCTTCACAACTAGTAAAGCAGGCAACAATATATTCCGCTTCAGCTGTACTAAGAGCCACACTAGACTGCTTCCTGCTAAACCACGTGATCATGGAAGATCCCAGACAATAAAATCCTCCTGATGTGCTCTTCCTGTCTGATACACTTCTTTCCCAATCAACATCTGTGTAGCCATACAATCTAAAGTCATGATCTCCAAGATAACATAGACCAAAGTCTATCGTACCCTTTAGGTACCTCATCACATGCTTTGCAACTATCAGGTGAACTCGTCTAGGTTCCACTAGATACTGACTCAAGGTGTTCACAGCAAAGCATATATATGGTCTGGTATTTATCAGGTACAGAGTCACATACACTAATTCCGATGAATCATCAGCTAACAGCTTCAAGTTGGAATCCATGGGAGTGGCCATGGATTTGCATTCCAACATATCAAATCTTTTTAGGATTTCCACTGCATACTTTCCTTGGTTGAGAAAGATTCCTTTTGGGCCTTGCCATACTTCCAGACCTAGGAAGTAATGCATCAATCCGAGATCTTTCATCTCAAACTCTGTAGAGAGCTTCTTCTCGCACTCGATAATTTGTTTCTCATTTCCAGTCGAAAATAAATCATCCACATATAGGAATAATATGACAGGTTCATCATCCATAACTTTGAGATAAATATTAGGATTGTTGGTTGTGGAGCCAGATCTTCCAGTCTCATAGATGATATTGTTTCAGCCGTGTTTGTACCCCAGTTTTATATGATATGTAGGTGGATTGTACACTCACCCTAGCGGGGGGGGGTGTGGGGGGGCATCGCCCCCCCCACGGGGTTCTAGGGGGTACCATCCCCCCTAGTTTGGGGGTTCGGGGGCCAGCAGGGGTTTGGGGGAAGCGCCCCCAAGAAAGGGGGTTCGAGGGCATAGCCCCCAAGAAAACTTTTTGGGGTTGTCTTCACCAACTGTTTTGTGGACCCATGGTTTTGGGACCCATGGTTTTGGGTATCCTGTGGTATTTTCCCATTGTATTTCCCCTATAATATGGCTAAAAAAAGATGTATTAGGTTTTATGCATTGTAAAGATCTCTGAGATCAAGAAGAGAGACTGTGAGACAGTGAAGAGGAAGTGCAGTGGTTGTGCTGCAAGTTGTATCCCTTCACTTTGCTGGAGGGAATAATAATAAGGACTGGCAACTTCAGTGTGGACGTAACCCAAGTTGGGGTGAACCACGATATATCTGTGTCTCTCTTGTAATGTGTGTATGATTATATTTGCATTTCTATTTATTGTTATTGCTCTGTGATCCTGTTTTTCTAACAAGGATTAGCTTTACTTTTGGTAAAGCCCAAGCTTGTCAAGAAACCGTCGATTCTTCCATACCAAGATCTGAGAGCTTGTTTCAAACCATACAAAGCTTTCTTAAGTTTGCATACGTGGGTTCTTCTATATTCAACCTTAAATCCTTGTGGTTTTTTTATGTACACTTCCTCCTCAATCACACCATTCAAGAAGGTTGTCTTCACATCCATCTGGTGTAATTCCCATTTCATCATGGATGCAAGTGCCATGATGGTTCTAATGGAAGTGTACATTGCATGGTGCAAATGTTTCTTCATAGTCAATTCCCTCTTTCTGAGAGAATCCTTTGGCCACAAACCTTGCCTTATACTTTTCAATGCTTCCATCTGCAGCATGCTTTTTCTTGTATATCCATTTGGAGGATACCACACTCTTGTTCTTCAGGAACTATATCCCAAACATCATTCTTCATTATTGATTGGTACTCCTCTATCATTTCCTCCACCCACTCTTTCTTATGATATGCTTCTTCATAGGTAGTGGGTTCTTGATCTACAAGATCACACATCAAGTCCATATAGTTGGAGAATGTCTTTGGTTTCTTGCTCACTTTAGTGGAGCCTTCAGGAGCTCCATACTTTTTTGCTCCTAGTATAATGTCTCTTTCCCATGTTGGCTTTCTCTTCCTTGGTATGTCTATGGCAGGGGGTTCTTATGGTTCCATCATGTCTTGGTCTTCAAGTGTTAGCTCTTTAGGGGTGGGTTCAGCCTTTGTTATTCTGGAAGGTGCATCTTCTTCATATACTTGTTCATACTGGCACTTCCTAGGTCTCTTGAGAGCTGCCTCTTCATCAAATGTCACATTCCTACTTATTTCTATATGATGGAATCCTGGGATGTATATTATGAATGCTTTAGATGTTTCACAATATCCAACAAATATTCCCTTCTTCCCAGAAGCATCCATCTTAGCTCTCTTTTCTTTTGGAATGTGAATGTATACTGAACATCCAAATATCTTGAGGTGACTTACCTCAGGCTTCTTCCCTGTGAACACTTCTTCAGGGGTCTTGAAATCAAGAGCACTATGAGATAGTCTATTTTGCATATAGACTGTTGTCCTAGTTGCTTCAGCCCAAAGATACATAGGTAAGTATTGATCATGTATCATTGTTTTCATTGCTTCCATAATGGTTATATTCTTTCTCTCCGCAACACCATTTTGTTTGGGATTGTAGGGAGTGGTTAGTCCCCTCTTAATTCCAGCTTCTTTACAAAATTCTTCAAAATACTTTGAAGTGTACTCTCCACCATTATCTGTCCTAGGTATCTTGATCTTCTTCTTTGAATGTTTTTCTATCAAGGCTTTGAATTCCTTGAATTTTCCAAAGACTTCATTCTTTCCCTTTACGAAGTATATCCAAGTATTTCTTGTATAGTCATCAATGAATGTAAGGTAATATTCATATCCACTCAAAGATGTGGAGGGCATAGGTCCACATACATCTAAATGAATCAATTCCAAGGTACTTTTGGTCTTTGTTTCACTCTTTGGAAATGGGTTCTTGATATTATTCTCTTTTGCACATCCCTTGCATGTGCCATCATGAGCAATCTTTAGATCTGGTAGTCCTATGACTACCTTGCTCACATGAGGAAGTGCTTTGTATTTAATGTGAGCAAGTCTCCGATGCCATAGCTCACTTGGGCTAGTGGCTTCATGAACAAGGGCAGCTTCTGGATGGCCCTTGAGTTTGTATAGACCTCCTTCCTTTTCACCAATAACAATTGCAACCACAATTGATTTTTCTTTGGACCACGAGAGTACTTGTACATCTATGAATGAAACTCTATAACCTATCTTATCTAATGTTGAGATAGAAATTAAGTTCTTCTTCAAACCTGGTACATAAAGGACTTCCTTCATCTTTAGTGGAGTTCCAGAATCAAGCTTGTATCTTGCTTCACCAATTCCCTTGATGGGATATTGATAGTCATCTCCCAAGGATACCTTCTGAGGAGAGGTATTTTATTCTAGACTTGAGAGAGTTTTCTTTTGTCTTGTCACGTGCTTTGAAGCACCACTATCAATGGGCCATGTATCTTCTCCAAGTTTTATAGACCCAAAGAGTGCAGAGAATAGAACATACTCTTCTGCATCTTCTTCTACTACTTTAACTCTCTTCCTTTTAGGCCTTTCCTCTTCTTCTTCTTCACTATCATCTTTTGCAAGATACACATGATGTATTTTGTGAAGATTCTTCTTCTTCCTTCAGGGACAATTTCGAGCAAAGTGTCCTGGTTTGTGACAACTGTAACACTTAATTGAGGAGAGATCTCTTTATGATCTTACTCCTTCTTTATTTTGAAATCTATGTGGAGGATGAGATTTCTTATGGCCATTATTCATGGAGTTGAATGACTCCTTCTTTTGGTGTGAGTGGCCAAGGCTTGGTCATCTTCTTTGAGCAGGGCTTCTCTATTGGCTACCCTAGCCTCTTCTTGAATGCAATCCTTCGATACCACATCAAACTTCATACCCTCTTTTCTTGCACACATAGTTTGGATGAATGATTCCCAAGGTCTAGTGAGACCATTGAGTGTTGTCATGACTAGTTCATGTTCATCAAGGGTGTCTCCAATGGCTTCTAGTTGTTCCTTGAACTGGGAAACCCTTGTGAAATCATCTTGAATAGATTCTCCTTTATTTATTTTGTTATTCTTTAATTGAGTTCTCAAATTCATCTTTCCATTGATGTTCCTCCCTTCATACATTCTGCCTAGGGCATCATACATTTCCTTTGGGGTCTTCTTGGATGCCACTTGGGGAATCAAGTGGTCCTTGATAGAATCAACAATGATTCTCTTTTCCCTAATCTAGTCCTTCTTATACTTCTCTTTGGCTTCATCTTCCTCAGGTTTTGCAACCTCATCTTTGATATATTGGACAAGATCATTCTCTTCAAGAATGAGACCAATCCTATATTTCCATGCCCAGAAATTCTCTATACCCTCTAACTTGTCTTCAAGCTTAGTGCTTGGAGCCATCTTAACTAGGAGGTCACAGAAAATGAAGTTTCTCAAAAGATAGAGTAACACTTACCAGGAGATGTGTTTGATTGAATTGAGATAACTGGTGAACTGTGCTTCTAGAAACTTCAACTTTTCACCCTTCAGATCTAATCAGCAATGTTTGGATCTACAACAGAATTTCTGTTTTTCTGGTTCGCACCTTTTCTGGTTTAGGGGTGCACAGGTGTGCACTTTTTATGGTTTACTGGTTTTCTAGTCCAAAAGTCAAAGTAGGGTTTGACAAAGCCCAGGGTTCCACCCATTAAAAAAATTTGATCTAGGGCTCATAAATTTGATTTTGAGGAGGGCTATCTCGCCATGCAATCAGATTCCAAAAATTCCAACTTTTGCAGAAACCCTAATTTTCATCGGAGGAGGAGAGAGACGTATTTTCACCTTGTGAAAGATGTCCTATTCAGGCTAGCTCTGATACTATGTTAAGTTTAGCCTAAATTCACAAGCAAGATCACTGAAAGAAACACAATCACAAGATAGACACATTAGAGGAAATTTGGGTAAAAAATGGGCCTCCTAAGGAAAATAATAAAATAATAGTAGAGAGAGAGTAAAAAAAATATTTTTTTGGATCGTATTTTCAACTTATCTCCTTGTAAGTTTACTCAAATTTCTAGATAGAGGAATCATTGGATGCAAAATTAAATTATTCATCCAACAAGTACCCATGTTTCATACTTTTAACAACATCCACACCATGAAAAATTGAAAATACATTAAAAAACGTGTTTCTAGTGGGAGAAAACACGTTTTTTAATGTATTTTTTATTTTTTCATGGTGTGTATGTTGTTAAAATTATGCAACATGGGGACTCATTGGATGCAGAATTTAATTATGCATCCAATAAGTCCTCCCACTTGAAATTTGAGTAAACCTACAAGGAGATAAGTTGAAAATATGATCCAAAAAAGTAGTTTTTATTTTTTTGCTCCAATTTTTTTAGGTGCTCCCTTTTTGAATTTTAAAGCATTTTGATTGGCTAATACATGATGACATGGAATTTGTATTATTTTTGGAAGGCCCATTTTAAATTGAAATTTCCACTAATGAAGATTTACCCTAGGAAACCCTCATGTGGTAGAAAACCCAGCAAATCTTTCCTCAATATAGATAATCAACCAATACAAGATGTAGTACCCAAGCAAGAGCTCCTTCTCCTCCTATGCAGACCTCTCTCTCCTATGCGCCAATCACAAGTGAGTGAATGAATGAGATAAATGAGGAACATACCTCCTCTATTTACACTCATGTTCTAACTGACTTTTCACCCTAATGGGTCTGACCTCTCCTAAGAGAGTCTAATAACCCCTAAACAGCTAACTCAGGGCTGAACTCACATGGGAGATCTAATAACCCTAGTTACCACAATCTCTCGGAGGAATAAACATCTCCAGATATACAATAGGGTCTCCTCGGAGGAATGGAACATCTCCGGAATAATAAAGTACACATATAATATTCTTAGAAGTTACAATATCTCAACACATGATTTATGCCATAAATAATACCTATTCAAATCCCCAAAGTATGTTACCCTTCCTCTTGAACTCGAATTCGTGAGAGAATAATGCAAACTGTATTGGGGAATCTTGCCACAAGTGGGTCCCACAACCTCTTATGTGCCCTCATGATCCAATGCCACCTTATTGTATTTTTATTATTATTTATTTGACCCATTTAATGTGCATTTATAATTCTAAGGTCACTTTGGGTATTGTTGCTCCTTCACTCCAACTTTTATTGCTTCCACCCCCAACCTAGGGAACTAGTAATTTTCCTCCATGATAATTCATTTGGATGGGAATATTACAAACTTTGAATTGGGAATTCTCTCTTAATGTGAACGACCTTGTCCATTTGGATCTAATTTTACATTATTACTAACTTGGACATCATCCTGTTGTGGCCACAACAGATCCCATGCTTAGCTAAGCACGGGAGCCCCCAATTTTAATAAACACAGAGGTGTTTGGGTGAGTCATCTTGTAAATTTTAGATTTTGATTTTACCTCTAAGATCCTTCACACATACGTCTGGTCTGCTTGTTTGCAAATGTTTAATTATTTCTTCCAAAGTGTTTCGGTCTGGAAAAAGCCAAATTTTTGACTAATTTGTTTGACTGTTATCATCATCCCGAAACCCGACAGGTGCGGGTTGAGGGACTACTGTTTTTTTTTAAGTTTTGGTTTTGGTATTTCCAAAACTCGCAACCCGACAGGTGTGGGTTGCGGAACCATTCTGTAATAGGATTGGGAAATAATTACCCTGAAACCCGAACCCCGTAATTTATGGTGGTATTCGGTTTACGGGATTGTGGTTTTTTTTTATTTGGTGTGTCCTCCCAAAACCCGCAACCCGTGATTTCGGGATGGTTATTTCATTTCACGGTTTAACGTTCCAGAAAGCTGCCACCGGCATAGTCGGTTTTCGGCTTTCGGGAATCTTTTTTACTTCCATTTTGGCATACCCGCAACCCGTAGATCCGTACTTTGGGGTTTCGGCTTGCAGAATCTTTGAATAAGAACTTCATGAAAATACTTGAACCCAATTCCGTATCCTGCTCCGGTCAATCTCAGTCGTTTATCTGTTATGATCTCACGGTCATGTTGATTTTGGGTAATCAATTAAGTTAGGCTTTTCCATTTTGTCTTTTTGAAAGCTGGTTCTACCAAATTATCATTTTTTGTGTAATTCATGACAGTGGACACTAATACAAGTCTATCAATTACTTCATGTTGGAAGGATCTCATCTCTCCGCCTTAAGTTTGCCATGTCTGGTCTCGAATTTTGACATCTTTTCGTTCTTGTTCCACTTCTTAATGATCAATTCTTTTCATTTACTCTCGACCTGAAAGCTTTTATCATTCTCATGGAAGTTGGACAGGTCGATCGGATTTGTTACATGCGAAGAACCGATAGCCCATGTACTGGAACTCCTAGTCGAGACCTTTTTACACATCAACTTTATCACCATAACCATTGTCTCCGTTATTAATCACTAGTCATAATTATTGATGGGAGATTTCTTGTAACGATGTGATCATAAAGGCAATTCAAAATCATGCGAGTAGTAATTGAATTCGTACTTCGCACAAACTTAGATCCGACTGGCACATACCTCGGCTCTTTTCATTACAATTGAAGTGATTATAATGGATTGGTTGGATAAGTTTAATAACTGCAAGCTGCCCCACTCAATTGACATCACCCTTCTTGTTGGCCTTAAAATAGCAGTTAACATGGAAACTCCAGGTTGTTCATTGCCTTCTGAAACAAGAAACACTCTGTGTGGCATTCTTCTTATATCCTTTTATCTAAGACTTATTCAGAATGAGTAATATCCATGCAGGTGGTGGATCTTCTAATTTCCATGATGAAGATAAAGAACCCTACCCCTTGTTGTGTCAAGAAATGTTGTCACCACCGTTTCATGCAGGTGTTCCTGATCTTAGCAGCGGTAGCAGTGAAGAGGACTTCGCAACTTTGTCTGCCTACATGCAAAAATACCTAGAGCAAAGGAAGAAAGTTTTGGAAGAACCAACTGATCTTGATGGCGATGTCATACGAGATTTTATAATAAATCAAGAATCTGATATCCCGCTATTCCTTCCTAAAGCAGATCCTCTAATGGTTTTCTCTGTTTTTCACAATGTGTTCTCGGACTCCGAATTTCCTACAGTGGATGCTCTACAAGCCACACCACTTGTTGATGATAGTGAACAATCTGTGATTGAATTCTTATCATGCTACAAGACCTTATCTGATTAAGGAACAAGTCTTTGTTAGATTTTTTTGTGAAAGGTGGTGGAAAATCTTTTGAGCTTAAAAATAGCAAGATTTCTTGGATCGGTAGTTAGATCCGATTTTGTAATCCCTATTTTGTAGAATTTCTCCTTTTGGGACTCTGATGTAAATTTAGTATTTAAGGAGGAATGTTTCGCTTAGTGATGTGAAGAACCTGCAATAATTAATTAATACAAATACACAAGATATCAGAAACAATAGAACTCAGAATCACTTTTATATTGATCACGGGCCCCTTCGAGGGGGCAACCTCCTTTGAGCAAGCTCAATACAATTAACTTCACGGTGCCTTCATAGGCCTCAACACACACTTATATACTAAGTCTAGGCGCCAATACCATGGGTCAATACTATGTGTCAATACAAACCATGGGCTAAGTCTAGGCACGAATACTATGAGTCAAAACCATGGGACATATAATACTATGGGACGACTTACAAAGCATATGCATCCAATACTATGGGTCAATACTATGGGCTAATATAAACTATGGATCAACAAATGCTACAGGATGACTTACAAAGCATATGCGTCCAACAACAATATACTAACAAGGTAAAGACATGGGTTCTTAACATCCCCTCTCCCTTAGAAAAAGCTTTGTCCTCAAAGCTTTAGATGTGGAAATTGATGCAGAATCTGAAGGAGTGGGTCCCCTGTAGCATCCTCGGGTTGCATTTTGATCCAGTGGCGCCTTTGGAGTTTTAGAGAGGATTGAATGGAAGGCTGTAGACAAAGAAGAACCATATAAGCGATGTGAAAAGTGTGCTCAGAACGGTGCTGATCGGCTTGTTGTTTCAGTAGAATTCTTGCCATGTGAAAATTGTCCTACAGAATGAGAAAAAGCTGATCACGGTTTCGAAGAATTGAGTCAATTGCCTGAACTGGGGAGCTGCTGAAGGTGTATGGAAGAAGAACTGGTGGTGCCTGTCCAAAGACTGCTTCATATGGTGTCCTTTGAGATGTGGTACTATACCACTGGAGTGCTTCTAGGAAATCCATAGAAATAGTTGTCCAAATCTGTGGAGGGATGGGCAAGGGTTCGAGCAATCCCGAAAGGAGGGTCGTTTCACCCTTGTTGGTTTCACCCTTGTTGACCTAGAAAGTATCACAGTCAACCACCATCCATTGAATTGTCCTTTTGAGTCCCTGCCAAAAGAAGTTACATTGTTCCTGGTCATACGTTTTGAGGAACCTAGAGTGCCCTAATGATGAAGAAGCATAGAGTTCATAGAAGAGATAGCCCCGTTGAACAGATTGCAACAAATTTGGAATAAGAAGAGAAATAGCTGTCTAAGAAACTAGGTCATCAAATGTGCGAGGAGGAGCATCTTCCACCATATTGTCCTTACCCTTCTAGTAAGTGGTCGCATAGTCATAACCCATGAGTTCGATAACCCATTTCAAGTGTGTTGGGGAGGAGACCCGTTGTTCCAGGAAAGTTTCCAAACTCTGGAGATCAGTCTTGATGCAGAAATAATTCCCCAATAGGGATGGCTGCCACTTCTGGACTGTATGCAAAATAGTCATCATTTCCTGCTGAGAGGTAGATGCGGCTAAATTCTTACCAGAAAGGTCTCTTGAAGGCAACAAGCTCATTGGTTCAGCAAAGACACCTGCATATCTATCCAAGGAAGTAGTGGAGACTGTTGATGGGTGCATCTAAATGGAATGGAGCTAAGAGATGACACCATGTGAATTCTTCTTAAGTATTGTTTCCAAGTGATGTGAACTGATAATGCAGAGAGACCCTGGTTGTAAGCCTATAAATTTGTGTTGTGCCCCATTGACTGAAAACTGCATCCAAATTTCAGCAAAATCCCATAAGATGGGGCCAAGTGTGCGTAGCCATTGAATTCCCAAAACCACATCGCATCAGCCTAAGGACAAGACAAACATGTGAGAGCGCAGGTTATAATCTTCCATAGAGATACGCACATTGTGACACTTCCCCCTGCAAGGTAAGGTGCCCCCATTGGCAACCATGACTTCAAAGTTGGAGCAAAGATGGAAAAAACAATCAGCCTGTTTGGCAATCCAAGGATCAATGAAGTTATGAGTGCTACCAGAATCAATGAGTATGGTAAGAGGGAGCTTCTTGAAGTATCCCCTGACTCGCATTGTTTGTGGGGTGGTGACGTCGGTTACAGCATGGAGAGAGATCTCGGGTGGGTCGTCCTGAGATGGGGTGTCAACAGGCGGGTGTTGAATGTCGACCCGATCATCTACTGTATCTGGAGCTTCTTCATCAAGTTTTGAGGTAGGCGGAGAATCCACATCCAAGAGATAGAGATTTTGTTGAACACATCTATGTCCCCGAGTGAATTTCTCATCACAATTATAACAAATCCCTTTTTTTCGGCGTTCCTGCATCTCTGTTTCAAACAATTGCTTGATAGGAGTTGGTTGAGGAGCAGGTGTGATGGGAGGTCGTTGGGAACCCATATTTATGAAGGGAACAAGAGTGGGTTTGGAGCGTTGTTGAGCTATGATCTTGTCCTCAGCTAGCTTAACCAACCCTAGGACTTCCATCATTATGTTGGGACAAAACATTTTGACCTCTGAGCGGATTTCATCCTTGAGACCACTGATAAAACAACTCCTGTAGAATTCATCGGACAATCCTTCTGTGTGATTGGCTAGTTTCTCAAATTCCGTCTGATACTCTCTCACTGTGCCAGTTTGGTGAAGTTTAGTGAGTGCTCCTATGAAGTCGTCAAAAGAACTAGGACCAAATCGTGACAAAAGGAGTTGGCAAAAATCTATCCAGTTTGGCTCGGGATGAGCTTTGATGTACCAATCGTACCATTGAAGGGCTTCCTATTCCAAATGAAAGGATGCAAGTGGAACTTTCTGAACATCAAAAGTATTATGCAGACTGAAATATTGCTCTGCTCGATATATCCATCCAGTCGGATCAGTACCATTGAAGCGAGGAAAATCAAGCTTCAGCCCACAAAAATTGCTGGAAGAAGAGAACCCGGTGGCTGCAAAAGATTCTGGCTGTCGATTATTGTTCATGGCTCAATGCTGAAGATGGAGGCTGAGAAATTTTTCATCCAGATATTGGAGTTTGGTTTGGATGGCTGCAAGTGCTTCCTCCATGGTGTTTGCTCCTGTGCGAGTGACAACCATAACCAGTAATTTTTTTCTATTTTTTATAGGTGTGGTGGGGGGGAATGGATAGAAAAACACAAACACAAGCTTATTTAGTAAGGGGAAATTTGGATTTGGGAAAAAATCGGAGAGGTGATTGGGGTTTGACTAGGTTTTCGACACTTTCTGAGGGACAGGGAAGCAAAAAATGGGGATTTCAGAAGCGGGAACTCTGTGGTAAAATTTGAAGGCAATCGGGTGAAAATTGAAGAAGTTATGGCAAACCCGAACAATAGACAAATGTGGGATTTCTGGTCTTGGGAAGTGGAATTTGGGATAGGGTCTTCAGGAATGAAATATGCAGAATGGGATTGCAGGGATGTCAGTGAAGTTTCAGGGAAAACAGAGTTGAAATAAGGGAGATATGGCCAAAAAACAAAATTTTATACCTTTTTTTTTTTTTTTTCAAAAATGGATCGGCAACAGTGGCGCGGAAGGGACCCGCAACAGATGGATCTGCAATGGCGCAGAAGGGATCGAAAATGGCTGGATCTAAAACGACGACTAGATCTGGAATGACTTTCAGAATAGATCTGAAATGCCTAGATCTCGAGCGGAAGTGATCGGCAACAGTTCAACTGAAAATAGATATGGACCCCAGGTATGTACGGCTTCCTAACAGTTCAGGCATTTCACTCAGCCACCAATGTTGTCTGACGTCTTGCGTATTGGGGCAGTATCCCTCACTCCACGACTAAGGTAAAACTGATAACCGCTTTACCACAAATGAAAGCTCTTGGTTTACCTCATGAGTGGGAACTAGTCAATCAGGTAGGGGTCGTTGCCCTTTTCCCTGGTAGGTCCTCTCAATGGGCTAGCTACTTTGGGGTTCCTGTGGTACTCCTCACAATGCGTTTTAGGGATTATGCCCAAGTACTTCCCATAGTTAAGCGGATAGGGATTATTCCCAAATCCGAAGCTGCAATAGATGCGAGAAAAAAAAAAAATTGGCAGAAATTCCACCCAACGAGCCCAAGAAAGTGCTCTGATACCAGATGTGAAGAACCTGCAATAATTAATTAATGCAAATACACAAGATATCAAAAATAATAGAACTCATAATCACTATTATATTGATCATGGGCCACTTCGAGGGGGCAACCTCCTTTGAGCAAGCTCAATACAATTAACTTCACGGTGCCTTCATAGGCCTCAACACACACTTATATACTAAGTCTAGGCGCCAATACCATGGGTCAATACAAACCCTGGGCTAAGTCTAGGGACCAATACTATGAGTCAAAACCATGGGACATATAATACTATGGGACGACTTACAAAGCATATGCGTCCAATACTATGGGTCAATACTATGGGCTAATATAAACTATGGATCAACAAATACTATGGGATGACTTACAAAGCATATGCGTCCAACAACAATATACTAACAAGGTAAAGACATGGGTTCCTAACAAGTGAGGGGTTGGTAATTTTGAAATTGTGATTCAGTAGGAGACTGGAATGAAGATACTCTGTCTACCAGAGCCATTGTAATTTTTGTACAAGAACTCTCTATTCAGTAAAGTCATCTTTTACTCCACCTTCTATTGTTCTTCAATTTTTTTTTTGAGAATTTCTGAGTTATTGTTTTGAAATTGTCATCGGTTATGTGTTTAATCCTTTGCAGGACATTCATTAATGCATAAGATCTCTCATATTGATTTCTCTATGTGTTTGGATTATGCTCAAAAGCGTTCTATTAAATTTCTTTAATTAAATGTTTTCACTTTTATATTTCTGCAAATGATTCGATACAAGTAAACATATATATAATCAAATGTTAATTTTTCAATTAACACAATGATTACAGATCAGATATTGGAATAGGCTTAAGCACTTTGAAGAATTGTCACTTAATTTTCATTAAATGATAATGCTTTAAATTAACAAGTGAAGAACCTAAAGACATTTTTGTTTAACGTTTTAACTACTTGTTCATCACACTTAAAATCTGATCTGTACAACATCAACTTCTCTTTTTAGGTTAGATCTGACTTAGCTTAGATTCTTTCTTTTAGTAGGTTAAGATAGGTTTGTTAACCAGCTTTCACACTCTATTTTCCGTTATAGGAAAACTGATCTTTTGAGATGAAATCCTTTACTCATAGAGTTCCAGCGGAGGCCAAATATCCGTGGGTGATTACCACACCAAATAGCTCGAGGATAAAACTTCCCTTGCTCAGGGTCTTTCGAAGCCTTTGGCTGGGTTTTCATCCCCTGTTGTGTGCCTTGGAACCCATTCTAGCACCTTGCACTTACCCTGCACCCCCGAGGAATCAACAAATGGCGCTAGAAGGAGGGCCACTAGTAAAACATGCCTAAGCAGACTACTAATAAATCACCTCCAGCAAGTACTTCAACGGTTCAAACCCAAATCCAGGCTAGGGCTTCAACATCTGAACAACCAACTAGTACACAAACTACACTTCTCCTTGTTACGTCTACCCAACCTATAGTTATACCTGTCACACCCGTGACACAACAGGAGAACAGAGGAGATATCATTTTCACATCACCTACAAGGGGGCCCATCTCGTTAGAATAGATATTGAAAACATCTGATGATTGAGTCTTAAGAGAAGAACAACGACTTGCCGATCAAAGAAGACGTGGTTTGGTAGCCTTAAATTTAGAAAATATTCTACAGACTGGTGGTCCGAAAGATCAGCAAATTCCCACTGCACAGACTAGTGACTCACAGATTCAGTACACCACTGATCTAAACACACAGGATCAACACACATTCGATCAACAACCTAAAAACCAAGAATTGAGTCATCAACCAGATTCTCCCGAATATAACCATGGTACCACTCTCACAGCAACACAAGGTCAACCAAATCTTGGAGCCAGTAGTCCACCACCATCCCCTCCTTCATCTTCATCATCTTCCTCTAACGAAGAGAATTCTTCTAGTTCGTCATCTGAAGAAGAACAACCAGAACCTCCGATGGCAGGAGAAGGGAAAAATAGGCCTTGGCTCGACCAAGGTGCAGTTTTCATATTAGGTGATCAACATAGATTACCAAAGAATCCTGAGAAATCGCTGCCTAAATACAACCCTTATGATAAGATACCTGCATTGGATCACATAAAAATTTTCATGCAGGAAATCAAGCTTAGAAGCGTGGTACATGAGGATGTAGTATGCAGACTCTTTCCATACACTTTTGAGGGTAGAGAAACCACTTGGTATTTTTCTTTACTGGCCCAATCTATAACTTCTTGGGGTGAGTTCGAGAAACATTTTAACCAAAGGTTTTCATATCTCAAAAACAAAATTCCTACCAATCTTCTTCCTACTAAAGAATTGTTGATAGCTTATTATGAAAAAGGTTTGCTTCCCCCTATTGCAATATGGGTCAAAAGGGCACAGAAGGGTACTTTACTGGAAGCATTTGATGAGGCGATCCAAGTTGAGAAGGACATCTTTTTTCTGGAAGACAGCCCTGAAGCTTCAGAAGGACAACCTTCCACTTCCAGAAAGAAAATTGAGAATGTCCCGAAACCCACTGTTCAGAACAAGGATCCATTTGATATGACTGACATGAATAAATTCCTTCAAATGATGTCAAATGAGATGGTGGATTTAAAGAAGAACACTAATTATAATCAGAATGAGAACAGAGGTTTTGTAAGGCCACCATTTAGGAGACCTTACCAGCCTCCACAAAATCCACCAACACCAAACCCAGCAGATGCACTCACAAGCGATGAACTCTTTTCTATTTTTAGAGAATTGGTCGCTGAATCTCAAGTCACCCCTGATACTTCCAACGATCAGAGCACCCGAGATCTACCACTACTTGTAGAAGAAGCAAAAGATGATCCACAGATCGACGCCATGGGTTGCTTTTCAGAACTTCCTATGTGTGAAGAAGAAGAAGAACTTGAGGCGGTGTTTAATGCACAACATTCTTATAACACAAGGTCAATACCACAACCACCTCAAGAACCTTCATCTTCTCCCCCAGTTCCAACAAGAAACAAGACTATCCCATAGAAGGATACGGTCCTCCCTCAAATGGAGTACAACCTGGTTGAAGACTTAAAAAGAGTCAAAGCAAACATCTCTTTGTTTGAGCTACTCAAAATTCCTCCTATGAGGGATTCCTTACCTAAACACTTGATAGTCAAACAGCCTAGGGAGTCACAAAGCAACAATTTAGACTTGATTACTAAAACTGATTATCAGAAACCAGCAAGTAAAAGGACTCCTCCTTTCTTGCTTACTTTTGAGATTTTCAACCGGAATGTACACAACTGCATGATAGATTCAGGAGCGTCATCAAATGTGATGCCCCTCTCTGTTTGCAAAAAATTGAATGCAACGTGGGAACCCTGTCCAACCCAAATTGTGCAACTTGAAAGATCCAAAGTCAGAGTGGTTGGCAAATTGAGAAACGTTCTGCTTACATTGTCAGTTGATCCCAAGATCCATCAAACAGTTGACATTGTGATAGCTGACATCCCAGAAGCCTATGGGATGTGTTTAAGCAGGGACTGGTCAGAGAAACTTAAGGGTTACTTTGCTACAGACTAGTCCCACCTATGGTTTCCCTACAATGGTAAACCGAATAAAATTAATATCAGTAGAGAACCTTTTATGAAACAGACAGTCACTGATCTTAATGATTCAAGCGAACCTGCTGGTTATCTCACCTCTTGTGTAGAGCAGTTTACGTTCGATACCTTTTTCGGTGAATTCCCGGCTGATGCCTCACTAGAAGAAAGGATTCGAAATGAATCACATATCACTCAGGTCACTTCTATACCTTTTTCTGGTTAAATTGTGCATAATGTATATAATGTGAATATAAATTTTAGATTAGACCCTATCTCATGGACCTTATTTTTTTATGGCTCCAAGTCCAAGGAGGGAGCTGGAGCGGGTTGTGTTCTTATCAATCCTAAAGGACTAAAGATCATGATTGCTTGCAGGTTAGAATTTGATTGCACTAATAATGTAACCGAGTATGAAGCTCTTGTGCAGGGGTTCAAGAAGGTCATTGATTTAGGTGTACAAGCAATAGAATGCTATGGAGACTCATAAATTATATTCAAGCAAGTCAAGAATAAGATACACTGCTTATAACCGCGTTTAGCTAATTATCAGAAGTTGGTAAGGGATTTAACCAACTCATTTTTAGCATTCAATATTAAATCAGTTCCCATATCACAAAATTTTGATGTAGACCTGTTAGCAAATACAGCGTCTACTAGACTGATCCCGCTAGAAGGTCTGTCTCCTCAAAAGTTTTCTATTGAATTGATGTATAGACCCTCCATTCCGGATAATGTGACTAATTGGAAAGTGCTTGATGATGACCAACAGATAGTTGACTTCCTCACTGCTTAGGATATGTTTCAAGACATGGCCATTGATGAAGCAGAACATGAAAAGTCACTCACTGATCTCTCAAATGTTATCCCAAAGTCGGTGATCAATATGGAAAAGTTTTATGATTTACAAGACAAGTTCAAATATCAAACTAATTGTAAAACTCAAAGCTCATCCTTGAACTATGAGCGGGTCAACCTAGGCACCCAACAGGAACCTCGTTTCATCAATTTGGGAGTTGATTGTACCCCTGAGGAATGCAGAGCCATTATTGCATTGTGTAAATAGTATAAGGATGTTTTTGCCTGGACGTATGATGAATTGAAAATGTTTGACACTAGTGTCATGTTTCATAATATACCCATGAAACCATAATTCAATCCATTTCAACAAAAGCTACGGAAGATGAACCCCAGTTTGGAGCCGTCTGTAAAAAAGGAGTTGGAAAAGATGTTCACTGCTTGAATTATCTTTTCGGTTAGGCACACTCAATGGATCGCTAACTTAGTACCTGTCTATAAGAAAAGCGGGGAAATTCGACTGTGTGTTGATTTTAGGAACCTAAATCGGGCTTCTGAGAAAGACAATTATCATGTTCCATCGATGGAGCAGATTCTTCAAAAGGTAGCCGGGTCAGAGATGTTTTCCCTCCTAGATGGTTTTTCGGGGTATAAACAGATTATGGTTGCCCCAGACGATCAATTGAAAACAGCTTTCAAGACCCCATGGGGTACTTTTTCCTATAGACGGATGCCTTTTGGGATAATCAATGTAGGAGCTACTTTTCAGAGAGCTATGGATATATCTTTCCGAGGGTTAATGCATAATTCTGTCGTAGTTTACCTTGAAGATATCACTATTTACTCTAAAAAACGTCATGAACATGTGTTTGCCTTGAAACAAGTCTTTGACCACTGCAGGAAATTCGGTATTTCTCTCAACTCGAAGAAATCTATTTTTGCAGTAACTGAAGGAAAGCTCCTGGGATTCATTGTTTAGAGAGAAGGTATGATTATCAATCTTGAACGTACAGAGGATATTTCAAAGATTGGTTTACCAGGCTCGCGCAAAGCAATGCAATCCTTCTTAGGTAAGATTAATTTTGTACGTAGATTTGTGCCACATTTTGCTCAAATAGTCAAACCATTACAAATTTTGGTTAAGAAAGATGTGCAGTTTACTTGGTCACGGGAATAGAGAGATGCGTTTATCTGAATTCGAAAGGCCATTGTAGAAGCTCCTACTCTCATGTCCCCAGATTTTGATAAGGATTTCATTCTTTATACTTTTGCCACTGATTTTTCTTATGCAGCTGTCTTAACTCAAAAGCATGAAAATGACACAGAAATCCCTATCTCTTTTATGAGCTCAACATTCAAAGGTGCAGAGCTTAAATACTCGCAGATCAATAAGCAAGGCTATGTGGTCTATAAATCCGTCAAACATTATAGACCCTACTTGCTGAAGTCTCGAACTAAGGTCATTGTTCCATATTCTACTATTAGAAATGTCCTCATCCAGAAAGAATTGGGGGAAAAGAGGGCCCATTGGATGACCGCCCTACAAGAATATGATCTTGAGATCAGACAAGCTAAAATTGTCAAAGGACAATTTCTTTGTCTCCTTACTGCGCAATCCAATGACCCCACACAGCAGCAGTCCGAATGGGATCACAAGGAAGAAATTCCCCCAGGTGTTGTTAACGTTATCCATGCCCAAACATCGGAATGGTATGACGATATCATATTTTTCCTGAACCATGGGTTTACTCCCGAAACCCTTGATTTTAAGAAAAGAAGAGCTTTAATACTGAAATCTGCTCCTTATCAATTCATTGATCACGTTCTTTTTAGAAAAAATTATGATGGAGTATTTCTCAGATGCTTGGAAAAACAGGAAACTGATGACATTATGTTTCAATTTCATGCAGGTTCTGTTGGAGGTCATTTTTCAGGAGAAACTATAGCACACAAGATTCTCAGGGTTGGATATTATTGACCCACGTTGTTTAAAGATGCTTATGCTTATGTGAGGAAATGTGAGCCATGCCAGAAATGCACAGGGAAGTTTAGGAAACCTGCATTTCCTCTACAACCGGTTACAATTCAGTTTCCATTTCAACAATGGGGACTGGACTTTGTTGGGCCTATAAACCCTCCTTCATCCCTCCAACATAAGTATATCCTCACAGCCACAGACTATTTCACTAGATGGGTGGAGGAAGCTCCTCTTAAACAATGTAACGCCGCCCAAGTAATCTCTTTCCTTGATAGCCAGATCGTCACATGCTTTGGCGCTCCAGAGTACATAGTTTTTGATAATGCATCCTACTTCTCTTCAATTGATATAACTGAATATGCCTTTGAGATGGGAATTAAGCTTAAGTTTTATGCCAATTATTATCCTCAAGGTAATGGTTTGGCTGAGTCATCGAACAAAAACCTGATAAATATTCTCAAAAAGACTGTAGCTTCTCATCACAGAGATTGTCACACATAGTTGCATAATGCATTATGGGCAGATCGAATTACCCCAAAAGCAACAATTGCAAATCCTCCCTACTGTTTGGTTTATGGAAAAGAATCCATCCTTCCCACTAATCTTACCATTCCTTCGCTACAATTGGCCCAATCTGTCCAAGAAGATGATTATTCTCCCCTCCAACAAAGAATTGACACCCTCTTGAAGCTAAAGGAGGATAGGGAAATAGCCAAGAACAAGTTGTATCATCATCAGCAGATGGTGAAGAGATGGTTTGATGAAAAATCTTCATCCAATAGGGAGTTTTCTATTGGTGACTTGGTCTTGAGGTGGGACAAGCAACGTAAAGATAAGAATCAATACACCAAGTTCCAGCACCTTTGGCTAGGACCTTTCATTATTACAGAAAAGATTGGTCCCAGCACTGTTCGATTACAGATGCTAGAGGGAGTTGTAGACACCTTCCCAGTGAATGTGTCTCTTCTCAAAAAGTATTTTGTTTGAACAATCTGGTGCACTTGTACATAGGTGTAGTTTGTTTTTCAATCATTTGTTTTGTTGCATTGACATTTTGATTGGTTTTATTGTTTTGTTTTGGTTTTCATTAATAAGGCTTCACACTTGTGGTAATGGCTTATAATCACATTTCTTAGCAACAATTGCTTTTGAAGTTTTAGCATTGTTATCAATCTTACTTTCTGGCTTTTGATTAGAATTTGCTCTGAAGAATAAACAGTCAAATAAGTGCAGTGCCTTTGGATACTTTTCACTTTGATCATTATCTTTCACCATGCTTTATTTGTGTAATTGAGGTATGGAGGATGGTCATCATTTCTATATCTGCTGTTTCATGGTTGAACGGCATATTATAATAACTTGAGCAGTCCCGATTACTCATGGATCCTTTTACAGTCACTTTGAATATGAATTTTTTTTAAAATTATAAGTCACGAGGTGGGTGGTCTTGTTATCAATCCGTCCCATTAGGTTCATAGGTGTTTAAAGTGGAATGACATCTTCACATCAAGCCACCACACTTGGAAGATGACTTTCAGTTCTGCTGGAAGGTGGAAGATCCTATTACAGGTCAGTCCATTCATGATCTGCAAAGCACTGGTGAGTAACATTATCACTATATGGTCAGCAAGCCATGGTAATGCCTTGTAACCTATGCCAAAATAAATTGCTTTGTCTTTCATTATGGGATTTTTGTTGTATACAAGAACATGGGGGTCTTATCATAAGCCATCCCTGCTATGATCATGGGTTTGACCTTGGACTGGAATTATCACTATGTGGTCACCAAGACATGAGAATTTCTTTTGGTCTTACAACCAGAAGACAAGGAGTCTCGTCATCAAGCTAACTTGACCAGTTTCCAGATCAGGCCTGTGAATGGCGTTGTTTCATCAGATCACCAAGTCAATACAGTGGTTGTATCAACAAGGTTTTATGTATAAAAAAAAATAATAATAATAAAAAGGGACAAAATATTAAAAAAAAAGAGAAAGAAGAGACAAAAGAAAAGATAAAAAAGTATATATATAATCCATAGAGGATCACTGAATATACATATAATTAATAAACCAAAGGGATCTGTAATTAAGATATGCATGAGCATTTCTAAGACTGTTCTCAGGTTCAACACAAGCTGGTTTTCAATGATTACATCATGGTAAAGACTCGGTATTACTCTCTAAATCTCCTTACCAGATGAGTGTTATTTTTACAATGGTCACTGATTGAAATTTATCCATTTTTATATTCACTATTTGTTGGCTGTTATCTTTTGAGTATTTTCTTTGAATTGAGTTTCAAGAAATCGGTTGATTGACATATTGTCTTTGGTTGGATTTGATTGCAGAGATAACTGGTTCTTCCCATCCAGTTGCCATTTGTTGTGGCCATAACAGATCCCATGCTTAGCTAAGCATGGGAGCCCCCAATTTTAATAAAAACAGAGGTGTTTGGGTGATTCATCTTGTAAATTTTAGATTTTGATTCTACCTCTAAGATCCTTCACCCATACATCTAGTCTGCTTGTTTGCAAATGTTTAATTATTTCTTCCAAAGTGTTTCGGTCTGTAAAAATCCAAATTCTTTGACTAATTTGTTTGACTGTTATCATCATCCTGAAACCCGACATTTGGAGAACCTGAAACCCGCAACCCGACAGGTACGGGTTGCGGGACTGCTATTTTTTTTAAGTTTTGGTTTTGGTATTTCCGAAACCCTCAACCCGACAGGTGCGGGTTGTAGAACCATTTTGTAATAGGATTGGGAAATAATTATCCTGAAACCCGAACTCCGCAATGGCGGTATTCGGTTTCCGGGATTGTGGTTTCTTTTATTTGGTGTGTCCTCCCGAAACCAGCAACCTGTGATTTTGGGATGGTTATTTCACTTCATGGTTTAATGTTCTCGAAATCCGCCACCCGCATAGTCGGTTTTCGGCTTTTAGGAATCTTTTTTACTTCCATTTTGGCATACCCGCAACCCGTAAATGTGTACTTTCGGGTTTCGGCTTGCGGGATCTTTGAATAAGAACTTCATGAAAATACTTGAACCTGATTCCGCATCCTGCTCCAGTCAATCTCGGTCATACGTATGTTATGATCTCACAGTCATGTTTATTTTGGGTAATCAGTTAAGTTAGGCTTTTCCATTTTGTCTTTTTGAAAGCTGGTTTTACCAAATTATCATTTTTTGTGTAATTCATGATAGTGGGCACTAATACAAGTCTATCAGTTACTTCATGTTGGAAGCACGTCATCTCTCTGCTTTAAGTTCGCCATGTCTGGTCTCGAATTTTGACATCTTGCCATTTTTGTTCCACTTCTTAATGATCACTTCTTTTCATTTACTCCCGACCTGAAAGCTTTTATCATTCTCATGGAAGTTGGTCAGGTCGATCAGATTTGTTATGTGCAAATAATAGATAGCCCATGTATTGGAACGCCTAGTCGAGACCTTTTTGCACATCAACTTTATCACCATAACCTTCATCTCCGTTATTAATCACCAGTCATATTTATTGATGGGAGATTTCTTTTAACAATGTGATCGTAAAGGCAATTCAAAATCATGTGAGTAGTAATTGAATTCGTACTTCACACAAACTTAGATCTGACTGGCACATACCTCGGCTCTTTTCATTACAATTGAAGTGATTATAATGGATTGGTTGGATAAGTTTAATCACTGCAAGCTTCCCCATTCAATTGACATCACCTTGCTTGTTGGCCTTAAAATAGCAGTTAACATGGAAACTCCAGGTTGTTCATTGCCTTATGAAACAGGAAACATTCTGTGTGGCATTCTTCTTATATCCTTTTAGCTAAGACTTATTCAGAATGAGTAATATCCATGCAGGTGGTGAATATTCTAATTTCCATGATGAAGATAAAGAACCCTACCCCTTGTTGTATGAAGAAATGTTGTCACCACCATTTGATGCAGGTGTTCCTGATCTTAGCAGCGGTAGCAGTGAAGAGGACTTTGCAACTTTGTCTGCCTACATGCAAAACTCCATAGAGCAAAGGAAGAAAATTCTAGAAGAACTAGCTGATCTTGACGACGATGTCATACAAGATTTTATAATAAATCAAGAATTTGATATCCCGTCGTTCCTTCCTGAAGTAGATCCTCTAATGGATTTCTCTGTTTTTGACAATGTTTTCCCAGACTCCGAATTTCCTACAGTGGATGCTCTACAAGCCATACCACCTGTCGATGATAGTGAACAATCCGTGATTGAATTCTTATGGTGCTACGAGACCTTATCTGATTAAAGAACAAGTCTCTGTTAGATTTTTTTGTGAAAGGTGGTGGAGAATCTTTTGAGCTTAAAAATAGAAAGGTTTCTTGGATTAGTAGTTAGATCCAATTTTTTAATCCCTATTTTGTAGAATTTCTCCTTTTGGGACTCTGATGTAAATTTAGTATTTAAGGAGGAATGTTTCCCTTAGTGATGGGTTGGTAATTTTGGAATTGTGATTCAGCAGGAGATTGGACTGAAGATACTCTGTCTATCAGAGCCATTGTAATTTTTGTACAAGAACTCTCTATTCAGTAAAGTCATCTTTTACTGCACCTTCTATTGTTTTTCAATTTTTTTTGAGAATTGTTGAGTTAATGTTTCAAATTGTCATCGGTTATGTGTTTAATCCTTTGCAAGACATTCATTAATGCATAAGATCTCTCATATTGATTTCTCTGTGTGTTTGGATTATGCTCAAAAGCGTTCTATTAAATTTCTTTAATTAAATGTTTTCACTTTTATATTTCTGCAAATGATTCGATGCAAGTAAACATATATATAATCAAATGTTAATTTTTCAATTAACACAATGATGACAGATTAGATATTTGAATAGGCTTAAACACTTTGAAGAATTGTCACTTAATTTTCATTAAATGATAATGCTTTAAATTAGCAAGTGAAGAACCCAAAGACATTTCTATTTAAGGTTTTAACTACTTGTTCATCACACTTCAAATATTATATGCACAACATCAACTTCTCCTTTTAGGTTAGATCTGACTTAGCATAGATTCTTTCTTTTGGTGGGTTAAGATAGGTTCGTTAACCAGCTTTCATACTCTATTTTCCGTTATAGGAAAACTGATCTTTTGAGATCAAATCCTTTACTCATAGAGTACCAGTGGAGGCCAAATATCCGTGGGTGATTACCACACCAAATAGGTCGAGGATAGAATTTCCCTTACACAGGGTCTTTCGAATCCTTTGGCTGGGTTTTCATCCCCTATTGTGTGCCTTGGAACTCATTCCAACACCTTGCACTTACCCTGCACCCCCGAGGCATCAACACATCCTTGGTAATTATTTGACCCTTAGCATCAGTTTGAAAAACTATCATGAATATGGCCAAGGGCCTTAGGCCATTGTGACCCAATGCAAAATTTGGGACATGACAAATCCTTCCTTCCCAATATTGCTTGTCCTCAAGCAATTTCAAACATGAGTGTTGAAGAACTTACTTTTTTTAGAAGACTTTTCTTGCAAAACATTGCTTCTAAAACTTTGAGTAGTGTCACTCATGCAATACAATTGTGTGTTTCCAAAAGCAAGGATATGTGGATTTTCTTTTTCATATTGATATCCCCTGTGACATCACCACTAAACACCAAAATATTAATTAAATCCATCAAAAAAAGTTTGCACAATCACTCTTTTACCTCTTTCATATTTTGGAAACCCCTTTCTATATAATTCTTTGAAGTTGCCATTGAATTTCCCAATCTTATTAAGTGGGGACGCAATCTCCCATACTACTTATTTCCCCCCCAAAAAATGAAACCAATAAGACTAAAAATTATTCCAGATTCCCATCGCTTGTATTGCACTCCAACAATTAGGAGTGCTCTCTAATCCATACCATCAAGCAAGAGAATTCTTGGATCCCATTTCCTTGTATGCCTTCTTCGAAAAATCATGAGTACAAAAGATAGATCATCAAAGTACATAGCAACATAATAAAAAGGAGGTGCATCATCAAAGGATCATGAAAGTGCTTATACCTCCAAGCAAGTAGACCACCGTTTTCCAAGTGCATCCAAACATCAAGTGACCAATCAAATCTGCTCCAATGACATAAGTGAGGATCCCATGTCCTATAATGCTGCTCCAAAAGGATGTAAGATGCATCAAAGTAATCAGCCATGTGTTCATTCATCCGAGAAGTGAATGAAGAACCTCCACTAAAATCTGAACCAAGTAGGGAGCAAAGAAAACAATGAGCCTTCAAGGGACTCACATAAGTACCATTTATGCATCCATCAATATTTGTATCATCAAGTAATAACAAGGGATGTTGCTTCCAATAAACATTTTATCCAATCATATGTATCTTCACCCAAGTAGTTAATGAAGTTCCTCCAACATCAATTGACCTAAGCAAGGAGCAAGGAAAATCATGAGTCTTCAAGTGACTCAAGTGAACATCATAAGTGCATCCATGAAGATATGTATCATCATAAGGTAAAAAAGGATGTTGTTGCAAATTTAAATAATGATGTGCTCTGGTCATGTCATCATCAAAATGAGAGGTACGAGTTTTATCGTCCACATGTGGCACCATCAAAAATAAACCTTTCACCCGTACTTGATTAGGATTAATATTGCAAAATATGGAAGTGTAGGATGTAGGAGAATGAACCAACTCACCCAAATGATCAGAAAGTGCAGAAGTGTCCTCATGTGAATGCTCCATAAGGGTAGGATCATGCACCTCCCTCAAAAATGCAAAACTTTCCTCATAGGTTGGTTCCAAGGTAGTGGAATCACCTTCTTAAAAAAATGTGTAATCATTTTCAAGAGGCAACTCAAGTTCCTCTTCCACCACATCAAGTGATTTGATATCATCAATCTCATCTTCAAACACATCAATCACATGCAAACTTCCATGTTTCTCATGATCTACCATGTCATGAGAATCCTCCATGCAATCTACCATATGACAATTTGAAACATAGGAGAAAGAACAAGTACATTGCAACCTTTCAAGAATTTTCTCATTTTCAATTTTGAGTTTATGAATATCCTCATTATTCTTCAAGTGTGAATCATGTAATAATTCATTAAACTCAACCAAATTGTTCCTATCAAAAATCAAAGATATGAAATTACCTTTGATGTTGCGCGTTGCTCTTTGAATCTTCTCCATGTCTTCAAGGAAGGATGGATCCTTCAATTAAGAAACTTTCCAACAAGAATCTAACACTAATGCTTGAGTGTCATGGAGCATGCTAAGGGTCTCTTGGATCTTCTTAATTCATCTTTAATGACCCTTCAAGAAAAAGAGGCTCTTGCAAATGAACCTCCCCATCTTCTTCCTTCTTACTTGGACCAACTTCATGAAGCTCAAGTGGTGATAGGGAAGTTGATCTTGTTTCTTCTTCAACTGCTACAAGGTCTTCATTTTCATGCTTAAGGGAATTTTGGCTTGCAGCAGTACTTTCAAAAGTGATCTCTATGTCACAAACATACAGGTGTGAGCACCTGTTAACACCTAAAAAGTGCTCACTAGATCATTCCCTTACTCACATGACCCATTTGTCCACTTTTTCACCATCAGAGCCTCTGAAACCAACAAAAGGTCACCAAACGACCTAAGTACACCCCTTTTTCCATTAAAAAAGATTATTTTTCCCAAAAAATCATAAAAAACCCTCAAAAAGGGTCCAAATTCCCAAAAATATTAAAAAGGGAATTAAATTATTATTTTTATTCAAAAAAGGAAAAAGGAGGGAAAATTACCTAAACCATGTTGGTCAATACCATTGGTTTCCACAAAACCACAAATGGTATTCCTCACCACCAAAACCTATAAAAAGGTGGTAGGGGCTCCTCATTTCACATCCTTCCATTATCTCATCCTTATGCTGCTGAAATCTCCCCTGAGCACTTTTAGCCATTGAAGCAACCTTGGAGAAAGAGACCTATTGGAGTTTGGAGCTACTCACCTTGGGAGTTGCTCAACATCAACCTTCACCATTGAAGGTAATATCGCAAGCACTTGCTTGCCCCCCACTTTTCAATACAAAAAATTATTTCTTATGTTTCTTGTTCTTGATTTTGAAATGTTTACATTATTTGCTTAGATTCTTGTTTAGATCCATGAAAAGTATTGTTTATTTAGTTTATTGTTTTTATTTCTATTGAAACTGCTACTACTAGTTAGTAGGTGCCCATAGCACTAAGCTTGGTTGCAAAACCGAGCCAACAGTTTTTGGCGACTCCGCTTTGGTTTGAACTTTAGATCTCTAGCTTTGCCATTAAATCTTAGTTTTTATGAGTTTTTAATCTTTAGATCCATAGATCTACCATCTTAGACAGCAGATCCATTGCTGTTCTGAGATTTGGCCCCTTAAACAGCCCGAAATTTTCAATTTTCGGGTTCGTTTCTCGGTTTCCGTGCACGGCTTCCGCCTCGCGGCTTTTTTCCAGACAGTCGCGCGGCCCATCGCGACTTTTCTGCGTTTTTCCGTGCGGTCCATCGCGGATTTTTTACAGACAGTCGCGCGGTCCATCGCGACTTTTCTGCATTTTTCCGCGCTGCTCATCGCGGCTGTGCGGCCAAAACCTGCGCGGCTCATCGCGACTGTGCGTCCAAAACCCGCGCGGTCCATCGCGACTGTGCGGCCAAAACCCGCGCGGTCCATCGCGACTGTGCGGCCAAAACCCGCGCGGCCCATCGCGGCTGTTCGTCCAAAACCCGCGCGGCTGAATTTTTCATTCGGCCATCCCGATTTTGAAAAATATTTTTTACTGTACTTTCTGCCCATAGCACATTTTTTACAGTACTAAATTCTGCATAGTTTACAGATTTGAAAATTTTTTTACTATTTAAAAGTGCATACCTAGAAATCTTTTTAAAAAAATTTCAAGAAAGTGAAAGAAAGATTCATTTTGCATTCTTTATCTAGATTCAAATTTTTTCTTGTTTACTTCTTTAAAATCTTGCCCTTAGCAATTTTTATTGAAAACGAAGAAATCCATTTATTTCTTTTAAGAAAGGAGTTTATTATTTGCTTTCATAAATCCAAGAAATCTTTTATTTTTTGAGTTATTTTTTGAAAAAGCATATTAATTCCTTTTAGTGAAAAAAGTCTTAAATATTTGCTTGTTATTTTTCGAAAAATCCTTTATTTTTTGAAAATTTCCCTTAAAAGCATTTAATTTTTCCAAGTTCAGTTTACAACACCTCACGTGCACTCACACGATCACTTAATTGAACTAAGACTTAAAACTTACCCTAATTTGAACACACTCTTAACCCCACTTGGGGAACACGAAAAGAATTCTTGTAGCTAGGTAGTATTGGGGGGATAGGTGTTCCAATAACACCCCTCATATCATACATCTGAGACATAGAAGTTGTCCAATTAGGGAGCTAAAATCTCTTAGTACTTTTTGGCGCGGTCACAGCCGGTTTGTGGGAAGGCCTCTCCCCTAGGAGGGTTGAAGTCGCGAGGATGGTTCCGGAAGCCTGAGTGGGATACCGAAACCCATTCAGTAACCGAAGGGCTACCATTCGCAGTTCTCGGGATATCCCTGTATTGGGATATTGCGATCAAAGGACCAAACGGCAGATTTACCTTTTCTCGACGCGTCATGAACGGAGTATCCTAGTAGCCTGTCTTTTTAGGATTGATTACCCGGTGTCCCTCCCGGTAGGGGGATATCTAGCCGTTGTCTCTACATTCATATTGTCTGACTTGGATTTCATCACCTTGCAGGGGATATCGTCTGTTTGAGTCACAATACTTTTAGATTAGGTGTTTGCATGATCTTTACCACCTTTTGAGTCTAGTTACACCTATTTTTTCTAGGAGCCGCTTGCATGTTGGTATTCTGACCGGTTGTTGCATTCCTCCACTTATTGTAGCACAGCTGCTAGAATAAGTGCATTTTTTGAGGATTGATTTTTTGGCCTGTGAGCCTTCTTTTTTCACTCCCCTTTTTGCACCCTTGGTTGCATTAGGGTTTTGAGTCTTTTACATATATATCACCACCTGATACTTAAAACAATTTTTTAAATAAAAAACATATTCTCACCATTGAGAATTCTAGACGTTCTCGTCGTCTACGGGGCGAACTCCCAGAGTTTAGTCCACTTGGCTCTCCACGTCACGGACGCAGAGCATTATCCCTTGATTCGACACATCGTTGATCATCTAGACGGTCATCCGATTCTGACATACCCCACTTCACCTTTGATTTGGAGGTAGAATCCGAAAACCCCACAGAGTTACCACCAACCACAATTATGTCTGGAACACCAGTTGATCCACTATATACATTAACCATAGGTCAGACATCCGCAGACCCTTCTGCGGTAGTACCATCAACGACAACAGCCACCCCCTTGGGTATGCCCAATATGGGTAACACTCCACATTCAGGAATGCCTAACACAGGACCACCACCTGTCATGGGCATGCCCAACATGGGGGTCATACCCCCTTCGGTTTCCACAACCCCTATCCCAGGAATCCCTAGTACGATTCCTAACCCAAGTGTAACTCCTGTTGCACTTGGGAATGCTATCCCAGGAATCCCTAGTGCGATTCCTAACCCAAGTGTAACCCATGTTTCACTCGGTAGTGCTATACCAGGAATCCCTAGTGCGATTCCTAACCCAAGTGTAACCCAAGTTGCACTTGGGAGTGCTAACCCATATCAGGACACACCTTTTGGAGGGCACATACCCTCCATACCTAGCATACCTATAGGCGCTACTGGACCCCTACACCATACCAAAATGGCTAGGAAGGTCCCGGTTCCGGTCACCACATCCGCTAGTCTACCATACATGGCAAGTCTCAACCTGCCAGATTTAGCTAGGCTCACAAATGACCCCATCAGGCATGATCCTGCTTGGCCCCATATGCCCACTAAGCTTCCCTCTGACATCCCTAAGTTTGAGGGAAAGGCCGGAGAAGACCCCCAGAACCACATCATGTCCTTCCATTTATGGTGTTCCTCCAACTCCATAGTGGACGACTCTGTCCGCCTCCGTTTATTACAGCGCACCTTCACTGGCTCTGCAGCCAAATGGTATATCGAGCAACCCCATGGGACGCATTCCACATTTACCTCCCTTGCCTCGACCTTCCTGCAGTTCTTTCAGCTACCAGTCCGCTATGATGCGGGCGTCGAGATCCTACTGTCTTGCAGACAAAACACGGCCACGCATATCACTGACCATATTCATGATTGGCGGCGGCGCCGAAGCCTATGCAAGATCAAATTAGACGACCGAATCTTTTTAGACTGGTTCCTTAAATCCCTCCTTCCTCTCATTGCGAAGGATGTAGCATCTGAAAGACCCCAGTCTGAAGAGGAGGCCATCCTTAAGGCCCAACAGTTTGATCTTATCTATGCCCAATCAGGTTACCTATACACCATCATACCTGACGCACCACGAGGTGACTCCGCACGCGGTGACACACCGGGGGCATCACATGCCGCTGATGGCATTATTGGCCAAATTACACCGCAAGCCAAACCTTTCAGTATGGTGAGCACCATGCCCGCCCCAGACCTTTCTAGGGCTACATCCAGTTCCGGAGCGACAACTTCTTATGCTCCAACAAACCAGACCCATCATGTTCATGGACCCTCTTGTCCACAACATTGTTATGGCCAAGCGCCATCAGCATATGTACCTCCTACATACTATGCTCAACCTACGGTACAGAACCCCATGCAGTTTCCACAACAGCCCATGCATTACCCACAACCGGTTGCATCGGCTAACCTCACACCTCCACCAGCTCAGGGGTACCAACAACCCCAACAGGCAACTGGACCACCTCCAGCTCCACCTGCATACTATCCACCGCAACCTGCTCCCGCACCTGCGGCTCCTCAGAATCCCCCCAATGCTCAAGGGCATGTCTACGCACAACAACAGCAGCCCCAATACCAAAATAACCAACGCAACCAGGGTGGGCAACCAAACCGAGGAAGAGGACGAAACCGTGGAAACAATCAAAACCGTAACCAAGCTCCACAACCTACCCATCCTCCGCAAAACAATAACGCGGCGCCCGCTCATCAGAATCCTGATCGACCACCTAAGCAACCTAAAAATGCTAATTTACGGACAAACCATCCTTGTTCCATTTGCAGTGTCTATGGACACTATACCCACGCTTGCCCACATCTCGAGCGAGCTCGACAACTATGGACAAATGACGCCCATCGTCAAGGGCAGGCGGCTCCTCAGCCACCACCCAACCCCCCACCACCTCCACAACAACCTCTGGTCCTCCAAAACCCCTTTCCAACACAAGGAGTGGTGAACACTCAGCCGTTAGCCCCCCAACAAAGCAACGGACAACCACAACAAATTACTTACACAGCTCCTGACCAACCCATGTTTGATTCAGGCACCCACCACTTATTGATGATGTCCACCGCTGACGTCAATATCCAAACCCGTCGGAATCAATACGGACCGACTACTGAAGCCCCCCCCGCCGAAAAGGATACTAATGCTAATCCCACTGATCAGACATTACATATACCTCGGCTTCCACTCGATGGCACTTCTAAAGCACCTCGCTTCCCCCTTCGCCGGATCAACAAAAACCCCAATGCACGGGCTGCGTCCAATTACAACATCGTAGATGACCTAGCTCAATCTCCCGCTGCCATGTCTGCGTTAGAAGTCTTAAAAACCTGTCCTACTCAGCGCAAGACTTTACTTTCCGCCATTGGGGTGATTGACCCAAATGATTCACAATTGATGACCTTTGATTTAGACCAATCTGAACCACGGCTGCCTTCTACCATAGCAGTCCAAGTTTCCGTTTCTATTCGGAATCTTGTCATCCATCGATGTATCATCGACGAGGGTGCCTCCACATGCGTCATGTCCACTTTTGTTTGGAAAAAGTTAGGATCCCCTGCTCTCCAGCAATCCACCACTGCATTGCGGGCCTACGATGGCAGGTCAGCTCAACCTCAAGGTTTATTACCCAAGGTACCCGTCCAATTAGGTGGGAAGACTGTGCTCATCGACATAGAGGTCATTAACGCCCAGCTTGACTATAACCTTTTACTTGGCCGCAGTTACATGTACGCCATGAAAGCAGTCGCCTCCTCCGTCTTCCGCACCATGATGTTCCCCAACGAGGGCCGCGTGGTCAAAATTGACCAACTCACCTACTATGATCCCAACGCCCCTGCAGCACCGGAGAATGTTCTTCCCATGATTGAACAACCCGCTTCTAGTGCAGTTACCTCCTTTGTGTCTTCTGTGGCACCCGGACTTTATTCGGATACACCAATGACCTCTACATTCCAGGCCATTCCACCACCGTCACCGGAGACCCAAGTCGCAAACCTCTGTACTGTTTCGCAGAATACGCAAACATCCGGTGGTCAACCACCATTGATCCCCAGTCACATTGGTGTTACACCCATCCACACCATCCCCTTCCTATTTCCTCCTTCGGGTGTAGTAAGCGCCCCGGTTATGGCTACCCTTAGCCTACCCGGGCTAACATTGGGATTACCCGTGTGGTACATTCCGCCTCCCGTTCGACCACCGACACCAGACGTCATCCTCCAACCGGTACAACCTATTGTTACCACAAATCAGCCTCCTCCTGGTGTCGCAATCCCTTCGTCGTCAACGGCACCTCTTCCTAACCTTAATATCCCTTCGTCGTCAATCAAACCTCCTCCTGGTCTCACGATTGCCTCGACGTTAAAGGATCCCCCTCTTCTGGCTAAGCCCACTGGGAGCAGAGGTCCACAACCATACACTGCTATACCACCTCCGAAGGCAGTTAAACCCCCACCAGTGTTTCGAGCTCCCCCCAAATGTTCATTATGCGATGAAATTGGCCATCCAACTCATCAATGCCCACATTTACCGGCACTCCAAGAGCATATGAATATGTTGGACGATGACATCGGCATCCCAGTAGTCAGATTAGAACCACCTCTACAGCCTCGTGACAAATCGCTGTGCACTAACCATCCTTGTGCTATATGCAGTGTTTACGGCCACTACTCTCACCATTGCCCTTATCTACCTGACTATAGAGCAGCGTTGTACGAGTTAAACAATGCCGACTTAGAGATATCTCCTCCCCTCATCGAGGAGATCCACCCCCCACCATCATCCTCGTCAGAAGAAGTCAATACGATATATATGATTTCAACAACCTTCAAACCAGAACCCCTTGATTTATGGTCTGATTACTTCAATACTGATGAGCAGATTTTGGAGACACTCACTGCACCTGACTACCCTTGGGATGATATGCATCATCGCTCGTACTTCCTCCCGGAAGCATCTACCTCCACCACATCCAACCAGCTATCAGTCGAGTCGAAAGACTTCATACCCGCTAAGGTCGATTGGTTAAAGGACCCCATCCCAGCACCGGATGCCTTTGAAGAAGGGAACATGTCAAACATTTCCCCCACTATACAGATAGACATTTCCACAACACCAGGGAAACCTGAGCTCATCTCGCTGGGCGCATCTTGCACTCAAGCAGAAACTCAGGCATACAAAAAGCTCTTTCAAGAGTTCCGTGATGTCTTCGCCTGGTCCTATACCGAGATGCCTGGTCTCGACCCCGCCATTATTGAACACCACATCGATACATGGCCGGAAGTACCCCCTGTTCGTCAGAAACAGCGACCTATTCACCCTGCCAAGCTCCCAGCTGTTAAGGCTGAAGTCGAGAAACTTAGAAAAGCAGGGTTCATCTACCCTATTCCGTACACCACCTGGGTGTCGAACCCCGTTCCTGTCAACAAAAAGCAAGGCACCCTTAGAGTATGCACTGACTTCCGCGATCTAAACCACGCTTGTCCAAAAGACAATTTCCCCACGCCATTCATTGACCAACTCATTGATGAGTGTGCGGGCCATGAGGTCCTATCCTTCATGGACGGGTTTTCCGGATATAACCAGACTCACATCCGCAAGGAGGATCAGTACAAGACTGCCTTTACCACCCCATGGGGCACCTTTGCCTATCGGGTCATGCCTTTTGGCCTTAAAAATGCTGGTGCCACTTTCCAGCGAGCCATGACCTATTGATTTCACGACTTGGTCCATATCCTGCGCGTTTATCTTGACGACCTCACAGCTCGTTCCCGAAAACGATCAGACCACCTTAACGACCTCCGGCAAGTTTTCCTGCGTTGTCGCAAATATAAAATCCGCTTGAACCCACACAAGTGTGTCTTTTGCGTCCCGGCGGGCCGGTTGTTGGGTTTCATTGTTTCCCAAGACGGAATCACTGTCGATCCCCTCAAAGTCAAAGCCATCTTAGAGCTTCCCCCTCCTCGCACGCTTCGGCAGCTTCAGAGCTTGCAAGGGCGGTCCAATTTTCTTAGGCGCTTTGTCCCTGATTATGCCACCAAAGTCCACGGGTTCTTACGCTTGCTTCGTACCCACATACCCTTTGTTTGGGACGAGCAAGCAGACACAGCATTCGAAGCCCTCAAGAATGCTCTCACACAAGCCCCCTTGATATCCCCACCGGATTTCTCCCAAGACTTCACCCTTTACGTCTCGGCATCTGAACATGCCGTGTCCGGAGTTTTGGTCCAAGAAGATGCTTCCCACAAAGAGCACGTGATTTATTACGTAAGCCAGACCTTATCTGGCCCACCTCTACGTTACCCATACGAGGAAAGATTAGCCCTAGCTGTTGTCTTTTCCGTACAAAAACTGCGACACTATATTTTGCTCAGTCATACCACGGTTGTCGCCGACTCCAACCCCATGGTCTACCTCCTCACCCGGCGGCTCCTTCAGGGTCGTGTCGCTAAATGGGTCATTATCCTCCAGGAATATGATCTTACTTTCAAGACTCCCAAAAGCACCAAAGCCCTCGCGCTTGCTCACCTCATTACAGATCTCCCATCCTCTTCAACATCACCCGTTATCCAAACGGACCTGATTGACAAGCAGATCTTTGTAATTTCGTCTGACGACCCTTGGTACGGAGACATTTTGACTTACCTTCGTACGCAAAAATTCCGACCACACATCGATCGTGATGGACGCCGTCGCATACGACACCACGCCCCCAGATACCTACTTATTGGGGATGTACTTTATCGACGCGGCGTTGATACTATCTTACGCCGCTGCCTATCCCATAGTGAGGCAGAACAAGTCCTCAATGATTGTCATAGCGGTGCCTGCGGAGGCCATTTCTCCGGCATGGCTACCTCCCAGAAAATCATTCGGGCCGGTTATTTTTGGCCATCATTGTTTACTGATTGCATCACCGCAGTCAAGCATTGCCAGAACTGCCAGCTATTTTCCCCCAAAGCAAGAACCCCTCCTGCCCCCCTTCATCCAGTCATCACAGTTGGACCATTCTGCAAATGGGCCATAGACTTCCTCGACTGCAACCCCCCGTCAGCCGGCGGTCACAAACACATCATTGTGCCTGTAGATTATTTCACCAAGTGGGCAGAAGCCATGCCGACCTATAATTGCAAAGCCGACACTGCAGCGCGGTTTTTCTTCAACCATGTTATCGCTCGTTTCGGAGTACCACAACAGCTAGTCTCTGACCACGGCTCTCACTTCGAAGATGCCGTCTGGAAGGAATTATCAACCATGTTGAAATTTGAACACCATTTCTCTTCCGCTTACTATCCCCAAGGAAACGGCCAAGTCGAAGCGATCAATAAAATCTTGAAGACCATTCTCCAACGCACTGTAGACAAGCACAAGTCCAATTGGCATCACATGCTTTTCCCGGCACTATGGGCCTACCGCACCTCGACCAAAACCGCCACCGGTTTCACCCCTTTCCATTTAGTTCACGGTGTCGAATCTGTCCTCCCTATTGAGTGCCAGATCCCTGCTCTAACCATCTCCGTTGAGCTCCTACCGGACACTTCCCCGATCGAGCAACGTTTACTGCTCCTAGAGCAGGCCGATGAAGATCGGCGCACAGCCATTCAAAACATGGAAGCTGCTAAACAACGATCGAAACTAAGTTACGACAAACGCGTCCACCCAAGAACCTTTTCGGAGGGAGACCTTGTCCTCGCTTACGATCAAGCTCATGATAAAGCCGGAAAGGGAAAGTTCGTGTCTATGTGGCAAGGCCCCTACATCATACACACCTGCCTCGGGCAGGGGGCATACATTCTGACCGATTCAGAAGGCAACACCCTGCGCAACCCACGCAACGGGTTGTACCTTAAAAGATTTTATCCATAGAAAATCTCATGGACACCATCGTCCATTTTAGTATAGGCATACGTTTTTCGTTCACAAAAAATTTCAAAAACCTAAATATTTGTTTTCTTTGCATGACCACAGATGGAGCCTCTTCCACTCTACCATGTCGGTTTCGCTGATGGTGCAAGTCGTTGGTCTCCCAATCTCGCCTCCGCAGCTTGGGTAATATACTCCCCGTCACATGAGTTAATTCACATTGATGGAGTATGTTTAGGTGCCGCCACCAATAATCAAGCTGAATACGATGCCGTGACCGATCTCCTGGCCGCTGCTCTCCAGATGAGCATACGTCACCTCAACGTTTTCTTGGACTCACAGCTCCTAGTTTCCCAGCTCAACAATGATTACCAGGTACGCGATCCCTGTCTGTTCAGAAAATTCCTGCGCACTAAACAAATGGTTAGACAGTTTGAATCCATTACATTCACACATGTCCCAAGACACCTCAATGGTGTAGCAGATAATATGGCCAACAGTGTCCTCGACTGGCACACCAACCACATCATGTCATATCCATAAACAAAAATGCATCCATTTGCAAAACATGTGCCTCCATGGGCATATACAAAAACCAATATTGCATCCACGTGCATAACATGTGCCTCCACGGGCATAAAAACTACCAAAATAATGCATCCATGTGCATAACAGGTGCCTCCACGGGCATACATAAACCATAAATACACTGCATCCACGTGCATAACATGTGCCTCCACGGGCATATACAAAAGACAATGTGCATCCACGTGCATACACGACAATAGATCTAAAATATATATCCTCATATATATACAAATCAAATAGTCTACATGTCATAAGTGCCCTCAACACTCGATAAACAAAAAAAAAAAAAAACAAATATATCTGTCCTACAAAAAAATGCTTCCCCATATGCTCATAAGCATTTGGGGGCAACAATGACGTCTACTCATCTGGATCCTGCGGATCCTCGGGCTCCTCCTCCGGCTCCTCCTCCGACTCCACCTCCGCCGGCCCAGCCGGGTCAGGACGACCCCGAACTCGCCGCTCTGCTGGCCCTGCTGGATCGTCCCTCAGACGTATCCTACCCTGAGCCGGCCCAGCCGGAGCATCTCCTCTACCACCCCCGTGTCTCGCAGCAAGCACCGCTGCCCTCAACAACAATGACTGCCACTCAGGCGGTGCACCTAGACATCCCTGCAAAATGTCCCGATCCAGGTCCCTCCAGCCATCCTCCGGAAGCCTATCTACGATCCGGGCTAAAGTCCGTCGAACACCATCTATAGCATCGTCCTGAGGGCCAACCCCTCGCCCACGGGCTCCATATCCTCCACCATGAGGAGGACGTACAGGTACTGGGGGACGAGCAACCACCATCGCCCGCCCCTGCCGAGCCACATAGTCAGGTGGTGGTACTGGACCTATATCTGCACAAAGAAAGTAAAACCATCAGATACTATACAACGGATATCATCATGATAAATCATAATACATATGATATAAACATAACAGAAAACACAAAAACATACCGTCTAAGCTCCAGGCCTGTCCTGGGGCACGTGGCATCTCTGGGTCTCCCCGGTAGTCCATGCCGGCGTAAGGATAGTCCTCGATCACCAATGGCATCTGCTCCCACTGCTGGTAAAAGTCCTCCGTGAAGAAGCCACGGATACCACCGCCAGCACGGGGCATTATCTGCCCCCACCTCATCATACGAGGCTCACTAGGAAGACCAGCACGAACGGGTACATGTGGCCGTAAGGTCGGCACCCGCTCAAAGAAAAAACAGCATAAGAAAGAGGCGTAACAGAACTCACCTCCCTCTCTCACGGCCTTGTCCAGATCTCTCCGGACACCGGCCAAGAACATCTGAGCCCAAGCATAGTAAGTACCCCGTAGAACGGAGTCCACCATCATCGTCTGCCCCCCAGACATACGATGTGGTGCAGCAGCACCCAAAACCCTCAGAACACAGGCACCAACAGCCCGCATATCCCACTCCCGTAGGAACTTCAGACTAATAGAGCTGTTTACCAAAACAGCGTCATCCCCACAGAAGGTCTGTAAGAGGTCCTCCATATCCACACCTCGAGGCAACCTCGGAGAAATATCACCCACCTCACCCAAGCGAGGCAAACCAGTAAAAAAGTATACATCAGTGAGAGTAATCTCCAATCTCTCACCACCAATAATGAAGGCACCCTCTGCCGGCACCCACCACTGCACGAGCTTGTTCAGGAGTCTACTCACTGAACGGATAGGAGATATCTGAGCGAACTTCAAGAGCCCGCTCATGGCTAGGGTCTGTCTCACCCCTCCATCATTCTCGATCCTCAACATGGTCTCGGCATCAATCTCTCTCTCCCGCCACACGGACTGAGCTCTCCGCAACATCCTGCCAAAAAACACACGAAATTTTTTAGCCCCAGCATAAAAATTTTAGAAAAATCCCATCGCGGCTTTTACACAAAAAGCCGCGATGCCCATCGCGGCTTTTCCACAAAAAGCCGCGATGACCATCGCGGGTTCCATGCCAAAACCCGCGATGGACATCGCGAGTTTTGACCAGACAGTCGCGATGAACATCGCGACTGTCACCCATGAACACGCGATGAACATCGCGGGTTCCGACCTCACAGTCGCGATGATCATCGCGACTGTGAGCCTGAAACCCGCGCGGTTCATCGCGGGTTCAGCCCTGAAACCCGCGCGGTTCATCGCGGGTTCAGCCCTGAAACCCGCGCGGTTCCACGTTGGAGAGTCAACGTGGAGTTTCGCGGCCTTCGGGGGCCCACCGCCAAACAAAAAAGACATAATTGACAAGGTTAAGGCGAATAGAGTTACCTGCAACTCACTAAATCGAAAACCAACGGTGAAATCTCCCGGAAATCAAGAAAAAGCTCTGACTGCTCTATCAAACTCGCACGTGACAATGACAAGTCATATTGGGCCCCACGTCCTATTTATAGAAATTCCACAAATTTCAAACAACCATTGCGGTGTCATACGAAGTCCATTTCTCAAACCGTTGGTACCGTTGGGATCAGCACAGCGAGAACTTCATAGAGGTTCCTTCCGTTTCCCGTTTTTCTCGGGGTCCATTTTTGACCATTTTTTAGCCCCTCTCGTGGCCTCGGTTTGCGTGCCACATCGGCCGTTCTCCATTTTCGATGTGCCTTATATGGCCGGATTCAGTTTTCCGCGCTCGTGATGATGCTTGAGACCATTTCTCGCTCTCACCTTTAGATTTTCCGGGCATTATTTCCACGCCCCCTCGTCGCCTCGGTTTGCATGCCACATCGGCCGTTCTCCGTTTTCGATGTGTCTTATATCGCCGGATTCAGTTTCCGCGCTCGTGATGATGCTTGAGACCATTTCTCGCTCTCACCTTTAGATTTTCCGGGCATTATTTCCACGCCCCCTCGTCGCCTCGGTTTGCGTGCCACATCGGCCGTTCTCCGTTTTCGATGTGTCTTATATCACCGGATTCAGTTTTCCGCGCTCTTGATGATGCTAGAGATCATTTCTCGCTCTCACCTTTAGATTTTCCGGGCATTATTTCCACGCCCCCTCGTCGCCTCGGTTTGCGTGCCACATCGGCCGTTCTCCGTTTTCGATGTGTCTTATATCGCCGGATTCAGTTTTCCGCGTTCTTGATGATGCTAGAGATCATTTCTCGCTCTCACCTTCAGATTTTCTGGGCATTTTTTCCACGCCCCCTCGTCACCTCGGTTTGCGTGCCACATCGGTCGTTCTCCTTTTTCGACAATCCTTATGTCACCGGATCCAGTTTTCCGCACAGATGACGAGGTTTGAGACCTTTTCTCGCCCTCATCAATCCATTTTTGTTCGGTATAATTTTATCCCTTTTTCGGGCCGAGCAACCCCTTTTACGAAAAAGGCACTTAGGGAGTTTCTGTTAAGCTCTTTTCTGACTCCTAAAACAATGAAAAGATCGCCGAGCAATCTTGCTTCCTTTCATGCTCGCTAAACGTATCTGAAAGGGCGTCTACCTGGTATAAGTTTACCCCTTTTCCGGACCTCGTAGACTAATTACGAAAAAGGTATACTCTAGTCACATCGGCTAGAAGAGTTCTCCATCTGCATCATTTTATGCTTTTTCGGGCCTTGGAGACTAAACTACGAAAAAGAACACCAATAGAGTCCACTTACCGCTTTCAGACTCTCTAAACATGATAGCAACCATGAGCATGCGCCGTCCTGAGCTCACAAAATCCACAGGACCGTACCATTCCAGAGCACACTTTTATCCCTTCTTGGAGCTCATTAAAACTACGAAGAAGGAAGAAGGGTGCCTCTTGGCGCCACGACAGATCATATCTACTCACATAGCAGCTTCCCCATTCCGGTCGCCTTTGTTCAGAGTATTCTGCAGTATGTCACCCGGAAACTCCCTCGACAGCTACCATCAGCTTCACCCCCCCAGAGTCAGTACATACCCTTCAGTCCCTAAAAGATGATCCCCACACCTACAAGTCAGTTCCCTACGCTGCCAGGTCAACCACGTCATCTTATTCTGAACAAAGGAAGTTTGAGTCTACCCATCTTTTGACCCAGTTATTTCCCATCCCCACAAGTATGTCAGTCCTACCAGCAGTACTACATCACTTCAGGTCTACACCTCGTGCTCCTATCAAGGAAACATCATTGCCTTGTTAGTTGCCGGTCTCCCTCTGTCGACGACAACCACATTGATTCCAGAGGATAGACCTAGAGGTCCCTGTGTCTTGGACTCATTACCATCTATGATGAGTGCCTACGAATCATTTCGAGAGGAATCCTTACTGCCTCTCCAAATGGTTGTTTCTCACATGCTCGACTTCAACACCTTGATCGCATCGTTGAGACTCGCACAGGGTATTGGTCGGTTCAGTTATTAGTCGAAGACCCTGGATACCACCTGACTCCTCCACATTTGAGAGTCTTCCTATGGATCACACCAGTTACACTTTTTTTACGGATATCCGGGTTGCGCATGGCGACAGTATTCAGATTTACCCCTGTTTCATACTCCCTTGAGTATACAGTTACATTATTTCTCAGAGATGACTCATAGTCTTTGAGTCCCTAATGATGTTGGACACCTTCAGTTTCAGCAGTTCCACAGTTATTCCAGTGTATCAGTTATCGAGATCAGTCATGATCATGAGTATATCCCACAATAATGTCCCCTCTGGACCATTATGATGTACCAATATATTTCTTTATGTATTAGATCCCCCTTCTTGGGACTAATTGTTTTGTATATGTCTTGATACGAGCATGGGAATGCCCGCCTCGTCCTTTATCAGATATTATACCTCATTCATATTGAGGCCATGTAATATTTTTTGTTTTTGCAGCTTCCAAGGGCCGTGGCTCCAGTCTCCAACCGGTCTCTTCTCTCCCCTAAACCCCAGAAAAAAAGGACAAAAGAACTATGATGTCTATCGGCCATACGATGAGCTCCTGCCCTCAAACATCAGGGGGCAATCTGTTAACACCTAAAAAGTGCTCACTAGCTCATTCCCTTACTCACATGACCCATTTGTCCACTTTTTCACCATCAGAGCCTCTGAAACCAACAAAAGGTCACCAAACGACCTAAGTACACCCCTTTTTCCATTAAAAAAGATTATTTTTCCCAAAAAATCATAAGAAACCCTCAAAAAGGGTCCAAATTCCCAAAAATATTAAAAAGGGAATTAAATTATTATTTTTATTCAAAAAAGGAAAAAGGAGGGAAAATTACCTAAACCATGTTGGTCAATACCATTGGTTTCCACAAAACCACAAATGGTATTCCTCACCACCAAAACCTATAAAAAGGTGTTAGGGGCTCCTCATTTCACATCCTTCCATTATCTCATCCTTATGCTGCTAAAATCTCCCCTGAGCACTTTTAAGCCATTGAAGCAACCTTGGAGAAAGAGACCTATTGGAGTTTGGAGCTACTCATCTTGGGAGTTGCTCAACATCAACCTTCACCATTGAAGGTAATATCGCAAGCACTTGCTTGCCCCCCACTTTTCAATACAAAAAATTATTTCTTATGTTTCTTGTTCTTGATTTTGAAATGTTTACATTATTTGCTTAGATTCTTGTTTAGATCCATGAAAAGTATTGTTTATTTAGTTTATTGTTTTTATTTCTATTGAAACTGCTACTACTAGTTAGTAGGTGCCCATAGCACTAAGCTTGGTTGCAAAACCGAGCCAACAGCACCCATCAGTAGGTACTCCTTCATAGTTCAAGCATCCATTAGTAGATGCTCATTGATTCATGTCCAAGGTAGAATGTGTCTTGAAATGATCTTCAATATTTTCAATAGAATATTCTTCAAGTTCATGGGATGTGTTTTCATATTTATCCTTCAAGCAATCTAATGTACTTTTCCCCTTGGTTTCCTTAATATCAATACATTTGGAATCTGTTTTTAAAGAGAACCCAAGAACTCTCTTCAAGTAGGAAATACATGCATTCCCTGAAGCTTCAGATATTTCATTGCTCTTTTCACTCACACACATATGATTTTCTCTCCAAGGTCTTTTACAAGAATGGCATAAAAATTTCTTCAATAACTCCACATCTTCATTTTTGGGCCTATTTCAAACATCTAACCAGTAAAGTCTTCAAAAGGAGGGGGATTGTTTGTATTTCCCTTATACAAATCAAGATATGCCTGATATTGTTTGGGGCAATGTCTTATATGTTTCTCTCCATATTTGTAACTCATTCATAGAATTATCCTTTGGTAGTGTTACACAATCATATTTCTCATAAATAGAGTCATAATAATAATATTCATTCCTCATGAAACTGTAAGAAGTGTTGCATGAAGACACCTCTTCCTCAAACCATTCACATTTTGCTTCATATTGCTCACAACCATCTGCATACTGCTCATAAGCATTGTACTCATAGGATTCATCATATTAGTAAGACATGGCTTCCAATTATTCTTCAATGTATGATATTAATTCACAGGTGCAAGGACCATGCTCTGATACCACTGTAATGTCCCTTCTAAATAAATTTCCCAAACTGCTCAAATTCACCAAATTTCAACTCTAGGTATATGGTTTACAACTGATTCCAAACACCTCCAATTGCTTTGGAATTTTCCGAGCAAGGTCATGAGGGTTTATAGGACACATAAAAAAAATATGAAACATATAATCAACTGATATTCCCATCCATGATCTGAAATTTGCAAGGGAATAAGTCTTGGGACAAGACTAGTCAATTTGGGAAGTGGAAATCCCCCCTAGGTATTGTAACAAAAGCTCTTCCAAACACTGTACGAACTTCACAAATTGTTGGTTTGAGACTTGGATATTTTAGAGGAAATTAAGGAGAGTTTTTGTGCATAATTATATGTGGTTTTAAGGTCGAATAAGTATCTAGGATAAATGTAGGAATTTACTAGTTCTACCCTTAAGTAGTATTGGTTTCTTGATCTCCAAATGGTTCCAAATGATTCCAAATTGTCACAGAAGGTATATGTATGGTATTAGGACATGATTATTAGGTTCATGGATGTTTTAGAGTCTTCAAAAGGCTTCTGAAACTCTCCTTTGAATTATGACCAAGGTAGGGGATTTGACTAGCAATTAGGGGTTCAATTCCCTCTCGGGTAGGTGCTGGAGATGGCTCTCCAAATGCTATTGGAACCTATCGAATTTCAGAACAGAAGTAGGGGATATATAGGGGAAATAAATATGGTATCATATGCATCACCATTCATTTTATTAATTCTTCTACAATCCTCTCAAATCAGATATAAAAAGACTAGTTTCGACCTTGGGGGAAATGATAGGCAATCTTCTCCAAATGCTATGAAATTGAACAATATGATTGCAAAATACTATGCATTGAACATGAAACTTGTATAAAAAATTACTAACAGCCCATACATCATTAAATCATTATTGTTTCACTTTTCCATTCAAATATATTAGCATATCATTGGCATACATCAACATAGTGGGGAAATAGGCACCATTTGCTCACTAATGATCATATTTACATAGTTCCACTTGGAATATTTACTTGAAGCTATTATGAATATGAATAAAAGAGAATTTACATCATAAGATAAAATAATGGGGCATTAGAATCTCCCCCAAAGAGAACAAAATCTCACCAAGTGCACCCCACCTCAAGGATCATGAATATGTTGAGAAAACTGGAAATGGTTGGAGAAATAAGATGAACTAAAAGTGACCACGAGCTGACCTGTAGCTTGAATTTGAAACATAATACTCCATTGAATATCCAAATGAAAGGTCTGAATGGCCTTTCCAATTACCAACTAGGATGGAAATATTTCACCCTCGAAATTGGTGCTAAGGCAAGTAGAGTAGCACTCCACTAGCTCTCCTCTCAAATGAAAATTCTCAAAATGATCAAAATATGGTATTCTTCTTTGTTCCTGACTTTTATAAACTTCATAGGCTTCCCTAACTCGAATTCCATCCATGATCCTCATGCCAACGCAATTTGGGTAGAGAT
Organism: Larix kaempferi; assembly: GCA_027924585.1. NCBI lineage: Eukaryota > Viridiplantae > Streptophyta > Pinopsida > Pinales > Pinaceae > Larix > Larix kaempferi. Next base: position 3,376,569 of record BSBM01000512.1, on the reverse strand, counting down.
TCCCAAGTATGCCATGTGTCCCTCCAAATCTAGCCTCCTCCTCCACTCAATTCAAGTAGGTGTCTCTTTGGCTTCTCTAACTCCCTTGTGCACCCTCTTGGAGGATATTTTTATCCCTGACATGTCATATATTGCATATGTAATAAATCAGGTCTTAACTTTGTCATAGGTGTAGTATAATCTTCATCATTGTTGTCATATGAGTTGGGGAATCTAGCTCCAAGTGTCACAATTCTTCTAAGATTCCTCTTCCTCTTCCATGGGAGTTTCTCTTCCACTCCAATTCGACCTTACATGATTCATGACATCAATAATACCTATTCAAATCCCCAAAGTATGTTACCCTTCCTCTTGAACTCAAATTGGTGAGAGAATAATGCCAAGTGTAGTGGGGAATCTTGCCACAAGTGGGTCCCACAACCTCTTATGTTCCCTCATGATCCAATGCCACCTTATTGTATTTTTATTATTATTTATTTGACCCATTTAATGTTCATTTTTAAGTCTAAGGTCACTTTGGGTCTTGTAGCTCCTTCACTCCAACTTTAATGCTTCCACCCTCAACCTAGGGAACTAGTAATTTTCCTCCATGATAATTCATTTGGATGGGAATATTACAAAATTTGAATTGGGATTTCTCTCTTAATGTGAACCACCTTGTCCATTTGGATCTAATTTTACATTATTACTAACTTGGACATCATCCTTGGCAATTATTTGACCCTTAGCATCAATTTGACAAACTATCATGAATATGGCCAAGGGGCTTAGGCCATTGTGACCCAATGCAAAATTTGGGACATGACATGTTGGAAGATTATGGATTTGTATAGGAAGTTCATTACAAACAAGAAAAATCCAAAGCATGAAGACACTCCTTTTGATCAGGAGAATAAGAACGGCATGAAAAAATGGGTGAAGAAGGTCCATTTATCTCATTGCGCCAGTGATGGCAAGTAGGCACCTATGAGAGAACAAGCAGCTAAAAACGAAGGCCAGCCACTGAAGAGGGTCGAGATGGAGGACATGCTCGCCTTTTTTATAGCCAAAATTTGCACTTCTCCGTTCGTGATGGCACTTACATATTTTGGTCGCATGACGACACTTCATGAGATTACTGTGAGTCACACAAAAGATAATTTGTGGATGGAAGAGCCATATTTGGGACTTTAGAAGGATGGAATTACCTAATTCATGGCCCATTTGATTGATAGGAACTGTTATCACCTCTGTTATACCTCTATATTTCACAGTTTCACATCTTCACAATAAAAACATTTGACAATACTTCCCCAACTGCCTAAAACACCCAGAAGGGAAAAGTAATGAATGCCCCATAAAGACAAATCCTTCATGTCACCTGACAAACCCAACTGAGACCTATTTATCAACACTACCGCTCCTTGCTTAGGCTTAGGGGCATGGTATTCCACACTACTGCGCCCCTGTTTAACCCTACAGAGTGGTAGTGCCTGACAGTACTGCGCTTCCCAATTAAGCGAGCGCGTGGTAGTTGTAGGCGTGAAAAGAGCCCCTTAGGGCCTTCCTAAAAATTGATTTTTGCCTACTAAAATCAAGTTTTTAACATATGAAATGAAATAGGAGCTTGAAATCTCTTACCTAGCGCAGACAGCTGTTGAAACGGTGCTCTGGATCTCTAGATATGGACTCTTGAATTTTTTCCCTCCAATGGATGAAATTTCCTCTTTCAGCAAATGAACAAAGTGAAATGGTAACTTTCCCTATTTACTCCTTGTTTATATAAATTTTTCATTTAGTTTTTACTCATTATTTTATCCTATTAGGTTAAAACTCATTTCACATTGCTAATATCTGGTTTCATGCGCCTTTTTTGACAGGGTCTCCTTGAGATGTTCACACTGGCATTTATTTATTTATTTGACCTTCATTTTGAGCCTACTTTATCTTTTTTGTGCTCTGGATTAAAACTTGAAAAAGATTCCAAGCACTTTTTCACACCCGTGTCATGCTTTTCAAACTCAAGAAAACGGTGTCGAGCTTAGTCAACTTTACTCGTGCTTGTAAAACGATGAGGAAAGTATCGTTTCAGTATTATTTTATTCTTTTTTTGGGCTGAAATGATTAAAAAATTACGAAAAAGACCCTTGGAGTTCTCTTTAAGCTCTTTTCAGAATCCCTCGTTTCGAAAAGATTTCCAAGTGATCTTGTCTCTTTCACACATGTCAAAGTATTTGAAAGGTCGTCTATTTGGTGATAGGTTACCCCTTTTTCGTCCCGTCTAGACTATTTACGAGAAAGGTATACCTCAATCAACTTTCGACTGGGAGAGTTCTCTCGGGAATTGTTTTACACTTTTTCGAGACTAAGGGACTAAAGTTACAAATAATTACATTTTGGAGCCTTCTTTACGTTTTTCAAGCTCTCTAAACGTGAAAAAATACTGAGTTTTCCTTCCTTGGACTCGTTAAAATTTGGCATCGAAGGACCCACTTTGGGACGAACCCCTCCTTTCTCAGGTTCGTAAAACATGTGAGATCGGACTCATCTATGAGATGAGCTATACTGAGCATATGCTATGCTCTTCAAGCTCGTAAAACAACAAAGAGGTACTCATCCATCATGTTAGGGGAAAATGGGAAACAAGTCAAGTTTATTTTGTTGGCAGCTTGTCAGTCATCACCTTTGAACATGGCATGCATCTGTCCCTTATCTATTTTTGGGTATCTATTCTTGTTGAGTTATGATCATCATCCCGAGTCATCTCTCTGGCCACAAGCCTACTCATTCGGTGTCTATCCTCTGCTATCCATAATCCCTACTGTCAAGTCCTCCTTCATGTCGTTATATGTTCAAAGGGTTACATTATTCAGAGTCATTCATTGTGTCAAACTTTCGTTGTGTCAGTACATGTCCTATTGTTTCATCGTTCCATACTATCTTTCGTTCCGGTTTCGTGTCGATGATGTGGGAATCATTATGGCCCACCTTCGACGAGTCTATTCCTATCGACACCAAATCACTATCCAGGAATCAGACTTAGGAATCAACCACTAGTACCTTGGTACCTGCATGCCTCAATGGCAGGTTTCCTCGTGTTCAACAGTAGGTCTACATCATTGACCTCTGATCAAATGATCTCTTGGATGCTCAACATCAACTCCTTTATTTGCATTTTGTTGAGATGTACTATAGATACCTTGGGGATCATCGTCATCATTGGTGATTTCCCTCTCATTTGTTAACGGTTCACCTCATTGACTAGTAATGAAATGGTTTCTACCATGTTCGACTTCAACACCTTGTAATCACATGGCTAGATTCATATCACTTGCGATCAGGTAGAAGACCCTAGACATTCTTTTGTATTCTAACTATGTCCAGGTTGCGATGGAAATCTCTTTTGTATTGTCTCACAGATCCACTTATGTATTGGTTGTGGCTATGTCATTACTATTTCATGGATCTACGCTTGTTCATAGTAGCCATGATTTGTCTGCAGTCTATATCATCTCAGTACTAATGGATCTGCAATGTATTGGTCGACAGCCATGCTTTGAGTCAATTGTTTCCAAGCATGGGGATGGCCGCCTCAGTGGTATATCTGACATTTTGTTTCTGTTTCAGCTCCTCGTTGCTCTCCTTGATGCTATCTACGCACAGTATTTGTAAAGTCCTTCGGCCATCAGTCTCTTCTGACCTCACACTTTAGGGGGCATCTGTTATACCTCTATATTTCACAGTGTCACTTCTTCACAATAAAAAAATTTGACGATACTTCCCCAACTTCCTAAAACACCCAGAAGGGAAAAGTAATGAATGACCGATAAAGACAAATCCTTCATGTCACCTGAAAAACCCAACTGAGACCTATATATCAACACTACCGCTCCTTGCTCAGGCTTAGGGGCGCGGTAGTCCATACTACCGTGTTATGCTTCTTGCCTTGAGCGCGGTACTACCACCGTATGCTTAGGTTTAGGGGCGGGGTAGTCTCTTTTTAGCCTTTTTGCCATGACTTGTGGGATCTTGATATTTGAGAGATTTTTAAGGATTGACACCTCTTTTTTGATCCTAACACCTTCTCCAATTAGAGGGTCTAATCCACTAAATACTCCCAAGATCCATTCTTCTCTCTTGTTGGTTAATCCTCCTACACACTATAAGAGAGAGGCCTTCCATGAGCAAAGTGGAGGACTCTTTGAGATATCAAACCTATGGTCTTAGATCTTTGTGGAGATAGCTAGAGGAGAAAGCACTTGGAGCTAGGAGTTGGCTTGGAAATCAAGCAACTGTTGTAAGTAACTTCAAGTTTGCAATAAAAATATAACTTGTCTTGTTTCCCAAATTATGTGTGTTGATTTTGTTTCAATTACATGATTTGTTTCTATTGTAGATTGAGATTCTAACATATATTTCAAGTTGCTAGAAAGATTGTATGTGCTTGTACTTTGACTCATCCCAACAGGTTCATTCGTGAGGACTTGAGGATTGGAGCAATAAATAGGACAAGCGACTAAATCAAAGGTCAGATTAAATCCCTTCCATCTCTTTCAGCAATATGATCTTGAAACATTTGTTTGAATCTAGGAATTCAAGGTATCCTTTTTTATATTTTTGTCTTAGTTTAAAGTCAGTCAAGTCTACTTTAACCTAAGAGAGTTTCTACCTATCCATAGGGATAAATATCTACAACAACCTCTATAAATTCTCCCGCAAGGGAAGGAAAGAGAACCACCCTACCAAAACCCCAAGTATTCCTATTAACCTTTTGCACCAAAGGAAGAAGCAAGGAACCCAAAAAATGGCTAAGTATCAACAAATTGCAAGCCAAATGATCAAGCCACAATGAGAAAAAAAGAAAAACAAGGCAATGGAGGTCTTCTGCACTCAAAAGGGGTTGAATCATCAAGATTGAAAGAACAAGGTTAGATCAATGACTGGGAAGCGATCCGCAACGCATCCTCTAAGAAGACTTTCCGACTTTCCGACTTTTCGAACCCGCATTGCAGATTGCGGAAGTCGGAATGGTATTTGTTTTCAAAATGGCACAATTGGTTTTCCGATTGCAGAATGCAGATTGTGGAGGTACAATTTTTCCAAGAGTGCAAATATGAGTTTCTGTTTTCTGAATCCCGCATTACAAATTGCGGATTACGGAAGTCAAATTTCTGCGAACTTACGAATTTGAGTTTTCGATTTTCGAAACACGCATTGCAGAATTCAGATTGTGGAGGCCCAATTTCTCCAAGGGAGCAAGTTCGAGATTCCGACTTCTAACTTCTGTATTGCAGATTGCGGATTACAGAAGGGTAATTTCTCCAAATTTGTGCGACAATGTTCCTACTTTCTGAGTCCCGCATTGCTGACAGCGGACTACGGAAGTGAAATTTGACAAGGTTCATTTGACAGTTCCAATTTTTGAGTTCCACATTACGGATTGCGGATGTCGGAGGTGAAATTTGACAAGGTCTATTTGGCAGTTCCAACTTCCAACACCCTCATTGCAGCCTGTGGATTGTGGATTGCAGGATGAAGATGCTTTATCATGGCAGGGTGCAGCCACAAAAAATGTAGAATTTTACAGGGAAAATGCACAATTGTTCCACGACTGGGAGTCCATATGGAAGCAGAAGAGAGGCACAGCTTGGTTATCCATGAAAATCATCCTGTAACGGCCCAATCCAAAGAACAAACAAGTTTTTTTCCATGGCCCGAATGTACACTAACAAAGCACTGAAGTTTCCCCATTGGCGCGTCTAACATATCAAGAAACTATTGCAATCTACTAGTTTAATAAATGGACACTCCTAGCTGAAGTGTTCTAGAATTTTTAGATATTTTGTAAGTGTATAAAGGCAGGTTCTGAATAAGACCCAAAAGTTGGATGTTAGGATTCTGAGAGATTAAAGCTCTGCATATGTAATGAAACTTGGCTTTTCCATTAATGTCAAGACCTAATTCTGGAGTAGAGATTCTTGTGATGAGTGTTTTGATGTCTGTTATTCATGTGTATGTTTTCTTCATTAGTATTTTCCATTAATTTTATTCTTTTGCAGTATCTAGATCAAGATTGCATGGTTTGAAATTCATGTTTTATGCTTCAGATGCATATGAGTAGATGCTCCACTCTTTCTTCTTGAAGTTGCAGGTTAGAATTCATTCTTAAATGCTCTAACTCTGTGATGGAATTTGTTTCCCTTTATGCTACCATCTACTGATATATTTGACTTGAAAAAACCTCATCTATCTTTCCTCTACCCTTGGAATTATAGTCCAGATCATTCATCTGTGATAAAAAAACCATTAAATTTTGACTCCATGCCTAATGAGGCTCCTATCCTTGACCCCAACCAGCTGAAAAAAGACCGAAAAATCATTCTTTGAAGGTCTAGTCACCACTTTTTATCCATAACCATCCCATTCAAAAGATATTATGTTTGTTGAAAGAATTGTGAAAGAGAGATCCTTCTCTGTGGTTGGAAAGGCTATTTTCCATCCACCAAAGATTGATTGAAATAGTTACCTTAGGATCCCTTCTATTGCAACCCAGAAGAATCCCTAGTGATAATATTTTGGTGACTGAAGGACTTATCCTCCCAGAAAAATAATTACCAAGAATCAAATCGGATCTCTGAGGGAAACAAAGGATCAGATACATCAAGGTCATGATATTTTCCTTGGCAACTCCAACATTCAAGTTTACAGTCCCACAAGAGACAATTGGCAAGTTCCTTGAGAGAATTTTGGCTTCCAGAAGGATACCTACCAGAAATCAATTGGATCCTGAACCAACAAAGTTTGTATCCGATCCATAAAAGATCATCCGTCAAGCCAAGAAGTAAAAAACAAGTAATCCCCCATTAACAAGGTATTTTTATTTACCTAAGGAAGAGGCACTGGCTATAGAGACTGTCTCTTTTGATTTAAAATTTGAGCAATCCTTGTTTAGGTTTAAATCTGAGACAAATCTTGAAGAAACCCTGTTTGATCGAAGAAAATTCCAAACACATTGTTTGAGTGCTATGTGGGACAATTTACAAGTCAGAGAAGAAAACAGTGACCTATTCCTCTCCACTAAAACATCTAGTAAAAATACCCAGGTCTTGATTACTACTCCTGCTACTTCACCTCTAGTTGGTGAGAGGCCCTTCCCAGCAATTAGAGGGTGAACTAGCTCAACTTAAACGATTACCAATAGAACATCAACAAGCTGCTACTTCCATTAACTTGAGAAAAATTACAGAGTTTGTCTTCACACTATCTACGACTGCAAATGCTTGGACTAAGACTGAAAGACCATCGTAAATTCCGAAGCTAAGAACTAACTTGTCTCAATCACAAAGGTGGCTATTTATAAGTTACAATGAGTGAGAGGGTCGACAGAGTCGACCTCTCTAATAATAGGAATGTTTAAATGTCTGTAACTGCTGATTACATTGACACATGCCAACGCAGGGGACGTTCTTCAGACTTTGATGGGGTTAGTTCCTTCTCAGAGCAGGTGCAGCGTCGATCTAGCTCAGATGTGGACGAGTAGTGTGCTGATAGGCCGATCGTGGGTAGGTGGACACCTTCCAGAACGATGACATGAATGAATGAGAGCAGGCGTGCGTAACTGCTGGCCAAACGAATAATGAGCTAGTGCGCTGGAGTGTTGACATGGGCGTGAAAGTTATGTTGGCAGGTTAAATGTGGACGGCTAGACTCCTTCCAGAATAATGGAATGACTGAGAACTTGGCCAACATGCATGACTCCAGGCTGAATGCGTAGACGAATCAAGGCTTGGAGCGCTCACATGGACATGAGTTGTGTTGTCAGGCTTGGCGAGCATAAGAACGGATCTCCTAGAGCAATATCGCATTAACCATCACCACTGCAGAGCTAACAGAACCCACGTGCCTGCTTTTGCATTAATTGGTTTGAGATGCATCAACCATGGATTCCGCGGGCTAAACGGAGGGTTGAACGATGAGATGAAGGCGTTTTAGGCTAAGCACATAACGCATGGGCTGAATGGTGGGTAACTTGCAAATCTTAGCCTGTCAATTAAAAACATAAGTGTTAATTATGCCCAAAAACATTATTTTAATCATAAATAAACCATAATATACAAAATATAACAAGATTTGCATGGTAAGTGAATTTGTGCATACCTGGACTATTTGATGAGCTGAATGGCTTAAGAAAACAACTTACTATAGCAAAAATAATACAAATAACGCCATTTCGAGTAAATTGATGATCATAAATGGTGACAAAATGGACACCAACATTCCCCCAAACTGAGGACATGCCAGGTCCCACTGAGCAAAAGAGAAATTAGGAAGAAGGCTGAGCTGCGGTAGCAGCTGCCTTCGACTGAGACGATGAAGATGCATACTTGGCCTGGAGCTTCTTGAAATGACCCCTTAAGAAATTATATTTTACCCTAAGGACAACATTGGATGTTATTTTGGCATTAACTAAGCATTCAGTGCTTTTCAATTGTGTATGCAACATCTTATTTTCTTCAAGGAGCTCGGAGATTGTCTCCACATAGCTTTGACTTTGTTCTGTTAATTGTGCTATCTCTTGGACTAACTGATCCCATTTTTGCTGACTCGAAATAGGTTGTTCTATATCATGATCCAAGTCCATATGAGGAATCCTCTCTTTTGGATATGTCTTAACATTAATAGTCTGTTCTTCAGAGCTTTTGTCTTTGTTATATGCAAGACAACTTCTAGCAGCATAGGCTTCACTCATCTGAACAGATGGATTAGGTAGTGTGAGGAGGGATGACTCAAAGATATGATCATCCAACTAAATATGTGAGCATGATGGCTGATCAACAGTATGAATGTCAAGCTGGTCAATGGCATGGTCATAATTTGTCTCTCTAGGTTCAGTAGGTTTTGATGAGAAAGGTGGGGATTCCAACACAATCTTAGAAGAATGTTTTGAATGGATCAAGTGATATCATCTGAGGGACTCTCATAAAATCGTACACATTTAGCATTTGGTTCTGCTTGTGTATGATGATGTTCTTGAGAAGAAGAAGATTTGACAGTAGATAAATGAGGGTTTAATATCTCAAATACAAAATGGTCCCAAGTCTAGCCTCTCTCCTCTAATTGATGAATGATTAAAAGCTTGATGAGACAATGGTGATATAAGATGCCAGAAGGGTTAATGGTATTCTTTCTAACTTGACTCGACATCTTTTCCAAGCTCTTTAGAAAGTAGAATGGGAAATTTAAGGTATGATTATTGAAAAAATGAGCTAACAGTCTAACATGGAAAGCTTTAAAAATAGTGAACTTACCCTCGCAGGTGACTAAGTGAATGATAATGGTCAAAAGATCCAAGTATTCTGGATTGATCCATTCTCTATGAAAACCTTTGGTGCTAGTAATGTGTTGAAAATCAGGCTTGAGAGTGAACTGGTGAGCTGTTTGTGGAAGGAACAAGTGCTTGTGCCATCGGGCACCTTCTCTATGGAGCTTCGTAACTAACGCTATTGACTCTTCTATCACAGAGAAAACAAGATGACCAACCTTGGCCATATTGCCATCAAAACCTTTGGCGAATAGTAATGAAATCTCATGGTCGTGACCATCAAGGCAGTGGAAGAACAAATTCCATCCTGCTTGAGAGAATAAATCATGGCATCTTTTAAACTCAAGGATACGCAGAAGTTCTTGATAACTACTAGGTTCGTAGTGGTTAGGCATTGCTGATGGAGGACGGGGGATGCAAGTAGATGAGTGCAAGGGATACAAGGAATTTACAGAGGACGCAGTTCATGGAAGAAAAAGAAAATGAAGGGTGAACAGAGTGAAGTAGAGGTTCACGCAACCATCAGTTAAATTAAGGTCCATTTGGATGGCTAGATGGTCGTAGGTGAAGCATGCTTGAAAGATCACACTTGTACTCCGAAGATGTTGAGTCAAGTGCTAGTATTGAAGTGCATGAATTCAATAGATGCGTGTTTGGTGTAGAGTTTTCAACCATGTCCAAAGGCAATATTTGGATAGGTTGAACGAAATTCACATAATGGGATAGACTACACGTGGGAGATCATGAAGATCCGGCCCATATGCTGGCAATTTTGTGTGATATCTAGGATCATGGCTGTCATGCAATGATTCGTAATGACACAAGATTCATTCGTTTAATGAAGGCAAGATGGGTAAGGGAATAAAACCAAATGTGAGATTTGACGTTTGATTGATCCCTGTCATCATTGGTTAGTCAGAATTTTCAAAAATATCTAGCATGCTATTTAAAACTAAAATTGCTTCAGCACTTTTATTCAGAATGTTGCTTATGTGCTGCATTCGTCACTTCATTTGGATCGGCATTCGATCTGTCATTCAGCCTTTCATACAGACTTTTGTCTATACAACATTTTATTGCTGAAGTCAACTCGAACTAATTTTTGCAAGGAATTTTTAAGGCTATTAGTGGACAGAAAATGTTGTAAACTTTTCTTCCTAGAACTTTTAAGTCATGTCCCCTTTTTTCTTTTATTAAAACAATTCGCCTTCTGCTTTTGCATTAACTTGCAAACACCTATCACTTTCATAGATAAATAAATTTTTTCTTTATTTTTATGTAACAAAATAATTTAAAATAGTTCTAATCCTCCCCCAAACCAAAGATATGGCTTATCCTCAAGCCAACAAAAAGAGCATTAGATATTCAATTTTATTAATAGCTAAAAAATGTTGTAATCATTTTCTCAAGAAAATGAAATATTAACTAAATATGTAGATGATTCAGATATGTATATTTATCATAAAGAATAGAACAGTGCTTAAAAGGACCATATAAACATCGATAGTATAATTTCATATGAAAGATGCCACAGGAAAACTAGCCATCCATGACTCATTTTAAAGATTTCTTGGCATCCCAAGATATAGATAAGGTGCACCATAACGTTTATGAGATTTTCATAATTATGGGTCCCATTTATAGGATAATAACATCCTAGGTATTGTTTGAATTAGATGACAAGGTCCAAGTTCAACTTATAGTTATTCTCTAATGACCGTATAGATGATTGGCCAAAACATGTGTTTGTATACTCAGGTTTCTTATATATGAATCATGTGCATAGAAATGCATTAACCGGTCTCTTTTACCCGATATTGAGCCGCTGCCAGCAGGCCTGTTCAGTACCCCGGCGGGTTTATCTTGGTAGAATGCAAGAATAGCCCCAATGCTAGAGAGCCTGTTCAGTACCCCGACAAGTTTTCTTGCATTTACCTAGCTTCCTTGTTTAATATTTTACTTAGCATGGACCCGCTGCCAGTAGACCTGTTCAGTACCCCGGTAGGTTTTCTTTGTATAATGATGTATATATATATATATATATATATGTGTAAGAAAGCTGATTGGCACTAGAGTGTGCTAAGCCTTCTAAACACATAATTCGAAATATTAGAATGACCCTTTATGAGCACTTTTACTTATAATAGCCAAAGTTATGGATCATGTCAAAAGATAATAGCCTAAAGTTGTTCTTTGATCTATATCTATCTTTTCATAAAATTCAGTAATGTTCCCCACAAGAATAAAAATAACATTCACTTCTAAGTTACCTTTAAAAGATGTGTGATGCACCTGCAACAATTAATTAATAAGAATATGCGAAATAGCAGAAATAATAGAACAGAATCACTTTTATATTGATCACGAGCCACTTCGAGGGGGCAACCTCCTTTGAGCAAGCTCAATACAATTAACTTCACGGTTCCTTCAATGACCTCAACACACACTTATATACTAAGTCTATGCCCAATACCATGAGTCAAAACCATGGGACATATAATACTATGGGACGACTTACAAAGCATATGTGTCCAATACTATGGGTCAATACTATTGGCTAATATAAACTACGGATCAACAAATACTACGGGACGACTTACAAAGCATATGCGTCCAACAACAATATACTAACATAGTAAAGAGAAGGGTTGACATAGGTTCCTAACATCCCCTCTCCCTTAGAAAAAGCTTTGTCCTCAAATCTTTGGTTGGAGAAATTGCTGCAGAAGCTGAAGGAGTGGTTCCCCGGTAGCATCCTCGGGTTGCATTTCAGGCCACTGACGCCTTTGGAGTGTTAAGGAGGATTGCTTGGAAGATTGTAGATGAAGAAGAACCCTGTCAGCTGCATGGAAAATGCGCTCAGAACGATGCTGATCGGCTTGTTGATTCAGGCGAATTCTGGCCATGTGAAGATTGTCCTGCAGAATGAGAAGAATCTGATCGCGGTTTCGAAGAATCGAGTCAATTGCCTGAAATGGGGAGCTCCTAAGGGTGTATGGAAGAAGAACTGGCGGTGTTTCTCCATAGACCGCTTCATATGGTGTCCTGTGAGATGTGGTATTGTACCACCAGAGCGCTGCTAGGAAATCCATAGAAATAGTTGGCCAAAGTTGTGTAGGGATGGGCAAGGGTTTGAGCAATCCCGAAAGGAGTGTCGTTTCACCCTTGTTGACTTGGAAAGTATCATCGTCATCCACCATCTGTTGAATTGTCATTTTTAGTCCCTGCCAAAAGAAGTTACATTGTTCTTGGTCATACATGTTGCAGAACCCAGAGTGCCCTGTTGATGAAGAAGCATGGAGTTCATAGAAGAGAGAGCCCTGTTGAACATATTGCACCCAATTTGGAACAAGCAGAGAAATAGTTGTAAGAGAAACTGGGTCATCAATTGTGCAAGAAGGAGCATCTTCCACCATATTGTCCTTACCCTTCTTGTAAGTGATCACATAGGGATAACCCATGAGTTGGATAACCCATTTCAGGTGTGTTGGGGAGGAGACCCATTGTTCCAGAAAATTTTCCAGACTCGGGAGATCAGTCTTGATGCAGAAATAATTCCCTAATAGGTATGGCTGCCACTTCTGTACTGCATGCCAAATAGCCATCATTTCCTGCTAAGAGGTAGATGTGGCTAAATTCTTACCGGAAAGGTCTCGTGAAGGTAGCAATCACATTGGTTCAGCAAAGATACCTGCATATCTATCCAAGGAAGTAGTGGAGACTATTGATGGGTGCATCTGAATGGAATTGAGCTGAGCGATGACACCATGTGAATTCTTCTTAAGGATTTTTTCCAGGCGATGTGAACTGATGATGCAGAGAGACCCTGGTTGTAAGCCCATAAATTTGTGTTGTGCCCCGTTGACTGTAAACTGCATCCAAAGTTCAGCAAAATACCATAAGATGGGGCCAAGTGTGCGTAACCATTGAACGCCCAAAACCACATAACATCCGCCTAAGGACAAGGAAAACATGTCAGAGCGTAGGTTATAATCTTCCATAGAGATACGCACATTGTGACACTTCCCCTTGCAAGGTAAGGTGCCCCCATTGGCAACCATGACTTCAAAGTTGGAGCAACGATGGACAAAACAATCAGCCTGTTTGGCAATCCGAGGGTCAATGAAGTTATGAGTGCTACCATAATCAATGAGTATGGTAAGAGGGAGCTTCTTGAAGTATCCCCTGACCCGCATTGTTTGTGGGGTGGTGACGTCGGTTACAGCATGGAGAGAGATCTCAGGTGGGTCGTCTTGAAATGGGGTGTCAACAAGCGGGTGTTGAATGTCGATCCGATCATCCACTGTATCTGTAGCTTCTTCACCAAGTTCTAAGGTAGGCAGAGAATCCACATCCAAGAGATAGAGCTTTTGTTGAACACATCTATGTCCCCGAGTGAACTTCTCATCACAATTATACCAAAGCCCTTTTTCTCGGCGTGCCTGCATTTCTATTTCATACAAATGCTTGATAGGAGTTGGTTATGGAGAAGGCGTGATGGGAGGTCGTTGGGAACCCATATTTCTGAAGGGAACAAGGGTGGGTTTGGAGCGTTGTTGAGCTGAAATATTGTCCTCGGACAGCTTAGCCAACCCTAGGACTTCCATCATTGTGTTGGGACAAAACATTTTGACCTCTGAGCAGATTTCATCCTTGAGACCATTGATAAAATAACTCCTGTAGAATTCATTAGACAATCCTTCTGTGTGATTGGCCAATTTCTCAAATTCTGTCTAATACTCTCTCACTATGCCAATTTGGTGAAGTTTAGTGAGTGCTCCTATGAAATCATCAAAAGCACTAGGACCAAATCGTGGCAAAATGAGTTGGCAAAAATCTGTCCAGTTTGGCTCGGGATGAGCTTTGATGTACCAACGGTACCATTGAAGGGCTTCCTGTTCCAAATGAAAGGATGCAAGTGGAACTTTCTGGATATCAAAAGTGTTATGCAGACTGAAATATTGTTCTGCTTGGTATATCCATCCAATCGGATCAGTACCATTGAAGCGAGGAAAATCAAGCTTCGGCCCACGAAAATTGTTGGAAGAAGAGAACCCGGTGGCTGCAAAAGATTCTGGCTATCGATTATTGTTCATGGCTGAATGCTGAAGATGGAGGCTGAGAAATTTTTCATCCAGATCTTGGAGTTTGATTTGGATGTCTGCAAGTGCTTCCTCCATGGTGTTTGCTCCTGCACGAGTGACAACCATAACCAGGTTTTTTTTTTTTTTTTTTTGTGGAATGTGTAGAAAAACACAAACAGAAGCTGATTTAGTAAAGGGAAATTTGGATTGGGGAAACAATCTAATGGGTAATTGGGGTTTGACTAGATTTTGGACACTGTCGAAAGGACAAGAAAGCAAAAAGGGGAATTTCAAAAGCGGGGTGATAGAATGAGAAAATTTGGCAGAGAGGGACAAAGAAGCAGAATTCAGAAAGGAATTGTGTGGTAAAATTTGAAGGTGATTGGGTGAAATCTGAGGAAGTTATGGCAAACCCTAAAAATAGACAAATGTGGGATTTCGGGCTTTGGGAAGGGGAATTGGGGCTAGGGTCCTTAGGAATGAAAGATGCGGAATGGAATGACAGGGGTTTCCCGAAAATTTCAAGGGAAACAGAGTGAAAACAAGGGAGATATGGACAAAAAACTGTTTTTTTTTTTTTTTTTTTTTCCAGACTGGAGTGGCTACGGCTCGGAAGGAATCTGGAACAGCGCCGAATGTATTGAAAATGGATGGATCTGGAACAACTTACAAAATGGAGCTGAAATGGCGCAGTAGTGATCGACAATAGTTTAGCCGAAAGTAGATATGGACCCCAGGTATGTGCGGCTTCCTAACAGTTCAGGGGTTTCACTTGGCCACCAATGTTGTCTGACGGCTTGCGTATTGGGGCAGTACCCCTCACTCCACGGCTCAGGTAAAACCTATAACCGCTTTGCCACAAACGACAGCTCTTGGTTTACCTCATGGGTGGGAACTAGTCAATCAGGTAGGGGTCGTTGCCCTTTTCGTTGGTAGGTCCTCTGAATGGGCCAGCTACTTCGGGGTTCCTGTGGTACTCCTCACAATGAGTTTTAGGGCTTATGTCCAAGTACTTCCCACAGTTAAGCGGATAGGGATTATTCCCAAATCCGAACCTGCAACAGATGCGAAAAAACAAATTGGCAGAAATTTCACCCAGCGAGCCCAAGAAAGTGCTCTGATACTAGATGTGATGCACCTGCAACAATTAATTAATAAGAATATGCGAAATAGCTGAAATAATAGAACAGAATCACTTTTATATTGATCACGGGCCACTTCAAGGGGGCAACCTCCTTTGAGCAAGCTCAATACAATTAACTTCACGGTGCCTTCAATGACCTCAACACACACTTATATACTAAGTCTATGCCCAATACCATGAGTCAAAACCATGGGACATATAATACTACGGGACGACTTACAAAGCATATGCGTCCAATACTATGGGTCAATACTATGGGCTAATATAAACTATGGATCAACAAATACTACGGGACGACTTACAAAGCATATGCATCCAACAACAATATACTAACATAGTAAAGAGAAGGGTTGACATAGGTTCCTAACAAGATGCTTTAAGAGACAAGTTTTTTTAACGAGTCTAGGATAAGCCAATCATCCATAGGTGTAAGATAGTAAATATTTTTTGAGATCATAACAATTAAGATAGGTCTTTTAAGCAACAGTTCTAAACGATAATTAGAAATGTGCATGCCTGAATCAAATACCATATTCAAAATCATAAATAACATGGTTGCAAGATAATATAAAGAACACTTTATCTTTTGCTAAAAATGTCAACCAATAATTTGAAAGAAAAAGAAAGAATTAGGATATATTGGAATTTTTTCTTTTAAATGATTTCCTTTCAATAATATTGCATGAGCGGATAAGGTCCTTGTAATTAGCTGCAAAAACCGTTGTTAGGTGATTTTGATTTATTCAAAACAAAACATATGTACAAAAAGTCATAAGAAGTCTAAAAAGGGAGAAAAGTTTTCCTGTTTTTAATGGCAAAAATTTAATGAGCTGATTATACAAATGAATTCCCTGTATAAATACAATCATCTTGTCATAGATAACTCTTCATTATAAAAAAAACAAAAACACCATATATTTAGATATGTACAAATAAAGACAATCCTTTAGAAATTTCAGGGACTAGGAGGAGGAGGAATGACTTCCTCTTCTACCAGTTCCATCTCTTGTTGTTGTAAGGCATTCTGTACAAAGTCTTGTTTAGATATAGGTTGGTGGTAAAGTCTAAGTCTATGGCCATTTACAATAAAGGAATTCTGAGAGTCATCAATCGTTTTAATTTTAACGGATCCATTATCGAAAACTGTAACAATTTCATAAGGACCCATCCAGCAAGTAGTCAATTTACCTTTAAAATTTTTGTATCTAGAATCAAAAAGTAATGCCCAGTCTCCTGTTTTAAATTGTTTTTGTTTAATGTATTTTCATGTCATTTTTTACGTTGATTCTGTATTAAGATTGTTTGTTGGATAGCATCTTGTCTAATCTCGTCTAATTCATTTATTTGTAGGATTCGTTGTTTATGTGCTTCTTCTAAATTCATTCCTAACTGAGCAGCCATACGAAATTTCTTAACCTGAAATTCAATGGGTAGGAGAACCTGTTTACCATAAACAAGTTCATAAGGTGTGTGGCCAGTGGTGTTTCTCTAGGTTATTCTATAGGCCCACAAAGCTTGTGGGATCCTATCTGCCTAGTCCTTGTGGTGTAACTGAATAGTCTTGGTCATGATGGATTCTAATACTTTGTTTGTGCTTTCTACCTGACCATTTGCTTGAGGATGATATGGTGAATATTTACAATGTCTAATACCTGATTTATCAGTAAGCTCTTTCATTAATTTGGAGGTAAACTGAGATCCTTGGTCGGTTACAATTTCCCTAGGTACACCGAATCGGGTAAATATTTCTTCATACATAAATTCTACCACTGATTTCTTTGTGGCTCGGAATAAAGCTTTGGCTTCTACCCACTTGGTGACATAATCTGTACAAACTAGGATGTATTTATTTTTGTGAGACATAGGGGAAATTGGTCTAACGAAATCTAGAGCCCATTTTTCAAATGGCTCAATCATAACTTGAGGTTGCAAAGGCATATCATCC
This sequence comes from Larix kaempferi, assembly GCA_027924585.1. NCBI lineage: Eukaryota > Viridiplantae > Streptophyta > Pinopsida > Pinales > Pinaceae > Larix > Larix kaempferi. The sequence continues at coordinate 3,359,095 of BSBM01000512.1, read as the reverse complement.
GATGGTGTAGGTCTACCCATTCTTTGGAAACTATCGCATCCCTTGACATATTTAGCAGCATCTTTGAAGATGCTTGGCCAATAATATCCAGAATGTAAAACCTTGTATGTTGTTCTTGTATTAGAAAAGTATCCACCGCAAGGTCCACCATGACATGCATGAAGAATCTCTTCCATCTCATCCTCCCGTACACATCTTCTAATAATAAGGTCGGGACTGGTATGAAAGAGATCATTATCCACCCAGGCATAGTTAGAGCTTTGAACTATGATCCTACGTTTCTCCGGTGGGGAGAGATGGTTTGGACACCTTCCAGTTGCTAAATAATTGGCTATGTCTTCAAACCATGGGGTTCGAGCAGATACAACGTGTTAGCACTCGGATTTTCCTTGGGCTGTATCAAAGAAACCCCGAGGTAACCTATTTCAAACCAATCTTTAGACTCAAAAGTTGGCCTCCTTCAGTTAGAGAGGGCTCTCTCAGCAAATCTGCCATCCAATGTCACCACAACAGCAGTTTGACAATAAACTCAATGGCCAAATTGTAAAATGATAATAAAAACGTGTGGACTTTGAATGATGTGGTTGGATCAAACAGGAAAAATATACCGTTGGGAAATGGAGTCAAGATCATGTAATATGAAAGGCGTGTCAGAGATTCAACAATATGAATTTTCATTAGAGGCAGGATCGCTGCGTTTTTTACAGTCAATTTAATTTTGCAGGTGGTATAGAAAGAAATAATGACAGCCCATCAAGAAGAGGCATCAAACTAGGATGAATCTATTGTCAATTTTGGAGAAATAAGTGGATGCTTAAATGTGATAAATCGAGGCATAACCAGTATGAATCCCAATTTATTTTAGACGTTCATTTCAAGCATAGAAGAAACACATAATGGAAGATGTAACAAAGAAGATAAACATGCACATTATGAGAAGGAAAAAGGACGGTCTGTAAAAAGTACAACACGAGAATCTCTAAATCTGTTAAAAATGTTTACTTGGATCTGCAATATTTATTCAAATATGAAGATGAGGCAAAACCCCTCGTAAACCTTCTTACTGAAAATCAAACCCCTTTTACATTGTAAAATGCCTTATTTATAGAAAATGTTCTTCCTAGTAAACCATAACCACTCGAAATTTCTAGAATTTGTCTATAATAATTAGTTACAAGAACGTAATAACAACTGTAAAGTAAATGCTAACTTCTAGGAACAAGACTTTAACAAGAAAATCAATGGTAACCAAATCTAGAATGCTTTTTTAGATGCTTCGAATTTTGAAGGGTTGCTGGAGTTCATTTCTTTTGAAATATGTAACTACCTACTTCGATATATTTCTAAGGTTAAAGTATGCTGCCAGCTGTTCTACCTGATCTTGAAATTGTTGACTGCTTCCTTAAAATCTGGATGCACTTTAATTATTAACTTATATTTGCACCGCCATTAATTATTTGCAATTGGAAAATATCTTGCAAATACCCTAGACAACGCATCATGAGCAGCACAAAGAGGATCTTTCCATCCGATTTAGGACTTTCTTGACCTCGTAGAACTTGATGTAGAAGCAGGACATGGGTACAATTACCTATTCCATTACAGTGGTAATGGATGTGCTGATCTCTTTACTGATATCGGACCCCAAATTTTAAATAGGCGCTCATTTCCCATGTGCTACAGGTTTCTCCAAGTATCTCTTTCAATGCATTTTCCAGAAAAATTGTGTGTATACAAAATAGAATGACAAGTCTCATTAATAAATAGAGAATGCTTTTTGGGTGCCACGTAAGGCAGTTCCGCGTTGCCTTTGAGTGGTTTTCAACACCATTTTTCCCATAAGCGGATGAATAAAAATAGACACATGTGATGGTGGTTTGTATTCCGCAACCAACAATTGTCCTTTCCTTTTGTGCATGTGGAGGATGCGAGATACATCACGAGTCTTCAATCTCCCTTTTAGATGCACTTGTTTTCACCAATACATGCTGTCAAGAAGGCGAAGTTTGGGGCCCAAGCAGCTACAATCATTGTCATCGAAAATCGAGATATAGCTAACTGATTGTCCCAAACATCTTTGGTATGAACTTTATAAGTTTTGATATGAAAACCCTTGTAAGAATTCCAAAGGTGAATAGTTTTGTCTTTACTGCATTTGAGATAATAATTTTCATTTGAATTGAAACGCACAACTTTAAACTACTCCTTCATGTCCTTTTTATTTCCCTGTCAAAACTTAGAAAGGCAGTCTCTATCAGCCTTAACTGACCATTTTTCCTCTGCCTCAGGAGGTTACCTCTATTTATAATTTGTGATTCTTTTGTAAAATCTTTTTGCTTTTGTTTTAGTGTTTCTAAATCAACAACCATCTTATTAAGACATTCATTGGATATTTGTATCTGTATAATTTTTCAAAGATAGTTGTTCTATCTCCAACTTCAACACAAATCTATTTACTTCATCCAATCCAGTAAGCTCTGATGTCATTCCCATTTTTAATTTTGTAGCAACTTCATCAACAAGGTCGATTGCTTTGTCGGGTAGAAAACACTCAGTAATATATTGGTCCAAAGGAACAGCAGTGAAATTTGCACTCTAGAGCAGCATCCATAGTTCCACTTGTACCAATGACACCAACAACTTGTATGTATCTCATCGATAAAGAGAACGATCTGTCCATTAGATGTTGTCATTTCCTTCAAGACCACTTTCAATATCTCTTCAGAATCTCCACGAAATGTAGCTCCAGGAAACAAAACACCCATACATTACATTGTGCTAGCCAAGTTTCAAAACTAATGGAACTCCACTACACATGGCGTATGAATAGCTCTAATCTGCACAAATATATTTTGCCACGATCTCACTTTTGCATGACATTTAAACTCGAAGAAACACCCGGGTGTGCCATGTTTGGCTTCAATGCGTTTTTATGCATGTTTCTAATCTCAGCCTTTATCCCACATGCAATAGAAACAAACTCCCCTCTTTCTTTATATACCCTTTTGCTTCTCATATATATTAAGTAACAAAAGAGAGGGAGGCTCTCGTCCATAGTGCTTGGAATGTGGAGGCTATGCGAGCCCTCGGCTGGGCTCTTGGTCACTTGACAACTCCTCGGTGTTGGGCATATATACCTTTTGTTCAAATTTTAATATATTCATAAGAACCTAATTTCCCTCATAAATCCGAAACCTAGTCTATTATAGAGATCAATGCTACTCTTCATAAAAATTAAAGCCTCCAAATTTGGCCAATAAATGGAACTCTTTTCCAACTTAGGTTAAATCCCTCTTTATAAACAATTAAAAACCTTTCTTCTTTTGACTTAGGTTCAAAAATATTCTAGGTCTCTTATAAAATTTCAAAAGGCTAAGTTTTCAAACATATAAAACCACTTCTTCCTTTTACAACCTTGGTGTCATACACCCGAGGACAAAATGCTTCTTCTTGGCCAAGTTTGAAACCTCTATCATACAAACTGATCTATTTTGCACCATCAATGTTGCCAGAAGACAATTTAAGCAAAAAAATTTATGGAGTGCTAACAACTGGCTCTTACAGGGGATGTTGTCCTCCCAGCGAGGCAGCAAAGAACACCGTAGACCATGTGCCTGACCATTGTGCGTCTCCCAACCTTGACAACTACAACCCGTAACCTGTACTTGATCCTTCATCTGAAAACCACTAATTGCTGATGATTGAAAACACACATGCCAAAACCAAATTGAAAATAACATTGTACATACTGAAAGGATGCTTGCTCAACAAGCTTATTCAATCTGTCTACCTACTCTAGAACATCAAAGATTTTTCCCAATCAAGTAATTCAAAAACACCAATAAATCCAATCCATTAGATGTTCAAAGAATCTGACTCTTTCACTGTTGAAATAAGTCACTAACATAAAATATGACAGCACCAAGAACCCATGATACTCTTTATTGTCACAGTAAAAATTTTGCTGCAAATTTAAAATGAGAAATTTCTCTATATACTCTGCTACAGGGTCAAAGAAGATAGGTTTTATTTGAAGTTCCTTTGGATTTTCTGCAATTTGATGGGAGAACTGAAATATTATTTCTTCCTTAACATTCTTTTCCAGAAATGAATGATTAACCTCATAATCTAAAGCATCTTCAAACAACGAACACTCTGCAAGATCATTAAACATGACAGCTCTATCTTGTTGATGAAAGAATCGGGTGTCTAAAAGCTGATTTTCTTGTGGAGAATCATCATCACAAATGGGTTCCTTCAAAAGATCCTCATGACTGTCATCATTTAAATTCAGATTTACATGCCCCAAAATGGAAGAAGTTTCACTTACATATCCCGAACTGTGTGAACACTGCAAATTTGTATAAGCAGGGGTTGTAGCATGACTCTGCAGGAGATGATCTATTTCTTCTTCCATTAAAAGAGGAGGTGGTTTGTGCATTTTTTAATCAAACAACTATCATTTTCCTTCTCTTCTACAGATTGATCATGATGCTGAATGCATTCTTCATTTGTATACAAAGGAGCGGATGATTCAACCTTTGTTTTCAAAGAGGGATCACGGGAAGCTACTATCATTTCTTCTTTGATCTCATCTACAGCAAACTCCTCTCGATCATCATGGCCATGGACTTGAGCAGAAAAATGATTGAGTGCTTCAAACAGATCTTCATCATTCATACTTTCCAGATCTTCGTCAATACTTTCGAGGTACTGTATGAAACCCTCAAACTGATCACAACAATCTTCCTCTAAAGAAAAAGATGGGACATACACTTTATAATGCTCATAAAATGTTATGTGAAAATATTTTAAAGAAAACAAGCTACTAGGTCTCAAACCTTCATACCAATTCCTTGCTTTGCCTTCTAAAGAAGCAATGAACATCTTCGTAAGACAATATTCATGAAACCTAATTTTCAGCTTGTAAACATGTTTATGAAATTTGATTAAATGTAAAGCAACATCATTTTTTTTTCATCTCTGAATTTAGGCAAATAAGACTGCCAATCTATTTTAGGAATTTGATTCGGAAAACCAGGAATATGAGACCTGCTCATAGGAGCATACCTTCTTAATAACAAGGCCATCTCGAAATACTGGAGCTACAGATTCTGATTTGAAAAATTGAGGAGACCAGCCTGTGAAAAAATGTAACACTAGATTTCTTTAATGTGGATTCTTTGAAGATGGAGTCACCAGGTGAAAGATGCACAGCCTGCTTGATATCTGACCATTGTTCACCATCAACAATCAAATCTGCAACTTTGTCATTCATACCCAAGGAAAATGAAACCTTCGATCCCCGGCAACAGCGCCCGAATGTTAGCACTCGGATTTTCCTTGGGCTGTATCAAAGAAACCCTGAGATAACCTATTTCAAACCAATCTTTAGATTGAAAAGTTGGCCTCCTTCAGTCAGAGAGGGCTCTCTCAGCAAATCTGCCATCCAATGCCACCACAACAGCAGTTTGACAATAAACTCAATGGCCAAATTGGAAAATGGTAATAAAAACGTGTGGACTTTGAATGATGTGGTTGGATCAAATAGGAAAAAGATACCGTTGGGAAATGGAGTCAAGATCATGTAATATGAAAGACGTGTCAGAGCTTCAACAATATAAATTTTCATTAGAGGCGGGATAACTGCGTTTTTTACAGTCAATTTAATTTTGCAGGTGGTGTAGAAAGAAATAATGACAGTCCATCAACAACAGGCATCAAACTAGGATAAATCCATTGTCAATTTTGGAGAAATAAGCGGATTCTTAAATGCGATAGATCGAGGCATAACCAGTATGAATCCCAATTTATTTCAGGCGTTCATTTCAAGCATAGAAGAAACACATAATGGAAGATGTAATAAAGAAGATAAACATGCACATTATAAGGAAAAAGGACGGACTGTAAAAAGTACAACATGAGAATCTCTAAATTTGTTAAAAATGTTTGCTTGGCTCTGCAATATTTATTCAAATATGAAGATGAGACAAAACCCCTCGTAAACCTTCTTACTGAAAATCGAACCCCTTTTACATTGTAAAATGCCTTATTTATACAAAAAGTTCTTCCAAGTAAACCCTAACCACTCGAAATTTCTAGACTTTGTCTATAATAATTAGTTACAAGAACGTAATAACAGCTATAAAGTAAATGCTAACTTCTAGGAACAAGACTTTAACAAGAAAATCAATGGTAACCAAATCTGGAAACTGCTTGTTTAGATGCTTCGAATTTTGAAGGGTTGTTGGAGTTCATTTCTTTTGAAATATGTAACTGCCTGCTTCAATATATTTCAAAGGTTAAAGTATGCTGCCAGCTGTTCTACTTGATCTTGAAATTGTTGATTGCTTCCTTAAAATCTGGATGCACTTTAATTATTAACTTATCTTTGCACCGCCATTAATTATTTGTAATTGGAAAATATCTTGCAAATACCCTAGACAATGCATCATGAGCAGCACAAAGAGGATCTTTCCATCCGATTTAGGACTTTCGTGACCTCGTAGAACTTGATGTAGAAGCAGGACATGGGTACAATTACCTATTCCAGTGCAGTGGTAATGGCTGTGCTGATCTCTTTACTGATATCGGACCCCAACTTTTAAATAGGCGCTCGTTTCCCATGCACTACCGATTTCTCCAACTATCTCTTTCAACGCATTTTCTAGAAAAATTGTGTGTATACAAAATAGAATGATAAGTCTCAGTAATAAATAGAAAATGCTTTTTGGGTGCCACGTAAGGTAGTTCTGCGTTGCCTTTGAGAGGTTTTCGACACCATTTTTCCCATATGCGGATGAATAAAAAATAGACACGTGTGATGGTGGTTTGTATTCCGCAACCACCAATTGTCCTTTCCTTTTGTGCATGTGGAGGATGCGAGATATGTCACGAGTCTTCAATCTCCCTTTTAGATGCACTTGTTTTCACCAATACATGTTGTCAAGAAGGCGAAGTTTGGGGCCCAAGCAGCTACAATCATTGTCATCAGAAATCGAGATATAGTTAACTAATTGTCCCAAACATCTTTGGTATGAACTTTATAAGTTTTGATATGAAAACCCTTGTAAGAATTCCAAAGGCGAATAGTTTTGTCTTTACTGCATTTGAGATAATAATTTTCATTTGAATTGAAACGCACAACTTTAAACTACTCCTTCATGTCCTTTTTATTTCTCTGTCAAAACTTAGAAAGGCAGTCTCTATCAGCCTTAACTGACCATTTTTCCTCTGCCTCGGGAGGTTACCTCTATTTATAATTTGCGATTCTTTTGTAAAATCTTTTTGCTTTTGTTTTAGTGTTTCTAAATCAACAACCATCTTATTAAGACATTCATTGGATAGTTGTATCTGTATCATTTTTCAAAGATAGTCGTTCTATCTCCAACTTCAACACAAATCTATTTACTTCATCCAATTCAGTAATCTCTGATGTCATTCCCATTTTTAATTTTGGAGCAGCTTCATCAACAAGGTCGATTGCTTTTTCAGGTAGAAAACACTTAGTAATATATCGGTCCGAAGGAATAGCAGTGAAATTTGCACTCTAGAACAACATCCATAGTTCCAATTGTAGCACTAACACCAACAACTTGTATGTATTTCATCGATAAAGAGAATGATCTGTCCATTAGATGTTGTCACTTCCTTCAAGACCACTTTCAATATCTCTTCAGAATCTCCACGAAATGTAGCTCCAACAAACAAAACACCCATACATTACGTTGTGCCAGCCAAGTTTCAAAACTAATGGAACTCTACTACACATGGCGTATGAATAGCTTGAATATGCACAAATATATTTTGCCACGATCTCACTTTTGCATGACATTTAAACTCGAAGAAACACCCAGGTGTGCCATGTTTGGCATCAATGTGTTTTTATACATGTTTCTAATCTCAGCCTTTATCCCACATGCAATAGAAACAAACTCCCCTCTTTCTTTATATACCCTTTTGCTTCTCATATATATTAAGTAACAAAAGAGAGGGACGCTCTCATCCATGGTGCTTGGAATGTGGAGGCTATGCGAGCCCTAGGCTCGGCTCTTGGTTACTGGACAAGTCCTTGATGTTGGGCATATATACCTTTTGTTCAAATTTTAATATATTCATAAGAACCTAATTTCCCTCATAAAGTCGAAACCTAGTCTATTATAGACATCAATGCTACTCTTCATAAAAATTAAAGCCTCCAACTTTGGCCAATAAATGGAACTCTTTTCCAACTTAGGTTAAATCCCTCTTTATAAACAATTAAAAACCTTTCTTCTTTTGACTTAGGTTCAAAAATCTTCTAGGTCTCTTATAAAATTTCAAAAGGCTAAGTTTTCAAACATATAAAACCACTTCTTCCTTTTACAACCTTGGTGTTGTACACCCGAGGACAAAATGCTTCTTATTGGCCAAGTTTGAAACCTCTATCATACAAACTGATCTATTTTGCACCATCAATGTTGCCAGAAGACAATTTAAGCACAAAATTTTGTGGAGTGCTAACACAGTGAACAAATGTTCATCTGGGAAGCTATCATCAACAGGACTATCATCATTGTCAATTTGAATTCAGGAGAGAAAGTCTACTACTACATTCTCTCAACTAGGACGATCAACAATGGTAATGTTAAACTCTTGTAACAGAAGAAGCCACCGAGTCACTCTGCCATTGGTAATTGGTTTATTCATAAAAAATCTGATAACAGAGTGATCGATATGTATGAAAATTTCATATCCTGTGATATAAGGACGAAATTCATTGATGGAATAGACAATTGCAAGAAACTCTTTTTCGGTAATAGTGTATTTTGATTCTGCAGGAGTCAAGTTTTTACTAGAAAAATAAATGCCATAAGATCATTTTTCCTCTTTTTGACCTAAGACTGCCCCTATAGCTATGTCGGATGCATCAGTAGAGATATGGAAAGGAAGGGACCAGTTAGGGCCCCTAAGTAATGGTGCTACTGATAACTTTCCTTTTAAAGTTTTGAAAGCCTGTTGACAAGGTACAGTCCATTGAAATTCCATGTCCTTCATGAGTATTTTGAACATAGGTGCGGCTATCTTGGTGAAATTTTCTATGAAACGTCTATAATATCCGGCGTGGCCAAGAAAGCTTCTAACTTCCTTCGGAGTTCTTGGAGGAGGAAGATTAATAATTATTTCTATCTTGGCAGGATCTGCCTTGATACCTTCAAGAGAGACATGATGTCTCAAGACTATGCCCTCAGTTAGTAACATCTTGCATTTTTCATGACTGAGAGCTAATTTTGTTTCTTGGTATCGAATAAGAACTGTCTTGAGGTTATCAAGGGCTTCTTGGAAAGTATTACCATAAACTGTAAAGTTGTCCATATAAACTTCTACACAATCATGTATGAGGTCAACAAAGATACCTAGAACTGCACATTGAAAAGTAGCAGGTGCATTACAAAGGCCAAATGGTAACATCGATAGGCATATGTCCCCCAAGAACAAGTAAAGGTAGTCTTGTCTTGGTCCTTAGGTGCAATTAATATCTAATTGTATCCACTATATCCATCAAGGAATGAGAAATATTGTTTCCCTCATAAGGTGTCTAACACCTTATCGATGAAGGGCAAAGGGAAGTAGCCTTTAAGAGTGGCCTTGTTTAGTTCTCGAAAGTCAACACAGATACGCCATTTCCTTGTGACTTTCTTTGGAACTACCACCAGAGGAGAGACCCATTTACTGTTGGAAATTGGGTAAATGAATCCAACATTAAGGAGTTTTTGTAGTTCATCCTTTACTATGTCTTTTAGTGTTGGGTTCATTCTTCTCTAGGGGTACCTAATAGGAGGTATGGATGGATCTGTGTAAATGTGATGGATACAAGTGTCTGGGTGTATACCCTTCATATCGGTATATTTCCGCGCAAATGCTCCAGTTTGGCTCTTGAGAACTTTTAGTAATTGTTTTTGTCGGTTCTCATCTAAACCTGCATTTATATGCAGAAATTTGTCAGAACTAACCTCGCATGGTACAGTATAAGATCCTAAATGTTCTTCAATTTCAAAGACACAGGGTGTACTTGTAAATGTTGAGAGACTCATATTTTCTTGGAATTCATCTCCAAAGATATGGTCAAACTGGGAAAAAGATTGGGGGAAATCTATACAGGTTGTGGAAGAGATAAATTGGTTTAGCACATTCTCGATGTTCTGTTCTTGAAGTGCCCAAGAGAAATCACTAACAAGGGAAAGTTCTTCTAAATTATCATCTCCAATAGGACAATCTAACCAAAAGAGGTTTTCAGCAATTGGCTGAGCTGGTAGGTATAAAGCTAATTTTCTTGTAGAAAACCCATCAGAGATAACCATCTCTCCATCCTTACATCCTATAAATGCATTGGCAGTAGCCAACCAAGGTCTTCCCAAAATAATGGGGTGACTTTTGGAAGGGTCCTTTGATTTGATGACCATGAAGTGTATGGGATACTCCCATGAGTCTATTGATACAGTGATATCATCTAAAATCCCAGCAGGCTGCACCATCGTGTGATCTGCTAGCTCTAACATTGTTGGGATAGGGCGGAGGAATTGTCGTAAATTGAGAGTTTCGACAACTGTGGTAGTCATCAAATTGGTAGCAGCTCCTAGATCAATAAGTGTATTTCCTATGGCAGTGTTATTAATGATAATAGTCACCACAGGATTCCCAGGGTTGGAATATTTTGGAATTCTAGGTTGGTTTGCTATATAATCTGATATTTCTCCTATTACATGAATCGTCAGAGGGTCCTTTTTTTTTCTCCCTGGTCTCTTAAGACAGAGTTCCTTTATTACCTTGCTGTAAATTGGGACATCCTTAATATCTTGTAACAAAGGGATCTTAATGGAAACATTTTTAATTCGTTAATGATATCGTACTCTGGATAAGTTACAGGTTTCCCTATTACTAGACGCTCCGAATATGGAGGTGATTTCTCTCCTGAAATTACTTCTTTATGGTGATGGTTGGACGCTGAAGGTTTAGGAACAACCACATTTTCAAGAATGGCATTATTTAAAATTTCGTTAGGTATATTTTCTTCTTCATTCTCTTCTTGAATAACAACTGACGACTTAGGATGATCTTGTAAAACTCTTCCAAACTGCAATTGAACTTCATGTATTGGTGCGGACGAAAAGGCATATGGCGGAAGAGGTAACAACCCAATGTTATTGAGAGCTTGGGTTGGTTTTTTGTTAGGGATCGGTATCGTTTGTGCAAGTAATATTGTGGGTCTGGGAGGATTCATATTCTGGAAATGATGAGGTTGATTGGGGACAGGGGGTAATGAAGGAGGTGCAAATCTAGGTAAACGTTGTTGAACATTAGGTGGGTAAGGGTAGATAGGCATAGGAGGAGGTGTTTGAGTATAATTTTGTCCTCTCAATCCATGTGGCCATTTTTGTTGTTGAGCATTTTGAGGAGGGTCATGTGGTGGCCAATTCTGCCAACCTGAAGTGTTCCATTGTTGAGGAGGTTGATATGGATAGTAATAGGGTGGAATTTGTGAAGAGTCTTGATATGATGGTTGATCCCTAGGTGGCCAAGGCCTCCTAGATGGTTCACCAAAGTTTCCACTTTTGTATACAGCTTGCAACCCAGGCAACGATGGACAATCATTGGTTGGATGTTCTTATGTACAAAGATGATAGACTGAAATGTTATTTAATCGACATTCTCGTTGAGGATGTTTAGTTATACACCTAGGAAAGAGAACACTCATTGCTGCACTCTCTTCATCCTGTATCTTTTTAGCTTGTAATGCATCTAATTGAGAACCCATGGCTCCTAAAATATATGTTTTGAAATTTTCCAATAGGTTCCCTAATTCTACCCTGTAACTCCACTAGGACAGGATGTGTTCCCCTTAGAATTCCAAGCATAAGATTCTCGAAAGTGTCTTCCTCCTTTCCCTCTGCTCCTAGAGTAATTCCTACATAGTTCACAAATCTTTGCAAAAGATTTATGAGAAATGTCTCCTGCTGCCATGAGATTAAGGTTATCTAAGAATTCTTCTAAGATTCCTTTAAGGAAGAGTGTTATTACTGCATCTTCTCGAAGATCACTATATTTAGATTTGTGTAACACATAGTTAAATCTTTCGAGGTAGTATTCCAATCTCTCGTCTTCAAGCTGTTGAATTTTAAAAATATCATTGCAAGAGTATTTGGGTCTACAGTAATCCTGATATTTCCGAAGAAATGCATTCTTCATATCTTCCCAAGATTTAATACTAGATTCTCCTAATCCCATGAACCATCAAAGAGAAGAATCTTTCAATGTGGCAGAAAAGAGTTTTAGTTTTTGGCCATCTTGTAGGTAATTATAACTTCTACACAAAATGTAAAATTCGAACATGAATGTGTCTAGATCCTCACTACTCTTCCCATAAAAAGTTGGTAATGAGGAGTGAGGGATGTTTTTCATGGTGACATCTTGTGCGGTGTCTAAGATAGGGAACCCGAAGGTACCTTCAGTTCTAACTTCTCCATCTTATTCATCTTGTCGGACACAATCTTCATTTTCCTCCTCCATGAAGATTCTATTACCAAAGAGAGAAAATCTGGGTGGTTCCTTTCTCGGTGAATATGGGATATCCCAACGTTCTTTTTTAGGAAGGGTATTCTTCTTTTTAGGAGGAGAATTATCAGCTACGTGGGATCCAAGTTTTGGGGGTTCTACTATTGTTGTGTCAATCTGTGATATGACAATGTTTGTAGAGCTCCCAAAAAGAGTATCTATTTGTGTAGGATTGACAAAATCTACCAAATATGGACCACCTACTATTGAGAAAGCAGTGTCTTTGGGATTTTGGACTAATGGAGGGTTAAGAAGTTTCGCAATTTTACCCTTCAGAGTTTCCTCTTGTCTAAGTTCCATCTCAATACGAGCTTGAGGTTCTTCTAGTGGAATTTCTTGATGAACAGATTGTTCTGATGTCCCTATGACTTCCTTTAAAATGTTCCAGAAAATATTTCTTTATCCTTCCAAGTAGGACTATCCCCTTTAGGTGTCTTCCGATACCTTTCTTTTGAGTTAGTAGTTGGGGTGGCACGTCCCCCGTATAAGTTAGTAGGAATTTTAGTAGGGATTTTAGTAAGAGAACTAGTTTTAATAAATCTACCTTGTGAATCTCTAGACCTATTCATGAAAACAAACTGAAAGAAATTCATACTACATAACTACTACTGCTGGGTTTTGGAGATGCCTTTTATAACAGATGCACAGGTTCTTACCTCTCGTCTTTCCGCTCACCCGCGACCAGCCTAATCTAAGTTATCACTAAGTTTTGGAAGAGAGTTTCTACCTATTTCAACTGAGTTTCTACCTATTTCAACTTCCCGACAATGGTGCCAAAATGTTGGGTGTGAGAGCTATCTTGAAAAGGACACCTAATATTTAATTATCGATCGGGGGTTGGTAAGCTTAGAGTTGAGACAAAATATATGCTAAGGTAGAATGGTACCTAATTTTTCCAACTTGTCAGACCTTCAAAATTTAAATAAAGAAAAGATCGAAAGATCTTTCAAAATGAAAAACCGAGTCAAACTTAAAATAGTATCATAGATCAGAATAGTACTAGATCATACTACTCTACTTCTATGGTTAATTAATAAGAAAGATGAAATCAAATACTGAAACACAAATTACTTCTAAAAAAATGAAAAAAATATTAAATTAACTTCCAGATAACGACTGTGAACAAATCAGAACTACGGATATTAGATGTTTAATAGGGAGAACTTGTAAATGTAAATTATTCTAGACTAAACCATCTAATTTTATTCTTCTTGATTACGTACATGAAATGTAATAGGAACTAGAGTAAATGTATCGTAATGACTTTCAAAAGTAATAAGGAATCTAAATGGAAGTAAATCTGGCTTAACTTCTACAAACAAATGTAAACTAAAAATCAACAAGCTACCACTAACTTTAAACATTCTAAACTACTATATATCCATATGTGAACCACATGAAACTAATATAAAATAGAAGAACTTAACAAAGATGTTGAATTGGACTATATTAGATTTGGAAGCAAGTAGAAAACTTGATAAAGATATTTTATTATGAATCCAGATCCTGCAATATAAATGTATTCGTTAAATAGAAACTAAAACAACTCAAAGAATAGAATTATCAACTATAACTTGGAAACAAACTATTTAAGAACAATATTCATACATTCTGAATAGTAACCAGCGACAAAACAGTTTGAAGAACTAAAGTTTGGAAGAAAGATAAGAGGGAGTAAGAAAGGGGAAAATAATGATAAAATTCAAATTAAAAACTCCAAAGAACATAAAACAAAATTAAATTATATCTCAAACTATTAAGGAGGAACAGGAAGAATGATGATTAAGAGGCAAAAGAAATTACATTCGGAAAAAAGCCTAAAATAATGCAGAAAACACATAGGTATGAATGACGATCCGAACGTTGGTCTGAATGGCAGTCCGAATGATGATCCGAATGGAGGAAAACGTTTTAAAGTGGGGAAAAGAAGAGCTTTTGGATGATTTAATTACAAGCTGGCTTATGCAAGTGATCCTACTGTGTAAGGGAAGCAGTAGAGAGATTATTTAGAGACTACTAACGAGAAATTACCTACACTAATCATTACCTAAGAGAAAGAATGATTTTCTAAGAACTAGGAAGAAAGTTGGAATAGAAGAAGGAAGAATTAACCTATAGCAAACAGAAATAAAAACTAACAGATGAGGAGAGGAAGAAAGGGATGCTAACTAAGGAAGATTTTGGAAGCAATATCTAACTATGATGATGGAAGAAAGATTGAAAACAAACTGCAAATTAGTAAACTATTGAACTATTGGTCGACCATGCTAACTCAGAAGAAGAAAGGTTGGATTAACAACAGAATATTAATTAGAGATGAATGGAGGTGATACACACAGGAAAACAAATTAGATTACACACATGAAATAAACTAGTTAATTGCAAGAAAAGAAATGCAAAAAATGTAAATGAAAATCTCCAGTTGATGAGGGGCCCTTCCCAGCAATCAGAGGGTGAACTAGCTCAACTTAAACGACTACCAACAAAACATCAACAAGCTGCTACTTCCATTAACTTGAGAAAAATTATAGATTCTATGTTCACACTATCTAAAACTGCAAATGCTTGGACTAAAATTGAAAGACCATCGTAAATTCAGAAGCTGAGAACTAACCCATCTCAATCACAGAGGAAACAATTTATAAGTTACAATGAGTGAGAGGGTCGACAGAGTCAACCTCTCTAATAATAGGAATGTTTAAATGTCTGTAACTGCTGATTAAATTGACACATGCCAACGCAGGGGACATTCTTCAGACTTTGATGGGGTTAGTTCCTTCTAAGAGCAGCTGAAGTGTTGAGCTAGCTCAGATGTGGATGAGCAGTGTGCTGGCAGGATGAATCGTGGGTAGGCGGACACCTTCCAGAATGACGGCATGAATGAACGAGAGCAGGTGTGCGTAACTCCCAGCCAAACGAATAACGAGCAGGTGTGCTTGAGTGTTGACGTGGGCATGGAAGTTATGTTGGCAGGCTAAATGTAGACAACTAGACTCCTTCTAGAATAATGGCATGAGTGAGAACTTGGCCAACATGCATGACTCCAGGCTTAATGTGCACAAGAATCAAGTCTTGGAGCACTCACGTGGACATGAGATGTGCTGTCAAGCTTGGTGAGCATAAGAACGTATCTCCTAGAGCAATAGCTCATTAACCATCACCACCGCAGAGCTAACAGAACCCACGTGCCTGCTTTTGCATTAATTGGTCTGAGATGCATCAACCATGGATTCCACAGGCTAAACGGAGGGCTAAACGATGAGCTCAATGAGTTTTAGGCTAAGCGCATAGTGCATGGGATGAATGGTGGGTAACTTGCAAATCGTAGCCTATCAATTAAAACCATAACTGTTAATTATGCCCAAAAACATTATTTTAATCATAAATAAACCATAATATACGAAATATAACAAGGTTTTCATGGTAAGTGAATTTATGCATACCTAGACTGTTTGATGAGCTGAATGGCTTACGAAAACATCTTACTATAGAAAAAATAATAGAAATAATGCCATTTCGAGTAAATTGATGATCATAAATGGTGACAAAATGGACACCAACACCTGTGAATGGAAGATTCTTGAAGTAGTTCTTTCATGGCTAATTTCTCACGCTACTCTATTCGTATATTTAGTGTATCATATCTGTAACATACGTTTTTCCTTTTTCTGTTTTCAAAAGTTATGATCAGTTTTGTTACATGCTCTCTTATTTTTCCCTGTCGCCTCATTTGAAAAATAAAGGCAAGTATGACTCCACAACCAAATGGCCTAAAAGGCACTAGTCTACTGTTCTCAACCCCTTTCAGGGAAAGAGGCTATCCCCATTGAAGCCAATGTTAGTACTATGATCAGTCGAAGGCAGCTCTAGCATTTCCAAGCTTAAAGAAGATCTCAGGAAGAGAGTCCGGAGTAGTAAAGGGCGCAGGAAACGTAGAAGACAGTCATGTTGTGATGTCGGGAGGATGCGGCTGAAGCTCTGAGGATTGTTTGTTCGCAGACAAGCTGAGAATAGGCGCAGTCAGGGCCCTAAAGCGCCTATCGGTTATTTTTCTTTGGTCTCCCCTAACAAAAAATCATTGTGGACAGGTGACAGCTCCACAAGTGTTCAGGGGCCTCGAAGCGGTCTTCCCAAACTACCTTTCTAAGGCCTTGAAACCACAAAAGTCACCACAGTGATTTTACATATCATGGACAACTGGGCAGGTGGGCCATGTAGAGAAAGGGACCCATTCTTAAAAGCTTCACCCACTTCACATGGATCTCGAGGGATACTTAGCAGAGGATCAACGATCGCCCAGGCGTCAGGGTGAGAAAGTTGCGCAGAGGTTAACACTCCCAGTACTTCCCTCAATCAAAACCACTACTTCCATGTGGCAGCCTCAGGATTGTTCAGGATCCTTAAAGCGATTTCCCTATACCACTTTTGGGGGGTCCTGAAACTGATGATGGTTTATGGCATACAACTCCTTGACGGGATTTCTCACCACTTGATTCAATAAAAAGATTCCTTTAAGTGGTCTTGTCATTCCTCGTCGCCAATTTTAAGCAACGTCTCTCATAGTCATTACTTCCACCATCGACATACATAGTACAGTCTTCTCACCACGCAAAATCCCTAAGAGTAGTTGGGTAATCATTACTCAGGAACAACACGATTTTCGAGGATCAAGAAAATGAGGTTACAAATACTCCCACAGTCCCATAAGTTCAAATTATGGATTTCCTAAGCCACAATGGTCTAGAACGGAAAGCTTAAATGTGTGAGTCTGCTAGAGCTGTCTAGAGTAAGTAGGAAGAGAGAAAATTTTGGTAGGGAGTGCCATGTGGAACTCCCACAGAATTCCACGTGCCAATATGGCTATATGATTTGGCAAGTACAAAATGAGGTGGACCAATGGGCAACTTGTCAAGTGGAAAATTAAGTTCATGACATGTGGCATGTGAAAGGGTAAAATTATTAAAAGCTTTTAATATTTTAAATGTATTATGATATGGTTAATGGCATAACCATTTTATGGCCACTTTCCTTTGAAAAAGTAATGGTGAAATTTGGTGCAGCCAACAACTATATGCCATAATATATGTCACATAAAACCTTTGCTACGTGATTATGGAATGGCCCATGAAAAAGGGGCTCTTTGTTATGGTTGTTATAATGATATATTAATTGCCATCGAATTTGTATAGTGGATATGCCACATTACCAACATGTCAAGGCCCATGGTTTGAATGGGGTTCAACTTTTTTTTTTTTTCAATTTGACTTTATGCCAAAAGGGGGCACTCCCCCATGGAAACCATGGGTCTCCACTCAATAGACCACTACATATATAACTGTAGCTAGGGTTTTCACCCTAGCTTGTGCAAATGAGCACCTACTAAGGAGAAGGGACTCCTTTGTAGCAGTTCAGAAAAACAATAAATGAAAGACGGTGCAGTAAAATAGTAACTATTCTAAACATGTGCATAAAACAAAAAAGACAAGATAATAAAAAAGGTTTTTTGTATTGATTATACCTCCAATGTGAAGGTTGGTGAAGCCTTTGCAGCAGTCCAAGAGGGTTGCTTCCAAGCTTCCAGTTTTTCTCCTTTCTCTTTCTCCAAAGGGTTTTGGAAATGGGCCAAAGGGGCACTCAAATGTGAAAGTAGCTCAAGGGTGAGCTAGGGTTTCAGGAGTGATTTTGGCAGAGTAAGGGTGTGGTTGACTGTGGATATGAAATGAGGGGCCTCCATCACCTATTTATAGGTTTTTAGTGGTGGACTGTTGGCCCATGGTTTTGGGCACCATATGGTTTAGGTAAGCTGTATAGGGTTTTTGCTTCCTTTTTCCCTCTTTTTTCTCTTTTTTGTATTTTTTATTCCCTTTCTAGAGGGTTTTTGCTATTTTGGAGGAATTTTGGATTATTTTGGGGGAAAAAGGGGTTTTTTGGCCTTTTGGAGGCTTTTTAATGGGGTTTTAAGGTTTTGGAGGCAAATATGGTAGGAAATATGGACAAATGAGTCATGTAATGGGGTAAATGAGGTAGTGAGCACTTTTTGGGTGTTAATAATAACCTATGATTTTGGATATGAAAATGTGGTTGGTTTGACCCTATTATATGGTTATTTTATTGTCACCATTAATTGTGATAGTTTAAACCTATATCACCATTAGAGTTTGGTTGCTATGTAAAGTGGGACATAGTTTTAAATTGCTAAAATTAAGAGTGGTTGGTTACCACCCAAGATACTATTAAGTGCTTTCACTACCAATCCACAACACAAGTCTTTTGACAAAGACATTAATCATTAAGACAAGTCACAATGTAAGAGACAAGCTATCTGGAAGCAAGTCATCAAGGCCAAAGGAAAGAGAATCAAGGGAGCAAGGTGGTCGCCATGGAGGTCGATCGAAAGCTTGGGTAAAATCTTAACTTTTAAATGATTGAACCTTTTTATTTGGGTATTTGATTATAGTTTCAAACTATTGATGACCCTTCTTAAAGTGCTTATTTGAAAGGTTCTTTTTATTGCGCCAAGAAGGTGCATTTCTACAGCCCGGGTGGAGGGGAAGTGTCCGTCTGTCCCATAAAATAATAATAAAAATAATATTAAAAAATAAAAATAAAAAATAATATTAAAAAATAAAAATAAAAAATAATAATAAAGAGAGATGTGTGTTGTAGTTTAGTGGTGAAATGCTTGGAGATTTGATCCCTCTTGGTGCTTTGTAGAACCAGAGTTAGAGGGGTCTACACTGGTTATAGTTCTTTCATATAAAGACTATGGAAACTTAATAATTTTTAATTGATGCCATATATATATATATATATATATATATATATATATATATGGCATCAATTAAAAATTATTAAGTTTCCATAGTCTTTATATGAAAGAACTATAACCAGTGTAGACCCCTCTAACTCTGGTTCTACAAAGCACCAAGAGGGATCAAATCTCCAAGCATTTCACCACTAAACTATATATATATATATATATATATATATATATATATATATATATATATGGCATCAATTAAAAATTATTAAGTTTCCATAGTCTTTATATGAAAGAACTATAACCAGTGTAGACCCCTCTAACTCTGGTTCTACAAAGCACCAAGAGGGATCAAATCTCCAAGCATTTCACCACTATTTGTAAGGTTCTTTTTATTGCGCCAAGAAGGTGCATTTCTACAGCCCGGGTGGAGGGGAAGTGTCCGTCTGTCCCATAAAATAATATTAAAAAATAAAAATAAAAAATAATAATAAAGAGAGATGTGTGTTGTAGTTTAGTGGTGAAATGCTTGGAGATTTGATCCCTCTTGGTGCTTTGTAGAACCAGAGTTAGAGGGGTCTACACTGGTTATAGTTCTTTCATATAAAGACTATGGAAACTTAATAATTTTTAATTGATGCCATATATATATATCTATATATCTATATATATATCTATATCTATATATATATATATTTGTTTTGTAAAGGTTGACATATGAATTATTAATGGCATCAAGGGAAATAATTGCATTTGTATAGTGGAATGAGACCATAGAGTACACCACTTATGCATCGTGATGGCATTGTAAGCAAGGAGAATTGTCAGGCGCACTTTGTCAGAGGGGATTCACCTTGTTGACCAATATCTTATCACGTTCATTCATAAAGGGGAGTTTTTTAACTATGAAAAATAAGGTCAATATATAGTAGATATTGGGGGGGCGGGGAGTAGGGTATGGGAGTTTTATAGGTATTGAGGGGTATCTAGTAAAAATAGGGAATATTTCATAAAATTAGGGTTCTTTTAATTGAAAATATGTATTGGGAAGGGTTTCAATAAAAGGAATTTGGTAGCTATTTATCAATATCTAGTGAGATTAGGGGTATTCTTTAATATCCCATGAACAAAGGCGGTATGGCACAATTTCACTAAGTGAAGTCCTCATGTAGTTTGTATGATGGATTTGGAGACTATGGAATCTTCCACCAAGTGCTTATATTTGAAATTTTGACCTATCCTTTCGCACACATGTTATAAGTGGTTTTGAGATCATAGTCTCTACCACTCGTGCACATTTTATTGGGACTTGAAGAAGATTGATGTTTCCATATTGTATAAGGTTCTTTCAGACACTATTAAGAGTTGATGAGAATGAGAGGCATTGTATTTATGCCTACGACCTCTTTGGAAACTTTGTAAACTTGTCTGAGTTTCATAAGCTCTTTGGGACATGTTGAAGCAAGTATGAACTTGCTTGAATCTTGCAGTCTTGTGATCATGTGATTATAAACTACAACTATGCACTGATACAAGTGTCAGACTTTGACATTCTCCATATAAAGAAAAAAGGTGAAGGACTAGAAGGATATTGTGGCTTTTCAGAGATAGTTGTTGTCTAGAAGAACCAGCTATAACTATGCACTGATACAAGTGTCAGCCTTCGACATTCTCCATCCGAAGAACAAAGGTTAAGGACCTGAAGGATATTGTGGCTTTTTAGAGATAGTTGTTGTGCAACAAAAGTAGCTATATGTTGCATATGAATACTGGTGTTGGAATTCGACATTCTTGGTTTGAAGAATGAAGGTGAAGGATATTCAAGAGAATGTGGTCTTACAGAAGCACTTGTTATGCAGTCCAGACAACAAACTGTTGATAAATACTTCTATGCAGGTGAATCCATTTTTTATGTAATCAGCGTTTATGCATTTTATTCATCATATTAATGGATTAGTTCGCAATTGGCGCGGGCCTAGAGATGTAACTAGCATAGTCTGGTGAGCTCTGTTATCACATGGGTGTTCATTTATGCGCTTGAATTTTTATCCATTATCGTATGGTTGATTTTGTTTAAAGATGCACCATGATAATTGCTCATGTTCACATGCACTAAATTGTTAGTAAAAGGTCCTACGTTGAATATTTTTGTTTGAGAAATTCCTCGCAGAAATATCGAAACAGGTTGGTATCAGAGCAGGTCTAACTAGAGTTGTTGATTGTGATCATCATAATGGGAAAAAGGTCTAAAACATGTGAGGATCCAGGAATTGGAATAAATCAACTGATGCATTCAAGTCGAGGATGCCATCTCATAAAGCTTCTTGAAGTTGCAGAGGATGAGAAGAGAAAATTGTGATTTTTCTTGGAACAAGTGGTGCAAGAACAAGTTGGAGAATTCTCCACTAGAGAAGAAACCAAAAGTCCATCCAAGGCAAGGCCAATTTGTGACCATGACAGGTATATCTGTTATGGATTGGAAAATGTTAATACCTACACATTTTTTCAAATATTGGAGGACACTTGTCGAGCAACAGGTAACCAAGGAGTTTTCCTATAAGCTTCATCTCCATACGAGCCAAGGAAGAAGGAGTATGATCCACATCATAGTGGTAATTATTGTCGGATGGAGACTTCAAAACATATGCATCAAGTCATTGATGTTGATACAAATCCAATGGGTTTCGACTCGACATGACTTCGACATACTGTGACACACTTTGCACCTTCGACGAGTTCAACAACCTCATAGTTCAAGACATTGACATACAACGTCGACATGAGACCAGCAACTGTTGAACTTCGATAGAATGTCTCTCTGTATTCCAGTTGACTGTAATGGTTGAACTGCCTAACCGTTCTAACTTCTTCTTGTAACTGAATGTAATGGGAAAGCACCCAATCATCTCACTACTCTCTATATAAGCATGTATAATACTGTAACATACATCAAGTGATGAACTTGTTTCCAGTAATAGAAGATCATTCGCATTCCTGCATATTGTCTGTATATATTTGTGTTTTGTCTGTGTAGTGTAATACTTCTTTGC
Source organism: Larix kaempferi (assembly GCA_027924585.1). Classification (NCBI taxonomy): domain Eukaryota; kingdom Viridiplantae; phylum Streptophyta; class Pinopsida; order Pinales; family Pinaceae; genus Larix; species Larix kaempferi. The sequence goes on along the minus strand of BSBM01000512.1, from coordinate 3,336,694 downwards.
GCATTCTATTTAATAAGCCTCTGCCATAATAGAGCCAACTCATTCAGTTGAACTATTTCCCCCTTGTGCTTCCTGGACACAAACCATATCATTGGTATCAGAGCGCTCATCTTTGTTCATGCTTAAGTTTGTGTAGACACTTCCAATGAAGTTACTGACTTATGCATGTTCAAACAGGCTCGCAATCTCAGCAATCCAAGTAGACGCTACCTCCAGAAATGATAGAAGAAATAGACGATAGACATGCAGCCAACGATATGGCACAACTTTTTGAACAAGTGCTAGATCGACAAAGGACTGAAATGTTTGCCTAGTTCAATGAAATTCTCACGCGATTTGCATTAACATCCAGAGGATTTTTGATGAGAAATCACTTCGATAAAATCAGCCCCTTCAAAGTGCAAATGAATTTGGACATACCAAATCTTGAAGTAAAGATTGACGTGGAATCCGTCGAGAGTTGGGTGCAAGAATTGGAATCCTATTACTCTGTGAATCAACTCTCAGAAGCTGACAATATCACCATTGCAGCCTTAAAGATGTCAACATCTGTGCACTACTGGTGGGAGAACCTCTCGACAAAGATGGAGAAAAGCGGAGACCCCATCGACACATGGGATAAATTCATCGAACACACCCAAAAGAAATTTTACCCACACAAATACCTCGAGTAGCAGTATAAGAAGTGGCAGCAGTTAGGGCAATGGAAAGACCAATCAATACAGAGTTACACCAACGACTTATATCAACTCGTGTCTAGACTGGGCGTCCAAGAAGAAGAGAAATTGCTTGTTCTGAAGTACATCACTGGACTATCCCAGAATATTTAGCAAGAGATGGAAGTTCTTACTGTCAATATGCTTACGGATTCTTTCCACTATGCTAGCAGATTGGAAACCATGCAGAATGGAAAAGTATGTTTCGCGACAAAGCCGACATCAGCCGACTTCGACAAGTCAAAATATTCTCAGCCGACTCCACCAAAGCCAGATCACGGAAATAATCCTTTTCATAAAATGGAACGTAGAAAACAACCGCCCAATGGGAAGACATTTTTGTAAAAAGTATCGACATCCGAGACGTTTGACAAGACGGTAGAAGAATCTGATCCAAACGCAATGACCCTTCTGACATCAACCTCAACCACTCCAGCAGCCTCTACTATCGTCGACGAGAAGGAATGAGAGCGCCTGTTCCATACACGGATATGGGTCCAGCACAACCCATTACATCTGATTGTCGATAACGAGAGCCAAAAAAACTTCGTTTCTGAAGATCTTGTGAAGAAACTAGGTGTTGTCACCACTGCACATCCTCAGCCTTACAACATTGGTTGGATGAAGGATTGATATGAACTACAGATCACCTAACAATGCAAACTTGCCTACTTCATAAAACCTGTTGAAGATGAAGTACTCTGCGATGTAGCACCATTCTCTGTAGCCAATGCCCTATTTGGGAAACCTTACCTATTTGATTGCCATGGAATTTATTAGTCATGACTACAGAAGGTGATTGCCAAAATACAAAATCGATGGTACAACATTCCCGAGCGATGACCTACACCAACAGTTTCAATGATATCTGCTAAGCAAATGAAGAAGCTCATCAATCATGCTTAGAAGTTCACGTTAACCATGATCAAACTGCAACACTCTAGGAAGACTATAGCAATGATTCGACTCACCAACCAAATCAGCTCCCAACAGAAGTAGTTGATCGACAGCATTCTCGATGAGTATAAGAGTTTATTCCAAGATCCATACGGAGTACCTCAACATTGCCAAGTAAAACACTCCATTGAACTTGCTCTTGGTTCTTCTTTTCCTAACGCATCTGTTTAAAGAAGATCCATTCTTGAAAATGAAGAGATTCGTAGACAAATCCAAGAATTGATTGACAAAGGTCATATACAACCCAGCTCCTCTCCTTTTGGAAGTCCAGTCGTCTTAGTTCCGAAGAAAGATGAGACTTGGCACATGTGCATTGACTACAGATCACTCAACAAAATATCGGTTAAGAATCGGTACCCTCTACCATGGATAGACAAGCTCATCGACTACCTAAAAGGTGCTAAATTCTTTACTAATCTCAACCTCAATTCGGTATATCATCAAATTTCAATCGAGCCCTCAGATGTGTGGAAAACTGCTTTCAAGACCAAGGAAGGATTATTTGAATGGTTACTAGTGATGCCTTTCGGCTTAACCAATGCACCTGCGACCATCATGCAATACATGGACAACACTCTTTGACCTTTCATTGGCAAATGTGTCATTTTCTACCTCGACGACATACTGATTTTCAGTAGAACATGGGAAGAACACGTCGGATAGCTTCAACAAGTACTCGACACTCTTCAGCACCACCGACTTCAGTTGAACATGGACAAGTGCACCTTTGCGATGACCAACATCAAATATTTGGGGTATGTAATTGACTTTGCAGGCATTCATGTTGACCCAGAAAAAGTACAAATCCTGAAAGATTGGCCCATTCCTCAAAGCATTCAAGAACTAAGAAATTTTCTTGGTTTGGATAATTTCTATCAACGATTCATACTCGGATTCAGTCACGTAGCCTGGCCCTTGAATCAGTTGACGAAAGGAAATGGGAAAACTGTCTTTAAATGGACACCGACACAACAAGAAGCTTTTGAATAGCTCAGACACAAGCTCTGTAATACACTGTGAGGCACCTGCAACAATTACTTAATGAAAATATGTGAAATAGCAGAAATGACAGAACTCAGAATCACTTTTGTATTGATCACGGGCCACTTCGAGGGGGCAACCTCCTATGAGCAAGCTCAATACAAATAACTTCACGGTGCCTTCATAGGTCTCAACACACACTTATATACTAATTCTAAGCGCCAATACTATGGGTCGAAACCATGGGCCGTTACAAACTATGGATCAACAATACTACGGGCGACTTACAAAGCATATGCGCCAACAACAATAACACAAACTATTGATCAACAAATACTGCGAGACGAATTACAAAGCATATGCGTCCAACAACAACATACTAACAAAGTAAAGACATGGGTTCCTATCATCCCCTCCCCCTTAAAAAAAGCTTTGTCCTCAAATCTTTAGATGTGGAAATTGTTGTTGAATCTAAAGGAGTGGTTCCCATGTAGCATCATCTGGTTGCATGCCGTGCCACTGAATTAAGACCTCTGTGATAGAGCGAGAGCGAAGCTGACGTGTGCACCGATTGAGGATGGCCTCTGGCTCCAAAAGGATGGATCCTTCATTATCCAGTTCGGGTAAAATCGTTTGGCCGCTGATGTTGGTGCCAAGAACTTTCTTCAGACAAGAGACATGAAAGACTGGATGAATGCGGGAAGAAGGAGGAAGTTCCAATTTATAAGCAACGGACCCAATCTTCTGAAGAATCCGATATGGCCCATAGAACTTTGGAGCGAGCTTATGACGCCCTTTGAGTTTCAAGGAGGATTGTTTGTACGACTGGAGACGAAGGAAAACCATATCGCCGACTTGAAAAGTGCACTCTGAACGGTGCTGATCCGCTTGTTGCTTCATGCGATTTCTTGCCATGTGAAGATTGTCCCGCAAAATGCGAAGAATCTGATCGCGGTTGCGAAGGACCGTGTCAACTTCCTGAACTGGTGAACTGGTGGGGGTGTATGGAAGAAGAGCTGGAGGTGCCTGACCATAGACTGATTCATATGGGGTCATTTTAGAGGCAGTGTGGTAAGAGGTATTGTACCACCATTCCGCGAGAGGGAGCCACTTTGCCCACTGATGTTGTTGTTCCGAGGTGAAGCAACGAAGATAAGTTTCCAAGCATTTATTGACAATTTCAGTCTGACCATCTGTTTGTGGGTGATATCCTGAACTCATCTTCAGTTTGGTGCCAGTGTGGCGAAATAGTTCTGTCCAAAAATGACTGGTGAAAGTCGCATCACGATCCAAGACAATGGAAGAAGGGATTCCATGAAGACGAAAGATTTGGGCCATAAAAATTTGAGCAACTGAGGAGGCTGTATAGGGATGGCTGAGAGCACAAAAATGACTATATTTGGAGAGGCGATCAACCACAATGAGAATCACTGTCTTCCCGCCAGATTTAGGAAGCCCTTCAATGAAATCCATAGAAATATCTGTGCAAATCCGTGTAGGTATGGGAAAGGGTTCAAGCAATCCTGGAACGAGTGTTGTTTCACCCTTATTGCGCTGGCAGGTATCACATTCGGCCACCATCTGTTGAATTGTCCTTTTCATGCCCTGCCAAAAGAAGTTACGACGTGCTCATTCATATGTTTTGAGGAACCCAGAGTGCTCGGCCGATGGAGAAGCATGGAGTTCATAGAAGACAGCCTGTTGAAGATTTGTGCTCTGGGGAAGCACCAGACGACCCTTGTATCGCAGAGAAGCACCATCCCAAGAGTAATGTGGTACAGAAGAAGGGTTGTTGGTCAAGCGTTGGATGATCTGAGATAAGGAAGAGTCATTGACATAACCCTGTTGAACAGATTGCAACCAATTTGGAACAGGCATAGAAATAGCTGAAAGAGAACCTTGGGCATCAAATGTGCGAGAAAGAGCATCTACCACAATATTGTCTTTACCCTTCTTGTAAGTGATCTCATAGTCATAACCCATGAGTTTGCTAACCCATTTCTGTTGTGCCGGGGAGGAGACACGCTGGTCCAAGAAATATTTCAGACTCTGGTGATCAGTCTTGATGCAGAAATGATTCCCTAATAGGTATGGACGCCACTTCTGTACTGCATGAAAAATAGCCATCATTTCCTTCTCATAGGTAGAGGCAGCTAAATTCTTTCCTGAAAGGGCTTTGCTGGTGAACGCAATGGGGTGTTCATCTTGAAGGAGAACAACACCAAGTCCATTGCCGCAAGCATCACTCTCAATAGTGAAGGGCTTGGAAAAATCGGGCATAGCTAGCACAGGTGTAGTACACATAGCTTGTTTTAGTTTGTCAAATGCACACTGAGCAGCAGGTGTCCATGTAAAAGCATTCTTTTTCAATAGAGCAGTTAATGGAGCTGCAATCTTCCCATAATCCTTGACAAACTTGCGGTAGTAGCCAGTCAACCCCAAAAAAACACGAAGGCTCTTCAGTGTTTGAGGACGTGGCCAATTGTTCATGGCATCGATTTTGGCAGGATCCACGCGAACCCCTTGTGCTGAGATAATGTGCCCGAGATACTCAACTTCCTTTTGTCCAAAAACACATTTAGACTGCTTGGCATGGAGATGATAGTCAGAGAAAAGTTGCATGACAAGATCCAGATGCTGGAGATGTTCATCCCATGTTTTACTGTAGATGAGGATATCATCAAAGAATACCAGAATGAATTTCCGCAAGTAGGGTCGAAATATTTTATTCATTAAGGCCTGGAATGTGGAAGGAGAATTAGTGAGGCCAAAGGGCATGACCAAAAACTCATAATGGCCATCATGTGTGCGGAAAGTTGTTTTAGGAATATCATCCTCATGAACCCGAATTTGATGATACCCAGAACGAAGATCCAACTTGGAGAAAAAGTGAGCCCCATGAAGCTCGTCAGGAAGCTCATCAACAACAGGAATTGGAAACTTATCCTTGATGGTGAGGTGATTAAGTGCTCGGAAGTCAATGCAGAGGCGCCATGATCCATCTTTTTTGCGGACAAGAATAACTGGAGAAGAAAAGGAACTAGTGCTTGGGCGAATAATACCTTACTTCAATAAGTCCCGAACGAGCATTTCAATCTCCGTTTTTTGGTGGAATGGGTAGAGATAGGGCCTGATGTTGGGAGGAACGCTGCCAGGAAGGAGCTGAATACGATGGTCTTCTGGCCTGGAAGGTGGTAATCCCACTGGTTCAGCAAAGACACCTATATATCGATCCAGAATTTGTTGTAGATCCCAAGGAGTAGTGGAGACCGCTGATGGTTGCATCTGGATGGAATGGATCTGAGCGATGACACCATGTGAATTCTTCTTGAGGAGTTTTTCCATGCGATGTGAACTAATGATGCTGAGAGAACCTGGTTGTAATCCTGTCAATGTGTGTTTGCGTCCATTGAGGGAAAACTGCATCCAAAGTTCGGCAAAATCCCATAAGATAGGGCCGAGTGTGCGTAGCCATTGAGTGCCCAAAACCACATCACATCCGCCTAAGGGCAAGGCAAACATGTCAGAGCGCAAGGTATAATCTCCCATAGAGATACGCACATTTCGACACTTCCCTTTGCAAGGTAAGGTGCCCCCATTGGCAACCATGACTTCAAAGTTGGAGCAAGGATGGATAAAACAATCAGCTTGTTTGACGATCCGAGGGTCAATGAAATTATGAGTGCTACCAGAATCAATGAGGATTGTAAGAGGAAGCTTCTTGAAGTAACCCCTGACCCGCATTGTTTGGGGGGTGGTGATTCCAGCTAAAGCATGGAGAGATATCTCTGGCTGGTCATTCTGAGACGGAAGGTCAATAGGCGGTTCCTGAATGTCGACCGGAGCATCCATTGTTTCTGGATCTTCGTCACCCATTTCAGAGGCAGGCGGAGACTCCACATCCAGGAGATAGAGCTTTTGCTGAACACATCTATGTCCCCGAGTGAATTTCTCATCACAATTATAGCAAAGCCCCTTTTCTTTGCGTGCTTGCATCTCTATTTCAGACAAACGCTTGATAGGAGTCGGTCAAGGAGCCTGCGGTATAGGTGGTCGCTGAGAACCCATATTTTGGAAGGGAACAAAAGTGGGCTTGGAGCGTTGTTGGGCTGCAATCTTGTCTTCTACCAACTTAGCCAACCCGAGTGCTTCCATCATTGTGTTGGGATAGAACATTTTGACCTCAGAGCGGATGGCATCCTTTAGACCACTGATAAAACAACTCCGGTAAACTTCATCAGACAATCCTTCGGTGTGGTTGGCTAGATTCTCAAATTCGGTTTGATACTCTCTCATAGTGCCAGTTTGGCGAAGTTTAGTGAGGGCTCCTGTGAAGTCATCAAAAGCACTAGGACCAAATCGTTGCAAAAGGAGCTGGAAAAAGTCTAGCCAGTTGGGCTCTGGATGAGCCTTGATGTACCAACGGTACCATTGAAGAGCTTCCTGTTCCAAATGAAAGGATGCCAACGGAACTTTGTTGACATCAAAAGTATTATGCAGACTGAAATACTGTTCTGCATGATAGATCCATCCAGTTGGATCGGTACCATTGAAGCGAGGAAAATCAAGCTTCGGACCACGGAAATTGTTGGAAGAAGAGAACCCATTGTCTGCTGAAGACTCGGACTGCCGTTTGTTGTTCATAGCTGAATGTTCAAGATGGAGACCAAGAAATTTTTCATCCAGATCCTGGAGTTTGGATTGGATGGCTGCAAGTGCTTCCTCCATGGTTTTTGCTCCTGCACGGGTGACAACCATAACCTGGATTTTTATTTTTTTTTGACTGGGTAGGAAAACAAAAACAGGAACTACTTCAGTAAAGAAAATTTGGATTTGGGAAAAAATCAAAAGGGTAATTGGGGTTTGACTAGTTTTTTGGACACTGTTGGATAGATGGGGAAGCAAAAATGAGGATTTCAGAAGCGGGGTGAAAGAATGGGAAAATTTGGCAGAGGGGAGCAAAGAAGCAGAATTCAGAAAGGAACTCTGTGGTAAAAATTGAAGGTGATTGGGTGAAATATGAGGAAGTTATAGCAAACCCTAAAAATAGACAAATGTGGGATTTCGGGTTGTAAGAAGGGGAATTGAGGATAGGGTCCTCAGGGATGAAATATGCAGAATGGAATGACAGGGGTTCCCTAAAAATTTCAAGGGAAACAGAGGTAAAACAAGGGAGATATGGAGCGGCTATGGCTCAGATTTTTTTTCTCTTTTTTTTTTTTTTTTTTTTTTTTACAGACTGGAGCGGCTACGACTCGGAAGGAATCTGGAACAATGCCGAATGGCTGGAGCTGGAACGGCTTGCAAAATGGATCTGAAACGACGCAGTAGTGATCGACAATAGTTCAGCTGAAAGTAGATATGGACCCCAGGTATGTGCGGCTTCCTAACAGTTCAGGGTTTTCACTCGGCCACCAATGCTGTCTGATAGCTTGCATATTGGGGCAGTACCCCTCACTCCACGGCTAAGGTAAAACTGATAACCGCTTTGCCACAAACGACAGCTCTTGGTTTACCTCATGGGTGGGAACTAGTCAATCAGGTAGGGGTCGTTGCCCTTTTCGCTGGCAGGTCCTCTCAATGGGCCAGCTACTTCGGGGTTCCTGTGGTACTCCTCACAATGAGTTTTAGGGCTTATGCCCAAGTACTTCCCACAGTTAAGCGGATAGGGATTATTCCCAAATCCGAACTTGCAACAGATGCGAAAAAAAAATTTGGCAGAAATTTCACCCAGCGACCCCAAGAAAGTGCTTTGATACCAGATGTGAGGCACCTGCAACAATTACTTAATGAAAATATGCGAAATAGCAGAAATGACAGAACTCAGAATCACTTTTGTATTGATCACGGGCCACTTCGAGGGGGCAACCTCCTATGAGCAAGCTCAATACAAATAACTTCACGGTGCCTTCATATGTCTCAACACACACTTATATACTAATTCTAGGCACCAATACTATGGGTCGAAACCATGGGTCGTTACAAACTATGGATCAACAATACTACGGACGACTTACAAAGCATATGCGCCAACAATAATAACACAAACTATTGATCAACAAATACTATGGGACGACTTACAAAGCATATGCGTCCAACAACAACATACTAACAAAGTAAAGACATGGGTTCCTATCATGCACCAGTACTTGTGTTACTTGATTTGTACCAGCCCTTTGAGATTGAGATGGATGCATCGGACTATTCCTTGGGCACAGTGATCACTCATTCTAGTCACCCAGTCGCTTTTCATTCTAAGACTTTCAACGACATAGTTAGAAGATACTCAACATGCGAAAAAGAACTATATGCCATTGTGAAAGCTCTCAAGCAATGGATGCATTACATCCTTGGAAAGGAAACGGTCATCCTCACTGACTATAAGCCTCTACAATTCGCTCTGACACAATCAAAATTGCAAACAAACCGACAACTCAAGTGGATTAATTACCTACAAAAATTATAGTTGGTGATTAAGTATCGGAAAGGTAAGGCTAATGCCATCGTTGATTTCCTCAGTCGACCACCCATTACTCTCCTTTTGATGGTGATGACTATGTAGGGTTACGACACAACCACTTGGCCACAGTTGTATGATGACGACAACGAGTTCTTAGGAGTCGACCGATAGTTACAGACTAACAAGTTGTTGACCTCTCACTCCGATTATTTCCTGAAAGACACCTTGTTGTACAAGCTTAGACAACTTTGTGTATCGACAGGTGAGCATTGACACCAGCTCATTTGGGATGCACACTACAACAAAACTACAAGACACTTTGGAGTAGCAAAGACAATTACTATTTTGTAGAAGTATTTCTTTTGGCCTACACTTAAATCCGATGTCAACAAGTACATTCAATCATGCATGGTTTGTGCCATTACTAAATTGGCTAATCGATGACAGGGATTATACACACCCTTGCCAATTCCTAGTCGACCATGGGAATCCATTTCTATGGACTACTTGACGGGATATCCTACTACCAAACATCAGCACGATGCAATCTTAGTAGTAGTCGACAGATTTTCCAAGATGGTCATTCTCATACCATGTAAGAAGATCATGACAGCGCAGTAGACCGCTCAGCTCTTCTTTACACATGTTTGTAAACACTTCAGTTTACCCACAACCATTATTTCCGACTGAGAAGCCCGATTAGTCAGCATCTTTTGGAAGACCTTCTAGAAACTGCTAGACACATGACTATCATTGTCAACAACTTTCCATCCTCAGACCAATTGACAGACGGAAGTTGTGAATCGCTTGGTAGTACAAATGCTTCACATGCACAACCACAAGCATCGATGCGCATGGGATGAAAGTCTTCATAGATACAACACATCTACAATCATGCTCAGCACATCTCTATAGGCAAGAGTCCATTTGATATCTGCTACGGATTTCAATCCTCAACACCTATTGATTTGATTAGCTCCTCGACGCAGCCAAACTATGACATCGACTATAGCCAACGAGAAGTTGATAAAGCAGTCAAGTTCAGAGATCAAATATGCGACATCCAGAAGCAAGCACAGGAAATGTTGCAACGAGCAAACAAGAAAACTAAGGCCCGACACGACAAGCATCGTAGCCCTCATTCATTCAAATTTGGGATAAGGTCTGGTTACATCTCAAGATGGAGCGCTTCACTAGTCCATTCAAGAATATCAATCCTTTGTGATATGGTCTGTACAATATTGTTCGACAGATTGGTGAAAATGCTTTCCTGCTTGAAATTCCTGCATGCATTGGTCTGCATCTAGTATTCAATGTGGATCTGCTTCAACCATACCATGCACCACTATTGGAACAAAATGACTTACCGATAGCAGAACCCAACGACATCAATCCATATGTTCAAGAGCCTCTTCCTTGAGACACCATTGTGGGATGACGGGTACACCATACAAGGACTAACACAATTCCCTTGTTTCAGGTTGCTAAAGCTGTTTAGCTCCCATCTCAAGAAAAGTGGTACTATTCTACTTAAGTGACCGACAAGTTTCCTCACCTCTCCGAGAAAACAATAGGGACCATTGTTTCTTAAGGAAGGAGGTCGGGTCGACATCATAGCGGGAATTATTGTCGGATGCTGACTTCGACACATCCGCAACAAGTCATCGACATTGATACAACTCTGACGGGTTTCGACATGACATGACTTCGACATACTGTGACACACTCTGCACCTTCGACATGTTCAACAACCTCACAGTTTGCGACATCGACATATAGTGTCGACATGCGACCAGCCACTGTCGAAATTCAACAGATTGTTTTTCTGTCTTTCAGTCGACTATAACGGTTGAACTGTCAAACCGTTCTCACTTCTTCTTGTAACCGAATGGAAAGCACCCAAGCGTCTCAACAATCTGTATATAAGCATGTATAATACTATAAGATACATCAAGTGATGAACTTGTTTTGTCATGTCCCCAATTTTGGTTCATCCAGTACCATGGGTGAAAGGGGACAAAATCAACCCCTACGGGAATTAAATGGTATTAGTTCTATTTGCTTAGAATTAATTTTGGCCTAAGTCTCCCAAGTTGGAAAATTTATTTATTAAAGGTAATTTTGAGAAATAAAATTAATGGATAATGAGCAAGTGGGCCAAGAGGGCACCCATGTGGAAGATGTTGCCAAATTGTAATAGGGGTTAATTTTGAGGCAATTATACCGCATGAATTAATTAATTATTAATTAATTTCTTAAATGTTGAATTCGAATTAATTCTGAGAATTTTTAAATTTTAATAATAAATGTTGCTAATAAATACTAGCAAGTTGTGATGATATTCCTAGGAAATTTGAATTGGTCAAGTAGGCCACACTTGCTTAAGCGATAAACTTCAGAAAAGCTAAGGAATCTAGTGGAGACAAGTTGGCAAGATGAAACCAGAAAGGAAACTGACAAAAGCTAGCAAAATCAGAGAAAAGTAGGAAAGAGGAAAGTAAAGAAAGTGGAAAGATTCAGAAAATCTTTCAGAAAGAAAATAGAAACAACCAGAAACGCTACCTAAAGCGCATTTTCCCAAATTCAGTGAAGGAGGTGAAGGAAAAAAAGTTTTGAAAGCTCAGAAGTTGTTATTCTCCTGAAGAAAGGCACCCTCATGGATTTGGAGTAGAATGGGCAAGTGGTAACCTACTCTCACAAGTCACCAAAGCTAAGGAAGTTACTCAGCAGGTCATCATAAAGTTTATAAAAGAAGCCAACCAACTCCAAGGAAGAACTTTTGATCATTTATGTTTTCTCATGAGAGCTCTGATGCTTCTCTAGTTGCGTGTTGTGCCTCAGCTGTGCTTCTAGGGTGATGTGCCCCAAGGATATTAGTTTTCAGAGAGTGTTGTGTAGGTCTATGTAAATATATTGAAGCCATTAATATATGCTTCCAGCCTCCATTGAAGATCTACAGTCATTCGGAAGAACAGGTTCCTCCAACAGTGATTCTCCTGCTAGTTTTGGTGAAGATCCATCCATTGAAGAAGATAGAACTTGGGAGTGCGCCCAGGGGATGAAGGAGATTTGGTGCAGCCATTTTTGTAGACATCAAAGTTGTTCAATATCAGTAACCAGATTTAGATCAGATCCATACTTCTCTTCTCACTCGTCCTCCATTCATAGCTAAATCTAGAGGAATTTTCCCTGAAGGAGAGGGATGACTTAGTGAATGCGCTCCATACAAGTTCAAAAGCTTAGTAAGAAGCCATTTACAGTCATATGACCTGTAGATGACCTGATCCTATCACCATAGCAGATCCACAGTAATATTCTATTTCTTCTCTTCATTCTCCATCAAATGTAATGAATATTTAGCCTGTGAGACACTGTTGTGTTGGGAGACAGTTAAATCATTAAAGAAGGATTCTGATATATTATTTTCAACCTGAATATGTTCAATATGTTATATCAGATCATTATTTAATGTCATAGCAGAGTTTATCAATTATTGGAGCAATTTAAAGGATTAAAATGCAAGACTAGCTAGTTTGGTGCTTAATCTAGACTAGTTTCACCATATTTGCTGCTGAATCTTTTCTGAGGATCCATTTTGCATTATGTCAGTTGGAGGAGCTTGTTAGTTCAATATAATATCCATATCATTCCCTGTAATAATAATTTGAATTCTTTTGAATTCATTTTGGAAAGCCTGTATTGTGACTAGCTCAGCAATCCACCATCTGCAAATAATCCCCAAATGTTCCAAACCTTTCCAAGTCAATCCAGTCTTTATTCCAACATTCTTTATGAGTTGTATGAATGATATATCTCTGTCCTAAACACCTTTAACCCTTACCCATTCTTTTTGGCATATGCTAGAAGCCCAGGAAGCCTCGAAGTAGGCAATAGATTCATTCTATTGCTGAAAAGTGAATGGCTCTAGTACCTTGTGCCAAGGAATCCTGCTAAAAAAATATTTTTCTGCTGCTGCACCTAATCCCATATAAATTCCAGAATCAAACATTCAGCCCACCATCGCCATTCTGCACACCAGTACCCCTCACTTACCCCCTGTCCGGTTCGAAGGATTTGCCACAAAATTTCACTAGTAAAAGTTTTAAAGTGGAGTTAATATATGGGTCAGATCTTTCCTAGGATATTACAATGGTATCAGAGCACTTTCCATGGCTTAGCCTATGGAAAGTAAATCTCAGTGGAAAAGTATCTCAGCACTATTTTCAAATTGTAGATCTGGAATTAGTTCCAGTTATGGAAGATTTAGACTTTGAGATTTATGAGGAAGAAGATTATTCTTATGAGGAATATGATGAAGATTATGATGAGTAGTATGAAGAATATTGCAGATAGTATGAGGAAGAGAATTCCCAAGAAGTACCTTCCATAAGCATCTCCCATGAGATCATGATTGACAGAACAGACTATGGTTATTCCGATAGCCATATTCAAGAAAAAGTTGCATGTTCTACATTGATAGGTAAACCTTCTATGGAAGATATGATAAAAGATATCAAAGTTGCATTGGATGCATGTGACTTCACAAGAAAATTTGGATCCTCTTCAAGAAGATCCTCCAATAATATTCATCCTAAGACAACCAAGGAGAAACATGACCCAATACCCAATCATGAGATTGTTGACAAAATAGAAGAAGAATCTACTGCAAGATTCTATGATGAGGATCTCAAGATCATCTCGGATGAGATTGGTACTGTTAGGGGTGTTGAACCATATTTTGGATCATATCTAAAATTAGAACATAAATCAGATCCAAAGACACAATTTGAGCCCCACCAGGAAGCCGAAATTGAGCACATCTCAATAGGGTGTGAAGCAGAGAAATGGGTGGATGAACAAGCCATCATAATTCCACCACATAAGGAGGTGAACATGACACATGGTGAATTAGTAATTTCTGATTTTTATGTGTCATTAGGTCAAACTGAGATGGCAGCCATGTTCATTGAAAATTTCAGAATGTTTGAGCCCCCTAGTGATGAGGTTCAGAATTCTAGTGTAAAAAATGAAAGCAGTGTGAAGGCTGGAACTTTGAGAGAAGATATTTCTGTTGCACCAAGGATGAATGAGCACTTATGTTGCAGCCCAAATTATGTTTTTGATGACCTAAAAGATGAATATATTGCAGCAGAAACATATGGATCGGATTTCAAAATCTCAAGTGCACGGCTTGAAATCAATCCGGTGATGGGAAATGAAGAGGAGGAACATCTGCAAGAACCTCATCTTCTTGCAGGGTCATTGAAGATGGATGAATAGAAGATACAAGAGGCCCTGAAAATTCTCCATGACACTCATTCTTCAGTGTCAAGGTTGTGTTGGGAGGCTGCTTTAAGGGAAGATCAATATTTCTTTGCAGCCATGGAGAATATCCAAAAAGCAATGTCTACAATCAAAGGTAATTTCTCATAGTTGCTTTCAGATAGAAATTACATGTGTGAGCTTGTTGAATTGTTGCGGGATGCATCATTGCAAGATGAGGAAAATATTTGCAGATATGAAGAAGAGAACCACAAGCTCAAAAGTGAGTTGTTGGCCACCCAAGATTATTTAAGATACACTCAAAGTGCTCTCTCAGAATCCCAAATGAAGATAGAACAATTCCAGCAAGAGTGGAAAGAATTGACTGATTCCTCAATTTTGCCTAAGAGTCATCCCTTTTGGTTCAATGACATAAAATATTACATGAAGGAACCTCATGAGTGGGTCGACCATGAGGAGCAGTCTATGCGGTATGTGCTTGAAGAATGTGCAGAAAAAGTGGGTGAAAAGCAAGTGCATGATTTTTTCCAGAATGAACATGAGAGGAAGTCTTTCTTCCAAGGAAGGTGCAGTTGATTTCACCATAGAGGGTTCAGCCATCAATAGAGAGGATTCAGTAGATGAAATGTTCATAAGCATGGCTCACTACCCTTCATTCCCCACTTCACATTCAGCCACAAACCTTGGGAAGGAAAATTGGGTAAAAGGATTCTATTTTTGTGTGTCACATGATGAGCAGAAAGATCCTAAATTTAAGTCAAATGACATGTTCCTTAACCTGTAGCAGTGGAGGCATCCCATGCATGTGCATGCAGCCACTTTTGACAAGGAGGCATCAAATCCACACTCACTTTCAACATGTGGGTCATGTGATGGAGTTTGGCACCCTGGATCAATGGCAGAGAGTTGAGCCATTGGATGAAGAGGGGAACACCTATGGAGTTCCATAGAAATCATGATTTCTCTTTATCTGAAGAGGACAGGCATATGGCTGATCACAGTCCATATGATTCATCAAATAAAGGTGTTTTTCCATCCATTGGTTGGATGGATAGAGGCATCACTGAAAGGGAAAACCTAGAAGGTAAGAATCTTATGCTTTGTTGCAAGAAAATTGTTTTCATCATTGCTGATTTTTATATGATTTGCAAGCAGCAGAAAAGGCATAATTTGTAGCCATTTGATGTCACTCATTCACATATGGATTGGGTGAAAGATTACCTGACAAACATGAAATCTCCTTGCAAAAATTTTTTTGCTTATGGTTAAGGGAAGGCAGCTAAGCAGGAAAGTTGCTAAGATAAATTAATGATTACTGGCAGAAGTTGGCCTATGTGGAGGGAATCCACATGCTTGGAGATTGGAAAAATGCAGTTGATAGTTTGGGATCCGGGAATTCCTTGGAGTGATAAATTTCTAGAGGTGATAGAAAATTATGGGTTCTTGCGGAGGAAGCAGTGGGATCCGAGAATTCTACTCAGTTATATTAACTGGGTTAATATTTTTGTTCATGATTTAGTGCAGAAAGAGTTTATAGTGCAGTTTAGTCATATTACATTTTACTTATATTTATTTGAAGGCCCCAAGTTTAATTTTCAGATTGTTCAGTGGATGGGCACAAATAAAATTAGAGTGGTGTAGCAGAAGCTTGGTGGAATCCTAACATTGCTTGAGGACAAGCAATCTTGGGAAGGGAGGACTGTCATGTCCCCAATTTTGGTTCATCGAGTACCATGGGTGAAAGGGGACAAAATCAACCCCTAAGGGAATTAAATGGTATTAGTTCTATTTTCTTAGAATTAATTTTGGCCTAAGTCTCCCAAGTTGACAAATTTATTTATTATAGGTAATTTTGATAAATAAAACTAATGGATAATGAGCAAGTGGGCCAAGAGGAAACCCATGTGGAAGATGTTTCCAAATTGGAGTAGGGGTTAATTTTGAGGCAATTATACCACATGAATTAATTAATTATTAATTAATTGCTAAATGTTGAATTTGAATTAATTCTGAGAATTTTTAAATTTTAATAATAAATGTTGCTAATAAATATTAGCAAGTTGTGATGATATTCCTAGGAAATTCGAATTGGTAAAGCAGGCCACACTTGCTTAAGTGATAAACTTCAGAAAAGCTAAGGAATCTAGTGGAGACAAGTTGGCAAGATGAACCTAGAAAGGAAATTGACAAAAGCTAGCAAAATCAGAGAAAAGCAGGAAAGAGGAAAGTAAAGAAAGTGGAAAGATTCAGAAAATCTTTTTGAAAGAAAATCGAAACAACCAGAAAAGCTACCTAAAGCGCACTTGCCCAAATTCAGTGAAGGAGGTGAAGGAAATAAAGTTTTGAAAGCTCAGAAGTTGCTATTCTCCTCAAGAAAGGCACCCTCATGGCTTTGGAGTAGAATGGGCAAGTGGTAACCTACTCTAACAAGTCACCAAAGCTAAGTAACTTACTCAGTAGGTCATCATAAAGTTTATAAAAGAAGCCAACTAACTCCAAGGAATAACTTTTGATCATTTATGTTTTCTCATGAGAGCTCTGATGCTTCTCTAGTTGCGTGCTGTGCCTCAGCTGTGCTTCTTGGGTGATGTGCCCCAAGGGCCTTAGTTTCCAGAGAGTGTTGTGCAGGTCTATGTCAATATATTTCAGCCAGGAACATATGCTTCCAACCTCCATTGAATATCTACAGTCATTCGGGAGAACAGGTTCCTCCAACAGTGATTCTCCAACTAGTTTTGGTGAAGATCCATCCATTGAAGAAGATAGAACTTGGGAGTGCGCCCAGGGGCTGAAGGAGAGTTGGTGCAGCCATTGTTTCAGACATCAAATTTTTTCAATATCAGTAGCCAGCTTCAAATCATATCCATACTTCTCTTCTCACTTGTCCTCCATTCACAGCTAAATCTAGAGGAGTTTTCCCTGAAGGAGAGGGATGACTTAGTGAATGCGCTCCAGACAAGTTCAAAAGCTCAGTAAACAGACATTTACAGTCATGTGACCTGTAGATGACCTGATCCTATCACCATAGCAGATCCACATTAATATTTTATTTCTTCTCTTCATTCTCCATCAAATGTAATGAATATTTAGCCTGTGAGGCACTGTTGTGTTTGGAGACAGTTAAATCAATAAAAGAAGGATTCTGATATATTATTTTCGACCTGAATATGTCCATTATGTTATATCAGATCATTATTTAATGTCATATCATAGTTTATCATTTATTGGAGTAGTTTAAAGGATTAAAATGCAAGACTAGCTAGTTTGGTGCTTAATCTAGACTAGTTTCACCATATTTGCTGCTGAATCTTTTCTGAGGATCCATTTTGCATTCTGTCAGTTGGGGAAGGTTTTTAGTTCAATATAATATCCATATCAGTCCCTTTAATAAGAATTTGAATGCTTTTAACTTCGTTTTGGAGAGCCTGTATTGTGACTAGCTCAACAGTCCACCATCTGCAAATAATCCCCAAATTGTTCCAAACCTTTCCAAGTCAATCCAGTCTTTATTCCAGCATTCCTTATGAGTTGTATGACTGATATATCTCTATCCTAAACACCTTAACCCTTACCCAGTCTTGTTGGCATATGCTAGAAGCCCAGGAAGCCTCGAAGTAGGCAATAGATTCATTCTATTGCTGAAAAATGAATGGCTCTAGTACCTTGTGCCAAGGAATCCTACTAAAAAAATATTTTTCTGCTGCTGCACCTAATCCCATATAAATTATAGAATCAAACTTTCATCCCACCATCCTCAGTCTGCACACCAGTACCCCTCACTTACCTCCCGTCCGGTTCGAAGGATTTGCCACAAAATTCACTAGTAAAAGTTGTAAAAGTTTTAAAATGGAGTTAATATCTGCGTCAGATATTTCCTAGGATATTACATGTTTCCAGTAATAGAAGATCAATCGCATTCCTGCATATTTTTTTTGTATATTTGTGTTATGTATGTGTAGTGTAATCCTGCTTTGTGCTTTCTGTTTCATAAGCCTCCGCCATAATAGGTCCGACTCATTGAGTCGAACTGTTGTCCCCCTTGTGCTTCCTCGACATGACCAAGATCAGATTAGTTTGTCAAAGATCAGGAAGAGGACCAAGCATCACTCATAGGCCCATAGAGCCAGAAGAAACCAAATCCTTCTCAGAAAGCTGGTGATAGCAAGAGTGATCACCAAGTTTGTATGTACATTTTGGGGTCCAAAAGCTCCTTAGTGGGGAGGAATGATCCGAGAAGATTTAGGATCATTCAATATGTAAAATACCTCAATGCTGATGAAAATGACTCCATTGTGAACTTCTCTCCGAGACAATTCCAATGCCTCTTAAATCTCATCAAATGGAGTCTATATGCAAAAGATATGCAAGTCTAAAGTTTTCGCCAACATGGAAAAATTTGGTAGGAAGTGCTACATGGCACTCCCACAGACTATCACATGGTCGTATGTCTAGATGTCATGGAAGATACAAGATGAAATGGAGCAATGAGAAACTTTTCAAGTGGAAAATTAAGTTCATGAAATGTGACATGTGCAAGGGTGGAATTATTAAAAGGTTTTAATAATTTAAATGTATTAAAATATGGTTAATGGCATAACCATATTATGCCCACGTTCCTTTGAAAAATTAATGATGGAATTTTATGGAGCCAACAACTATATGCCACAATATATGGCACATAATACCTTTTCTACGTGATTATGGAATGGCCCATGAAAAAGGGGCGCTTTGCTATTGTTAATGTAATTGTAACTTCGGAATATATTCACTTATATTTTATATTGTTATTATTATTATATTTTATTTGTACCTCCGACAAAGATGGTTATTTCTCCGGTCAGGGATATCATTATTACATTTCGTCATGTAAGAATCTGTAAGTGATTTGGCAGTTGTAGCAACTCACAATCAAACTCTCAAATATGTTGCAAGAAGAAGAGAAGGAGACACTCAATGATCACTCATAAACACAGTAGAATAGAACAATATCTCAGTATTATACAATGAATAAGAATGTAAGTGAATGAATACAATAGCCATGAAGATGGCATAATATAGGATTCAAATAGGCCAAGTAGGGCATTTGAATTCCTAACTCAGAGTGTGGCTTGAATGATAGTGGAGTCATCATCCAATCAATGTATCAGTAATCAATGGTAATAGTCAGTCATGTGTGGTTTAGCTGAGTCTAACTGAGTGAGGTAGGCACTAACTGAATGAAGGAGGATCAGTGGAGGGCACATGAGGAGCTAACTGGAGTTAGAGTCTCACTAGAGGTCTATCGGAGTGAAACAGTTAGTGGGGGAGTCAATCTAGCCTTAAATCAAGGAAGAACTAAGTGATAACTGAATGGTAGGTGAGAAAGGTGCCTAATTGGTTGTGGTAGGTGAGAAAGGCACACTTTCCATGGATAAGGGTGCCTTTAGTAGGTGGGATGCCCCCTGGGGGCTATAGACAGGCTGTGGAGAGCTAGAACCAAGCTCTAGGAGCTGGGAGGTCCACCATGATGATGAATGGATGCATGTAGAATGCATGCATGCATGCAAAACTGAAAAATGATGGGGAGAATATTCCAACACCCCCCTTGCAAGCTATACTATGAGGAAATAACTGATGAGTAGGGCCCTGGTGACTAATACCAAAGGTCACCCTGTAAAATAGCAAGATAGGGCCTTGGTTACTGAGACCAAAGGTCACCTTGTACAATCAATCTAAAATAAACTAAGTGAGGAAATAGGGAAAACCCAGTGGGAAGAAATCCCTCCCTCAAAATAGACTGAAGGTGCTAAAGTAGCAAATCATGACTTACCTCTGAAGGAGGCAAGTGACCTTCCTTTCCAAGGAAGGTTCGATCAACCTAAAATGGATCAGCATTGTGAGGAGGATGAGCCCTTACATGCTGAAAATATGATCTAGTTCTTTTATGATCATGTGGATCACCAACCAAATCACCTGCAGATCGAAGTGTAATGGCAGCCCATCGTGGGAGAGGAGGAGCATCAAGTTCTTGTGGATCTAGATCTCTCATCCTCTCATATTCATTATCAGTTACTAGATCTTCAGGTTCTTGTGGATCTGGATCTATCATTCTATCATCATCTCCACGTTCAGATTCTGTATCTGATGAATCATGTTAAGATGTGTCACTCTCATCATCCAAGCGAGGAGAGGTAGGTGAGCTGTCTTTCTCAATAGAAGGAATGTCATGAAGAGGCTATTCCTCAAACTAAACACTTCTCTCCAAGAATGTGGTCATGGAGGAAGGATCAAGTAACTTGTAAGCCTTTGCATCAGATGCATAGCCCACCATAATGCATTCCCTTCTTTGAGAATCAAGAGCTCTCCTTCTATCAGTTGGAATCCTTTCCCATGCTCTAGATCCAAATAATTTAAGATGAGATACATCAAGTTTGTATCCCATCCATGCTTCAAAAGGAGTAGAGTCACTGAGTCCCTTGTGAGGAACTCTGTTCTAAAGATAAGTGGCGTAGTTGATGGCTTCTTCCCAAATACTAGGATGTAATCCCTTTGATTTTAGAATGCAAGTGGCCATCTCTTTCAATGTTCTATTCTTCCTTTCAGCTACACCATTCTGTTGTGCTGTGTAGGGAACAATGTGTTTCATTTCAATGCCCTATTTAGTATAGAAATCTTGAAACTCACCCTTAATGTACTCACCACCATTGTCAGTGCGAATGGATTTTATCTTCCTTTCTGAAAGTTTCTCTATAGAGGACTTGAAAAACTTGAAGAAACCAAATACTTCTGATTTCAACCTAAGGAAATATACCCAAGTGAATCTAGAATAATCATCAACAAAAGTGAGCACATACCTTTCCTTGTTTAGAGATAGATCGGGAAACAGACCAGCCACATCACTATGAACGAGATCAAGGGGTTGAGAGGCTCTCCTAGCCTTTCCCTTTTCAAATTTCTTCTCAGGATGCTTTCCCATCAAACAACCATGACAGTTACCTTTGGTAAATTTGATTTTGGGTAGCCCATCAACCATATCCTTTGCATGCATGTCATGCAAGTATTTGTAGTTGAGATGCCCAAATATTTCATGCCACAACCTGCTTTCTTCATTGGCATTATTATGGAGGGCTGATTGCTTCGAGAGAGGAAGAAAGTGTGAGAACTCATATAACTTGGAATTGTGATTTGCAACTCCTTTTGCAATGATCTCACCTGAGACCATGTCTTGTATCTCGACCTCATTTGGAGAAAAGATCACCCTTTTGGGGTTTCCAATATGAGTCATTTGATATACGTCTGAAAGTAAGTTAGTTGTAAGAGAAGGAACATAAAGCACATCAAAAAAATAACCATGGTCAAGATTGATTTTTCCAATACCTTGGGAGGAGACTTCTGCATTATTTCCCATCATGATGAGTGGGCCAACTGAGCTCTTGAAGTTAGAGAAGAGGTTCTTGGAAGAAGACATGTGTCTTGAGGCCCCTGAATCTATGATGAAAGAAGAATCTGTTGATGCACTTGCCATGTGGGCATGACATCTTTCTTTGTCTTCGGATGTGGAAGATTCAAAATCTTTCTTCCTTGCACATGCTGGTACAGGAAGGTTGTTCTCTTCAAGTAATTTTCCATCAAATCTATAGTCTTCCACATGCAAGCACTCTCAGGATGAGGCCCTCTATGACAGTATGTGCACTCTGCCTTTCCATTTTTAGAATGTTTGGCCTTCTTAGAGTGTGAAGCTCTATCTGACTGGTGTGTAGGCCTTGTATCACCAGGAATCTATAGCTTTCCTATATCATTCGCTCTCTCTGCAACTATAAGGGCTGAATACAATTTGGGTTTGATCATTCCCATTGAAATCAACTTCTCTTCCTCTTGGGTAAGAGATTGTGTGAAATCATCAAATGAGGGAAACTTCCATCTTGGAATGGACAACCTAGTTGACTGGAAAGTAGAGACAAAAACTGAGAAATTTTCCCCCAACTTTGAGAGAATGGCAAGTATAAGCTACTTATCTTCCTTCACTATCTCATATATTTTCAACTGTGATATCAAGATTTTGAACTTGGTGAGAAAGGCATTGATATATTCGAAGCTGCTAGGACTCAAACATATGAGCTCATTCTCCAATTTGTGTGCTTCCATATCATCCTTTGGCCCAAAAAGAGATTCGCGCTTGTCCCACACCTCTTTCAGAGATGTAAGATCAATGACATGAAAATGTAGATCATCAGAAATTTAGAGAAGGAGGAGACCAATTGCTTCATCAAGCCGATACAAGTACATGGACTTTTCAACTGCACTGAGAGGTTCTACCATCATTCCGTTGAGTATTCGGGTGAAGCTCTTGGATCTCATGAAGAGAGCCATCTTGGACTTCCACTCAACATAGTTGGAATATGTAAGCTTTAGATCCATCTGAACAAAGAAAGTCAAATAATTGAAGAAGATTTTGAACGAGTGAATAAACCTGCAAAACAATAAAAGATGTGCTAATGGAGAATGCTACACTTCGAATGAACACTACCTTAAGGACACCTGGCACATGGACTAAGTCCTTCACACCTGGCTAGACCTCACTATATTTCTCCAATGAATTCAAGTAATAGCACCAGGATTTGCTATGGAAACTCAGAGGCTTCTGGTGCACAAGTAAAATATAGCTGGTCAAAGAAATGCTGCAACCACTACTGCTGCAATTCGAATAGTTGCTTCCTGCTCTGATACCATGTAAGAATCTGCAAGGGATCTGATAGTTGTAGCAACTCACAATCAAACTCTCAAATATGTTGCAAGAAGAAGAGAAGGAGACACTCAATGATCACTCATAAACACAATAGAATAGAACAATATCTCACTATTATACAATGAATAAGAATGTAAGTGAATGAATACAATAGCCATGAAGATGGCATAATATAGGATTCGAATAGGCCAAGTAGACCATTCGAATTCCTAACTCAGAGTGTGGCTTGAATGATATTGGAGTCATCATCCAGTCAATCTATCAGTCATCAATGGTAATAGTTAGTCAAGTGTGGTTTAACTGAGTCTAGTTGAGTGAGGTAGGCACTAACTGAATGAAGGAGGCTCAGTGGAGGGCGCATGAGGAGCTAGTTGGAGTCAGAATGGG
The DNA here is from genome assembly GCA_027924585.1 of Larix kaempferi. Taxonomy (NCBI): domain Eukaryota; kingdom Viridiplantae; phylum Streptophyta; class Pinopsida; order Pinales; family Pinaceae; genus Larix; species Larix kaempferi. The sequence continues at coordinate 3,313,185 of BSBM01000512.1, read as the reverse complement.
AAGACTAGTCTCATTGGAGGTCTATCGGAGTGAAATAGTCAGTGGGGGAGTCAATCTAGCCTTAAATCAAGGAATAACTAAATGATAACTGACTGGTAGGTGAGAAAGGCGCCTAAATGGCTGTGGTAGGTGAGAAAGGTGCACTTGCCATGGAGAAGGTTGCCTTTGGTAGGTGGGAGGACCCCTGGGGGCTGTAGACAGGCTGTGGAGAGCTAGAACCAAGCTCTAGGAGCTGGGAGGTCAACCATGATGATGGTTGGATGCATGCAAATGACTGGATGCATGCAAAACTGAAAAATTATGGGAAGAATATTCCAACATATTCCCCTAGAGAAGTCAACCCAGTCAGGTTTAGATGGGGCCGACCTAGTAAGAGAAAATTTCAAGTGAAAGATAAAGTATAAATAGAGAGTGGATCTATCTCATTTGAGTAGACACTCACTAACACAAGTTCACATTAGTGAGAAAGAGGAAAAGTTTGCATAGGAGGAAAAGAGAGGAGCTTTAGAAGACCATATTTTTTGGGGGGGTTTACTTTTGTGATATTGTATTGGTGACGATTCTATCTCTGAGGAAGTTGCAGGGTTTTCTCCTTTATGGTTTCCCCGAGGAAATTCTTTGTGTCTATTGTGTTATGTTGTGCATTGTCACCTACCTAAATTTTTGGGAATTATTATTTTATTTTGCAAAAATACTTTATGTTAATTTAAATTACAAATTTTTGTAATTATGATCAGTTTTGATCATGGATGAATGTAATTACTGAATATTATTATTTAAATAAATTAATTAGGAGACAAACACCCAAGAGGACTATTGAATGAGTGTTCACTGACCAACTAGGAGGAATGGAAGCTGTTGGAAGGTATGGGACACATGGTAGCAGTTGCATCACACCACTAACTGTTCGTTATGGGACAACTTCCCCTAAAATAGGGCATTATCCCCCAGGTGGAGGGAGTGAGTAGGCAGCTCATTTAATGACCCAATAACATCTAAAAAGGCCTAGGCATCTTATAAAAGAAAATTCGAATTGGGAAAGCATCTCTTAATCAATATTTCTGCAGAATATTTTCCTCTTATGAATCAAGTGATTTCAAGAGAGATTCGAATAGGGAGGTTAGTGGTGACTGTAATTTTGAGTCTGCATTATTGCTGAGAGGAACCATAATTACTGCTGCAAGTCTATTTGGACTGCTATCTATTGAAGATTCAAGAGTGAATTTCTATGCCAAGAAGAAGTCCTCATTCCTGAGTTTCTTCCTCCTGGTGGTTCAGTGAACAGGCTTGGGGGTTCTAAGACAGTACTTGACTGTTTTCTGGAATTGGTTGGGTGGAACAGTCTTCTTGGGCTGTTTTTTGCCCTACAGAGTTATCCAGGTTCTACATATTTTCTACCTTATCTCAGATTATTAGTTCTGATTTAGTAAAATTAATAATTTATGTTTCCTATTTGATTTAAGGATTCATTTCTAAATTGTTTAAAGTCTGAATTGTTTAAGTTAAATGATGATTTGAAATTGATAAACCAATTTCTATATTTTCCCATGTTGTTCTATGAACAGTACTCTAGTATAGAAACACAGATTAAATGTAGATGAAATGATAGGTATATTGCCAGTGATTCGATAGTCATTTACAATATTTGTAGTTTTGTTTTATTTTCTATCCTACAGTTAATGAAAGTAATAGTACTGTATAATATCTAATACAGAATGCTCTTTCATTTCCTGAAAAACAAGCAATGTTTAATTCCTGAACGAACATCTTGCATTATATTTAACATTATTTCGTACATAGGAAGTAGATAAAAATTACATTCTGCACATTGTATTAAGACTGCTGAAATCGAATAAAATCATTCATATATCAATGCTGGAAATAATAGTTTTTCACACAGGTTTCATACTTTATACATTTCACTCACACATTGTTTCATTACATTCATTTCATCAGTATTACATGTATAAGAAATAAAATATAGACAGAGTTGTGATTTACACAGTTTTCACATTTTCTACATAGTAAATTCACATTGTTTTTATTTTCTATTTCATTGATGCATTATGTATAAACCTAGGAAAAGATAGAAATCATATATCTATATACCATATTATGTTGCATTGTAGTAACATAGTCGCAAGATAAATGAATGTCATCATCATTCTTTTTATTCTTTTAGAATATCTAAAACTATAAGTGTGTTTTCAAATCTGAGCTTCACATCAAAACCCTAGTTAGATTTAGTTTTCCTTTTTTCGTATTTCAATAGAAAACATTACATTACTGTGGATCGAACCCTACTCAAATTTTTAAGTCTTATCCATTTTTTCTTTTTCAATAGAAGCACGAATTAGGGTTTTGGCCCTATTCTTTCTTTTGCAAAACGATATTGAAAATCAGTTCAATATTTTACCTTACCAGATATTAATATCGACAAACAAGAAAACACATTATCAACCTACAATTCTAAGACGAACAACACAGGTGTCTACACATTCTTTTAACATGCATACTTTTATTTCCGAGAAGGAGAACATCACCATTTACACAGAGAACGAGCTCTTGGATATTTTCCCACTGTCATAATTGAAAACGATACAAGTCCTTTCCACAGATTCATCAACATTACAACAGGACAACCTCAAATGAAGTTGTTGCTCTCAAGCAAACGTTTCAAAAGAAGGTTTACAAATAATGTTACACAGGGTTTTTCTCCCAAAAGACTAACAGTCGAAAGAGCCCAAACTTCTAGCATTGACGAGCTACTTTTCCATTCGACAAACATCAAGTTTGCAAAGTATAGAAACCCAGTATCACAGTTTAACAAACATGTTTCGAACATCAACAATGGCCGAGCTATGACAAAGCTTAAAAAGGCCATGACCCATACTTTGAAACCCTTTCAACCAATAGACTAAGAGCACTATGAGGGTATGGAAGACCCGAAGCTTACCGGCATAGAAGCACGCAGATGCCATTGCTAAATCCCGGTCCAAAGTAACTCTCCAAACCCTGCAACTGACAAACGAAACTCAGTTTAGAAGTCTAGTATTTCTTTTTAGTTCAAAAATCGTTCTATAAAGCAAAAGAATCACCATTTCTTTCAGGAAGCTTACTGTCATAAATCTCGTAGTTAAGTTCCTTGCATTCGCCAGGAAGACAATGAGGTCTCCATTCCCAAACAAGATAAGAAAACCCTAAAACTCCGCATTTGGATTTAACACTTTAACACTTAGAATCAAAGCCTTAAATCTCAACTACACAACTTTTCAGTGAAGAAAACTCTGCAACTTCATCTCATTGATAGGTCTCAAGGTCAAAACTTCTAACTTGCTCTTCTACCAAATTTTCAGTAGCCTGTCGGCCACCCCCAACCGAAAGAATAGCACTTTGAACCTCCTTTCCAAGTTCTTAAACCAAAATAGCAACGAAGGTAGGGTTACAAATCCAACGACCCAACTTTTAATCATCGACAGTCTCCATGATGCCAACGCAGTTAGCTTTGGGACAAACAACATCAGCATTAAATGCCCGTCCTACTTGGAAGATCGACAATGCCATGATAGCAAATGGAGGAGCAAGCACAACCAATGTGAGGTGTATTAATCATGCACAACGACAAGCTCAGTAGTATTCTCATCTATGTGGATCGTTGTAATCCCACTTGGCGAGTGTTAGGTACTAAGCTTTTATTGCAGGTAGGATACGTGATCTCTCCCACAGCTCAATACTGGCGCCGATTTAATGAACCAGCAACGTGTCAAAGCTTCAGATTAAATGTCTGTCAGAACATCGACGTGACAGTAAACTTTGCAAAATACATTGCTAAACATAGCAATATTAACGTTGGTTTTCGTCATAGTATTGTTAACGTATGTGCAAATATTTCGTTATAATGTTGCATTTTATTGCTAACATTTCCTTATATTATAATGCTTGTAATGAATTGCAACGTTAAATTATAATGTTATACTATATTGGTATCGTTTCAACATATTGTAATGTTTGTAACTTATTGCAACAATTGCATGGTATGTATAATATTGATGTTAAACCAAAAATCGGTATAGTCACACCATTGTATGCATAATACCTTGGTTATGTTGCAATCTATTTATAAAATTCAAACCTTGTTGCGCTATGATAAAACTATATAGTTTTATTGCATTTTCTATTTATTTTTATATATTGTTTTTCACATAATTGATTTATCTCTAGGAAGAATTTCATTATATCATAAGATTGGAATTGTGTAGTGATAGTTAGGAGACTTGATTTATAAAACTTAGTATAGTTATCCAATCATATATATATTGAATAATATTGGTTGCATGTAATGTCCCAAATTTGGCATTGGGTCTCAATGGCCTAATCACATTGTCCCTATTTAGTAGAGTTTGTCAAATTGATGCTAAAGTTCAAATAATTGCCAAGGAGGAAAATTACTAGTTTCCTAGGTTTGGGGTGGAAGCTTTGGGATTTGAAATAATGGGGATAATAAATGATGTTTGAACATTAGAATGGAATAAATATTTAATAAAGGACCTAAATAAATATATACAAGTGAAAATCAAAGTGGCATTTGATCATGAAGACACATGGAGGAAGTGGGACCCACATATGGCTAGATTTCCCCACTACACTTAGCATCATTCTCTCACCAATTCGAATTCAAGGTGAATGGTAACATACTTGGGGGATTCCAAAAGGTATTATTCATGGCATGTGAATTCAACAACCAGTGGCCATCACAAGACTCAGTTGTCACCTAGTGAAGAATGGTCATCGTGGTTTTGAACAAGCTAGAGCCTCAAATTCCTGTCCTGACGCGATCTCCACTTTAGAAAACTTTCATTTTCTTATGTCTTACAAAGCTATCGCATTTCCTACACGTCGGATTTATGTTCAGTAGTAATGCATGCATACCAACAACTGTAATTACAACATTTTCTCATTATCATTTGAACAACGAAACTGCAGTGGTTGATTTGTTAGCAAGCTACAAATAATTTCTCTGGCAATATCTCTTGCCAATTGTGCAAATTGATGCCTTCGGATTCTTCAGTGGTCACTTGTTCAAGATCGGTTCTTCAGCTGTTGAAGTTCTTCCGCATAACACATTTACAATGCTAAAGAATTGACTATTAATTAAGTCTGTAAAATCCTATTAAATAACTATTCAAAATCCCCAAAAGCAACAAAGGGAGTGGAAGTCCTCTGTTGTAACACACAATTCTATTTGGTGGCCATTCAAAATCAGAGGTCACAAGATTACTAACATTACTCTTAATTCTATCATCTTCTGTTGCTTATCACAGACATTGTTGCTTGCAACTTGTTGGAGGAGCCTAAGTCAGCCTGTCGACTAGGCTCCCCACCCGACCTATTGTGATTGTGTGTCAACGGATGGGTCGACCGCTCGGGTCATGTTGATCGGTTGAACCGACTAGACGGTTACATAACCGCTTGTAAATGCATATATATAGGCTGTTGAGCCGTGTACTGGAAGTTAGATCTGTTCTATGTAGTATTCTACTCTTGCTGGTTAATAAAGGCTTGTGCTTCTCTCTATTGGTCTCTTGTCTCTTGTATATGGATCACTGTGCATGCTTGTTTATATTATATAATGTATCTATGGTAACTACGTGACCCGCGGGACTACATCATCTGGTTCCGTTGCTGGGTGATGCATCCAGAAATAACAACATGACATATGATTTCAGAGCAGGAGATTAAGGATCGGTGGGAGAAGAAAATCGTGAACTACCTGCAGAATTATGTGCAACGGAACATGCTAACAATTATTCAAGTGAGGGAAAGATTCTTCTCAGAGACACATGAGTAATTCGTAGAGTCCATGCCAACCACGTTGAAAAAGCTATTGGATGAAAAGACCAATCAATGAAGAAGAGCGGAAGCTGTTGTCGAAGTTGATCAACGGAGGACGCACGAATCTGTTGGTGTGGTGTGAAAAGATTGAGGACGAATTCTGTGAAGAGAAAGCGATTGAGGAGCGCATCTTCATAGATGAAGTCAGAAAAATGTTCTTCACCAAGGTAAGTGATCAATTTCTGTGTTCCCTACCGACCTTATTGTTAAAATTTTTGATCGACAAAGGCGTTGCGCATATTGTCGAGACACGACCATTGCTACTCCCGCCCCTTCCAAGCTCTAATTGGGAGGAGAAATAATGTCAGTGGGAAAGATTTGTGAAAGAGCATGACTGGGAGTTCTTTTTGAACAAATGACGGCATGTACTTCCCCAGTGGTATAAGAAACTTCGGACCGGCATTGGGGGGGTGGAGAAACATGTTATGAGGTACCAAAATTGATGAAAAACGACATATGACAAGGAGACATGACCAGCAATGGAGGACCTGACAGATCCAACAAAGACAAAGCTATGAGTCACAAAAGCACTCCGGATATCTAGAAAATTGAAAGAGAAAAAATGAGACAATGGCACGAAGAGCTAAGGGAGCAGGCAAGTGCACTCTGGAAGAAGCGAGCATCAGGTATCACGACAGATGCAGAAGGAAATATGCTAGAGTTGAGTCAAGCCCGCGATGATCGGGGCATCGAGGAAGACCTTTTGCCGATGGATGAGGACTTGTGGATAGAGCGTGGTAGTGATCTCCAAGTTCATATACCGGAGAGGTTGACACCCCCTTCTCCATTTCAGCTAATGCAAAGTGTCGGAGTGCAATAAATTGTCGAAGAAAATCTTGGTCTCTATGCCGGCCAGTCGGGAATTTGGATTTGTCAGAATGAAGAAGGCAATGAATTCAATAGACTAGTGATTCATCGACTTGAAGAGGGAAACTGGGTAAGTTTTCAGCCCGAGTTTTCGAATAGAAATTTTCATCTAATGTACTTAGAACATGAAGAAGCACCCCCCCTACCAATACCAAACTTGAGTGACTTGTTGAGTACTTCAGAGAATCCGAGAAGTAACGAAGTTGCATTCAAGCAGAACTTTGCTTGGATTTTGATAGAAGCACCAGAAGAAGACAGAATTTCGAGACCCGGCAAAATAGAAGAAGTTCGAGACACTAGTTCTGAAGATAGAGAACCCAGTCCTGATAAGCAACTAGTTGAAGTCAAAGAAGCACCAAGTCCTGATTGCGGTAACAATCCACCTACACCACCATCTAATTCTCAAGTCAATACATCAGCAGACATGTCGCACTCGAAAACACACCTTCCATTTTATGAAGGTGATGAAGATCCAACAAGACATTGGTTCATGTGTGAATCGATATGGATGACCAACCAACTTACCAGTGAAGAACGACAGTTGGCCCAGTTTGCTGGCTCTTTGAGAAAAAGAGCATTGACATGGTATATGGGATATATTGCAAAAACACCAAATGCAACTAAGGCGCAAATTAAGCAAAGTTTCTTGGCCTTTTTCATGACAAAAGACGCAACATATCTGGCAGTCGAATGACTGAAAACAACAGTCCAAAAGCCGACAGAAACTGTCAAGGAATATGATAAGAGGTTCAAAGAACTCTTGAGAAAAATCGACTATGAGATCGACGAAAAGCTACTAATTAAATGGTTCATTACCGGTCTCATAAGTAAAATTAAAATACATGTGCCTCGATAGAAATTCAATACTTATGCGGATGCATTGAAGACCACACTAGAGATTGAAATGGACGATGAATATCCTTTAGTCTCCATTGACAGACATGTAGATGAACACCTTGAGAGTATGGAGCAAGCAATTCGAAGAATGAATTTGAAAGGACCGGAGCTATGGTGTACTACCTGCCGAATTGCAAGACACACTAAAGACTCTTGTCGAATAGGGGATCAACGACAATAAGTCAAACTTATTCAAACTAGATGCTTTTGCGATTTGTGTAAAGAATATGACTTTCATTCCACAAATGATTGCACATACAATCTAAAGAACACGAAAGAAAAATGGTGCCAGATATGCGAAGTCAACACACATTCGATTGACGAATGCCATTTGAATTTGAAGAATAGAAAAAATTACCATGCAATGTACCAGACAAACTCTGTCGAGAAACATAATGACAGAAACACGGGAATCGACAAATTTGACAGCAATGATGGAAGAAATGACTGATACAATCGGAACAAAAATGACAAATATCCTAGATATAATGATCGCAGATATGATCGACGATATGACGGCTATAACAGGCATGGAGGATACCAGGGTTGTGTCCGTGGCGGTGGTGGTCGCAGTGTCCGACCTAATCCACCTGGTCTATGTTTTACATGTCTTAGTGAAGATCATCGGCATGCAGAATGCCCATACAAAGAAAGAACTGATCTAAAGCACGGGGGGTTCTCTTAATGAACTTGTTACATAGCACGACCGTTCACATGATATTAAAGAATATCCCTCATTTCACTAAATATTGGAAAATGCCTCCTAAAATTGAATTCTTGAACCCCCCTCCCAATATATCTTTCCAATTAAAAAAACCCCTAGTTTCATAAGATATTGTAGGTATCTGTTTTCATCAACCCATTTTTAACACCCCCTTTATATTATATTATCAAGTTGTAACAAATAGGATCCCTAACGCATCTTAGTATAAGCAAACATGATGCTAAATAAAATAATAGTATAATGTTAATAATGATCTTATCGGGATAAAAGAGGAAACTGATCAATTTGTAGCGTTGGAGAGTGGAAGACCCAACGAAATAGTATTGGGGAAGGTAAAATGCATAAAAGGAAACCTAATCAAGAGATCAATGTAACAAAGAATGTAAAGACTAATAGTCTAATATTCATTGCAATGCTTAGAAAAGATGACAATTGCAGATGTTTCACACCACACCCTACCAATCTACCAATTGTATATCATGTAAATACAAGTATAGCCATAAAGAATTCATGTTTCCTATAAGCTTACTAAATTAAACTCCACAAAAATGAAAAATTGAAACCCTTTCATGGATGGACTTCCCTACCTTTCTATCAAAACAAACATCATTGATGCTTGAACCCATATTAGGTGATAGGCGAAAGACTTTTGAGGTGAAGGGGGGGGGGGGGTGTTCTTACTATTACATAAAAATGTCAATGCAAAAATTTTCCGCAACAAGTTGAAATTGCAATAGGTCTTGTTTCTACTTTTTTCTTATAATAATTTTCAATTATTAATAACATAGTAATGTAAAAGGAACTATATATGCATGCCGTTACACAACTATGTAAACCAACTCCAACAAATTATATATCTAGCCAAATGTCCAAATCTTAGTACAATATATTAGCTTGTTATTCAATATGCTTTATCACGAGTTAGAAGAGTTTGGATAATACTTCTAAATTTCGACATTTAAGGTAAGAATTGGACAATTTCTTCCTTGAATGTATTCTTGGGTGATCTCGAGTCTGATTTTTTGATGAGGTATTTTTGCTAAATTTGTCCATTGTTTCCAGTCCTCAAATTCGTACCATTGAGAATGCAGCTTCAGAATCGCTTGTGATTTAATATTGGTCATATTTGTTAATTGCTTCATGCATTTAGATATGTCGATCCCTACGAGTTGTTTTGACCACAACAACATTTGGAAGACTATCCATTGTGATTGTTTTTGTAATATTCCCTAAGCTAGAATAATCATTTTCATTATTGCATTTTATTTTGTCTAATTGCTTATGTAATCACGAGACAAACACCAAATTATTTCAGTGTGGAATATTTTTTAGGAAGTGACTTATGTAATTGCATATTTGAATTAATATAAGTTTTGGGGAAACATTAGATAAATCATCGAGAGTAATTTCATAACTATCAAAGATGAGGAAAGAAAAGGAAATTTAATTTATTCTCATTCTTCCATATGTTGAAGTTTGAACTCAGCAACATTATTCAATTTCTTTTAATTAAATCAAGAAATCCCCACAGGAAACCTAACTACCTCACATTTAGGGGAAAGGGCAGGAAAAGATTAAAAAGAGGGAGGGACACCTTCACTGGGGGGTTAAACTCCAGGAGGCATTTGAGTAAGTGTGAGGTCCATGAATGCATGCAAATTGATATATTGAGAAAACACTTTGAGAGTATTGATGTAACTAGAGGAGAATCCTTTACAATCCTTAGCGGTATCAATAGCTCGGGGGTGACCATTTGTGTAAGATGAGCCTACGGTTGGGAGGATGGTGATTCTAGTCCACTAAAAGTTCAAGACCATAAAAATTGAAATAAAACTATCAAGATATGTACTTTTCTCCAATCATAATCTCATTTATTACTACCTCATTATCCTCTTTCTTGCTACCTCATGTTATGTAAGTTAATATGAAGAAAACATATTTAAAGGAGCATTCACATGAGCTCTTGTATATACTACAGAAAATAAAGTAAACTAATTTCTTTCTAGCTCATTATCTAAGTTGACATGAAAAAACACATTTAAATGAGCACTCACATGAGCTCTTGTTAATAATATAGAAGATAAAATTTGTTTAGACAAAATAATCATTTTAAAAAATAAATTATACATTAAAAAATCAAATATAATTGAATATTTAAACTTATTTAAGTACACATAACATAAATACTTTTTTTTTATTAAATTTTGTGAAATACTATATATTTTATATTTTCTAAATTTAAAAATTAAATGTTAAAAAGAACTATTTTGTAATGATATTTTCTAAAATCATCCCCTAAATATTTTAATATTTTTTAATTTATCTTCAATCATTCCCTTTTTAGTGTGAATTATATTGACAAAGTTTACTCGTTTTAAATATTCAAATTTGAATGAAGACTATTTAATAATGTTAAAAATTATTAAAAACATGCTCCCATAATAACTTCATTTCTTACTACCTCATTTAAATTAACATGAAAAAAGCACATAATGATATATAAACTAATATTTACATGTTCTCTTGTTTATATTATAAAAGATAAAGCTGGTTTAAAAGAAATCTTGAAATTTTAGTCATTAAATAAAACATAATTATACTTAAATCTATTTAAATTATACATATAATATAAATATTCTTTTATAAAGTTACTACATTATAATACATATATTAAAACTAGACATATTATACATATAATATAAATATTATACATTAATTCTTGATTTTATCTTATATTTTCTAGATTTATTGATTAAATTTTTAAAAGACTACTCATTTTTGTTATAATATTTTTAAAATTTATTTAGAATTTGTTTTTTTTTAATATAAATTGAATTTGACTGAGATAAAATTTATTTATAATTAATTTTAAAATTAAATTAATCTATATTAAACATCTCAAATAAATGTTCAAACAAATTTGAATGAATACAATTTCATAATTTTAAACTTTATTAAAAACATAAGTACAAAATTCAAAATAATTTATGAATACAATTTCATGATTTTAAATCTGATTAAAAACTTAAGTGAAAAATTCAAAATAATTTATAGTTGCTTTAATAAAAAATTCAAACTAGCTTCGTAAATATCACTAAATTTCAATTATTATAAAGTTATAATTATTATTGATTATGGTTTTTTTTTTAAAGAAAATATCCACTTAATCCCATTATTTGATCCCATCTTAAGGAGGTTACATAATACATTGTATTTTTCAACAAAGAAAGAACAAGTTATCTATGTGCACATTATTATTTAAGGTCAACTCTATCATATCACTATTTAATTATGAGATTTTTAAATGGCTGCATAATTTCCTTCAGTTCTTTCTATCCAATGTGAATATTTGTTAGCAAATGCATATCTCAATATCTAAGACTTCATAAAAATTTATTAAACTGAGAGAAGAACTATTGAGATATTATGATGGTTTATGAGATTTTAGGGTTCTAAGTAAAAATTAGGTTTACTAACCAGTATTAAGTGCCGCAAGAGATGTGGAGCACATACGCTTAAGAGAGATATCAAATATGTTACAATTTTTTCATGTGATTGACGCTAAGTACAAGGCTCCTTCAGGTTATTGAAGATTGTTGAATTTGTTGGATTTGCTTTTGATGAATTGAATGATGATTATATTGATATGATAATTGGATCGGTTTTTTAGGAATTGAAAAGGAGAAGTCCAATTATGTTTATGAATATAATTCAAGTTTGATATATGTTATATTGATGCCCACGCCCCAAAGGAGCTAGAGTCCATTCTTTCTCCTGCATACAAGTTATTTTGCTTCCAATCATTACTGTACAACTTCTTAAAACATTTAATATTTTTTATAGTTTATTTGGTTTTAATCAACCATTAAAAAAAATCAAAATAGTTCAATACATTAAATAGACATAATAAAAACCATAATTGCTTTTCAACAAAATTTATAATTGATAATTATAAAGAAATGATTCCCGTAATATTAATAATAAATAGTTCAATACATTAAATAAACATAATAAAAACCATAATGTTTTTCTAACAAAATTTATAATTGATAATTATAAACAAATGATTCCCATAATATTAATAATATTAATATAAATATAATAGAAGATTAAATATGTATTGAAATTTGTTTTTTTCTATGAAAATGAGAGAGAAAACTAATAATTCATTTTCAATTCATACTTGATTTTTCAACTGATTTTTCTTTATAAGTCCAATAAAAATACAAAAAAATGAATGTGAAAAAAAAACATAAACAATAGCTTCAAAATTGTAGTAAAACTTAAAAAGATTATGTATTTAATGACATGGCATTTCATAACTAAAGTATGTTATGTGGATTTAACATTTGAGCATAGGATAAGGTTACCAGGATGACAAACCCGATATAAGCATACCGAACCTGATCACAGCAGCTGTAGAACTTGGTTACACGATACAATGATTACACAATAGGCTGCTCCACATATAACACTTATTGCCAGGAGAGAGGGAGGTACGTGACACTCGTAGCCCTAGGAGAGCCTGGAGTATTTGTCCCCTTTCAATATTTACAATACCCTTTACATCTTCCCCAATCCCATTTCATTTATCCCCTTTACATATTTCCCTACCTTTCAATACTGATATGGAACGATGAGGTAGGTGTTACCAGCAAAAATAATTGAAATGAACTAACCTTCCAAGCAATGTGGATTAGACGTCCTAGCATATTATAATTTTTGAAGCGACGTGGATGTGGATTCAACACCTGAGCATATGATGAGTGGAAACATGAGTAAAAGTTCATTTTCATCTTTTTTTTCACATATAAGATAAGATCAACATACCTACAAATCGTATTTATTGAAACTTTCATTTGAATATATTTGTTTCATACCATGAAACTTTATTTAGAACAAAGAATCTTTAAGTGAAAAGTTACCCATAACTAGTGATAGGATGAAATCTTTTTTAATTTGTTAATCTTTTAAGCAAAATCTTTATTATTTTCATAACTTTCAGACTTGAATATTTGTAACTAAAATTTAAAACAATAATAAAATAGTTAAAAAAGAACATTAATGTCTTTAATATAAGATAAGAGAAAATTCATTTAATGATTACAGATAGATCTATTTATTTGGCAGGATAGTAAAATAATTAAAAAAGAACATGAATGTCTTTACTATAAGATAAGAGAAGATTTAATGATTGTAGATGGGTCTATTTATTTGACAGAATAATAAAAGCATATGAAAATAATCAATATAGAAATGCGTGAAGAAGAATAATCTCTTATTGTAGAATATACAGTACCCATGGAAACCATTATTACAAAGCATATATACATTCCTCTAGAAACACTTCAATAATAAATGAATAATCCAAAACTTTAAAAGATTTTTGATAAGATAATATGTATTCAATAATAAATGAATAATCCAAAACTTTAAAAGATTTTTGATAAGATAATATGTATAGAAAAGGAAAAATATTCATTTGCCAGAGCGAAGGAACAAATTTGCAGAAGACCCAATATATAAAAAATGGAACTCTTTAAAAAGTCCATATGTAAAAAAGACTTAAAATTATTCAAAGGAAGGGAATCTCAGGACAACATTATACAGGGACTTACAGATTACACTCTGTCTCTAAGATAATAAAATAAACATGTATAATAACTCTATAGGAGGAGAGTTGGGGTAAAACCATTCTTCATTTAAATATGTTACTTGGATTGAGGTTGGCCATAAAATTTAGCCAAGACCCCTTTTAAATAAGACCAATCAATAGTCGAGAATGACCTCTCTAGAAGTTACAATAACTTCCACACAACTCAAAGAGACATACCTGGTATAGAAGTTACAATAACTTCCACACAACTCAAAGAGACATACCTGGTAACGCCATTTCCATTCGTCCATGAGAATGTAAATTCCCAACCGAATGACAGGCAGGATGCATCTTTTGTCTTTAGTTTGATCGCCTTGATGCTTCTTTGCGGGCTTTACAAAATAAACCGCCCGACGAATAGAGAAGGATGAAATAAACCGCCCAGAAAGAAGGAGAAACACTCCCCATCAGAAGACAGACAGACGAACAGACATTAAACCTTGTTGTTTACTTATGAGCATACTTATTTGAGCCATGTTATCGCCATAAAAACAATATTGGATTTATTTATTTCTTTCTTGACTACCCAGTTCGGAGCAGGAAATAAGAAGTTCGGTTGACCCAGATTCAAAAAACCTTCTCATTCATGGGTTTCACCTATTTAAAATCTCCTATTTTAGGATTATTACCTTTCGAGAGCTGAAAGTGGATTTTATTATTACTAAATAATACCCTTTTTTAGTAATGCTTGATATGCAAAAGGATCAAAAGAAGTTATTCCAAACCTAATACTTCCCTTCTAGTGCAGTAACATGACTGTGAGCAAGAATAAACGTGGAACCCTTATCGAATGCTTTGAGAAGGGCTCTTTTATGCCATTCAAAATTCGCAGACCCAGAGTGAAGAAGGGAAAGGGAATCTCGAACATTGGAGGTGAAAACTCTTCGTAACACTACAAGTAAAAAAAATGGAAAATGGAAAAAAGAAGGCACATAATAGAATCTAGAATTGAACATTAAGTCACAGTCAAAATACCTTTGTATAATGGAATTCCAGATGTGGCATTGATAATCATCATTCAATTCCAGTGAAGAATAATAAAAAAATCATAAACCCTGGCCTAACATTGGTCAAGCTAACAAATGAGAAAGAAATACATGAATTGTGGGAAATGAGCTTCAGTAATGAGGTATACAGAGGAGGATAGCAGCGTCTTATCACTTCCCAAGAATACTTTGCACAGGTAATAAACGTAGTAGTGACCAAGTGGCATACAAAGATAAGCCAAGTGTCTACTACTTCACCTACCCCAGTTAATGCCAGATAGAAAATGCTCAAACACGCTGCTACGAAACTCGGCGTATCAAATCCCAAGGGAAAATTCATTAATAAACAAGATATGCATATATCCCACGATATTGTTCATTAACTTCAATAGCCTACAGATTTATTGCAAATTGAATTGTTCATATGATATCATTTAAACTACATCTGCGACATGGTACAAATTCAATAGCCCATCATAAGTTTTTTATTATTGTAAATTCTAATCATTCTCCAAGATTTAACCATGTCTCAGTGCCAAGAGATATCATAATATAAACTAGATATCGTAATATAAAATTTATACACATCTCGCTACTATGGAGTGACCCAAAAATTACATTATGTTTATTAAATACAAAGTAAAAATACATCATTAAATGAGTCATTTCCCATGTTGACTACATGACGGGTTTTACCAGAATGATCATAGATTCCCTCTATACGTAATTGAAAATAAATAGATGATCCAATTATTACCCTTTGTATGTAATACTAGTACAAGAAAAAATAACTCCTCCATCTCATATATGAACTTTGAGAATGAGTTTGCAAAGTCAATATAAAGATTTAAAGATTTAGAATATATTTTATTGTTTTGTTAGAATATATTAATTATTCATTTAGTATATATTATTATTGTATATATCGTTAAAAATCTTGGATTCCTTCTATATGTAATTGTAAATATATAGATGATCCAATGATTATATGTAATTGTAAATATATAGATGATTAAATGATTTCACCTTTCTGCTTACACTACACTGCTGGGCATTCTCCTGACTAGATGCATTAGGGGCTCCTCAGATTCTATTAATTTTATTAATGTATATGCTCCATACATTGATCGGAAACTGTATTGGGAAAATGAAAAAGACAATGGACTTCTGGACTATGGAAACATCTTTATGGGGGGTGACTTAAATATCACTCTATCTTTGGCTAAATCCTGGGGAAATGGTGCTCTGGTGGACCCTCTTAATGCCTACTTTCAAGATTTCTTTGATGAGCTTGGCTTGATAGATATCCAACCGGTCCCTTTGGGACCTACTTGGTGTAATGGTCGCCTTGGAGAACACAAGATATCAAAAAGATTGGACATATATATGTTAGCTGATAATCTATCACAAACCTAGCAAAATTATAGAACATGGACCCTCATATCCTCAATCTCAGACCTTCGAATAATACTGATGGAGGTGGACCTGGGGGTTTACAATACACCTTTCCCATTTAAATTTAACCACTCTCTGTTACAGATAGAAGATTTTTGCAGCCTAGTTCGTTCTGATTGGGTTAACTTTGACTATGGGGAGTCTCCTACTGCAGCCAAATGATTAATTCAGAAATTGCTACACTTAAAGGTGGTGGTGAAAATGTGGACGAAAGCTCGAAAATTGTCTGAACATCACAAGGTTGCAATTATAGAGTCACAGATAAATTCACTAAATGAAACTTATTGTGGGGCTCCTCTGTCGGAGGGGGTCCGTAAAAAGCTTCTCGAATTGGAAAGTAATCGATTGGTGCTACTCAATCTTGATGAGGCTTCTTGGAGGCTAAAAAGCAGATTTGGGAGATAAAATACCAAATTCTTCCAGCATTTTGCAAATAGTCGGCGCATCTATAATACTATCTGGGCATTGCAGGACGGGGATGGTGAACCCATTTCGGCTCTGGAAGACTTACAGAGGGCTTCCATTGATCATTTCCATGAATATTACCGGGATCCTCACAAATCCACCATTATAGAACAGATTGGGATTATCAAAGATTATCCCGCATGTTCACTGAACAGGAAGGTATGGATATTATGCTCCCTGTCACCTTACTGGAGATTCATTTTGTACTCAAAGGATTTGAAAAAGATAAAAGTCCGGGTCCAGATGGTTGGATCGCGAAACTCTTCCTAGAATTCTTTGACATCATGGATTATGATATTCTCGCAATGGTAGAAGAATCTAGGACTCTGGGATTAGTTGATGGGGCCATCAATGATACCTTTTTTACTCTAATACCAAAGATTTCCAATCCTTCATCTTTCATGGATTTTAGCCCTATATCTCTATGCAACTTGGTTTACAAGATAATATCAAAGATCTTAGCTAATAGACTGAAACCTGTACTATCAAAGGGTTTGTCATTGGAACAGTATGGTTTCTTGGATGACCGGCAGATCTTGGATGTTGTCGGGGTTGCTCAGGAGGTCATCCATAGTATAAAATCCAAAAAATTACAGGGTATTATCATGCAACTTGACCTTACGAGGGCATTTGATAACGTGAACTGGACTTACCTCCGACTTGCATTGGTGCAGATTGGCATTCTGTGGGATGCCACACAATGGATAATGGCCTATATTACTTCTGTTAATTACTCTGCTCTAATAAATGGCAGTCCTACGGAGTTTTTGAAATGCTCTCGGGGCCTTTGTCAAGGCTGTCCCCTATCTCCTCTCTTATTTTTGTTAGTGATCGAGGGACTCAGTCTGATGATTCACAGGGCAAAAGACAACAACTTATTCTTCGATATTCAGGTATCTGCTCACCATTCCATTACACACTCTTTCTTTATTGATGATGTTATGATTTTTGGTTGTGCAGACACATTAGAATGGAATCAGATTTGGCAGGTATTACACAATTTTTGCTCGGCCTCTGGTATGCTGATTAATTTAAAAAAATCAAGATTACTGAAACATAATATGGAGGCTTCAGCAATAAGGGAGATTACAAACATTATTCCATTACCTGTCGAGGATTTAATTGATGGAACAAAATATCTTGGCTTTTTCTTAAAGCCAAATGGTTACAAGGTTTCTGACTGGCATTGGCTGGTAAAAAAATTTGAAAATCGCATTAGAAGCTAGCAATGGCGATGGCTCTCCAGTGGTGTACGTCTGACCCTTGTAAAGTCTGTGCTACATAACTTATGGGTGTATTGGTTAGCCCTTTGCAAGATCCCAAAATCCATTATATCAAATATCTGGCAATTAATTCATAAATTCATTTGGTCAGGTACTGGTCGTCATCGAATACATCTGGTGGATTGGAGCTCTCTGTCTCGGCCTTATTCTCAGGGTGGTTGGGCCCTTAAAAACATTCATAAATTTTCCATGGCACTCTGGGCGAAAAGCTTGTGGAGGGCATTGGCAGTGGATTATCTCTGGAGTGTCATCCTAAAAGACAAATATTTTGGCAAGCTTGACACTGTAAAATGGATTTGACAGGGGCGCAGATCTCAGAAAGGTGTCTCATATATCTGGGCAGGATTACTGGATGCTTTTCCCCTTGTTGCCGAATGGCTTGCGTGGTATCCTGGAGATGGACGCCATATTCTCATTGGAGTCGACCCTATCATTTATGGTCCCAAAAACTTCTTACTATATCCGATATTGTTACAACTCTTGCATTCTCATGGATTTTTCTACTTACGGCATATTCAAGTGATGGATAGGGACGCGACCTCTCTTAATAAATGGATCTCCTTGGAGGACTTGGGACTCACGGGTTCTTTGGCAATTGAGTGGAATACATTCACACTTGATTTATATCATTCAAACATCAGGTTGGGGCCAGCGACCGATCAACTGTTATGGTCATGGAATTCGACCAATGGAACCATCACTGCCAATTTGGCATACACAACACTCTGTAATCAAAATCCTGTTGCTGGGCGATGGTGGCATACTCAAGTTTGGGGATGGGACATTCCTCCTCAGGTCAAAATATTCATCTGGCTATTATTGGAAGAGCGTATTTTAATATGGAGCAATCTTCAAAAGCGTGGTATCAATGGTCCGGGTATCTGCTCACTTTGCTCAAATGCTCCTGAATCCCTCCTTCACCTATTTGTTCAGTGTCCTTACACCCAACAGGTCTGTATTTTACTGGATCTTCCACTCCATGCAATTATTTTTGAAATTGACATTAATATACAGAATTGGTTCCATATCATACTTGCACAAAACAAACAATTAGCTCTGAAGGTCTGTCTACTCTCATGGACTATCTAGAAAGCGCGGAACCTGTTCATTTTTGAAAATAAATCTCTAGCGGCTTCATATATGGTGTGCGAGATTCAGAAGCTTTTTTTGGATTATGGTAGCTCACTGACAATCCCTGTGATCTCTACACGTATCCATCGACCATCAAATCTTCTATGTAGAGCCAACAGGGCCAGATTCGATGGTGCTGCCATGCGATCTTCAGGCCTATGTGGTGCAGGGGCCTTTATTGAGTTACAAAATGGGGATTCTATCAAACTTTGGATGCATGGTGGTGATGGAACTAATATGAAGGGGGAGCTGATTGCTTTGTGGTTGGTTCTATTTTTTTTATGTGAAGGCCAAGATACATCTCGATCAAATTGCAGGTGATTCAAAGCTTATCATTGATTGGGCAAATTCCAATGTTCCTATACAGGCTCTGGCACTCTCTTCCTGGCTGGATCAAATGAGGCTTCTTCTTCGTCACCATGCGTCGACTTCATTGATCCATATCTTCCGAGAGCATAACACAGTGGCCGATCAACTTTCCCATCTTGGACTGGATGCTATGGTTGGCCGGATTTTTTATGAGATCTTGGACGGATCCCTTTCTTCCACGAGGGGTTTTTGGAAACTTTTTTGATGTTATATCTTTCATCTATTCTGCTGCGGCTCTTTATATCGGCTTTAATTTAGACTCTCGTGTTTTATTCTTTTTTATTGGCTACCTTTACACTTGGAAACCTTGGTCGGTATTAAACTATTTGGGGGATGGTTATATCCCAGTACTTTTCGGCTATTTTTACATCTGTCAGGGGAGTCTGGATTTGGATCTGATATCTTGCTGATCCACTTGTTTTCATTGCTCTGGTCATATATGCTCATGTACTACCTATACTTGTTAATAAAGTATAGCTTTTTTACTTGTTAAAAAAAGAGTACTAGTATAAGAAATAAACAACTCCTCCATCTCATACATGAACTTTGAGAATGAGCTTCTAAAATCAATATAAAGATTTAGAATATATTTTATTTTTTTGTTAGTATATTTTAATTATTTATTTAGTATATATTATTATTGTATATATTATAATGTAGAAAAAAATTTATAGTTGTTTTGAAAAAATTGAGATAGAAATAGATAAGGATAGAGAGGGAAAGGAAGAGAGGGAGGGGATATAGGGGGAGAAAAAAATAGATACAAAAAGGAGGGGTTAGGGAGAAAGAAGGGGAAGTAAGGAGAGGGAGAGAAAGATAGAAAGAGGGAGAGGGAGAGGGAGAGGGAGAGGGAGAGGGAGAGGGAGAGGGAGAGGGAGAGATAGATAGAAATGAATAGGGGAGGGGAGAGAGAGAAGGGAGGTTTACTAGGTGAGAGAGAGAGAGGAGGGGGGATAAGGAAAGGGAGTGAGAGTTAGAAACAGGGATAGGGAGAGAGATAGAAAGGATATCAAAGGGAGACATAGAGAGATAGAGAGTGGTGGTTAGGTAGAGGGAGAGAGGGAGGGAGGGAGGGAGGGAGAGGGAGGGGACACGGAAAGGGAGATAGATATATAAAGAGGGATGGGGAGAGAGAGAGAGGGGGGGTTACAGAAAGAGAGTGGGGGCATATAGGGGGATACATAGAGAGAGAGGGTGGGGGGGGGGAGAGGGATAAAGAGAGGGGCGAGGGAGGGAGATGAAGTGTTTAGGGAGAGGGGCAGAGAGAGAGAGAGAGAGGATGGGGTAGGGGGAAACATAAAGGAGGGGGAAACAAAGAGGAGGGAGTAGGGGGGAATAGAAAGAAGTGTAAAGAGAGAGAGGGAGAGAGAGTAAGGGTGGGGGGAAAATGAGAGAGAGAGAGAGGGAGAGAGAGAGAGAGAGAGAGAGAGAGAGAGAGAGATGGGGGGGTGGGGGGGGAGGGGGATTACAAAAAGAGACATGTGAGGATATAAGGTGCAGAGAGAGAGAGAGAGAGAGGGGAGTCGAATTAATAATAGATGCATCCATGCTCTATGAGGAGCAAACAATCTTCTTTACAGACAATACAAGCATATTAACTAAACAATTAAACATGTAGTGAATGATATAAAACTCGAGCTTTCGAGACATCATGGTATCCAGGAAAAAGTGTTATGGAACATGGTCAAACCAATGTTTACATAAAAAAGAAATGACAAACTCTCCAATGTCCGGAGCAGAATAAACTATACTTTTTCATAAGCAATGGACCCTGAACATTAACCCATATTGGATGGCGCGCATTTCCCAATTGCCTCAATTAAGATCCATATACACTACTACCAAAGTTATACTTTAAGCCATGCGTTGCTTGCATCTGAGTCATTGATCTTAGGGTGATAAATTCAACTATATTGAGTATCTGACAACTCAAATCAAACTTTAATGTGAACCGATGATTCTAGAATTACGTGCCTTCCTTTGCATTCATAGAATGGTTTCATAATAAATTTAATGCATATTATATTGTAATACAACCCATGCTATACTTATTATTATGTAGAATGAAACAATTACAATATAGTGTGACAACTTTTGTCCACGAATTCAAGGATTGAATCGAGAGTATAAAACATTAAGGCCAATATGTCTAGATGGACTTGAGTCCAAAACCATGGACTAATGTTTTTCTTTTGGATTATTATTATCCATACCATGTTTCTCTTGGACTACTAAAGTGATAACTTTTACAATTAATTCATTTGTATTACATCTCATCTAAGACATTAAATTAATACTTAGGATATCATCCTAACTATTATATTTACAGGAATAAATAAACAAACTTGATTATAATAAACATGTTTGGAGAATCCTCTATGCTCTCATTCACCCCTTGGCCAAAAATTCTAAGGAAAATGCTTATCCCTTCATAATTCTTCTATGTTTGGAGATTTTGGATCTTTGAAATATCTTGAAAATGAACGTTGTTAACTTTTACAATCTCTTTAATTTATTTTTTCTTTGACCCATCAGAAAGATCAATTGACCAAATTGTATTTACACATTTCTTAAAATTGTCATAATTGTGAAAGAACTTAGTGTTAATATGTCCCTCTTCCAACCATATGGATCTACTTTTGAGCCTCCACTCTACCTCCTTTTTGTCTAAAAGTTCATTTTTATCCTCTACTATCTTTAAATCTAGCAACTCTTCATCATTAGAAGATCCTCTCACATTATTTTAAAAAGTAGTGGTTATGTTTCTTCTACCTTTTCTATGTCTACTTGATTTTCTTCATTTTTCATCTTTGCGCTCCCTACAACTAACTTCTTAACGTGTTTGAGATTGGAGGCAAATTGAATCATAATTGAATTCCATCAACAAGGATCATAAAATTTCTGTTTTTTGTAATAAGAAGTTTAAAATATTCCTTAGCCAACCAATCATGATTAGATTTAAAAGGCAATGGAGGTTTAATATCCTTCTATTCTAGTTGTATAAGAATAAGTATATGATCATGTAAGCATGTTCCCTACCCAATAGTTGCATCTTTCAACCTCCTCCACCAATTTTTCTACCATTAAGAATATTTCCATCATCTTAGAGATGCTTGTTCTTCCATGTCAGCACACAAACTAGCATCTTAAGATTTAATTCCTAAAATCAATGATAGGTTATGGGAAACTAAGAGGGAGGCCATTATCACCACACCTAACCTCTTTTGTCTCTTTAGGGTATTCCTTATCTAGCTCAAAGGTGGAGTCCCTAGGGTAGGATTACTTGAGTTTAAAAATGGAGTACATGCGAAAAATGAAGAGTAACTTTAGAAAAACAAAGTGTTTTGGTTTTGTAAAATACAAGAGTCATGAAGGAAATGGAGATTAGTCTTTTACACAATGGGAAAATGGGGTCAACCAAGGATTGCATGAGGCTTTCTTGAGGAATATTAGAAAGGGACAAGGTCACAATGCACAAACCTAGATGCTCTCTAGTGGATGGGTTGATTTTAGAGATCACACAAAAGGAAATTTATAAAGAAAAAAAATTCAAATGGACTCAAGAGGGAAAGCTACATTGAAAGGAATAAAAAAACAAATGATTTATATACACAAAATATGCACCTAAACTACACATCCAATTGATAACAATCACATAAAAGATAGAAAGCCTAATTTTTCATTACCTCAATCACATTAACATTTGAAGATCCATTAACCAACCAAGCACATGAGCAACATGAAAACCCTGCAATAGAGCACTAGCATCAACCATCCTGCATCCCTATTGAGTATCCCTTGTCCATCAAACTCAATACCTCGTGTCCTTTTCCCTTGATTTTCCCTCTGCCTCCCCTCCACTGCTTCTACACAAAATGTAATAAAATATACCCTAAATATTTGTATTGCCATATAACATAATTAAGCCCCCTTGGCCCCTTAATACAGGGCAATATATTTTCTCATTTCCATATCATAGTTTATTCCCCAATATGAATGGACGTGATAGGATATTGTCCACCAACTGACCCCCCCGTGGATAATAGTAGAGTAATGTCATTTGGATATGTTGTATGTAAATATATGTCATAATAGGATAAAAAAAAAGGATTTTCATTATTTTTCATTCTTTATTACTCTTCTCCTTTTCAATCTCTAATATATAATAATTCAAACATATTTCATGATGATCTTGGCTAAGATGTGAGCTTGGATGTATCTGCATGTGGATTCGCTTCTGGTTCAATTGCTTCTGGTGGATATGCACCTAAAATATATCTTACTGGCCTTGTTGACCCAGTTGTGATTAATTGGAGGAGGTGAGGACCTATAGTTTGGGTTCACAACAAGGATTATATACATCAGGTTGTGATAGTTGGCCTCGTTATGATGGGGAAATGATGATGAGAAATAAAGATATGATCATGGTAAGAAAAGTAAAATTTAGAAAAGTGAGGATTAGACTGATCCTAAGAAAGTAAAGAAGGATTATGAAGCTATACACGATGAATAAAAATAACCTCCAACCTTTTATGTTCATACATCTAGTAAAGGATTATGTAGAATTTGTAAAAATGGGAATTGTAATTTTAATCAAATATTTTAATGGTAGGGTAGCTTGTATGAAAGAAAATAGAGGGTATAAATCCCATTTGGATGGAAGATATAGGGAAATTTAGAGGGAAGGATTGGTCTTAGGGTTCAATATATATCTTTGATTATCTTTATGAGCTTGCTTTAATCTTTTGATTTGTAAAAGTAGTTCAAATTTTATTGGGATCGAGAGATGCATTTTCAAAATAAAATAGGGAGTGAGTGTAATGGATTATTAGATAGCACATAAGAGAGTAATTTACTTCTTTAACAAGAACATGTGGGCTAGTGAAGGTAATGCTACCCAATTATAACATGTTAGTTGCAATGGAAACCTAGAAAATCTGTAGGTCTTTGTTTGTACTTGTGCGAGTTCTTTTTCATTTTCAAAATAGATGAACCAATAAAAAGTTACAAATAAAATAAGAGGCCTATGTTTTTTAGAAATTTGACATATGACTAAATAAAAATAATTGAAAAATATAAAACAATATTGTCCTCCTCAAAAAATATATATATTTGTAATCTACACAAAGAGCTTTATAAGTGCATGCAATTTCATTCACAACAAACACGTAGAGCATATGGGCCCTCGAACAAAGTTGAGGGACCTTTTATATGCAATTGAAGATTTCAAAACACACTTTTGATTTGAAAAAAAAAAATGTGTGCACATTTCTTAACATTAAAAATGGAGGGGGGCAAGCCTAATACATCATGAGACATACAGGCTAGGATAAAGAAACACGCACATGATATGATGAAAAAAAACACATGCACATTTTGGAGAGAAAAAATACGTGGGCATTTTTTAAGGCATTCTATTAAATAAAAAATGGGCTCGTGATCGCTCATTTCTCCCAACAACCACGTGTCTGCATGCTCGGACTAATGATAGAAGGAGAACACACATGTGATTAGAGATACCAGAGGTGTCCACTAGTGGATTGGATTTCATTTGAGGTAATTCTACCAACCTCTTCTGTCAATTTTTTCTAAAAAAATAAATAAACAATCAATTAATCACTTACAACCTTGTTTTAGATTTGTAAACAAGGGAGAATTGGGGAGAAATGGGGGGAAATAGGTAGTGCTCTACCTCTTAATACATTTTCACAAGTTTGGATCTCCAAATAGATTTTCCTTAATTGTAGTGAGTTTATATGCCCAAAAAACATCAAAATAAACCCTTTGGTCTTAAAATATTCAACTCAAATAATCACAAAAGAATTGCGCAAACTGCTTAAAATGATAAATAGTTGATTTTGTGAAAATAGTTGTGTTGCCAAAATCAAAGTCTTCTCACACATATTACATCCTTGTTATATACAACTTGATTCAAACACTTGAATTAAATTAATTTTGTACACATAAAATAGATTTTGATTCATGAAGAAAGCCTCCAATCCAAATGCATATGTGGAAAAATATATATTGAAATTGCCAATTTGATGTGAAACTCATCTTTCAAATTTCTTGTGACCAAGGATACATATGTTATGCTTAACTAAGGTTGGACATTAAGCTTGTGTGAATGGATTCAACCCTGGAATTGGTTTCATCAATTAATGTGGCATTCTTGCCACACCCCCCCTCCCAAAAATAAAGAGCCTATCCCACTATTAAAACCTATCCATATATACCATGAGGAGGCTTCGAAATTTGGAGTTAATAGACCATCACTTGCAGGACATGTCACTCTAAGGATTCCTAGTTTTAGATGCCAAAGGAACCCTTATTCTGAGAATCTAACTTGGGCGCTAGTGATAGAAAATCACACCAATTTAATGCTTAACCAAAACTCAACCAACAAAAATAAGGTCATAGCCATAAAAATTAGTGTCCAATGTTAAGGATGACACAAGGGTGTCCTTTGATATACTTCTGTGTGCACAAGAAGTTCCAAGCAAGCTTCACATATTCAATCACTACCTTTAGTTTCCCCAATGGAAACCTCAAGGACAGATCAAACACCTTCATGGGAATCGTACCTTGGTCAGAAGTGAAAAAATCATCGCTTCTCACCGATGAATCTAGCCCCTTTTAATTCCTTTTTCCTACATGTTATTAAGTTGCTCAACTCTATGTGAATTCTCACATTTGTCTATGTATAACCACGAACTAAATCAGACATTCATTATCACCTATGAAGTAGGATACCCATAAACAAGGGTGTAAACACATCAAATTTTATGACATAAGTGTTGATACTTGGAATAGTCCCAAACCTCAATGCAAGAGAGATATTCAGCCAAGAGTGTCGGATAACCCTACACAAGGATTTCCCTAACCCCAAGCTGTTTGGTATGGCTAAATCCGATAGGTTGTATAGATCCACCAACCACTAAGTAGAGTTTCCCCTCAAAGAGGATACTTTCAATTAGAACTAAAAATAATTATGAATGCAAACCTAATGTAATCTAACTTCTAATCTAAAATGCAAATTAAAATCTATTGGAATATGAATCTATCACAATCACTTTATATCATTCCATTAATATATGATGAATGAAAAAGATGCACATTCAAGTAAATTGACAAAGATGCACATTCAAGTAAATTGACAAAAATAAAACATAAATGCTCTTTTATAAACTAATCATAAAGAAACAAATGAATGAAAAATTGAATAAAATAAATTTAAACTAATTCTAACTTGCAAAAGTATTAATAAAAGGCCTAATTCATATGAAGAAATTTGTTATCACTAATTAATTATGATCTAAATCAACAACAATCATATAAAAACAATCAATCCTTCATGACAGTGATTCCCTGCAAACATTGTTGTGTACATCAATTTCACCAATAACTTCAAGCAGTTAAATAAGAGATATTAACATACAAAAATAAACAAAAAGTACTTTTACTCAACTAACATCGAATCTGCACAAAAGGGGAACATCTTATTGAACATAATCAATTGCTCAAACTCATCTGAGAAGATCCATCTACAGGCTATCAAGTCTTCTACAAAAACACTATAGAGTTTTGAAGAATAATTGAAGAAAGGAAGAAACAGAGAACTGGTCTCATCCATAAATGGAATCAATAATTTTACAGAATAAATATCTCTCTCTGTCTCGTTCCCATTGATTAGTTCTTGAATACATTAGAAAAACTTCCATCCAACCTATGTCGATTACATATTCTAGAATGATATTTATACATAAATAATGAAATAGAAGATAATATCATTTCCCCCAAACACTAAATTGCATGAACGGGCATTCCATTTAGCAAATCCATCCATAAGAAAAATCTAGGAAATTTTGTTTTGAAAAACCAGTTGGATCTCTCAAGTCAAACATTTTCTGGGGATTTTTCTTAAGTGTCAACTAATTGGACTCATTCTACACAAAACCCATGTCTCGGATTTTCGATATTTGTCTTTAGCGCTCCATAAATTGTGTCTGAAAGTCACTGCTCTTTCTAATTGACACATCTTTAATTCCTCATGATCCAAGATGTTAATTGATTTCTTGAAATTCAAATCCACACCTTTACAGTTAAAAAAAGAAATTAAAAGCAATAAACAAAATTTCAAAGCTAATGAAACAAATCCAAATCAATAAAAATCTTTTTGCAAATCAAATATAACAAAAATAGATAAATCGAAGCCAAATCTGAAATTGTTTTTTCAAGCAGATTTTCAGGGTGGTTAAACTATCCATTTCGAAAAAATGATCTTCCCAAATCATTCACCATCCTCCCATATTTCCAACAATCTTTTCTCCTTCTATAACTCAATATATAGCTCTCGGAACAACAGTCGTTGATTTCATAATTGGATTAATTGCGACTATTGATTTGCATATTAAATTCATTATCCCACGTGCATTAGGAAAAAGAAGTTTCATGTGTTTATATTGCATTTGCCACACATAGTAATTTGTAGAAAAAGATAGGGAAGAAATAGACATATATATCTTGTTTAGTTTTAATTAGAATATTACCTTTTGCACAATACTAAAAGCATTTTTAGTTTACAAAAGGAAATAATAGATATTCTATATCTTCAATATCCATTTAAACTTATTAAAAGGAAAATGCCATCCATGATCAAATGCTTTTATGTTTCAAATTCGTAAATATTAAATTTTAATCTCTACAATTCCCAAAAATCATGGAAACTCAAAATCCATCTAGAATTACATAGATTAAAATTTAAATAAACTAAAATATATGTGTTTTTTATTAAAAATGTTGGTTTCATAAAATTAAATTGGGTGAGTTCATCATATATATTTAATAAAAGGTATTTTTCAAATTCACAAATTAATTTAATCAAAACCAAAGCAATATCATGAATTAAGAATGAATTGAATAAGCTCAAATTAAACATCAAAACCATTAAACTAATTTAAGCAAACAAAATTTAAAAGAATATGATTATTTACAAAATATCATGGTCCTATGTATTCAAAAGTAAAAATAAAACTCAATCAAACTCAAATGTCAGACTAATGCAATATCTAGAATTGAGAAAAGAAAAATCAAATAATCAATCAAAATCCCGTAAATCAATGAATATAATCATTATCCACCATCTCATGAGAAATAGAGAGAAATCATCAATAATATGAAGTTGTGAAGCTCAAAAGGGAATATTCAAAAATTAAAATATAGAAATGATTTAAATAGGAAAACATTGGGAGTAAACTAGATCGAATTCTAAAAGATTCTGAAACAATCAATTCTAATGGAATGAACCCAATCCACTAATAAATCTTGGGTTTGCGAACATTGGACCAACCAAATGAATAATGAGAAATCCAATCCGATGTACGCTATCTGACAAACTTTACCTTTTCCACATCGGGATTGGAACATTGAGAAGGACAATCTAAGGAGAAAATCATCGGGATATAAAAATCAAGCAAGGGATTTTCCCGAGGTGAGTATATTGATGTATGAAAACCGTAGGAATGCCGGGATTGGAAATATCTTGACAAAAACATAATTATCCTGATGAAATCTATTCAAGAAGAAAATCAAAGAAAAAGCACGTGAAGAACCTGCAATAAATAATTGATGGATACACTATATATCAGATCACAGAATACTTTTATTGATCGCAGGCCACTTCGAGGGGGCAACCTCCTTTGAGCAAGCTCAATACAAAATAACTTCACGGTGCCTTCATAGGCCTCAACACACACTTATATACTAATTCTAGGTGCCAATACTATGGATCAAAACCATGGGCCAATACAAACTATGGATCAACAATACTATGGGCGACTTACAAAGCATATGCGCTAAACAACAACAACACAAACTATGGATCAAAAAATACTACGGGACGACTTACAAAGCATATGCTTCCAACAACAATATACTAACAAAGTAAAGACATGGGTTCCTAACATCCCCTCCCCCTTAGAAAAGTCTTTGTCCTCAAAGCTTGAGATGTGGAAATTGTTGCTGAATTTGAAGGAGTGGTTCCTATGTAGCATCCTTTGGTTGCATGCCGTGCCACTGAATTAAGACCTCTATGATAGAGCGAGAGCGAAGCTGACGAGTGTGCCTATTGAGGACGGCCTTCGGCTCCAAAAGGATGGATCCTTCATTATCCAGTTCGGGTAAAATAGTTTGTCCTTTGATGTTGGTGCCAAGAACTTTCTTCAGACAAGAGACATGAAATACTGGATGAATGCGGGAAGAAGGAGGAAGTTCCAATTTATAAGCAACGGACCCAATCTTCTGAAGAATCTGATATGGCCCATAGAACTTTGGAGCGAGCTTATGACGCCCTTTGAGTTTCAGGGAGGATTTCTTGTACGGCTGGAGACAAAGAAAAACCAGATCACCTGCTTGAAAAGTGCGCTCAGAACGGTGTTGATTAGCTTGTTGCTTCATGCGATTTCTTGCCATGTGAAGATTGTCCTGCAAAATGCGAAGAATTTGATCTCGGTTTTGAAGGACCGTGTCAACTGCCTGAACTAGTGAACTGCTGGGGGTGTATGGAAGAAGAAATGGAGGTGCCTGACCATAGACTGCTTCATATGGGGTCATTTTAGAGGCAGTGTGGTAAGAGGTATTGTACCACCATTTAGCGAGAGGGAGCCACTTTGCCCACTGATGTTGTTGTTCAGAGGTGAAGCAACGAAGATAAGTTTCCAAGCATTTATTGATAATTTCAGTTTGACCATCTGTTTGTGGGTGATACCCTGAACTCATCTTCAGTTTTGTGCTAGTGTGGCGAAATAGTTTTGTCCAAAAATGACTAGTGAAAGTCGCATCACGATCCGAGACAATGGAAGAAGGGATGCCATGAAGACGAAAGATCTGGTCCAGGAAAATTTGAGCAAATGAGGAGGTTGTATAGGGATGGCCGAGACCACAAAAATGACTATATTTGGAGAGGTGATCAACCACAACCATAATCACTGTCTTCCCTCCAGATTTAGGGAGCCCTTCAATGAAATCCATAGAAATATCTGTCCAAATCCGTGTAGGTATGGGTAAGGGTTCGAGAAATCCCGAAAGGAGTGTCGTTTCCCCCTTATTGCGCTAGTAGGTATCACATTTAGCCACCATCTGTTGAATTGTCCTTTTCATGCCCTGTCAAAAGAAGTTACGTCGTGCCCGTTCATACGTTTTGAGGAACCTAGAATGCCCTGCCGATGGAGAATCATGGAGTTCATAGAAGACAACCTATTGAAGATCTGTGCTTTGAGGAAGCACCAAATGACCCTTGTATCTCAGGGAAGCACCATCCCAAGAGTATCGTGGTACAACAGAAGGGTTGTTGGTCAAGCGTTGGATGATTTGAGATAATGAAGAGTCATTGACATAGCCCTGTTGAACAGATTGCAACCAATTTGGAACATGCATAGAAATAGCTGAAAGAGAACCTTGGTCATCAAATGTGCAAGAAAGAGCATCTGCCACAATATTGTCCTTACCCTTCTTATAAGTGATCTCATAGTCATAACCCATGAGTTTGCTAACCCATTTCTGTTGTGCTGGAGAGGATACATGCTGTTCCAAGAAATATTTCAGACTCTGGTGATCAGTCTTGATGCATAAATGATTCCATAATAGGTATGGTCGCCACTTCTATACTGCATGCAAAATAGCCATCATTTCCTTCTCATATGTAGAGGCAGCTAAATTTTTACTTGAAAGGGCTTTGCTGGTGAACGCAATAGGGTGTTCATCTTGAAGGAGAACAACGCCAAGTCCATTGCCGCAAGAATCACTCTCAATAGTGAAGGGCTTGGAAAAATCGGGCATAGCTAGAATAGGTGTAGTACACATAGCTTGTTTCAATTTGTCAAATGCACACTCAGTAGCATGTGTCCATGTAAAAGCATGATTTTTCAATATAGCAGTTAACGGAGCTGCAATATTCCCATAATCCTTGACAAACTTGCGGTAGTAGCCAGTTAACCCCAAAAAACCACGAAGGATCTTGAGTGTTTGAGGATGCGGCCAATTGTTCATGGCAGCGATTTTGGAAGGATCCACGCGAACCCCTTGTGTTGAGATAATGTGCTCGAGATACTCAAATTCCTTCTGTCTAAAAACACATTTAGACTATTTGGCATGGAGACGATGGTCAGAGAAAAGTTGCATGACAAGATCCAAATGCTGGAGATGTTCAGCCCATGTTTTACTGTATATGAGGATATCATCAAAGAATACCAGAATGAATTTCCGCAAGTAGGGCCTGAATATTTTATTCATTAAGGTTGGAATGTGGAAGGAGCATTAGTGAGGCCAAAGGGCATGACCAAAAAATCATAAAGGCCATCATATGTGTGGAAATCCGTTTTAGGGATATCATCCTCATGAACCCAAATTTGATGATACCCAGAACGAAGATTCAACTTGGAGAAAACTTGAGCCCCGTGAAGCTCATCAAGAAGCTCATCAACAATAGGAATTGGAAACTTATCTTTGATGATGAGGTGATTAAGTGCTCGAAAGTCAATGCAGAGGCACCATGACCCATATTTTTTGCGGACAAGAAGAACTGGAGAAGAAAAGGAACTAGTGCTTGGGTGAATAATACCTTGCTTTAGTAAGTCCCGAACGAGCATTTCAATCTCTGTTTTTTGGTGAAATGGGTAGCGATAGGGCCTGATGTTGGGAGGAATGCTTCCAGGAAGGAGTGAAATACGATGGTCCTCTGGCCTTAAAGGTAGCAATCCAATTGGTTCAACAAAGACACCTGTATATCGATCCATAATTTTTTGTAGATCCAAAGGAGTAGTGGAGACCGTTGATGGTTGCATTTGAATGGAATGGATTTGAGTGATGACACCATGTGAATTCTTCTTAAGGAGTTTTTCCATGCGATGTGAACTGATGATGCTGAGAGACCCTGGTTGTAAGCCTGTCAATGTGTGTTTTTGTCCATTGGGGGAAAACTGCATCCAAAGTTCAGCAAAATCCCATAAGATGGGTCCAAGTGTGCGTAGCCATTGAGCGCCCAAAACCACATCACATCCGCCTAAGGTCAAGGAAAACATGTCAAAGCACATGGTATAATCTCCCATAGAGATACGCACATTACGACACTTCCCTTTGTAAGGTAAGGTGCCCCCATTGGCAACCATGACTTCAAATTTGGAGCAAGGATGGAAAACAATCAGCTTGTTTGGCAATTCGAGGGCCAATGAAATTATGAGTGCTACCAGAATCAATGAGTATTGTAAGAGGAAGCTTCTTGAAGTAACCCCTGACTCGCATTGTTTGGTGGGTGCTGATTCCAGCTAAAGCATGGAGAGATATCTCTGGTTGGTCGTCTTGAGACAGCGGGTCAATAGGCGGTTCCTGAATGTCGACCTGAGCATTATTGTATCTGGCGCTTCATAACCAATTTCAGAGGCAGGCAGAGAATCCACATCCAAGATATAGAGATTTTGCTGAACACATCTATGTCCCCGAGTGAATTTCTCATCACAATTATAACAAATCCCTTTTTCTCTGCGTGCCTGCATCTGTTTCAGACAAATGCTTGATAGGAGTTTGTCGAGGAGCTAGCGGCATGGGACGTCGTTGAGAACCCATATTTCAGAAGGGAACAAAAGTGAGTTTGGAGCGTTGTTGGGTTGTAATCTTGTCTTCTACCAACTTAGCCAACCACAGGGCTTCCATCATTGTGTTGGGAGAGAAAATTTTGACCTCAGAATGGATTGCATCCTTTAGAACATGATAAAACAACTCCGGTAGAAGTCATAAGGCAATCCTTCGGTGTGGTTGGCGAGTTTCTCAAATTCGGTTTGATACTCTCTCACAGTGCCAATTTGGCGAAGTTTAGTGAGGGCTCTTGTGAAGTCATCAAAAGAACTAGGACCAAATCATTGCAAAAGGAGCTAGAAAAAATTTGTCCATTTTGGCTCTTCATGAGCCTTGATGTACCAACGGTACCATTGAAGAGCTTCCTATTCCAAATGAAAGGATGCAAGTGGAACTTTATTGACATCAAAAGTATTATGCAGACTGAAATACTGTTCTACACGATCGATCCATCCAGTCGGATCAGTACCATTGAAGCGAGGAAAATCAAGATTCGGACCATGGAAATTGCTGGAAGAAGAGAACCCATTGTCTGATGAAGACTCAAACTGTCGTTTGTTGTTCATGGTTGAATGCTCAAGATGGAGGCCGATAAATTTTTCATTCAGATCCTGCAGTTTGGTTTGGATGGCTGCAAGTGCTTCCTCCATAGTTTTTGCTCCTGCGTGGGTGACAACCATAACTAGGAGTTTTATTTTTATTTTTTTTCTAAGTGGGTAGAAAAACAAAAACAAAAACTGTTTCAGTAAAGGAAAATATGGATTTGGGAAAAAATCTGAAGGGTAATTTGGCTTTGACTAGGTTTTGGACAATGTTGAATGGACAGGGAAGCAGTATAGGAGGATTTTAGAAGCGGGGTGAAAGAATGAGAAAATTTGGCAGAGAGGGACAAAGATGCAGACTTAGGAAAGGAACTTTGTGGGGAAATTTGAAGGCGATCGGGTGAAAAGCGAAAAGTTATGGAAAACCCTAAAAATAGACAAATGTGAGATTTCTGGTGTTGGGAAGTGGAATTTGGGATTGGGTCCTCAAGAATGAAATATGCAGAATGGGATTGCAGGGGTATCAGAGAAGTTCAGGGAAACAGAGTTAAAACAAGGGATATATGGCGGAAAAACGTTTTTGTTTTTTTTGTCTGTTTGTTTGTTTGTTTGTTTGTTTTTTCTCTGAGTGGGTAGAAAAAGAAAAACAGAAACTGTTTCAGTAAAGGAAAATCTAGATTTGGGAAAAAATCTGAAGGGTAATTTGGGTTTGACTAGGTTTTGGACAATGTCAAATGGACAGGGAAGCAGTAAAGGAGGATTTTAGAAGCAGGGTGAAAGAATGAGAAAATTTGGCAGAGATGGACAAAGAAGCAGACTTAGGAAAGGAACTTTGTGAGAAAATTTGAAAGCGATCCGGTGAAAAGCGAAGAAGTTATGGCAAACCCTTAAAATAGACAAATGTGAGATTTCAGGTGTTGGGAAGTGGAATTTGGGATTGGGTCCTCATGAATGAAATATGAAGAATGGGATTGCAGGGGTGTCAGATAAGTTTCAAGGGAAACAGAGTTAAAACAAGGGAGATATGGCGGAAAAACATATTTTTTTTTTATTTTTTTTTTTTAGAAATGGATCGGTAACGGCGCGGAAGGGAACTGCAACAGATGGATCTGCAATGGCGCAGAAGTGATCGACAATAGATGTATCTGCAACGACGCTGAAGTAATTGGCAACAGTTCTGGACAGAGGAAATCTGTGATTTATCAGCTGAAAATAGATATGGACCCTAGGTAGGATCGGCTTTCTAACGGTTCAGGGGATTCATTCGACCAGTGCTCTAATACCATATGTGAAGAACTTGCAACAAATAATTGATGGATACAAGATATATCAGATCACAAAATACTTTTATTGATCGCAGGCCACTTCGAGGGGGCAACCTCCTTTGAGCAAGCTCAATACAAAATAACTTCACGGTGCCTTCATAGGCCTCAACACATACTTATATACTAAGTCTAGGTGCCAATACTATGGGTCAAAACCATGGGCCAATCCAAACTATGGATCAACAATACTATGGGCGACTTACAAAGCATATGCGCCAAACAACAATAACACAAACTATGGATCAACAAATACTACGGGATGACTTACAAAGCATATGCGTCCAACAACAATATACTAACAAAGTAAAGACATGGGTTCCTAACAAAGAAAAATCATACAAAAGATGAAATAAGAAGATTCCATGCAATGATTTTTGTAACTAAAACCAGAAGGCCCTGAACCAAGATCTATCAATCGAAAGATGGGTAAATAGTGATTTTAAAATCTTGAGTGGGGGAGCCTTCACTTTTTGCTAAAAAAATTAAAACTAAAAAATGTAGGGGAGTTGTTATGGCCACAACAAATGGTGGCTTACTAGGAAAAACCAATTGTCTCTTCCTAGTAAAGATACAAGTTTTGAATGTACAAGAAGATGAGAAGTAAGAAATTCAACAGAAAGAAAAATTACCCTGTACCATGGGTACCACATTTAGAAATCAACCTCTAGAAATTGTACTAGTTGCAATAAAACTTTAAATATAACATTCTAACTATCAATTTGAATGAAAATATACTAATTAAGTATTTAGATACCCAACATATGATTATTCATCAGAAAACACTCTAAGGAACAATTTGTAATGGATAGAATATGTTATTATTATTATTTACCTCTAATGCCACATGCATGTCCATTGCTACCAGTGAGCGTCAATAGCCTTGACATGGTTTCCTTTTAACACAATCTAGCTACTTTGATCCCATCCATTAGATATAGATGCATAGTTTTAAGACATTATTGATCACATAAGAATTATAGGAACCAACTAAAGGCCATTGTCCTAGCTTGGTGACAAGATGATGATAGTGTCATTCACAAAGACTTATAGAAGTGAGCAGGTCGGCTCATGATTAGACCTCCTATCTTTCAACCCTTAATATAAGAGACATTACCCCATCTTGGTACCCAGTTAATGGTATTGTTAGTATGCAAGAATATATGATCATTAACAGGTCGGCTCATAATGAGACCTCCTATCCTACAACTAGCCCTTAGAATTGATTTATTGTAAAGAATATGTTTTTATTAATTTCATAAGAGATTACTTAATGGATGGGGAAGCATGACTAGAAGATCCTTAAGAGTGCAAGATGACATTAAGAGGTTTATGTTGATAACAATAGTTTCCATACTCTATTTCTCCTATAGGGGGTAACCGACTAAATAGGTTTGTCAGAATCTAGATACGTACATAACTTTGCATAATGCTATGCAATAGTCGAATGAAAATGTAAGCCATGTAGCTATAGTTAATATAAAGGATTCCAGAAATCTAAAAGTGTTCCACCGCGGGAAAGATTAGTTTCTTCTAGAATATAACCTTAAAATATTTCTTCAAGTACAAGACTTCTTAAAATAAAAAGACTCAAAAACCTAACTTAACCTAGAGTCCCATATGATTTAAACATTAACAACTCCCTACACCATGAAAGACCGAATAAGTTTGATGATTGGAAGCTCATAATTGTAAAACCTTTAAATTTGATCATTCCAAGATAAAATCAACATTTCATATTCTAACCTCAAAACAAATGACACACCTCAAACCTTCAGAAACAAAGAGATAGCTTGAAAATATCATTCTCATAGTAAAAAAATCCCACTTTAATTACTCAAACTTGAAAATGAAAATGAAAAAAACAAATCTAAAAAATATCTACAAATCAAACCAAACTAGGCCTTGAATTAACCAATTATCTCCACGAAAAATGAAAATATGGAAATCACAATTTAGTTGTATCAAAATGAAAATCAAATTATAAGGGATAGAATGAAAATAAGTTAAATTTATTGACTGTATAAAAAAATTACATTCTTTCCCCATTGAAATTGTAATTTTGATGAACATCAATGTCGTAAGAGATAATAAGGCAATTTAGATCCATTATTTAAAATTATATACATAAAGGAAAATTAAATAGAAAAAGAGAAAAAATGATCTTAGGTATAGTTATGATGTCAATTTTCAGGATAAACAAGGAACATTCATTGAGTGAAAAAGATAAAAGAATGAAGATCAAAACATATTGAAGATCACATTTATCATTTGTTCCTTCTTAAACATTGTATTCATGCTTCAAATCTTGTATAGTCATTATATAATTAAATCATAATAATAAATGATTAAAGATAAAAATTTGAAACACAATTGTTAATGCCTAAATTTTGCACACATGCGACATTTCGACGATTCTTCCAGTAAGGCACCATCAACATAAAGAATGAATCTCACCATAGGAATCCTTAACAGATCCAAAACACAACATGAGCCCAACACAGTTAAAAGAAGGAGTAGTGCGGCTAATACATTGTTAACCTGCACTACAGTGCGGGTCACCAAAGCAATACCCATGCTACACCAGTGCAGTTATTCTTTCAATAGTCACGCTACTACTAAAACGGTGGGACCACCAACTTCTTGCAGTGCATTGAAGGCTCAAACATCCCCAAGGATTTGAATTCGTCTCCTCACACACATGGGGGCATTAGCTACCCCCCTTGGTGTACCTTTGAACTAGTTCATGGGGAAGATGAGTTCACATTTGGATCTAGTTGTTTGTTGGCCACCTCTTGGCCTATAAAAGGAGGCCATTGGCATGCATTTTGTAGAGAAATTTCAAGAGCAAGGTTATGCTACTGGATTTGAGTTGGAGCTTCCTCATAGCCCACCTCTTCCTATCATTGTGAGTATTCCCAAGCTCTCTTGTCACCTTCCATCAAGGGGCAAGTGTCTCTCTCCATTGTTTGACCATTGACTTGGCGTTTAGTTTGGACAAGAAGGACCTCCCTAAGGGATATTGTTGGCTTCCCTTGAATTCCACACCTCCTAGGTGTTGTACATCTATACCATTGGGCAATACAAAAGTAGTTTAACATATCTTGGATTGTTATTGGAGTTTGCATTCTCCCCCCATCTCTTTCATTTTTTTTTATCCATATTTCTTTTTTTGCATGTGAATTACAACAACAATCTATAGTTGCAGGATCACTTGGAGGAATACCTATCCCCTCTCTCGAGGGGTGTTTTTACACCTTCCCCCCATGGTAAATGTGGAGGGTACTCTAGTCGGGGTGACTCCCAAGCCACGTTAGTAACATCATCTAGTCAAGTCCAAGCCTTTCTAGGTTCATTTTATCCACTCGGAGAAACTATTAATTACACCACTTCTTTCCCCATCAGAAGAGGTATCCTGCTTGCTTCTCCCCTCAGAGATTCCTCAGTTCCTTTTGACCCATCCTCTCTCATAGGCGGTCAACTGTTGTTTACAACACCACTTGGGTTTCCCTCTCATGGAAACCACATACCACACAAAATGGAAGGGCTAACTCCCCCTACCCTACCATTTATGGCTAGTCTAAATCTCCCATATTTGGCTAAACTGACCAATAATACCATAGCTCATGATCCAACATGACCGGCTATGCCAGCTAAGCTTCCCTCATATATTCCCAAGTTCAAAGGAAAGCAAGGGGATGATCCTGCCAACCATGTAATGTATTTCCACTTATGGTGTTCATCTAATAGCATAGTGGATGATCCTGTGAGGGTTCACCTCTTTCAACGTACTCTCACCAACACGATAGCCAAATGGTATGTGAACCTAGGAAGTGCAACCCACGCCACATTCGTGACATTGGTAGCTGCATTTCTCACTTACTTCCAGCTACCAATTCAACATGACATGGGTCTCGAAATTCTCACAGAGTTTCGACAAAACACTTCCACCCACATCGTGGACCACATCCATGAGTGGCGTAGACACTAGACATTATGCAAAATCAAAATACAACCACCCTTTTTGTTGGTTTGGTTTATCAAATATCTCCAACCCACAATAGCTAAAGATGTCTCTACCTTCGTGCCGCAAAGCAAGGAGGAGGCTATTCTAAAATCCTAGCATTTCGAACTCATATATGCATAATCTGGATACCTTTACACTATCCTTCATAATTACCCTCGACATCAATCCTTGGATCCTACACCTTCGGGATCGTCACATTCGACAGATGGGATTATTGGTTCCATTTCTCATTTAGGAAAGGTTCCTCCTACCACGTTGGTTCCATTTAATATGGTTCCACACTACCCATCCATGCCCCATGCATCGGTACCCCCTACACTGGTACCAACCCCACCAGTTGGTCAGTTATAGTATGGGCTGTATAGTCCTACTTACCCAAACATTATCCAAGCAGCGACGATTCCTACGTCGTCAATGGCACAAGCCATTCCTATGTCCACATCTTATGGAATGCAAATTGCATTTATCCCACCCTCAGGATATAGCCCTTATTACCCATTCTCATTCCTGACTGGTCAACAAATTCCCCCCCAAATGGCGGTAAAATTGGTTCAACCTTCTTACGTTCAACAAGCTCGACAATTCTAGAAATTGAACATTGCTAACCCCTAGAATCCACAGACTCAAGGGAGGAAGAAAGGGAAGAAAAAGAAAAACCAGTATCTAGGGAAAGGGGGAAATCCCCCTCCCCAGCAAATATAGAACAAGGGTAACCAAAACATGGGGACTAACAACCCCTGTTGGCACGGGGTTAGAGCGCATGAAGTGTGGAAGCCGACAGCGACAAAAGGGTCATAAGCGGAAGAAAGGACCATTTGTGAAGGAAAAGAAGCTGACGAAAGCGCAAGTTTTGGTTAAAGTTAGTTAGATTTGGTCATGTGGACCATTTTGTAGCCACATTAGTTGTCTATAAATAGATCCACATTTGTAATCCTAAGGGAATCTTTTTGGCATCGATTGATAACATCGAAGAACAGAGTGATTATGTATTTTCCACTTTCAACAAGTTTTTCCCTGTATGTGAATTCGTGTTAAGTCGCAACTTTTGAGATAACTTAATGCATGAATATGTTCGATTATGTTTCTATTTTTGTCGTTGTGTTGTGAATGGTGAATATTCTCAAAATGGTGCGATGTGTTTAAGATTTTGTTTCTCTATTGATTAATATTTATTATGCGAATTTCACTTATATGGTGTTGATGCGGATGCTAAGTTAATGTGCGAAGTGTTAATATAATGTTAAGGAAGATCTCTGGTTTTTGTAGCGACTAGGTAAGGGTTAATGCATGTTTTCTCCATACTGTGGAAACTTGATTCCTGCAACCCCCTTGATCATCCCAAGTGAGACCTCACTCGCTTCGTGGGTGTTGCTGGAAGGGGTAATACCTTTCCGGGCCAATTCTCAAGGGTGTTTGTTGACAGCAGTGCGAAGTGAACCCCTATCGATAGAACTGTGTC
The DNA here is from genome assembly GCA_027924585.1 of Larix kaempferi. NCBI lineage: Eukaryota > Viridiplantae > Streptophyta > Pinopsida > Pinales > Pinaceae > Larix > Larix kaempferi. The sequence goes on along the minus strand of BSBM01000512.1, from coordinate 3,272,484 downwards.
AACAAATGGTTCCGTTTCTGGGACCGTAGTGCGAAGAGAAAAAGATAGGACAAGCTGTGGCATTCGACGAAACCGAAGATCGAGGATTGGTTTGAGAAGAAAGCACAAGAGTTTTCTAAAGAAGAGAATCGTCAACCCAGATGGTCGACAAATGAGTGGTTGCAGAAATACATATACTCCAACCTCCATGAGATATTTTTCCGTGAATTTCCAATATTGCTTCATGAGTAGTTGGCACAATTGACATTTCAAAATAAAAATTTCCAAGGTGGTGAACATAAACACTGGACACCTGAATTGATTCAACAACTGAAGCGAGTGGATAACAAGGCATCGAGGGCTGTCGACGTCTGGGTGGATAGCATTCTATAAGGATATATTACTGAATTCTCCATCGACACGATCAAATCATATAGTGACACAGAGAGGAAATTTTTCAAGGGACCCCATAGAAGATTTCTATTGTCACTAAAAGTGTGGATTAAGATGCTCATCTGTGAAAAAGGAATACTAAGGATGAACGCCGATGATTAAAATCCTGGTGTGTGGAGGTTGAGGATACCGCGTAAATGTAGGTCTAGTAGAACAATGTGGGGTAGATGGACATGAGTGACAACGAGTTCTTAAGGGAAACCAAGGAAGGTTTTGGTACCCTGCGAAGTGAGGTGAGGTTCCAACAACCAGAGAAGAAGAGGAGGACTGAGATTGAGAGAGAGTCTCCTGAGGTGACCAGAACGAAGAACTGTGAAACGGGACCACACGGGACCAAGCGACCTCATTGCGACGAAGGAAGAAACCAGGATACCCCTGAAGATGAAGGACAGATCAAATGTTACAACATACCCACAACTCCACGCACCACACCGAATTTCGGAGGAAGGAATGTAAGTTCATCGCAATGTTTCCCAAAGTGTTAGAGCAGTGGTAAGAGTAACGAATCAGTAAATAATAGTAAGAGATCAAGGATGGCAGGATATGACGTAAAAATGCCAATTTTCCACGGTAACGGGATCGAGTATCCCGAACAATATTTGTTTTTGTGTAAAGCGGTATGGATAGTGAAACTGGTCCAGGACGATGAAATCAAGAAAGGATAGTTGGCGACGACCTTTAGGGGTCGTGCGTTAGACATGTTCATGAACTTCATACAGGTGCCTACAGGAAATCTAGAGAAAACACTGTCGTAGATAAGGGTAGGACCTATTGATGAATTCAGAAAACCGAAGTCTGAGTCACAGTACATCACAGAACTGAAGGAAATTAAGCAGTTTTCGAATTAATCAGTGTGGGAATTCGATTAGAGATATAAAACTCTGATGGCAAAAGTTAGCTTCAGGATGAGCGATGCACATAAAAAAGAGTGGCTCATCGCAAGACTCGTACCGCATATTCGTGAGCCACTGATGCAATAGAAAATCACATCAGTCGGAAGCGCTGGAGATTGCAATGAAATTGGAGGCTTCGCTAGTTGGCAAAGAAGGAGTAGGCATGAATCACATTCAAGCACAACTGGAAAATTTGACACTACAGCTCCAAGACATGAAGAAGGGAAAAGAGGTGCGAGAGGAGATATGGTGAACCTAATGCAAACCAGAAGGGAACCATAAGGACCAGTTCCATAGTTTTGCGAGTATTTACAATCCAGTGCACCGAATCCACTTAGCCACGGGGAATGCCATGATGCCGGGTTTGTTAGATGATGGGACATCAAAAAGAAGAGTTTGTGTATTTGTAAAAGATGGTGCCGAAACTAGTCAAGTTGTTCTGCAAGTTCTGTCGATCGGTTGCACACGAGGAGAAGGAATGTAGGGAATACGAATTTCTCTAGGAATGAATTGCAGATACGTATTTCATGAAGGGGGAGGAGAAACCCCCGACGCAGTAGCAACTGAAGTACAACCAACAAAAACCATAGTACAGTCAGCAATAGCCACCCTACAATCATCGGTATAATCAACCACAACTCAATTATAATCAGCTGCAACCGATGTATAGTCAACCCCAGCCGTAGTACAACCAGCTGCAGGTTTAGACTGTTTAGTAAAACCAACAGCCTTATGGCCAACCGCGAGGAGGATTCAGAGGAGGAATTCACGGAGGCAGGCATGGAGGTGCTGGTCGAGGTCGAGGACCATTAGTGTTCTTAAATATTGGTCAAGTGGGACACAATCAAAGAGATTGTCCGAGCCCAGTTCCGTAGTGTATGCATTGTAGCACACCGGATCACAGTGTTGAGGACTGCCCACAGCTGATTATGAAGTGGAAAAATAAAAATCCAGCTCAGCCTCAACCGAACTCAAACCAGGGACAGAATCCCCCTCCAAATGTACAAAAGATTTCGTCATAAATAAGGGGTCGAGCAGTGAATGTCGCGGTAGTGACCATAGGAGGGGATACGATAAGAGAAGACAGACCATAGTTGAGTGTCCGACCAAAATCAATAAAGAAGGTCCGATTCAATGTAGAAACAGAAAAGGAGATCTTCTTGGAAGCACAAGACGTGATGATACAAATGAGGCAGCCATCGGTGGGCCAAAAAGAACCCACTTACGAGATGTCACTGGAATTCGACACAAAGAATTCACAGAAGAAGATCAACACTTTGAAGCCATTCTTAGAAAGTTTCTTGGAGTTGAGGAAAGACCAGGATGCGCTAGCGGAGATAGTTTTCCTCTTACAACGACAGGAGGATGGCCGACAGATCCAAACAATGAATCGGCTGCATAAAAAGAAGACAGGGAGGGAGATGAGGATGAATGCGCAGATTGGTGCATTCGATGTTGACTCCATTATTCTGGATTTGGGGTTGGATGTGAACATATTGACAAAATAGACGTGGAAAATGATGGGGAAGCCATAGTTGGTATGGTCCCCAGTATAACTTCGACTGGTGAACCAGAGTAAGGTCATGCCTATCGACTGACTATGCCACATACCAGTTGAGATAGAGTGACTCAAGACATATGCCAATTTTGATGTGATAGAAATAGTTGATAACACGAGCCCCTTTCCAGTGTTTCTAGGGATCAATTGGGAAATGGAGAACCAGGCCGTAATCAACTTCCGAAAATGAACAATGCCCTTTGAAAATCGCGACATGAGGGTAGTCGCACCTCTGGATCCAGCAGAAGGACAGAGGTATGTTGAGCCGATGCAGGATGAATTCACAAAAGGATGGGACAACTTGTATAATATCTCAGAAGACTATATCAATCCCGCCGCCGACGAAGAACTTAGGTGGCGGAGTGGTAGCTCAACATCGTCAGATTCTGATGAAGCACTGGAGAAGTGGCAGAATTGACTGCATGAAGTATCATTCTAGAGATGCGCATGCATCACCCAGTCATTGAGATGGTTGGCGACAGAGGCCTATGAATTACGGACATATGAAGGACTTTCCAACCTGATTGAATTCATCACTAAATTTGAAGAAAGAGTCATCAAACCAGAGAGGCTGCTAGCATTAGAGGAGGCATTGAAGGCTATTCCAGCGCGATGCATAAGTCAGCAATAACAAGATGGCCTCTATGTCGACAACTCATGGAGATCAAGTTTGGCGAGACTAAAGGATACCACGGAAGGAAATAGAGCGACAAGAGTGACCCAAGGGAGAAGTTGGTGGAATTTCAAGGTGCATGGGGAATGAGACCACAGAAAGAATGGGTCCATGCATTCATCCATATGTTCGATGAGATGCCACGGAACTGGTATGTTGCAGTAGAATTGCGATAAGGAACGACGACATGGGATGAGCTCACTATAAACTTCAGCCGGACATTCAGCTTCTTGGATGAAAACCCATTCATCCATAGCACACTACAGGTGAAACATGAGAAGGTGCTTGAGGAAGTCCCGATGGAGAAGCCAATGCGATTGCAGTGGACTATGACACTGGATATGCTGTTGGAATGATACAACATGACAAGAGGACTGGACGATGAGGATGATCCATGAGCCACTTATATCCTAGAGTCAAAAGGAAGTCGGAATGTCGAATCACCAGAGATACCTTTCGACAAGTTTCAGCAGCTGCCGCTCCTCAAGAAAGTGAACATTGGGTTGGAGGAAAACCCCAAGTTCGCAAGCATAGGAGACTATTGGGATGATGCGACCATCACAAAAGTCACAGATCTATTACACAAATTTCATGACCTATTCCCAACAAAATTTTCGGAAATGAAAGGCATTTCCGGGGAACTAGGCGAGATGAAGATCCCACTAAATACTGATGCGAAGCCAGTGAAGCAGCGACCGTATCAGCTGAATCCTAGATACAAGGAGTGAGTGAAAGCTGAACTAGAGAGAGTGTGGGACGTGGGAATCATAGAATCGGTGGAAGAATATGAATGGATCATCCTGATGGTAGTCCAAGATAAGAAAACCGACAAAATCATGATTTGAGTCAACCTAAGAAAATTGAATGATGCATGTTTGCACGATCCATTCCCGACACCATTCAAGGACGAAGTTTTAGAAGGCGCTGGGGGTCAAGAAATATACTCATTCACATATGGATTCTCAGGATATCATCAAATAAAGATTGCGAAAGAAGATAGACACAAGAAAATCTTTGTAACAGAATGGGGTTGCTTTCAATGTACAGTAATGCCATTCGGTCTCAAAAATTCCCCGGCAATATTTTCACGATTAGTCGTCTCCGCATTCAAGGACTTCATTCAGTACAAGTTCCTTGCAGTATACATGGATTATTGGACAATGTATGGACTAGTAAAGGATCATGTCGCAAACCTAATATTGATGTTGGAGAGATGTAGGAAGCATCAGATTTCGTTGAACTTGAAGAAATGCATCTTTTGCACCCCATTCGACATCCTATTAGGACACATCGTATGCAAGGAGGGGATGCTGGTGGACCGAGCGAAGATTGCAATTATTTTCGACTTACCAGCTTCGATGACAGTAAAGCAGTTAAGAGTGACGTTAGGGAATACGAGGTATTATAGGAAGTTTATCGGAGGGTATGCGGCGATCACAACACCCATGGAGCAATTGTTGAAGAAGGATGCAAAGTTTGAATCGAATGAAGCAATCCAAAAAAACCTCGATATATTACAATCAAAGATGGTCGTAGCACCGATAATAGCCTTTACTGATTGGACGAAGGAATTCCATGTTCATGTGGATGCGTCATCATTCGCATTAGGGGTAGTATTGGCTCAACCAAGAGAAAGGGCGATTGATCATCCAATTGCATTCACCAGTAGGAAGCTATCCACCACGGAGAGGAACTACACGATGACAGAAAGGGAAGGGCTAGAAATGGTCTATGCATTACAGAAATTCTGCCACTACCTACTTGGAGGCCATTTCAAGATGTTTACTGACCATTCGGCACTAAAATACCTAGTCAACAAGCCTGTGTTGGGGGGGGAAATGTGTTGATGCCTGCTATTATTTCAAGAATTTGACTTTGAGATTATTGTGAAACCTGGACGACTGAATGCAGGGCCTGATGACATGTCCCGAATCGAGTCAGGAGAGGAACCCATAAGAATTGACAAGGATTACCAAATGCACAACTATTTCGAATTGGGATGGTTGATGACCGCTACAAACAGATCATCCAATTCTTGACTATGGGAGGCGCGCTAGAAGGATTCACTAACAACCAGAAAAAGAAGTTATTGGTGCAGGATGCTGAATTTCAGCTGATTGCAGGACTATTGAAATATTGTAACTTCAAAGAATATTATATTTGTACCTTATTATTTCGGAGATTTTTCATTCCTCCATGAAGATCTTATTGTATATCTGGAGATGTTTATTCCTCTGTCGGAATGTGGTAACTTGGGTTATTAGACTTCCCTAGTGGGGGTCGTCCCTGTATGTGTTATGTGGGTCAAAGGGTTGTTAGACCGCCCTAGTGGGGTCGTCCAAGTCAGTTGTAGTGGGGTGTTTAACCCAGTGGTAAAGTTGGGGCCAACCTGGTTAATATAAAGTACAAGTCAGAGATGTGTATAAATAGAGGAGGTGTGTTCCTCATTATACACACTTCCCTCACTTGAAATGTAGCACACTTGTGAGAGAGAGGTCTGCTATGGAGGATGAGGGGATCATGTCTTTGGTTTTCATATTTGTATATTGCTAGTCATCTATATTGAGGAAGCTTTGCTGGGTTTTCTACCCCATGAGGGTTTTCCAGGATAAATCTGTGTCTCTTGTATTTATGCTGTGCTTGTTGTTTCTTCAGTGATCCTGTATATGCTATTATTGTGAAATGGAATGTAATGATGATATTTTCTATCTTATCATATTGAATCTTAACATGGTATCAGAGCTAACCTGAAGGAAGGCAATGTATGGCACTTACGACACTTGCTTCACTTGCGACAATTTGGAGGTTTGGGTTTTATATAGCAAAACCCAGTCATCGTGGAAATTTCGCTATAAATACAGTTTTGCAAAGTTTTAGAATCTGAAACCTTTACAAGTTGTAGATAACATCCCTAGGTATCTTGTGTCCAAAGGACACTCTCAGATTCGTTTTACTTTGTAAGTTATGAATAGTACAAGTTAGGGTTTCTTCCTCTTCCAGATCGCAGTCAAAATCACGTGACCTAGGAAAAAAGGTCATAAATTGGGATAGGAAGATCCAAATGAAATTTCGTAAAAAGTGATAGGTAGTACACAGACTGTACTATCTAAAAAAATGTTTTCAGAGGCTTAAGTTGAACCAGTGACACGTGGCACACCGTACAAGTTTGATATCCTATTTTATTCCATAAACAGGTCACGTTGCGACACTTGGCATAACTCTCTCTCAGAAAATCCAATTGAGGTCAAACCTATCGGGATGGAAATATGATAGTTCAGGCTACCACATGAAAAATTTTCAGACCCTGTGGATCGAAAATTTTGGAGTTACAGCAGAAACAATCAGGTACATATTTCTGTCAAAACAAAATTATTTTTGGAGCACCTTCATTCATGGCTTCCAGAATTTAGGGTTTTGGAGAAAGTTACAATTTTTGGAATCAGAGTCCACGGCTGAATGCTACTACGGAAAATCGAAATTTAGAGACCAAGATCAAATTTTTTGGTTGGGTAGAAGACCGGGCTTGATCAAACCCCAGTTCGGGATTTTGATTAGAAAGATGGAAAATTATGGCTTCAACAAAAGTTGGAATTTTTGAAGTCTGTGACCACGGCTGGTAGCTCCTCAGAAAAATAAGAGTTTAGAGCCTTGGATCGAACTTTTTGAGGGCATAAGGGTGGGCTTCATCAAACCCTAGTTCGGGATCCTGTCCAGAAGATCCAAAAGTTTCGAAGGCAATTTTGAGGGGTCAAATTTTGGAGATTTCAAAATTGAAGTATGCAAGTTTGATCAGCTCAGCAAGACACATCCTTCCATCCATTCAGAACTGTGAAAGTCAAAGATTGAATTTTTAGGGTTTCTCTAAGTAACCCTAATCAGGCTCTAGATCAAGTTTCAGGGGGATTTGAGGCTAAGGCCTTACATAAGAAGACTACAAGAAGTCTCGACAGGTATGACTTAAGGAGGTACAGGTATGTCTTGAAATCTGATTCTTGATTAAGTTCATAATATGTTTGTCTTCATATTATTTATTAGTACAATCTTGATTAATGTTAGTTTTTTCTTATCATCCTAATAAAAGTATGAATACATGTGAATGATAGAAGACATTCATTGATTAGGGTTATATGATTGTACTAATGCACTATGGTGTTGTATGAGGTCGATGTTTTATGCTAACAAGATACAGGTACATCACGAAAGACAAATCAAGACAACATGAAGACAAAGACTCCTCGATAATCTTTGATCACATAGAATTTCTACTTACGAGGTATGTATGACTTTGTTCTATTATGCTTAACCCATGAGATATGCAGGTTCCAACACAGGATCTCTAAATCATTGAAGAGAACAAAGAAGATATTGATTAGGTATGTTAGACATAACTAAGCAGGTATACTAATCCAGGTATATTTTCCTATATCAAGTTAGAATATTACCTTGTGTTAAGATCCCTTATATAAGCATACTTGGTATGATTGGTTATGCTTATTCATAAAGTTAGTAATCAAGGGTTTATGAATATTATGTCTCTTATCCTGATTGATGATTTAACTAACCAGATCAAACAAGAATATGCATGAGTAAAAGAAGACTTCCCTGAAACCTTGAATACTAATGTTTATCATCTATGATCATGGCTATACATATTCAAGATTATAATATACTAATGAATGTATGTTTGTGTATGAGATCATGAGGATGAAACTAGTGCACACTTGACAGTGGTACAAAATGAATAGAAGTTCAAAAGACATATAGAAGATCAAGCGGGATGCAACCACACAAACATAAAAGATAAGTATTTGAGTTGTTACTTGAAATAGTAAATGATATTGCTTGTAATAGGTTGTATGCATATTTGTATTCCTAGAATATATCATGCTAAGTGTAAGCATTCATATATCCTTGAACAGTATACTACTAATATGCATATGATTGGTAAGTTGGACAAACATTCCATTGTTGCTTGTCTAGAATGAAACCTCTTTGCTGACATGCTGAGAGCTGTGCACACTCTTGATAGTATGTTCTGGTAGAGATGGAAGGAATCTAGATAGCCACTGTATGCATATAGGATATGGAAAAGTTTTGTCCCAAAGTATTGGTCAAGATAGTTGCATAACTATGAAAATGATATTTGTATGCATAATAGGTTATCATGATTTCATGATTATAAAGTATTACTAATCATGTACTTAATTTTGATTTGTAGGAAAGATCACTGAACAAGTGATGGATGTTCAACAAAAGATTTACAAATCAAAACATAATATAGAAGGATCGTGGCTAGAAGATTCTCTTAGAAAGACGAAGAGAATCATGACGAGATGTTTGCTCCAAGTGGCTAGATAAGACCATTCTCTTAATGGTGTAATTAAAGAAGAAGTGTGAATTAGGTTCTGTATGGGTACCCACGATCAATAGTCAATTGATGAGCTTAATGATCACCATGGGTGATGTGGATCTCAACCTTTGCTACAAGGTTGAATATGGTTTCTATACACAGATGACATGGATGCAAGAAGGAAATCATCATAGAGTTCGAATGATATTGAGGCTCATATCAGTAGACCCATCTGATGAGAGATGGCACAAATAGATATGCAGAAGATCACTCAATAAAGAGTGTGAATGATGTTCAGTCACAAAGGGAGAATTGACAGTTTCTTGATAAGCTTGGGCTTTACCAAAAGTAAAGCTGATCCGTTATGAATGATGAACCTATCATACTATTACTGTATGAGGATGATCTATTTTTACAAACAGTTCATGAAAATGAAAGATCTCAGATTGATGCATTACTTCCTAGGTTTGGAAGTATGGCAAGGCTCAGAAGGAATCTTTGTCAACCAGGGAAAGTATGTCGAGAAATATTAAAAGGACTTGATGTGTTGGAATGGCCACTCTCATGGATTTCAACTTGAAGTTGTTAGCGGATGACTCATCAGAGTTAGTGGATATAACTCTGTACAGACAAATTATTGGGTCATTGATGTATCTAACGAATACTAGGTCAGATATATGCTTTGCTATGAACACCTTGAGTCAGTATCTAGTGGAAACTAGATGTGTTCACCTGTTAGTTGCAAAGTATGTGATGAGGTACCTAAAGGATACGATAGACTTTGATCTATGCTATCTTGGAGATCATGACTTCAGATGGATACACAGATGTTGATTGAGTAGAAAGTGTATCAGACAGGAAGAGCACATCAAGAGGATGTTATTGTCTGGGATCAACCATGATCTCGTGGTTTAGCAGGAAGCAGTCTAGTGTGGATCTCAGCACAAGCAGAATATATGGCTGCTTGCTCTGCTAGTTGTGAAGCGGTATGGCTTCAGGATTGTTTGACTTAGAGATAGACCCAACTGTGATCCTATGTGACAAACAGAGTTGTATAAAGATGGCAGAGAATCCAGTGTTCCATAGAGATCTGACATTTCCATATACAAGATATGGTGTAGAAAGGAACTATAAAGTTCGAATTTGTAACAAGTTACCGATGTACTAACTAAACCTCTACCTCAAGTAAAGTTTGAGTATTTATGAGACAAGATTGGTGTAGTTCAGTAGGACCCTCCTCAAAAGGGGGAGTGATGTGGTCACTTATGATGAGATTTCCCTCATCGACAGCCAGTTCGATGATGAGGATACCTGTATGTACTTGTATTATTGATGTACTAACGATATTTGTATTGATGAGGATACATATGGCGATTGGATCATCCCTAGACTTCAGTCCTAAAGTGAGCCGTAGACATATGTCTCTGAGAATGAAGTCCTTAGTGGACAAGTGGGGATTGTATCGTCCCCGGACTTCGGTCCCTTGAATTGATCCGTAGATGTATGGTCTTCGAGAATGAAGTCCTTGATGGACATGTGGGGATTAAGTCATCCTTGGACATAGTCCTAAATGTACAGTGGGGTTAAGTCATCCTTGGACATAGTCCTAAATGTATGGTGGGGATTAAGTCATCCTTGGACATAGTCCTAAATGTAGGGTGGGGATTAAATCATACTTGGACATAGTCCTAAATGAATGGTGTGGTTTAAGTCATCCTTGGACATAGTCCTAAATGTACGGTGGGGATTAAGTCATCCTTGGACATAGTCCTAAATGTATGGTGGGGATTAAGTCATCCTTTGATCCGAATTTTAGGGGGCATATGGTCTAAATTCGGATGTATGAGCTATAAAAGTATTAAATAGAGAGGCCACCCTCTCTCATCCATGGTATTTAGTAGCACATAGTTTTGGCCCATGGTATAGCCTCAAAACACATTGTAATAATACTATATAAAGGCCTAGCAAGCCTTCTCATGATATCAAGTTACTCATTTGGTTTCTCTCCTATCTTCTATTGTTCATTGTGAGATTATTTAGATCTGAGTGAGTTATTGGTAAATAGTTTTAGAGGTGGGGCTCCTCTTTGAGCCTCACCTCCCATTCACTTCATGTGTTTTTGTTCATGCTTATTCTTATGCAACATTAAGGTTTTCATGTTAATTTTATGACAGATTTGCATGCTTAATCTCCTCCTCTCTTGGCATTCAAGCCTTCCGGTTCTCAGCTCCCAAGATCCGGATCAGTGGTATCAGAGTGGGTACACTCTCCATTGGGACAATATTTTGAAGGATTATGCGGGTTCAATGGAGGTTCCACAACCTCTACAACAACCCATGCTTCTCTACAAACCCTTGGAATCTCTATACTCAACACTCTCACATTCAGCAAACTTTGAACAAGTTCCATGGACTGCACAAGAGGTTTCAGAGGCTCTACTATATCTCATCGGAAAAGTATTTCTATCAGCTCAAATGGGTATTTCACGGAATTTCATTTTGTTTCTCGGTTTGTGAGATATGCTTGTTTGAAGTAGCATATGTTCGTGCATAATGCGGCCGGACGTACAACAACTTTAAACAAGTTCTACTAACTCCATAGAATGTCTCAGAGGCTCTACCATAGTTCATTAGAAAGATCATTTCGTCTGCTAAAATGGGTATTTTACGGAATTTCATTTCGTTTTCTGGTTTGTGAGATATGCTTGTTTGAAGTAACACATGTTTGTACACAATGCGGCCGGACGTACAAACACTTTAAACAAGTGCTACAAACTCCATATAACGTTTCAGAGGCTCTACCATAGCTCATTGGAAAACTCTTTCTGTCAGATAAAATGGGTATTTCATGGTTTTTTATTTGGATTTCTGGTTTGAGAGATATCATCGATTGAACCAACAGATATATGCAAAATAGTGTGCGCGCGTCTCTTGAGCTTCAACAAACATTTTCTCAATATCTGGGCCACCCCAGAGAAAGTATGCTATATGGATGGAAAGGTCTCTTTGAGATCTCAAATGGGTCTTCAATGGAATTCAATTTCATTACATGCATCAAACGCTATGAATGGATTTGCAGCAAGACATCAACTGCACCAAAGATCATGAATTTTCGATTTTTTAAAAGTCTTAATGTAATCATGGTTATGGGTCAACCACACAAAACTCATGGTTATGGGTTAAGCACACAAAACCTATGGTTATGGGTCAACCACAAAAAACCCATAGTTATGTATTGTAATCATGGTTGTGGGTCAACCACACAAAACCCACGGTTATGGGTTAACCACACAAAACCCTTCTCTTCAGTGGAAACAAGCTTGTCATTGCCACCATGGTTATGGGTCAACCACATAAAACCCATGGTTATGGGTCAACCACACAAAACCCATGGTTTTGAGTCAACCACACAAAACTCTTCTCTTCATTGGAATCAAGCTTGTCATTGCCATCATGGTTATGGGTCACCCTTGCAAAACCCACGGTTATGGGTCAACCTCACAAAACCCACGGTTATGGGTCAACCACACAAAACCCTTCTCTTCATTGGTAGCTAGCACATTGTAAAGATGGGTCTCTTTTTAGCATGAAATGATGGGGACCATCATTTTCTAAGGGGGGAGGAATGATCCGAATTTTAGGGGGCATATGGTCTAAATTCGGATGTATGAGCTATAAAAGTATTAAATAGAGAGGCCACCCTCTCTCATCCATGGTATTTAGTAGCACATAGTTTTGGCCCATGGTATAGCCTCAAAACACATTGTAATAATACTATATAAAGGCCTAGCAAGCCTTCTCATGATATCAAGTTACTCATTTGGTTTCTCTCCTATCTTATATTGTTCATTGTGAGATTATTTAGATCTGAATGAGTTATTGGTAATTAGTTTTAGAGGTGGGGCTCCTCTTTGAGCCTCACCTCCCATTCACTTCATGTGTTTTTGTTCATGCTTATTCTTATGCAACATTAAGGTTTTCATGTGAATTTTATGACAGATTTGCATGCTTAATATCCTCCTCTCTCGGCATTCAAGCCTTCCGGTTCTCAGCTCCCAAGATCCGGATCGCATATGGTCTAAATTCGGATGTATAAGCCATGAAAGTATTAAATTGAGAGGCCACCCTCTCATCCATGGTATTTGGTAGCACATAGTTTTGGCCCATGGTATGGCCTCAAAACACATTGTAATAATGCTATATAAAGGCCTAGCAAGCCTTCTCATGACAACAAGTTACTCATTTGGTTTTCTCTCATATTTTCTATTGTTCATTGTGAGATTATTTAGATCTGAGTGAGTTATTGGTAATTAGTTTTAGAGGTGGGGCTCCTCTTTGAGCCTCACCTCCCATTCACTTCATGTGTTTTTGTTCATGCTTATTCTTATGCAATATTAGGGTTTTCATGTGAATTTTATAACATAGTCCTAAATGAATGGTGTGGTTTAAGTCATCCTTGGACATAGTCCTAAATGTACGGTGGGGATTAAGTCATCCTTGGACATAGTACTAAATGAATGGTGTGGATTAAATCATCCTTGGACATAGTCCTAAATGAATGGTGTGGATTAAATCATCCTTGGCCATAGTCCTAAATGAATGGTGTGGATTAATCATCCTTAGACCGTAAATCCCGTAATTCCAAAAGGAAGGATAGTCTTAAACATGATTATGATGATATTGATCCCGTAATTCCGAAAGGAAGGATCATGTTTTTTGCAGAGTATGATGCTATTGTGTATACTTGACTGATGAAGATACTTGTATTGATGAGGATACTTATATTGATAATATGTATACTTGTATTGATGATATGTATACTTGTATTGATGAGGATACTTGTATGATGATGTGTATACTTGTATTGGTGTGGATATTAATATTGATGATCTAGATGACGATGCTGCCGATTGTGATGGTCTAGATGACGATGCTGATGATCGTGTGATGACGATGTTGATGATCGTGTGATGACGATACTGATGATCGTGTGATGGCGATGCTGATGATTGTGAGGATCCAGATGTTGATGTTGCTGTAGCTGTTCGAGTGCTGCAGAAGATAAAGACTCAGTACAGAAGATGTTGATGTTCCAGTATTGAATATGTTCCAGTAATTGCTTGAGTTACTGATGATGTTGAGAAAGCTTCCAATGATTTATAGATGTATCATGTATGATGTTTATGACTCCTTGCTCATGCAAATGATGTTATAATATCCTTCTCGTTAAGGGGGAGTGTTGAAATATTGTAACTTCAAAGAATATTATATTTGTACCTTATTATTACGGAGATGTTTCATTCCTCCGTGAAGATCTTATTGTATATCCGGAGAAGTTTATTCCTCCATCGGAATGTGGTAACTTGGGTTATTAGACTTCCCTAGTGGGGGTCGGCCCTATATGTGTTATGCGGGTCAAAGGGTTGTTAGACCACCCTAGTGGGGTTGGCCTAGTAAGTTGTAGTGGGGTGTTTAACCCAGTGGTAAAGTTGGGGCCGACCTAGTTAATATAAAGTACAAGTCGAAGATGTGTATAAATAGAGGAGGTGTGTTCCTCATTATACACACACTTCCCTCACTTGAAATGTAGCGCACTTGTGAGAGAGAGGTCTGCTATGGAGGAGGAGGAGATCATGTCTTTGGTTTGCATCTTTGTATATTGTTGGTCATCTATATTGAGGAAGCTTTGCTGGGTTTTCTACCCCATGAGGGTTTCCCAGGATAAATCTGTGTCTCTTGTATTTATGCTATGCTTGTTGTTTCTTCAGTGATCCTGTATATGCTATTATTGAGAAATGGAATGTAATGCTGATATTTTCAGTCTTAGCATATTGAATCTTAACAAGGACAACTTTACAAAATGGGGCCAGATGAGATACTTCGTCGATACGTTCTTCCGCATGAGCAGGGGAGGATACTAGCGGAAGCTCACAATGGGATCACAGGAGGAAACTATGGAGGATGTGCCACTGCTAGGAAGATACTTAGAGCTAGATTATGGTGGCTGACAATGCATGGAAATGCTACAGACTATGCTAGTAGCTGCGATGTGTGCCAAAGAAAAGGAAAACCATCGCGAAGGGACGAAATGCCACTAGTACCCCAGTTGACGCTATACGATTTCGACAAATGGGTGGTTTACTTTGTAGGACAGATCAACCCACTAGGAAAAAGGACGAGGTCACGATATATAATCAACATGACTAATTACTTGACACGCTGGGCTGAAGTTGCAGTGGTAAAATACTACACAGTGGTGACAGTAGCGAGATTCCACTTCGACAATGTGCTTACAAGGTTTGGGTGTCCAAATATACTGATGAGCAACTAGGGTACTCACATCGTCAACCAAACGATGAAGGCAATGACGGAATAATTCCAAATTCAACGTCGCAAGAGTACCTCGTATCATCCACAAGCGAATGGTGCAGTAGAAGCATTTAACAAGGTATTGGAGCATGCGCTAACAAAATTATGCAACATAGACCGTGACGACTAGGACTTGAATATTTCGACAATATTGTGGGCATACAGGACAACTTGTAAACATTTGACAGGACATACACCATTCAAGTTAGTCTATGGAAAAGAAGCGGTGATTCCAATGGAATACATTGTCCCCAGTCTTTGCATTGCAGCAGTCACATAAATGAGTGACGATGGAGCAATTGAGGAACGGTTGGCGGAGCTAGTACAGGGTGACGAGGACAGGTTTATTGCAGGATTCCAGCAACAGGTAGAAAAGGATCACTAGAAGGATTGGCACGATTGACATGTCAAAGCAAAGCACTTTCAACGTGGATATATGGTATTGCTATACGACAATAAGTTTGCGAAGCATCCAGGTAAGCTACAAATGCATTGGTTGGGCCCTTATATCATAAATTTTATCACTGATGGAGGTGCAATACAGTTAAAAAATTTAGATGGGCCACTCTTGACAAATCTAGTGAATGGAGGTCGACTGAATCCCTATCACCATAGTCAAGTGCATGGCGACTGAAACAAGGGTTGCAAAAAAAAAAGTAAGCGACAGAAGTTGAGAAGAAGAAGTAAGTGACGAAAGTTGAGCAACGAAAGTTGAAGTTTGTAGGTGGTTAGCACGTGGCATTCAAATCAAACCATAATGATAGCATGTAAGCATCAATCGACGGTGACAGAGGAGTATGATGACACACTTAATGGCGGAATGTGGAAAATCTAGGAAAGATTTGACAAATGGCTCAATAATCATTCCTCAAAGATGACATGAAGGATAGGAACCGATCTAGTTGGGTTATAAATATCCAAGCAGATGGAGAGATATCATAATGAAGAGTTATTGAGCCAGATGTGCGACTCTAAATGTCACAAGGTCAAGCAGTAAGGATAGAAGGGAAAGGCAGTTGCAGAGTAAAGAAGTGGGGTTGTGATGGTGTATTTCATTTCTAGCGGAAGCACTCAAGGTGCGCTAAGGGAAAGAACGATGAGTGTTCATGAATAACCGGCGGATGAAGTTGTGCAGACATTTTGGAGGGATAGAGATGAAGTCTCACCCGAGATGTCTAAGCGAATTGCAATATTTAAAAGAACCGTGGTACCTCTGACCACAAAAGAACTAAGGGAAAAGGCAAGTTGGCTTCAGTGAACAATAATCAAATGTGCGAAACAGATGTGCTAGAGTGTTCATCCTGTTTCAGAATTTGGTGACGTCGATGAACTTTTCTCTAGACAAAAGCAAGCACGAAGCGCAACAGCAGGCGCAGAAGGGATAGATGAAGAAGGTTTCAAGAGATTGGAGGATGAGTTCGAGAAGTACACAACAGTGAACTAGAGCAGTACCAGAGGTGTCTAGCTGAGGTGGTTCAAGGGAGAGCCACAAGTTTTTGTTGGGGGCCTGTTGGCATGAGGTTAGAGTGCATAAAGTGCGGAAGCCAACAACGACAAAATGGTCATAAGCGGAAGAAAGGACCATTCACGAAGGAAAAGAACCTGACGAAAGTGCAATTTTTGGTCAAAGTTAGTTAGATTTGGTCATGTGGACCATTTTGTAACCGTATTAGTTGTCTATAAATAGATCCACATTTGTAAGCCTAAGGGCATATTTTTGGCATCGATTGATAGCATCGAAGAACAGAATGATTATGTATTTTCCTCTTTCGGCAAGTTTTGTCCTATATGTGAATTTGCGTTAAGTCACATATTTTGAGATGAGTCAATGCATGAAGATGTTCGATTATGTTTCTATTTTTTTTTGTGTTGTGAATGGTGAATATTCTCTAAATGGTGCGATGTGTTTAATATTTTGTTTGTTTTTTGATTAATATGTATTATGCGAATGTCGCTTATATGGTGTTGATGCGGATGCTAAGTTAATGTACGAAGTGTTAATATAATGTTAAGGCAGATCTATCATTTCTCTAGCGACTAGGTAAGGGTTAATGCATGTTCTCTCCATACTGTGGAAACTTGGTTCCTGCATCCCCCTTGATCATCTCAGGTGATACCTCACTCGCTTCGCGGGTGTTGCTGGAAGGGGTAATACCTTTCCGGGTCAATTCTCAAGGGTGCTTGGTTGGTGTTTGTTGACAACAGTGCGAAGTGAACCCCTGTCAACAGAACTATGTCAACAAACCCCCCAAACAAGGGATGAATTCCACCCTGATGACCAATTATTTTTTCTCTATTTGCAGCGATTATGGTCATTACACACACCATTGTCCTCTTATGCCCGATTGCCAACAATTAGTGAAATCCAAAGAGAAGACAGTGACGAATCCTCCTCAAGATGTGATCCCCCCCAACCACAAACTATCATGTTACAACAACCCTTTACAAATCAAGGGGTAGTTACATAGCAACAAGACCCTCGCCCCTCCAGCGTTGGCTCTTTCCAAAATATCTACACATTTGTCATAAATCTCTAGACGTTAGCCAATGGTTATGATGAGCCTTCCACCCCCCAAGTGGAATATGTTCCTATACCCTCGGGGGACCCTCTACAAATACCTCACCTGAATACTGAATAAATCCTGCAGATTCTGAAAGTTCCATTTCATCGTACCCCAAATAACCCGCACATGAAATCCACCCACAATTACAGTATTGTGGATGACTTGGCCCAATCACTTGCAACCATGTCCACGTTGGAAGTGTTACAATATTTCGCAACACAGTGAAAGTGTTGGCAATATGGCCAAGGTTGAATATTGTCATTGATGGCAATCAATGTGGAAAAGGCTGAAGATACAGGTAACTAGTTGATGACAACATGATGATGACAGAGTAGCAAGCAAAGTGATGGCAGAGCAACAAGCAGTAGTGTTGAAAATGATGAGGACGATGATGATTTGGGATTTGAATCAAAGAAGCCTACCTTATAGGTACGTATGGTGGCTCATCAAGGTTGCATAAATCGAACAGCATCCATCTATTGTTGTAACATGGCATTTTAATACACATTTGAGCTCTTTGGAAACATCTGATCCAAGGGTAAGCACATCATTGAGTGCTGCTATTCATCAAGCTCCGCTATAGATTTTTGGTGGACAAAAAAATGAGGGTTATGCATTAGACTGGAGAACCTGAAAGGTTTCTTTCTAGTGATTGCAAGGGTTGCATACATCTTTGGGAACCTACATCTGATGGAAAATGGACTGTAGACAAAAGTCCTTTCAAGGGCCACACAAATAGTGTCGAGGATCTGCAGTGGAGCCCAACAGAAGCAAATGTCTTTGCTTCCTGTTCTGTTGATAGAAAGAGAGCTATATGGGATACCCGAATTTGGGAATAACTAGCACTCTCAATAAAGGCACATAATGCAGATGTCAATGTTATATTATTGAATCCCCTGGCAAGCTGCATGATATTCTCTGAAAGTGATGACGGAAGCTTCTCCATTTGGGATCTAAGATCATTCAAAACAGATAATGCAGCAAATAATGCAATTGGAATTGTCAAGCTGTCAAATATCAGTGGTAAAAAGCATAAGTTGCTGTCTAATGTCGTAGAAATTGGATGTAAGGATGATTTGGTCCATTTGATGAATTATGTATGGACTAATATATTTGAGACATCACCTCATGTCATAAATGCTGTCATGGAAATAATTGAGGGAAACTGAGTTCTTGTGAAGAGGCCGAATTCCATTGGGGAGAATCGGCTTACTGATTAAGGAGGGCTGAATTCCCTATAAAAGGGCCGAGTTTCATTCGAGAGGGCTTCTGTTGTTTCATTAAGGGAAGAGATCAAGAAACTCGAGAAGCGTTCAAGTTCATATTCCATCTGCGATCCAGAATGCAGTTGCTTCATTTAGTGGTGCTCCCTCTGCATCAAGTCTCTTTCATAAAAAAAAATTGCTGCTCAAACATGCGAAGCTACTAAAGCAAACAGAGAGGGGCCGAGCTCTGAAGAAGTCACCCGGTGTGGATCACTGCCATTTGATTTCTTACAAAGGACGCAGATCATGTGAGTTTTGAAGGTTATTAGAAAGAAACCTGTGAAGAAATCGTAGAGTTATTCTTTGAAATTGCTAAAAACAAGGAGGATTACAATAAATTCTATGATGCATGTTCAAAATTGTAAGCTTGGCATTCATGAGGATAGTTAGAACGGATCAAAGATTTTTCGAACGAGAAAGACTCAGCAGTCGTTCGATCAGGAGATGGACGGCAGTGGTTGATCTGGACATTGGGATATATCCCATATCGACTACAACAATAAACTTGTATGTATTTATAAACACTGGTCCTCCCTAACTCATTCGACGTGGAGTGCAGAGATAGTGGGGAGCTCTGAGTGTTTGGTTCTCCACGAGAAGAACACCAGCTTGGAGCTCGGGATGCCTATGTGGCCCTCTATCTTTTGTTGCACGTGGCTTCTTCGCAGTGGACGATGACTAAAGATGATAATGACGCGGCAGTAATGTGTTAGCAAACGTGTCACTGAGGTGGACGATAGCATGGCAATAAGAATGGTGATGTGTCTCCAATATGGACATGGTCACATAAATGAAGGTTCGATGCTATGTGGAGATTGTTAAGTGAAGAGTCGAAGGGTCGATGCTATGTGGAGATTGTTAAGTGAAGAGCCGAAGGTTCAATGCTATGTGGATATTGTTAATTGAAGAGCTGAATCCCTTAGGTGCCAAAAGAGGGCTAATGCAAAGAGCCAAAGCTCTTAGAGCGCTAAAGAAAAATAACCTAGGTTATATACATTAAGTTTGGCTATTAAAATATTAAATATAACTTAGTTTAAAAAATTGTTAGTGGAAAGGGGTGACTCTTCTTGAAAAGACACATTGTTTTATTTTTGAATATGTGAGTAATATAAAAACGCCAAGTCAGTTCAAATGAAGTTGGACTCTTAGTTCTTCTTGAAGACATTCTAATAGAAGCATAAGCAAGAGACCAAGAGAAGTGTATCTGCTAAGTGTGTATTGAATATCAGAAACAGAAGAAGAGGGTGCATTAAAGATAAAAAGCAGGTGCACTGAAGTTTAGAGGCAGATGCAGAAGAGCAGCAGTCCAAGCTATTAATGAAGTAATCTAATTCAAGGGTGGAAGGGTGGAGCAAGGGCAGGTTGGTTCCTGCACGTGGGAATAGGTTCTCCCATCAGTTGTAGCTGATAAAACATAGGGTGGCAGGGTGGAGCAAGGGTAGATTGGTGCCTACAAAAGGGGAGTTGGTGCTATCCTTGTCAGCCGTATCTGACTAAATAGGGAGTCATAGCTTCCTACCAGTTGGTGCTGGTGAATGAGGGGGCGGGTGCATCCTGATTAGTTGGTGCTAATCAAATTCTATTGTAACATGTAAAAAACATTTTGCAGATTAATAGACATGACTTTGTGGTTTTCCCTTTAGGGTTCCACGATAAAATGCTATGTCCATTTGTGTTTATTGATTATTGAATAACTGATATGTGTGCTTAAAGATTTAATTGGAATTAAAAAGAAAAAGTTGACAATACTGATTCACCCCCCCCTCTCAGTATTGTTGATATTCCATCAGAAAGGCATTACTCAATTCACTTGGCTTCATCGATGTCATGTCCCAAATTTTGCATTGGGTCACAATGGTCTAAGCCCATTGGCGATATTCATGAGAGTTTGTCAAATTGATGTTAAGGGTCAAAGAATTGCCAAGGAGGAAAATTACTAGTTTCCTAGGTTGGGGGTGGAAGATTTGGATTTGAGATAAGGGGGATAATAAATGATGTTTGAACAATAGAATGGAATATGTATTTAATAAATCATCTAAGTAAATAAATACAAGAGAAATTCTAGGTGGAAATTGGTTTTGAAGACATATGGAGGATGTGGGACCCACACTAGCTTGATTTTTCAATGCTACATGGCATCTCTCTCTTGCCATTTCGAATCCATGAGAAGGAAAACATTCTTGGATGAGTTGGTAGGCTCATACACATGGAATTTAGCATCATAGGTCGAATTTGGATGGAATGGTAGCCTCCATGGAAGAGGAAGAGTCAAAATAGAGGTTTGGGGACACTTGGGCTAGATTCCCTAACTCCTATGACAACAATGATGAAGAATCTATGACACCTATGATACAAATCAGACCTGAAGGCTGACATATAGCATATATTATGTGAAAATCCTGACAATGGATCTAAGAGCTAATTTATACCTCACAATGAAAGAATTTAGGAATAAGATTAAGAGTGGTCAATGCAGTAAGATGAGCAACAGAATAATAATATAGTAGAACTCAGATAGAAGCAAAAATACTTCACACACACTAATTAATTAATCACAATATGGACAAATAAATAGTACAATGCATGAGGATTCAAATGCCAAGGTGGAAATTCGAATTAGCCTTCATGGAGTGATCAAAATATCACTAGAGTGTCATCGGAGCACAACTAGAAGTCTATCTCATCATTAGTGGAGTCATCAATGCCCAAGTAACTGTCAACCATCAGTCAAACTAAGTCTAACTGAGTGTAACTGGAACTAACTGAATGAAGGAGGTTCAGTGGAGGGCGCATGAGGAGCTAACTGGAGTCAGAATGAGCAGTCTAGTCACACTGGAGGTCCATTGGAGTGGTAAGGTCAGTTAAGAGTGAGTCAAGCCTAAAATGAAGGAGATAACTCAGTTAATTGAAGACATCTGGACTGGTAGGTGAAGAAGGGCGCCTTTGTCAATTGGATGGTGAGATGTGGGCGCATCACTGGTTAGGAGGGCTCAATATGAGTGGAAATAAGCTCCCGAGTGCTGGAAGACTAGGGACTAGGTGTTGGAGGTATCAACCTGATGACTGGGTAGCATGCGGATGCATGCAAGACTGAAAATGAAAAGGATGAAAATGCTGGTAGGACTAGGATGGAGTATAGGAATATCCTAACACCCCCCCTTAATCCATCCTGGGCCCTGGTAGCTGAGTACCAAAGGTCACCCAATACAATGAATAATAATAATGGTCAATAAACTTAGAAAATGGGGAAAACCTCATGGGAAAAATACCCCCGCTCAAAATAGATTGTAAGGCACACACAAAAATAAATGCTCCAAACTCAAGCAGGTGTGATGCTTGGTCATATGTCTGGAGGTATATTCTTCTTGGGAAGAAGTGGATCATGCTCAAAAGGCATGTGCTTGTATTTTCTCTTCAGATCGAATGTGATGAGAACAAATCAAAAAGTATGAGGATGATCCTTGAACCTGTGATTCGAATCAGCTGAGGTAGGATCAAATCTATGAATGTGCAAATAGTCTTTTGTCTTCTCCTTCAAACCATCATGGGTGAGATTATGCTCAAAAGAACCATCAAATAATAGTAAATGTTTTGAATCCAAATCAGATCCAAGACTTAAAGAATGGTTTCTTAAGATCTTCTTTGAACCATTTGAGGTGAGATCTAAACCATTAAATGCATGAGAAATTATCCCAAGCAAATGGCAATGGCCATCAAATATCAGTGTTTGCTTGGAATCCAAATTAGATCCAAGACTTGAATCATGGTTTCTTGAGATCTCCTTTGAACCATTAGAGGTGAGATCAAAACCAGTAAGTGCATGAGAAATTATCCCAAGCGAATGGCAATGGCCATTATCTTCAATAACCTTCTGAATGCATGAAATAATGATCATATAGTAGTACATAAGAGGTGAGTGATCAAGGAGAGTGAATGAATTACGTCCAATGGCTGATTTTACCTTCTAAAAATTCAATAGATCATGATGCAAACCAAGAAACTCTGGTGCAAGAGAGGATTTAGGACCTTCTGCAATTTCTAGAGTGTGAGCTGGCACATAATTCGAAATAGAAGAAATTTGGAGCATGAGTGTAGAATCTGCAAGTTTTTCTTCTTTGTGGCTAACTTCAATATGAGATATGTTTGATACTAATTCATGATCAATGAGATCATCAAGGAGGGCGAATGCATCACTTTTCTTGCTCTCGAAAGGGTTTGGATCAATCCCTTCATTCTATTTTCCAAATCTATCATCCAGGTGGGCCCATAGCTCTTTTGGAGATTCAACATCAAGGAAGTGGTGTACCATGCATCGAGGCATAGCAAGCATCATGGATGCAGTGGCGTAAGGAACAGGTGGATGACAGATGAAAGCGACTTGTTCGAACGTGTGGCGAAAAGCAGTTGAGAAGCTAGGCCACAACGCCGATGGCGATAGGCAGGCGAAGGAGTGGAAAGGGACATGCCATGATGCAATTGTAACCGTTTGGAGGACTGCGGCTGTCAGAAGAGCGTGTGAGCCATGAGTGGCCTAGCTGGAGCAGGCGGAGCAGGCTGTCGACGACGATAGCTAGGGTGGCAGTTAGCCACGCCAGTTTTCGAAACCTTAGGGTTTCGACCTAATGATTGTAAAGATATGCCTACAGGCATAATCTATAAATAGGCATGATTTTGTATGGGAAAGGGTTGTTGTTATTGTTGGTTGGGTTGTTGAACTCTTAATTTTGGTTAAGTGTTGATTATTGTAGAATCTTAAGCTTAGAAAAGCCATTGTAAAGGCTCTGCAGCTGAGTGCGCAAAGACCCATCCAGGGAAATTTTTAAGGGCGAAATTTCGCCAATTGGCTATTTTCGGGGCATTTTTTTGAAAAATAAATTCGTTTTTTGGTCATTTTTAGTCTCTAATATCGCCTATATTTACATAAAATATGTTTTTTCATCATAATACTTGCCAAAATTCACTAGTTTAAGGAGTAAATTGTAGGTTTCATATTTAATATTCGACTACCAATATATATTTATGTTTTTTTTCAATCCAAAATAATCGCCTAGAATACTATACTTAAGTATACTTTTATAATCCTAAAAACATACCTTGGACCTATTTGAGAGAGAGAAGAGAGTCTGCAGCTGAGTGTGCAGACTAAGAACGGTTGTACCCTTCCCATTAAGAGCAATATTAACAACCGTTCTTGTGGACATAGAACCGCGTTAAATTCCGTGTTGTGTCACCAATGTGTGTTTATGATTGTTTAATTGCTTGGTATGAATGTTTAATGCTGGAAACTTCTGTTATGTGATTGCTTTTATATGTATTCGCCTTAGTGAATGGGAATAATATGTTAAGTAATGCATGCGTAGAGGAATTATAAGTATTCAACATGTATGAATCTATTTATGGGTCAAGTAGTGAACACTGATTTTAAGCGCAGCGTTGGAGCGCGCAGTAATGTATGTTAGTAAACCATTCACAATTTACTGATAAGAATTTGGACGGAATAAAGGGATAAAGGACGTTAAGTAGCATGGTTAGAATTGAACACCTGGCAAGGACGCACAGTCTAGTTGATGCGCCGAGTCATTAAAGTTTGCTGCGAAGTAAGCTCTTGATAGCTTACTGCCGTAACGCAAAGGTATCCTGTATCACACAGTCATTGGAGGTGCGAGCGTAGTTGCACGTTGAAGTATCCGACACGGAACAGAAAGTTTGTGTAGTTATCTATCCGCGCAACCCGCAAGGCGTTGCGCTGCTGATTAGATTTCCCCCCATCACATCACCTAGTTGTGGAAACTTGATTCCACAACCACCCCCTCAGCTTCGCCTCGGGTGAGACCTCAGGCTGCGCGTAGCTTGTTGCCGAAAGGGCTAGTGAATTGGGGTTTTGTGGG
This sequence comes from Larix kaempferi, assembly GCA_027924585.1. Classification (NCBI taxonomy): domain Eukaryota; kingdom Viridiplantae; phylum Streptophyta; class Pinopsida; order Pinales; family Pinaceae; genus Larix; species Larix kaempferi. The sequence goes on along the minus strand of BSBM01000512.1, from coordinate 3,247,493 downwards.
TTGCTTGAACCGCGAAGTACCTGGGTCTACACTTGGAAACCTCAAGAAGGTGATCAACAACCAACACTTTCAATGGTGGCAAAGCGTATATCTTACAGCCTTCCCTGGATTGGGAAGGGAGAGAAGGACACCCCTGAAGGGGAGAGTTACCAGATAAAAAGAGGAGAGTTGCCCAGGTAGTAAGAGACTGCATAGACGGAAGTTGACAAGAGAGCGACTTGCACGTGAAGGAAGGGGAAGTATGTCATAAGTGAGGGAAGCCATGAAATCTACGCAAGCAAGGGAGCTCTCAGTCAAAAATACAATAAAATAAAATAAAAAAGATTAGGAGAAGAGAGACCACGAGGGGTAGTTGAGGAAATCTGAGCGGAAGACATAGTGGGAAGAAGAGACCTTGAAGATGAAGAGATGCCTATGTGAAAAACAAAGAATATCTGTGTTGTTAAAAAAATAAAAAAATACAAATTGAGGACGGCCCATAAGATTTGGGTTTGTATATTTTTGGAGATTGTAAAACCTGAGTGAGACTAAGCCAAAAGGTTATTTCCATTTTTTTTTTCTAACAACTTAAACCTTCCCAGGTAGAACATATAACTTTAAATACTTGTAATTTATCTGTAACTCTAAAGACATGAAGTTTGAAAGATCATCAAAACATGGGACATTTACATTTACCAGACTAATGGATGAATTTTATTATCACGAGAAGAAGGTACACCTAAACATTGGATTGCTATATTGACAAAAATGTGTTTTGCACTAGATGAAGGCTATGATAAATTTATGTTTATAATAAAGCTTTATTTATGTCCAATGGATAAAATAAATCTTATTGATTGGCATTAGAATAGATGATATGGCCTTGTTTAAAACGGAATAACACTTGCTAAATCTATGCTACGCATAAAAATTGCAAAAGCATAGCTTATTTTCACATCGTAACAGAGAAATGAAACAAAGTCAATGCTAATATATTGTCACGACAGATTGTGCCTAGAAAGAATCAAAATAAAATTGAGCGAACTAATTAACTGAGAACATAACCGAAGGTATCTCATCTTTTTATTTAATCCAAAAGTTAAAAAACAACATAAATGAAAGGGTTTGTGTGAGAAATCGAGCGTCAATCATTGAAAACAAATTCACTGATTTACTATTAAGCTTTTCCAAGACACATTGAACAATCTTCTCCATGAGCTCACCCTCATCGCTGGTTATTTACAACAAAATAAAGAAACGGAGTTAGAAACGTTTACACACATAATTAACACCATTTGGCTATGCATAAAACTTGTCATATAAGGAGAATTCGCACCCGTTACAGTCCCCTTGAAGATCTAACCCACTTATTTTTGAAACAATAGAAAGAGCCTCCTTCCACTTTTGAATAGTGGCCTGCTTGTGTCACGGCCTCTCTTGATGAGTATGAGGGTCATGCGTTTTCTTCTCTTCCAGTTTGCGCAGGGCTTCAACATACACTCCTTTACCGTGCGCCCGCGAAAGCTCATCCGGATCGACATGGTAAAACACAAGAATAATTGGAGCCTTTGTCTCCAACATTAGAAGGAGCTCATTAAGACAAACTTCTGATTCCCCATATTCAGCTGAGAAAATGGCCATATGAATGGATGTTGTTCTAACAATGAACTTGCAAATTTCAGGGTTGCCCAAAAAGACTCTTAATCCATGTGCAAAAAAGAGGCAATGGTAGAGATGACTTGCAAGGGTTTAATCCATCATGGTTTATAAATACATGGTAAGATTTTTTGTTGGTGCTGGGAGATATAGCAACAGTGGAGGAGGAAGCGACTCTTTCTGCCAATGGAATGGAATGGGTAAACGTCAACAAAGATGAGAGATTGGGAAGAACAAGGTGCACTCTCTCTTTTTCTCTCACAAATTTCCAAGATAGCAGTTCTCCATTGCTACTGCTATGTTGTTTTAATAAACGATTGTTCCCTTTCGTTTCGCAACAAAGTCTCCATGTGCCACGTTGCAAGGTGAAACTCGTAATTCCAATATTTTGCTCACCAATCAAAATTGTTATCTGTTCTTTCATTATTTAATAAAGACTTCTATAAAACACCAAATATGCTTAAATTTAATGTCAACACATCATTGGATCGCAAGCATTATGCATTCGAGTGCGACTTCCAACACTATAAATGAGTTTACATTGAGATACAATAACAAGTCTTCACGTCATAAAATACGAGTGGGTACTACGTTAGGATATTTTTTATATTTTGGTTGACCAAATGATTGGTCCTTGGTATGGATGGTACCAATGGCAAAAGAAGCTAACAAATTGTTTTAACCCAAAAACAAGATAGTTAGAGATTTTTTTCTCTGTGAAAATGAGATATAAATCATATATTCATAATTTATATGAAGTCTTCATTGACTGGTAAGAACAGAAAAGAACTGGTCAAGAGACTATTTGGTGAGAACAATTCAACTCATGTAAAAATATGTTGGTCCCAAATAACTCATTACATAATTGAGAAAGACGCCTCCTTGGAAGATGCCATAGGAATCTCAAAATCATGCATGCTATGAAAGTATTGCAAAATATTGAAGATTGGCATATTGATCAATGATTGGATACCAAACTCCATGGTATGGATTTAATGTTAGTCTTATCAAACATCAAAATAAATTATGCTAGATATAAACATTGTATATTGGCATGTAGTATTTAACAAATTCCACCTGGTCGTCATGAAGGAGGAAGAAAAGATGGAGTGGTATCATTTTTCCTAGAAAAGGATTCAAATGCATGATCCTTTGGGTATTGCATACAATCATATAAATGTGATAATGATTGCACTTTCATATAAGCATCAAAAGAGTGAAGTTGAATACTTGTATAGGAGAGAACTCACTTAGAATGAGGTTCTAAATAATCTACAACTTAAAGTAGAGGAAAATGAAAGAAAGAAGAAAGAAGAAAGAAGAAGTTCATAAGGCTATGAAAAGAAAGCCCTCATTGGAAAAGAGAGAAAAAAATAAGAAAAAGTAAAAATTGAATCCCTAGAGAACCCTAAGGCAGAAGAAGGTAGATGCTAATTCCAAAGTGTTAGCATTTTGTAGCTCAGTGGTACTCTTGCATCTGGTGCCTAGTTGCAGGGTCCAAGCAGAGTTGAAATTTGACGTCTTACCTCAAGAAATTTGTATATGACATTTTAATTTTAACATGGCCTTTCATTTGGAATTTAAATCTTAATTTTACCCGTCATAATAATAGTTGTTTTTTTTTAAAATAAAATTTATAATAACTATATGAAACATGAACTCTCATGGACCCAAAAAACCATGACCGAGTAAATTTACCTAACAAGGGGAGACAACAAGACCATGACAAAAATCAAAATTTCTATATTAGAAATAAGGAAAAATTTTAAGGATCCATAATTAAAAGTGTATAAACGTTGGCGAATCTTACCAAATCTTAAAATGTCAACGATAAAATATTTGGCGATATTTTCAAAAAATATTTCAATTTCTAAGGATTTAATATAGTTTATATAATAATTTGGCAAATTTTAGAGTGAAAAAATTTTACCCCATCAAACTTGGGCGAAATCAGCCTTCAAAAAATGCAAATTGGCGAATTTTTTTTTGAAAAAAAACATGGAAAAATAGCCCCACTAAAATTTTCCTATATATATATATATATATATTCAAAAAATGCAAATTGGCGAATCTTTTTTTGGAAACACAGTCCATGGAATAAATTTCTCCACTAAAATTTTCCTTGATATATATGTGTGTGTGTGTGTGTGTGTGTGCGCGCGCGCGCTTAGGATATAAATATTAATGACGTGTAAAAATAAAATTTCACTTCAAAATGATGACAATTAATTTTATGAAGTGGTAGTATTTCGACATGTAAAATGGAAAATGCCAACTATTTATCCGTCAAATTTCAACACTGGATCTGAGATGATGGTATCTCATTAGATGCCATTAAGTGATTTCATTAAAGTGCATTTATTAAAGTACTTTATGACTTGAATTTATAATTTAAAAGTGAGTTGTACTTTATTAAGTTTATAAAGCGACTTTTAAATTATAAAGTGCACTTTTTTTAATATTTAGGTTAAAAATGTCTTTTCGAAAGTAATAGGTATTTTATATAGTTTCCTTAAAGATTTAAGTGAACTTGAGAGTAGATCTCATCCGTCGATCTTGAGGCCAAGATCGAATCTCAGTCATAGAAGACAAAGAAACAAGAGGAGTTATGCTAATGAGGTAATAAAAAGACTACGAGACTTTATTTTCCATACATCCAAGAGAGGTGTGCATTCAAAGAGAAGTTGGAGAGTGAGGGGCATGAGTTCCAAGGTTGCTTGGAGAGGACGGTGTGAGAAGCACTCATGAAAGAGAAGTAAGATTGATTTTTTTTCTAAGAGAGAAGATCAATCCAAGGTGAGGAGCATGAGTTCCAAGGAAAGAGACTCGGTTTCCTATATAAGGGAACGATTTTCCAAGCAGTGGGGGACGCACCTTCTAGTCTCATATATAGAAGATGATGGGATCCTTCACTTGGAAGGACGAGTGTTCATGTATCCGGTGAGTTGGGGACTGTCTCCAACGAGATCGCTAGGCATCTGAGATGGAAGGATATACCGAGTATTGGGTCATTCTGTGGATGGAGAGTCTGGTGGGAGGTCGGATTTAGTGGCAGTAGTGGTAGTATCCAATGTAGAGGACTCATACAGCTCAATGAGGAGACCGAGTTGGTATGAGATGACGCTTGAGGACGAGAATGAGAGTGAGTGGTACTCTCAGTTCAGTGTTGTCACGCATAGATCTCCATCACGTGATCCAGAGCAGGTGCTGCAAGGACCTTTAGGTTTAGAGGGAGCTTCAAAAATTAGAGAGAAGAGGTTGGGGATAGATCCTAGTGGAGATGATGCAACGGCAATAATTCCCTCGTTAAAAGGGAGTGTTAGCATTTTGTAGCTCGGAGGTACTCTTGCATTTGGTGCCTAAGTGTAGGGGTCTGAGGTGATGTTGTCTCATTAAATGTCATTAAGTGACTTTATTAAAGTGCATTTATTAAATTACTTCATGACTTGACTTTATAATTTAAAAGTGAGATGTACTTTATTAAGTTTACAAAGTGATTTTTAAATTATAAAGTGCACTTTTTTTAAGATTTAGGGTAAAAATGTCTTTTCAAAAGTAATGGGTCTTTTATATAGTTTCACTTAAATATTTAAGTGAACTTGAGAATATATCTCATCTGTAAATATTGAGGCCAAGATCGAATCTAATCCATAGAAGACGAAGAGACACGAGGGGTTACCCTAATGAGATAATAAAAAGACTATGAGACTTCATTTTTCATCCATCCAAGAGAGACACACATTCCAAGAGAAGTTGGAGAATGAGGGGCCCCAGTTCCAAGGATTCTTAGAGAGGAGGGTGTGAGAAGCACTCAATCAAGAGAAGTAAGTTTGAGTTTTTTTCTAAGAGAGAATAGCAATCCAAGGTGAGGGGCACAAGTTCCAAGGGAAGGGGATCCGTTTCCTGTGTAAGGGCATGATTTTCCAAGCAGTGGGGGTGCACTTGTGGAGAGAATCTACACACATTCCTGGGTTATCTGTACAATAGTTGTTGGGTGCATTTTTCAAGGGAGAAAAATGGCACAAATATCGAGGTTGTAACAACTTTCTATGGATAGGCTGTACTACAGGAAATAAGGAACTGTACATCAATTTTGTAACAGCTTTCTATCAGATTTAATATTAAAATACATTGTTATTGAAATTTTCATTTTTTCATGTTGGGGGTGCCTCAGAAGTATGCAGTGTGGGTATGGGTTGGATGCGGAATTAAAATCCGCATCCAACGAGTGCCCAAACTTGAAATTTGGGTAAATTGTTAAGGAGATATGTCAAAAGTATGATAAGAAAAAGTAGCTTTTATTTTCCCCTCCAATTTGTTTTACAAATTTTACCGTTATGGTTGACATCATCATCCTGAATCCTATTGATTCTTATAAAGTGAATTTTTATGGTACATTTTTTTTTTAGGTCCATTTTTTACCTCAAAACTCCCCTAATGTCAATCCATGAAATTCATACAACCATAACACAAGATATACCCTAGGGAAAATCCTCAAAATTATGAGAACAAAAACCCCAACAATTCTTCTCAATATAATATAATGGATAACAGAGAATGATTTCTTTTACAACATAGCAGATTGATTTCAGAAGATAAGAGATCACCAAAATTCTTGGTGAAGATATAGAAGCAATAGAGAAGAGAGATCAATCGGATGTGTGCCAAGCACAACAATAATAAGCACGAATAATATCTTGCACAAAGAGAAGCACCTTGCCTTCAATGGAGAAGAGAATTTGCTTCACATTGGATTCAACAATCATGTATATTGTATTTATACATTCATCTCTTCTATTTTTAACTTCTAACTTCGGGATAAACTCACTCTCAAACTGGATGTATTAATCTTGCATGGATTGGTGCACCCCGCTTCTCATGTAGTGCTTCATCTCACTGAGCTGTCACTTAGGATGAACTCGCCTCTTAACTGAAAGCTTTCCCACTTAGTTAGGTGGCTAACTTAAGTGTCGACATTCAAGTGTCACAACTGACGTGTCATCTTTTAGTTTAACATTAGTTTCATCATGCAATAACACTTAGTTAACTAAATCTTCTTTGTTGTCACTTAGTTAACTCTCTTTAACTGAAGTGTCGTCTTTTAGTTTAACTAAAGTGAAAATACTTTAGTTAACTAGTCCCTTTTATTTAACACTTAGTTAACTTAAATCATGTTGATATATTTACTTGAAGTGACCACTGTGATTTATTTAGTTAACTGAGACATATCTTTAACTGATGCTTTAACTGAAACATTGATACTTAACTAAAGATTTATAACTAAATATTTAATAATTCGAGCTCTCTTTAATTAGTTGAAGTGTCTACATGGTAAATTTCAAATTATATTGATCTCTATGCTCTATCTTTTATTTCTTTATCTCTTACTGCATGGTCAATATGTGCTAACTTTAATTATCCATCAAATTACATTATACTAAGAAGAATTATCAGATGTTGTGATCATATTATATTATTCTGGACCAAATGATCATATGCTAAAGTAATTCACTTTAGAGGTGATCAATCTCTAAAGGAGACTTAATAGCAATCTGGTGGTCATGGTTAATAATATATCACACAACATTAAATGATTTTAACAAGTAAATCATGACCTTTATATGGAAGTTCCACCTCTATACGAGAGGTCCATCTCATGGATACCTTTATATGGACGGTTCACATGATAATAATGACTTGATGCACACAAGTCCAGAGTCTTGTCCAACAAGACTTTACAACATCATTACTTTGATCAAGTACCTCTATATGGGAGGAATAACCCTTACACGAAAGGAAATCAAAGTGCTCACCTCTATATAGGAGGATCAATCTTGACTACACAAGATTGGTTTGGTGAATGTCTCTTGTAACAAGATGTTACTCTATGAAAAAAGTGTTATGAAAATTGAATCTGAAGAGTAAGCAACTTCACAGATTGGGAGATGAGTGTTGACCAGAGGAATGTTTGAGAGTATGTCAGAGAAGAGTGAGCTAAAATGATAAGGGGAGAAGAAAGTGAGACAAATTATGAGTGTGGATTATTGTGAAGCGAAAAAATATTTCGGCATTGTAAGAGGAGAAAGAATGAAACAAGAAGGGAGGAGGTTTTCAATGTCACTGAAGAATGTGACTATAGCATTGTACCACGGATCAGAGAGGAATATTGTAGGACAAAAGAAGAACAGGAAGATTACTAGCTCAGATCAGAGGAAGATCCAGTTGATTCATCTCACGCCAAATGGTGTGACATACCCATGACCCTGTGTGCATCTCCTAAAACTGATGTAAGTACTTATAGCTTATTCACTAGTACAAAATGAGGAATTAATGACTAAAAAATGACTAAAATTTGGCTATAAAATACTATTTTTGAGTCGGCAACTAATAATAGCTAATTTCCACTATCTTGTAGCTAGTCGTATTTCACTTAGTCATTAATTGGTTGACTTATTAGTCATTGATTTAGTCATTGATAGTCACTGATTTAGTCATTGATTCCCACAATTAATGACCAAATATACGACTAAATAAACTACTAGATGATAACATATTAATGACTAATCTAAATACGACTAAACGTTAGTCGCGCTATAATATACAAGAAACTAGATACTAATAGTCGTATATATGCGAATTTAGTCATTTTCTTAGTCACTAATTTATGATAGGGTATGGAGGAATCGAACCACCAATCTCCTTCCTATAATTAGGCAGGTGCTCTACCATTGAGCTAGCACCCTTTAAGAAGTTTTTATTGCTTAACAATGATGATATTCAAACAAATTTTGCATCATTAAAGCATACAAAATAATGATTACCAAGTTACTATAGATCCAGAATGGCTTACCTTGTACTAGTCCTTAAAATCTTTCAACTGCATTTATTAAGTGCAAATATATTTTTGCACTTAATAAAAGTAGTTGAAGAACTTGAAGGACTTGTACAAGGTTAGCCATTATGGATGTTGATAGTAACTTGGTAATCATTATTTTGTATGCTTGAATGATGCAAAATGCAAAAATCCCATAAATTTATAGGAATGACAAGCATGCATCCATTGTTAAACTATCTACCGAGTCTTCTAGAGTCATGCCAAGATATATGAATTTGACTGAAAATTCAGAAGTAACTTGAAGATAATGGTGGATGATGCCATGGAAAGGATAATTTCAGTTTATATATAAGTAAAGGATGAGAAAATAGTGTCCCAAACTCATCTTCCTCCAATGTGGGCCAAGCCACCATCCCCTGTAAAATGAACATAGGTGCATGTTTCTCTCAAGTTCCATGAACATATTACACAACCTTCAGATAGTTTCAATCATATTCGGATGTCCATCTTAACTTCAAAGGACCAAAACTTGAACTAGTAAATTTGGAATATTTAAAATATATGTACAAAAAATCTCCACATCTAATAAACCAATACATAATTTACTTATTGCATGATATTAGAATGGATGGAAATATTGTTAGACAACATTTGGAGAGTTTTTATAAGATTTGGATGTTCATTCCTAGGATGTATATGCCCATCCTAGGAAAAAGTAACCTCTAAAATACTTTTAAAAAATTAGATAGAAATTTTGGAATCAACAAGATAAGATCCCATGTAATTTTATTTAGTTTCCAATGGAGCAACTCATTACCCAAAATGTATATAGAATAGTAAAAAGAAATATACTACTAATTCCATTTCACATCAAGAAGAATGGGCATTAGCTCTAAGTACTCTTAGCCACTAGATAAATTGAAATGAAATGAGATGAAATATTTGCAACAATACCTTCGAGTTTGCTTGCTAAGAAGAAGTATGAATACTTATGTGATCATTTTATTCAAAGGTGACTTAAACAACCACTAACCTGCAATCAAGGCAAGAAAACATGTTCAGATTGATATATAAATAAAATAAAATAAAAGTTAAAGATAGACTATGCCAATCCCACTATCATATATACCTCGAAAGAGAACTAACAAATCTCCCACAACTGTTCAACTTTGTCCAAAATGCCCACATGGAATGCCACCGTTTCAAAAAAAAAAATTGAAAACATGAAAGTAATAATTTACTCTACCTGTCTATTGGATGCAAAGTCCCATAGATGTACAACATAATTAGTCAAGCACATGCAATAAAATTATAAATGGACAAAAAGAAGAAAACAATGTGGTTTAGACCTTCCTTTATATACTCAGATATATATTATGATCATACTTTGTCTCTTAGTAGACAAGTCACTAACGAAACAATTGACATACCTGAGAGAGAGATAGATAGGTAGTTGTAGGGTAGAGTGAGACAAATTCAAACCTCAAGGTATTAATCAAAATAGTCTAGAAATGAGGATGAAGTTTCAATCATATTGTTGCAATAAATGAGAATCTTTGAGGAAAGTCATACATCAAGCAAATAGAAGCTCCTTTCAAATGTGTAGAGGAAGCCTTAACCCACACTCTCGCATGTCCATCAGACTGCAACACACTTCCATACATAGTAGCAACCTCAAGGAGGCTGAAAAGGAGCACAAAAAACCTCTATAAAGTCTAAACAGGCTCAACATGTTGTAGCAGGATGAACAAGAACCACAACAACCCTAGCAAAGGTAATGGTAGGCACCACCAACAACACACTCACAGAAAAGACCTTAGAACAGTCAGCAGACCACATATCGAGTCAAGGCATCCAAAGGAACGGTCATGGTTCAGTCTAACAGACTCAACAAATGTCACAACACAGCTTGACAGCCCCAAAAAGGTCACGACTTAGTCCAAAGATCTCACAGAGGTCGAGGCTCTGTCCAAACATCCCACGAAAGTCATGGTTCTATGCAAACAACCCAAAGAAATCATGGTTCTGTCCTAGCATAGGTCACTGATCAGTCCAAGACATCCCAAAAGGTTACGGCTCAGTCCAAGGAAACCCACAAGGTCACGACTCAATACTAGCAACCTCAAAGGTCATGGAAGGCACCAACAACAATGTTACACTCACAGAAAATACCTCAGAATAGTCAGCAGACCACATATTGAGTCAAGACATCCCAAGGAACATTCATGGTTCAGTCTAGCAGACTTAGCAAAGGTCACAACCCAACTTAGCAACCCAAAAAAGGTCACGGCTTAGTCCAAACAGCTAGCATAAGGACCAACAAGGTTCAACACAAGATCAAAGGTCAATGAGAGTGGTCATAACAAAGTGGGAAGAAAACCCTTTCACCCACAAGACCAAGGTGTACCATCAAGGTATAGAAATAACCCTTTTACCCACAAGACCAAGGTGGGGAAACAACCCTTTTACCCACAAGACCAAGGGTCAAACTTTTATCTTCTCTCTTAAGGTATATAGTCCATAGTTGTTTCGTACAATTACAATAAGTTTTATCATCACCATACAAGGAAGGTCCAAACTATGACACACTTCGAGTGACTGCAATACAACATATATAACATAATTTTCATTTCTTTCAACTTAACACTCCCAAAGGTCTCTGTGTTAAAGTTGAAGCATCGAAGGACAATAAATAACAACAGTAGTAATAAATTAATGAACAAGTTAAACTAGCATACGTAAAGGAGAAAACAATGTGGTAACATATATAACATAATTTTCATTTCTTTCAACTTAACACTCCCAAAGGTCCATGTGTTAAATTTTAAGCATCCAAGGACAATAAATAACAACAATAGTAATAAATTAATGAACAAGTTAAACTAGCATATGTAAAGGATAAAAAAATGTGGTTTAGACCTTCCTTTATATACTCAGCTATATATTATGATCAGACTTTGTCTCTTAGGAGACAAGTCACTAACGAAACAATGGACATACTTGAGAGAGAAAGAGATAGGTAGTTGTAGGGAGGAGTTGGACAAATACAGACTGCAAGGTATTAATCAAAATAGTCTAGAAATGAGAATGAACTTTCAATCCCATTGCTGCAATAAATGACAGTCTTTTAGGATAGTCATACATCAAGCAAATGAAAGCACCTTTCAAATGTGCAGAGGCAGCCTTAACCCACACTCTAGCATGTCCATCAGACTGTGGCACACTTCCATACATAGTAGCAGCCTCAAGGAGGCTGAAAAGGAGCACATAACAATAAAGTTAAGTCATCATGACAAAAGGTTCAAGGTAACACACTAGGAGAGGGAGGCACTAGCACAAGGACCAACAAGGTTCAACACAAGGTCAAAGGTCAACACGAGTGGTCATAACAAAGTGGGAAGACAACCCTTTCAGCCACAACAACAAGGTGTACAATCAAGGTGGGGAAACAACCCTTTTACCCACAAGACCAAGGGTCAAACTTTTATCTTCTCTCTCAAGGTATATAGTCCATAGGTGTTCCATACAATAACAATAAGTTTTATCCTCACCATATAAGGAAGGACCAAACTGGATAAATTTTATTCCTGTACATGCAATAAAATTATAAATGGACAAAAAGAAAAAAGAAATCGTTATCATATACAAGTTTATTCAACACTTTGGTAAGAATTTTAGTTGTAAAAAATATCTATGCTATGGTGGATGATGCCATGGAAAGGATAATTTCAGTTTATATAGAAGCAAATGATGAGCAAACGGTGTCCCAAACTCATCTTCCCCATATCTAGAAATTTTTTATTTCCAGTCGCCTTCATTCTATATCTTGTCAAAAAGTCATTTTCTTGATTTCTTGGATTTTCCCTAAGTGAAGCCGAAAGAATAGTATCAAGTGTATGGCCTAGGTGGAAGAAATCAGACTCCAGTTTCATAACAGTGCCGCAACAGGTTATAAGTGAAATCATTCTTGTATTTGTTGTTATAATTTATAAAGATCTATCTTTCCAATCCAAATTATTGTGTTAATATTACGTTCTTTGATCATAAAACCACAATTATTTAATGCAATGTTTTTAACATTTACAGTCAATTACTTTTATATTTGTAGCCATATCTTATTGTTCTTTGTCTCTTTCTTGATTGCAGGTATTTAAGAAATCATTTGGACAATAAGATTTAGAAAGTAGAACTTCATCAAACGTTGGACCTTAGATTGATTACTTAATCTTTTAGTTAAATTATATCTTGGCTATAAATCTATGATTGATTTATTTTCTTTTGGGATTGAGGGTTATCTCTAGGGTATCGCTCTATGATGATTATAACCAAAACCATTAGGGGTCTTTTCCTCGAAATAGTTGTTTGCATATGGAGACCTGAATCCCATTTAAGAACAATGATTAAATATCTTCTTCTTGCTATCATTCCTCTAAATTTTTCTCCACCAAAATGAAACAAATGTATCCCCTTCAACAACTTCTCAATGCATTTTTTATTTTTAATCTTGTAAGCACATACGATCAATCGAAACGGAGGCCACAAAGCTTTCTTTTCCTTTTCCAAAGTGGCCCAAATTTTGTTTACATACGTCTTATGCATATTCTCATGTAACACTACGCTATCAATAATGTACATGAGAAGGATAAATGGTGCCTATGTGCAATCATAGATTCTTAAATATGTCATTTTGTAAGGAACCAATCATCAAGTTTTGAGACATCTTCCAAAGGTTTTTTTGACATGAATTTTGTTGGATTCTTATAAAAACTACATACATCGGAATGATGAACTCTTCGCATATTTTTTTGTAATGAATAACATACTTGTGCTCCCATAATAATTGGCAATAGATATATGTATTGGAGGCTCGCTTGGAATCCATCTCCCTCCCATTTATGGGAAGTAGTTATTAGTACACACTACATCTAATAAATACGAGGACATGTGAAACTTTGATACTTGTCCTACAGCCTTTACAAATGATGCTTGTAAACTAATAGAAACTAGAAAATGTAGCTTCCGATTTGAACATAATACTTGATAAAGTCAATTGGTGCATACGTGGAAACCAGCCTTCTTGGTATTGTGTTGAATCATCCTCGCCATATCCTCAACTATTATAAAATAAATTAATACATATTTTATTATTATTAAACATGTAGAGGTTAGATTTTCCTTAAGGATGGAGAAATTTTCAAATGGGAAGAGTGTGATAAAAATCAATATATATAAATTAACACTTTGATCATCTATATAAATTGATCATTTTTTATAATTTTAAGAATAATCATAAATGGCTTAATTATGAGTTTATATATTAAAAATATTTATGATTTATTACATAACAATTACATGTGATTTCATGAGTCAAGAGAATTAGTTAGAGATGTTTTAATGTATAAATATCTACAACGTAGTATTATGGTCAAGTTTCTACTTAAAAAGGTCCAAGCTTGTGTATTCATCGTAGTAGAGGAAGGTGTTAGTTTTGAGTTATGTGGATCAATGCTAGTGGAAGTAACAATGACTTGCATTTAGTGATGTAATCTCAAAATATTCAAGCTTACTTTCACTACTATTATTTCATGTTCAATAATAATACAATAGCCTATGCATGTTTCAAGTCTATTAATGAAGTAAGACAACTAATATATAGTCAACAATGTATGAAAACAATTTATAATAGAAGATCAATGAATATTCACTATGAATATCAAGTTGAATCTAAAACCAAGGTAATGTCATCTTGTATAGGTTGATGTGTCTTAAAACAAAATGAAATTTCAAATAACACATATGCAATTTAAAACATTTATGGATTGTAGACATATATAATTATGCAAACCATTACTTCGCCGAAATAAATTCATCACAAATCTGTTAAACATGGTTAATACATAAAGTATCCATGTACATTCTTTTTTTTTTAACAAAAACAGGGGAAATATGTATATATATGAAAAGGCTGTGCAAAGCCATACATTACAAAATATAAAACTGTTTTTTCTGAAACTAAGAGAGGGAAATAGTAGGATGTGTGTATGTTCATGCCTCTGGAGGCTCTATGCCTTTGCTTCCTGTAATTTCTTGTGATGGCATTGGGATAAACCCTTACATATTGATTGTTAAGCAGTTGACAAAAAAAATTCAGAAAATATGTTTCAAAAAGGAACCTACAAGAGAGTGGGAAGAATCATCCAAAATTCTTCTGCTGCATTGAGGCCATGTCCATCATTTCCTGGTTGACTATAGGAACTTCTTGCGCATGGCTTCCTTGGGTTTTGCAAGTTAAAACTGAAAGCTCCTCCTTGAGAGTGTCCACCTTGCCCATGAGTTCAAATAAATTTTGCTCAAGGTCATCGATCCTGGAGTCCTGGCATGATAGCTGAGAGGTGTTATATCTGACTTCAGAGGCCAACTCTTCATTTTGCTTGATGTTGGTGCAGACGGCCTCATACGTTCTGCGCAAATACAACTTGATCTCCTCTGTAGTGCAACTCAAGGTTACTATAGCTTCCTTAACGCCTTCCATTATGCTTCCAGGTTGGGTAGGATAGGGAGAAAGAGTCGAGCAAACACTGGGGGGCAGTAGGGGGTCGAACGCAGGGTCGTGAGCAAAGAGCCGACTGAACGCATAGGTGAATGAATGGGGAGGACTTGTCATTTCGTAGGGGGGGATATGAAATGGGGGGAGAGGAGTAGTGACCGGCTCAAGCGAGCTGACAACAATTAAGAGAGCCATGTGAATGGCACATCGGGGGGTACGTGTTTTCAGCTGGAGGGGGCCGTGACCGATTCGAAGAGTTAGAGGGAGGGCGTGTCCAAGCCTGAAATTTAGAGGAAGGTCAAAATATGAAACACTAATGTGACTTTGCATGGGTGTGTTTCTAGGGGATGGATAAAAACCCGAGAGTGCCATTGTTGTAGTTTATTTGGCCAATTTTCATGGATGTTCCTTCATTTTCCGCTGCATCCGCTAAGGATTTATTCTCTCTTAGAATATGGAAATAATGGGTGTCTTTGGGAAGAGATAGAGAGCGAATTCTTCTTTGGATTATATGGTTCTTGGATCCTTTTGTTTTGGCCCCGAACTTCATTGTTTGTATGACATGCCTTAAGTCTCCATAGACCTTCAAATTCCCAATGTTGAGTGAAGAAGCAATTTCCAGAGAGTGATAAAGAGCGAGCCATTCGGCTTCATTGTTTGTTCTGATTCCCAGTCCTCATGAGAAGACTACAACTTTCCACCGGGGTCAAAGATGATCCCCCCCGCACCTGCCTCCCCGGCTATGTACATTCTTAAGTACCCCATGTTTAGAACATGTAGGTGTTTAGTTGTGACATATAGACCCTTATTTTATGCTTGAAGATATGATTAAGTTGTATATATGCACTCATGGTCTAAATATATGGTTTAATGATAAGTCCTTAGTTTCTAGAGCTATAAGCTAATTCTTTTCCAATTGTAAAATATGAATTTATTTTCCAACTTCTGAGAAATTGCAATTTGAGATCACATTATATTCATCAAGGATATGGATTTATGTGATTGGTAAATATAAAGAGTAATGGCTTTAAATTTAAGTTCTATTAGATAATAATGATTGGTTAAAAGCTTTAAATAAGAAATATTTGTCACTGTATTTATAGTGATAGAAACTTGTATTATATCAATTCAACATGAGAGTATTATCATGTTTTAGCATATATCTCATACCACAAGGTGCATATTTATGAGATAAGCTTATAACTATCTAGATTTTATGTTAACTAATATAAAAAGTGATATTTAATTATGTATAGTTGTGATATAATATGAAAAATAAAGTTACAGATTTCATAGAGATCAATTAAACTATAACATTGTTTGATCTTATACTAACTTATCAATGTTTCTTGATCTATGATTTTCATGATGATGTTTGAGAAAAAAATATAAGAGATTGAATATTTTTAATATATATATATATATATAATACTAAATTTTTGATGCAGATGGAATGTAGACATTATCAATTCAAAGATGGAAGAATGTCATAAAACAAATTAAAAATTTTACCACCCTGCTTCATTTTTCCTTATTCTTATCCATGTTTGCTCTTTATCTCCTTTTTGTGTTTCTCTTATTGTATTTTTCTAATTAATTTATATTCATAAAAAAAATATTTTATTATATTTCTCTAATTTTGAATTATGGATGATGACTTTTTAACTATTATTCAATTTTTTATGTTTACTTTTTCATTTTTAATTCCTATTTCTTTTTTCATAATTATTTATCACCTAGATTATTTAAATTTACTTTTCTTTTATTTTTCTATTGACTTTTTCCAAAGGATCAACCTTGCTTTCCTTTCATTACACAAAATTAACAATACCTTACTTTATTCAAGTTAGTATCTAGTCTTTACTAATTGGATATTCTAAACTCTAAGACACTAAAATTCAAAGACATATATCATAATAAATAAAATTTATAATTTCATTTTCATTTTTATATCTATTTAAACTTAATAAACTCACATTATAATAAATTTAAAATAATAAAACCTAAGTCGCACTTTCTTACCACGTTCTTTCTTGTTTTCTCAATCACTTTCACCCCTTCATCTTTTCAAGTTCTTGGCTTCACCATATACACTCCTACAGAATCAACTAACCATCCACTTGACCCAAAAACACCTACAATCTTCCCTTTCCCTTCCACTTCCGTCTCAAAGTAAGGTCCTCCTCTTTGATGGTCCAAGTGTCCTTTGATTTGTATGAAACGTCAAAGAAGTGACCACCTCTTGTGGTCCGTATCTTCCAATATATCCACTGATTTTGGTTACAATCTCCTCTGGGTAGTTCAGAATGTACTGCATGCAAGTACAGATCAACAAAACCACCAAAATAATATAAATTATTTTCCGTCTTTCCTTTCATTGCTTATAGGTTTAACATATCAATACATCTAAGTTGGAGCCTTATCTAATTGAGAAAGCTGCGACTTACCTCTGTTCGAGCGCCGCCTTTACCTCCACCTTCACCACCATGGAGAAGGCCTGGGAAATATTTATATTTCACGCTTTCATCCCCTTCCAGGCCATAAGTCAGTTGAACTGAAGCTAACATATTACCATTACGTGTTGATGTCATGGTAATCCGTCTGATCCCTGAATATGTGCCATCAGTCCAATAACTTCCACCAAAGCCACCGTATGGTTGAAAGCGATAAAGTTCATGTTGTAAAGAAAACGTTGAATAAATTCAAAGAAAGAGGAACGGGACAAAAGAGAGAACTCGATAGTTCTTGAATCATTTCCAATGACAAAATATATTGAATCATTTCCAATGACAAAATCTATTTAGTGACAATGTATACACATAACGTTCGTTCAAATCCAAATCGAAGAAATTGAGATCGACAAAAAAGAATAAACAAGATTTCAATTTTGTTAGATTAATGTTTATCTTGTTGTGAGTTGTTGATAGATCTAAGAGATTCTATCCTAGTTTGATGTATGGTTGAGATATTATCTCAACCTCTACCGGCTATGTTTAACATCTCTTTAGTATCTCTCGACTCTATATATTGGAGTCTGCATGTATTGTAAAATATAATTTTAATATACTCGATTATACTTTGTGTGAATAATGTCTCCTCTCTCCATTCTTAATATGGTATCAGAGCTAGACTGAGCATGGCTCCCTCACGGGAGTGCTCAGGACTTTGAGAGAGAGGAGTATTGTTGTAGTCTGTCTGTAACATGAGTGTTGAGTGTTGTTTGCTGTGTTAAGCATTGAGCCTTCTTATTACCGGAGATCGCTAAGGCAAAGAGGAGCTGCTGCGTAAGGTTGGAAGGATCGCTGCTTGTGTGCAGAATTGTGAATCGCTGCTTACTACCTCTAATATGGTGCTAGCAGCAAAAAGAAGAGCCCACGTCGCTAGAGGAAGAGCCTCTGTTCCTGTGATTTGCAGCTATAATGTGAAGAAGAGGATTTGTTGTAGATTGTGCAATTGATTGGAGAGTGCAGCGGCCAATTGCTGGAAAGAGTTGTGCGTTAGGATAAATTATTGGTGCAATTATTTATGTGAAAGGGATTGCTCATCTGCATCTTCCCATCATCTCTTCCATGGAGGATTCCGGCCAGAGTTTCCATCGATCACAGCACAAGTGACTGATCGAGTGGTGTTTGCGATTGAGTGGTGGAAATTACCGTGGAAGTGGAGATCGCTGCTGTATTGTTATCATTTAAAAGTTTACTAGTGCGGATCGATCCATTTTGCGTCCGTCTTGGTAGAAGAGATCAGCTGTTTGAATCCTGCGGGTTTTTCGATTCCTAATTCCTGAAAGTCAATTCCCTCATTCGAATTGGTTTGATAAAGTGCTGAGTAACTGGCGTATAAAGGAGAGAGACGCCATCTCTCTGTTTTTCTAATGTATTTTCCGTTGGATGCCTCAGATCTGGCCTCAAAACTATTCTCATTTTTTGTGGGATCATTGATGAGATCGTTGAAGACTGTGCAATTCGACAACCCTATGGAAGAAATATTTTCTTATCTTTCTAAATTTCATATAAATCAGATGCAGTGATCTGTTAAGGCGCCTGCCAGTGTGTTAACAATTTGAGGAGCCACCGCCAGAGAGACTAGCGTAGATCTTGGTAAATCTCGTGAAGCAGATCTACCATGAAGAAGATTGTTGATTGGGAAGTGTTTCATGTGAAAATTTGTGAAATGCACTGGTGTAGCAGTGGGAAAACCCTACCTCCAAGTCCTCACAATGCTTGACAGTGATAGCAATTAGGATGTGTTGTTTTCTATACTCTTGTGTCAGTTTTTTATTTGGTTGAATTATTGAATAGTGTAACTTTGTGAAATTTTCTTAATGGTATGTAAGGGGTTATATTCGTCTTGGTCATCAATGAAATGATGAGATGCATATGTAATGGGTTTGAAATTTTTATGATCATTTAGTACTTGAATCATTGTAAAGGGTGTATGATCGGTTGTACCTGACATCCCTGAATTTTTTGGTCCAAAGTTGTAAAGCTTAGCCATAGGCAAGTTGATTTCCCCAGGCTGTTGTAAGACCTGTCCCAAATGTTCAGGCATACGTGTTGTGGTGCGTAATCACATAGAGTTATCCCTCTTATTCATAGAGTGGATGTGTTATCAAGTTGTGGAATAGATCACTGTGAGCAGTACGGGGGTGACAGGTGTACCCGTAGCTTGAACTTGATGAAGGTCGAAGAAGCGAGAGCCTTCGATTCAGGGGGGAAAGTTGAGATGGAAGAATCTCAGAGTATGATAGACCAAATTATGATTAAGGGAGAATTTAACATTGATGAACCATGTAGCTGAAAATGATTCCTAGAGAACTGGCGGTTACAGCGGCTGAGCACCCATGTAGTCCGGTAGATGGATTTATTTTCATATGGACGTCAATAATCAGATGCACGTACAAGAAAAGTTATTGAGAAAACCCAAAGTGATGAAAGCAGCACATGAAGATCAAGACTACTCTGCAAATGCAAATAAATTCGAGATAAACATTAAGGGAGGATGTTAGATTAATGTTTATCTTGTTGTGAGTTGTTGATAGATCTGAGAGATTTTATCCTAGTTTGATGTATGGTTGAGATATTATCTCAACCTCTACCGGCTATGTTTAACATCTCTTTAGTATCTCTCGACTCTATATATTGGAGTCTGCATGTATTGTAAAATATAATTTTAATATACTCGATTATACTTTGTGTGAATAATGTCTCCTCTCTCCATTGTTAATAAATTTAATACGAAAATTCAGAGAAACGACTTTTTCTAGGCAATCAATATAGCATCCATTTTAAAACCAAATTAAGAAATGGT
This sequence comes from Larix kaempferi, assembly GCA_027924585.1. Taxonomy (NCBI): domain Eukaryota; kingdom Viridiplantae; phylum Streptophyta; class Pinopsida; order Pinales; family Pinaceae; genus Larix; species Larix kaempferi. The sequence continues at coordinate 3,227,166 of BSBM01000512.1, read as the reverse complement.
CGAACGTGATCATTTGACCCAGAAACTTTGGGTTTTGTATATTTATTTAACTTATCAAATTTGTTTTTTTTGAGGATTATGGTTACTCTTTACTTTTAATATTTGGACTAATTTTGGTTTATCCAAGGAATTATTTGGTTTGCTTTATAATTTTATTCTTATGACAATTATTAAATTAGGAAAGTTTGAAGGAATTATTTGGTCTGTTTTATAATTTTATTCTTATGTTAAAAAAAATGGCTACTAAATTAAGAAAATTTACATTGTAACCAAGATTTTGAAATTGAAATCTTATATAAATATAGGAGAAAATAACAATTCATTTCATCTCAAAATTTTAGGAATTATACAACTCTATGTTTCACTATTCTCTTAAAACTTAAAATTTAAATCTTAAATATAATAATAATTTTAATATTATTCAATATTTTGCAAAATAACATTATTTTTTTCAATTCTCCCATAAATTCCATAAATCAATCTCACAATCTTAATCGTTAAATTCCATAAATAACTCTGGCAATCTTAGTAATAATTTAATCGTTTTTCACTCACCTGATCTCTGAACGTTCTCGGTTTCAGCGTATAATGCACTCCGATTGAATTCAGTAAACCTCCGCTTGACCCAAAGATGCCCACAATCTTCCATCCCTCTTCTGTCTCAAAATGAGTTCCCTTTTCCTGTCCGCATGGTCCAAGTTTCCTTAGATTCGTATAAAACGTCAAAGATTTGATCACATCACAAGACTGGTAACTTCCAAAATAACCATTGATTTTGGTTACGATCTCTTCTCGGTAGTTCAAATTGTACTGCATGCATTACGTCAACGAAACCATCAAATCAATAAAATAACTTATTTTCTCATACATGAGAGTGCTTATAATATAGAATACATCTCAACTTGGAGCTTGATCTAATTGAGCATGCTGCGACTTACCTGTAATGGAGCGCCGTCTGCGGCTCCATGGCGAAGGCCAAAGAAAAATATATCCTTCACGCTCTCATCGCCGTCGAGACCATAAGTCAGTTGAACTGAAGTTAACAAATCATGTTTTGATGTCATGGTAATCCGTCTGATCCCTGAATATGTCCCATCATTCCATTCAAGTCCCCCCGGGCAGCCGTATATTTGAGAGCAATGAAACCACTGTTATAATGAAAACGTTGAATTTTATTAAATAACAAAACGAAATTCAAAGAAAGAAGTCTCAGAACGCAGAAGTGAGGCGAGAGGCCACGAAATCTAGGCAAGCAAGGGGAAGACAGGAAATCTGAGCAGAAGAAAGTAGGAAGAAGAGATGTTGAAGATGAAGAGAGGCCCTCTATGAACAAAAAAGGGATCTCTGTGTCTGCAAAAATAAATAAAAATACTTAAGGGCTCATAAGATTTGGGTTTGGATATTTATGGAGAATGTAAAACCTGCCTGAGACTCAGACCTAGACCAGGAGGTTATTTGCAGTTTTATTTTAACAATTTAAAGCTTCTAAGCATAGAACTTATAACTTGTAATTAAACTTGTAACTACATGGATAGCGGCTAACACCTATCTGTGTAATTGTCTATTTGATAGGGATTAGATCTACTGATTTCAACAAATTGAATGAAGATTAAACAAGTGTATTATCCAGATTAATTTTATTACTTAATTATTCCAAATTCAATAATTATTAAATTATGCTTTTAACTAATACATTTATAATAAACATGAATTCATGTAACTATGTATGCAAGTATGGATAGAGAACAAATTACTTAAATAGCCTATCCACAGATTATGTGACTCTGCTAATTAATGCGTATAACTTATAATTTATCTGTCCATTGGTTGTAGCTTGGGTGGTTGGGAGGAAAGATTGTTGCCCTCCCCACCCAGGTTCAATTCTTGTAAGTGACATGATGCTCTTGTTGAACCCTATTGTAATGATTGTATTTCAAGCTTTCCTTGATTCTTCGGAATAGCAGGAAGGTGATTTTTCCGCTGAAAAAAACTTATAATTTATCTAATTTATCTGTATAACTTGCAATTTATGTTTGACGGCTCCCTACAAAAGATATTGTATATGAAGTTTGAATGAGTATACTTTTTTTTCTCCATAATCGCTGGCTACATCGTTGGAAGTTCTTGGCTTCAGCATATACACTCTGATTGAATCAAGTAGAGCTCCACTTGACCCAAAGAAACCTACAATCTTCCCTCCCTCTTTTGTCTCAAAATAAGTTCCGTGTTCATGCCCGCATGGTCCATACGTCCCTTTATTCGTATGAAAAGTCAAAGACTTGATCACAACCCAAGACTCCGGCCAAGGTTTGTAGCTTCCAAAATGACCACTGATTTTGGTTATGATCTCCTCTAGGTAGTTTAAACTGTACTGCTTACATTCACAGGTCAACAAAACAACGAAGTCAATATAATTTCTCATTTTCTGTCTTGTAATGCATTGATACTCTTAACAAATACAATACATCCAACTTGGAGCGTGCAGTGATTTACCTCTATTATTTCGCTGAATGCACCTAGATGTGGACCGCTGGTTACTGGACTGCCGATTACAGGACAGCCATGCTGACCGCCCAAAAAATATCTAGTGGTCAAACTTTCATCACCTTCCAAACCATAATGCAGTTGAACTGAAGTTAATGAATATTGGTTTGCCATCATGGTAATCCGTCTAACTCCTGAATATGTTCCATCAGTCCATTCACCTCCGCCAGAGCCGCCGTATAGTCGAGAACAGAATACTTCAGAGCAGTAAAACTCCTGTTCAAAAGGAAAACGTTTGAATTATAAAACCAAAGTTAATGAGAGAGGAATTTGGATGGGTTTCAAAATTCTAATAATAACGGCATAACTTATTATTATTTAATTGAGTTATTTTAAGTAACCCCCACATGAGGAAGACATCAAAGCTTCCATCAGTGGACAAAGTTTAATTCCATGAAATCATTAGTAGTGGTGGTGGAGCGTATATTTTACATAGCCGTCCCTGGATTGGGAAGGGAGAGGACACCCCTGAAGGGGAGAGTTACCAGGTAAAAAGAGGAGAGTCGCCCAGGTAGGATGAGACGGAGGTGAAAAAGAGGGCGACTTGCGCGTGAAGGAAGGGGAAGGATGTCAGAAGTGAGGGAAGCACAAAATCTACGCAAGCAAGGTAGCGCTCAGTCAAAAATACAATACAATAAAATAAAAAAGATTAGGAGAAGAGAGACCACGACGGGTAGATGAGGAAATCTGAGCGGAAGACACAGTGGGAAGAAGAGACCTTGAAGATGAAGAGATGCCCTGTGTGAAAAAAAAAGAATATCTGTGTTGTTAAAAAAATAAAAAAAATTGAGGAGGGCCCATAAGATTTGGGTTTGTATATTTCTGGAGATTGTAAAACCTGACTCAGACTAAGCCCAAAGGTTATTTCTAGTTTTTTTTCTAACAACTTAAACCTTCCCAGGATAGAACATATAACTCTAAAGACATGAAGTTTAAATAAGTATCATGAAAACTTGGGACATTTACCAGACTAATGGATGAATTTTATTATCACGAGAAGAAGGTACACCTAAACATTGGATTGCTCTATTGACAAAAATGTGTTTTGGGCTAGATGAAGTCTATGATAAATTTATGTTTATAATAAAGCTTAATTCATGTCCAACAGATAAAATAAATCTTATTGATTGGCAATTCGAATAGATGATATGGCCTTGTTTAAAACGGAATAACACTTGCTAAATCTGTGCTGCGCATAAAAATTGCAAAAGCATAGCTTATTTTCACATTGTAACAGATTAAAGAAACAAAGAATCAAACTAAAATAGAGCTAACTAATTAACTGAGAACATAACAGAAGGTAGTCAAACTCACGGATACACTCTTAAGCTTTTCCAAGACACGTTGAACAATCTTCTCCACGAGGTCACCCTCTTCACTAGTTATTCACAACAAAATATAGAAACGGAGTTAGAAACGTCTACACACGTAATTAACACCATTTAACTATGCATAAAACTTGTGATATAAGGGGAATTCTCACCCGTTACAGTCCCGTTGCAGATCTAACCCACTTATTTTTGAAACAATAGAAAGAGCCTCCCTCCACTTTTGAATAGTGTCAGGGTCGTGTCGCGGCTTCTCTTGATGAGTACGAGGGTCATGCGTTTTCTTTTCTTCAAGTTTGCGCAGGGCTTCAGCATACACTCCTTTACCCTGCGCCCGCGAAAGCTCAGCGGGATCGACATGGTAAAACACAAGAATAATTGGAGCCTTTGTGTCCAACATTACAAGGAGCTCATTGAGACAAACTTCCGATTCCCCATATCCAGCTCAGAAAATGGCCACATGAACGAATGCTGTTCTAACAGCTTCTTTAATTTGAAATAGAAAGTCGTCTCCAACTTGCAATTCAGGGTTGCCCAAAAAGACTCTTAATCCATGTGCAGAAAAGAGGAGATTGTAGAGATGACTTGCAAGGGTTTTTATGACATAAGGACCGTGATGGTTGATAAATACATGGTAAGATTTGTTGTTGGTGCTGGGAGATGCAGCAACAGTGGAGGAGGAAGCGACTGTTTCTGCCATTGGAATGGAATGGGTAAACGTCAACAAAGATGTTGCGCGTAGGGAGATTGGGAAGAATAAGGTGCACTCTCTCTTTTTCTCTCACAAATTTCAAAGATAGCATTTTGCCATTGCTACTGCTATGGTGTTTTAATAAACGATTGTTCCCTTTCTCTTGTTGAAAAAAATGATTGTTCCCTTTCGTTTCGCAACAAAGTCTCCATGTCCGCGTAGCAAGGTGAAACTCGGAATTCAATATTTTTCTCACCAATCAAAATTGTTATCCGTTCTTTCATTATTTAATAAAGAATGCGATAAAACACCAAAGATGCTTAAATTTCATGTCATCGCATCATTGGATCGCAAGCATTATGCGTGCTAGTGCGACTTCCAACACGATAAATGAGTTTTCCTTGAGATGTAACAAGTCTTCACGTTATAAAATACGAGTGGGTACCACGTTAGGATATTTTGTATATTTTGGTTGACCAAATAATTGGTCCTTGGTATGGATGGTACCAATGGCAAAAGAAGCTAACGAATTGTTTTAACCCGAAAACAAGATAGATTGAGATGTTTTTTCTCTTTGAAAATGAAATATAAATCATATATTCACAATGTTGTAGTTAGATCTCCTATATTACCATATGTGAAGATGATGAAGCATTCGTTCACAACAATAATTTATATGAATTCTTTGTTGACTGATAAGGACAGAAAAGAACTAGACTATTTGGTGAGAACAATTCTACTCATGTAAAAATATGTTGGGTCCCAATAATTCATTACATAATTGAGAAAGACGTCTCCTTGGAAGATGCCATAGGAATCTCAAAATCATGCTTCCATTGAAGCACCAGAATTTTATGTCTTTTAGATGTTGTATGACAACCCTTGTTTATGTATATTTCAAATACTTGTACAAATACAAGTATCATTTCCCTCCTATGTAATGGTTTCCTAGCACCTCAATTTGGTGTTTGGTAATAACAACAACAACAAAAATTATTTTAACTTTAATAACTTACTTTTTGCCCATCATGTCTAGAAAGTTATGAAAGTATTGCAAAATATTGAAAATTGGTAATATTGATCAATGATTGGATACCAAACTCCATTGTATGATTTAATGTTTGTCTTATAAACATCAAAAGGAATTATGCTAGATATAAAAATTGTATATGGCATGTATGGTTTAACAAATTCCACCTAGGTCATGAAGGAGGAAGAAAAGATGGAGCGGTATCATTTTTCCTAGAAGATGATTCAAATGCATGATCATTTGGGCATTGCAGATAATCATATAAATGAGATAATGGTTGTAGATAATCATATAAATGAGATAATGATTGCATCTTCATATAAGCATCAAAAGAATGAAGTTGAATACCTTTATAGGAGAGAACTCACTTAGAATGAGGTTCTAAATAATCTACAACCTAAAGTAGAGGAAAATGAAAGAAAGAAGAAAGAAGAACTTGATAAGGTTGATTATGAAAAGAAAGTCCTCATTGGAAAAGAGAGATAAAAAAATAAGAAAAAGTTAAAATTGAATCCCTGGAGAAGCCTAAGGCAGAAGAAGGTAGATGCTAATGCCAAAGTGTTAGCATTTTGTAGTTCAGCGTTACTCTTGCATCCGGTGCCTAGGTGTAGGGTCCAAGCAGAGTTGAGATTAGGGTTTGGAATCCATTTTCTACAGCTGTCAGAAGTGACTACAGTAGGGGCCACATCCCTTGTGGCTGCACGGTTGGATGCCCCAAACCATGACGTCTGTGGGAATGACATCCACGGGAGATGGAAAGGAAGCAAAGTTGGGTGAAGCTGGAGAACAGGAGAAAGGAGTGAAGCAGCGGCTGGAGCCGGGGGGTGTCTCCCTAAAACCCTAGCTATCCCGGATATCCAGATCCGTGCGGAGAAAGTCAGAGAAAAAGTGGAACAGTGGAAGGAGAAGACTTTGATGGGTAAGTTCATTAGGATTTGGCCTCGGGAGAAAGACTTAGTCAGATGGATCAAGAGCTCTTGGAACCCATAAGGGCAGTATGATTACATTTGGGGGCTAAGGGTTTTTTCACTATAATCTTTTTCAATGTGGAAGATAGAGACATAGTTCTAGAAGGGGGGCCCTATTTTTTCTTTTCAGCTAGTTTATATCTTAGACCATGGAAAGAACGTTTCAATCCAGAAAATGAGGACTTGAAGGTTGCACCGGTGTGGATCAGACTCTACTCTCTTCCATGCGAATTTTGGGATCTGGAAATATTGTAAGACATTGGCAATACCCTTGGGGAATTTGTAAAAGTGGCGGAGCAGACAAAACAGCAAAGGTACACAGCGTGTTCCCGGATCTGTGTTTATATGGATCTTTCAAAGGACCTTCCAGAAGCTATCATCCTGAACTGGGAGGATGAAGAATGAATCCAGTCGATTGACTATGAACAAATACCTTTTAGGTGTAGATTGTGTCATGAATATGGCCATTTTGGCAGGAAATTCCCACGAGCCAACCAGGTGAAACCTCCAACCCAATCTGACCAAGAAGGGAATAAGGATAAGGAAGGATTTACTCAGGTTCGAAATCGTAGAAAGAACATAACAAGAGATAATCAACGGAAAGGGAAGGAAAAGGTTGACAGCGGTTCAACCAGCAAAAATCCTTTTCAGATCTTGGAGGAGGTAAATGATGAAGGTGAGATCCGAAAGAATGAGAAGGAAGCCATAGAATCGGTGATGGTTGAAGCTATCGATACCTTGGCCTAGGAGACAATCCAGGAAGACCTAGCAGTAGCCATGGAGGAGGATGGCGAGGAGGAAGTAGATTTGGGGGAATTAGACTTGGATGAGATTGAAAAAGAGTGAAAAAAGGGGAAGGGGTATTTTTCTAGAAGACAACTAGAGTTGCTTCAGGAAGCGATCATCAAGACCAGAGCTAGTTAGAAGTTGGGCATTCGGGCGGATGCACATTCAGGGAATAAACGCAAGTCGCCAGCGGAGGACTTGAAGCGGGGAAGAAAATCAAATAAGTAGCAGATAGAAGAAATCAGAGTCAAGCTAATTGAGTCAGGGCAGTACCCGACAATCAGGGATGCCTTCTCTAATGTCAACAGAGTTTCTCAATGAAGATAGTATCATGGAACGTTAGGGGGTGCAATCACCCTCAGAAAATAAAATCTCTAGTTAGAAAAGTGAAGTAGGAGACTCTTGATGTCCTCTTTATGCAAGAAACCATATGTTCCTTTGCAACTCTGGAGAGGATAGAGGAGAAAATATGGAAAGGTTGTGAGGTCATGGCAATAGATGCCAATGGCATGGCTAGGGGCATAGATGTCCTTTGGAGACCTCATTCCATTTAGTTGTCCAATTGGAGAGCCAACATATTTTCCCTGACTTGTGACTTCTTTTTGATTGATTCGGTGTTGTCTGGTACTTTGGTCAATATCTATGGACCACGTGCTGCTCCTTTTAAGGATCCCTTCCTCCACTTTTTCTCCCATGTTTCTGCTTAGGCTTCGGAGGGGTCTTGGATAGTGGGCGGGGATTTCAATTTGATCTCTTCCCTTAGTGAGAAGAAAGGTGGAAGAAGGATGGTGTACATATTTCAAGAAAATTTATGTGATCTTCTAAGCCTTAGCCCGTTAATCGATGTGGAAACTGGAAATGACTTGTATACGTGGAACAACAAGCAGGGTGGTACTCACCTGGTGGCGTCCAGTATTTATAGATTCCTAACTACGGAAGATATTGCACGAGGGATGGGAGAATTCAATGCCAGTGTTCTCCCGGTGGCTGGTTCTGATCATTGGCCTGTCTGCTTGACTTTGGATCTTTCGAACAAGAACCTTTTCAGACCTTTTTGATTTGAACAATTTTGGCTGGATCATAAGGATTTCAAAGACTTGGTGGGACAAGGGTGGAAGGAGCTGGTTCCCTCGACGGGATCTGGAATGTATCAATTCCGGCAGAAACTGAAGGCTCTGAAATGAAAGATTCGTACTTGGAACAGGGAGGATTTCGACAATATCTTTTAGGACAAAAAAAAGTTGATTGAAGATTTAGAACTCATTCAAAGGAAGGGTATGGAGTTGGGGTGGGATGAGGACTTAAGAGAATAGGAACATAGCCTTCTGGAATGCCTTGAAGCTTGTGAAATGTAAGAAGAGACTTACTAGAAACAAAAATCTCGAATTCAACAGCTTAAAGAGGGTGAGAGAAACACAAAGTTTTTTCATAATTCGGTCATCCAAAATCGACACAGATAAAAAATCCTCAAGATTCGTAAATCTAATGGGGATCAGGTGGATACCAGAGAAGAAATTGAAGAGGAACTTGTTCACCATTTCGATACAGTCCTAAAATAAGTCAGGGCTGATCGTAGCCAAGACATTTCTAGGATCTCTTGCCTGATCGCTCGTCTTGTCACTCAAGAACATAATGAGATGTTAATCAAACCTGTATCTATGCAGGAGGTTGAGGATGCAATGAATCAAATGGATTTAGGGAAATCCCCTAGGCCTGATGGATTTACCATGGATTTACCACCAACTTTTTTCATTATTTTTGGGAACTTATCAAGACGGAGGTTCACCAGATCGTGGAAGAATCGAGGAATAGTGGGGGGGTGTTGAAAGCTTTCAATGCCACTTTCTTATCTCTCATTCCAAAGGAGGAGGGTGCTGACTCTACTGGTAAGTTCAGACCGATAGCTCTGTGCAATGTGATCTATAAAACTATATCCAAATTTATAGCCAACCGGCTCAAAACCCTTCTCCCTTCTCTGATTAGCCCAGAGCAATCAGGCTTTGTGGAAGGAAGACAAATCGTAGATGGTATCATCCTGGTTCAAGAAACCATGCACTCCCTCAAGTTAACCAAGAAACTAGGTATGTTTGTTAAATTAGACATAGCCAAGGCCTATGATAAAATCAGCTGGCAATACATGAGAGGTATTTTGGAGGCTTTTGGCTTCAACAGGGGGTGGATTGATTGGATTATGAATCTGGTCTCTACTCCATTTTTTCCATCCTCCTTAATGGCTCTCCTACTAGGCTTTTGCAGTCCATGCGGGGTATTAGGCAAGGGGATCCTCTTTCCTCTTTTTTCTTTATCCTAATGGCAGAAGGTCTAAGCAAACTTCTGCAGGCCCAAGCTGTCGATGGAGGAATTCGAGGCTTCAAATCCATGAAGGTATGGATAAGCAAACGCACTAGCAGTTTGGGGACGATATCATGCTAATGGGGCACCCTTCAGTCCAAGAGGCCAGGGCCTTCAAAAAGTGTCTTGTGATCTTTGCAAAGGCCTCAGGGTTGGAAGTAAATCCAGGCAAATCCTAGGTGTTTTTCTTTAACACCCCGGGCCCGACCCAATGCAATATTATAAGAATTTTGGGCTTCACCCATGGAACCTTTCCCACTAAATATCTCGTAGTTTTGTTGGCTGAAGGAACGCTTCACAAGGTCTCATGGCAGGAATTGTTAGACAAAATGAAAGGAAAACTTGCTAGTTGGACTCTCCGTCCTCTAAACCTTCCTAGTCGCCTTATCTTGGTCAAAACTATTCTCCAAGCTATGCCAATCTATTTTTTTTCGATGCTCTCGGCACCCAAGTCTATTCTTAAGGAAATTCGGAGCATTCAGAGATCTTTTCTGTGGGGTTGTAGGGAGGCAAAGGATAAGTTTGCGCTGGTTGGATGGGATAACATCTATAAACCAAAGATAAAGGGAGGTCTTGGCATTAGAGACCCTTTGATTCTGAGTGAAATATATGGTGCCAAAATATGGTGGAGATGGTGCAATCACAGAATAGAACCCTGGGCAAGGCAGTGGCATATCAAGTATGCTAGGGATAGAGAGTTGGGACATTTTATCATATATAAACGAGGAAAAGAAGGGATCTCACATCTAGTTAAAATCTTTCTCATGTCGAAAACGTGTTTAGGATTATAGCTTCTAGGAAATTCATGATGGGGAGTTGGCCAATTTATGGGATGACTCATGGAACTAGCTTCCTAAGCTTGGGGAAGATCCTAGGTGGTAGACAATCAGTGATAGAGGGTTAGCTGCTGGCAAAACTAAGGTCTTCCATTACTGGGACCACAATGCACAGGAAGGACACAAGACATGGCTCCATGCTGGTAATTGGGATGAAACTACCTCAACAAAGACTCTTTCCTCCTTTGATTCCATGCTGCAGGAGAGATTCATTAGGACAAATAATGCCTCTGATAAACTCCGGTGGGGATCTTCCCAGAAAGGCACTTTTAGCATCAAAGAAGCATATGAAATTCACATTCATGATGAGGAAGAAGTGGAGAAAATTTGGGGAATGAATATTTGGCCTAAAATTGTTGTTTTTTGTTGGTTATTAGTGTGGAAAAGGATTTTGACTAGCGAAAACTTGAGGAAGCAAGGGATCCATGGTCCCTCTCGGTGCCCTCTTTGTTCAAATTCGGAGGAGACTGTCGACCATCTGCTTGATTCTTGATCATTCTCCTCAATGCTCTCGAATAAGGGGGCAACGATTTTTAGGAGAAATCACTGTGTCAAAGGACACCCTAATCAAACTCTTAAGGCATGGGATCTAAAAGCATTCTCGAATCCCATCAGTGGATCCCTATGGAAACTGTTCCTGGGTATGGTGATCTGGATGATCTGGAAAGAGAGGAATGAATGCATATTCAGGGATAATTCCCATAGGTAGGAGGAAGTGTGGATGAAGTTGGTAAAAAATATGAAAAAAACGATCAGGAGCCAGCAATGGGATGACAAGGATAAAGACCTATAATCAGTGGATATGGGCATTGCTAATGGTTGGGGATTAAGCCGATCTGATCTGGACGGGATTAGGAGGAAAGTGCGTGTATGTAGACCTTCCATACCGATCCGATGGTCCCTTCCCCCACCTCCTGGCTTCAAAATCAACTTTGATGGTGCTTCTCGGGGTAATCCGGGTCCTGCTGGCTTCGGTGGGGTCTGTAGGAGTAGTTAGGGCACCATATTGAAGGTTTTATATGGATCCATATGCCATGACTCCAACAATTCTGCAGAACTCGAAGGCCTTATCCAGGGACTTAAATTGATTCTCTCGGAAGCATGGCTTCCTGTGACCCTGGAAGGTGACTCACTGATAATATTCCACATGGCAAAGAAATTGTTACATGGAGAAAGTGTCATCCATCTGGAGACTCCTGGCTCGTTTGGAGTACCTGAGGGAGCTTCTTACCAATCAAACAGCTATCTCCTTTGTTCATGTTAAAAGAGAAGCCAATAAAGTGGTGGATTTCCTTGCGAATTAAGGTATTGAGGCCGGTGGTGCCCTCTCGACTGGTACCTTGACAAATTTTCACCACGATTTATGGACTAGGACATGTTTTCACTTGGTGGAAGCTGATATGGCAGGCTGTCGTCAGATGATGAAATAGGATACCACTATCCAAGCTGTTGACAATAGGCAGCTGGGGGGAGTAATGAGGGAGCCCTGTGTTTTGGATCACTCTCGATCTGAATGATGCTTGCGGTACCTTCTTTAACTACGACTGACACAAACTAGTATAGATTCAAACATGATAGATTCGGTGAAAAGGCCTCGTGCAGATCCCGGTGTACTCTCACCAACACCTTTCTCATTGTGTTTGATGGGATCTTCAGCCCTCTAATTAATTGCCCGTATTTAGTGATGGAAGCCCATAAACGCACAGTTATGTTCATGATGATGTTTCAGGCTTCAAATATGGTTGGATTTTCATTCATTGCCATCGTTCTTCCTACTATTTTGCTTGCCTGTCGGTTCAGAGATAGTGTAAAGAGGTTTGTCGAGTGTGAGTGTGGGTGGTTTTTTTGGGCCAGACCACCTGAACATATGTGGGATTTCATAATGGCCCCAAAATGCCAGTTTAATACCACGAAGCCGAGGGGTTCTGGGGATGGGGGGCATCTTGCTGGAGGTGAGTATTCTGCACACAGAAGTGCTCTGGTGGGACGTGTGACCCACGCTTCGACCAAGTCTTGCCTTCAGGATTCTGCTTCTTTCTTTCGCAGCCGTATTCCCCCATCAATCAGGGATGAAATTGAGGGAGTTAATAAGGAGCTATGGGATATTGTTCAATATCTTCCAATTGAGGAAGTCCACCTGGAGATTGAAGATTGGGTGGCAGATCCTGGATCAACGGCTAGTCGCACTTTTGTCTACGAGCGGACCCTCGTGATTTACTGGGTTACCAAAAATTTGATGGCACATGTTCTGATGGACTCCTTCAACAAGAGCAGAGGGGATGAAGAACCGGTCAGATCCTGGAAGACTCATAACCTGGACAGTAGGGTGATGCACTCGAAAATAGATGCTATTGCCAAGAAATTAGGAATCACCTTCATTATTCAGGGGAAATGTGATGGGGATCCTGGAGGCAACGACCGTGGAAGCACCAAGTCCCTTCCACGGAATGATGGGAGCACCGTCAAGGATCAGAAACCGTCGACCGTTCAACAACAGAACTTGGACACCGTCGGCAGGGTTCCATCTCCTGTTTTCATTACTAGGTTCTGTGAAATGGGTTTTCTTTCAGTGTATCTAGAAATGTGTTTTTGTTTTTGTTTTTCACATATACTGGATGGTTTTTTGTATGGTCTCACTGTCGAGGGGTTTGAACATTAAGTCGAACATTATGTCTATGTCAAATTCCTGTTTGGCGGGTGCTCTGCCGGGAATGTCTTAGGTTACGAATGTTAAGTATGGTCGGTGTATGGATTCCTGTTTGGCTGGTCTCGGCAGGGAATGACTATGTTTCTGATGACACTGTGAGACAAGCTCTGTACTCTTTTTCAGCAGCAACATAAAGTCTTTTTATTTACAAAAAAAAACATGGCCTTTCATTTGGCATTTAAATATTAATTTTACCCATCATAATAATAATTGATTTTTTTTAAATAACATTTATAATAACTATATCAAACATTGAATTCTCATGGGCCCAAAAAACCATGACCGGGTTAAGTTTACTTAACAAGGGGAGACAACAAGACCATGACAAAAATCAAAATTTCTATATTAGAAATAAGGGAAAATTTTAAGGATGCATACTTAATTAAAAGTGTATAATGGTGAATCTTACCAAATCTTAAAATGTCAACTATAAAATATTTGGCAATATTTTTCTAAAAATATTTCAATTTCTAAGGATTTAATATAGTTTATATAATAATTTGGCGATTTTTAGAGTGAAACAATTTTACCCCATCAAAATTGGGCGAAAGCCGCCTTCAAAAAATGCAAATTGGCAAATCGTTTTTTAGGAAAAATAGCCCATGGGCTAAATTTCTCCACTAAAATTTTCCTTGATATATATATATATATATAGATAGATATTAATGACGTGTAAAAATAAAATGATGTTTAATTTTATGAAGTGATGGTATTTTTGTTGATGTATATGTAACTTCAGAATGTATTTCACATATATGTATGTTGTATTCCTATAGAGATGGTATTATTCCTCTATAAGGAAGTGTCGTCATTTATATTGTAAGTGTCGTAACTTATACTTGATGGGTTATTAGACCACCTTGTTTGGGGTCGGCCCTGTATAAGTCATGTGGGACAAAGGGTTATTAGACCACCCTATTGGGGGTCGGCCATGTGGGTCAAAGGGTTATTAGACCACCCTATTGGGGGTCGGCCCACTCAGCATTATGTTATGTGGTTAAGTTCGAGCCTACATGAGTTAGTAAAAAGGCAAGTCAAGTCAAGTATAAATAGAGTGCGGGAGGCACTCTATTTACTCACTCACTTCTCACACATGCTCTCAAGGAGGAGAGGCGCACTTATGGAGGAGGAGGATTGCTGCTAGGCTATGGCTATCTCTATTGGTTGGTTGTATCATTCCTCTATCTATCTCTGAGGAAGTTATTGGGGTTTTTCACCTTTATGGTTTTCCCCAAGTAAATCTTTGTGTCTCTTGTGTGCTTGCATTATTGTCTCCATGATTGATATGCTGTAGATATGTTGTACATGTTGTTCTCTCAGTTAAGATCCTAGATCATATTGAAGTAAATTCTGAAAATTAACATGGTATCAGAGCTAGCCTGAAAGAAGGCATGATATGGCATGTATGACACTTGTTGCACTTACGATGCTAGGGCTTGATATAGCAAAAACCAGTCATCGTAGCACTTTCACTATAAATCCGTTTTGGCGAAGTTTTCGGATCTGAAATTGTTACAGGATGAAGATAAAATCTTCAGGTACCTTGTGTCCAAAGGACAACCTCTAATTCGTTGTACTTTGTGATTTATGATCTGTACAATATAGGGTTTCTGCCTCTTCCAGATCTGAGTCAAAATCAGGTGACCTTGGAAAAAAGGTCATAACCTGGGCTAGGAAGCTCCAAATGAAATTTCGTGAAAAGTGACAGGTAGTGCACAGGCCGAGCTATCTCAGAAAACTTTTTCAGAGGCCGAAGGTTAAACAGTGACACGTGGCACGCCGTACAAGTTCGCTCTCCTGTATTATCCCATAAACAGGTCACGTTGCGACACTTGGCATATCTCTCTCTCAGAGAATCCAATTGAGGTCAGACCTATCAGTTTGGAAAGATAACAGGCCGAGCTATCTCAGAAAACGTTTTCAGAGGCCGAAGGTCAAACAGTGACACGTGGCACGCCGTACAAGTTCGCTCTCCTGTATTTTCCCAAAACAGGTCACGTTGCGACATTTGGCATAACTCTCTCTTAGAGAATCCAATTGAGGTCAGACCTGTCAGGATGGAAAGGTAACAGGTCAGGCTATCTCAGGAAACTTTTTTTAGACCCTGTGGATCAAAAATTTTGGAGTTACACCAGAAACAATCAGGTACATATTTCTATCAAAACAGAATTATTTTTTGGTACCTTCATTCATGGCTTCCGGAATTTAGGGCTTCTGTAAAAATGGAAATTTTTGAAATCTGAGACCACAGCTGGAAGCTCCTCAGAAAAATAGAAGCTTAGAGCTTTGGATCAAACCTTTTGATTGGGAAAAAGAGTGGGATTCATCAAACCCCAGTTCAGGGTCACGTCCAGTGAATCCGGAAGTTTCAAAGGCAAAATTGAGGAGTGAAACTTTGCAGTTTTCAAATTATGAATATACCAACTTGATCAGCTCATCAAGGCGCATATTTCTATCCTTTCGGAAGTTTGAAATTCAAAGTTTGAATTTTTGGGGTTTCTCTGCCAAACCCATATCCAGCTCCAGGTCCAGTTCTTGCACATCAAGTGGATTGGGTTAATCCTAGAAGAAGATGGATTGGTCACCTACATAGGTGAAGAAGTTCCTGTTTCAGAGGGAGATGAGGCTAAGGCCTGACATAAGAAGATTACAAGCGATCTCGACAGGTATGACTCATCGAGGTATGTTTTGATATTTGTCCATGATTAAGTTTATGGTATGTTTGTCTTCATGTTATTACAGTTAAGTACAATTTTTTTTTTAGATTTGTCGTATCACCTTAACAAAATTATGAATGCATGATAGAAGATATTCATTATTTAGGGTGTTGACACTTATGATTGTACTAATACATTATGGTGTTGTATGAGGTTTATGTTGTCTACTAACATGAAAGGTACACCAAGAAAGACAAATCATGCTCCAGTTCAAGAACATATGATCATGGTGACATGAGGATAAAGACTCATCCATTGTCATGGATCTCATAGAAGATCCATTTACGAGGTATGTATAAATTGGTTTTATAATGGCTAACCATTGAGACATGCAGGTTACTAGCACAAGTCATTGAAGAGAACCAAAAGACATTATACGGGTATGTTAGACATAACTGGCTAGCATGCTAATCCAGGTATGTTTTTTTTCTATATCAAGATAGAATCCTACCTTGTGTTAGGATCTTATACTATTGTGTTGTTGATAATGATTATTCACGAAGAGTCATAGGTTTGAATAATCATGGTTGTATGCAGATTATGTTTCTTACCATAATTGATGATATGACTAACCAGAAGAATCATGAAGGTATAGCTTTGAATAATCACAGGTTTTATGCATATTATATCTCTTATCTTGATTGATGATTCAACTAACCCGAAGAGTCATAGGTTTGAGTAATTACAGGTTTAGACATGTTATGTTTCTTATGATTTGACTAACCATAAGAATCCCACATAAACCTTGAAAGCTAATTATTTCTGTTTGAAATGATCATGACTATACATGCTTTAGATTATTGTGTTTTTGATAATATTAAGATTATTCTAATGAATTTTTGATTATGTATGAGACCTCGAGGATAACACAATGATGATACTAACAAGCATGCATAGGGATCAAGAATGAGTATAAGTTCAAAGGCAGGTGATCCAGGAAGCAAAGATCAAGAGGGAGCACACTCCAGTTGTTCCTGCAATAAAGCAAAGGAGCACACTTCAGTAGTTTCTGCAAGGATGCAAATATTCAGAGGGAGTTGACCATCTTTCTACATTCCACAACAGAAAGGTGTAGAAAAAGCTACTTTAGATTAGGAATCCAACAGCTCCTGCAAGGAAGCAAAGACTCAGAGGGAGTTCACCCAACGAACCAAGAAAGATAAGTATTTTAATCATCATTTCTTGCATATTTGTTTGTTTAAATAATACTGTTCAATAATGTATACACTGATGTTCCTAGAATTAGGTTGTGTATTATGCATATTAGAATAGTTGCATTGATGAACAGTATACTACTAATATACATGGGTAAGTGGCCTATGGCACTGTACAACTTTCCATTGCTACTTATCTAGAATGAAACCTCTTTGCTGACATGTTGGGAGTTGTGCACACTCTTAACAATGTTCTGGTAGAGATAGGAAGGCATCTAGAAAGTTACGGGATATGGATAAATGTTGTATTGAAGCATTGGCTAAGATAATTGCATGACTGTATGACATATTTCTTGATGTGTAAGAATTTGTTCTGAAAACTATGAGATGTTTTCTAATCATGCAATTTAACCTGTTGTGTAGGAAAGATCATATGCCATCTCCTACAAAAGAAGAACTACAACATTTGTTCAGCAATAAAGATATATATTGAAGATATTGAAGTTCCCAGGATCTGGGATGAAGAAATGGAATGCCATGATCCGTCGATCATGAAGAATGATGTTTGGGATGTAATCCCAAGACCTGAAGGGAAGTTTGTTATGACTTCCATATGGAACTATTAGATCAAGCATGTTGCAGATGGCAGCATAGAGAAATATAAAAGTGACGAAATGGAGTCAAGACAGCTTTCTTGAATGGTGTAGTTGAAGAAGAAGTGTATGTGGAGCAGCCACTTGGTTCTGAGACACATGATAGGAAATCATATATGTGCAGAACTTGGTATGGTGAAGATAGATTGATTGCCGACACGCAGCGGAAGCTTACTACCGAGTTCGAGATGAAGAACTTGGGGATGATGCACTATTTGTTTTTGGCATGGAGGTGTGGCAGAATGCAAACGGAATCTTCCTTGGACAAGGGAAGTATGCAGTAGAGATCCTGAAGAGGTTCGGGATGATGGATTGCAAGGCCATGGCCACACCTATGGCATCGAATCTGAAGCTTCTATGTGATGCTTCATCTGAGCTGGTTGATGTCTCTATGTATCGTCAGATGATTGGGTCCTTGATGTACCTGACGAACACGAGATCGGATATTTGAATTGCTGTGAACACATTGCGCCAGTTCCTGACGGATCCGAGGAGTGTTCACCTGGTTGTTGTAAAACATGTTCTGAGGTACCTGAAGGGTACAGTGGATTATTGGCTCAGATATGAGGCGAATCAAAAGTTTAACCTGCAGGGTTATGTTGATTCAGATTGGGCTGGCAGTGCTGCAGATAGGAAGAGCACATCTGGGTGTTGCTTCAGTATGGGATCAGGTGTGATCTCTTGGTTTAGCAGGAAGCAATCCTGCGTAGCACTGAGTACAGCTGAGGCAGAGTATGTTGCAGCCTGTTCAGCTAGTTGTGAGGCAATATGGCTACGGAAGCTACTGTCTGAGTTATTTGATCTCCCGTTGGAAGCTACTGGTATCTTCTGTGATAACCAGAGTTGTGTGAAGCTGTCCGAGAACCCAGTGTTTCATGACAGGTCGAAACACATAGAGATTAAATACCACTATATCAGGGATATGGTGCAGAGAGGAGCTGTGAAGCTCCTGTATGTTGCGACGGACGAGCAGATTGCAGATGTGCTGACGAAGCCACTAGCCAGGGTGAAGTTCGAGTACTTCAGAGAGAGGCTTGGTGTTATTGAGATCGAGGACACTTCGAGGAAGAAGTGATGGACACATTTGCTGAAGCCATTCCAAGCATGTTGGAAGGAGGATCCTTCACATGGCTGTGGATGTAAGCGCTGGATGATGAACATCAGGATGATGTTCTAGTTTCTGCTGGATATGATCAGTTGGATCATTTTATGTATGTATGTACGCATCATGTTGGATGTTGGATATGATCAGTTGGATCATTTTATGTATGTATGTACGCATCATGTTGGATGCTGGATATGATCAGTTGGATCATGTGTATGTATTTTATATGCATCATGTTGGATGCTTGGACCATGTATCTGTATATGTATCAGGTGGATACATTGTATGATCAGGTGGATCATGTATGGTGATATATATCATATGTTTTGTATTTGTATCAGGTGGATACATTGATGATAAGGAGGATCATGTATGATGATATGTATCAGGTAGATACTTGGTATGCAGCAGGATGTTGCATTGATGATCAGGAGGATCATGTATGATGATATGTATTAGGTAGATACTTGGTATGCAGCAGGATGTTGCATTGATGATCAGGAGGATCATGTATGATGATATGTATCAGGTAGATACTTGGCTTGCAGTAGGATGTTGCAGTGATGATCAGGATGATCATAGATGACGAGCTTCAGGATGTTGCTCCAGATGACATGCAGCAGGATGTTGCAGTGATGATCAGGATGATCATAGATGACGAGCTTCAGGATGTTGCTCCAGATGACATGCAGCAGGATGTTGCAGTGATGATCAGGATGATCATAGATGACGAGCTTCAGGATGTTGCTCCAGATGACATGCAGCAGGACGTTGCAGTGATGATGATCATGATGATCATGGATACATCAGGATGATGTATGGTGAGTATCAGGTTGATACTCTGTGGCCGTGGATCAGGTTGTGCAGATGAGCATGTAATTCGTTGCCCTGAGAGATTTGCAGATGGTCTTGCGAGGTTTTTCCTATGGCATGTAATTCGTTGCCCTGGGACATCTGGCAAATGCTCTTTCGAGGTTTTGCTCTGGGAGGACATGTAATTCGTTGCCCTGGGAGATCTGCAGTTAGTCTTGCGAGGTTTTGCCTATGGCATGTAATTCGTTGCCCTGGGATATCTGGCAGATGCTCTTGCGAGGTTTTGTCCTATGGCATGTAATTCATTTCCCTGGGAGATCCGATAGGTTGGGCTGTGTGCCCGTAATCAGTCCTGGGATGCTCTTGCGAGGTTTTGCCATGACCACATGTAATTCGTTGCCCTGGGAGATCCTATAGGTAGAGCTGTGTGCTCGTAACAGCCTGGGATGCTCTTGCGAGGTTTTGTGGTGAGGTCACATGTAATTCGTTGCCCTGGGAGATCCTATAGGTAGAGCTGTGTGCTCGTAACAGCCTGGGATGCTCTTGCGAGGTTTTGTGACGCACGTAAAAGTCCTGAGGATTCCACAGTATGGCCAGTGATGACGAAGACCTGCAGGTGGTGGGCCTACATCCAGTATGAAAAAGGACTGGCTTTGTAGAACTTCCTATGACGAGTAGATTCAGAGATTGATTGAGATAGCAGCAGCAGTGACGATGATGATGACTCGATGACGATTATCCAGTGACGATGATCCAGAGAAGATGACTTGTGCTAGAAGAACAGTGCTGAGAAATAACTTCCTAGTTAAGAGGGAGTGTTGATGTATATGTAACTTCGGAATGTATTTCACATATATGTATGTTGTATTCCTATAGAGATGGTATTATTCCTCTATAAGGAAGTGTCGTCATTTATATTGTAAGTGTCGTAACTTATACTTGATGGGTTATTAGACCACCTTGTTTGGGGTCGGCCCTGTATAAGTCATGTGGGACAAAGGGTTATTAGACCACCCTATTGGGGGTCAGCCATGTGGGTCAAAGGGTTATTACACCACCCTATTGGGGGTCGGCCCACTCAGCATTATGTTATGTGGTTAAGTTCGAGCCTACATGAGTTAGGTAAAAAGGCAAGTCAAGTCAAGTATAAATAGAGTGCGGGAGGCACTCTATTTACTCACTCACTTCTCACACATGCTCTCAAGGAGGAGAGGCGCACTTATGGAGGAGGAGGATTGCTGCTAGGATATGGCTATCTCTATTGGTTGGTTGTATCATTGCTCTATCTATCTCTGAGGAAGTTATTGGGGTTTTTCACCTTTATGGTTTTCCCCAAGTAAATCTTTGTGTCTCTTGTGTGCTTGCATTATTGTCTCCATGATTGATATGCTGTAGATATGTTGTACATGTTGTTCTCTCAGTTAAGATCCTAGATCATATTGAAGTAAATTCTGAAAATTAACAATTTTGACATGTAAAATGGCAAATGACAGCTATTTACCCATCAAATTTCAACACTGAATCTGAGATGATGTTATCTCATTAAATGTCATTAAGTGACTTCATTAAAGTACATTTATTAAAGTACTTTATGACTTGACTTTATAATTTAAAAGTAAGATGTACTTTATTAAGTTTATAAAGTGCACTTTTTTTAATATTTAGGGTAAAAATGTATTTCTGAGAGAGAAGATCAATACAAGGTGAGGGGCATGAGTTCCAAGGTAAGGGACTCGGTTTCCTGTATAAGGGAATGGTATTCCAGGCAGTGGGGGGCGCACTTGCTAGTCTCAACTTTAGAAGATGATGGGATCCTTCACTTGGAAAGACGGGTGTTCATGTATCTGGTGAGTGGGGTCCTGGGTCCAACGAGATCGCTAGGCATCTAAGATGGAAGGACATACCGAGTATTGGGTCATTCTGTGGATGGAGAGTCTGGTGGGAGGTCAGAATCAGTGGTAGTAGTGGTAGCATCCAATGTAGAGGACTCATCCATCTCAATGACAAGACCGAGTTGGTATGAGATGACGCTTGAGGACGAGAATGAGAGTGAGAGGTACTCTCAATTTAGAGTTGTCACACATAGATCTCCATCATGTGATCCAGAGAAGGTGGTGCAGGGACCTTCAGGTTCAGAGGGAGCTTCAGCAGTTGGAGAGAAGAGGTTGGGGATAGATCGTAGCGGAGGTGATGCATGCAGTACTTCCCTCGTTAAGAGGGAGTGTTAGCATTTTGTAGCTCATAGGTACTCTTGCATCTGGTGCCTAAGTGTAGGGGTCTGAGGTGATGTTGTCTCATTAAATGTCATTAAGTGACTTTATTAAAGTACTTTATGACTTGACTTTATAATTTAAAAGTGATATGTACTTTATTAAGTTTATAAAGTGATTTTTAAATTCTAAAGTGGACTTTTTTAAATATTTAGGGTAAATTTTATTTTTGAATGTAATGGGTCTTTTATATAGTTTCACTTAATGATTTAAGTGAACTTGAGAATAGATCTCATCCGTCGATCTTGAGGCCAAGATCGAATCTAATCCATAGAAGATGAAGAGACAAGAGGAGTTACCCTAATGAGATAATAAAAAGACTATGAAACTTCATTTTTCATCCATCCAAGAGAGGCATGCATTCCAAGAGAAGTTGGAGAATGAGGGGCCCTAGTTCCAAGGATGCTTAGGGAGGAGGGTGTGAAAAGCACTCAATCAAGAGAAGCAAGTTTGAGTTTTTTTCTGAGAGAGAATATCAATCCAAGGTGAGGGGCATGAGTTCCAAGGGAAGGGGATCAGTTTCCTGTGTAAGGGCATGATTTTCCAGGCAGTGGGGGTGCACTTGTGGAGAGAATCTGAACACATTCCTGGGTGATCTGTACAACAGTTGTTGGGTGCATTTTTCAAGGGAGAAAAATGGCACAAATATCGAGGTTATAACAACTTTATATGGAGAGGTCGTACTACATGAAAGAAGGAATTGTATATCAATTTTGTAACAACTTTCTATCAGCTTTAATATTAAACTATATATTTTTATTGAAATTTTCATTTTTTCATGTCGTGGGTGCCTCAGAAGTATGCAGTGTGGGTATGGTTTGGATGCATAATTAAAATATACATCCAACGAGTTCCCGAACTTGAAATTTGGGTAAACCGTTAAGGGGATATGTCAAAAATATGATAAGAAAAAGTAGTTTTTTTATTTTTCCCTCCAATTTGTTTTACAAATTTTACCCTTATGGTTGACATCATCATCCTGAATCCTATTGGTTCTTATAAAGAGAAATTTAATGGTACATTTTTTGTTTTGAAGCCCATTTTTTACCTCAAAACTCCCCTAATGTCAATCCATGAAATTCATACAACCATAGCACAAGATATACCCTGGGGAAAATCCTCAAAATTATGAGAACAAAAACCCCAACAATTCTTCTCAATATAATATAATGGATAACAGAGAATGCTTTCTTTTACAACATAACATATTGATTTCGGAAAATAAGAGATCACCAAAATTCTTGGTGAAGATACAAAAGCAATAGAGAAGAGAGATCAATCGGATGTGTACCCAACACAACAATAATAAGCACGAACAATACCGTGCATAAAGAGAAGCACCTTTCCTTCAATGGAGAAGAGAATTTGCTTCACATTGGATTCAACAATATTCTATATCATATTTATACATTCTTCTCTTCTATTTTTAATTTCTAACTTCAGGATAAAATCGCCCTCAAACTGGATGTATTAATCTTTCATGGAGTGGTGCGCCCCACTTCTCATGTAGTGCTTCATCTCACTGAGATGTCACTTAGGAAGAACTCGCCTCTTAACTGAAATCTTTCCCACTTAGTTAGGTGGCTAACTTAAGTGTCGACATGCAAGTCTCATAGCTCACATGTCATCTTTTAGTTTAACATAAGTGTCATCATGAAATAACACTTAGTTAACTAGATATTCCTTGTTGTCACTTAGTTACCTTTCTTTAACTGAAGTGTCGTCTTTTAGTTTAATTAAAGTGAAAATATTTCAGTTACTACTAGTCCCTTTTATTTAACACTTAGTCAACTGAAATCA
Source organism: Larix kaempferi (assembly GCA_027924585.1). Classification (NCBI taxonomy): domain Eukaryota; kingdom Viridiplantae; phylum Streptophyta; class Pinopsida; order Pinales; family Pinaceae; genus Larix; species Larix kaempferi. Next base: position 3,203,412 of record BSBM01000512.1, on the reverse strand, counting down.
TGATAATTGATTTACTTGAAGCAACCACTCTGAGTTCTTTAGTTTTGCCAGAGTTATAAATAAATGCATCCTCTTTCAGCATCAAGCCCTATTGATTAAAAACTTATTCTATTGAATACAATCAATGTATCTATAAAAGATAACATAAATCATGTATATTCTATAATCCTTGTCCCAGGATTATATATCATTATTTATCTTATAACTTTTTCTACACACCGTACAAATAATGTGTCCAGTCCTACATTAAACATATGTTACAAATACTGGAGGTTTCTTGAACAGAACCCCAATCTGTACCATATTGCAGAGAAATAATAATCTATACAAGATCCATACTCAGAGTTCAGTATAACAAAATATTCCTGTTCATATTTGGTAACACAAATCTGTCATAAGTAAATAAAAAATATACATAAACAAACCCTAGTAAATGTTCCATAATAATATCATGTAAATACAATGTATAAAACTTATTTGTATTCTGATGACTAGTGGAACGCAGTCACAAACCTCCCAGCCTTTGACCAACAAGTATTCCTTGATCTCGTGGTCACCCCCGAGATGAGTTCACAGTCCTTCTGGGTCGGATTTTATATTTTAATTGCCCTTAACTTGTTCCCCAAGTTAATTATAAATTTTTTGTGGAAGTAGACAACCCAACATCCAACCCAGTACTCTCGATCTCTAGGATGCTCTAGGGACTTTTAAGTCTCTGCGCTTAAGAGAAAAATCAGTCACAGCCTATGCAAGGTATTTGTAGTGCTCTTGCAACTTGCGGTAGTTCTCCTACCTAAACACTGCTAGTGCTCCAAGTTATACCCAGCTGCTAGTGATCTCCCTTTTTCTGGTTCAGTTTGTGCTCCAGACTGCCCCCATTTCATTTCCTTGATTAGCTCTGGTTATTTTATTTCCTTCAATCCCTTCTCTTCTCTATCTCTCTTTTCTCTCTTGTGTGAAAATGAAAATCATGAGTGAATGAATGAATCCCCTTCTCTCCTTCTTACTCTCCTGTTGTGTGTGTGTTCTCTTAATTGTTATTTCTTTAATTCCATTATTCTCCCTAAAATCTTCTTTAGGGTTTTACAATTGTCTCAATAATAATTTTCTCATTATTATTTTATTTGGTATTTATCCTCCAAACCCATAGGAACTGTGACTCCCATATCCTTAATGTGTTGGTCCACATGGTCATCAGAAATTAACTTCTCAAATTTCTAATGTCACCTAAGTAAAATGAAATAATATTTAACAAAATATAAAAGGGATTATAAGTCCAAAATTTGGGGTATTACAATATCCTTTAAAATATATAAGACACTTAGAATGACAAAGATTGTCTCATAGTGCACATACAGTGTTGAGTACCTCTCAAGTTTGTACGCTCCCTGGTCGATATTTAAAGTACACTTTGGGTAAATCTACCTCAAAAAGGTATACATTCCTAGAGTTCACCACTTTTTGGAGCCATTGACAAGGAGGTGCTTAAACTATAGGAGACATCTTATTAAAAATAAAATCATAAAAAAATTACCATGAATGCCTCAACGAAAGAGGGATGAATTTGGATGATTTCTTCCTAACCGCCCTATGAGCAATAGCAATTCCGAGCACTCTCAATTTGAATTCCTCAATTATGACGAAGAAGCTGATTCCAGCTACAATCTAGACAATGATAAATTCTTTGCTAGCTCTAGCTCAAACAATACTATGGCATAAGAGGAGGATGAACACAAAGAACTGTTTACTTTCCCTATTAGTGTACCTCTTGGGGATTCCAGAATGAAAAATATAAATCCCAATAATCTGCCAAAATTCCATGGCCTAACCTCAGAGGACCCTGACACATTCTTATTTGAATTTGAGGTAGTATGTAGGTCCTTTGGTTATACCACTGATGCACAAAAAAATAGACTCTTTCCTTCTACGTTAAAATATTTATCACTCAGATGGTTTATGAGTCTGGAAGGAAACAACATCTTCACATGGGACCATACGAAACAATCCTTCCTGGATAACCTGGAGTACGATCTGGAGTTCGCCTATCAGGCACATTGCTAGCATTGCGCCCATAAAGGTGAACCTCGCGAACAGAATCGTTTATTAAATTATATATATATAAGGTGCAACAGGGAGAAAAAGAATCCCTAGAAGACTATGCACAACACTTTCAGCTCAGTTATAAATGGGCTAGTCACTGTACTCTGGATCAGGAATCATTGAAACTGGTACTTCTCGAGGAATCAAGTAGGAATACCTTGAAGTCTTGAACCTATTAGGTGATGGGGATATATTCCAGAAAACCTATGATCAAATCTTGCAAATCTTCAAGAACTATTCTAGATCCAGAAAAGGTAAAAATGGAATACGGGATACACATCCTTTAGCAGGAGGATCATCCTTTTCAGGGCCAAGCCTCACAAAGTCTGACCTAGGAAACCTTCTAGACGATATGAAAATAGACATCCTTCAATCCTTGGCTATGCAGTTAGATGCACTCCAAATAAAAAAGAAACAAGACGATATCAACCAAGCACTAGCAGTCTTTTGCCCACGATGTAGAAAGAAACATGAAAAGGGACAATGCCCATTAAATGCAATAGAGATCTGTGGGCTCTGCACCGATGATCATACCATTGATAAATTCCGTTTGATACCATCATGCAAAGCTTCCATACATGATCCAACATTGGAAGGTACTATGGAACAACTTTGTTTTGTTAATCAGAGAAGGAAAAATTTTGCTAGGCCCTTCCAGCCCAACAACCAAGAATATTTTAATCAAGGGAGTAATCAACAGAATTGGAACCCTTCGGCACCAACTACATGGCCACCACAAGCAGCTCCAAGCCAATGGATGAAAAACCAAACACCGTATCAACATCCATATTACACCCAACCTTATTCTCCATACCCCCCACCTTTTTCTCAGCCACAGGTGAATTATGGAAACCCATATCCATATTCAGCAAATTGGAGGGATCCATTGTAATAACCACTCATAATGTCGCCTCTACAGAACCAACCACCCCCCAGACCACCTCCAATCTCTACCCAACCGGTTCCAAACCCAAATAACAATAGATACGGGCAGCAACAACCCTATAATAATGAAGTGGTGCAATTTCCTACCTATGTCGTGGATGCACTAGAATGAAATGAAATCCATCTCAGATTTGGCAAGACATTGCAAGGCTCCCATCCACAATATAACCAAGAACATATATCTTAGGAACAAAACACATATCCCGAACCAAAACATCCAATCATGACACACTCTCAGGAAGAGGAGAATCAACCTCAAATACCAAACAGAAACCCTCCATTCCCTCAGAATCTGATACAAAACACCAAAGAAGAGGAGGAGAATGCTATAGTTAATGAATTAAAACATTTAAGCATACAAATTCCCATTTTGCAAGCAATAAGAGATGTGCCAATATGTAATAATTTTATAAAATAAAATCGCTTAAAGAAGCCTGGGTGAAGGAAACGAGATCCACCAACTATAAACGTGGTAGGCCAACTAGCAGGCTTGATGTTGGGTATCATTGTTAACCCTAAATACCTCGAACCAGGAAGCCCTATTGTCAATGTAACCATAAACAACAAACCTATTTCAAGTAGTCTAATCGACCTAGGAGCTACAATAAACATAATGACAAAGGATACAATGATATCCCTAGGTCTTCGATCACTAATCAAACCAACCAGTACTGTGCTGCAGTTGGCTAACACCTCCACTGTCAAAACTGAAGGAATGCTTGAGGATATCATCATCAATATTGAATCCTGGGAGTATCTAGCCGACTTCATAGTTATAGAAGTCAATAGTAAGCTCAATGGGTACCCAATCATCCTAGCGAGGCCATGGCTGGAAACAGCAGACGCCTATATAGGTTTTCGATCTGGAAATATGAAAATCATAAGTGGGCAGGCTAGAAAGAAGATCACAATATATCCACCATCAAGAAGATCTACAGACATAGAATATCAAAATTGGATAGATGACTATGAGGATATAAATGACCAAAACATACAACTTGTTCTCACCATAGAAGCAGCCCTAACTCTAAAGGCCAATGATGAAGATGGTCATTTAGATAGATTTATTCAGAATGCATCTCCTAATCATGATATTCTTGCAGAAATTTTTGAAATAGATCAACAGCAGGAAGTTCTGCATTCTCCCCACAACACTAACAGAATGTGGGCAGAAGTGCTTTCACTTGAACAACAACCACCACAAGTCAAAACAGTTGAGATCCTGCCTGGGAAAACAGTTAATATTAACTCAAATTTGGAGCCAGAACAGGATCAACAACTCATAAAAGTTCTCTCAGAACATAGAAAGGATTTTGCATGGACCTATATTGATATGTAGGGCATACACCTAGATATTTGCAAGCATTATATATATATCAAAGAAGGCATTGTACCCATCAGACAACCCCAAAGAAGAATGAATCCAACATTGAAAGATATAGTTAAAGTGGAACTACAAAAGTTATTGGATGCAGGGTTCATCTACCCAATCTCAGATAGTGAATGGGTCTCGCCATTAGTAATAGTCCCTAAGAAAGGAGGGAAGTTGAGGATCTATGTAGATTATAGGGAACTTAATAAAGCAACTAAAAGGGAGCACTTCCCTCTACCATTCATTGACCAAGTGTTGGACACCCTAGCTGGAAACAAATTCTTCTCATTTTTGGATGGATTTAGTGGATACAACCAGATCCAAATCCACCCTGCTGACCAGGATAAAACCACATTTACCTGCCCATGGGACACATATGCATACAAAGTACTACCTTTTGGGATCTTTAATGCCCCAACTACCTTCCAAAGGGCCATTATCAGTATATTCTATGATTTTATCAATGATAAGATGGAAGTCTACATGGATGACTTCACACCATATGGGAAAAAAAATTTCCAAGCATTATGACATCTAGAATTAGTCCTAAAAAAATGCATTGAAATGAGTTTATGCCTCAGTAATGATAAATGCAAGATGCTCATGAAAGAAGGCATAGTCTTGAGACACCATATTTCCCAAAGGGGCATTAAAGTTGATCAAGCAAAAGTAACTGTTATTAAAACACTGCCCCCACCGGTCAAACAAAGGGATGTGCTCAACTTCCTTGGGAAAGCAAGCTACTACAGAAGATTTATAGAAAGTTATAGCAAAATTGCTACAACTATGTTTTCCCTTCGCACAAAAGATACGAGTTGATCCATGAATCTAGTTCACAATTTTTGGCGAGCGAAGTGCAAACAAATTGGGTTGCGGATCCTCGATCGAGGTCTTTTAAATCCCTCGATCGATGTTTTTAAAAGACCTCGATTGAGGGATTTCTTTTAAAGACCTCGATTGAGGTATTTCTTTTAAATCCCTCGATCGAGGTATTAAAACCTCGATCGAGGTTTTTAAAAGACCTCGATTGAGGGATTTAAAAGACCTCGATCGCGGGTTGAAACAAGACCTCGATCGAGGGTTGAAACAAGACCTCGATCTAGATTTCAAAAGCTCGATATAGCTTTTCAAAAGCTCGATCTAGCTTTTCAAAAATCTAGATTTTGAAAAGCTCGATTTAGCTTTTGAAAAAAATAAAAAAAGTCCCGCGACTTGTTTTTTATACAGAATTAATCTGGACCAAACATTGTATGTCAGGATTTGATCAACTCAAAGAGAAGACAATCACGGCCCCAGTCCTTCAGGGACCCAACTGGACAGTACCATTCCACAGCCATTCAGATGCTTCTGACAAAGCCATCGGGGCAGTCCTCGGGCAGGAAGAAGAAAAGAAACCTTATGCATGAAGATCGACGGTCTTAAGCGCTCTTCGCATTTTAAGATGGAGTGATTTTTAGTAGAGGCAGAAAGGTTATCCCACGAGCAAATTGGAAAGGTAATCGATGGGCAGAAGGACAGATCTACGGGCGGCATTAACTTCATTGATTTGACGTGCGTGTGGAATTGACAGTCCCAAATATGCGAAATTTGGGTAGGGGTCGCAGGTTTAGATGGTGTATATTGGGCGTTGAGGAGATCTACGGCTAAAGATTTGTTCGCAAATAGAACCTGCATGAAGCTTCGACGTGGCCTGAATTTGTGAACCATGAGAAGGGCGCCTCTTGGATGGTCTAGATGCAAGTGAGAGCGATATCGATGGTGCTGGGTTGATCATGGAGATATATGGTTGAAAGACACCCCTGCTGCGAATGAATGATAGCCTAAGGGAAGGAAGCCACGTCAGAGTTGTCATGTGCTTTTTCGCTTAACACGAATTTCTGGTCAAATCCATGTGACGCCAACCTAGAGCTTAGTCATCATTCTCGCTCATTTGGAGATTCCAGTCAAATGATCATGCCAAATGATTACTCCAGGTTACCATCATTAGCATAGTCGTTATAAATGGGCTCCCAAAGTTTATTGTTCGCATCAGTGTTCAAAAGGGTGGCAGACTCAGCAGCCCAGATATCTTTCATTTGAGATCCCATCATGGAAAAGGATCAAGGAGACAAAGTAATTTTTGTACCGGAGCAGGTGTGGTATGATGTGGAGGATAACCACGTTCCTTCATCCCCTATAAAATTCGACCATGCAGAGGAGAGTACTGCCAGCGAGCTTGAGGAGCACAGAGGTCAACAGATGTGCAAGAAAACTCAGTGAAGGAAAAAGAGAGAAGCCCGAAACGTTGAACAATGCACCCACCGGATGAGGGAGATTCTCAAATATTTTGTTGTTCCCACTGAGGAAGTGGCACCACCTCCTTCCACAAAAAGCGAAAAGGTGGCCAATTCCCTGAAGGTGGAGGATTTCCTCGACCCACAAGGCCAAGTAATAACTCAAACGTAGGGTGGCAGTCTGTTTTGCGATATTTTGCATCTCGTTGTATCAGTCTATTTTGAATTCTTTCTGAATATGTAATATTCTTACACTTTGGAACCACTTAAGACCTCCCAGCTGCTTAGGAGCTGTTGTAGTTAGCAATTGTACAATGACACATGTGAAATCAGGTAGGCCTATATGCCAGTACTCATTTATGCTCTCAGAGACAATGGACTAGGCTATGTAGGTGTCAATACGGCTGTAACTGTTTTCTGTTAGAATGATTCGAACCTAGAGGCTGAAAATGCCTATATATACACATATGTAATGAAGAACAAGGGTTGAAACCTGTTGGACCCATGAGGTTTTTGGTATTTTGAGATGTTCAGTTAATAAATTTGGCAGAGCCAAGCAAGCATTTTGAGTAGAGATTCCTATTTTATTTAATTTGTAGTCTGTATCTTCTCCTTCCTCATGTGAATGTTTTCCCTGTTATCTACTTCATAATGTTTTCTTTCACATTCGGATAAGTGTGTATTGAGGCATAATTCATATAAATATGCTATGTTTCTTTGATTCCAAGCATCCACATCATTTTCTGCTCAAGTTAATACAAAATTCATTTAAAAATGCTATGTGTTGATGGAATGTGTTTATTTTCTTCCTTATCACCAGACCAACAGCTCTTTGACTGTGAATGTGTTGATGGAATGTATTATTTGCAAAGCATTGCCACTTTATCATCATAAATGTTTTTGACTCCATTGCCCAATGAATTTTCACCTTGTTTCAACCAATCTACAATCCAATTCTAGTTTTAATTCATATATCTGGCCTTGTTAAACAATTAGTGAGAGATCCCTCTCTCGGAAGGAAGAAACCAACTTATCTTTCCTAAAGTGGTTTTGTGTTACCTCAAAGAGACCTGTCCACAACCGTAGGGTCGATTTGGGTGCTAACACTTGTCTTTGACCCTTTCGCCGCTTGGGGGTTCCGCACTTGTCTGCGCTGAACCCATGCCAACATCAAGCTTTATCTCTATTCCAAGAAAAATAATAGAAAACTCTCTAAAAAAACTTAAAGATATAATACATTCTAAAAAATTAAAGAAATCATAAAAGTATTTTATTTATTTATTTGTATTCTATTTGGTGTCGCATACAACAATTCAATCCTAGGGAATCCTATCATTTGTTATACTAAATGACTTGTGTCTCATATCTATGTCCATTCAAAAAAATTAAGTATTTTGTCTATGTATTATAAAATTTCACTTCTTAAAAGTATTTTGTCTATGTATTATAAAATTTCACTTCTTAAAAGTATTATATTAAAATATAAGTATTATAAAATTATAATAATAATAATCATATTTTTATGTAAGACTTCCAAAATTTCAATTATATTAAATTTAAGGATTCAATCCTAGGGAATCCTATCTAATTATTATAGTAAATTAGTTTTGTCTCATATTTATGCATAATGACGAATGCGATATTGACAACGTAATGCCGAATGACAAAAAAATTAATTGTTTGACTTTCAACTTTATGATTCTTTCAAGATGCGTATGAGATACTTTCCACGAAAATGTTGAGAAAGGGATAGCAAACTATTAAATTTCAAATTCTTTAAAATGAATTCAATGGAAATAGGGATGAGACTTAAACTAGACATTTAGGTCGGCAAAATTGACATGAGGGTGAGTTCAATGGAAATAGGGATGAGTCTTCAACTAGAGATTATTTCAGCTGAGTTCTGGCCGTGGCTTTTATACCAAATCACCAGACATTTTTAAGTAAATGGCGAGCAAACTAGGTTCAGTTAGTTAATGTTAAAGGCGTTTTGGAGTTTTTTCTATAAATAAAGAAGTACATTGATTTTTTGTACACGACTAAAAGTATTGGGATTTTATTAAACTTTGATGGTAAAATGTATTTTTTTAATTAAAAGAACGCACCGCCTAATTTTTTTAATCAAAAGAGTATACAGCAGTCATTAAATAAAAACGCTCATCCGAGTCATTAAGTAATAAAAAGAGTATACAGCAGCAAATGCATTGGAAGGTACACATTTTAATGCTTCTTTGATTTTATCGACATCCAATGGCTGATACAGATGTTTCCTCCTCCTCTACCTCTGCAAACAAATTTTACCATGCATTTATCAATCACCGCGGTCCTGATGTCAAGAAAACCTTTGCCAGCCATTTGTACTATCGCCTGTGTTCTGCACAAACTGGATTGAAAGTTTTTCTGGACCAACCGGAATTACGAGTGGGAAGCAAGTTTGGATCTCAAATAATAGACGCTATAAGAACAGCCTCCGTGCATGTCGCCATTTTTTCCCCTCGATATGCAGAGTCACCATGGTGTCTCGATGAGCTCCTCTACATGTTGGAGTCAAAGGCTACGATTATTCCTGTGTTTTACCATGTTGACCCTGCCGCGCTTCGATGGACGCAGAGCGGATCAGGAGTCTACGCTGAAGCCCTGCGAATCCTTGAAAATAAGAAAACGCATGACCCCGCCACTATTGAGAAGTGGAGAGATGCTCTTTATACAGTTTCAGAAATAAATGGGTTCAATCTCCATGCAGGGCCATTTAACGGGTGAGAACTCTCTACATATAATGATAAATTTATCCATAGCTATATGGTATTTGCTTATCAAAACTCCGTGTCTTTACTTTGTTGTGAACAACCAGTGACGAGGGTGCGCTAGTGGAGAAGATTGTTCAACGTGTCTTGGAAGAGATTAAGAGTATATCGGTGGGTGTTTTTTTTTTATTTGTTTGATTTTCAGTACGCTGCAGCAACAAATCCTCTCACTTTCGTTATTTTTTAACTTTTGGATTAGATAAGAATACCTTATGCTATGTTTTCAGATTATAATTACTTTGTTCTAGTTTTGTTGAAATCTTTATTGGCACAATCTGTTGCGTGAACAAGTTAACATTGTGTCTTTTTTAAGACATCGTCGTCTATTGAATTTCTTTGTTACATTATTGGGAAAGTATGACATGCTTTTGTTAGCTTTGATCTGTTGAGACTAATTTTCTTTATGAATAGCAACGATTTAAGAGTTATTTGGTTTTACTTCTTAAAAACGCCACGCGATCTAGTGAATCCCCCCATATTTAAGATGTGGACGTGTGGCTTTATTTGATACTTTGTTTTGCTTTGAATTTCGTTACGTTTTCTCTACAACAGGAGTTTTACTGCTCTCAACTATACGGCGGCCCTGGGGGAAATTTTTATGATGATGGGACATACTCAGGAATTAGACGAATCACCCTGACAGCGGATGATGAGTCGTTAACTTCAGTTCAAATGTATTATGGTCTAGAAGGCAATGAAAACTTGACCGATAGAATTTTTCCGGGCCGTTGTCATGGAAGTAAAGTCGGCAAAGTAGTAGAGGTGAGTCAGCATGGTAGAGGTGAGTCATTAAAACACAATTTTTTTATTATTAATTGTATTGATTTAGTGGTTTTGTTGACCTGTCCATGCAGTACAATTTAAACTACCCACAGGAGATAGTAACGAAAATCAGTGGTTATATTGGAATATCTGGGGTTAAGATCGCATCTTTGACTTTTCATACGAATCAAAGGAAACTTGGACCTTGTGGGCAAGAGGACGGAACTTATTTTGAGACACAGACACAAATGGGAGGGAAGATTGTTGGTGTCTTTGGATCAAGTGGAACTCGACTGTACTCAATCGGAAAGTATATGCGGAAGACAAGAACTTCGAAATATGAAGTGAGTGAAACTGACTTGAAACACAATAATTATCGTTGCAATATGGGTCTATTTTTGTTATTATTCCAACTAGTATAGAAAAGAAAGCTTCATATTGTTATTACTCCAACTAGCATAGAGAAGAAGAAAGCTTGATTTTATTTTAATTTGGTATGTTAATTTATTGAAGTGGATAAAAAGGCAAGTATGCATCTATATTGATAATTACAATCAACATTGGGGATCGACAAAACCATCAATCAACATTGGGGATCGACAAAACCCTAGTCGCTCTGCAACCCTTCACGCCTAGTTTCGATCTCAACCCCATGACTCAGCCGCACCCAACCTCTATGATGGGCTGCACCCATGGACCTTCCTCTGTGAAGCTCATGGAAGATGGGAACCTTGGGATTCCATCGCCACAAGAAGAATCGCCTGCCCAAATTAGATCCGTCGGCAACAAAAGCTCTTAACAACCAACCACCAAGCCACGCCGCAATGGCTACCTCCCTAAGGAAGACAACATCGCAAATTTGGAAGTCACTTCCAACAGAGTAGGGGCATACATGTCGTACGTGAAGGATCACGCTCTAATCTGCAATTTCATGGGCTTTTGGCCCAACGAGAGGGCTCTTCAGGGATGGATCACCCACAAATGGAATCCCAAAGGAGAGATTGACCTAAACCCTGGCTAAAAAGGATTCTTTACAGCGATATTTTCCAATCTTATGGATCTGGAGCGTATTGTCTAGCAAGAACCTTACTTTTTCAACAATGGGGGGATTTTCATGAGATATTGGGAGGACAACTTTAGCCTCGACCGCTAGGACTTCTCAAAAGTTTCAGTCTGGATTCAGCTAGATACTCATTGCCCCGGGAATACTGAGAGGAAGAAACCATAATGGGTATTGGAAACACCCTTGGAAAGTACATAAAAAGCTTAGAAATCACCAAAAGAGGCAGATACAACTCATTCACGAGAATCTGTGTCAACATGAATGTTTCAAAACCACTTCCTAAAGTTGTTTTCGTAAACTTCTAGGATGAAGAATGGGTCTAGACCCTCGACTACGAGCACATCCCCTTTCGATGCAGACACTGCCATGAATACGTGCACCTCTTCAAGGGCTGCCCACAAATCCCATCTCCCAACCCTCCACCATCACATTGCCAGGCCACTCATGATGGCTTCACCATCATCAAAAGAAAATCAAAAGGGATTCTTAAAGCTGCCAATCTTGACCACAATAATGGAGTGATCATTTCCAACCAGTTTGCGACCTTGGAAGAGATGGAGACAGCGCAAGAAGACCCCATGAGAGGAGAACCAAATGAAATTGTCCAAGCCAAGGAAGATGTTGGTCCAAATCAGGCCAAGAGACAAAAGCTAAACCCTTCAGAGTGTAGAACCATGGAGGAAGGGGGAGCCCAAGTTGCATATGAGGAGCGAGACCCAAAAAACATGGATCATGAGCTCCAAAAAATCAAAGAGACTTGCTAAAAAGGAGATTTAGCAGCGATCCCCTCGCCCCACCTTCAGCTCGTTTGTAATGCTCTTTAAGAGGTAGTAGACACAATATTGAATCCTAAAGACACAATGGAAACGCGGGGGAATCAGTTACGAATTTAGCCTTCTCATAAATTGCTCAGCCCGTTAGGTAGCAAAAAGGATGTCTAATGAGATAGAAAAACAAACAAGTAGTGACTCTCGAAACTAGGTTGGAATCTAATGGCCTCTTGTAACCATAGATCCCTTGTTGATTGGATTCAATGACTTCCTTCCCACCATTAGTCTGTCTTGATGAAGATCATATCGTGGAAAATTCGAGGTCTAGGAGGAAAAAGCAAATGCCAGACTCTTAGATCCAAAATCCATGAGGAAATGCCATCAATTGTCATGCTGCAAGAAACAAAGTGTTCTATGGATTCTCTTGTCAACTTCTCACAACTTTGCTGGAAAGGTTGCAATCTGATGGCACCAGATGCTATGGAAGTCGTTGGAGGCCTTGTTATCCTATGGAACCCAACTCTTATCCAGTTGTCCAACTTCTTCTCTACCCAATTCTCTATGTTTGCCTCTTTCGTTCTCCTTGCCTTGGGTTTCTTGGGAACCTTAACCAACATCTATGGACCCCCTTCCCTGGCCTCCAAAAATGTCATTTTGACTTCCCTCCCCCATCTTAAATATCTTTCTCTGAATTTGTCCTGGATCCTAGGTGGATATTTTAACTTGATCTCTAACCCCTTAGAGAAAAAAGGAGGCATCAAATGCCTTGATGTTGTAGTAGGGCCTTTGGACCCATGATCACTTCAATGGATCTAGTGGACATCAGACCCAAAAATAGAGTTCATACGTGGAACAACAAAAGACGAGGATCCCATCAAGTGGCCTCTAGGCTTGATAGATTTTTGTTGTCCACATACCTGGTGAGGTCGGGGGCCATCCTAGACTCCTTCATCCTTCTAGGGGATGGAGTTCATCATTGGCCAATCAACCTTGAAATTGATGAACACACTAGCCCACGCAATTGGCCCTTTAGGTTCGAAAAATATGGCTGGATCATCCATAATTTATGGAAACTCTTTTCAATTGGTGGGAGAATGCTCCTGTATTACAAGGATCCAATATGTATAAAATTCGGCAGAAGTTAAAATGGATCAAAGGTAAACTTAAAACATGGAATAAGGAAGTTTTTGGCAATATTTTGGAAGCAAGGAAGAGGCTGGAAGAGGAGATGGCCATTGTTCAGCAACAAGCCATTACCAATGGCTACATGGAAAGTCCCTTACAAAAGGAAACGAAACTTCAGAAGGAGATAAATCAAAGAATGGAGCAGGAAGAAATTCTCTGGAGATAGAAGTCACAAGTAAGGTGGTTGAAGGAAGAAAAGAAGAATTTAAAATTATTTCATGACATCATGGTGTAGTGCAGAGATCATAATCGAATCTCCCTACTACACTCTAGGAAAGGGCGGAAGTTAACCAAGCAACATGAAATATCATAGGAACTGGTCCACTTCTATAGTTCTATGCTTACAAAAGACAACACGGACATGGAAAGAGCCATGGACACAATTCTTCATAACATCCCACTCTTGATCTAGGAAGAGAAGAATGATAGTCTCCTCCACCCCATAGTTATGGAGGAGGTATCTGAAGCAATCCAGGACACATGCCCGCTGGTAAATACCCCAACCCAGATGGATTCACAACGGACTTCTACCGTTATTAATGGAAGATTGTGCAACAATAAGTTTGGGAAGATGTAGAAGAATATTGAAACAAGATAGATATCCTCCCTACTCCCAGCGCCACCTTCATTACTCTCATTCCAAAGGAAGAAAATCCAATGCATCCTGGTTAATTTGGGGCTATCTCTCTTAGCAATGTTATCTACAAGACCCTCACCAAAGTTATTTCCAATAGATTAAATGCCATCCTACCTTCCATAATCCTAGTAGAGCAATCATATTATGTGGAGGGGAGGCAAATCCTAGATGTTATCTTGACATCCCATGAGACCATCCACACAATCAAAAACTAAAAAAGGAAGCTATGTTAATTAAGCTTGGTTTTTCAAAATATTTTGATGAAATATCCTAGATATACATGGAAAGAACTCTTTTTTCCTTCGATTTCTCCCCAATGTGGGTTAGATGGATCATGGACCTATCCTCGTCTTCCTTCTTGATATCCATACTTTTCAATGGATCTCCCTCATCAACCTTCTCCTCTTCTCGGGGAGTTTGTCAAGGTGATCCCTTCTTGCCATTCTTGTTCATTATCATTGTTGAAGGCCTTGGAAGAGCTATGAAAGCTAAAACACACAACAATCTCCTCTTCGGGTTATGTCCAACTAATGATCATAATAAAGCCTCCCATCTCCAATTTGTTAATGATATCATGCTTTTGGATGCATCAAACATGCAAGAATCTAGATGTCTTAAATATTTGCTTTCAAGCTTCCTGGAAACCTCAAGTTTGGCCTTGAACAATGACAAATCGGAAATTTTCTTTTTCAACACACCAATCAACCTACAACTTAGAATTTCCAAACTCTTGTTCTTTCAAAGAGGTTCCCTTCCCTCTACCTACCTGGGATCCCCTCTAATCTCCTCAGCCATCGGTCATCGAACTTATAGAAATATTGTTGCTGGAATGGAACAACGCCTTTCTAATTGGGATTTTTGATCCCTTAACATGGTTGGCCAACTGATCCTCCTAAAATTTGTGCTAAGAAGCATGTGTTCCTACCTGTTCTCCATTTTCTCAGCTCCTAAAATATTCCTAAATGAAATCATATCCCTACAAAGGGCCTTCCTCTGGGGAGGAAATCAAGAAAAAGAGAGGAAACAGGCCTTAGTCTCTTGGGACAAACATTGTCGCCCCAAACTCTTAGGGGGTTTGGGCCTAAGGGGCCCTGAAATTGAAAATAGATCCATGTCGATAAAGATATGGTGGATATGGCTCACCACACGAGGGGCCCTATGGGAAAAAAATTGGAGGAACAAATATACCAGGGATATAGATCAACAAAATATTGTTCATATGCGATAAATCAACTCACGGTCACTAATATGGAATTTGGCCTCGCAGGAACCGAAGTCTTATCCAAGAACACGCATTCCAAGAAATTTGCAATGGCCAATCTGCTTTGTTCTGGGATGACGCTTGGAAACAACAAGCCAAACTAAATACCCTAATTCCATCCATCCTCTTCGACAAACAACCCTAGCTTCCAATAGTTTCCTTGTCTCCCATTTATGGAATGTTGAAGGTGATAACTCACAATGGAGACAATGGTGCAAACCACTTCTCTAGACTCAAGCCATTCCTAATGATAACCGGGACTCCTTTTGGGAAGAGCTTCAATCAAGAAAGATTATGTCTCAATAGGGAAAAGACATTCTTCGTTGGGGACACACAAGCAAAGGGACTTTTAGTTATCCTTAAAGAGGCTTACTCACTATTGGCCCACCATTAATCGAAGCAACAAGAGAATATCTAGAAATAGATTTGGAAGCAAAAACTTTGGCCCAAGGTCTCCACCTTTCTTTGGCTTGTGGCATGGAGTAAATTTTTGACCTGGGATAGAATCATCAAAAGAGGCTTTGAAGGTCCATCAATATGTTTCCTGTGTAGATTTGCGGAAGAGGATGTTGAACACCTTCTCAACCTTTGTGCCTCCAGCTATCACTTATGGGACAAAGGGGCCAACACATTCTAACAATGAGATCGTAACTAAACAAGCATCATGGATACTTTATCCAACTGGCACAAGCAGATCTCCAACAACAACATTGTCAACAGAAATTGGCAACTCTTTCTAGGGTTGCTTCTATGGGAAACATGGAAAGAGTGAAACTACTGAATATTCAAAGTCTCAAGCCTCTCTTCTAACCATATCTGGAAACGAATTTAGTCAGAAATATATTAGAGTGTTCTAGCATCCCAATGGTCCTCCAATGACTGAATTGTCAAGAACAAGATAAATCCATTCTCTTTGCTTGGGATCTTAACCAAAACTTACGCCAAACCAACATCCCCAAGCCACATCTCGGGATTGAAAGTCCATCTTCTTGGTCTACTCCGGAAGAAGGGTCCATGAAATTAAACTTTGATGGGGCATGTAGAGGCAATATTGGTCTCGTGGGGTTTGGGGGATTCTTCAGGGATGATAGAGGGATAATTCTTAGATTCTATGCGGGCTCCCTATGCGTGAAAATAAAAAAGATAACAAATTTAATTGCAACACTTAAGGGAATTGTTGGCAAGGGGTTAAGTCGTAGAAGTTTTGGTACAACGAGCGACGAAGGGGTCATTGACAAGGGTAAAGGACCAGTCGTGGAGCGCAACAAGGTGGATAAAGCGGAGTAGATAGTTAATTAGTTAGTTAGTTAATGGGTCACTTTGTGAACTGGACCAAGTTTGTAATGACCAGTGAGCCTATAAATAGGAGTAGTATTGTAAGCCTTCGGGCATCTTATCTTAGGAAATTTTTGCTATGATCTGATCTCTTGGTCGATGAATGTATCTTTGCATTTGCGTAATTTTGATCTATCTTTCGCGTTGGATAACATTTTGTATTTTACCTGAGTTGTTGAGATGGGTTTTGCGGATTTGTATTCCTGATTTGTAATACAGATTGATGTATAATGAAGAGGAATGTTTGTCTATGACTCTGTCGCTTATGTGTTGTACCGTAGTTTGATGTATTTTGTTGAAGTATGGATATATCTTATATGTGTTTCTGATCTATTGAATATATTTTGATAACGTGTTACTATGTCGATATAATTAGTATGTTTTGGCATGCAATGATGATGTTATGATGCGAATGATAGTTATGTCGATCTCCGGATTATTCTATGATTGAATGTGAATAATGCATGTCCTCTTATACTTGCGAAAGCTTGGATCCTACAAGCACCTTAGGTATCTCAGGTGAGACCTCATTCTCTTTGTGAGTGTTGCTGGGAAGGATAAACACTTTCCAGGATGGTATCTATGGGAGTTTGTGTCAAGATTTGTTGACATAGTGGGAAGTGAACCCATGTCGAAAGATCTGCGTCAACAATTGGTTCTGTTGTCAGGACCCTAGTGTGAAAGAGAGAGGAAATTATGTGGCATCCGACAAAGCTAGAGATCGAGGAGTGATTCGACAAAAAGACGTGAGAGTTTGTTGAGGAAGAAAACCAGAAATATGGATGGTCGACAGAATAGTAGTTGCAGAAGTACATCTACACTGATATCCATGAGGTATTTTTCTGTGAGTTTCCTATATTGTTGTATGAATGGTTGACTAACCTAACTTTTCATAATAAAAATTTCCAAGGAGATGATCCAGAGCATTGGACACCAGAACTAATCCAGCAATTGAGTCGTGTTAACAATAAAGATTCAAGGGTTGTCGACGTGTGGGTAGATAGCATTTTGGAAGGGTATATTACTAAGTTTGTTGTCGACACAGTTAGGTCATACAATGACGCGGAAAGGAAATTCTTCAAAGGACCCAGACGAAGGTACCTATTGGAATTACCATTGTGGATTAAAATGCTCATTTGCGAAAAGGGAATATTGAAGATGAACTTTGACGAGTAAAACCTGGTGTGCGGAGGATATGGGTACTATGTAGATGCGGGTCTGATAGAATGATGTGGCGTAGATGGAAATGAACTACGATGAAATTGTGAGGGAATTTGTGGAAGATTGTGGCCACCTGAGAAGTGGGGCGAGGTTCTGGCTGGAGAAGAAGAGGAGGACTGAGATAGAGAGAGAGAGTCCTAATGCGATTGGAATGGAGCCACAATGGACTAAGCGACCTTACGACGATGAAGAGGAAGACTAGGCTACCCCTGAACTTGAGGAAGGATAGACCCAAAGCTACAATGTAACCACAACGCCGTGCACTATGCCAAACATTGGAGGAAGAAACACAAGCTCTTTGCAGGGTTGTCTTGTGTGTCACAATAGCAATAACATCAGTGGATCTACAAACATCGGTAGACAACCAAGGATGGAGGTCGACGACATGAAGTTTCCTATTTTTTAGGGAAATGGGATGGAGGATCTCAATAATTATTGGTTCTTGTGCGAAGTTGTGTGGACAGTAAAACAAGTACATGATGAAGCCATCAAGAAGGGAGAACTGGTGATGATATTTAGAGGTCGTGCGTTGGATTGGTACATGAAGTTTATACAAGTCCCTACAGGACTTCATTAGGAGAATCTGGTAGAAATCAGAGTTGGGTTGATCGATGAGTTTAAGAAGCCTAAATCGAAATTGCAGTACATCACGAAATTGAAGGAGATCAAGCAATTCCCTAATGAGTCAGTGTGGGAGTTTGATCAATGGTTCAAAACTCTGATGGCTAAAGTTAGATTTGGGATGAGTGATGTACAACATAAGGATTGGTTTATTGCAGGATTGATATTGCACATCAGGATGCCGTTGATGCAACAAAATATTATATCTCAAGCGGAGGCATTGGAAATCACGATGAATTTGGAATATTCACCGATCAGTGAAACAGGGATTGGTATGATCCAGATCCAATCGCAGCTAGCAAACTTGACTATTCAACTGCAGGAGATTAAAAAATAGAAGGAAGTTCGCGAAGAGGTCTGGTGTAGTCGATGCAAGTCTGAAGGGAATCATAAAGATCAATGTCCTGAATTCCATGAATATCTACAATCTAGTGCTCCCAATCTGCTTAGTCAAGGAGGAATGCCTTGGTGCTGAGTTTTCCATAAAAAAGGACATCGCTCAGAGGAATGCGTGTATTTGCAGAAGGTTGTGTTAAAGTTGGCTAATCTATATTGTAACTTCTGTCGATTTGTCGGCCATGATGAGAAATATTGTCGAGCATATGACTTGCTTCAATAAAGGATTGATGATACTTAATTCATGAATGGAGACAAGCAACATATAGCACAACCGCAGTCTAATCAACCATAGTACAATCAACCATAGTACAATCCTACACAACACAATGAGTCCCAATTTAACCCACATTGAGGAGGACTGAGAGGACGATTTAGCGATGGCCGTGGAAGGGGTTTTGGTCACGGAGGAACCTTTGGTCTAGGTCAAGGACCGATCACATGCTATAATTGTGGGAAGATCGGACATTATCAGAGGGATTTCCCAAATCTGACCCCATAGTGTACCTATTGCAGCGTAGCTGATCACACTATTGAAGATTGTCCTCAGTTAATTGCAAAGTGGCAGACTAAGAATGCACCACAACTGCAACCGAACCCGAACCCGAATCCATCTCAGAACGTGCATAATATCTCAGCTAAGATAAGAATTCAACCAATAAATGTTGCAATAGTGACCAAAGGAGGAGCTGCGACATGCAAAGATAGGATACCGCCAAGTGTACATCTTGCGATCCATAAACAAGTATGATTTGATGTCGAAGAAGAGAAAGAAACTTTTTGGGAAGCACAAGATGCAATGATAAATAACAATGTTCAAACGCCACCATTAGTCCATAAAGAACCTGTCTATGGGATGCCGCAGGTTTTTGACCTGACAGTGTTGCAAAAGTCACTAGGAAAGATTAGTACTTTGAAATTTTTTCTAGAAATTTGTCTAACACTAGAAAGGGATCATGAGACATTAGAAGAGATAGCTCGCTTCTGGCATCGACCAGAAGAGAGGTGATAGGATCGTGCAGTCAAACACCTGTATAGGAAGAAAAAAGGAAGGGAGGAGAGGATGAATTCCCAGATCGGTGCATATGATATTTATTCGATAATCCTAGATCTAGGATCCTATGTCAATATGCTAACCAAGCAAACATGGGAAGTGATGGGGAAACCACAGCTGGTATGGTCCCCTATGTAGCTAGGTTTATCAAATCAGATCAAGCTTACACCAATTGGTCGGTTGCATCATCTACCATTCGTGGTAGAAGGATTAAAGAGATATGCATATTTCGACGTCATAGAGATAATTGATAACACTAGTCCATATCCTGTGCTATTGGGAATAGATTGGGCAATGGAAAATCATGCAATTATCAATTTCAAGAAAAGAATGATGCCTTTTGAAAACTGCGACATGAGGTTCATCATTCCACTTGATCGACTTGAAGGATAGATATATTTTGAACCAATGCAAGACAAGCTCACTGGAGGATGGGAAAAAATATATAATATCTCAGAATATTAAATCAATCCCACCAGCAAGGGAGAATTGGGGTGGTGAAGTATCAATTCGACATCATCAGATTCCGATGAGGCTCTAGAGAACTGGAAAAATCAGTTGCATGAGGTATCATTCAGGAAGTGCGCATGGATCACTTAATCACTACGATGGGTTTGTGATGAACCTGCAATAATTAATTAATGCAAATACACGAGATATCAGAAATAACAGAACAGAATCACTTTTATATTGATCATGGGCCACTTCGAGGGGGCAACCTCCTTTGAGCAAGCTCAATACAATTAACTTCACAGTGCCTTCAATGACCTCAACACACACTTATATACTAAGTCTATGCCCAATACTATGAGTCAAAACCATGGAACATATAATATTATGGGACGGCTTACAAAGCATATGCGTCTAATACTATGGGTCAATACTATGGGCTAATATAAACTACGGATCAACAAATACTACGGGATGACTTACAAAGCATATGCGTCCAACAAAAATATACTAACATAGTAAAGAGAAGGGTTGACATAGGTTCCTAACATCCCCTCTCCCTTAGAAAAAGCGTTGTCCTCAAAGCTTTGGTTGGAGAAATTGCTGCACAATCTGAAGGAGTGGTTCCCTGGTAGCATCCTCGGGTTGCATTTCGGGCCACTGACACCTTTGGAGTGTTAAGGAGGATTGCTTGGAAGGCTGTAGATGAAGAAGAACCCTGTCAGCTGCGTGGAAAATGCGCTCAGAACGGTGTTGATCGGCTTGTTGTTTCAGGCGAATTCTGGCCATGTGAAGATTGTCCTGCAGAATGAGAAGAATCTAATTGCGGGGGCGAAGAATCGAGTCAATTTCCTGAACTGAGGAGCTGCTAAGGGTGTATGGAAGAAGAACTGGTGGTGTTTTTCCATAGACTGCTTCATATGGTGTCCTTTGAGATGTGGTATTGTACCACCAGAGCGCTGATAGGAAATCCATAGAAATAGTTGGCCAAAGCTGTGTAGGGATGGGAAAGGGTTTGAGCAATCCCGAAAGGAGTGTCGTTTTACCCTTGTTGACTTGGAAAGTATCATCGTCAGCCACCATCTGTTGAATCGTCATTTTTAGTCCCTGCCAAAAGAAGTTACATTGTTCCTGGTCAGACATTTTGTAGAACCCAGAGTGCCCTGTTGATGACGAAGCATGGAGTTCATAGAAGAGAGAGCCCTATTGAACATATTGCAACCAATTTGGAACAAGCAGAGAAAGAGCTGTAAGAGAAACTGGGTCATCAATTGTGCGGGAAGGAGCATCTTCCACCATATTGTCCTTACCCTTCTTGTAAGTGATCACATAGGGATAACCCATGAGTTGGATAACCCATTTCAGGTATGTTGGGGAGGAGACCCATTGTTCCAGAAAATTTTCCAGACTTTGGAGATCAGTCTTGATGCAGAAATAATTCCCTAATAGGTATGGCTGCCACTTCTGTACTGCATGCAAAATAGCCATCGTTTCTTGCTGAGCGGTAGATGTGGCTAAATTCTTACCGGAAAGGTCTCTTGAAGGCAGCAAGCGCATTGGTTCAGCAAAGATACCTTCATATCTATCCAAGGAAGTAGTGGAGACTGTTGATGGGTGCATCTGAATGGAATTGAGCTGAGCGATGACACCATGTGAATTCTTCTTAAGGATCTTTTTCAGGAGATGTGAACTGATGATGAATAGAGACCCTAGTTGTAAGCCCATAAATTTGTGTTGTGCCCCATTGACTTTAAACTGCATCCAAAGTTCAGCAAAATCCCATAAGATGGGGCCAAGTGTGCGTAACCATTGAACACCCAAAACCACATCACATCCGCCTAAGGACAAGGAAAACATGTCAGAGCGTAGGTTATAATCTTCCATAGAGATACACACATTGTGAAACTTCCCTTTGCAAGGTAAGGTGCCCCCATTGGCAACCATGACTTCAAAGTTGGAGCAAGGATGGACAAAACAATCAGCCTGTTTGGCAATCCGAGGGTCGATGAAGTT
The DNA here is from genome assembly GCA_027924585.1 of Larix kaempferi. Lineage (NCBI taxonomy): Eukaryota > Viridiplantae > Streptophyta > Pinopsida > Pinales > Pinaceae > Larix > Larix kaempferi. The sequence goes on along the minus strand of BSBM01000512.1, from coordinate 3,181,150 downwards.
ATGAGTGCTACCATAATCAATGAATATGGTAAGAGGGAGCTTCTTGAAGTATCCCATGACCCGCATTGTTTGTGGGGTGGTGACGCCGGTTACAGCATGGAGAGAGATCTCGGGTGGGTCGTCCTGAGATGGGGTATCAACAGGCGGGTGTTGAATGTCGACCTGATCATCTACTGTATCTGTAGCTACTTCACCAAGTTCTAAGGCAGGCGGAGAATCCACATCCAAGAGATAGAGCTTTTGTTGAACACATCGATGTCCCCGAGTGAATTTCTCATCACAATTATAGCAAATCCCTTTTTCTCGGCGTGCCTGCATTTCTATTTCAGACAAATGCTTGATAGGAGTTGGTTGAGGAGAAGGCGTGATGGGAGGTCGTTGGGAACCCATATTTCTTAAGGGAACAAAGTTGGGTTTGGGGCGTTGTTGAGCTGCGATCTTGGCCTCAACTAGCTTAGCCAACCCTAGGACTTCCATCATTGTGTTGGGACAAAACATTTTGACCTCTGAGCGGATTTCATCCTTGAGACCACTGATAAAACAACTCCTGTAGAATTCATCTGACAATCCTTCTGTGTGATTAGCTAGTTTCTCAAATTTCGTCTGATACTCTCTCACTGTGCCAGTTTGGTGAAGTTTAGTGAGTGCTCCTGTGAGGTCGTCAAAAGAACTAGGACCAAATCGTGACAAAAGGAGTTGGCAAAAATCTGTCCAGTTTGGTTCGGGATGAGCTTTGATGTACCAATGGTACCATTGAAGGGCTTCCTGTTCCAAATGAAAGGATTCAAGTGGAACTTTCTGAACATCAAAAGTATTATGCAGATTGAAATATTGTTCTGCTCGGTATATCCATCCAGTCGGATCAGTACCATTGAAGCGAGGAAAATCAAGCTTCGGCCCACGAAAATTGCTGGAAGAAGAGAACCCGGTGGCTGCAAAAGATTCTGGCTGTCTGGTATTATTCATGGTTGAATGCTGAAGATAGAGGCTGAGAAATTTTTCATCCAGATCTTGGAGTTTGGTTTGGATGGCTACAAGTGCTTCCTCCATGGACGGGTTACAACCATAACCAGGTTTTTTTTTTTTTTTTGGTGGAATGGGTAGAAAAACACAAACAGAAGCGGATTTAGTAAAGGGAAATTTGGATTGGGGAAACAATCTGATGGGTAATTGGGGTTTGACTAGATTTTGGACACTGTCGAAAGGACAAGAAAGCAAAAAGGGGGATTTCAGAAGCGGGGTGATAGAATGAGAAAATTTGGCAGAGAGGGACAAAGAAGCATAATTCAGAAAGGAACTCTGTGGTAAAATTTGAAGGTGATTGGGTGAAATATGAGGAAGTTATGGCAAACCCTAAAAATAGACAAATGTGGGATTTCGAGCTTTGGGAAGGGGAATTGCGGATAGGGTCCTCAGGAATGAAAGATGCAGAATGGAATGACAGGGGTTCCCCAAAAATTTCAAGGGAAACAGAGTGAAAACAAGGGAGATATGGAGAAAAAACTGAAATTATTATTATTATTATTATTATTATTATTTTTTTTTTTTTTTTTTTTTTTTTTTTTTTTTTTTTTTTTTTTTTTTCCAGAAATGGATCGACAACAGCGGCGTGGAAGGGATCCACAACAGATGGATCTGCAATGGCGCGGAAGGGATCGAAAACGGCTGGATCTAAGATGGCGACTGGATCTAGAACGACTTTCAGAATAGATCTGAAATGGATGGATCTGGAGCGGAAGTGATCGGCAACAGTTAAATAGATATGGACCCCAGGCATGTACGGCTTCCTAACAGTTCAGGTGTTTCACTCGGCCACCAATGTTGTCTGACGGCTTGCGTATTGGGGCAGTACCCCTCACTCCACGGCTCAGGTAAAACTGATAACTGCTTTGCCACAAACGATAGCTCTTGGTTTACCTCACGGGTGCGAAATAGTCAATTAGGTAGGGGTCGTTTCCCTTTTTGCTGGCAGGTCCTCTCAATGGGCCAGCTACTTTGGAGTTCCACTTTTTTCCTTGGTTCGACCTTTGACTAGTTTCGATCTCTAGGTCCCAAATTTGTCCCAAATGATCCCAAATATTCTGAGAAGGTATATGAATGATATTAGAACATAAATATGTGTTTCAAGGATGCCTTTGTACCTTTAAAACACTTCTGCAAATACTCTTTCAATTCTGGTCAATGTAGGTAACTTTACTAGTGATTTCCCTTTGACTAGTATTGGTCTCTACGTCTCAAATTGACTCCAAATGCCTTCAAATCTTCAAGGAAGGTGTATGAATGATATTAGGGATTGAATATGATGTTCAGGGATAACATATGGCCACCAAAATACCTCTGCAACTCTCTTAAGATTCTGGACCAAGTATGCAATTTTACTAGTAATTTGGGGTTCAAATCCCCCTAAGGTAAGTACTGAAAATGGCTTCCCAAATGCCTCCAAACCCACTCAAATTTATGAACAGAGGTATGTAATGTGTTAATTATGTTATTAAGGTCTCATATGCACCATTAATGGTTTATTACAACTGTTCTCACCCTCTCCCATTCAACTGCAAAAATCACCAATTCGACCCTTGGGGAAATGGCACTATTTCTTCTCCCAATGCAATTAAACCGAGTAAAAATACTTCAAATGCTCAAGTACAGTACATGAAACTTGTAAAATACATCCATGGCAGTCCATTAATCACAAATTCATCATAGAATCATCCATTCATTCGAAATCATCATCAATACATTGGTTCACAACAAGGTAGTGGGGAAATGGCATTGTTCTTCCATTAAAAATGAGATTTATACATTTCTACTTGGAATTTCGACCTGAAACTTTCTGGAGATGAAGAACAGAGTATTTACTTCATATTACAAAATAAATGGGGCATTAGAAGCTCCCCCAAAGAGTACAATAGCTCACCAAAAACGCCCTCCCTCAAGGATCAAGAATATGCCATCAAAACTGGAAATGGTTGAAGGAGCGAGCTGCAATAGAAGAAACCATGAGCTTCCCTGTAGCTTACACCTGCAAATAAAGACTCCATTAAATCTCCAAATGAAAGGTATGAATGGCCTTTCCAATTGCCAACTTGGATGGGAATCTTTCACCCTTGAAATTGGCTAAGGCAAGAAACTAGTCATCCACTAGCTCTCCCTCTTCACAAATGCAATTGCAAATTCTACAAATGATCAAAAGATGGTTTAATTCTTTGTTATTGACATTTATAAACTTCTAATTTCCTCCATGGGTCGAATTCCTTCCAAGAGACTCATGCCAACTCAAGTTGGAAAGAGATTCCAAAGAACGCCACTTGTACAACAATTCCTAGTCTCCCACTTCCACCAAATCACATGTGGAAGCATCTTAGCTTCCCTAACACCCTTGAGCGCCCTCTTGGAGTCTATTTTTAGCCCTGACATGTCATATATGTCATATGTCAGCCTTCAGTTCTGATTTGTGTCATAGGTGTCATAGCATCTTCATCATTGTTGTCATAGAGCTAGGGAATCTAGCCCAAGTGTCTCACTAGCTCCAAATTGCCTCTTCCTCTTCCATGGGAGTTACTCTTCCTCTATATTTCGACCTTGGATGAGTAATGAAATGAATAATACCTTTTGTACTCCCCCAAGTATGTTACCATTCACCTTGAATTCGAATTGGTGAGAGAATGATGCCAAGTGTAGTGGGGAAATCTAGCCATATGTGGGTCCCACTTCCTCCATGTGTCTTCATGATGAAATGCCACTTTGATTTTCACTTGTATATATTTATTTATCTCCTTTATTAAATATTTATGCCATTCTAATGTTCAAACATCATTTATTATCCCCATTATTCCAAATCCCAAAGCTTCCACCCCAAACCTAGGAAACTAGTAATTTTCCTCCTTGGCAATTATTTGACCTTTAGCATCAATTTGACAAACTCTAATGAATAGGGCCAATGTGATTAGGCCATTTTGACCCAATACCAAATTTTGGACATGACAAATCCTTCCTTCCCAATATTGCTTGTCCTCAAGCAATTTTAAACATGGGTGTTGAAGAACCTGCTTTCTGTATAATTCTTTGAAGTTGCCATTGAATTGCCCAACCTTGAGTCTTTGAGTTTCCATGAAGATCTGAGAGAGGAACCAACATGCTTGCTGCTGCACTACTCTGATAAAAATCGCTTTATTAAGTGGGGAAATCCATCTCCCATACTGCTTGTTTCCCCAAAAAAATTTGAAACCAATGAGATAAAAATTATTCCAGGGTCCCATTGCTTGTATTGCACCCGAACAATTAAGAGTGCTCTCCAACCCATACCATCATATAAGAGGATTCCTGGATCCCATTTTCTTGTATGCATTCTTCCAAACATCATGAGTAAAAAATATATATCATCAAAGTACATAACTACATAATGAAAATTAATATCAAGGAGGTGCTTCATCAAAGAATCATGAAAGTGCTTATACCTCCAAGCAAGTAGACCACCGTTTTCCAAGTGCATACAAGCTTTAAGTGACCAATCAAATCTGCTCCAATGACATAGGTGAGGATCCCATGTCCTATAAAGCTGCTCCAAAAGGATGTGATATGCATCAAAATATTCAGCCATGTATTCTTTCATCCAAGAAGTGAATGAAGAATCTCCACTAAAATCTGAACCAAATAATGAGCAGAAAAAACAAGGAGACTTCAAATGAATCAAAGAAGTCTCACCCATACATCCCTGAATGTGATCATCATAAAGATATAACAAAGTATGTGGCTTCCAACAAAAATTATCTCCAATCATAAATCTATTCACCCAAGTGTTGGATGAAGTTCCTCCAACATCAAATGAATCAAGTGTTGAACAAGAAAAACCATGAGTCTTCAAGTGACTCAAATGCATATCATAGGTGCATCCATGTAGATGTGCATCATCATAAAGTAATAAAGTATGCTGCTGCAAATGTGAATAAGAATGTGCTCCAACCATATCATACTCCTCATGTGGCACCATCAAAAAGAACCCTTTCACCCATACTTCATTGAGACTAATGTTGCAAAACATGGAATTGTAGGATGTAGGAGAATGAACCAAATCACCCAAATGATCAAAAAGTACAGAAGTTTCATCATGGGGAGGATCCATATGGGTAGTATCATGCAGCTCCTTCAAAAGTGTGAACTCTTTGTCATAGTTTGGTTCCAATGTAGATGAATCATGCTCTTCTTTAAAAATTGCACAACCTTCATCAAGAGGCAATTCAAATTCTTCTTCCACCACATCAAGTGTTTGGATCTCTTCAAGTTCATCTCCAAACACATCAAGAACATTCAAATTTTCACATTTCTCATGATCCACCATGTCATGAGAATCCTCCAAACAATCTACCATTTGACAATCTGAAACATAGGAGGAAAAACAAGTATCTTGCAACTTTTCAAGAAGTTACTCATTTTGAATTGTGAGCTTATGAATATCCTCATTATTCTTCAAGTATGCATCATGTAACAATTCATTAAACTCAAACAAATGGTTTCTATCAAAAAGCAAAGACATGAAATTACCTTTGATGTGGCACATTTCTCTTTGAATCTTCTCCATATCTTCAAGGAAGGATGTTTCCTCCAATGAAGTAGCTCTCCAACAAGAATTTGACACCAATGCTTGAGTCTCATGGAGAATGCTGAGGGACTCTTGGATCTTCTTTTCATTCATCTTTAAGGACCCTTCAAGAAAATGAGGCTCTTGCAAATGAACCTCCTCATCTTCTTCATTTTTGCTTGGACCAACTTCATGAAGCTCATGTGGTGATGGGGAAGTTGATCTTGGTTCTTCTTCAACTGCTACAAGGTCTTCATTATCATGCTTAATGGAACTTGGGCTTGCAGCAACACTTTCAAAAGTGATCTCTATGTCACCAACATAGAGGTGTGAGCACCCATCAGTAGGTACTCCTTCATAGTTTAAGCATCCATCAGTAGATGCTCTTTGGTTCATGTCTAAGCTAGAAGGTGTCTCGAAATGATCTTCCATATTTTCAATAGAATATTCTTCATTCTCTTGTGATGTCTCTTCATTTTTCTCCTTCAAGCAAGCTGATTCATTTTTCCCCTTGTTTTCCTTAGGATCGGTATATTTGGAATCCCTTCTTGAATAAATCTCAAAAGCTCTCATCAAAGAGGACATCATTTCATGCACACATATATGATACTCGCTCCAAGGGTTCTTACAAGAGGGGCATAAACCTTTCTTCACTAACTCCACATCTTCATTTTTGGGCCTATTTTCAAAAACATGTTCAGCATAGTACTCAAAAGACATGGCATTTTGTGTATTTTTGCTCGAAGCAAGATATTCTTGATATTTTTGATATTGCTGGGGCAAGGTTTTATAATTTGCTCTCCATCTTTGGAACTCACTCATAGAATTATCCTTGGTTGGTGTGACACATTCATATTCATCAGATTTAAAGTCATAAGAATAATCTTCATTTCTCTTGAAATTGTAAGGAGTGTTGCATGATGGCACCTTTTCCTCATATCATTCACATTCTGCTTCATATTGCTCATAAGCATCTGCATATTCATCATAAGAATTGTACTCATAGGATTCATCATAATAGTAAGACATGGCTGCCAATTATTCTTGAATGTATGTACCTTATACATAGGTGCAAGGACCATGCTTTGATACCACTGTAATGTCCCTTGTTAGGAATTTTATTAAAATTGCAATTTTCCACTTTTTTCCTTGGTTTGACCTTTGACTAGTTTCGATCTCTAGGTCCCAAATTTGTCCCAAATGATCCCAAATATTATGAGAAGGTATATGAATGATATTAGAACATAAATATGTGTTTCAGGGATTCCTTTGTACCTTTAAAACACTTCTGCAAATACTCTTTCAATTCTGGTCAATGTAGGTAACTTTACTAGTGATTTCCCTTTGACTAGTATTGGTCTCTAGGTCTCAAATTGACTCCAAATGCCTTCAAATATTCAAGGAATGTGTATGAATGATATTAGGGATTGAATATGATGTTCAGGGATAACATATGGCCACCAAAATACCTTTGCAACTCTCTTAAGATTCTGGACCAAGTATGCAATTTTACTAGTAATTTGGGGTTCAAATCCCCCTAAGGTAAGTACTGAAAATGGCTTCCCAAATGCCTCCAAACCCACTCAAATTTATGAACAGAGGTATGTAATGTGTTAATTATGTTATTAAGGTCTCATATGCACCATTAATGGTTTATTACAACTGTTCTCACCCTCTCCCATTCAACTTCAAAAATCACCAATTCGACCCTTGGGGAAATGGCACTATTTCTTCTCCCAATGCAATTAAACCGAGTAAAAATACTTCAAATGCTCAAGTACAGTACATGAAACTTGTAAAATACATCCATGGCAGTCCATTAATCACAAATGCATCATAGAATCATCTATTCATTCGAAATAATCATCAATACATTGGTTCACAACAAGGTAGTGGGGAAATGGCATTGTTCTTCCATTAAAAATGAGATTTATACATTTCTACTTGGAATTTCGACCTGAAACTTTCTGGAGATGAATAACAGAGTATTTAATTCATATTACAAAAGAAATGGGGCATTAGAAGCTCCCCCAAAGAGTACAATAGCTCACCAAAAACGCCCTCCCTCAAGGATCAAGAATATGCCATCAAAACTGGAAATGGTTGAAGGAGCGAGCTGCAATAGAAGAAACCATGAGCTGCCCTGTAGCTTACACCTGCAAATAAAGACTCCATTAAAGCTCCAAATGAAAGGTCTGAATGGCCTTTCCAATTGCCAACTTGGATGGGAATCTTTCACCCTCGAAATTGGCTAAGGCAAGAAACTAGTCATCCACTAGCTCTCCCTCTTCACAAATGCAATTGCAAAATCTACAAATGATCAAAAGCTGGTTTAATTCTTAGTTATTGACATTTATAAACTTCTAATGTCCTCCATGGGTCAAATTCCTTCCAAGAGACTCATGCCAACTCAAGTTGGAAAGAGATTCCAAAGAACGCCACTTGTACAACAATTCCTAGTCTCCCACTTCCACCAAATCACATGTGGAAGAATCTTAGCTTCCCTAACACCCTTGTGTTAAATTTTCAGAATTTGCTTCAATATGATCTAGGATCTTAACTGAGAGAACAACATGTACAGCATATCTACAGCATATCAAACATGGAGACAATAATGCAAGCACACAAGAGACACAAAGATTTACTTGGGGAAAACCATAAAGGTGAAAAACCCCAATAACTTCCTCAGAGATAGATAGAGCAATGATACAACCAACCAAGAGAGATAGCCATAACCTAGCAGCAATCCTCCTCCTCCATAAGTGCGCCTCTCCTCCTTGAGAGCATGTGTGAGAAGTGAGTGAGTAAATAGAGTGCCTCCCGCACTCTATTTATACTTGACTTGACTTGCCTTTTTACCTAACTCATGTAGGCTCTAACTTAACCACATAACATAATGCTGAGTGGGCCGACCCCCAATAGGGTGGTCTAATAACCCTTTGACCCACATGGCCGACCCCCAATAGGGTGGTCTAATAACCCTTTGACCCACATGACTTATACAGGGCCGACCCCAAATAAGGTGGTCTAATAACCCATCAAGTATAAGTTACGACACTTACAATATAAATGACGACACTTCCTTATAGAGGAATAATACCATCTCTATAGGAATACAATATACATATATGTGAAATACATTCTGAAGTTACATATACATCAACACTCCCTCTTAACTAGGAAGGTATTTCTCAGCACAGTTCTTCTAGCACAAGTCATCTTCTCTGGATCATCGTCATCGATGCATCGTCATCATCATCACTGCTGCTGCTATCTCAATCAATCTCTGAATCTACTCGTCATAGGAAGTTCTACAGAGCCAGTCCTTTTTCATACTGGATGTAGGCCCACCACCTGCAGGTCTTCATCATCATTGGCCATACTGTGGAATCCTCAGGACTTATTACGTGCGTCACAAAACCTGGCTGCAGCATCCCAGGCTATTACGAGCACACAGCTCTACCTGTAGGATCTCCCAGGAGCACATTACATGTGACCCATCACAAAACCTGGCTGAAGCATCCCAGGCTATTACGAGCACGCGGCTCTACCTGTTGGATCTCCCAGGAGCACATTACATGTGATCTCACCACAAAACCTGGCTGAAGCATCTGAGGCCTTTTTCATCCTGTCCAGATCTCCCAGGAGCAAATTACATGTGGTCATGGAAAAACCTGGCTGAAGCATCTGAGGCCTTTTTCATCCTTTCCAGATCTCCCAGGAGCAAATTACATGCCATAGGACAAAACCTCGCAAGAGCATCTGCCAGATATCCCAGGGCACCAAATTACATGCCATAGGCAAAACCTTGAAAGACTATCTGCAGATCTCCCAGGGCACAAATTACATGTCCTCCCAAGCAAAACCTCGCAAGAGCATTTGTCAGATGTCCCAGGGCACCGAATTACATGCCATAGGAAAAACCTCGAAAGACCATCTGCAAATCTCCCAGGGCACAAATTACATGCTTTCCTGCACAACCTGATCCACGGCCATAAAGTATCATCTGATACTCATCAAACATCATCCTGATGTACACATGATCATCCTGATCATCACTGCAACATCCTGCTGCATGTCATCTGGAGCAACATCCTGAAGCTCGTCATCTATGATCATCCTGATCATCACTGCAACATCCTGCTGCATGATCCACCTGATCATCAATGCATCTTCCTGATGCATACCAAGTATCATACATGATCCTCCTGATCATAAATGTATCCACCTGATACAAATACATGATACATATCATCATTCATGATCCTCCTGATCATCAATGCATCTACCTGATGCATACCAAGTATCTACCTGATACATATCATCATACATGATCCTCCTGATCATCAATGTATCCACCTGATACAAATACAAATACATGATACATATCACCATACATGATCCACCTGATCATACAATGTATCCACCTGATACATATACAGATACATGGTCCAAGCATCCAACATGATGCATACATACATACATAAAATGATCCAACTGATCATATCCAGCATCCACATGATGCGTACATACATACATAAAATGATCCAACTGATCATATCCAACATCCACATGATGCGTACATACATACATAAAATGATCCAACTGATCATATCCAGCAGAAACCAGAACATCATCCTAATGCTCATCATCCAGCGCTTACATCCACAGCCATGTGAAGGATCCTCCTTCCAACATGCTTGGAATGGCTTCAGCAAATGTGTCCATCACTTCTTCCTCGAAGTGTCCTTGATCTGAAGCACGCCAAGCTTCTCTCTGAAGTACTCGAACTTCACCCTGGCTAGTGGCTTCGTCAGCACATCTGCAATCTGCTCGTCTGTCGCAACATACAGGAGCTTCACAACTCCTCTCTGCACCATATCCCTGATATAGTGATATTTGATCTCTATGTGTTTTGACCTATCATGAAACACTGGGTTCTCGGACAGCTTCACACAACTCTGGTTATCACAGAAGATACCAGTAGCCTCCAACGGGAGATCAAATAACTCAGACAGTAGCTTCCGTAGCCATACTGCCTCACAACTAGCTGAACAGGCTGCAACATTCTCTGCCTCAGCTGTACTTAGTGCTACGCAGGACTGCTTCCTGCTAAACCAAGAGATCACACCTGATCCCATACTGAAGCAACACCCAGATGTGCTCTTCCTATCTGCAGCACTGCCAGCCCAATCTGAATCAACATAACCCTGCAGGTTAAACTTTTGATTCGCCTCATATCTGAGCCCATAATCCACTGTACCCTTCAGGTACCTCAGAACATGCTTTACAGCAATCAGGTGAACACTCCTCGGATCCGTCAGGAACTGGCTCAATGTGTTCACAGCAAAGCAAATATCCGGTCTCGTGTTCGTCAGGTACATCAAGGACCCAATCATCTGACGATACATAGAGACATCAACCAGCTCAGATGAAGTATCACCAAGAAGCTTCAGATTCGATGCCATAGGTGTGGCCATGGCCTTGCAATCCATCATCCCGAACCTCTTCAGGATCTCTACTGCAGTATTCCCTTGTCCAAGGAAGATTCCATCACTCTGCCATACTGCCATTCCAAAAACAAATAGTGCATCATCCCCAAGTTCTTCATCTCGAACTCGGTAGTAAGCTTCCGCTGCGTGTCGGCAATCAATCTATCTTCACCTGTAACAAACAGGTTATCCGCATACAAAAGTAGTATCACTGGATTTCCTTCCTCAACCTTGTAGTAAAGGTTGGAATCCGCTTTACTCTTGGTAAAGCCCAAACTGGATAGAAAGCTGTCTATCCTACCATACCAAGTTCTGCACATATATATGACTACACCATGCTGACTTGAAATCCATCTGGTGCATCTTCTATTTCATCACTTTTATATTTCTCAATGCTGCCATCTGCAACATGCTTGATCTGATAGTTCCATTTGGAAGTCATAACAAACTTCCCTTCACGTCTTGGGACTACATCCCAAACATCATTCTTCATGATCGACGGATCATGGCATTCCATTTCTTCATCCCAGATCCTGGGAACTTCAATATCTTCAATAGATATCTTTGTTGTTGGAACAAATGTTGTAGTCCTTTTGTAGGTGAAGATATATGGTCTTTCCTACACAATAAGTTAAATTGCATGATTAGAAAACATCTCATAGTTTTCAGAACAAATTCTTACACATAAAGAAATATGCCATACAGTCATGCAATTATCTTAGCCAATGCTTCAATACAACATTTATCCATATTCCGTAACTTTCTAGATGCCTTCCAATCTCTACCAGAACATTGTTAAGAGTGTGCACAACTCCCAACATGTTAGCAAAGAGGTTTCATTCTAGATAAGTAGCAATGGAATGTTGTACAGTGCCATAGGCCACTTACCCATGCATATTAGGAGTATATTGTTCATCAATGCAATTATTCTAATATGCATAATACATAACCTAATTCTAGGAACATCAGTATATACATTATTGAACAGTATTATTTAAGAAATGACAATTCAAATACTTATCTTTGTTTGTTCGTTGGGTGGACTCCCTCTGAGTCTTCGCTTCCTTGTAGGAGCTACTGGAGTCCTAATCTGAAGTAGCTTCTTCTACACCTTTTGATGTGGAATGTAGAGAGATGGTCAACTCCCTCTGAATATTTGCATCCTTGAATAAACCACTGGAGTGTACTCCCTCTTGATCTTTGCTTCCTGGATTACCTGTTCTTGAACTCATATTCATCCTTGGTCCCTATGCATGCTTATTAGTATCATGACTAAATCATACATTTATTAGCATACTATTAAAGCACAATAATCTCAAGCATGTATAGTCATGATCATTTCAAACAGAAATAATAAGCATTAGCATTCAAGGTTTATGTAGGATTCTTATGGTTAGTCAAATCATAAGAAACATAACATGTCTAAACCTGTAATTACTCAAACCTATGACTCTTCAGGTTAGTTGAATTATCAATCAAGATAAGAGATATAAAATGCATAAAACCTATGATTATCCAAACCTATACCATCATGATACTTATGGTTAGTCATATCATCAATTATGGTAAGAAACATAATATGCATACAATCATGATTATTCAAACCTGTGACTTCATGAATAATCATTATCAACAACAGTATAAGATCCTAACACAAGGTAAGATTCTATCTTGATATAGGAAAAACATTCCTGGATTAGCATGCTAGCTATTTATGTCTAACATACTCACATGATGTCTTCTTGTTCTTCTTCAATGACTTGTGCTAGTAACCTGTATATCTCATAGGTTAACTATTACAAAACCAAGTTATACATACCTCGTAAATGGATCTTCTATGAGATCTATGACAATGGATGAATCTTTGTCCTCATGTTATCATGATCATATGTTCTTGGACCAGAACATGATTTGTCTTTCTTGGTGTACCTTTCATGTTAGTAGACAACATAAACCTCATACAACACCATAATGCATTAGTACAATCATAAGTGTCAACACCCTAACCAATGAATATCTTCTATCATGCATTCATAATTTTGTTAAGGTGATACGACAAATCTAAAATCAACATTGTACTAACCGTAATAACATGAAGACAAACATACCATAAACTTAATCATGGACAAATATCAAAACATACCTCGATGAGACATACCTGTCGAGATTGCTTGTAATCTTCTTATATAAGGCCTTATCCTCATATCCCTCTGAGACATGAACTTATTCACTTATGCAGGTGATCAATCCATCTTCTTCTAGGATTAACCCAATCCACTTGATTTGCAAGAACTGGACCTTGAGCTAGATATGGGTTTGTCAGAGAAATATGCGCCTTGATGAGCTGATCAAACTGGTATATTCAGAATTTGAAAACTGCAAAGTTTCACTCCTCAATTTTGCCTTTGAAACTTCCGGATTCACAGGATGTGACCCTGAACTGGGGTTTGATGAAGCCCACTCTTTTTCCCCATCAAAATTTTTGATCCAAAGCTCTAAGCTTCTATTTTTCTGAGGAGCTTCCAGCCGTGGTCACAGATTTCAAAATTTCCCATTTTTACAGAAGCCCTAATTTTCCACTTTTCTGATCAAAGTCCCGAACTAGGGTCTAATCAAGTCCGGCCTTCTGCCCAACCAAAAATTATGATCTTGGTCTCTAAATTTCTATTTTGATGAGTAGCATCCAGCCGTGGTCTCCGATTACAGCAATTCCAACTTTCTCCAAAGCCCTAAATTCCGGAAGCCATGAATGAAGGTACCAAAAAATAATTCTGTTTTGACAGAAATATGTACCTGATTGTTTCTGGTGTAACTCCAAAATTTTTGATCCACAGGGTCTGAAAAAGTTTCTTGAGATAGCCTGACCTGTTAGCTTTCCATCCTGACAGGTTTGACCTCAATTGGATGTTCTGAGAGAGAGTTATGCTAAATGTCGCAACGTGGCCTGTTTTGGGAAAATACAAGAGAGCGAACTTGTACGGCGTGCCACGTGTCACTGTTTGACCTTCGGCCTCTGAAAAAGTTTTCTGAGATAGCTCGGCCTGTTATCTTTCCATCCTGATAGGTCTGACCTCAATTGGATTCTCTGAGAGAGAGATATGCCAAGTGTCGCAACGTGACCTGTTTATGTGATAATACAAGAGAGCGAACTTGTACGGCGTGCCACGTGTCACTGTTTGACCTTCGGCCTCTGAAAACGTTTTCTGAGATAGCTCGTCCTGTGTACTACCTGTCACTTTTCACGAAATTTCATTTGGAGCTTCCTAGCCCAAGTTATGACCTTTTTTCCAAGGTCACCTGATTTTGACTCATATCTGGAAGAGGCAGAAACCCTATATTGTACAGATTATAAATCACAAAGTACAACGAATTAGAGGTTTTCCTTTGGACACAAGGTACCTGGAGATTTTCGCTTTGGCCTGTAACAATTTCAGATCCGAAAACTTTGCCAAAACGGATTGATAGCGAAAGTGCTACGATGACTGGTTTTTGCTATATCAAGCCCTAGCATCGTAAGTGCAACAAGTGTCATACATGCCATATCATGCCTTCTTTCAGGCTAGCTCTGATACCATGTTAAATTTTCAGAATTTGCTTCAATATGATCTAGGATCTTAACTGAGAGAACAACATGTACAGCATATCTACAGCATATCAAACATGGAGACAATAATGCAAGCACACAAGAGACACAAAGATTTACTTGGGGAAAACCATAAAGGTGAAAAACCCCAATAACTTCCTCAGAGATAGATAGAGCAATGATACAACCAACCAAGAGAGATAGCCATAACCTAGCAGCAATCCTCCTCCTCCATAAGTGTGCCTCTCCTCCTTGAGAGCATGTGTGAGAAGTGAGTGAGTAAATAGAGTGCCTCCCGCACTCTATTTATACTTGACTTGACTTGCCTTTTTACCTAACTCATGTAGGCTCGAACTTAACCACATAACATAATGCTGAGTGGGCCGACCCCCAATAGGGTGGTCTAATAACCCTTTGACCCACATGGCCGACCCCCAATAGGGTGGTCTAATAACCCTTTGACCCACATGACTTATACAGGGCCGACCCCAAATAAGGTGGTCTAATAACCCATCAAGTATAAGTTACGACACTTACAATATAAATGACGACACTTCCTTATAGAGGAATAATACCATCTCTATAGGAATACAATATACATATATGTGAAATACATTCTGAAGTTACATATACATCAACACCTTGAGCGCCCTCTTGGAGTCTATTTTTAGCCCTGACATGTCATATATGTCATATGTCAGCCTTCAGTTCTGATTTGTGTCATAGGTGTCATAGCATCTTCATCATTGTTGTCATAGAGCTAGGGAATCTAGCCCAAGTGTCTCACTAGCTCCAAATTGCCTCTTCCTCTTCCATGGGAGTTACTCTTCCTCTATATTTCGACCTTGGATGAGTAATGCAATGAATAATACCTTTTGGACTCCCCCAAGTATGTTACCATTCACCTTGAATTCGAATTGGTGAGAGAATGATGCCAAGTGTAGTGGGGAAATCTAGCCATATGTGGGTCCCACTTCCTCCATGTGTCTTCATGATGAAATGCCACTTTGATTTTCACTTGTATATATTTATTTATCTCCTTTATTAAATATTTATGCCATTCTAATGTTCAAACATCATTTATTATCCCCATTATTCCAAATCCCAAAGCTTCCACCCCAAACCTAGGAAACTAGTAATTTTCCTCCTTGGCAATTATTTGACCTTTAGCATCAATTTGACAAACTCTAATGAATAGGGCCAATGTGATTAGGCCATTTTGACCCAATACCAAATTTGGGACATGACACTCTGATACCAGATGTGATGAACCTGCAATAATTAATTAATGCAAATACACGAGATATCAGAAATAACAGAACATAATCACTTTTATATTGATCACGGGCCACTTCGAGGGGGAAACCTCCTTTGAGAAAGCTCAATACAATTAACTTCACGGTGCCTTCAATGACCTCAACACACAGTTATATACTAAGTCTATGCCCAATACTATGAGTCAAAACCATGGGACATATAATACTACGGGACGGCTTACAAAGCATATGCGTCCAATACTATGGGCTAATATAAACTACGGATCAACAAATACTACGGGATGACTTACAAAGCATATGCGTCCAACAACACTACACTAACATAGTAAAGAGAAGGGATGACATAGGTTCCTAACAGGGTTGCAACATAAGTATGTGATCTATCGACATACGAAGGACTACCTAACCTGGCATTCTTCATCACTGAGTTTGAAGACAAAGTGTCAGAGTGACAGTGCTTGCTAGCATTAGATGAAGAATTGAAGGCCACTCCAGTAAGGTGGTGGGGTGCACACAAGTTGACAATAACAAACTAGAAATAATGTCGATGACTAATGGAAGTAAGATTTAGGGAAAATGATTGCTACCAAGGTAAGAAGTATGATGGAAGGATGGATCCAAGGGATCATCTGGGAAAATGTCAGTCTACATGGGGATCAAGGCTAAAGCAAGAATGAGTCCATGCATTCATCCACACGTTAGATGAAGTACCGCAAAGCTGGTACGTATCAATAGAACTAAGATAGGGAACAACCACATGGGAGGATCTAACCATTAGCTTTAGTTGCACATTCAATTTCACCGATGAGAATCTACTAATTGATGGCACGGTGTAGGTAATCCGTGAAAACATATTTGAGACAATTCCGACCGAAAGACCAATAGGACTGCAATGGACACCAACACCAAAGATGATGATGGAGTGTTACAATGTTTCAGGAGTACTTGATGATGACAAAGATACTAGAGTTTTTTATGTCCCAAAATCATAAGGAATCCGAGACGTTGAAGCACCAGATATCACCATTTGACATATTCAGGAAACCATTGAAAATTATGAAAGTCAATATTGGATCATTCGAGGATCCAAAGTTTGCCAGTATTGGAGACTATTGGGATGACAAAACATTCGGGAAGGTCACCGAATTATTGCATGAATTTCAATATTTATTCTCGACGAAGATTTTCAGAGATGAAGGGTATTTCCAGGGACCTGGGCGAGATGAAGATCCCCCTAAACCCGATTCTAATCTAGTGAAGAAACGACTGTATAGATTGAATCCCGGATACAAAGAATGAGTGAAGGGTGAGTCCACAAGGATCATTAAAATTTTCAAAGAGTCAGAATGGATCAGCTCGATGGTATTCTAGGACAAAAAGACTGGTGAAATCTGGATCTGCGTCGACCTAAGGAAGTTGAACGATGCATGCCTTCACGATCAATTCCCCACGTCGTTTACTGATGAATTACTTGAAGGTGTCGGAGGACATGAAGTATATTCATTCACAAATGGGTTCTCAAGATATCACTAGATCAAGATTGTGAAAGAAGATCGACACAAAAACACCTTTGTAATAGAGTGGGGATGCTTTCATTACATAGTAATTCCATTTGGTCTCAATAATTCCCCTGCAATTTTCTTAAGATTAGTTTTTGTTGCTTTCAAATATTTTATTCACAAGTTCTTGGCAGTGTATATGGATGACTGGACTTTGTATGGATTTGTTAAATACCTTCTCGAGAGCCTTAGGATGATGCTGGAAATATGTTGACAACATCATAAATCTTTGAATGTGAAGAAATGTATATTTTGCGCGCCATTTGGTATCTTGTTCGGACATATTGTTTGCAAGGAAGGTATGTTGGTCGACCCAGCCAAGATTGCGATCATTGTCTACTTACCAACTCCTATGACAGTAAAGCGGTTGAGGGACACATTGGTACATATAGGATATTATAGAAAGTTCATAAAGCGGTATGCAGCGATTACTGCGCCCATGGAGAAGCTACTGAAGAAATATGTGAAGTTTGAATGGAACAGTGAATGCCAGAAGAGCATCGACATATTGAAGGAAAAGATGGCTGGAACACCAATTTTCTCCTTCCCTAATTGGAAGAAAGAATTCCATGTCCACATAAATGCTTCATCAGTTGCACTGGGGGTAATATTGGCCTAGCTTGGAGAAGGGTTGATCGACCATCCTATCGCGTTTTCTATCCGGAAGTTGTCGATCGTGGAGAAAAATTATACAACAGAAAGAGAAGGCTTGGAGATGGTATATGCATTGCAAAATTTTTGACACTATCTGTTAGGAGGACACTTCAAGATGTTTACTGGCCACTCAACACTAAAGTACCTGGTCAACAAGCCTGTGTTAGGGGGGAATATCTGTCGGTGGTTGCTGTTGTTTCAGGAATTTGACTTTGAAATAATCAGAAATCCTAGACGATTGAATGCAGGACCTGACCAGTTGTTGAGGATTGAATCGGGCGAGGAACCAAGTAGCATCGGCGATGGTCTTCCGGATGCATAGTTATTTTGCATTGGAATGGTCGATGACCACTACGAACAGATCGTTCATTTTTTTACCATGGGAAGAGCACCTGAATATTTCACCACTAATTAGAAGAAGCAATTAGTCGTTAGAGCTACTAACTTCCAATTGATCTTGGGACAATTATACAAGATGGGACCAGATGAAATTCTGCGTCGATATGTACTTCCGCATGAGCAAGAAATAGTGTTGGTTGAGGCTCATAGTGGGATCACAGGAGGCCATTATGGAGGGCATGCAACCTCCATAAAGACACTTAGAAATGGCTTATGGTGGCCTACATTGCATGGCGATGCAGTAGATTACTCTAAGAGTTGCGAAATATGTCAGAGGACGGGGAAACCATCGTGGAGGGATGAGCTGCCATTGGTACCCCAGTTGAAATTACGACCATTTGAAAAATGGGAAGTAGACTTTGCGGGACCCATTAACCCACCAAGAAAGAGGATGGGTGTGCAGTACATCATTAATGCGATAGAATACCTCACAAGATGGGTCGAAGCAGCACTAGTGAAGGATTGCACAGCTGCAACAGTAGCAATATTTCTTTTCGACAACGTGGTCACTAGGCTTGGGTGTTAAAATATATTGATGAGCAACTAAGGTACACATTTAGTTAATCAAACCATCAAATAAATGACTGAGGATTTTTAGATTCAACATAGAAGAAGTACCCCATACCACCCATAGGCAAATGGAGTAGTTGAATCACTGGACAAAATTCTAGAGCATGCACTCACTAAGGCGTGCAATACAAACCAAACGACTGGGAATTGAATATTTCTACGGTATTATGGGCCTATAGAACAACATGCAAAATATTGAAAGGCTAGACCCCTTTCGAGTTGGTATATGTGCAAGAAGCCATGATTCCTATGGAGTACATTGTCCCCAGTTTGCGCATTGCAACAGCAACAGGTATGAGCGACGACAGGGTGATTGAAGAAAGATTGGCGTAGTTGCTACAACCAGAAGAAGACCCCTTCATTGCGGGATTTCAGTAGCAAGTAGAAAAATACTGACAAAAGTCATGGCATGATCTCCATGTAAAGAAGAATCACTTTCAGTGTGGATACATGGTTCTCCTATACGACAACAAGTTCTTGAAACACCCAGGTAAGCTCTGAATGTATTGGCTTGGTCCATATGTCATAAATTTCATTACTAACGGAGGTGTAGTTCAATTGAAAATTTTGGATGGAACACTTATGATGAACTTAGTGAATGGGATCTAGTTAAAGCCCTATCAGGATATCCTGGTGCACATCGACTAAGAAATTTAACAAGTCGACAAAAAAAAGGTACACCGCATAGTTTGGGAGTCCATCGATAGAACTACGAAAAATGTGGAATCCATATTCCTGGTGATGAAACAATGATGAATTTTGAGACCTGTCGACACCAACGAAGTGTGAAATGGTCATATCGAGCAATAAATGAAGCAATTAAGACCCGAAGGACGACGACGCAAGTGGACAGAGATGCAATTAATGATGCATCATTGTGCCATATCGAGAAAATCGATGGAGGATTGCGTAAGTCAATGACAAATTTGGGTAATCATTGTCCAAATCGGTTTGATGGGTATAAAAGGACGCGTAGGGAAGCATTTCGACCCATTGTGAATTATGAGTGAAGAGAATTGCAGAAACTAGAGAGCGCAAGTGAATTGAGTTGGTGAGAGTGCTTTGTTTGGTGAAGAACGACTAAGACAGTTGAGATGACACATGTGATATCCAACACAAGTGAGAAGGAGCCACCCAGAGGGATGACAACAATTGTCGAAGAGAAACTATAAATTGCAGCAGCACCGGCTCGGGTAATTCGAAAGAAACGAAGTGCCAATTGATCGGTCGATACAAAAAGAAGAATAAAAACTACCCACAACTTGGCACAGGATGCAACTACAGGAGGAGAGGCAAGCACTTCAGGCTCCACAAAAAAAAAGATGACAATAGGAAGAGGAAGGCAGAAAGGTCTGACCATAGTGGACATTCCTGGTTATGTACCATCAAGGAAAGAAGGGGCTCCGTCAGTAAGACTTGGTAAGAATTCCAATTACACCATAGCAGATCCAACGACACCGGAGGGTATCCACACCACTAGAAATGTGTTGCAGCAACTTAACAAGATGCAATACAGTGACCACGACATTCTCGCATACTCGGAGTGCACCCAATGGACATTTATCAACAAATTCCACGAAGATGGAGGCCCAATCACAAGGGAACCAATGCAATGGGCATTGGGGTTGCAGGGATCAAGATTGTTGTTAATTATCCACATGCCACACTTTGGGAATTAAGTGGAGGTGAACACATACATCAATAAATTTATTATATGGTTTCACGGAGGTTACTTATGGCTTGATACAAAGATACCAATCACTGTTGATCTGATTGCACAGATTGCTAGGTTACCCAAGGGAGGGGTAGATCCATAGCAGTACTTCGAGGGAAAGGACAACGACAAAACATTGGCCGCAAAAATGGAAGCTAATTATGGGGTGGAGAAAAACACACGAGGGTATCTAGTCGACACAATCAATGACCGAGCTGTTAGGATCGCAGAAAAATTATTGGCTATCAAGGTCGTGAGGAAGAACCGCCCCACCAAGTGCACATCAGGGGTAATCGCATCAGCAGAGCAATGCACAACAAAAGTTCAAATGAATTGTTTGTTGTTTTTACTGAATGAATTGATGGAGGACGTAGTCACGACACAAGAGAAGGGTAATCCCTTCCCTTACTCATATATCCTACAGCTAATATCGTTGGTCGTATGGATGGAGCCACCGCAATATCAAGGCATGGAGATGGAAACTGCTAAAGTGTGCCGAGGAGCACGGTACCAGAACCTATGACTGTTGAATGAAAAAGAAAGGCATAAAGGAAATAAGATTCAATTTTATATCTATTTAGAAGAGTTGCACGCACAAGCGGTTAAGGTCCCGCGACTGATGGAGGATGCAACAAAGAAGTATAGGAGGATCGCGAGGCTCGCAGTGGGACCTCAAGAAATTTTCATCCAGGCACGGATAGATCCCGAGAAGAAATGGTTGAAAACAAAGTATAAGCTAAGCAAATAATAATTGGACACCATAGTAGATGAATGGCCAAATGAATTGAAGACTCTAGTCAGCAATAACCAACTATCGGATCCGGAGGATGGGAATCCAATAGATGTACCAAATACACACACAGAAACAAAGAACTTAGATGATGAGGATGAAGGTGCACATGACCAATCACGCACCTCAAGTCATGATGCATCGACAAACACTCCGATAAATTCGGAGTCGGAATCCCAAAGACAATAATCCAGAGCAAAGAACATAATGGAGAGAGGCGAGGGGATTACTACTGTTGGTATCCCTGACGAACAAATGAACAACTTGATTGATAAAATGACGACTATGGAAGAGGAGAACTGCGCAAAGGTAACGCAATATGCGAGAGATTCCTTTAATCAAGTGTCACAGTTATTATAGACACTGTGCACTACAAATATGGAAACAAGGGTGCATCCAGGGAGTGCAGATTCAAGTCCATCAGAAGTGCATCGGGTCGATGTTGATATCGGCACTTAGCGGCAGATCATACAGGTGATACCTGGTGCGATCACTACCGCAAATGAAGAATTGGATGCCGCATTACGAGGACAAGACACTATCAACATAGATTTGAATATGTTTCCCATGTTTATGCTTCATCTCACACACACCAGGGTGAGCGAAGAAATCAATGACCGAGAAGCATCAACAAATGATCAAATGATCAACTATAAACAATAGGTAAGAAGTATTGAAGCGGAGGTCGAACGAATCCATGAGGAAAAGGAAGAAATGATGATTGAAAGAACAAAAGCGATGGAGGATAGGAGAAGACTGGAACATGCCATCTCCATGGCATGTGAGGATACACCAGAAATAGCCAAAGAGATTATCGCAGAGGCTAAGGCATTGAGACTAGGCGCAATTATTGTGGATCTTCGGAAAGAAAATGAGGAGTTACAAATTAAGGTGTTTCCAAGCACACCATCGGAGCAAGTGGAGGAAAGAAATAGAACTATAGAGGATGTTGCAACATAGATAACAGAACTGGAGAAGGCGATGCAACACATCACAGAGGAGGTCTCATAATTTTGGGGAAGTCTCATGTAAGGTGATCAGTTGCACTAGTTGAACGTTCAACTTGGAGAGGAAGAGGCACAATTAGAAACATTAATGGACTCATTGAAGGCGATGCCCCTACTTGCGTAGATGACTAAGGAAACATAATTGAAGGAATTGTAGCACCAAGTCAACAAGGCATGGACTAGAAAAAAGAGGAGAACAATGCAGTTGGATGAGTTGCAGTCGAAAGCAGAGCAGCTGGTAGTCGAAGCTATTTGAGTGTTTTCGGAGATAAAGGAGAACTTATAGAAAGTGCAGTAGTCAGAAAGTGAGGATTTGATGGAGAAGGAAGTTGAGGACTACATAATGCTCAAAGCTGTAGTAAGGGACGATGTTGACAAAATCAAAGCATCATATGAAGAGTTCAAGAAACAGGTTAAGTCTCATAATTTTTGATACAACCAACGACGAAGGGGTTAGCGACAAGGGTAAAGGACCAGTCGTAGAGTGCAACAAGTAGGATAAAGTGGAACTAAAGTGGACAGAGCAGATTAGTTAGTTAGTTAATGGGGCACTTTGTGAAGTGGACCAATTTTGTAATGACCAATGAGCCTATAAATAGGAGTAGTATTGTAAGCCTTTGGGCATCTTATCTTAGGCAATTTTTTCTCTGATATGATCTCTTGGTCGATGAATGTATCTTCGCATCTACAGAATTTTGATCTATCTTTCGCAATGGATAACATTTTTTATTTTACCTGATTTGTTGAGATGCGTTTTACAGATTTGTATTCTTGATTTGTAAGACATATTGATGTATAATGAAGATGAATGTTTTTTATGACTCTGTCACTTATGTGTTGTACCGCAATTTGATGTATTTTGTTGCAGTATGGATAGATATGATATGTGTTGTTGATCTATTGAATATGTTTTATAACATGTTACTATGTCAATATAATTAGTATGTTTTGGCATGCAATGATGGTGTTATGATGCGAATGATAGTTATGTCAATATCTAGATTATGCTATGATTAAATCTGAATAACGCATGTCCTCTTATACCTATGGAAGCTTGGTTCGTGCATCCCCCTTAGGTATCTCAGGTGAGACCTCATGTTGGGTGTGTGAGCTATCTCAAATAAAACACCTAATATTAATTATCAACCAGGATAAGTAAACTTAGAGTTGAAAGCAAAATATATGGCAAGGTAGAAAGAGTATCTAAAGTTTCAGGCTTGTCAGACCTTAGAAATGTTTTAATAAGGGAAAGATTGAAAGATCTTTCAAAATGAAAAATGGAGTCAAATAATCAAGAGTACAATTAAGAAACTAATTGAACCAATATATCAGAATAGTACTCGATCATACTACTCTACTCTATCATTAGACAACATAAAATATAAGTACTAAAAAACACAACTATTTCTAAACAAACAAAAGACTACTGAATTGAACTTTCAGACAACAACTATGGATAGAATCAAAACTATAGATATGAGATGATTAATAGGGAGAACTTGTAAATGTAAAATCATTCGGAATTACACCATCTAATTTCATTCGTCTTGATTACGTACATCAAATGTAATAGGAACTGGAGTAAATGTATCGTAATGAATTTCAAATGTTACGATGAAATTAAATGGAAGTAAGTCTCGCTTAACTTCTACAAACAAGTGCAAACTGAAGATTATCCAATTACAATTGACTTTAAACACCATGAACTACTGTCCATTTATGAAGAACATGAAACTGATATAAGTTAGAAGCAAGTAGAAAACTTTAATAAAGATGTTTAACTGAACTATATGATTGGAAGCAAGTAGAAAACTTGATAAAGATATTTGATATTAATCCAAATTTGATAACATGAACATATTCATTAAACGGAAACTAATACTATGATTAACAAGCTTGGATAACTTAGAAAATGGAGTTATTTAACTGTTACTGAGAAATAAACTTAACTAAACATAAGATTAATGAATTCTGAACAAGAACTAATTAATCATATTGAAGAACTAAAGTTGGAAGAAGGGATAAGAAGAGGATAAGGAGGAAGTAAAGAATAAGGAAGTGAATAAGAGAAAACAACAAAAAACAAGATTAAATTACATCTAAACTGTTGAGGAGAAGCAAGAGGAATGATGATGAAAAGGAAGAAGAAATTAGATTCAAAAGAAGACCTAAAACAATGCAGAAAAGAAGCAGGTCTGAATGACGATCCAAACGCCAGTCTGAATGGCAGTCCGAATGGAAGAAACAAGTTAAAGTAAGGGAAAGAAAGAATTTTGGATGATTTAGTGACCAGCTGGCTTTATGCAAATGATCCTACAGTGCAAAGGAAGCAAGGAAGAGATTATTTAGAGGCTAAGTTAACAAGGAGCTATCTACTCTAAGCGTTATCTAAGTAGAGGAATTATGAGAGAGAGGAAGGAGGTTGTGATGGAAGAAGAGAGAGAGCTAACCTACAGCACATGGGAAGAAAACTAATAGAGGAGAAGAGAAAGAACTAACTAAGGAAGAATTTGGAAGCAATCTTAAACTATAGATGATGGAAGAAGAATTGAAAAAAAAACTGCAAATGATTAAACTATTGGTCGACCATTTCCTACTTCAGAAGAAGAGATATTTTACTAGTAGCAGAATATTAATCATAGAGGAATGGAGATGACATACACAGGAAAAAAAATAAGATTACACACAGAAAATAAACTAGTTACTTGCAAGAAAAGAAATGCAAAAAAAGATAAATAAAACCTCCTGTTGATGAGGGGCCCTTCCCAGCAATCAGAGGGTGAACTAGATCAACTTAAATGATTGTCAGTAGAGAATTAACACGCTGCTACTTTCATTGACTTGAGAGAAATTACAGAACCACTATCTTCACACTGTCTATGACTACAAATTATTGGACTAGGACTGAAAAACTAACATGAACTCAGAAGCTAACTTGTCTCAACCACAGAGGCAACTATTTATAAGTTACAATGGGTGAGAGGGTCGACAGAGTCGACCTCTCTAAAAATAGAGGCATTTAAATGGTTGTAACAGCTGATTAAATAATACATAATAGTGTAGGGGGCATCTACCCAGCTCCTTGGCGTCAATCCTTTCCAATTCCAACAGCTAAGCATTCGTTTCCTCAAAACGTGAGCATAAGCATATGCTGGAGAGTCAACGTGGGAACAAGAATTACATGGGAAGACTTAGCATGGACATGGGAGTTATGTTGGCCAACTGAATGTGAAAAGGTTGACTCCTTCCAGAACGATGGTGTGCAAGGACATGAACAGGTGTGCGTAACTCCAGGCTGAATGCGCAGATGAATCAGAGCTTGAAGTGTTAACGTGGACGTGAGATGCGCTGTCAAGCTTGGAGAGCCTATGGTCTAATCTTCTAGAACCGTAGCTTATTAACCATAAACACCACATGGCTATTAGAACCCACGTGTCCTCCTATTGATTTAACGGTCTGAGGTGTATCAACCATGGATCTCGCGAGCTGAACGAGAGGCTGAACGGCGGACTAAAATGTGTTTAGGCTGAGCACGTAGCATGTAACCTATCAATTAAAATATAAACGTTAATTATGCCCCAAAAAATATCATTTTAATCATAATAGACCATGATATACTAAATATAAACAAGATTTGTATGATAGGTGAGTATGTACATACCTAGACTGTTTGACGGGCTGAATGGCAAAGAAACAACTTACTTATAGCAGAAAACAATGGAAATAACGCCATTTCAAGTAGATTGAACGATAAAAAATGGTGACAAAATGGACACCAAAATTCCCCCAAACCGGATTCATGCTAGGTCCCACTGAGCAAAACAAAAGAATTTAGGAAGAAGGCCGAGCTGCGGTAGCATCGGCCTTCGGCTTAGATAATGAAGATGTATACTTGGCCTGGAGATGCTTGAATTGATTCTTTAGGGAATTATACTTCATCCCAAGGACAATATGGGATGGTGTTTTGACGTTAACCAAGCATTAAGTGTCTTTCAATTGTGTACGCAACATCTTATTTTCTTCAAGGAGCTTAGAGATTGTCTCCACATAACTTTGACTTTGTTCTGTTAATTGTGCTATTTCTTGAGTTAACTTATCCCATTTCTTCTGACTCGAAATAGGTTGTTCTATATGATTCTCTAGGTACATTTGAGGACTCATCTATTTTGGAGATGTATCATCATTAATATTTTGTTCTTTAGGGCTTTTGTCTTTGTTATATGCAGGAGAGCTTCTAGAAGCAGGGGTTTCACTCATTTGAGCAGATGCATTAGCCAGTGTGAGGAGGGGTGGCTCAAGGGTATGATCATCCAACTGAGTGTTTGAACATGAAGGCTGAACAACAGTCTGAATTTCAGACTGATCAATGGACTGGTCATCATTCGCCTTTCTAAGTTCAGTAGGTATTGACGAGAAAAGTGGAGATTCAGAGGCAATCTCAGGAGAATGTAGTGAATGGACAGAGTGCAAATCATCTACAGAGCTCTCATCAACCCGTATATGTTTATCATTTGGTTCTTTTTGGATATGATGATGTTCTTGAGAAGGGGAGGTTTTAACAGTAGGTAAATGAGGGTTTACTGTCTCAAAAAAAAAATGATCCCAAGTTTGATTTCTCTCCTCTAATTGATGAATGATCAAAAGATTAATAAGACAATGGTGGTACAGGATACCAGAAGGGTTAAAGGTATTCTTTCTAACTTGACTTGACATCTTCTCCAAACTCTTTAAAAAGTAAAATTGGAAATTTAAAGTCTGGTTATTGACAAAATGAGCTAACAGTTTGAAATGGCAAGCTTTAAAAACAGTGAACTTACCTTCGCAGGTGACTAAATGGATGATAATGGTCAAAGGATCTAAATATTCTAGCTTGATCCATTCTCTATGAGAACCTTTGATACCAGTAATGTGTTGAAATTTGGTCTTGAAAGCGAATTGGTGAGCTTCTCATGGAAGGAAGAGGTGCTTATGCCATCGGGCACCTTCTCTAGGGAGCTTCGTAGCTTATGCTATTGATTCTTCTGTCACGGAGAAAACAAGATGACCAACCTTGGCCGTCTTTCCATCAAAACTTTTGGAAAATAGTAACAAAATTTCATGGTCATAGCCATCAAGGCGGTAGAGAAACGGGCTCCATCCTGCTTGAAAGAATAACTCACAGCATCTCATAAATTCAAGGATAGGAAGGAGCTCTTGGTAGCTACTAGGATCGCAACGTTTAGGCATTGTTAATGGAGGACTGGGATGCAATAGATAAGTGTAGGGGATACAAGGAATTGTAGAGGACACGGATCATAGAGAAAGAAATGAATGGCGAACAGAGTGAAGCAAAATTTCACGCAGCCATCAGTCAAATTAAGATCCGTTTGGATGGATGAATGGTCGTAGGTTTAGCATGCTTGAAAGATCACACTTGTTCTTTGAAGATCTTGAGTTAAGTGCTAGTATTGAAGTGCGTGAACTTGGTGGATGCGTGTTTGTTATAACATATTCAACCATTTCCAAAGCCAAGCTTTGGACAGGTTGAACTAAATTCACGTAACAAGATAGATTACACGTGGGAGATCACAAAGATCCGATCCATATGCTAGCAATTTGTGTGATATCTAGGATTATGGTGGTCAAGTAATGATTAAGGGAATTGCAATGATACCCGATCCATTCGTTTAACCAAACAAGATAAACAAGGAAATGAAATTATATATGAGTTTGACATTTGATTGATCCTGTCATCCTTGGTTAGTCAGAAAATATCTTAGCATGATATTTGATATATATATGCAACCTAAAATTTTATTCAACAATTTCTTATCAAAACGTTGCTCACGTGATGCATTCGTCACTTCATTCAGATCGACAATCGATCCGTCATTTAGCCTTTCATACAGACTTTTGTCTATATAAATTTTATTGTTGATGCTAACTAAAACTGATTTTTGCAAGAAATTTTTGAAGCCGTTAGTGCACAAAAGAAGCTGTAAAATTTGCTATCTGGACTTTTCAAGTCATGTCCCCTTTTGTTTGTCTTTGCTTAAAACATTTTTCCTTCTACTTTTACATGAACCTGCAAACACCTATCACTATTTAGAGATAAATAAACTTCTTCATAAAAAAAAATAAAAATAAAGATAATTTAGAAAACAGTTCTAATCCTCCCCCAAACCAAATATAAGGCTTGTCCTCAAGCCAAAAAAAAGTGTGAGATATTCAATTATTTTACCAATAGTTGAAGGTGTTGTGATACTTTTCTCAAGAAAATGAAATATTTATCTAGACATGTAGTTGATTCAGATATGTACATTCATCAAAAAAAGAATAGAGCAATGCTTAAAAACACCATATGAAGAATGATAGTATATGTGATATAAAACATGCCACAGGAAAACTAGCCATCCATGACTCATTTTAAAGTTTTCTTGTCATCCCAAGATATAGATAAGGTATACTGTAAAGCTTGTGATATTTTTATAATTATGGGTCCCATTTCTAGGAAAATCACATCCTAGATGTTATTTGAATTAGATGACAAGGCCCAAGTTCAACTTACAATTATTCTCTAACGACAGTATAAATAATTGGCTTAAACATATGTTTGTATACTCATGTTTCTTATATATATGAATCATGTGCATAGTGATGCATTAACCGATCTCTTTTACCCGATATTGACCCGCTGCCAGCAGGCCTATTCAGTACCCCGACGAGTTTATGTTGGTACCATGCAAGCATAGCCCCACTTCCAGCAAGCCTGGTCAGTACCCTGGAGGGTTTATCTTGGTACCATGAAAGCATAGCCCCGCTACCAGCGAGCCTGTTCAATACCCCGACGGGTTTACTTGCATTTACCTATCTTCCTTGTTGAAGATTTTACTTAGCATGGACCCGCTTCCAGCGAGCCTGTTCAGTATCCCGGTGGGTTTGCTTCGTATAATGATACACACACACACACACACACACACACACACACACACACACACACACACACACACACACACACACACACACACATATATATATTGTAAGGAAGCCGGTTGGCACTAGAGTGTGCTAAGCCTGCTAAACGCATAATTAGCAGTATTAGAACGAACATTTATGAGCAACCCCCCTTTTTTTTATAATGGCCAAAGTTAAAGATCATGTCAAAAGATAATAACCTAAATCTCTTCTTTGATCCATATCTATCTTTTTCATTAGAAATTAGTAATGTTCCCCACAAAGATAAAAAATATCATTCACTTCTAAGCTACCTTTAAAGATGCTTTAAGAGACAAGTTTTGATAATGAGTCAAAAGATGAGCCGATGATCCATAGGTGTAAGATAAAAAACCATATTAGAGATCATAATGATTCAAAGTAGGTCTTTTAAGCAGTTGTTCTAATGATAGATCAGAAATATGCATGTCTGAATCAAATACCATATTAAAAAATCATAAAAGAAATGGTTTGAAATATTATAAAGAACATTTTATCTTTGGTTCAAAATTTCAAATTCAAACAATAATTGAAAAGAAGGGGTTAGGATGTATTGAAATATTCTTTAGAAGCACTTCCCTTTTCACATAATATTGCATGAGTGGATAAGGTTCTTGTGATTAACCTGCAAAAACCACTTTTTAGATGATATTGATTTATTCAAATCAAAGGCATATGTACAAAAAAAGTCATAAGGAATTTAAAAAAAAGGAAAAGAGTTTTTCCTGTTTTTAATGGAAAATTTTTCATAGGCTGATCATACAAACGAATTTCCTGTATACATACAATCAACTTGTTAGAAATAACTATTTATTATTATAATTAAAACAAAAACACAGTATATTTACATATGTACAAATGAAGACAATCCTTTAGAAATTTCAGAGACTTGGAGGAGGAGGAATGACTTCCTCTTCTACTAGCTCCATCTCCTGTTGTTGTAAGGCATTATGCACGAAGTCTTGTTTAGATATAGGTTGATGATAAAGTCTAAGTCTATGTCCATTTACAACAAAGGAAGTTTGAGAATCATCAATTGTTTTAATTTTAACGGATCCATTATCGAAAGCTGTAACAACTTCATAAGGACCCATCCAACGAGTAGTCAATTTACCTTTAAACGTTTTGTACCTTGAATCAAAAAGTAATTCCCAATCTCCTGTTTTAAATTGTTTATGTTTAATGTATCTGTCATTCCATTTTTTACATTGGTTTTGTGTTAATATTGTGCGTTGAATATCATCTTGTCTAATCTCGTCTAATTCATTTATTTTTAGGATTCGTTGTCTCTATGCTTCTTC
Organism: Larix kaempferi; assembly: GCA_027924585.1. Lineage (NCBI taxonomy): Eukaryota > Viridiplantae > Streptophyta > Pinopsida > Pinales > Pinaceae > Larix > Larix kaempferi. The sequence goes on along the minus strand of BSBM01000512.1, from coordinate 3,150,254 downwards.
TAAATTCATTCCTAACTGAGCAGCAATACGAAATGTCTTAACCTGAAATTCAATAGGTAGGAGAACCTGCTTGCCATAAACAAGTTCGTAAGGTGTGTGGCCAGTGGTGTTTCTCCAAGTTATTATGTAAGCCCACAAGGCTTCTGGAAGTCTATCTTCCCAGCCCTTGTGGTGTAGCTGAATGGTCCTGGTCATGATAGCTTCTAAAAATTTGTTTGTGATTTCTACCTGACCATTTTCCTGAGGATGATATGGTGAAGATTTGCAATGTCTAATACCATATTTATTGGTAAGTTATTTCATTAACTTGGAAGTGAATTGAGATCCTTGATCGGTTACAATTTCCCTAGGGACACCAAATCGGGTAAATATTTCTTCATAAACAAACTCTACCACTGATTTATCTATGGCTCAAAATAAAGATTTAGCTTCTACCCATTTGGTGACATAATCTATACAGACTAAGATGTATTTCTTCTTACGAGACATAAGGGAAATTGGTCCAACGAAATCTAGAGCCCATTTTTCAAAAGGCTCAATCATAAGTTGAGTTGCAAAGGAATCTCATCAGATGGCGTAGGTCTACCCATTCTCTGGAAACTATCGCACCCTTTGACATATTTGGAAGCATGTTCAAAAATTCTTGGCCAATAATAACCAGAGTGTAAGACTTTGAATGTTGTTCTTTTATCAGAAGAATGCCCACCGCAAGGTCCACCATGACATGCATGAAGAATCTCTGCCATCTCATCCTATCGTACACATCTTCTAATGATCAGGTCAACATTGGTATGAAAAAGATCATTATCAACCTCGGAATAGTTAGAGCTTTGAATGATGATTCTACATTTTTTGGGTGGGGAGAGATGGTTTGGTAGCCTTCTATTTGCCAAATAATTCGCTATGTCTGCGAACCATGAGGTTTGAACAGAGATAGCGAACAAATTTTCATCTGGGAAACAATCATTGAAAAAACTATTATCATTGTATATTTGGATTCGGGAGAGAAAGTCTGCTACAACATTCTCTCGACAGGGATGGTCAACAATAGTGATATTAAATTCTTGTAACAGAAGAAGCCACCGAGTCACTCTACCATTGGTAACTGGCTTATTCATCAATAATTTGATAGCAAAGTGATCGGTATGTATGAAAATTTCATATCCTGTGATATAATGAAGAAACTTATTGATGGAATAGTCTATTGCAAGAAATTCGTTTTCGGTAAAAGTGTATTTCGATTCTGCAGGAGTCAAATTTTTGCTAGCAAAATAGATGGCATATGACAATTTTCCTTCTTTTTGACCTAAGACTGCTCATATGGCTATATCGGAGGCATCAGTAGATATAGGAAAAGGAAGGGACCAATTGGGGCCCCTAAGTATTAGTGCTATAGATAATTTTTATTTTAAAGTTTTCGAAAACCTGTTGACAAGGTTTGGTCCATTTAAATTATGTCTTTCATGAGTAGTTTGAACATAGGAGTGTCTATCTTGGTGAAATTCTCTATAAGGCACCTATAATAGACTGCATGGCCAAGAAAGCTTCTAACTTCCTTAGGATTCTTTGGAGGAGGAAGATTGACAATTATCTCTATCTTGGCAGGATCCACCTTGATACCTCGGAGAGAAACATGATGTCCCAGAACTATGCCCTCAATCAAAAACATCTTGCATTTTTCATGACTAAGAGCTAGATTTGTTTCTTGACATCGAATAAGAATTGTTTCAAGGTTATCAAGGGATTCTTGGAAGGTATTACCATAGACTGTAAAATCATCCATATAGACTTCTACCCAATCATGTATAAGGTTAGCAAAGATACCTAAAAATGCACGTTGGAAAGTAGCAGGTGCATTACAAAAGCCAAATGGTAACACTTGATAGGAATAAGTCCCCCAAGAGCAAGTAAAAGTAGTCTTGTATTGGTCTTTAGGTGCTATTAATATCTGATTGTATCCACTATACCCATCAAGGAAAGAAAAGTATTCTTTCCCTGATAAGGTGTCTAACACCTTATAGATAAAAGGTAAAGGGAAATAGTCTTTAAGAGTGGCCTTGTTCAATTCTCGAAAATCAATACAGATATGCCAGTTCCCTCTGAATTTCTTTGGAACTACTACCAGAAAACAATTATAATCCTCCCCCAAACCAAAGATAAGGCTTGTCCTCAAGCCAACAAAAAGTGTGAGATATTGAATTATTTTACCAATAGCTGAAGGTGTTGTGGTACTTTTGTTAAGAAAATGAAATATTTATCTAGACATGTAGTTGATGTAGATATGTACATTCATCAAAAAAAGAATAGAGTAGTGCTTAAAAATACCATATGAAGAATGATAGTATTTGTGATATAAAACATGCCACAGGAAAACTAGCCATCCATGATTCATTTTAATGTTTTCTTGTCATCCCAAGATATAGATAAGGTATACTGTAAAGCTTGTGAGATTTTTATAATTATGGGTCCCATTTCTAGGATAATCACATCCTAGATATTATTTGAATTAGATGACAAGTCCCAAGTTCAACTTACAGTTATTCTCTAATGACAACATATATAATTGGCTTAAACATATGTTTGTATACTCAGGTTTCTTATATATATGAATCATGTGCATAGTGATGCATTAACCGATCTCTTTTACCCGATATTGACCTGCTGCCAGCAGGCCTGTTCAGTACCCTAGCGGGTTTATCTTGGTACCATGAAAGCATAGCCCCAATGCCAGTGAGCGTGTTCAATACCTCGATGGGCTTACTTGCATTTACATAGCTTCCTTGTTTAAGTTTTTATTTAGCATGGACTCGCTGCTAGCGAGCCTATTCAGTACCCCGCTGGGTTTGCTTCATATAATGATACACACACACACACACACACACACACACACACACACACACACACACACACACACATATATATATATATTGTAAGGAAGCCGGTTGGCACTAGAGTGTGCTAAGCCTGCTAAACACATAATTCACAATATTAGAACAAACCTTTATGAGCAACCCCCCTTTTTTTTATAATGGCCAAAGTTAAAGATCATGTCAAAAGATAATAACCTAAAGCTGTTCTTTGATCCATATCTATCCTTTTCATTAGAAATTAGTAATTTTCCCCACAAAGATAAAAATATCATTCACTTCTAAGCTACCTTTAAAGATGCTTTAAGAGACAAGTTTTGATAATGAGTCAAAAGATGAGCCGATGATCCATAGGTGTAAGATAAAAAACTCTTTTAGAGATCATAATGATTCAAAGTAGATCTTTTAAGCAGCTGTTCTAATGATAGATCAGAAATGTGCATGTCTGAATCAAATACCATATTCAAAAATCATAAAAGAAATGGTTCAAAATATTATACAGAACATTTTATCTTTGGCTCAAAATTTCAAGTTCAAACAATAATTGAAAAGAAGGGGTTATGATGTATTGAAAATTTCTTTTGAAGCATTTCCCTTTTCACATAATATTGCATGAGCAGATAAGGTTCTTGTGATTAAGCTACAAAAACCACTTGTTAGATGATCTTGATTTATTCAAATCAAAGGCATATGTACAAAAAAAGTCATAAGGAATTTAAAAAAGGGAAAAGAGTTTTTCATGATTTTAAGGGCAAAATTTTCATAGGCTGATCATACAAATGAATTTCCTATATAAATACAATCAACTTGTTAGAAATAACTTTTTATGATTATAATTAAAGCAAAAACACAGTATATTTACATATGTACAAATGAAGACAATCCTTTAGAAATTTCAGGGACTAGGAGGAGGAGGAATGACTTCCTCTTCTACCAACTCCATCTCCTGTTGTTGTAAGGAATTCTACACGAAGTCTTGTTTAGATATATGTTTATGATAAAGTCTAAGTCTATGTCCATTTACAACAAAGGAAGTTTGAGAATCATCAATTGTTTTAATTTTAACGGATCCATTATTGAAAGATGTAACAATTTTATAAGGACCCATCCAGCGAGTAGTCAATTTAACTTTAAAATTTTTGTACCATGAATCAAAAATTAATGCCCAATCTCCTGTTTTAAATTGTTTATGTTTAATGTATCTGTCATGCCATTTTTTACGTTGGTTTTGTGTTAAGATTGTGTGTTGAATAGCATCTTGTCTAATCTCGTCTAATTCATTTATTTGTAGGATTCGTTGTCTCTGTGCTTGTTCTAAATTCATTCCTAACTGAGAAGCAATACGAAATGTCTTAACCTGAAATTCAATAGGTAGGAGAACCTTCTTCCCATAAACGAGTTCGTAAGGTGTGTGGCCAGTGGTGTTTCTCCAAGTTGCATTTACCTAGCTTCCTTGTTTAAGATTTTACTTTGCATTTACCCGCTGCCAACGAGCCTGTTTAGTACCTCGGTGGGTTTGCTTCGTATAATGATACACACACACACACACACACACATATATATTGTAAGGAACCCGGTTGGCAATAGAGTGTGCTAAGCCTGCTAAACACATAATTCACAATATTAGAACGAACCTTTATGAGTAACCCCCCTTTTTTTATAATGGTCAAAGTTAAAGATCATGTCAAAAGATAATAACCTAAAGCTGTTCTTTGATCCATATCTATCTTTTTCATTAGAAATTTGTAATGTTCCTGACAAAGATAAAAATATCATTCACTTCTAAGCTACCTTTAAAGATGCTTTAAGAGACAAGTTTTGATAATGAGTCAAAAGATGAGCCAATGATCCATAGGTGTAAGATTAAAAACTCTTTTAGAGATCATCATGATTCAAAGTAGGTCTTTGAAGCACCTATTCTAATGACAGATCAGAAATTTCGATGTCTTAATCAAATACCATATTCAAAAATCATAAAATAAATGGTTCGAAATATTATAAAGAACATTTTATCTTTGGCTCAAAATTTCAATTTCAAACAATAATTGAAAAGAAGGGGTAATGATGTATTGAAAAATTCTTTTGAAGCACTTCCCTTTTCACATAATATTGCATGAGAGGATAAGGTTCTTGTGATTAAGTTGCAAAAACCACTTGTTAGATGATCTTGATTTATTCAAATCAAAGGCATATGTACAATAAAAGTCATAAGGAATTTAAAAAAGGGAAAAGAGTTTTTCCTGTTTTTAATGGCAAAATTTTCATAGGCTAATCATACAAATGAATTTCCTGTATAAATACAATCAGCTTGTTAGAAATAACTCCTTATTATTATAATTAAGAAAAAACACAGTATATTTACATATGTACAAATGAAGAAAATCCTTTAGAAATTTCAGGGACTAGGAGGAGGAGGAATGACTTCCTCTTCTACCAGCTCCATCTCCTATTATTGTAAGGCATTCTGCACAAAGTCTTGTTTAGATATAGGTTGATGATAAAGTCTAAGTCTATGTCCATTTAAAACAAAGGAAGTTTGAGAATCATCAATTGTTTTAATTTTAACGGATCCATTATCGAAAGCTCTAACAATTTCATAAGGACCCATCTAGCGAGTAGTCAATTTACCTTTAAAATTTTTGTACCTTGAATCAAAAAGTAATGCCCAATCTCCTGTTTTAAATTTTTTTCTGTTTAATGTATCGGTCATGCCATTTTTTAGATTGGTTTTCTGTTAAGATTGTGCATTGAATAGCATCTTGTCTAATCTCGTCTAATTAATTTATTTGTAGGATTCGTTGTCTCTGAGCTTCTTCTAAATTCATTCCTAACTGAGCAACAATACGAAATGTCTTAACCTGAAATTCAATAGCTAGGAGAACTTGCTTGCCATAAACAAGTTCGTAAGGTGTGTGGCCAGTGGTGTTTCTCCAAGTTATTCTGTAATCCCTCAAGGCTTCTGGGAGTCTATCTGCCTAGTCCTTGTGGTGTAGCTGAATGGTCTTGGTCATGATAGCTTCTAATACTTTGTTTGTGCTTTCCACCTGACAATTTCCCTGAGGATGATATGGTGAAGATTTGCAATGTCTAATACCATATTTATTGGTAAGTTCTTTCATTAACTTGCAAGTGAATTGAGATCCTTGATCGGTTACAATTTTCCTAGGGACACCGAATCGGGTAAATATTTCTTCATAAATAAAATCTACCACTGATTTTTCTGTGGCTCAGAATAAAGATTTAGCTTCTACCCATTTGGTGACATAATCTATACAGACTAAGATGTATTTCTTCTTACGAGACATAAGGGAAATTGGCCCAACGAAATCTAGAGCCCATTTTTCAAAAGGCTCAATCATAAGTTGAGTTGCAAAGGAATCTCATCAAATGGCGTAGGTCTACCCATTCTCTTGCAACCATCGCACCCTTTGACATATTTGGAAGCATTTTCAAAAATGGTTGGCCAATCATAACCAGAGCGTAAAACTTTGTATGTTGTTCTTTTATCAGAAAAATGCCCACCGCAAGGTCCATCATGACATGCATGAAGAATCTCTGCCATCTCATCCTCTCATACACATCTTCTAATGATAAGGTCAACATCGGTATGAAAAATATCATTATCCACCTCGGAATAGTTAGAGCTTTGAATGATGATTCTACATTTTTTGGGTGGGGAGAGATGGTTTGGTAGCCTTCTAGTTTCCAAATAATTGGCTATGTCTGCGAACCATGAGGTTCGAACAGAGATAGCGAACAAATTTTCATCTGGGAAACAATCATTGAAAAAAACATCATCATTGTATATTTGGATTTGGGAGAGAAAGTCTGCTACAACATTCTCTCGACCGGGATGGTCAACAATAGTGATATTAAATTCTTGTAACAGAAGAAGCCACCGAGTCACTCTACCATTGGTAACTTGCTTATTCATCAATAATTTGATAGCAAAGTGATCGGTATGTATGCAAATTTCATATCCTGTGATAGAATGACGGAACTTATTGATGGAATAGACTACTGCAAGAAATTTGTTTTCAGTAAAAGTGTATTTCGATTCTGCAGGAGTCATATTTTTGCTAGCAAAATAGATGGCATATGAAAATTTTCCTTCTTTTTGACCTAAGACTGCTCCTATGGCTATATCGGAGGCATCAATAGATATATGAAAAGGAAGGGACCAATTGGGGCCCCTAAGTATTAGTGCTATAGATAATTTTTATTTTAAAGTTTCGAAAGCCTATTGACAAGGTTCGGTCCATTTAAATTATGTCTTTCATGAGTAGCTTGAACATAGGAGTGGCTATCTTGGTGAAATTCTCTATCAAGCGCATATAATAGACTGCATGGCCAAGAAAGCTTCTAACTTCCTTCGGATTCTTTGGAGGAGGAAGATTGACAATTATCTCTATCTTGGCAGGATCCACCTTGATACCTTGGAGAGAAACATGATGTCCCAGAACTATGCCCTCGGTCAAAAACATCTTGAATTTTTCATGACTAAGAGCTAGATTTGTTTCTTGACATAGAATAAGAATTGTTTCGAGGTTATCAAGGGCTTGTTGGAAGGTATTACCATATATTGCAAAATCATCCATATAGACTTCTACACAATCATGTATAAGGTTAGCAAAGATACCTAAAAATGCACGTTGGAAAGTAGCAGGTGCATTACAAAAGCCAAATGGTAACACTCGATAGGCATATGTCCCCCAAGAGCAAGTAAAAGTAGTCTTGTCTTGGTATTCAGGTGCTATTAATATCTGATTGTATCCACTATACCCATCAAGGAAAGAAAAGTATTCTTTCCCTCATAAGGTGTCTAACACCTGATAGAGAAAAGGTAAAGGGAAATAGTCTTTAAGAGTGGCCTTATTCAATTCTCGAAAATAAACGCAGATATGCCAGTTCCCTCTGAATTTCTTTGGAACTACTACCAGAAAAAAATTATAATCCTCCCCCAAACCAAAGATAAGGCTTGTCCTCAAGCCAACAAAAAGTTTGAGATATTGAATTATTTTACCAATAGCTGAAGGTGTTGTGGTACTTTTGTTAAGAAAATGAAATATTTATCTAGACATGTAGCTGATGTAGATATGTACATTCATCAAAAAAAGAATAGAGTAGTGCTTAAAAAGACCATATGAAGAATGATAGTATTTGTGATATAAAACATGCCACAGGAAAACTAGCCATCCATGATTCATTTTAATGTTTTCTTGTCATCCCAAGATATAGATAAGGTATACTGTAAAGCTTGTGATATTTTTATAATTATGGGTCCCATTTCTAGGAAAATCACATCCTAGATATTATTTGAATTAGATGCCAAGTCCCAAGTTCAACTTACAGTTATTCTCTAATGACAATATATATAATTGGATTAAACATATGTTTGTATACTCAGGTTTCTTATATATATGAATCATGTGCATAGTGATGCATTAACCGATCTCTTTTACCCGATATTGACCCGCTTCCAGCAGGCCTGTTCAGTACCCTGGCGGGTTTATCTTGGTACCATGCAAGCATATCCCCACTGCCAGTGAGCGTGTTCAATACCTCGATGGGATTACTTGCATTTACCTAGCTTCCTTGTTTAAGTTTTTATTTAGCATGGACTCGCTGCCAGCGAGCCTGTTCAGTACCCCGCTGGGTTTGCTTCATATAATGATACATACATACATACTATCATACGTTGGTTTTGTGTTAAGATTGTGTGTTGAATAGCATCTTGTCTAATCTCGTCTAATTCATTTATTTGTAGGATTCGTTGTCTCTGTGCTTGTTCTAAATTCATTCCTAACTGAGCAGCAATACGAAATGTCTTAACCTGAAATTCAATAGGTAGGAGAACCTGCTTGCCATAAACGAGTTCGTAAGGTGTGTGGCCAGTGGTGTTTCTCCAAGTTGCATTTACCTAGCTTCCTTGTTCAAGATTTTACTTTGCATGGACCCGCTGCCAACGAGCCTGTTCAGTACCTCGGTTGGTTTGCTTCGTATAATGATACATTTATATATATATATATTGTAAGGAAGCCGGTTGGCACTAGAGTGTGCTAAGCCTGCTAAACACATAATTCACAATATTAGAACGAACCTTTATGAGTAACCCCCCTTTTTTTATAATGGCCAAAGTTAAAGATCATGTCAAAAGATAATAACCTAAAGCTGTTCTTTGATCCATATCTATCTTTTTCATTAGAAATTTGTAATGTTCCCCACAAAGATAAAAATATCATTCACTTCTAAGCTACCTTTAAAGATGCTTTAAGAGACAAGTTTTGATAATGAGTCAAAAGATGAGCCAATGATCCATAGGTGTAAGATAAAAAACTCTTTTAGAGATCATAATGATTCAAAGTAGGTCTTTGAAGCAGCTATTCTAATGACAGATCAGAAATTTGGATGTCTTAATCAAATACCATATTCAAAAATCATAGAAGAAATGGTTCGAAATATTATAAAGAACATTTTATCTTTGGCTCAAAATTTCAATTTCAAACAATAATTGAAAAGAAGGGGTTATGATGTATTGAAAAATTCTTTTGAAGCACTTCCCTTTTCACATAATATTGAATGAGAGGATAAGGTTCTTGTGATTAAGCTGCAAAAACCACTTGTTACATGATCTTGATTTATTCAAATCAAAGGCATATGTACAAAAAAAGTCATAAGGAATTTAAAAAAGGGAAAAGAGTTTTTCCTGTTTTTAATGGAAAAATTTTGATAGGCTGATCATACAAATGAATTTCCTGTATAAATACAATCAGCTTGTTAGAAATAACTCCTTATTATTATAATTAAGAAAAAACACAGTATATTTACATATTTACAAATGAAGACAATCCTTTAGAAATTTCAGGGACTAGGAGGAGGAGGAATGACTTCCTCTTCTAGCAGCTCCATCTCCTATTGTTGTAAGGCATTCTGCACAAAGTCTTGTTTAGATATAGGTTGATGATAAAGTCTAAGTCTATGTCCATTTAAAACAAAGGAAGTTTGAGAATCATCAATTGTTTTAATTTTAACGGATCCATTATCGAAAGTTGTAACAATTTCATAAGGACCCATCAAGCGAGTAGTCAATTTACCTTTAAAATTTTTGTACCTTGAATCAAAAAGTAATGCCCAATCTCCTGTTTTAAATTTTTTCTGTTTAATGTATCGGTCATGCCATTTTTTAGATTGGTTTTGTGTTAAGATTGTGCATTGAATAGCATCTTGTCTAATCTCGTCTAATTAATTTATTTGTGGGATTCGTTGTCTCTGTGCTTCTTCTAAATTCATTCCTAACTGAGCAGCAATACGAAATGTCTTAACCTGAAATTCAATAGCTAGGAGAACTTGCTTGCCATAAACAAGTTCGTAAGGTGTGTGGCCAGTGGTGTTTCTCCAAGTTATTCTATAATCCCACAAGGCTTCTTGGAGTCTATATGCCTAGTCCTTGTGGTGTAGCTGAATGGTCTTGGTCATGATAGCTTCTAATACTTTGTTTGTGCTTTCCACCTGAAAATTTGCCTGAGGATGATATGGTGAAGATTTGCAATGTCTAATACCATATTTATTGGTAAGTTCTTTCATTAACTTGCAAGTGAATTGAGATCCTTGATCGGTTACAATTTCCCTAGGGACACCGAATCGGGTAAATATTTCTTCATAAATAAACTCTACCACTGATTTCTTTGTGGCTCAGAATAAAGATTTAGCTTCTACCCATTTGGTGACATAAGCTATACAGACTAAGATGTATTTCTTCTTACGAGACATAAGGGAAATTGGTCCAACGAAATCTAGAGCCCATTTTTCAAAAGGCTCAATCATAACTTGAGTTGCAAAGGAATCTCATCAGATGGCGTAGGTCTACCCATTCTCTGGCAACTATCGCACCCTTTGACATATTTGGAAGCATATTAAAAAATGCTTGGCCAATAATAACCAGAGTGTAAAACTTTGTATGTTGTTCTTTTATCAGAAAAATGCCCACCGCAAGGTCCACCATGACATGCATGAAGAATCTATTCCATCTCATCCTCTCATACACATCTTCTAATGATAAGGTCAACATCGGTATGAAAAAGATCATTATCCACCTCGGAATAGTTAGAGCTTTGAATGATGATTCTACATTTTTTGGGTGGGGAGAGATGGTTTGGTAGCCTTCTAGTTGCCAAATAATTGGCTATGTCTGCGAACCATGAGGTTCGAACAGAGATAGCGAACAAATGTTCATCTGGGAAACAATCATTGACAAAACTATCATCATTGTATATTTGGATTCGGGAGAGAAAGTCTGCTACAACATTCTCTCGACCTGGATGGTCAACAATAGTTATATTAAATTCTTGTAACAGAACAAGCCACCGAGTCACTCTATCATTGGTAACTGGCTTATTGATCAATAATTTGAGAGCAAAGTGATCGGTATGTATGAAAATTTCATATCCTATGATATAATGACGAAGCTTATTGATGGAATAGACTACTGCAAGAAATTCGTTTCCGGTAACAGTGTATTTCGATTCTGCAGGAGTCAAATGTTTTCTAGCAAAATAGATGGCATATGACAATTTTCCTTCTTTTTGACCTAAGACTACTCCTATGGCTATATCGGAGGCATCAGTAGATATATGAAAAGGAAGGGACCAATTGGGGCCCCTAAGTATTAGTGCTACAGATAATTTTTATTTTAAAGTTTCGAAAGCCTGTTGACAAGGTTCGGTCCATTTAAATTATGTCTTTCATGAGTAGTTTGAACATAGGAGTGGCTATCTTGGTGAAATTCTCTATAAAGCGCCTATAATAGACTGCATGGCCAAGAAAGCTTCTAACTTCCTTCAGAGTCTTTGGAGGAGGAAGATTGACAATTATCTCTATCTTGGCAGGATCCACCTTGATACCTTGGAGAGAAACATGGTGTCCCAGAACTATGCCCTCGGTAAAAAACATCTTGCATTTTTCATGACTAAGAGCTAGATTTGTTTCTTGACATCGAATAAGAATTGTTTCGAGGTTATTAAGGGCTTCTTGGAAGGTATTACCATAGACTGCAAAATCATCCATATAGACTTCTACACAATCATGTATAAGGTTAGCAAATATACCTAAAAATGCACGTTGGAAAGTAGCAGGTGCATTACAAAAGCCAAATGGTAACACTCGATAGGCATATGTCCCCCAAGAGCAAGTAAAAGTAGTCTTGTCTTGGTCTTCAGGTGCTATTAATATCTGATTGTATCCACTATACTCATCGAGGAAAGAAAAGTATTCTTTCCCTAAGAAGGTGTCTAACACCTGATAGATAAAAGGTAAAGGGAAATAGTCTTTAAGAGAGGCCTTGTTCAATTCTCGAAAATCAACGCAGATATGCCAGTTCCCTCTGAATTTATTTGGAACTACTACTAGAAAAAAATTATAATCCTCCCCCAAACCAAAGATAAGGCTTGTCCTCAAGCCAACAAAAAGTGTGAGATATTGAATTATTTTACCAATAGCTGAAGGTGTTGTGGTACTTTTGTTAAGAAAATGAAATATTTATCTAGACATGTAGCTGATGTAGATATGTACATTCATCAAAAAAAGAATAGAGTAGTGCTTAAAAAGACCATATGAAGAATGATAGTATTTGTGATATAAAACATGCCACAGGAAAACTAGCCATCCATGACTCATTTGAATGTTTTCTTGTCATCCCAAGATATAGATAAGGTATAATGTAAAGCTTGTGAGATTTTTATAATTATGGGTCCCATTTCTAGGATAATCACATCCTAGATATTATTTGAATTAGATGACAAGTCCCAAGTTCAACTTACAGTTATTCTCTAATGACAATATATATAATTGGCTTAAACACATGTTTGTATACTCAGGTTTCTTATATATATGAATCATGTGCATAGTGATGCATTAACCGATCTCTTTTACCCGATATTGACCCGCTGCCAGCAGGCCTGTTCAGTACCCTGGCAGGTTTATCTTGGTACCATGCAAGCATAGCCCCACTGCCAGTGAGCGTGTTCAATACCTCGATGGGCTTACTTGCATTTACCTAGCTTCCTTGTTTAAGTTTTTATTTAGCTTGGACTCGCTGCTAGCAAGACTGTTCAGTACCCCGCTGGGTTTGCTTCATATAATGATACATATATATATATATATATTGTAAGGAAGCCGGTTGGCACTAGAGTGTGCTAAGCCTGCTAAACACATAATTCACAATATTAGAACGAACCTTTATGAGCAACCCCCCCTTTTTTTTTTATAATGGCCAAAGTTAGAGATCATGTCAAAAGATAATAACCTAAAGCTGTTCTTTGATCCATATTTCTCTTTTTCATTAGAAATTAGTAAGTTTCCCCTCAAAGATAAAAATATCATTCACTTCTAAGCTACGTTTAAAGATGCTTTAAGAGACAAGTTTTGATAATGAGTCAAAAGATGAGCCGATGAGCCATAGGTGTAAGATAAAAAATTCTTTTAGAGATCATAATGATTCAAAGTAGGTCTTTTAAGCAGCTGTTCTAATGATAGATCAGAAATGTGCATGTTTGAATCAAATACCATATTCAAAAATCATAAAAAAAATGGTTCAAAATATTATAAGGAACATTTTATCTTTGGCTCAAAATTTCAAGTTCAAACAATAATTGCAAAGAAGGGGTTATGATGTATTGAAAATTTCTTCTGAAGCATTTCCCTTTTCACATAATATTGCATGAGCGAATAAGGTTCTTGTGATTAAGCTACAAAAACCACTTGTTAGATGATCTTGATTTATTCAAATCAAAGGCATATGTACAAAAAAATTCATAAGGAATTTAAAAAAGGGAAAAGAGTTTTTCATGTTTTTAATGGCAAAATTTTCGTAGGCTTATCATACAAATGAATTTCCTGTATAAATATAATCAACTTGTTAGAAATAACTCTTTATTATTATAATTAAAACAAAAACACAGTATATTTACATATGTACAAATGAAGACAATCCTTTAGAAAGTTCAGGGACTAGGAGGAGGAGGAATGACTTCCTCTTCTACCAACTCCATCTCATGTTGTTGTAAGGAATTCTACACGAAGTCTTGTTTAGATATAGGTTGATGATCAAGTCTAAGTCTATGTCCATTTACAACAAAGGAAGTTTGAGAATCATCAATTGTTTTAATTTTAACGGATCCATTATTGAAAGCTGTAACAATTTTATAGGGACCCATCCAACGAGTAGTCAATTTAACTTTAAAATTTTTGTACCTTGAATAAAAAATGAATGCCCATCTCCTGTTTTAAATTGTTTATGTTTAATGTATCTATCATGCCATTTTTTACGTTGGTTTTGTGTTAAGATTGTGTGTTGAATAGCATCTTGTCTAATCTCGTCTAATTCATTTATTTGTAGGATTTGTTGTCTTTGTGCTTGTTCTAAATTCATTCCTAACTGAGCAGCAATACGAAATGTCTTAATCTGAAATTCAATAGGTAGGAGAACTTGCTTTCCGTAAACGAGTTCGTAAGGTGTGTGGCCAGTGGTGTTTCTCCAAGTTGCATTTACCTAGCTTCCTTGTTTAAGATTTTACTTAGCATGGACCCGCTCCCAACGAGCCTGTTCAGTACCTCGGTGGGTTTGCTTCGTCTAATGATACATTTATATATATATATATATATATATATATATTGTAAGGAAGCCGGTTGGCACTAGAGTGTGCTAAGCCTGCTAAACACATAATTCACAATATTAGAACGAACTTTTATGAGTAACTCCCCTTTTTTTATAATGGCCAAAGTTAAAGATCATGTCAAAAGATAATAACCTAAAGCTATTCTTTGATCCATATCTATCTTTTTCATTAGAAATTTGTAATGTTCCCCACAAAGATAAAAATATCATTCACTTCTAAGCTACCTTTAAAGATGCTTTAAGAGACAAGTTTTGATAACGAGTCAAAATATGAGCCAATGATCTATAGGTGTAAGATAAAAAACTCTTTTAGAGATCATAATGATTCAAAGTAGGTCTTTGAAGCAGCTGTTCTAATGACATATCCGAAATTTGGATGTCTGAATCAAATACCATATTCAAAAATCATAAAAGAAATGGTTCGAAATATTATAAAGAACATTTTATCTTTGGCTCAAAATTTCAATTTCAAACAATAATTGAAAAGAAGGGGTTATGATGTATTGAAAAAATCTTTTGAAGCACTTCCCTTTTCACATAATATTAGATGAGAGGATAAGGTTCTTGTGATTAAGCTGCAAAAACCACTTGTTAGATGATCTTGATTTATTCAAATCAAAGGCATATGTTCAAAAAAAGTCATAAGGAATTTAAAAAAGGGAAAAGAGTTTTTCCTGTTTTTAATGGAAAAATTTTCATAGGCTGATCATACAAATGAATTTCCTGTATAAATACAATCAGCTTGTTAGAAATAACTCCTTATTATTATAATTAAGAAAAAACACAGTATATTTACATATGGACAAATGAAGACAATCCTTTAGAAATTTCAGGGACTAGGAGGAGGAGGAATGACTTCCTCTTCTACCAGCTCCATCTCCTATTGTTGTAAGGCATTCTGCACAAAATCTTGTTTAGATATAGGTTGATGATAAAGTCTAAGTCTATGTCCATTTAAAACAAAGGAAGTTTGAGAATCATCAATTGTTTTAATTTTAACGGATCCATTATCGAAAGCTGTAACAATTTCATAAGGACCCATCTAGCAAGTATTCAATTTACCTTTAAATTTTTTTTACCTTGAATCAAAAATTAATGCCCAATCTCCTGTTTTAAATTTTTTCTGTTTAATGTATCGGTCATGCCATTTTCTAGATTGGTTTTGTGTTAATATTGTGTATTGAATAGCATCTTGTCTAATCTCGTCTAATTCATTTATTTGTAGGATTCGTTGTCTCTGTGCTTGTTCTAAATTCATTCCTAACTGAGCAGCAATACGAAATGTCTTAACCTGAAATTCAATAGCTAGGAGAATTTGCTTGCCATAAACAAGTTCGTAAGGTGTGTGGCCAGTGGTGTTTCTCCAAGTTATTCTGTAATCCCACAAGGCTTCTGGGAGTCTATTTGCCCAGTCCTTGTGGTGTAGCTGAATGGTCTTGGTCATGATAGCTTCTAATGCTTTGTTTGTGCTTTCCACCTGACAATTTCCCTGAGGATGATATGGTGAAGATTTGCAATGTCTAATACCATATTTATTGGTAAGTTCTTTCATTAACTTGCAAGTGAATTGAGATCCTTGATCGGTTACAATTTCCCTAGGGACACCGAATCGGGTAAATATTTCTTCATAAATAAACTCTACCACTAATTTCTCTGTGGCTCAGAATAAAGATTTAGCTTCTACCCATTTGGTGACATAATCTATACAGACTAAGATGTATTTCTTCTTACGAGACATAAGGGAAATTGGTCCAACGAAATCTAGAGCCCATTTTTCAAAAGGCTCAATCATAACTTGAGTTGCAAAGGAATCTCATCAGATGGCGTAGGTCTACCCATTCTCTGGAAACTATTGCACCCTTTGACATATTTGGAAGCATCTTCAAAAATGCTTGTCCAATAATAACCAGAGTGTAAAACTTTGTATGTTGTTCTTTTATCAGAAAAATTCCCACCGCAAGGTCCACCATGACATGCATGAAGAATCTCTGCCATCTCATCCTCTCATACACATCTTCTAATTATAAGGTCAACATCGGTATGAAAAATATCATTATCCACCTCGGAATAGTTAGAGTTGTGAATGATGATTGTACATTTTTTGGGTGGGGAGAGATGGTTTGGTAGCCTTCTAGTTACCAAATAATTGGCTATGTCTGCGAACCATGAGGTTTGAACAGAGATAGCGAACAAATGTTCATCTGGGAAACAATCATTGAAAAAACTATCATCATTGTATATTTGGATTCGGGAGAGAAAGTCTGCTACAACATTCTCTCGACCTGGATTGTCAACAATAGTGATATTAAATTCTTGTAACAGTAGAAGCCACCGAGTCACTCTACCATTGGTAACTGGCTTATTGATCAATAATTTGATAGCAATGTGATCGGTATGTATGAAAATTTCATATCCTGTGATATAATGACGAAACTGATTGATGGAATAGACTACTGCACTAAATTCTTTTTCAGTAACAGTGTATTTCGATTCTGCAGGAGTCAAATTGTTGCTAGCAAAATAGATGGCATATGACAATTTTCCTTCTTTTTGACCTAAGACTGCTCCTATGGCTATATCAGAGGCATCAGTAGATATATGAAAAGGAAGGGACCAATTGGGGCCCCTAAGTATTAGTGCTACAGATAATTTTTATTTTAAAGTTTCGAAATCCCATTGACAAGGTTCGGTCCATTTAAATTATGTTTTTCATGAGTAGTTTGAACATAGGAGTGGCTATCTTGGTGAAATTCTCTATAAAGCGCCTATAATAGACTGCATGGCCAAAAAAGCTTCTAACTTCCTTCGGAGTCTTTGGAGGTGGAAGATTGACAATTATCTCTATCTTGGCAGGATCCACCTTGATACCTTGAAGAGAAACACGATGTCCCATAACTATGCCCTCGGTAAAAAACATCTTGTATTTTTCATGACTAATAGCTAGATTTGTTTCTTGACATCGAATAAGAATTGTTTCAAGGTTATCAAGGGCTTCTTGGAAGGTATTACCATAGAATGTGAAATCATCCATATAGACTTCTACACAATCATGTATAAGGTCAGCAAAGATACCTAAAACTGCACGTTGGAAAGTCGCAGGTGCATTACAAAGGCCAAATGGTAACAGTTGATAGGCATATGTCCCCCAAGAGCAAGTAAAAGTAGTCTTGTCTTGGTATTCAGGTTCTATTAATATCTGATTGTATCCACTATTACCATCAAGGAAAGAAAAGTATTGTTTCCCTGATAAGGTGTCTAACACCTGATCGATAAAAGGTAAAGGGAAATAGTTTTTAAGATTGGCCTTGTTCAATTCTCGAAAATCAATGCAGATACGCCACTTCCCTGTGACTTTATTTGGAACTACTACCAGAGGAGACACCCATTTACTATTGGAAATTGGATAGATGAATCCAGTGTTCAGTATTTTGTATACCTATGAAGTGTTAGTATGGTTGATGAAGAAATTTGAGACTCCTTTCCCACCATTTCATCTCAAAAAATAGACTCTAGAAGTTGGTGTTCATTAGGATTCCTATTTGATTCTAAAACCAAATATAATTCTGCAAATATATTGTTTGTAATGTCCTCTAACAGAGCCAATCACTAGACCAAGAATTAGTGAAGGCCATACAGTTTTTGGAAGATCATCTAATTCCAAACCTAGGAGGGATCTCCACTTCTCAAATTAACTAGTCTTGTTCTGAAACTTCTTCCGATGAAATTTTCAGACCATGTATGTGTATATAAATTGTTTAGAATTCTTATAGGTGTGTTAATATGTCCTATTCCACATCAATAACTTCCTCCCCAATTTCGAAATCATTTGGAGGTGTTTGGAACCAGTTGTACACAAAACCCTAGAGTCAAAACAAGGTGAATCCAAGGAATTTCCTTCGAAGGGATGTTACAATGGTATCAAAGCATGGTCCTTGCACCTATACATTAATATCATCCACTGAATAATAAATTGCATCCTTGTCTTACTATTATGATGACTCCTATGAGTATAGTGCTTATGATCAATATGAAGAAGAATGTGAATGTTATGAGGAAGAGGTGCCATCATGCATCAATTCTTACCATTTCATAAGGAATGAGGGTTATTATTATGACCTTGAGTCTAATAAATATGAGTGTTTCACACTACCAAAGGATAATTCTATGAATTAATTACAAATATTGAGAGCAACATGTAAAACCTCCCCCAACAATATCATGCATATCTTGATTTGTATAAGAGAGATACACAAAAGTCCATTCCTTTTGAAGACTATGTAGATTGGGTGTTTGAAATAGGCCCAAGATTGAAGATGTGGACTTAGTGAAGAAATTTCTATGCCCTTCTTGCAAAATACCTAGGAGAGAAAATCATATATGTTTGAATGAAAAGGAGGAGCAAAATGAGGAGACCCATGAGCAACCTAGTTCTTAAATAGGTGAAGTAGAAGAAGCATTACATGCAGAGGATCGAAAGTCACTCCCAAGTGAATCTATAATATATGAAGAAACACCACATGAGCATGAATAATATTCCATTGAAAATAATAAAGATCACTCTGAGACACACTCTACTTTGGACCTAAATCAAAGAGCATTTACTGATGGATGCTCAAACTATAAAGGAGTACCTATTGATGGGTGCTCACACCTATATGTTCGTGACATAGAGATGAATTTTGAAAGTGTTGATGAAATCCAAATTTCAATTAAGCATGAAAATGAACGCCTTGTAGCAGTTGAAGAAGAACTAGGATCAACTTCACCATCATCACTTGAGCTTAATGAAGTTGGTCCAAGCAGACGATACAAAGAAGAGGATGTCTACAAGATCATTTGTTTCTTGAAGGGTCATCAAATATGAATTAAAAGAAGATCCAAGATACCCTTAGCACACTCAATGACACTCAAGCATTGGGGCCAAATTCTTGTTGGAGAGTTTCTTCATTGAAGTATCCATCCTTCCTTGAAAACATGGAGAAGTTTCAAAGAGCAATGTGCAACATCGAAGGTAATGCCATGTATTTGATTTTTGATAGAAACAATTTGGTTGAGCTTAATGAATGGTTACATGGATAATACTTGAATAATAATGAGGATATTCATGACCTCAAAATGCAAAATGAACAACTTCTTGATAGGTTTCAAGATACTTGTTCTTACTCCTATGTTTTAGATTGTCAATTGGTAGATTGCTTGGAGGGTTCTCATGACATGATGGATCATGAAATACACGGTAACTTGCAGGTGCTTGATGTGTTTGAAGATGATCTTGATGACAACCAAGCACTTTTTTTGGTGGAAGAGGAACTTGAGTTGCCTCTTGGAAATGGTTACACAGTTTTTGAAGAAGTGTATGATTCCACTGCCTTGGAACGAACCTATGAGGAAAGTTTTTGCACTTTTGAGGGAGATGCATGATCCTATCCTTATGGAAACTTCACATGATGACACTTTTGAATTTTATGATAATTTGGGTGAGTTGGTTCATTCTCCTACATCCTACACTTTCATATTTTGCAGCATTCATCCTAATGAAGTATGGGTGAAAGGTTTCTTTTTGAAGGTGCCACATGAGGAGTATAAAAATACTATCTCCCCTTTTGAGTATGACATGACTAGAGCACTTTGTTTTTTTCATTTGAATCAATATCCTTTGTTACTTTAGGATGGTACAAATATACATGGATGCACTTATGATGTTCACTTGAGTCACTTGAAGACTCATGATTTTCCTTGCTCCTTGCTTAGTTCAATTGATGTTGTAGGAACTTCATCCAATACTTGGGTGAAGAGATATATGATTGGAGAAAATTATTTTTGGAGGAAACATCCTTTTTTATTTCTTGATGACACACATATTCATGGATGCACAAATGGTATCTCTGTGAGCCCCTTTAAGGCTCATTGGTTTCTTTGATCCCTACTTGGTTCATATTTTAGTGGAGATTCTTCATTCACTTATTGGATGAAATAATACATGGATTATTATTTTGATGCATCTTACATCTTTTTGGAGCATAATTATAGGACATGGGATCCTCACCTATGTCACTGGATCATATTTGATTGGTCACTTTATGCCTGTATGCACTTGGAAAATGGTGGTCTACTTACTTGGAGGTATAATCACTTTCATGATTCTTTGTTGAGGCACCTACTTGATGTACATTTTTAATATGTTTTTATGTACTTTGATGATCTATATTTTGTACTTACGATGTTTGGAAGAATGCATACAAGGAAATGGGATCTAGAAATTCTCTTTCCTAGCGGTATGAGTTGGAGAGCACTCCTAATTGCTGGAGTGCAATACAAGCAATGGGACCCTGGGATAAATTTTAGTCTCATTGGTTTCAATTTTTTTGGGAAACAAGTACTATGGGAGATTGTGTCCCCAATTAATAAGGTGATTGTAATCAGAGTAGTGCAGTAACAAGCATGGTGGTTCCTCTCTAAAATTTTCATGGAATCTTGAAGACTCAAAGTTGAGAAACTCAGTGGAAACTTCAAAGAATTATACAGTGGTATCAGAAAGGGTTTCCAAAATATGAAAGAGGTAAAGAGTAATTGTGAAAAATTTGTTTTGATGGATTTAATTAATATTTTGGTGTTTAGTGGTGATGTCACAAGGGATATCAATATGAAAAAGAAAACCCACATCTCCTTGCTTTTGGAAACACACACTTGTAGTACATGAGTGCCACTACTCAGAGTTTTAGAAGGAAAGTTTTGGAAAGAAAGTAGGTTATTCAACATCCATGTTTGAAATTTCTTGAGGACAAGCATTATTGGGAGGGGAGGATTTTTCATGTCCCCAAATTTTTCATTGGGTCACAATGGCCTAAACCACTTGGACATATTCATGATAGTTTGTCAAATTGATGCTAAGGGTCAAATAATTGTCAAGCATGATGTCCAAGTTAGTAATAATAATGTAAAATTAGATCCAAATGGACAAGGTGGGTCACATTAAGAGAAAATTCCCAATTCAAAGTTTGTAATATCCCCATCCAAATGAACTATCATGGAGGAAAATTACTAGTTCCCTAGGTTGGTGGGGGAAGCATTAAAAGTTGGAATAAAGGAGCTACAGGACCCAAAATTACCTTAGAATTACGAATTCACATTAAATGGGTCAATTAAATAATAATAAAAAGAAAATAAGGAGGAATTGGATCATGAGGGCACTTAAGCGGTTGTGGGACCCACATGTGGCAAGATTCCCCACTGCACTTGGCATCATTCTCTCACCAATTCAAGTTCAAGATGAAGGGTAACATACTTGGGGGAGTTGAAGAGGAATTATTAATGGTATGAAGCATGTAATTTCTAATTGGAGTGGAAGAGTACCTACCATGGAAGAGGAAGAGGCATCTTAGAATAATTGTGACACTTGGAGCTAGATTCCCTAACTCCTATGACAACAATGATGAAGATTCTATGACACTTATGATAATGTTCAGACCTGATTGTTGGAATCTAACATATATGACATGTCAGGGATCAACATAGACTCTAATAGGGTGCACAAGGGGATTTATGGCAGCCAATATTCCCCCATTCGAATAGATGGAATAGGAGAGATAGGAAAAGTTGGACAAGTGGCATGCATGGGAATCTCTCCCTAATTCAAGTTGGCATGCATATCTTGGAGGGAATTCGAGCTAAGGAGGCCTTGGGAGGTTAATAAAAGAGAATAATAAAGAAGGATACCATATTTTGATAATGTCTCATTTGGAAAAATTGGAGAGCATAGCTTGTCCATGCAAAGTGGACAAGTAAACTATGTGTAAATTCCAAACTATGTATGAATGGTGCCATTTTCCCACATATCTTGTTGTAAGAGTTGAAGTTGTTTGGTATCGAATTGTTTCAGTCAATATCTGTGGTTTTAAGTGTTGTTTGGAGATCCCTTAATGTAATGAAGAAGTCTCATATACCTTATGCAGGTCCTTGGGACATTATCTCAAATTTCTTAGCAAGTTATAGCGTTTTTCTCACATTTCCCCCTATGTAATGACATGTTTACAAATCTCTGTTTTATGGAAGTTGCAGCAGCCTTTAGGAACTGATTAATGATGCATTTCTGTGTCCATTTAATTCATATAACTAATACATGTCTCTATTCTGAAATTTGGGTGGGTCTACCGCATTTGGGAATCCATTAGTGACCCATACCCTTGGGGATTTGAGCATCAAAACTACTAGTAAATTTCCTTGTTATTTTACCTATTTTATATCAGAGTTTGCTGAGTTATTTATCATGTTATGAGCTGCATATGAAGTTAAATTGATGGACCAAATGATGTGTGCATACCTCTAAAGTGTTACTATGGTTTATGAAGAAATTCGAGACTCCTTGCCCACCAATTTAACCTCAAAAACTAGACTCTAGAAGTTGTTGTTCATTAGGATTCCTATTCGACCGTAAAACCAAATATAATGCTGAACATATACTGTTCCTAATGTACTATAACCGAGCCAAGCATCAGATCAATAATTAGTGAAGGTCATACAGTGTTTGGAAGAGCATCTAATGCCAAACCTAGGGGGAACCTCCACTTCTCAAATTAACTAGTCTTGTTATGAAACTTCTTCCCATGCAATTTGCATACCATGTATGGGTATATCAGCTGTTTGGAAGTATGATAGGTGTGTTAATATGTCATATTCCTCATCAATACCTTCCTACCCAAATTCGAAATCATTTGGAGGTGTTTGGAACGAGTTGTAAACAAAACCCTAGAATGGAAACAAGGTGAATCCAAGGACTTTCCTTTGAAGGGATATTGCACAGAATAAGGGAATTCTATAATCAAAGTGGATTGTGCCAGGATCAACTATCAATTCATACTCTCCCATGATGGGTGTTATCATAATGTTGACACAAATGGGGATTATAGGCATCTAGATGGATGACATAAGTGATTGGATAGGTGGGATGGTAGGTGGAAGCCTCCACCTCTCAAACCTTAATGTGACAAGAATAGGCATAAAGAACCCGATATTGAATGAATAAAAAATTTGGCTAGGAAATGCACTCCTGGTACAGATCCTAGCTCACTTACATTAGAGAGCATTCATGGCTCTTAGTGACAGTTTCCTTCATGAAGGGCTGGGGGATCATGAGATGGTACGATATATTCATAGACGAGGCCCTCAACGAACCATCATTGCATTTGTGTTGTTTATTGGGGTTATTGTTTCCATTTTCGGTGAGGGATCATTTCTGTAGAATTCTCTGTTTATTACGTAATTGAAGGGTCGGAGCCTCCGACTAGGTTTCATGATATTAATGGCTTTGGTATGGTACGCATGAAAACCTCCAAGCACAAGCTGGTTAATGTCCCTAAGCTCTCTCTCGTGGAATGGATGGTGAGGGAGATGGAGAATTCTAAGGGATATTTCGAAGCCTCAATTAGTCACTAGGATTGCGATCATGTTCAGTGTATGAAGAGGCAGGTTAGACATGAAATGAAACACCCCTCTGCACCGAAACTCAAGGATGAAAATTTGGGGGTTTAGTTGAAGAATTGGGTTCCTCTAGGACCCGTGAGACAAGGCATACCAAATATTTGGGAATGTGTTGGACCATGGAAGCTCTCTTTATCCTAGCTATGGATGATTGGATGAAAATAAATATTTAGGAGGAAGTACAAGAGCCCTTAGTTTCAGCCAGACTGGAAAGTATGGAAAAAGTCATGCACCACCTTGCACGAAACCAGGTAATTGTAGATGGCCACCTGAACAAAAAGTTGAATGCATTGGCTTGAAAAATCACTGAAAAAAGCTTCAGTAAATGGCCCCCATCCCAACCTTCAGCCTTGTAGCTCGTGTTCCATCTTTGTCTGAATATTGTGGCGCATGCGACCAAACAGGGAGACTCATGTGCTAGCCCTTCATATGTCATTTTATATGAAGATTAGGATTTGTTCAGTCCAGGGTCAGCTCTGGATTTTTATTGATGTTAGAGATATTTTCATTCTTATGGGTCATAACCCCCATTCTATGGGGGATCCTCATGCTTACATAGTAGTTAGTTTAAACCTTGAATATCATACTTAATTAGGCTTAGAGGCTTAATCATGACTCTTTGTTAGATATTTCCTTAGATCTTCTGGTCTGATCATGACATCTGGATATTGCTTGATAAATAATGTTTGGATATGTACAGTTTTTTTTTCCTTTTTAGCTTAATATAATTTCGAATTAAAAAAAAAAAGTGGATAGAGAGGTTGTTTATGCATTAGTCTTTAGCAAAGATCTTTGAAGAATATATTTAATTTATATAATTGTATAATGAGATTTGGAAAATATTTAAGTTAAATAATTGTATAATGGGATCCCGAAGAGACATCATCATCTTTGTTATATTTCATTCATATATTTATGAATATCAAATAACAATTAAAATAAACATGAAAAATTGAAGATTATAATTTTCAAAAAGTTTAATTATTTAATTTTAAATATCAAGAAAGTGACTTGTAAAACAATAATTATCGTTGTTTGGGAATATTTTTGTTTTTATTCCAACTAGTATAAAGAAGAAAGCTTGAGATTATGATTTTAAGAGAGTCTTATATAATTTTGAATATCAAATTATTTGACATTGTTATTGTTATACTTCAACCATTTTTTTAATTTGTTTTTAAAGTGGAGTCGCTTTCTTCACTCCTTACCTTGATAAAGTTGTTTCCATAATGTAAAGTGGAATGATGCGTTTATTGTAAGGTCGATCTTTCAATTGTTAACTAAAATTTCTTAGTTCACTCATTGATTTTTTAAAAAGGACACGGTTTATAATTTGTATTAAACGGTATTTCTACAAGCAACAAACATTTACATATCAGAGAAACAATCTTACTTATCACATCGTCCTCACCTTGGTCTAGAGGGTTTGCTTCCTTATTGTTCACTTACATGTCATCTCATAGACGATATATCATTTCCTCTTCCCCTTGGGATACTGGGAAGGAGGCCACTTAGAGGTTATTAGAGGTTGTTTGAAACAATAGAGGATGAGCATATATTGAGTTTTTCAACCATGACCTTTAACTGAGTATATTCCTCATATATTCCTCTTTCAGATATTGAATAATTTTTTTTTCCATTGCAACAATATGTTTATGATTATTATGTTTTGAGAAACTTCTAGGTCCTTAAGCTCACTAGTCTCAGTCGTAATTGAAAAAATGAGGGTGTTATTGCCCTTAATAAGGTCTTCCAGATCTTTTTTTTTCCACTGCAACAATATGTTCATGATTACTCTATTTTGATCAACTTCCAGGTTCTTAGCTCACTGGTCTCGGTGGTAATTGAAAAAATGAAGGTACTATTTCCTTTAATAAAGTATTCCATATGTTTCACAAACCTCCCTAAGTAGGGTGGTTATCATACATACAACAAACCACAATACGCCTACAACAAAGGCAACATAATAGTCAAAAAATACCTAGAAATGACAATAGAGAATGAACCGAAACCCCAATAGAAAAGGGTCCTCATAGTTGAGTAAATCCAGTGCCCAGCTTGGATTAACAAAATGATACCAATTTCCAAGATAACAACTAGAAATGCAACGTACATAGACTGTTTACAAGTGGGAAGAGATGTTGACTAGGATGAAATAAAGAGCAGTCTCCTGGAGCTCAACATTTACCAACCAATTCAAATGGACTTGAAATTGTAATCCATTGGCATGGAGAACTAAACAACCCCCAAGCCAGATATATCAATAACTTGTTAGTTAGTAGGGGGAAAGAAATTTCAAATCCCACTGGGGTGAACTTCTATCCTAGGGTCTCTTAGTCTTCGAGCCTTATCACAGCGTGCCAATGTATTATTGGGGATTTGGACTGTGGTGGTGAGAGTAAAAGTCATTCAATCCCACCAATAGAACCCTAACTAATTGATGTTGAAATCTCTTTTTATCCCCAGCTTCCTGAATTGTTTGTAGTGCCCCTCGAGTGGCACAACAAGGTTATAACTTCCCCTCAACTAGCCATAGATAGGGGGCTATACTGTTGTGAGAGATTTCACCTACCTACCTCCCTCTATGAAAGAAATGGTTCGAACCTCCTCTATACCTTGCATTTATTTCCTAATTTTGTTAATAATGTGTGCCAAGGCATTATCCTTGGGGGGAAAAATGAAGTGAAAATGTTATATAATCATGGTAGAGTCACCAAAAACCATAAGTGTCCTTTCTCTTGATGGCCCTGGAGAGGTGCATATACCTATGTCTAGTTATTTGAATAATTTCTTAAAACCCTATGAGTAGTTGATTTGTTGAGTTTCTCAGAAATTGGTTGGGTGATGAGAGGTTCATATACCTATGTTTATTTGTGTGAATAATTTCCTAAAATCCATAGGTAGTTTATTTGTTGAGTTCCTCCAAGATCAATAAGGGATAAGAGGTGCATATACCTATGCTTATTTGTTTGAATAATTTCCTAAACCCCATGAGTAGTTTATTTGTTGAGTTATTCTGAGGTGAAAAACTCCTAACTCCTCACTAATAGATCCAATCCCTTTGAGCACTCAACTCAATATTTGTTATGGTCCATTTTATCCATCAAATATAAGCTATTTTTTCTTAAATAAATAATAAATTGATATGATAAAATAATCAATAATTATGAGGTAAAATATGGTCAGTTTTAAATTATATTTTGATCTATAATTTCTTATAATGGTATTGTTAGTTTTTCATACATTCATAGCACAATAATTAAATTGCATAAACATGATCACTAGAAGAAAGACAAAACACAAAACAATAGAAAAAGAGTTTATCCTGGGAAACCCAAACGAGAGAGAAGCCAACAACCTTCTTATAGAGATGATAATTCTGAAATCAGAGTACAATCATAAAAAGAGAAAAGATTGGAAACGCTTTCCAAAAGTAGAAACCCCAAAATAGTCTTCTTCTCCAGTATATGTGAATTTCTCTCTCTCCAAGTGATGCAAACTTGAGTGAATGAGTGAGTGTGATAATGAGGTGACTTTACCTCTTATTTATACAAGTGCCAAACTGAATTTTACCCTAGGTGAGCCGACTTCTCTATTTGACTGGGTCAACTACACTTGGGGGCAAATTAAAATTTAATTTTAATCTTTTCTTTTCTTCTTTTCACCCCAAGGTTTACATTGATTCTTTCAAGGTTTTACATAGTTAATTACATCAAGTTAATTTCCCTTAGGAGGTACAATCAAGTACAATAGAAATACAGTAAATAATATCTTCCGAAGTTGCACAAAATCCAAAACTCCCTCTCAACGAGGAAGGTATTCTTCGGTCTTCATCAACATCATGATCATCTGGGTTTCATCTGTACATATATACTGTCTCCATCATCTCTATACATATTGAAGGTTTTCAACACAGTCTCAGTCCTTCGAGAAGTGTCTTCATGTATCAACTTCACCAGTCCTTCGATGAGTCCAGGAGAATCACTCAATCTTGGATAAATATGAGATATCAATTGTACCATATCTGCTATACGATTTGCTACCTGTATGTCTCATCTTTCGATGGAATTTCTCCCATACCTGGATGATATCCCAAATGAGAAAATGGGAACGACCATCTACTACATGTTCATCTCATCTACCGATGGGGTCCTCCCATACCTAGATGAGAACTTGAAGGAGTAGAGGTACCTATGAAATGACACAACCATATACTACTTGTCTGTCTCATATTTCAATGGGATTTATCCCATACCTGGCTGAGAAACTGGACAAGCAGAGGCAACTGTATGAACCCGACCAGCCACTACCTATCTGACTCATCTGCCAATGGGATTTATCCCATACCTAGATGAGCACCTGGACGAGTGAAGGTACGTGGGTGAAAGCAGGGAAAGCATCTCAATGTCATCTTTCCCTCTCAAGGAGGGACACATTCTCTTCTACTCCATTTCTTCCGCAAAATTATTTGATCTTCACCCTGGGAAGGGCCTTGGTGAGAACATCTGTAGTCTGGACATCTTTCGGCACATACTGTAACTCGACCGCACCTTTCTGCACCATATCACATATGAAGTGATACCAAATCTCTATATGCTTTGACCTGTTGTGAAATACAAGATTCATTGTCATCTGCACACAACTCTGGTTATCACAGTGAATCACGGCCGGCTCTAGAGTTTGGCCAAACAATCCTATAAGGAGTCTATGAAGCCAGACTGCTTCTCGAGCTATTGTACTAGGAGCCATGTACTCAACCTCTGTAATACCGAGTGCTACCGAGTTCTGCTTGCTGTTTCACCAAGAAATAACTGCAGAAACCAAATTGAAGCAACATCCGGAAGTACTCTTCCTATCTGCAACGCAGTCGACCCAATCTGAGTCTGCAAACCCCTACAATCTTAGGTCACAATCTTAAGCATACTTCAAACCATATCCCACAGTTCCACGCAAGTATCTGAGCACATGTTTTGCAACAATCCAGTGAATCTTCCTCAGTTCGCACATGAACTGAGTGAGACCATTCACAACAAAACATATATCTGGTCTTGTGTTTGTCAGATACATTAATGACCCAATCAGCGGGCCATACATGGTGGGATCAATCAAATCTGAGTCTGAAGCAAAATATCTCATCTTCTTCCAATATTCATCCATCGGAGTGGCCATGGACTTGCAATACAACATTTCGAATCTCTTCAATATATCTATGGTGTACTTTCATTTTCCTAGGAAAATATCTTTCTACCTCTGCCATACTTCTAATCCCAAGAAGTATTGCATCAATCCAAGATCCTTCATTTCAAACTCAGAGGCGAGATTCTTCTTACACCATACGACAAGTTTCTCATTTCCTGTGAGAAACATGTCATCAACATATAGTACCAAAATCAATGGCTCATCATCTACAACCTTGTAGTAAAGGTTGGGTTCTGCATCACTCTTGGTAAATCCCAAGCTCACTAGGAATCTGTCAATCCATCCATACCAAGAACGAGGCACTTGATTAAGTCCATACAGTTCCTTTTTTAATCTGCATACATGAGACTCCTTTCCGTGGACAATAAACCCATCTAGCTACTCGACGTAAACTTCTTCCTCAATAACCCCATTGAGAAAGGTTGTCTTCACATCCATCTGATGCAACTTCCATCCCATAGCTGAAGCAATAGCAATGATTGATCTGATGGAAGTATATCGAGCCATAGGAGAAAATGTCTCATCATAATAGACTCCCTCTTTCTGAGAGAATCCTCTGGGAACAAATTTGGCCTTGTATTTTTCAACATGTCCCTCTTCTCCATGCTTGATCTTGTATAGCCATTTAGAAGTCACTGGTGACTTCTCCTCAGGTATAAAAAAAAATTCCCACACATCAATCTTCATGATGGATTGATGTTCTTCCATCATGGCATCCTTCCAAACTTGATTTTTGGATGCTTCTTCATAATTGGTTGGTTATGAATCAATGATGTTACTCATCAGTGCCACATAACTGGAGAACCTATGGGGTCTTTTTCTTTCTCTAGAAGTGCCATGTGGAGATTCATGTCCCTCTGCATCTTGCAGAGTCTGTTGTGCCCATGTAGGTATTTTATGGCCTGCAAGATTTTTGGGGATATCAACTGGATCAATGGAATCTATAGGTTCATCCTTTTCAACTAACTCCCTTTGAACTGGAGGGGAAGATGATCTCATCTCCTTTGGTTCTAGCATTTCTTCATCATTGATATCCATGTCTGATCCTCTGCCTTTCCTGACAACCATTTCTTCTTCAAAGATCACATCCCTATTGACTTCAATCTGTCTGGATCCTGGAATGTAAATTTTGTAATCCTTTGAAGACTCATTATATCCCACAAAGGTTCCCTTGTTTCCTGAAGGTTCTAGCTTCGATATTTTCTCCTTGGGAACATGTATATAGAATGGACAACCAAATATACAGAGGTGGCCCACTTCTGGTTTCACTCATGTGAATGCTTCTTCCAGAGTCATATTCTTCAATATCTTATGTGTACATCTATTTTGTACATATACAATTGTTCTGGATGCTTCTTCCCACGAGAACATTTGAAGAATATTGTAATGTATCATAGCTTTAGCTGCCTCCACAATTGTTCTATTCTTTCTTTCTGCAACCCCATTTTGTTGAGGGTTGTAGGGAACTGTGAGCTCTTTCTTAATTCCTGCTTCCTTGCAGAAATCATTAAATTTTGTAGAGGTGTATTCTCCACCATTATCAGATCTCAAAATATTGATCCTCTTTCCTGACATATTCTCAAGTTGTGCTTTAAATAATTTGAACTTGTTGAGTACTTCCTCGGATTCCTTATACTTGAGGAACTAAATCCAAGTCTTTCGTGAGTAATCATCAATGAATGTTATAAAGTAATGATATCTACCCAATGAAGCAACTGTCATGGGTCCGCACAATTCAGATTGTACTAGATCCAAAATCCCTTTGGATCTACTCTCACTATTTGTTAAACATTTCTTGGCATTCTTTCCAAGTGCACATCCTCTACATGTCCCATCATGGTCTACCTAGAGCCCTGGAAAACCTGTCACTATATTATTCAGTGTTGGGAGAGCTCGATACTTTAGATGAGCTAGTCTTTTGTGCCATAATTCTCCCATACTTTCAGCATCATGTACTAGGGCTTGGATTGGTGGAGTGTTTAGTCGATACAAGCTCTCTTCTCTTATACCAATAACTTTGGTTGCGTTCATTCTTGAGTTATTCTTCCAAGCAATTACTTTACCTTCGGAGAAAGCTACTTTATATCCTTTTTTTTCCAAGGCTGAGATGGATACAAGGCTTCTTTTCATACCAGGTACATAAAGCACAAGACTTAGGCACAGTGTATCATTTGATTATAGTTGAAGGGAGGTGGCTCCAGATCCCTTCACAGTGTATTTAGCATCATCTCCAAGTACAACACGGAGATGTGAATCTTTCTCAACTAATTCTGAAATATTTTCTTTATAAACGGTCATGTGTCAAGAAGCACCACTATCTATGAACCAAGTGTCACTAGTGGTGGGAATAGTACCCGATAAATATGATATGAATACAATATCTGTATGATATTCTTTATTTGCTTCTTGTGATGATGATCTTCTTCTAAATCAATGGTGGATGCTTCATTCTTCCTTTTACTTGAACCTCGACAGCTACTGGCGTAGTGTCCATATTTCCTGCACCTATAGCATCGAACTTGAGATATGTCCTTCTTCTTATTTTGTTTTGGGAGAGGACTTGATATCCTATCTTGGTGCTTGTGTCTATGGAAATTCCTTCCTTTTCCCTTACCTTTCTTGGCATGGGATACAAATGCTTGATTCTCCTTAAGTTGAGTACCATGGAGTCTTTGTCGTGCTTTAATCCTTGTCTCCTCCTGAGTGCAATCTTCCCATAGCTTATCAAACTTAGGTAGTTTAGATCTACCACTTATGATTTTAATAAAGGACTCCCAATATGGTGGAAGACCGTTCAGAGTGGTGATAACAATCTACTTATCATCAATGAGATCTCCAATGGTGTTGATCTTGTCCCTTAGTTCTGTGATCCTCATGAAGTATTAGGCAATGGATTCTGATTTGGATATATTCATATTTGAAAGATGGTTCCTCAATGTAATGCATACATTAATGCTAGTGTGTTAAAACAAATTCTTTATGGTCTTGACCATTTTATTAGTATTCTTCTTCCTTGAGATTTGTGGAACCAAATGATCTCTTACTGAGTCCACCAGAATCCTTCTTTCTCTGGCATCATTCTTCCTCCATTGGGATATGTCTTCTTCGGCTTCTGGTTCAGGGACTTTATCATTTACATATTGTAATAGGTCATTTTATTCTATAAGTCGAAGAACCTTAGACTTCTAAGATATAAAGTTGGAATCTCCTTCGAGATGATCTTCAACCTTCATGCCAATCATCTTGACTGTAAATCTGGTTCAAAAACCCTAGCAAGAGCTAGGTAAAAAATGAAAGTTGGAATTTTGGAAAACTGATTTCACAGGTAGATGTGCCCTAGAAAGGCGATTTGAGATGAGGTAGGGATGATCCAAATCTATGGATAAAAGTAGGTCAAAAGTGAAACTCTAATTTCTGCTGCAATTGTAGAATTAGGTCAAAAACTGAAATTTATTGGAATTGAATTTCATCTTCACCAAAAGATGTGCTTCCCTTAAAGAGAAATTCAAAAGTTTGGGTGGAGACTTCAAAAGATGAAACCCTAGTTCCGGCAATGGCTTCTTCTAGAATTGCTCTGATATCGTGTTATTTTTTCATACATTCATAGCATAATAATTCAATTGCATAAACAGGATCACTAGAAGAAAGACAAAGAACAAAACAATAACAACAGATTTTATCCTGGGAAACCCAAACGGGAGAAAACCCAGCAACCTTCATATAGAGATTATAATTATGAGATCAGAGTACAATCATAAAAGAGAAAAGATTGGAAATGATTTCCAAAAGTAGAAACCCCAAAACAGTCTTCTTCTCCAGTAGACACGAACTTCTCTCTCTCCAAGTGATGCGAACTTGAGTAAATGAGTGAGTGTGATAATGAGGTGACTTTAACTCTTATTTATACAAGTTCCAAACTAAATTTTACCCTAGTGTTGCTGCTGTAACTATATCCCCAAAATTTTCTTAAAATTATAGACCCCCTCCTACTTTTTTATTTACTTAGAATTTTGTTTGGCTTGATAAGTTTACTTTTGTCACCTAGAATTTTTTTGAAAAAATCTAGTGAAAAGGAAAAGTTTATGAATCAGAGCAATTCCAAAATTCCACCGAAACGGTTGGAGCGATTCCTGAATTCCGCCGAAATGGCCAGAACAATTCCTAAATTCTGCCAAAACGGTCGGAGCGATTCCTGAATTCCACCGAAGCTGTCGGAGTGATTCAAATTTGATGCTGAAACGTGGGCGCTTTGAAAAGTGGTAAGTTCATGCTTTGACTTGAAATAGAAAAGACATCGATACATTGCAGCTTGAAGATAGAAGATGTTGGCAAATAGTAAGGTCGGAGTAAAAAGGAAAAAGAGTTGAAACATGTCGCTGCGAAAAGGAAAAAGTGCCGAAATGCTATGGCTGCAAATGCCAATCCATGGAGAAATGCTTCAGTGAAGAATGGGAAAAGTTCTATTGCGCTTCGGCGCGAAAAGAATGAAAGTGCCGAAAAGGATTCGGAAAGGTGATCAGTAGGGATCACGAAAGGATCGTCGACACGATTCAGTGCAAAGACGTGTAAAACACCGAAACTCTTCAGCGCAAAAACGAAGTAGCTGTGAAACACGATCGAATGTCAATTTGACAATGCGTCGAAACAGAATAAACCTATAATGGTGGGTCCCTGTGACACGCATGCATCCCTCATTTATTACTAGGGTTTGTCGAGGTTACATACAGAGTAAAAAATCATTTTTTTAACATTTTGTAACACCGTTTTATCCAAGTCACTATCGGATGCCAAGGAGTACCCAATGTCGTCAAGAAAAACCCATTGGACCATTCTTCGACTTCCAGGTAGGCCTTCATCCATTTGTTTGCTTTCCTGAAAGCGTATTTTCACCACTGGTAAAAGAAACCGTAACCCAAGTGTGGTTTTTTGTTGATTGTACATTGTTTGGTTTGAGTCGCATTATCAAAATGCCATTCTCTTTTCAAATGGGAATAGGTTAAGAGGTCATTATAAGTATGAGGTAGCGCCCAATTTTTGTTGTGGTTCTCCCCGTTTGAACATAGACATTGAGCAATGCTTATCATTCAGTATTTCCCACCCTGTTACGCATATTGAGCATTCTAGTCAACTTAACCCTGTATGGCGGGTATTCCCCGTTTGGTAAAATAGGTGCCCGCATTTCTCTGCCTACTATGGACATTTTTCTCCAAATTTAGGACAACCCTCACAAAGCCCTAGATGCTTGTGTCCCAACCATCGGTTACTTCAGTAGATATCGCACTATTACGATTTCTTGACCAAGCGTTGCCCGAGTTTTTGACCTAGAATTTAAGTTTATTCGTTGGGTTCACTGGTTGTAATTATTTTCACGATATCTAAACATCCATGGCGTATCTCCTCTTAGTTTCCCGCAGTCCCCAACTACCTCACAATTGACTAGATATTTTCATGACCATGCCCCTTTTGGTGAAAATGGTTAAAAGAGGATGGTCCCGAAGATCTGAAAATCATGTTTGCTATAGGTCTGAATGATGACAAAAAACTGTACAAAAGAATAGAATCTCAAGTTTGGCGCCCAGGTCATGTTTCATTTTGACAAACCTATGGGGTTTTTGAATGAGTTGGTATACTTTGAACGTTCTGATATTTTTAAACAAGTAGGGCATCCGATCTTTTAAAGTGATAATCTGTTTTTCGTGCTTATTTAATCATTGTTTATCTTCTCTAAATAAGATGGGCTGAAGTTAAGCATTTTTATAAATTTCCTTAACATAGTATAATAGGGGAATAAGTCAATATTTTCTTCCCAAAGAATTTTGGAGACATTTTGTGACCTTTTTTGGTGGTACACTAGAGGATCTAAAGGATTCTACAGGAAAACATAGAACACATCAGCTCATGCACACCAGTGTACATTTTTGAAACAGAGCAAACATAGCCACACCCATCAAACATCATGGAAGTAATAAATTTTATGACTTCATTTTTTTGTAAAAAATATTAATAAGGGATGTCTTTACATGCTTTTTGATTCTATCGCTTTAACATTAAAATGCGCTCATACATTGGTTCAATGTCTCATTAGGATTCAAAAATGCAAAAAAGAGATGCTAAGCGAAAACTCAAGGTAGATGAAGCAGACTCTGACATAGAGATTGTTGCAGACACTCCAATGGAGACAATATTTGAAGACACCAAAGCCGCGACAGGAATCATTCCAAAATACAAATGGGGTGAACTATATCATCTCATTAGATATAGTTCAAGAGATGATGGTGTATCAAAAGTTCAAGAAATCTGCTCTCCATAAGGAAGCTACCAGACCATAGCTTTTTCCATGTTCTGAAGTCATCGAATGGATTCTACCCTACACAGACATAGGCACAAGGATTATATCCAATACAAGAGGGTAAGGATTAGCTTCATTCCAACCCAGTCACATCGCGGCGACATATCCATTACCATCACCCAAAGTCATGATGACGTAGGACTGGATCAAAGGTGTGAATATAGACCACTTTGAATACGACAACAAGATGATGATCCCAGGAAAGCATCTGAGGGAGAGAGGGAGTGGAGAACATGACAGCCAGAACTTGAGGATACCATTCAGAATCATAGCTTTGATGTTGAGCTGAGTTTTCAGTAGAGAAAAGGGGAACATATACAAGCTCGACTGGGTGCCACTAATGTATCATATATCCTTCCATGGCACTATTTTCAATTGGGCAGATATTATCTCAGAGAGCATGGCGTCAATGATAGTTGCAACCCAAGGAGGAATGACCCAAAATAAAGAAGAATTTTTCATGTCTTCATACCTTATGGATTGCATACTGGTTAGACATAATTTCCCTAAATTGGGATGTGTGTGGAATCAAGTTGAACCCCCCCTTTATGTGTCCTATCAGATCACATGGTCCCGCAAATATGCGAGCTACTACAAGCTTGTCTATGAAGAACTTGTTATTCCTTTGCATTAGTTGATTTTTATTGAAGAACCAAATTTCATGTCTGATAATGCTATGACAGTCATAAATGAGTATGGAGATTACTACTTTTCTCCAGAAGGAACCTACATCAGGATGTAAGGAGGTACCAAAGCCCTGTCTTTAATGCCTAAATATGTGACTGATTTTGTAGTGCACAAGAAGGCAGTGAGGCAGGTTTTTATAAATGGGATAGGAAAATTTTTGAATGAGCATAAGAAGGCATCTTTTCCACCATTACCATTTGTTATTGGGGCCTACAAATTTCCCAAGGTGAAAGGTGTAGAAGTTTTCATCAAAGACTTAGAAGCGTTCCACTTTGGAAAAAAGGTTTTCATGAGAAATGTTAGTCAGGAAAAGGTCTCCTAGCATTGTGGGTCATGCAAAATTAATTTTGAATACACGGATCAATTCCTTAAGAGCGAGGAGGTATATCGGAGAGCAAGTAATATGATCGAGCTAAATAAACGGTTTGTTCAGAAAAGTGGTGTCGGCCCCAATCATGTTGCTAGTACTGCTAAATAATCTGAATTGCAAAAGCAAAGAGAACAAGCCGATAGGCTACAAGAAATAGAAACATAAAGGAAGTGGAAGGAAGAAACATAAAGGAAGCAAAGATAGAAGGAAGAGAGGTTATAGGCGGAGGCAACAGATAAACAAAGGAGAGAAGAGGAAGATAAAAGACACGAAGAAGAAGCAAGTAGAGATAGAGAGAGGAAAAGGAAGCAGCCGAGAATCAAAAGAGAAAAGAAGAAGAGGACAATTCCAAGGAAGCTATGGAAAGAGAAGAGGCCCAAGGTGGAGGCACAAGCCCACAATACATGGATATAGATTCACTAAGAGTGTCAGGAGTCACACTTACTGAGGGACACCACCCATTCGTAGAGCTTGGGCTTACTCCTTTTACCCCATCCAAATAACATACCGTAGCAAATTTAGACACCATAATCTTTTATTCGAGGAGGAAAATAATATCGAGAAGGCCATAGAAAATATTGAAGATGGGCACACGGCCTGATGTGGTCACTGTTCAAGAGAACACCATCATGGAAGGAACTCACAAAGACCCTAAGTTCAAAGCATCTGTGAGTGTAGCAGTTGCACAAGTAAGTGCAAATAATGTCGATAAGTTGTTGAATGACATTGAGCGCAACAAAGAAAGAATGTTAAAATTAAAGGATGACTTAGTGAAAGCACGAGGTGAGGGGATATAACTGAAAAGGAAACATGATGCCGCAGTTGCTGAAAAGGATAGATTATTGTCCAATTATCAGAATCTGGAAGATGAAAAGGATGCTTTAACCATATAGCTGATGATCATGGAGGGTGAAAGAAATGATTTTGAGTCCCGCATAAGTGAATTGGAGACAAAAGAGTCAACAACGAATCCACAGGTGGAAGACTTGAAGGTTTAGATGGATGAGCTGATTAAGGAAAAGGAGTCTCTGTCAGAACAGGTCGAGCTGGAAAATAATTGAAAACAAGATATGACTCCTTTCAACAAACAAGCATGTAAAATTCAGGAAAAGATATGCCACTCACAAGAATTACTGACAAAATAAATCTATAAAATAAAACAAACGATAGAAAGGATGAAAGAGATCGTTGCTGAATATTTGGTAATAAGAAAGAGGATTGTTAATGCTACACTTAAGATAAAAATTAGACGGCCTGGAGGAAAGAAAATACAGACTTCCCTGATCACCTACTGAACAAAATGACTGCAAACCTTAACTTAGATATGACACTCCTTGAATTCTGTAGGAAATCTTCCAGAAGGATATATGTGGAAATACCTAAATCCATCGAGAAGTGTGTAGGATTCTACAAGAGAATTTATCGCATCCATGAAAAATGTCAGCTTGTCATGGCTCCGAATATGGACAAGCTTCATGCAAAAGATCAACGCTTAATGGAGCTGCAAAATGGGTTGAGGGAATACATGGAGTATAGTTAGAAAAATGGATGTGCTAAATGAAGGAGAACTCCATCAGTATATTGGGCAGGAACCCATAAATGCTTATTTCCTAGAGGACATCCATAGGGCCGTTGTAGAAGGAGTGATCCGCGTAGAGAAGGAATTATCTTACCATGAAATATCTTTGAAATTATTGGAACCTATCCAATGTAACATTATTTTTGAACAAGCTCACGTGTGGGGTAATTATCTTTCTAGTTTAGAGGGCCCACCAGGGAATTAATTTTTAAATTGTAATTAATTGAATTTCTTGTGCAAACACTAGAGGACAAATTAGGTTAGTCTAAAGGTTTGGGGGCAGTTGAAACAAACAGTCATGTAAAGACAAAACCTTCTGTAATATAAATATATGGGTGGGATACTAGAGAAAGGACTTTTGCTAGCATAATATAAGATGGACATTTTGTAAGAGAACTAATTTTCTGCTAATGAGAAGGAACTGTTTGCTCAGAAAAGCGTGCACAAAGATACTTTGCATGGAATGTGTGGAATGTCAAATGTGGAACTATCTCTTCTTTCAGTCGTAACTCATATTGTAAGATTGTTCTAACTTTATTGAACTACTTCAAATGGTGATGAATGATTTCATTTTCTATGCAACTGTTTATGTGTTAACTAAGTAATAAATTGTTTAATTATATCGAAGCTATCTTTGGTATCTCTTTTCTGCTGTAAATGTGAACACTATGTCTGAACAACTATCTGTTGCGTTGGTCTGAACATTTCCATCTTATTACTCTTACTTCAAATTTTCTCTCTGCAGGGATAAACTAGTTAGTTTAGAATATAACTTAGTGAATTGATAAGGTAGAAGTAATAAGACAGAGGTAAGAACATATGCATCGCTTGTGAGGCTTCAACCTGCCAGATATAGGTTAAATGCACTAGTTAAAGCAGTTTCACATTCATACTTTAAAACTAATACACATAAACGGTGGGTTGGGCCACAACTCGTAAAACAAAACACACACACCTACGGTAGTCGGACCGTTAACCGAACGGATTCCTCATACCAAACAGTGAGTGATCTAATTGGGGTCATTTATTGGGGAGAATCCCTATTGTCGATGCTAAGATTTTCTGGACATTAACACCTAGGTGAGCCGACTTCTCTATTTGACTGGGCTGACTACACTTGGGGAGGAAATTAAAATTTAATTTTAATCTTTTCTTTTTCTTCTTTTCATCCCAATGTTTACATTGATTCTTTCAATGGTTTACATAGTTAATTACATCAAGTTCATCTCCCTTGGGAGGTATAATCAAGTACAATATAAATACAATAAATAATATTTTATGAAGTTGCACAAAATCCAAGAGATATAACTAGAGGTAATTTAAGTATTATTAAGTTATTTTTATTTTGTAAATTGGATGAATTTGATGATTCATTATTTTATTTTAAAATATATACAACTTTTGAGTAGTTTATATAATTTATCAAGTTTCTCCCTTATTATCCCTTCGAAGGAAGGGATATACTAACCCTTGGTTAGTCAAATATGATTGCAATATATTAATTTGCTTTTCCATACACAAAGTTTTGCAAAATATATTATTAAATGTAATATTTTGAAAAATAAAAATAATTATTATAATTTTTAAAATACATTATCTTGAATTTTTTATTGGTAGATGAAACTTCTGATTGGACTTAATTCCCTGCAAAAGTGTTTTTAATTATTAAAAAAAAAAAAAAATTAATTTATAAACCCAAAACTTCTAAAAACGCCACATCTACCTATTACATTAAATGCCTGAATTTTTCATGTCGGAATGTTGTCCTCAGATTCACATTTGTCTTGTAAAAAAACCATATATAATCAATGCTTCTCATGCCTTCGTCAACTGCGACATTGGTAATTAGGTATGCAATTGGACGGGTGTCACTTACCACCCTCAGAAGCTGCACATAATTGGCCTTAATCTATACAACCTGAGCACGCCAATTGGACGTCATAACAGGCCTTTGTTAGTGCAAACAAGCAATGTTCTACAACACTTTCCAATTTGAGGTAGGTGTCATTCCTGGGCGAATAGCTCATTTGAGATTCCTTTTCAAAGATATGCAAATTTACAAAACCTCCGTTATAATCTCTTCCACTAGACAAGCGACTAGTTCTCTTTCCCTTTCATTCTACACCATATAAAAGGGAGGTGCTCCTACCTTTAGACACCCCCTCACAGTCCTCTCGCATTCGCATTCTTAAGCGAGACAACATAAACACCCTTTGCAATTTCAAGGTGGAACTTCTCTTGGTGGGGAAATAGCAGAAAACCCCAGTCAAATGAAGTAGAGATGAAGGAGTTTGATTGTGTGCATGCTTCAGAATATCCAACAAACATGAGAGACTCGAGGTCTGCATTTTATAGCTCAAACTGGCACTCTTTGCATACGGATCTGAGCATAATTCTATACTAGGTCTAGGTCTTTGTTTATTGGAGTGAATAGACAGATGGCTCCCTCTTGTGGCACAACTATTCATGCTCAGATCGGCGACGATTTTCCTCTTGAGAATCAATCCTTACTCCCACTCAGATCTAGTGATTGGCCTCAGATAGAGTACTCGCATTTATATCTAGACATTTGCCTCAGATCCAAAGATAACTTTCCATATCTACCCATGTGGAGGTCTCATTTGCAA
The DNA here is from genome assembly GCA_027924585.1 of Larix kaempferi. Taxonomy (NCBI): domain Eukaryota; kingdom Viridiplantae; phylum Streptophyta; class Pinopsida; order Pinales; family Pinaceae; genus Larix; species Larix kaempferi. The sequence continues at coordinate 3,109,428 of BSBM01000512.1, read as the reverse complement.
ATCTTGGGTGATTTTAGCAAAATAGGCACTCCTCACCACAACTTCTTAACTAAAAGAATCTGTGTCGAATGTTATAAGATCGCTATATAACAGTGTAGTATTCTCGGGTTGGTTAAGGGAACATTTTCCGCTCAATGATAACAAACTCGACTAACAATCAATGGGAAATCTCATTAAAAATCTTCGTGTAGTATTTGTATTTATTTTAGATCCAGATCGTGATCTAAAGAAAAAAAAATCTTGGGGCGATTTTCGTGGGGTTTGTGCGATTGATCAAGCCCGTGTGTTTGAGAGATTCCACCATATTGCACCTTCACCTCCTATGTGTATCATAAATAGGTTTCATACCCAAATGCTTGTAGACTCTTCTATGTCTATTTCTGCCCAAACAATTGAGCTTTCATGGTTATGGAGGCAACAAGATCTATCCTATGTCAACAATGTTTACAAGAATGGCTTCTGATTCAAGTTCACACTCACGTGCTGATTTAGGGTTTCTGCCTAGCAGAGTTAGAAATATTGATGTGTTTTGCAGGAGATAGCATTGAATATTCTACAAAGGAGCTCCAATTGCGGGAGACAACATTGAATGCACTTGGTAAAATTATTGTTTGCACACTACTATTGCTACCCGTGCACTATTCTAAATTATTTGACAGCACGTCTTGTTGCGCAAATATTAGTTTCAGTTAGATTGTTGGATATTAATTCCAACAACCACATCATCAGCTTGGAAACCACCCGTATCATCCCACAACTGTCCAACTGATATGCATTTATGCAAGATGGATCGCCATGCCTATTGGTAGGTGGCAGTGTAAATATCGATGTAACTTCTAGCTTCTCCAAGAAGCCAATCCTGATGTTTCTAGATGTCTCGAGAGAGTTCGCAATGTGTATAAATCTTTTTGTTTTGGTTAATGGAAAATAGAGCAGTTCTGGGAAGTTTGCCCCTCTCTCATGGTGTCCTCTGCTTGTTTATTTTGCTGTATGTATTTTTTTTTTATAATAACCCCCATTGTCCGCTGCACCCTCCTACAATTGGTATCAGAGCCAATAGCTTTGTCTTCCTTCTTCGGCGCTGAGGGCAGAGCCATTAATCTACTGCTGTCGATATCCTAGTGCGTTGTCCTTCTCTCCCAGCTCATTGTTACCTCCACACATAGTTGTTTAGGGTGTAGTTGGATCCTTTAGCTCGGAGTTAGGTCAAGCCTGCAGAAGAAACTCGTTCTGTAGTAAATCAAGAGGGGTTTGCACCTCTGGTCAATAGAACATGCGTGTATTGATTTGTATAGGGGAGTAGAAGGGACCACTCTTCGAGCTCATGGTAGTGGGTTTCGTATCAAGTTCGAGGCATGTGCAGGGGATGAGAGGAACTCGCACAAGAGATAGAGCCTCCATTCATATGGATGGGAACATTGAATCCTAGAGGAGGCTGCGTGATGAAGAGCCTTGGCTCGGAACTCTCTGAAGAGTCTGGGAACTTGAGTGCAACCGGCGAGATGAATTGAGGGGCCGTAGCCCATGGTAGAAGAACTCCTCATGCCGTTGTGGAGAGATGCCGATAGAATAAATTGAGCCTGTAGATGTGATTCTCCTCATGCTAAGTGTTGAGTGCTCCGTAGAATAAAGGTTGAGCAACTGAAAGGAAGGCATCCTTCCTTGTTTTGATAATTGCCAGCTCCCATGATTTAATCGTAGAGCAATGTGAAGGCGAATGCAGTCGAGTTTGAATCTCGTTACGTTTGAGAAGTTTGTATGCACTTTGAGCAAACTCTAGCTAAGTTATGTGCTGATGTTGAATCCTGGAGCCTTGCGTGTGAGATGAAGGTCTCAGTGCATGAAGAAACAGGATTGCGTAGGAGTTCTATGAACAGTAAAAGTTCTTGGTCCTCCTCAAAATTTTGATGTGTTATTGCTGAGTGCTCCCATGGTTAATGGTAGAGAAGAGTTATGTTTGAATGCTCCCATGGTGTAATGGTGAAGCAAAGTAAAGGTGATAGCTCCCATGGTTTAGTGGTTGAGCAATCTCGTGTGTATCTCATGTGTTGCAGAACTCCTCCAATAGAGTTGAGTGGCCACAGATGAATCTTTTGAAGACTGTATCCTACATAAATTTGTGAAGGATGAGTAGAAGCTCAGAGTATTTTCATTGTAGCTGTGTTTGATGATGGTGATTGAACATTCATATGCATGTCACCTATTAATGGTTGATGATTATATTGTCTACAAAAAGTAGGAAGTCCAGCACAGGAAGACGTTGTTTGAGTTTCCCAGCTGTGGTTAGTTGTGGTTTTCCATCTAACTTTTGTTTGTGAAGAATGAGCTCCATATACAAGAGTAAGGGGGAGCTGTCACTTTTCAGCTGAAGCTGGTGTTGGGGCGTAGCTAAGCCCAGTTGAAAAGTTACAACCATGGCCATAACCTAGGAAAAGTATGATGAAGAGGACTTATTAGAAGAAGAGTTGTTAATGATTAAAATTGAAATAAAATTAATTGACAAGATCCTAAATGGAGAAGATGATAAGTTGGATGATCTAGCACTCATGGAAGGAAAAGACATTGAGCTTGATGTTTACGAAGTTGAGCTGAGATTTATTGAGGAATGGCTGGAAAATCCTATGCTTATTGAATCCCCTGCAACATTTGAAGATGACAAGAATGCAACCATGGAGGATGTAAGTACAACAGTGCAAGATGGAAGAGAGCAGAAAAATGAGGAAAATCCTACTCTATTTAATGTTTTAGCTTTGTTTATTTGTGTAGGTTTTGATTGCAGGCTTAGAATTGAAAGAGCCGAAGTATTGAAGCTGCCATGCAGCATAAACAAGAAGAAGAAAGTCAAGATGAAATTCATGAAGACTCTAGCACATCATTGGTTCAAAGTTGTGCACCATTGGAAAATGAAAAAGGAAAGGACCTGTTGCTTTCTAATGCTCAAATAATTTTTGTATGTTTTTAGCTGTTTTGCATTTGTTGTAAGTCGTAGTAGCTTGAATTTTTTTTTTTGAAATGATGATGCTGGCTGAAGCCACTATTAGATGATGGATGAATTCAATGCTAATGTTTGTTGCTGAATGTTGAAGAATCAATGTTGTTGAAGAATGAATGTTGAAGGTTGTGGCCTTGTGATCTTTGTGTGATCCTCGCCATTGATGAGTGGTTCACTGAAGTCTGCCACCTGCAGGGAAGCACGGGGGGTTCACTCAGTGAACTTGTTACATAGCATGATCGTTCACAGGATATTAAAGAATATCCCTAATTTCACTATATATTGGAAAATGCCTCCTAAAATTGTATTGTTTAACCCCCCTCCCAATATACCTTTCCAATTAAGAAAACCCCTAGTTTCACTAGATATTGTAGGTATCCAGTTTTATCAACCCATTTTTAATACCCCGTTTATATCATATTATCAAGTTGTAACAAACAGGAGCCCTAACGCATCTTAGTATAAGCAAAGATGATGCTAAATAAAATAATAGTATAATGCTAATAATGATCCCACCGCGATTGCAGTGGCGACTGAGTCAATTTTTAACATTTGATAGTGAAAGACCCAACGAAATATTAATGGGGAAGGAAAAATGCTTAAAAGGCAACTTAGTCAAGAGATCAATGTAACAAAGAATGTTAAATACTAATAGTATAATAGTTATGCAATTCTTAGAAAATATGAGGATTGTAGATGTTTCACACCATAACCTGTCAATCTACGAATTTTATATCATGTAAATACAAGTATAGCCATAGAGCTCATGTTTTCTATAAGCTTAATAATTAAACTCCATAAAAATGCAAAATTGAAACCATTTTGTGGATGGACATCCCTACCTTCCTATCAAAAGGGTTTCCTATTTAAAAGGACATATCACATTTATGGATGGAGGCACAGTTGACTAAGAATTTAAGAGCACATATCATCAAGGGGAAGATCACATTCATGAATTTTATTATTTCTTCTAATTTTTTTATTACCCATTTTCATGGCCCTAGGGCCAATGAAAGCTTAGATAAATCACATTCATGAAGAAAATTATTCTAAAAAAAATAAGACTTCATGAGTTCAATGATTTGGAGGTATACATCCAACCCACGATTTGGAGGTTATTCCTTAGCAGTAGTTAGGACTAATATGAATCCATCCCATGATTTGGAGGTATGAATCTATCCTACGATTTGGAGGTTATTCCTTAGCAAAAAATAGGAGTGGTATGAATCCAACCTGCAATTTGGAGGTATGAATCCATCCCACGATTTGGAGGTTATTCCTCAACTGAACCAAATAAAATACTCCCCAATATTTATATTTATATGTCAAATTAAAACTCCCCCTTGACCCCTTAATACGAGGCAATATATTTTAGAGGTTTTTAGGAGTATTCAAACCCCCAATATGAATGGACGTGATATGATATTGCCTCGCTAGTGAACCCCCTATGCAGGGAAGGAACAGTGTAGAGTGAGCCTCCGCCTTCAGTATGTATTTGAGAAAGGCCTCTGCACAAGAAGAGTTGCCATAAGACTCTTTAAGAAATGAGAGCAATCTAATGATGAAGACTCATGAACCAGCAACAACATTGAAGAAAAATTTGAAGTGTTTTTATTGTAACTACATGTAATTTGCCTAGCTGATACTTTAGACTAGGATGACATGATTTTTTGTAAGCTGTGTAGTTGTAATGTGGATATTGAAATTAAGGGGGAATGTTGGATACCAATTCCAACAGCCACATCATCCACTTGGAAACCAATTGTATCATCCCGTAAGTGTCCAACTGATATGCATATATGCAAGATGGATTGCCATGCCTGTTGGTAGGTGGTAGTGTAAATATCGATGTAACTTATAGCTTCTATAAGAAGCCAATTGTTGAGTGCATCCTAAGTGGAGGAAGTTTTGATGGTGAAAGTACAAGTTAGGCGAGGCCTAACACTTGAAGTAATGGAGAATTAATAAGACAGATAGATGAACTACAGTTGATTTAATGCAGATCCTATTTCTGCGGTGATTGTTGTAACCGTTTTGTGAATGCTTCAGTCAATATAAACGGATCGAGTGTTACTCTCCGTATTCATTCTGTTTTCCTCAAATGTGCTCTGTTTTCTCCATTAAACTGCATTCTGCTTCTTCTGCTTAACTTGGTATCAGAGCGAGGTTGTTTTGGAGAGCCTGCGCTAGTGTGATCTTTGTTGGGCTGTGAAAGCCGTGAGGACCGCGTTCCCTGGTCTGCGCTAGTGTAAGTGCTGAGTGCAAGCTTTAAAAGAGCCGGATTCGATTTTGAAAGAGCCGGATTCGATTTTGAAATTGCAGCAGGACAGACGGCCTGTGTGAAGAAGAGGAGCACCAGCTTTTGTGTGGGTACACCTGAAGATTGAAACGCAGAGTGAAGAGATCGAGCCATCATTTGCTGAAACCCTATTTTTTTGTGGATACGTGTTGACCGGCGTGGAGAACAGAACATTTCTACCTGTTGTCTGCAGAGGCCTTTGTAGTTGTGGCGCGGTTGCGCACCTAGCAGACTTCGACTGATCTGTCAGTTTTTCGAATTGGGTTTTTCCTTCTCCGTTTTTTTTATAAATTTTGTGTCATTTCGAAGCGAGTAGGGGTTTTGTCTCCGGATCTGGTTAGCTTTTGTCCGCACGCCTCGATTTGTCTTCGTTGCTGAGATGTCAAATCCATTGGCAGATACCTATCTCAATGAGGCCAACAAATTGGATGGCTCGAATTTCATAAACTGGAAATTCAAAATGCAGACCCTGATGGAAGGCTATGGTGTCTGGACAATCACCAATGGAGATGAAGCGAAACCTGTAGCAGCTGCGGGTGGAACACCAGCACAAATTCAAGACTGGGATAAGTGCGAGAACAAAGCTAAGGTACTGTTACGAATGTCTGTTAAAGATAGTATTATTCCACATATCAGAGAAGCTAAAACTTCTGCTGCAACATGGACAGCACTTAAAGATCTATATGAAACTAGCAATACAAACCGTCTGCTTTTCTTAAAAACTAAATTGCTAGGCATTAAGATGGATGCAAATGAGTCTGTTAGTTCCTTCTTGGGTCGTCTCAAAGAAGTAAAAGATAAGCTAGGAGACATAGGAGAAAAGGTCTCTAGCACTGATCTCGTAACAATTACATTGAATGGTATGCTAGAGGACTACCATATGTTTATAACAGGTCTCGCAGCAAGGGAGAAACCTCCTACGTTTGAAGAGCTGACAGGTATTTTGCTGCAAGAAGAAGAGAGGCGTGGGAAATTTAAGCCTCAAGATTCAGGTTTGGCATTGTGGTCAAGTAAGAGATCTCCGAGAGGGAGATCAGGAGAAAGAGGAAGAGGAGGCAGGTCATCACAGAGTAGAGCTTCTCAAAGACCGAATCAAGGTATGCCATCTAACAGGAATGAGTCAAAAAGTTGTTTTTATTGTGGTCGACCTGGACATCTTATTAAAGACTGTTATAAGAAAAAGAATGATGAGGCTAGGAATAGACAACCTAGAAAACATTCAGGCCATTTTGCTGAAGACTCTTCTTCACCACATGATCTAAAACTGTTTATGGCTAGAGATGAAATTGCTGATAAGATTTCTGAAACGCCAAACTTTGACTCAATGGATCTTAGACTGTTTGTGTCTAATGCTGCTTTATCTGCTGAAATTGATGATATTGATGCTTGGTTTGTTGACTCCGGAGCATCAGTGCATATGACTTGTAATAAGAAGTGGTATACTAACTATAAAGAAACACAGAATGGTGCTAGTATATATCTTGGTGATGACCGTGCTTATCAGATCAAGGGATACGGAGATATTCCAGTGACATTGCCGAATGGTAGTGTTCGTCACATCCGCAATGTGGTGTATGTGCCAGGGATAAAGAAAAATCTGATATCTGTATCTACTATTACAGATCAGAATTTGAAGGTTGAATTCTTCAAAAACTACTGCATAGTGAAGGACTTACTGGACCAACACAAAACTCTTGCAAAGGGAGTCAGAGTAGGAGGCCTATACAAACTTGATGTTACTAGTAAAGAGCATTACGCATTAACTTCTGCAATCATGCCAACAGAGAGTCTTTGGCATCAAAGGTATGGTCACATCAATCATCAAGATTTATTGTTATTATTAAAGCATAATATGGTTGAAGGACTTCCCATGATAAAAAATGTGAACATTCCTTGTGAAGGATGTGCATTAGGAAAGATGCACAGAAATGAATTTCCTTCTAATCCTGATAAGAAAAAAAGAGATGTGTTAGATCTTGTGCATAGTGATGTTTGCGGGCCTATGCAGACTAGATCTTTAGGAGGTGCATTTTATTTTTTGCTATTTATTGATGATTGCACAAGATACACATGGGTTTACTTTCTTAGAAGAAAGAGTGATGTGTTTGAGTACTTTAAGGAGTCCGAAACATGGTTGAAAAACAGACAGAAAAATCCATTAAAATCCTTCGTTCAGATCAAGGGGGAGAGTATAAATCAGGAGACTTCAACAAATATTGCAAAGATAATGGAATAGAACAGCAGTTTACAGTACCCAGCACTCCACAGCAGAATGGGGTTGCTGAAAGGAAAAACAGAACCCTGGTAGAGTGTGCACGCAGTATGATGAAAGGTAAGAGTCTCTCAAATACCTTCTGGGGTGAAGCCATAAATACTGCTGTTTACTTAAAGAATAGAAGTCCAACTAGGAGTCTTGATAATATTACTCCTTTTGAAGCTTTGTATGGTTTCAAACCAGTAGTTCAGAATTTGAAAGTTTTTGGGTGTACAGCTTTTGCACATATTCCAAAGCAAAATAGGAAGAAACTGGACGCCAAAGCCATTAAATGTATCTTCATAGGTTACTGTTCTCAATTCAAAGCATATAAATTGTTTGATCCTTCTACTCACAAGGTATTTGCAAGTAGAGATGTACTCTTCCATGAACAGGAAACAGAAATTTCAGAGAACATCAACCAAAGCCATGAAGAATGGCATAAAGTTCTTGATGAACCAGTTATTGATGAAGGGGTTACACAAGAACAGCAAACTGTATTACAGCAGCCAAACATACAGGGACATCAGCAACAGCAAGAGGGATTCAGTGATACAAACAGTTCAAACTCAACTAGTGATGAAGACAAAAGTTCACACAGCGAAGAGGAAGGTAATCAACAGCTAAGGAGATCTTCAAGACAGGTTCGAGCTCCTGAAAGGTACAAAGACTATGCCCTTATGAGTAGCATTTCGAATGTCATAGAACCCATTAGTTTTGATGAAGCCAATGCACATGATGAATGGAGAAATGCAATGGAGGAGGAATATGAATCAATAATGCAAAACAATACCTGGGAATTGACTGAATTGCCTAAACATAAAAAGCCAATAGGATGCAAATGGATATACAAACCCAAGTTTAAATCAGATGGTAGCATAGACAAATATAAAGCTAGATTGGTGGCAAAGGGATACTCACAAACAGAGGGTATTGACTATGCTGAAACATTTGCACCTGTAGCTAAATTGAATACTATCAGATTATTAATTGCCTTAGCTACAAAGTATAATTGGAAGTTAAACCAATTAGATGTTAAATCTGCCTTCTTGAATGGTGAGTTAAAAGAGGAGGTGTACCTTACTCAACCTGAAGGGTTTGTGGAAAAGGGGCAAGAACACTTAGTGTGTAAGTTAAAGAAAGCGTTGTATGGACTAAAACAGGCACCTAGGTCATGGTATGAGAAGATAGACTCTTTCTTTCTTCAACAGGGATTTATGAGGAGCAAGAGTGATCCAAATCTATATATCAAATGTGATGAGCAGGGGTATCTAGTATTGATTTCTGTATATGTTGATGACTTAATAATTACAGGAAATGCAGAGAATCTGATTGATGAAATAAAGGAGCAGCTGTCACAAGTTTTTGATATGAAAGATCTGGGTGAGCTTCATTACTGTCTAGGTCTTGAAGTTTGGAGGAATGCAGGTCAAACATTTGTTTGTCAGAGTAAGTATGTTAGAGATGTACTTCAGAGATTTAAAATGGATGGGTGTAAATCTTCTGCTGTTCCCATGCAGCAGAATGTGAAACTCTCTTGTGCTGATGATTCAAAGGAGGTGAATGCTACAATGTACAGACAGATGGTGGGTAGTTTGAATTATCTCACCACAACTAGACCTGACATTGCATATTCTGTGAGTATGCTAAGTCAGTTTATGGCAAAACCGCAAGAAAGCCATTGGAATGCAGCAAAGACGGTACTCAGGTATCTAAGAGGAACACTTGACTTTGGTATTAAATATACTGATGCTTCTGTTGTTGAGTTGACAGGTTATTCAGATTCTGATTGGGCTGGGAATCCGGATGATCGAAGATCAACCACTGGATATGCATTTAGCATAGGATCTGGAGTTGTTTCATGGAGCAGTAAAAAGCAGCCTACTGTATCTCTGTCCTCTACTGAAGCAGAATACAAGGCCCTGTGTGCAGCTACCTGTGAAGCTGTTTGGCTGAGAAGACTTCTTCAAGATGTCGGAAAAGAACAAAAGGAACCTACAGTAATCAAATGTGATAACCAAAGTACAATCAAGTTGGCAAATAATCCCATCTTTCATGCAAAGACAAAGCATGTTGATGCTCAGTATCATTTTGTTAGAGAGAAGCTACAATCCAATGAAATAGATCTCATTTATTGTAATACTTGTGAAAATACTGCTGACATTTTCACAAAGCCTCTCGCAAAGATCAAATTTGAATTGTTTAGAGAAATGTTAGGTGTAGCTGTTAATCCATTCTCCATTAAGGGGAAGACTTGAAGTAATGGAGAATTAATAAGACAGATAGATGAACTACAGTTGATTTAATGCAGATCCTATTTCTGCGGTGATTGTTGTAACCGTTTTGTGAATGATTCAGTCAATATAAACGGATCGAGTGTTACTCTCCGTATTCATTCTGTTTTCCTCAAATGTGCTATGTTTTCTCCATTAAACTGCATTCTGCTTCTTCTGCTTAACTCTAACATCAACCAGTTTTGGGAGAAGCAACTCCGCAATTCTCGGGAGCAGGGTATGGAGCGACGCGAAATGGCAAGAAAGGACCTGTCCCCTTAGTAAAGACGAAGTACTAAGGATGATCAAGATAGTTGGAAAAGTTATGAATTAAGCGGCGGATTGTCACCTACATAAACGGAGAGTAAAGAAGCGAAATGGTGCAAACGACGCACCATTGTAGTGTTAGAGCTGCGCGGTCAGAACTGCGATTGTCAGAGAAGCGTCAGAGCCAGAGAAGCAACGCAAAAGGACAACAGAGGTCCAATGAAGTTAATGCAAAGCGTGGTCAACAGGAGAACCATGCTATTTTTGGTTTAAGGGTACTATGGGGTTTGGCCCATAATTATTGTAAATATGTGACCTTCGGGAACAATCTATATAAAGGGAACTTTTGTATAAAGAAGGGTTAGATTATTATTGTTAGACTAAGTTAGATCTAGATTGAGAGAGATCTAAGAGAGAAAAAGTCTCTGCAGTTATGTGCGCAGAGATCTATTGTAGAGAAGAGTCTGCAACTGAGCACGCAGAATGGAACTCTTACCCCTTTCAAGTAATATAAGAACAGTTCCCATGGACGTAGCTCCCATCTGGGGGGTGAACCACGTAAATATCTGTGTTATGTGTGAAGCTATGATATATTTCATGTTCATGTATGTTTATGCTTATACATGTGTTTTCATATGGATGTGAATAAGAATGATATGTTAAGAAAGCGAAACACATATGTATGAACATTGCGAAGTCATGTTAAGTATAGTAAATGCGTAGTTAGAAGAGTAAATATAGCAACGATTCAACGAAGTCTTTAGGTTGTTGATAACTTTGAAGTGCGCAGTTACATATTGGTAATAATCTGTTAAAGTAGATGTTGAGTAAAGAGTGCAGAGCAAGCTCTTATAACATAACTGCGTGCCACCAAGGTTGCAGAAACTTGATTCTATAACCACCCATCTTCGTTTCGGGTGAGACTTCAGCCTGTTCGCAGGTTGATGCCGAAAGGGCCAGTGAAGGGGATTTTGTTGGGTCTACAATAAAGAAGCTTCGCCGAACCCGGGTCAGCCCTTGAGAAATAGAAGATTACCAACACCAATCCTGATGTTTCTAGATGTCTTGAGAGAGTTCACAATATGTATAAACTTTTTTCTTTCGGTTAATGGAAAATAGAACAGTTCTGGGAAGTTTGCCCAGAGAAATAGAAGATTACCAACACCAATCCTAATGTTTCTAACCAACACCAATCCTGATGTTTCTAGATGTCTTGAGAGAGTTCACAATCGATATAAACTTTTTTCTTTTGGTTAATGGAAAATAGAGCAGTTCTGGGAAGTTTGCCCCTCTCTCACAATGTCCTCTGCTTGTTTATTTTGTTGTATGCATTTTTTGTTTTGGTAATAAGCCCCCACCGTCCGTTGCGCCCTCCTACATATATTCCAGTGCCATACATCTGTCTCCTCGGCATCATGACATCTCAAATAATTACAGTTTTTCCAAGGAGCTCCATCTCATGGCCCGCGGATCAACGATAATATTAGTCGTAACTGCTTTCGGTAACGATCAGGTACATGATTGAACGATTCCATTTCACTTGGGGAAACGAGGCATTTGGTGGCACCTTTCATTGGTGGTGTCACCGCAGACATTTATCATAGCAATCCTCAAATTCTCTGTTCTGCCCCAAAGTTGCACAAATATTAGTAAATTTATAATGGCAATATATGAATTCACATTGTGTATGTATCTAGGGTACCGTTCAATCCAGTGAAAAAAGCTCGGAGCAGACTTTACATCGCAATGAAGCTGCAAAACTTTCGCTACATGGAGAAGCACCCACATCGGAGCATTAAATGGCTTGACGTTGGATCCTTGCTTCATAATGCCTTGACGTTGAAGCCTTGTTTTATAATGCCTTGCCGATATATAACTTAACTATGACGGAGCCTTATTTCATAAGGCTTTGATGGCCCACTCATGGAGCTTTGTTTCATAATGCCCCGATAACAATGCAGCCTTATTTCATAATGTTATTTTTTAATATTATTTTAATTTTAAATATCTTTTTAATACTTTTTATATCTACATTTTGAATACTTTTTTATTTGAATTTTAATATCATTTACAATGCACAAATTGAAAAGTTGATATTTTTAAAGTTGAGCCTTATTTGTAATGCCCCAATTGGAGGCTACATAGTCTTATGCGTTAAGGATCGTGGGCCTTAGTTTCGTAGCATCTTTTTGGGGGCGTTAGTTTCATAGCATCTTTTTGGCAGGGATATGATGCAGCTTTCTGTGGTTTATTTAAGTTCTTTTCTATATGAAATATCTTCGAATAATATTTAATATATAATTTTAAAATATTAAGTAAAAATTATATTAGAAATTATAAAGTAATTCACAATTTAAAAAAGTATGAATGTAAAATTGTGTAAGATCCACAATTTAAATAAATTCCAAAGGTATTTTATTTATTCAATTGAGTAATATTGAAAGAAACAATATCATTAAGAAAAAATATAGATATCTCATTTACATAAGTATATTTTTTATTTTAAAAATGTAGTATATTTACATAAGTATATTTATTCAATTGAGTAGTATTGAAAGAAACAATATAATTAAGAAAAATTTTAAATATCTGGGTAGTATTGAATTGGAGTATATTTTCTATTTTATAAATGTAGTATTGAATTTGATTTTGGAGTAAAATTTATTTTTGATTATTTTAAAAGAAAACTGAAAAAACAAATTAAGCAATATAAGTTTGAAAACCATCCAAAATACTGTTTCTTTTAAACGTTTTCTTTACAACAGGAGTTTTACTGCTCTCGAGTATACGGTGGCCATGGCGGAAGTGAATGGTCCGATGGAACATATTCAGGAGTTAGGCGGATTACGATAACGGCAAACCAATATGCGTTAACTTCAATTCAACTGCATTATGGTCTGGACGGAGATGAAAGCTTGACGGGTAGATACTTTTCTGGCGGTCAGCGTGGAGGTGGAATCGGCAATCCACATCTGGGTGCACTTGGCGATAGAATGGAGGTAAATCACTACACGCTGCAACTTAGATGTATTGTCTTTATTAAGAGTAGCAAGAAAATAAGAAATTATATTGATTTCATTGTTTTGTTGATATATGATTGTAAGCAGTACAGTTTAAACTACCCAGAGGAGATCATAACCAAAATCAGTGGTCATTTTGGAAACTACAAACCTTGGCCGGAGTCTTGGGTTGTGATCAAGTCTTTGACTTTTCATACGAATCAGGGGAAATATGGACCATGCGGGCAGGAACACGGAACTCATTTTGAGACAGAAGAGGGAGGGAAGATTGTAGGTTTCTTTGGGTCGAGTGGAACTCTAGTGGATTCAATCGGTGTGTATATGCTGAAGCCAAGAGCTTCCATAGATGAAGCCAGCGAATCCAGAGAAAACAAAGACGATTGAATTATATCTGCCGTGGTATGATCTTATGGACTTTAGACGTGTGTGGGACTAACTTTTAATTAATGTTACACTTATGGTTTATATATATATATATATATTTGTTTTGTTGGGGATAGATGAATGATCAAAATCGATACTAACTAAGACGTGTAATTCAAATACCAAAAACTTATGATGGCCAAACATCACACGCATCCTCGACCATTTGTTTTCGAAATAGGCACTGCCCAATGCTTCCCTAGAGAAATTAGTTTCGAGATAGTACATGTTACATTGAAATCTTATCCTTGGGTCGATCTGAATTTCTCCAAACTGGATTTGAAAGAAGGTTGCTCAATTCTCAATGTCTCTTTTTAAGGCAATTGAATGTTGGTATGAATATAGAATAGCTATCCATTTTTATTTTGGTTCATGACTTTATATCGTAGAGTTGTAATTGGCAACTTGTAGTTTTCTCTCTGTTATATGTTTGGATTTATTTTTGAGATCATGGAGAACATGGAAATCAATAAACCAGGTAAGAGAGACATTAAGAAGCATACATAGTAGAGAGGATGTGTATGTGGAATATTAATGATTTGTGTGTATAAGGTACATGCTTTTTAATGACCATGGCAAGTTATATTTGTTATGAAGATTCGGAGTGTGAAGGTGGAGATATATATGACATATTTTATTCTATAAAGAACTGGATATGTTGTATGTAAATATATGTCATAATAGGATAATTTTTTTTTTCATTCTTTATAACTTTTCTCCTTTTCAATCTCTAATATAGAATAATTCAAACATATTTCATGATGATCTTTATATGTACCTAGTAAAGGATTAGGTAGAATTTGTAAAAATGGGAATTATAGTTTTAATCAAATATTTTAATGGTAGGGTAGCTTGTATGAAAGAAAATAGAGGGTACAAATCCCATTTGGATGGAAGATATAGAGAAATTTAGAGGGAAGGATTGGTTCTAGGGTTGAATATATATCTTTGATTATCTTTATGGGCTTGCTTTAATCTTTTGATTTGGAAAAGTAGTTCAAATTTTATTGGGATCGAGATATGCATTTTCAAAATAAAATAGGGAGTGAGTGTAATGGACTATTAGATAGCACATAAGAGAGTAATTTATTTCTTTAACAAGAACATGTGGGCTAGTGAAGGTAATGCTACCCAATTATGACATGTTAGTTGCAATGGAAACCTAGAAAGTGTGTAGGTCTTTGTCTGTACTTGTGCGAGTTCTTTTTCATTTTCAAAATAGATGAACCAATCAAAAGTTACAAATAAAATAAGATGCCTACGTTTTTTAGAAATTTGACATATGACTAAATAAAAATAAATTAAAAATATAAAACAATATTGTCCTCCTCAAAAAATATATATATTTGTAATCTACACAAAGAGCTTTATAAATGTGTGCAATTTCATTCACAACAAACACGTAGAGCATATGGGCTCTCGAACAAAGTTGAGGGACCTTTTATATGCAATTGAAGATTTCAAAACACACTTTTGATTTGAAAAAATAAAATGTGTGCGCATTTCTTAACATTAAAAATGGAGGGGGGTGAGCCTAATACATCATGAGACATATAGGCTAGGATAAAGAAACACACACATGATATGGTGAAAAAAAACACATATGCATTTTGGAGAGAAAAAATATGTGGGCATTTTTTAGGGTAAAAAATGGGCTCGTGATCACTCATTTCTCCCAACAACCATGTGTTTGCATGCTCCGACTGACCATAGAAGGAGAACACACATGTGATTAGAGATCCCAGAGGTGTCCACTAGCGTATTGGATTTTATTTGACGTAATTCCACTAACCTCTTCTGTCAATTTTTTCTAAAAAAAATAATAAACAACCAATTAATCACTACAACCTTGTTTTAGATTTGTAAACAAGGGAGAATTGGGGAGATATCGAGGGAAATAGGTAGTGCTCTACCTCTTAATACATTTTCACAAGTTTGGATCTCCAAATTGATTTTCCTTAATTGTAGTGAGTTTATATGCCCCAAAAACATCGAAATAAACCCTTTGGTCTTAAAATATTCAACTCAAATAATCACAAAAGAATTGCGCAAACTGCTTAAAATGATAAATAGTTGATTTTGTGCAAATAATTGTGTTGCCAAAATCAAAGTCTTCTCACACATATTACATCCTTGTTATACACAGCTTGATTCAACCACTTGAATGAAATGAATTTTGTACACACAAAATATATTTTGATTCATGAAGAAAGCCTTCAATCCAAATGCATATGTGGAAAAATATATATTGAAATTGCTAATTTGATGTGAAACTCATCTTTCAAATTTCTTGTGACCAAGGATACATATGTTTTTTTTTTTACAAGAATGAGTGACTAACTTTTATATTAAAAATAGGAACCGAGTTACAAAATAGAGTTTGGAAGACTGTTTCCAAAAATGGGGAGCTATCATGGCATGCTCATCCCTTTCTAGTCTTTGCAGTTCAAACACACATTTGTTTCTACGACAACTGAAGATCCTAACATACTTTCCGAATAGAAGACAACAGAAGAAATACATTTCGAAACAAAGAAAGAAACAAGTGGCTAGCTTCTAAGAGCCATTGCAAAAAGAGTGCTTGAAACACTATGAAGATTCAGGCTGCGCGCTGATGGACTATGGTCTCCTCGTTTCCATTCCCAGTTCCATCGTTCTCCTCGTTATGGCCATGGAAGAAAGAAGAAGTGTTTCTAGGATCCAACTTTATTCAATCCAGCTTTGCTTCCACCATTTTCAGACTGTTATGCAGCGAGTTGATTTGAGAGCTGATATCCTTTGAGCAAGGGAAACCATTGTCAATTTTTCCAGTTAGCATGTAAAATTGCTCCTTCATTTTGCTGTAGAGGTTGTGGATTTTCGAGGATGAGATTTGGACAAAGGTGGCAAGGTGAGACAGATCTTTTTTCTAGTCTATGTATTCTCCCCTGCAACCACAACAAAATTGTCCTGAATTTTGTACATTGAAGGCCATTACAGACAAAAAAACAAACATTCTAGAACACCTAAATTATAGGGCCTGGAAATCCTTTGGTGAACGGAGCATATATCCCTACCTTGGATGAATGTATCTCTACGACACAAATCTTGAGTTAGCATCTTGTAGAGGACTAGAGCATAGGAAACCTTTAGATTCTGGAGGAGCTCGTAACTCCAAATTTCATACCTGAGTTTGTAGCATTGCCAGATAAACTTATAACATTTTGAATTTACCTTCATCTTTTCATTCTTGGCTTTCTCCTACTCTATTACATTTTACAAGTCCAACAATTTTGGGATGGTCTC
This sequence comes from Larix kaempferi, assembly GCA_027924585.1. NCBI lineage: Eukaryota > Viridiplantae > Streptophyta > Pinopsida > Pinales > Pinaceae > Larix > Larix kaempferi. Next base: position 3,092,615 of record BSBM01000512.1, on the reverse strand, counting down.
ATATCTCTCTTGTTCTCGCTGCTCTTCTTCTTGTTCCAACCTCCTTTCGAAATTGTCTAGTTCCCATCCAATATGCGTTGCCAATATTCTCAGGTATTTTTTAGTGTTTTTGTTCTCCTCGTCCAATTTACATAGGTGTCAACAGATGCAGGACCTTCTACATTTCCTTTCATCTCGTCTTGGCGTGATTACAATACTATCATATTTTTTCACCACCGTTCTCTCAAGCAGAGCAACCTGGATCCGAAAAGAATTCCAAAAAAGGATATGAATATGAGCATCCATACTTCTTCTATTTAGTTGCAATTCACCATAAATTGACATGAACTTCTCCTGCGTGGGGTAATACCATAGATATTCCACCATCATCCTCAATCGAACGATGTGAGGAACCTACAACAATTAATTGATAAATTGCATAATATATGAGATCGCAGAATATTTTATTGATCGCAGGCCACTTCGAGGGGGAAACCTCCTTTGAGCAAGATCAATAAAAATAACTTCACGGTACCTTCATTGGCCTCAACACATACTTATATACTAATTCTATGCCCAATACTATGGGTCAATACCATGGGACATATAATACTACCGGATGACTTACAAAGCATATGCGTCCAATACTATGGGTAATACCATGGGCTAATACAAACTATGGATCAACAAATACTATGGGACGACTTACAAAGCATATGCGTCCAACAACAATATACTAACAAAGTAAAGAGAAGGGTTGACATGGGTTCCTAACATCCCCTCTCCCTTAGAAAATGATTTTTCCTCAAAGCTTTATATGTGGATATTGATGCGGAATTTGAAGGAGTGGTTCCCCTGTAGCATCCTCAGGTTGCATTCCCTGCCACTGTGATAGATTGAGAGAGAAGCTGACACCATTTGAGTTTCAAGGAGGATTACTTGGAAGGCTGTAGATGAAGAAGAACCATATTAGCTGCGTGAAAATGGCACTCAGAACAGTGTTGATCGGCTTGTTGTTTCAGTCAAATTCTTGCCATGTGAATATTGTCCTGCAGAATGAGAAGAATCTGATCGCGGTTTCGAAGAACCAAGTCAATTTCCTGAACTGGGGAACTGCTGAGGGTGTATGGAAGAAGAATTGGTGGTTCCTGTCCATAAACGGCTTCATATAGTGTCATTTTAGATGTGGTATTGTACCATCAGAGTGCTTCAAGGAAATCCATAGAAATAGCTATCCAAATCTGTGTAGGGATGGGCAAGGGTTCTAGCAGTCCCGAAAGGAGTGTTGTTTCATCCTTGTTGACCTGACAAGTATCATAGTTAGCCACCATCTGTTGAGTTTCCATTTTTAGTCCCTGCCAAAAGAAGTTACAATGTTCCCCGGTCATACATTTTGAGGAACCCAGAGTGCCCTGCCGATGGAGAAGCATGGAGTTCATAGAAGGGATAGTCCTGTTGAACAGATTGAAACCAATTTGGAACAAGCAGAGAAATAGAATTAAGAGAAACTGGGTCATCAAATGTGCGAGTAGGAGCATCTGACACCAGATTGTCCTTACCCTTCTTGTAATTGATCCCATAGGCATAACCCATGAGTTGGATAACCCATTTCAGGTGTGCTGGGGAGGAGACCCATTGTTCCAGGAAATTTTCCAGACTCTGGAGATCAGTATTGATGCATAAATAATTCCCTAATAGGTATGGATGCCACTTTTGTACTGCATGAAAAATAGCCATCATTTCCTTCTGAGATGTAGATGAGGCTAAATTCTTACCGGAAAGGTCTCTTGAAGGAGGAAATCCCACTAGTTCAGCAAAGACACCTGCATATCTATCCAAGGAAGTAGTGGAGACCGTTGATGGGTGCATATGAATGGAATGCAGCTGAGCGATGACACCACGTGAATTCTTCTTAAGGATACTTTCTAGGCAATGTGAACTGATGATGCGGATAGAACTTGGTTGTAATCTCGTAAATTTGTGTTGTTTCCCATTGACTGAAAACTGCATCCAAAGTTTAGGAAAATCCCATGAGATGGGGCCAAGAGTGCGTAACCATTGAATGCCCAAAACCACATCACATCCACCTAAGGACAAGGAAAACATGTCACAGCACAGGTTTTAATCTTCTAGAGGGATACGCACATTGTGACCCTTCCCCTTGCAAGGAAAGGTGCCCCCATTGGCAATCATGACTTCAAAGTTGGAGCAAGGATGGACAAAACAATAATCTTGTTTGGCGATCCGATGGCCAATGAAATTATGAGTGCTACTAGAATCAATGAGTATTGTAAGAGGGATCTTCTTGAAGTAACCTATGACCCGCATTGTTTGGGGGTGGTGATTCTAGATAAAGCATGGAGATATGTCTCTGGTTGGTCATCCTGAGACGGAGGGTCAATAGGCGGCTCCAAAATGTCCAACTAATTATCTATTGTATCTGGAGCTTCTTCACCAATTTCAAAGGCAGGCAAAGAATCCACATCCAAGAGATAGAGCTTTTTCTCAACACATCTATGTCCCCGAGTGAATTTTTCATCACAATTATAACAATGCCCTTTTTCTCTACGTGCTCGCATCTCTGTTTCAAACAAATACATGATAGGAGTTGGTTGAGGAGCTGGGGGGATGGGAGGTCCTTGAGAACCCATATTTCTGAAGGGAATAAAAGTGGGTTTGGAGCATTGTTGGGTTGCAATATTGTCTTCTGCCAACTTAGCCAACCCAAGCGCTTCCATCATTGCGTCGGGACAAAACATTTTGACCTCTAAGAGGATTTCATCCTTAAGACCACTGATAAAACAACTCCCGTAGAATTCATTAGACAATCCTTCTGTGTGATTGGCTAGTTTCTCAAATTCTGTCTGATATTCTCTCATAGTGCCAACTTGGAGAAGTTTAGTGAGTGCTCATGTGAAGTCATCAAAATCAATAGGACCAAATCGTTGCAAATTGAGTTGGAAAAAATATGTCCATTTTGGCTTGTCATGAGCCTTGATGTACCAATAGTACCATTGAAGAGCTTCTTGTTCCAAATTAAAGGATGCAAGTGGAACTTTGTTGACATCAGAAGTATTATGCAGACTGAAATATTGTTCTACCCAATAGATCCATCCAGTTGGATCAGTACCAGTGAAGCGAGAAAAATCAAGCTTCGGACCACGCAAATTGCTGGAAGAAGAGAACCCATTGTCTGAAGAAGACTCTAACTATTGTTTGTTGTTCAGGGATGAATGCTCAAGATGGAGGCCAGGAAATTTTCCATCCAGATCCTGGAGTTTGGTTGTGAGGGCGGCAAGTTCTTCCTCCATGGTTTTTTCTCTTGCGTGGGTGACAACCATAACCAGGAGTTTTTTTTTTGAGTGGGTAGATAAACAAAAACATAAACTATTTTAGTAACGGAAAATCGAGATTTGGGAAAAAGTTTGATGGGTAATTTGGCTTTGACTAGGTTTTGGACACTTTCAAAGGGATAGGGAATCAGAACAGGGGGATTTCAGAAGCGGGGTGAAATAATGAGAAAATTTGGCTGAGAGGGACAAAGAAGAAGAAATATGAAATGAACATTGTGGTAATATTTGAAGAAAATTGGGTGAAAATTGAAGAAGTTTTGGAAAACCCTAAAAATAGACAAATGTGGAATTTATGGCGCTGGGAAATGGAATTTGGGGTAGCGTCCTCAGGAATGAAATATGCAAAATGGGATTACAGGGGTGTCAGGGAAGTTTCAAGGGAAACGAAGTTAAAACAAGGGAGATATGGTGGAAAAACATAATTTTATGGTGGAAAAGTAGAAAAATAGAGGATCTGCAATGACGCGGAAGGGATAGGACACAGATGGATCTGCAACGGCGTGGAAGTGACCGTCGACAGATGGATCTGCAACGGTGTAGACGTGATCGAAAACATATGGATCTACAATGAGACAAAAGTGATTGGCAATAGTTCTGGGCAGAGGAAATCTGTGATTTATCAACTGAAAATAGATATGGACCCCAGGTATGCTCAGCTTCCTAATGGTTTAGGGGATTCACTCGGCCACCAATGTTGTCTGACAACTTGTGTAATGGGGCAATACCCCTCACTCCATGGCTTAGGTAAAAATGATAACTACTTTGCCACAAATGACAACTCTTGGTTTACCTCATGGGGGGAAACTAGTCTATCAGGTAGGGGTCATTGCCCTTTTCACTGCAGGTCCTCTCAATGGGCCAGCTACTTCAAGTTTCCTGTGGTACTCCTCACAATGAATTTTAGGGCTTATTCCCAAGTACTTCCCACAGTTAAGGGAATAGGGATTATTCCCAGATCCAAACCTGCAACAGATGCGAAAAAAAAAAAAATTTTGGCAGAAATTTCACCCAACGAGCCCAAGAAAGGGTTATGATACCAGATGTGAGGAACCCACGACAATTAATTGATAAAATGCACAATATATGAGATCATAGAATATTTTATTGATCACAGGCCACTTCGAGGGGGCAACCTCCTTTGAGCAAGTTCAATAAAAATAACTTCACGGTACCTTTATTGGCCTCAACACACACTTATATACTAAGTCTTGTTAGATTTTGAGCATTAATTCAACATAATCTAGGATCTTTACTAAGAGAATAACATGTAAAACATATCAATCATAGCAATGCATATCAATCGCATGAGATAATAGACACACATAGATTTTCACTAGGGAAAACCATAAAGGTGAAAAACCCCACAACTTCCTTGGAGATAGAAAGAGCAATGATACAACCCAAGTACAAGAAATAGTCTTCTCCTAACAGCTACTCCTCCTTCCTCACTAGTGTGCCACTTTCCGAGAGGTGTAGAAGTGAATAATGAAGTGATCAAATAGAGTGCCTCCCGCACTCTATTTATACATGACCTAACTTGTCTAACAACCTAGTAGGGCCGACTTGTCTAACTCAGCCTAATAACCCATGGTTACATCAATTAGGGCTGACCCCACACTTGGTGGTCTAATAACCCATCACAGCAAGTTACGACACTTGTGACACTTGTCAATACAAATGACGACACTTCCGTATAGAGGAATAATACCATCTCTATAGGAGTGTAATATACATAGGTGAAATACATTCCGAATTTACATATACATCAACAAGTCTATGCCCAATACTATGGGTCAATACCATGGGACATATAATACTATGAGACGACTTACAAAGCATATGCGTCCAATACTATGGGTTAATACCATGGGATAATACAAACTATGGATCAACAAATACTACGGGACGACTTACAAAGCATATGCGTCCAACAACAATATACTAACAAAGTAAAGAGAAGGGTTGACACGGGTTCCTAACAAGCGACCGCTTTTATTAACAGATCAGTTGTACTCTTCTTCATGTGATTGGCTTAATCCTTTAGAGGGTACAAATCCCATTTAGATGGAAGATATAGAGAAATTTAGAGGGAATGATTGGTTCTAGGGTTCAATATATATCTTTGATTATCTTTATGGGCTTGCTTTAATCTTTTGATTTGTAAAAGTAGTTCAAATTTTATTGGGATCGAGATATGCATTTTCAAAATAAAATAGGGAGTGAGTTTAATGGACTATTAGATAGCACACAAGAGAGTAATTTATTTCTTTAACAAGAACATGTGGGCTAGTGAAGGTAATGCTACCCAATTATGACATGTTAGTTGCAATGGAAACCTAGAAAGTGTATAGGTCTTTGTCTGTACTTGTGTGAGTTCTTTTTCATTTTCAAAATAGATGAACCAATCAAAAGTTACAAATAAAATAAGGTGTCTACGTTTTTTAGAAATTTGACATATGACTAAATAAAAATAAATTAAAAATATAAAACAATATTGTCCTCCTCAAAAAATATATATATTTGTAATCTACACAAAGAGCTTTATAAATGTGTGCAATTTCATTCACAACAAACACGTAGAGCATATGGGCTCTCGAAGAAAGTTGAGGGACCTTTTATATGCAATTGAAGATTTCAAAACACACTTTTGATTTGAAAAAATAAAATGTGTGCGCATTTCTTAACATTAAAAATGGAGGGGGGCGAGCCTAATACATCATGAGACATACAGGATAGGATAAAGAAACACACACATGATATGGTGAAAAAAAACACATACACATTTTGGAGAGAAAAAATATGTGGGCATTTTTTAGGTAAAAAATGGGTTCGTGATCACTCATTTCTCCCAACAACCACGTGTCTGCATGCTCGAACTGACCATAGAAGGAGAACACACATGTGATTAGAGATCCCAAAGGTGTCGACTAGCGTATTGGATTTCATTTGAGGTAATTTGACTAACCTCTTCTGTCAATTTTTTCTAAAAAAGATAATAAACAACCAATTAATCACTACAACCTTGTTTTAGATTTCTAAACAAGGGAGAATTGGGGAGATACCGAGGGAAATAGGTAGTGCTCTACCTCTTAATACATTTTCACAAGTTTGGATCTCCAAATTGATTTTCCTTAATTGTAGTGATTTTATATGCCCCAAAAACATCGAAATAAACCCTTTGGTCTTAAAATATTCAACTCAAATAATCACAAAAGAATTGCGCAAACTGGTTAAAATTATAAATAGTTGATTTTGTGCAAATAATTGTGTTGCCAAAATCAAAGTCTTCTCACACATATTACATCCTTGTTATACACAGCTTGATTCAAACACTTGAATGAAATGAATTTTGTACACCCAAAATAGATTTTGATTAATGAAGAAAGCCTCCAATCCAAATGCATATGTGGAAAAATATATATTGAAATTGCTAATTTGATGTGAAACTCATCTTTCAAATTTCTTGTGACCAAGGGTACATATGTTTTTTTTTTTTACAAGAATGAGTGACTAACTTTTATATTAAAAATAGGAACCGAGTTACAAAATAGAGTTTGGAAGACTGTTTCCAAAAATGGGGATCTATCATGGCATGCTCATCCCTTTCTAGTCTTTGCAGTTCAAACACACATTTGTTTCTACGACAACTGAAGATCCTAACATACTTTCCGAATAGAAGAGAGCAAAAGAAATACATTTCGAAACAAAGAAAGAAACAAGTGGATAGCTTCTAAGAGCCATTGCCAAAAAAGTGCTTGAAACACTATGAAGATTCAGGCTGCGCGCTGATGGCCTATGGTCTCCTTGTTTCCATTCCCAGTTCCGTCGTTCTCCTCGTTATGGCCATGGAAGACAGAAGAAGTGTTTCTAGAATCCAACTTTATTCCATCTAGCTTTGCTTCCACCATTTTCAGACTGTTATGCAGCGAGTTGATTTGAGAGCTAATATCCTTTGAGCAAGGGAAACCGTTGTCAATTTTTCCAGTTAGCACGTGAAAGTGCTCCTTCATTTTGTTGTAGAGGTTGTGGATTTCCGAGGATGAGATTTGGACAAAGGTGGAAAGGTGAGACATATCTTTTTTCTAGTCTATGTATTCTCCCCTGCGACCACAACAAAATTGTCTTGAATTTTGTACATTGAAGGCCATTACAGACAAAAAAACAAACAGTCTAGAACACCTAAATTATAGGGCCTAGAAATCCTTTGGTGAACGGAGCATATATCCCTACTTTGGATGACTGTATCTCTACGACACAAATCTTGAGTTAGTATCTTGTAGAGGACTAAAGCATAGGAAACCTTTAGATTCTGGAGGAGCTTGTAACTCCAAATTTCATACCTGAGTTTGCAGCATTGCCAGATAAACTTTTAACATTTTGAATTTACCTTCATCTTTTCATTCTTGGCTTTCTCCTACTCTATTACACTTTACAAGTCCAACAATTTTGGGATGGTCTCATATCTCTCTTGTTCTCGCTGCTCTTCTTCTTGTTCCAACCTCCTTTCGAAATTGTCTAGTTCCCATCCAATATGCGTTGCCAATATTCTCAGGTATTTTTTAGTGTTTTTGTTCTCCTCGTCCAATTTACATAGGTGTCAACAGATGCAGGACCTTCTACATTTCCTTTCATCTCGTCTTGGCGTGATTACAATACTATCATATTTTTTCACCACCGTTCTCTCAAGCAGAGCAACCTGGATCCGAAAAGAATTCCAAAAAAGGATATGAATATGAGCATCCATACTTCTTCTATCTAGTTGCAATTCACCATAAATTGACATGAACTCCTCCTGCGTGGGGTAGTACCATAGATATTCCACCATCATCCTCAATCGAACGATGTGAGGAACCTACAACAATTAATTGATAAAATGCATAATATATGAGATCACAGAATATTTTATTGATCGCAGGCCACTTCGAGGGGGCAACCTCCTTTGAGCAAGATCAATAAAAATAACTTCAGGGTACCTTCATTGGCCTCAACACACACTTATATACTAATTCTATGCCCAATACTATGGCTCAATACCATGGGACATATAATACTACGGGATGACTTACAAAGCATATGCGTCCAATACTATGGGTAATACCATGGGCTAATACAAACATGGATCAACAAATACTATGGGACGAATTACAAAGCATATGTGTCCAACAACAATATACTAACAAAGTAAAGAGAAGGGTTGACACAGGTTCCTAACATCCCCTCTCCCTTAGAAAATGATTTTTCCTCAAAGCTTTATATGTGGATATTGATGTGGAATTTGAAGGAGTGGTTCCCCTGTAGCATCCTCAGGTTGCATTCTGTGCCACTGAATTAATGCCACTATGATAGATTGAGAGAGAAGCTGACGCCATTTGAGTTTCAAGGAGGATTACTTGGAAGGCTGTAGAGGAAGAAGAACCATATTATCTGTGTGAAAATGGCACTCAGAACAATGTTGATCGGCTTGTTGTTTCAGTCAAATTCTTGCCATGTGAATATTGTCCTGCACAATGAGAAGAATCTGATCGCGGTTTCGAAGAATCAAGTCAATTTCTTGAACTGGGGAACTGCTAAGGGTGTATGGAAGAAGAATTGGTGGTGCCTGTCCATAGACGGCTTCATATAGTGTCATTTTAGATGTGGTATTGTACCATCAGAGCGCTTCAAGGAAATCCATAGAAATAACTATCCAAATCTGTGTAGTGATGGGCAAGGGTTCTAGTAGTCCCTAAAGGAGTGTTGTTTCATCCTTGTTGACCTGACAAGTATCATAGTTAGCCACCATCTGTTGAATTTTCATTTTTAGTCCCTGCCAAAAGAAGTTACAATGTTCCCGGTCATACATTTTGAGGAACCCAGAGTGCCCTGCCGATGGAGAAGCATGGAGTTCATAGAAGGGATAGTCCTGTTGAACATATTGAAACCAATTTGGAACAAGCACAGAAATAGAAGTAAGAGAAACTGGGTCATCAAATGTGCGAGTAGGAGCATCTAACACCAGATTGTCCTTACCCTTCTTGTAATTGATAGCATATGCATAACCCATGCGTTGGATAACCCATTTCAGGTGTGCTAGGGAGGAGACCCATTGTTCCAGGAAATTTTCCAGACTCTGGAGATCAGTATTGATGCATAAATAATTCCCTAATAGGTATGGTTGCCACTTCTGTATTGCATGCAAAATAGCCATCATTTCCTTCTTAGATGTAGATGTGGGTAAATTCTTACCGGAAAGGTCTCTTGTAGGAGGAAATTCCATTGGTTCAGCAAAGGCACCTGCATATCTATCCAAGGAAGTAGTGGAGACCGTTGATGGGTGCATCTGAATGGAATGCAGCTGAGCAATGAAACCATGTGAACTCTTCTTAAGGATATTTTCTAGGCAATGTGAACTGATGATGCAGAGAGACCTTGGTTGTAAGCCCATAAATTTGTGTTGTTTCCCATTGACTGAAAACTGCATCCAAAGTTTAGCAAAATCCCATAAGATGGGGCCAAGAGTGCGTAATCATTGAACGCCCAAAACCACATCACATCCTCCTAAGGACAAGGAAAACATGTCACAGCGCATGTTTTAATCTTCTAGAGGGATACGCACATTGTGACCCTTCCCCTTGCAAGGAAAGGTGCCCCCATTGGCAATCATGACTTCAAAGTTGGAGCAAGGTTGGACAAAACAATAAGCTTGTTTGGCGATCCAATGGCCAATGAAATTATGAGTGCTACTAGAATCAATGAGTATTGTAAGAGGGATGTTCGTGAACTAACCTATGACCCGCATTGTTTGGGGGTGGTGATTCCAGCTAAAGCATGGAGATATATCTCTGGTTGGTCATCCTAAGACGGAGGGTCAATAGGTGGCTCCAGAATGTCCAACTAAACATATATTGTATCTGGAGCTTCTTCACCAATTTCAAAGGCAGGCAAAGAATCCACATCTAAGAGATAGAGATTTTTCTCAACACATCTATGTCCCCGAGTGAATTTCTCATCACAATTATAACAAAGCCCTTTTTCTCTACGTGCTTGCATCTCTGTTTCATACAAATACATGATAGGAGTTGGTCGAGGAGCTGGCGAGATGGGAGGTCCTTGAGAACCCATATTTCTGAAGGGAATAAAAGTGGGTTTGGACCGTTGTTGGGCTTCAATCTTGTCTTCTGCCAACTTAGCCAACCCAAGGGCTTCCATCATTGTGTCGAGACAAAACATTTTGACCTCTGAGAGGATTTCATCCTTAATACCACTGATAAAACAACTCCCGTAGAATTCATCAGACAATCCTTCTGTGGGATTGGCTAGTTTCTCAAATTCTATTTGATATTCTCTCACAGTGCCAACTTGGAGAAGTTTAGTGAGTGCTCATGTGAAGTCATCAAAAGCAATAGGACCAAATCGTTGCAAAATGAGTTGGAAAAAATCTGTCCATTTTGGCTCGTCATGAGCCTTGATGTACTAACGGTACCATTGAAGAGCTTCTTGTTCCAAATTAAAGGATGCAAGTGGAACTTTGTTGACATCAAAAGTATTATGCAGACTGAAATATTGTTCTACCCAATAGATCCATCTAGTCGGATAAGTACCATTGAAGCGAGAAAAATCAAGCTTCGAACCACGCAAATTGTTGGAAGAAGAGAACCCATTGTCTGAAGAAGACTTTAAATGTTGTTTATTGTTCAGGGATGAATGCTCAATATGGAGGCCGAGAAATTTTTCATCCAGATCCTGGAGTTTGGTTGTGAGGGCGGCAATTTCTTCCTCCATGGTTTTTTCTCTTGCGTGGGTGACAACCATAACCAGGATTTTTTTTTTAGTGGGTAGATAAACAAAAATAGAAACTATTTTAGTAATGGAAAATCGAGATTTGGGAAAAAGTTTGATGGGTAATTTGGCTTTGACTAGGTTTTGGACACTTTCAAAGGGATAGGGAATCAGAACAGGGGGATTTCAGAAGCGGGGTGAAATAATGAGAAAATTTGGCTGAGAGGGACAAAGAAGAAGAAATATGAAATGAACATTGTGGTAAAATTTGAAGGCAATTGGGTGAAAATTGAAGAAGTTTTGGCAAACCCTAAAAATAGACAAATGTGGAATTTTTGGCGTTGGGAAGTGGAATTTGGGGTAGCGTCCACAGGAATGAAATATGCAAAATGGGATTGCATGGGTGTCAGGGAAGTTTCAAGGGAAACAAAGTTAAAACAAGGGAGATATGGTGGAGAAACATAATTTTATGGTGGAAAAGCAGAAAAATAGAGGATCTGCAATGATGCGGAAGGGATAGGACACAGATGGATCTGCAACGGCGTGGAAGTGACCATCAACAGATGGATCTGCAACAGTGCAGAAGTGATCGGAAACATATGGATCTACAATGACACAAAAGTGATCGGCAATAGTTCTGGGCAGAGAAAATCTGTGATTTATCAGCTGAAAATAGATATGGACCCTAGGTATGCTCAGCTTCCTAACAGTTCAGGGGATTCACTCGGCCACCAATGTTGTCTGACAGCTTGTGTATTGGGGCATTACCCCTCACTCCATGGCTTAGGTAAAAATGATAACTGCTTTGCCACAAATGACAGCTCTTGGTTTACCTCACGGGTGGGAACTAGTCAATCAGGTAGGGGTCATTGCCCTTTTCGCTGCAGGTCCTCTCAATGGGCCAACTACTTCAAGTTTCGTGTGGTACTCCTCACAATGAATTTTAGGGCTTATTCCCAAGTACTTCCCACAGTTAAGCGAATAGGGATTATTCCCAGATCCGAACCTGCAACAGATGCGGAAAATTTTTTTTTGGCAGAAATTTCACCCAACGAGCCCAAGAAAGGTCTATGATACCAGATGTGAGGAACCTGCGACAATTAATTGATAAAATGCACAATATATGAGGTCATAGAATTTTTTATTGATCGCAGGCCACTTCGAGGGGGCAACCTCCTTTGAGCAAGTTCAATAAAAATAACTTCACAGTACCTTCATTGGCCTCAACACACACTTATATACTAAGTCTTGTTAGATTTTGAGCATTAATTCAACATACTCTAGGATCTTTACTGAGAGAATAACATGTACAACATATCAATCATAGCAATACATATCAATCACATGAGACAATAGACACACATAGATTTTCACTGGGGAAAACCATAAAGGTGAGAAACCCCAAAACTTCCTCAGAGATAGAAAGAGCAATGATACAACCCAAGTACAAGAGATAGTCTTCTCTTGGCAGCTACTCCTCCTTCCTCACTAGTGCGCCACTTTCCGAGAGGTGTAGAAGTGAATAATGAAGTGATCAAATAGAGTGCCTCCCGCACTCTATTTATACATGACCTGACTTGCCTAACAACCTAGTAGGGCCGACTTGTCTAACTCAGCCTAATAACCCATGATTACATCAATTAGGACCGACCCCACACTTGGTGGTCTAATAACCCATCACAGCAAGTTACGACACTTGCGACACTTGTCAATACAAATGACGACACTTCCGTATAGAGGAATAATACCATCTCTATAGGAGTATAATATACATAGGTGAAATACATTCCGAATTTACATATACATCAACAAGTCTATGCCCAATACTATGGGTCAATACCATGGGACATATAATACTACGAGACGACTTACAAAGCATATGCGTCCAATACTATGGGTCAATACCATGGGATAATACAAACTATGGATCAACAAATACTACGGGACGACTTACAAAGCATATGCGTCCAACAACAATATACTAACAAAGTAAAGAGAAGGGTTGACATGGGTTCCTAACAAGCGACCGCTTTTATTAATAGATCAGTTGTACTCTTCTTCATGTGATTCGATTAATCCTTTAAATTCGTCTGGGTGCATGTGATAGCATTTACTCTCTATGACGTATGTATGCCAACCTAAAATATATGTCTCTTCACTTATTAATGGAGGATTAAGGGATTGGGTCCCATCTAATTTCCTTGTTATTTAAGAAGAGTTGTTGTTTTGGATGATTGATTTCCTTGTTGGATTCCCCATCAGAAGCCAAGTTCAATTATCGTAGAATATGCTACAATGTTATGTTTTTCATGTGTTGTAGTCCTTTCTTGATTCTTGTCAATTTCCTTTGGATTGATAGAAATTTTGGCCGAGAGTTATATACACATCATATTATTTGTTTTAAAAACATGTGGCCTTATAATAGAAGTAATTTGTTTTGGTAAGAAAAATACTTCTTGAATGGTTTCTCTTTTGGTAAATCCCTTGTCTACATCAAATTTAAGGACATGATCTGCATGAAAAACATCAATAACTGAAAGAGTATTCAACGATTTCCTCTGGACCTTTCTCTTCCATTAATCATTAACCAAAGCCTAACACTTTCTAGAGGATATCAAATCCATGGGTAGAGATCTAGAAATCCCAAGTTCAAAGCTTGCATTTACATTGTTCAGCAAGACTTTGCTACCTTCTCTCCTTTTCAGTTAGGGTGCTTATTATTTCTTTTGTGTATGACATGGTCAAAGTCTTGGTTGTTATCATTCAAGATTTAGGGATGTTCCACTCTTTTGTTATCTTCCTTATTCAACTTTGATATGTGCTTCTTCATCTCCTGAGGCCACATGTCTGAGTTTTCTTTCACACTTGATATGCCAATTCTTTAGTTCCACAAAATTTCATCAAAAATATTGTTTTTCTCTTATCATTTATATTTCTTCAATATAGAATTCACATCAATCTTGGAGAAGTACCTGCATGAATGGCATATGTTGTAGCCAAAGCATTATCCCTAGAGGAAAATAGCATGGATTACTATTTTCCACCTTATTGTATATCTATCTATTTTTGTTGGGATTCACAAACTTTGCACATTCTGTAAAAAAGAGAAATCAAAATTAAAATAGATTTAAACATTATTGTGTAAAATACAAAGTGTAAATTTGCTAAAATGGGCTTAGTAAAATGCAGGCCAAAGTATGTACATTGGTTAATCATTGAAAGTAAAACCAAAGTCCTAAATATAGTTACATTGTTCATTCGAACCTCTTTAGGATTCCGAAAATGATTTTTCATTTGCTAAAAATCAATCTACCAAGATGACAATTTTTCATTTTTGGACCCATCTTTACCCACTTCGATAAAATGCACGCCCAAACCTCATTATCTGGTCTTTTTGAGTGATTTTAATTGCAAGTGGGGTGGATTACTATTTTCCACCTTCTTATAAACCTATCTAAATTTTTGGGGGCTTCACAAACTTTACACATTGTGTTAAAAAGAGAAATCAAAACTAAAATATATTTACACAATGTTGTGTAAAAGACAAACTATCAATTTGCTAAAATGGGCTTACTAAAATGCACGTCACAGTATATACATTGGTAAATAATCAAAAGTAAAATGGCATTCCCGAAGATAATTCCATTCTTCATATGAACTTCTTTCAAATTCCTAAATGGATGTTCCATTTGCTAGAAATCAATCTGACAAGATGGCAATTTTTCATTTTTAGACCCATTTTTACCCACTTGGATAAAATGCACGCAAAACCCTCACTATTGGGTCTTTTCAACGGTTTAAATTGGAAATGGTGTGGATTATTTTCCACCTTATTGTAGATCTATATATTTTTGTTAGGCTTCACAAACGTTGCAAATTATGTAAAAAAGAGAAAGCAAATTTAAAATTGATTCACAGAGTGTTGTGTAAAAAACAAAGTGTAAATTTGCTAAAATGGGCATAGTAACATGCATGCCACAATACGTACATTGGTAAATAATTGAAATTATAACCACAATACTAAATATAGTTACATTTTTCACAAGTGCCTCTTTAAGACTCCAAAATTGATGTTTCATTTTCTAGAAATCAATTTGCCAAGATGACAAATTTTCATTTATGGACCCATCTTTACCCACTTCGATAAAATGCATGCCTAACCCTCATTATCGGGTATTTTTGAGTGATTTTAATTGAAAGTGGTGTGGATTACTATTTCCACCTTCTTTTTCATCTATCGAAATTTTTGGGGGCTTCACAAACTTTGCACATTGTGTAAAAAGGAGAAATCAAAATTAAAATAGATTTACACAGCGTTGTGTAAAAAACAAAGTATAAATTTGATAAAATGGGATTAGTAAAATGCATGCCATAGAATCTACATTGGTCAATAATCAAAAGTAAAACCAAAGGCCCGAATATAGTTCCATGCTTCACAAAAATCTCTTTCGGAGTCCTAAATTCATGTTTTAGTTGCTAGAAATCAATCTGCCAAAATGTCAGTTTTTCATTTTTGGACCCATAAATCTATTTTGTTAATGTATATACCAAAGATGGTAGGGGATAGGGGATAACCTTGCTTGGATCATATTTTACAATTAATTTCTTTTGAACATCCATTAGAATTCCTAAACTTGGTGATATCATTCTTGCACAACCTTATTGCAACAACTGTCAACTCAAAAGGAGGAACTTTCAACTCTTCTAATATAGTCTAAAGGTTAGTTCGAAACACGATGTAAAATGATTTTTTGAATTCGATAAAGTGACACAAGATTGGTTTTATTTTTTCGAAACTCCTTAGCATTGGTCCTAAGTGTAACAAGGTGGTCCATTGTTGAATGATAACTACTCAATATTTCATAGACTTTATCTCTTTTTTTCCGTTACTTTCTTGCAATATGTTATTTCTCTTTTCCAAAATAATTCCATATAACTTGGATGAAAGAACACTAATCACAATGGTCCTATATTTAGATGGATTTTTTTTATATCCAATTTTAAAATAATGAATAATGAGTATTTCTATCTTAGTTTAGGGAAACCTTGCTTGACATCTAGGTTGATGAGCTTGTGGACATGAGGGATGACGATCGATGCAACAATTTTTAATATTTGTGCTTAGTATCCTCCAATGTTCTTATTTTTTGCCTTAGGGAGTTGTTTAATCCCAAACTCTATGTCTTGTAAAGAGAAAACTTCATCCTCTATAGAAAGGGTTTCAATGTTGTCCATGACATCAAGGGATTCGTAACTCTTTTTAAGGTAGGGATTCCAGTCTCTCAAAGGAATAATATTGTTTTCTTTAGTTTTATGACTTAGAATTTCTCCTCCAAAATTTTGGTTATTAGGGTCCTCCAAAATTTCTTTGGGTCTAGCATAGAGAGGTGCAAAAGCTTCTCTTGTTTCTTATTTATAAAGTAACATTTTTCCTTTTAATTAGGGTTTGTACCTATATATGTTGTTGAATTTTAAGGTATTGTTAGAATCACCTCCAATAGATTTTATAGAATGCTTCAACTGTTTATCATACCAAGGGTTATTAGTTCTATTTTCCTTTTTACACGACACCATTATAGAGACCTTGTTAATGGAAGTAGAGAGGGGTGTGGTAAAATTTTGATACAAGCCTTCAATATTGTCCTCATTTAATAGTAGATTTAATTCATTATTTAAATCCATTAAAACAAACCATTTTTATTTTTATTGGAGATCAAAATATTTTGGTTATTAGAATTCTCTATTGTAGGGTTTAAGTGCTTGTCAAATTTTAGAGCTAGGGTTAAAGATCTATGGTAAGAATCGATCCCGTGGCCATTCAAGATGTCAAAAATAACTATTTAGTTGTTTAGTGGATACCACACATCACATAATTAATAAAACTACTACCAAGCACATGAATATAATTCATGTGGTTGGATTTCAACCATTTCAAATTATGAGAGCTCGAGAATGGTAAAGTTTGATTAACTCGGTACCAAACAAATTATTAGCAAAATCTCTCTCATTATCATAGAAATATAAAATTAATTTTTCATAATAAAATAACTTTTATATATATATATATATAAATAATCATAATCTACATTATAAACATATAACCACAAAGTCATGAAATTATATTTATACTTGGTTGATAGACCGTTCTTATTTTAAGCTTGACTCATTCATTGTCCAAAAAAATAAAATAAAAAACGAATCTACAATATAAATATATAACCAAATCTTTTTTTCGCTGAACAAAAATATAACCAATCTTTTTGACATAGTCATTCAAAGTGTCTCTCAACACAATCCACTAAAATATTGAAATTATTAATAATTTGTTTTTTTTATCAAGAAATTTCAAACACAATAAACTAAAATATTGAACTTAGTATTAAATTAAAATTTGTTATTAAAAGATTTTTACATTGTAATGAAATGACATACTAAAAGATAATAATAATATGATATTATGTTTATGCTTTGTTGACAAAATCCTTTGTATATTATGTTTATAACTTTAAATAAATACGTTGTTGACATAGTCACTCTTACCTTGAACTTCAATATCATCATGGAAACATGTTACCATAAGAACAATGTTGTCGTTTAGATTTTTTAATGAAGAGATGAATACTATTATGGTTAAAATTAATTTAAGAGAAATAAAGAAATTTTTTAAAATATTATGGATTTTAAATGAAATGATTTAATAAAATAAACATTATAACACTAAAACCAGCTTTGGTTTACGAGATTTAAAAAAGAATTATTTAATTTACCTTAAAATATGATATGATTTAATAAAATAAACATAATAATAATATCATATTATGTTTATATTTTGTTGAAAACAATCTTTCTGATCTAACTCAATATTATAGAAATATAAAATTTATTCACTCATAATAAAATATTAAAAAAAAACTTAATATAAACAACATACAACAATTTTAAAAAAATCATTATTGAAATTTATTACTAAAATTTATACATGAAATATTCTAAATTTTAAAAATAAATAAATAAATAAAAATAAAAGACATAATAATGTGATATCATGAAATTTTTATTACATGTAAAAAATAAACAATTTCCTATAATGCAATTACTTGTTGCTTTAAATTAAAGTGAAATATTTAAATTTTTAAAATTTAAAATTATAAAAATCAATAAATAAAATACATAATAATGCGATTTCATAAAATTTGATTACATATAAAAAAATAAACAAATTCCTATGATGCAATTACTTGTTGCATTTAAATTAAAGTGAAAATTTTAAAATATTAAATTAAATATATTATTTATTTATAAAAAATAATTATATATTTTTCATATAAACGATAATGTGATCAAGATTTTGTAATGAAAATGAAATTATTAATAAATGAAATTAATTTAAGGTATATGTAAAGGAAGGTCAACGAATTCTTATTCCTAAATTTGTTGTTGTTATTAAATATTCTCGATATTATTATAATGAAGAAGATGAAGACAATGGTTTGTAAGTGAATGTTATTACTTGTTATTATTAAATATTCATATTATTTAATTGGAAAAGATAATGGTATTAATATCAAGATAATTTGAAATATTCGATGATTTTGCTTTAAATTTTTTGTAGAACATTTTTGGTATTTGAAGGTGTCAAAATTTCGATACCACGTCATTGAAGCTTGTTCCAATTTATATCGAGATTTCTCGAGTCTTCAATCCTAATGACCTTTGCCTATTTCTTTATAGCTTTTAGGGTGATCTATATAAATTTCTTCATCAAGATTACCATGTTGGATAGTTTGTACATCCATTTGTTTCAACTTTAAATCACTTGTTGCTACAAGTGCAAATAAAATCGTTACAGTAGTAAGCTCCAAACCTAGAGAAAAAATTTGATTAAAATCTATACTTGACTTTTGCACATAGCCTTTTTCTACCAAGCGAGATTTATAATGTTCCAACAACCTATCATTGTTCTTCTTTATTGTATACACCCACTTATTTCTAATAACTTTTCTTCTTGGTGGGAGATCCACAAGTTCCTATGTTCCATTATTGTGTAGTACTCTCATTTCTTCATCATGGCTTTCCTCCATTCACTTGCATTCTTAGATACTCTAGCTTCTTGAAATGAACTAGGTTCACCATCATCAATTAACAAATCAAAAGAAGACAAAGAATCAAGATAATACATTTATGGGCATCTCTTGGGACATGTAGATCCTTTGATTTGTGGTTTATAAGCTTGTTGTTCTTCATGTTGTTCGGAAGCTTCATTTTCATCTTCACTCATTTCTACTTTAATTGGTACAATCTCAGGTGTATGTTGTACCTCCTTCCTATGCACGGATTTTTTTATTAAAAATAACATCTCAACTAACAATTAGCTTGTGGTTAGTAAGATCCCACAATCTATACCCCTTTAATGTATTATCATAATTGAGAAAAACACATTTACTTGACTTTGGGTCAAGATTGGACCTATTTTCTTAAGGAATATGGGAACATGTATCACAGCAAAAAATATGGAAATAAGAATAATCAATTGGATTATTGGAATGTTTCCATCCAAAGCAGTTGTAGGTGATCTATTAATTAAATACACAATTGTACTAAGAGCCTCTTCCCAAAATCCATTATCCAACCTGGATGTACCAAGCATGCTTCTTGCACGTTCCAAGATTGTGGGATTCATATGTTTATCCACACCATTTTGCTGTGGTGTATATGGAGTAGTCTTCTAGAACCTAATTCCTTCAAACTTTTCTCTTCTCATACCTTGAACTCTTTAAATTTCTCGAAGTTATCTAATTTATTTTTTAGAAAATACACCCACACTCTTCTACAATAATCATCTATATTATTACAAGTCATAAAATATCTAGCACTATCATGGATAGAGTGGGAACTATATATATTATAATGAACAACTTGCAAGAGATTGGAATTTTTACCAGATCTTGTAGTTAACCTAAGTCTCTTCTATTTAACAAAAATTACAGTGCTCACACAAATCTGAATCACAATACTTAATCCTTGAAAGAATACTTTGATCATGCATAATTTTCAAATCTTTTCCACTCATATGTCCAAGTCGTTGATTCCACAACATCACTACATCCAAAGCATTCCCTGTGTCTACTACCGCTGCATGATTTGTCAGTGTATCACCACATAAATGATATAGGGTCCCATAAGATTCTCCTTTTGCTCCCATGAGGGATACTTTGGTAATTTTTCATTGATTGTCACCTAAGGTAGTAGAATACTCCATCTTATACATGAGCTTGATTGAGAGAAAACTCTTCTATAGATCTAGTACCTGTTGTACATCACACAACTTCCTTTCTATGCCATCATCAATCTTGATCTTAATGTCCCATTTCCACACAACTTCTAAAGGATGATCATCACCCAGGTAGACTATTCCACCACCATAGGGATTGTATTTTATAAGCCAATCTCTATGTGGAGACATGTGGAAAGATACACCTAAGTCCAAAACCCAAGCATATAATAGAGATATGTTGTTACTGAGACAAAAAAGCCTCACATGTTATTGTCTCTTATAAATCTATTTTTCTAGCTTCAGCTGATGGTTGATATGGCTTTTCATCCTTCTTTTCCTCCTTCAGATACTGTAATACGGGCCCGGTTTTGACTTGGATTGTATTTAACCAAAATTATGTAAATGATGTAAATATGCTAGTATGGATTCCTAGTGTGGAGCTCAAGGCCAAGGCCTGACTAGTGAATGGCTAGACATGCATGATGTAAATATTTTGGAAGAAATTTCTAATGGAATTCAATCTATTTATGCAAGTAAATTTTGTGAAGGAATTGGAAACTAGTTTTTGGGATTTTGTGCACAAATTGTTTGAGGAAATGATTCTTTGGAACATCTTCTACATAATTGATATTTATGCCCTTGTTAATTATATAATGTGTATTTTTATGGTAAAATAGCCTCATAATTGTTTAAGACACTTCTCTTTGATGCTTCTACCTTTTATTCGAAAATTAGTTCTTCTATTGGATTGTTTCACATAATTTGGATACATGGCACATGAAGTGATTGTAAAAATGTCTGAGTGTTATTTTTATGCTTATTTATAATCAATAGATTTTAAATTTGTCTGATAATGTGAGGGTAAATCTTCTTGATAGTTTTTGGGAAATGTCTACTGAAATTCTAGATCAATTTCCAATTTCTAGCTCCTTCAATGGAATTGTTTTGAGTATATTTGTGAATTTGCATATGAAGTGTTTGACGAAATGTTTGAATGATATTTACGTATGTTATGACTGATAAAACATTTTATTTATATTTTTAATGGCATTTTAATGATTCTATGATTTGTGGATTTAATTATTCTAGTGATTCCTAGAATTACTTGTCAATTCATATGAGTAGAATTAGCCAGTTTTGTGAATTATTTAATGGACTATATATGGGTGGAAAGATACATCCATGTGGCTGTAGGTTACCCCTGATATTATCTCCATGAGCTACAATAGCCATATATTTCTCTTTATTTTTCATTTGGAAAGTTAAATTGGAAACTAGGTACATTGCGGTGCAAATTGATAACTAGTTGTGGATTGAAATCTTAGTTTTCATAAAACTGGAATGCTACAGACATGTTCTCTATTTATAACATATTATTGTTCTGTAGGTGGCTACTTGTCAGGTGTGATACTTTAATTATGAATTCATTTCATTTTGGTTCAGTTATTTAGACTCAATTCCTTGCGGTGAATGTTAACTAGTTTCATTGGAATTGATGGAAAAGATCACCTTCTATGCAATTGGAATGATATGAAAATAAACCTTTAATTGGATGTAGTTGCATGCTTAAATATTTTTTAATGTCTATAGGATTTATTTTGGGTTTAATGGCATGGTTACAAGTTGATTTTGTGCAAGACTAACTGCTTAAATTGGAAAACTAGTTAACTAGTCTTGTGGACTCTCTTTCGTAATTACCATGATTAATTATTGTAATTTTAGTAATTAGGAATTATTTACATGTAATTATATGTTATTAATCCATTGGTATTTATAATCGATGCTTATTTTTTAAACAATTGGATTTGTGATAAGTGTCGTCATTTGCGCACTAAGTGCCATTAAGTGTCGTAATTAACACCTTAATTACTAGTTAGCTGTGATTAAGAATAATTAGCCTTTAGAAGTGGTTATCATCTCTGATATGGTTTGTATAGAATTTTTTATGAGGTTATATTATTTTAAGAATCATCCCCGGCCCTTATATCATGTAATGTCCCCATCCAAATAAATCGCTAGAAGGGGAAATTCCACCAATCTACTAGTTCCCTAGGTTGGGATGGAAACATTTGGATTTCGAATAAGGGAGCTAATAAAACCCAAATGGACATTAGATTGACATAAATTTATTAAAATAGGCTAAATAAATATTTACAATAGAAAAATAAGGTGACACTTGTTCATGAAGGCACATTGGTGGTGTGGGACCCACACAAAGCAAGATTCCTCATGCCACATGGCATCCTATTCTCACCCATTTGAATCCAAGGTGGATTCTAATGTTCTTGGGGGATTTTTAAGGCCATTATACTTGGCATGAATCAATGAAGTTTGAATTAGAGTGGATGAGTAACTCCCATGGAAGAGGAAGAGGCATCTTAGAGATATTGAGACACTTGTGCTAGATTCCCTAGCTTCTATAACAACAATGATGAAGATGTTATGACACTTATGACAAGAATCATACCTTATTGCTTACATATGATCTATATGACATGTTAGGGATAAAAATAGCCTCCAAGAAGGCGCTTAAGGGATTTAGGCAAGCCAAGAATCTTCCCCATTTGAATTGGTGGAAGATGGAGAGTATGAATTGTTGGACAAGTGGTACACATTGGAATCTCTTCCCAACTCGAATTCGCATGAAGATTTTGGAATTAGTTCGAACCATGGGTGGATTGGTAAGTTTATAAAAGAAAATAACAAATAAGGAGAGAGGATTTTTATCATTTATCATTTTGCAAATTGGAGGGCATAGCTTGTCCATGCTAGTGGAGTGTTTACTCTACTTGCCTTAGTACCAATTTCAAGGGTGAAATATTCCCATCCTAATTGGAAATTGGAGAGGCCATTCAGACCTTTAATTTGGAGCTACAATGGATTCATTTGTTGTAGTTTGAATCTATAGTGTTGCTCATGATATTTTCTTCTTCAACTTGATTCCATACCTCTCTCACATTTCTCTTCATATTTTGGCTCTTGGAGGAAAGGCACACATGGTGAGATGCTGATATATTTGGGGGAGTCCAAGGGGCCCAATTTATTTGTAATATGATGTATTTACTCTATATTTTATGCTCAGAAGAACTTCGGGTTGAAAATCCAAGTGAAACTATATAAAAAATCCAAACTAAGTATGAATGGTGCCATTTTCCCCTGTATCTTGTTGTGAGAACTTGAAGTTGCTTGGTTTCGACTTGTTTCAGTAAACATCTGTGATTTTATTGGTGTATGGAGAGCTATTAATGTACTGAAGAAGTTTTATAAGCATTATACAATTCATTGGAACAATTATTTCAAAATTCATAGCAAGTTGTGGAGTTTTTCTATCATTTCCCCCTATGTGAAAGCATGTCTACAAACCTCTGATTTATGGGAGTTGAAGAAGACTTTATGAAATGATTAATGATACATTTGGGTACCCATTGAAGTCTTGTAACTATTCCATGTCTCTTTTCTGAAAGGTGGGAGGTTCGTACTGCATTTGGGAGGGTCGTAGCCTAGGACCAAAGGGTGTACCACAAAGGTGGGAAATCAACTATAGTACCCATAAGACCAAAACATCAAGGTGGTACAAAACAATTGAAGGTTGGTAGATGACCCTTCTAACCACAATTCAAAGTGGTGAATAAAACAAGGTACCACAAGACCAAGAACAACATGATGTAAAAACCAAGGATGAACAATCAAGGTGTTGTACAACTAATCATCTCTCTCTCAAATGTACAAATGTTCCATACAACCTGAAATTTCATCATCATTCTATAAGGAAGGTCCACACTGGATGATGTGATCTTATGATCCTCTAGACTGCTCCTTACGTCAATTGTTATTGGATCCATAAAGGGGTGGCCAGTCCCTTGAGAATACCATCTAGCTCAACCATCTCAAATACCTAAGAGAGGAGGTCATCACACATCATCATCTTGGTACACTGGCCAAGATTGAGTTGGTTAACTGACTGGGCATGTACTTGCAGGAACTAATTGGTCCTCGTGATCAAGAATCTACCTGGTCTTGGACCAGGATGTCTCTGTCTCAAGTTGTAGGACCAGCTTGGTCCTCGTGACCAAGAAACTATCTGGTCCCATACCAGAATACCCTAGAGACAAATATGGTCCCTAGCCACATGCTAGGGACTTTTCCATGGCATAAACCTACTTGGTTGCCGACCAAGAACTCCAGGAGACAATTGGGGTCCCTAGGATACGTTCTAGGACTTACTCTTTACTCTGCATGGTTAACTTGACGAGGAACCCTAGTTAGATGAATAGGGTACTATCCCTTTGAGAATGGGTCTCGCAGCTACACTAACTTTAACAAAATCTTCAGAAGGGATTTCCATTTCCTAGAAGAAGTATTCCCTTGGTTTACCTTAGGGTTTTTGCATGGTCAATTGTAATCCTGCACCACTCTATTTCATTCAAAGAATTTTGGTAGCATCATTTCATCACATATTAATCCTTCACTATATAGGAAACTTGTTGATGTTACACAAAAATATTGTCATCATGAGTCATGTGCCAAATCCATGCCTTAATCCCTAAAGTTTCCTTGGCTAAAACATCAAAAGAAAGCTATTATCCTTATGTTTCCACAATGTCTAGTTGCACTAGTGCACCCCGCTTTCTAGCAAGAGGCACCAGACCATGGTTGGTGCATGATGCTCTCTGGAAGAGTGTGCCAGTGGCTCTTGTTTCCTTCATGCAACCTGCACTGATCCCTTTCTAGCACTAGTTGTCTTCATGCAGAGTGCGCCAGGGTTGGTTAATGTGAATACAGAGGAGCTTTGATTGATTTCTCGAAGCTTGGTGATGTGGATGTCTATCCCTAGATATCAGGAAGGTTGGTATTCGATCTCCTAACCTAATGGGAATATCCCTTAGATCTATCCCCTTAATATTCAACCTACTCTATCCATTTAGCCTTATAAATATGAAGCCTCTCTCCATTGAGAAGGAGGAAGGACTATAGAACTTTCATGCTGGTGGATTTTCTCTAGGTGATCCCTATTCATATTTGGGAGGCTTACTTCATCCTTAGGAGGCTTGGCTTGGATTTTTGGAAGGAAGGTTGCAACATTAAGGCTTAGGTTGTAATGTTCCCTCTCTATGTACTCTCTATTATTATAGTTAATACAATATCTTTCCATAAACATTGTTGTGTTAATAGTGTTTATAAATTTCTTCCTTAACTGTTAGTTTAGATCAATTCGCACTTAGATGTTCTTCTACTATTTGTTTGTTTCCATATGTTTAACAGGGTTTTGCAACTCGAGATATGAAGGCTCTGGAGAACTAGATCAATAAAGAGAAAGAGGATTTGCAGACTTTAGGTAAGTGATCTACTTGTTGACTTGCATCTCTATTGATCTAGGAAAGTAGGATGTATTCTATACTTATTTGTTCTAGATCCGCTTGGACTAGGGAGATCTAGCTTGAGTCCACTTGAGTATATTGTCGATAAACAAATATGGTGACCATACCGGGGAAGATTCATAGCTTTGATTTCATTTTATTTTGATTTCATTGATTTCTTGTTAATCCACTTTTTAGCCTCCTAATCCCCTCCCATCATTGGATTTTGTTATCAGAGAGTCTGTAGGCTACTCAGACTCTGTTTGGGATCAATATTGGACCTCTTACCTTTCATTCTTTGGAGATATTTTTATTTTGTTACTTGTTATTCACCCGACGCACCTGGGTTGTACAACCTCTACGCCATTGTGCTTCTGGCACATATATCCAGTTCGTAGCCTGTGCCACTGGCGCCATTTTCCTGACTGCAGAGTGCGCCACTGGTGCCATCCCCATGTGTAAAGAGTGCGCCTAATTCTCTGGTGCATAACAACAGAGGGCGCTAGCCTTCATTGCTTGGTTCCTAGTGCAAATGTTTCTCCATTTTGGTTTTTGGTCTGATTTTATGAGTTCTGTGTGTTGCGCTTTATAGTCACAAAACCCCTAGACACAACATACTGTCATTTTCCTCCATTTTTTGGGTCTTTTGAGATTTGGATCCATGTTTGGCCCTTTGATTCAAAACTAGTGTTTTGCTTGCATTTTTAAGTGAAAGGGATTCTATTTTTGGGGGGGGGCATGAAACGTGTATCCTACAGTCGTTTTGAACCATATTAAGGTTTTAATATAATTTTTGGATGGTGTGATTGGCTTGTTTTAAAGACTTGAAAACTGTGGAATATCCATGTATTTTTTAGACTCTTTTTCTTGGGTTGTTCATCTTGTTTCCTTTACATGCTAAGCTATCTATTGATTGTTGGAAATATTGATTCCTTATCTCCACCTTAATTCAAAGAGAAGCTTGATTTTGTCACTCTTTTGCTAATTTCACAAAATTGGAAAACATAAATATTCTTCTTGCTTTAACTCGATCATTTTACATTCTTGGTCTTATGCACTCATAAGAAGAAGAAAGGCTTGTTTCAGATTTGTGTGCATTTGAGTTAGACAAGATTATTGAGTCTTTTTCTTTGTCTTGCATTTGATTGGAAATGTTTGTGGAATCCTTCTTTCCATAGCTTATATATATCTTTCTCGAGCATAAAAACATAGGAAACAGATTGGAAGTATAGCATTTGGTGCTTATAGAATGATCTATTTTTTGCTAGTTTAGGATGATTTGGGGTGCATGATTTTTAAATTTTCATTTTGAAAAAGTTAAAATTGCATTCGCATGGGGTTGTGCATTTGGGAATGAAATATATCTCTCTCCTTCTTAAGTGGGACTTCATAGAAAAGAAGACTTGCATTTTCATATAGATCATATTTGCATCTTGTTTAAATTCCAAGTCTTAACTTCATGGATTCACTTAACTGTACAAGATAAAATCAAGTGCTAGTTTAAGTTAAAAAAATTTAGGAACTTGTGTGTTAAGTTAGAGACGTGTTCCGACATCTTTAAGCGTGGCAGATGTCATTATTTTACTGCACTGCATCTTGGGGGCTTGTAGTTATTCCACTTACCGATCAGTATATCGAGCGACCTTTCCGTAGCTTCGGGTATATGGAAAGGTACTTCACGTACTCGATAGTATATCGGAAGGAACTTGTCGTACGGCTATGCATTAGAAAACACAACTACGGATTGGTGCTCCCACGTACCTTGAGTATATCGGGATACCCCATTAGGATTCCTAGAACTATCCGAGAAAACCTTTTGATCATCTTGTTGTCACAATACACCAATGTTATAGGCCAAATCTGCACTTCTCCATCCGTGATCACATTTCCCTGTTGATCACACAAAAGGACACTAAGGATTGAAGAAGTAGGTTGACCTGGATGACTTGCTGCTAGAAGTACACTCTTCAGCTGAAAATATTGCAGTTTCTCCTAATTTTAGCACATGTACACCCCTCCCAGCATAGCAAACCAGCGTACACCTTGGGAAAATACTCTACTTTGCTCAAGGACAACCAGCATACATCTCCCAAAATGCTGTAAATGCATGTTGTAAAGCACAGAAGTTGCTTTTTGTACACTACTCTTGTTGTATGAAACCCGCGTACATCTTAAGATGAAATCAAAAAAATATAAGATTATGAACTGGGATTAGTTGAAGTTGGTTCTGCAAGTTCCCCAACTTCTCAATTCAACCACCTCTCGATCTAAACTTCCTACCTTGTCCCATAAATACAAGGAGGATCCATGAGAGGGGTGAGATAGAATAGTCATAAATGACCTAGAAAGAATTCTTAGATTACTGTTACACTAGAGGAATTCCTAAGTCATTGTTAAGAGCAACATCCCAGGACTCGGTTACAGAAGCATCTTGACACATCATGTATACTTGTACTGATTTCATGCTACTTTGACAATAAAAAGGTCGAAATACCCTTCCTGTCCCAAATCGAATGTCTATTGGTTGCATGTTCATTTGGATTAATATCTAATTACATTTGATGTTAGATTACTGTCTGATTTCATCATATTTATATATAATCAAGATACACTGAGGAAGGTCTTACTTTGTGTTGCAGGTTCATCAAGCCAAAGATCAAGTGAAAGGCCAAGCGAAAGCTAGGACCAGCCGTCGATAAAAGGTGCCTCTTTCTATACCTTGATCTCTTTCATTTGTAGGAACTAAATGAAATATAATGAATGTATTTACCTGTCAACCCCACCCAGTTGGTACTGTCCATCTCCTCACTATAAGGTAGAAATCATGAACAACAGACTGGCGACTCCGCTGGGGAGTAACCGATATTTTTTTGCTCTAGGAGACCTAGTTTAGGGTTTCTTCGAGTCAATTTTCAGTCTTTTGTTTCTCTGAGAGGTCTTATAGGTTTTTGTTACCTGTTCTTTATATCTTGATTCATCTCAGTCCACTGCTGTAAAGATTTTTTGTTTGCTTCTGAGCCTTGTACGCTAGTTTACCCTACTTACAGTAGCGTATTTTAGCTGATGTACGCTGCTTTGTCTACTGCAAAGTAGCGTATATTTCCTAGTATACACTAGTTTATGCACTGCACAGCAGTGTATTTTCCTGTAACTTTCAGTTCTCTGTTAGGGTTTGATTTCCAGTTTGTTTGGGTTCACTTCTAGCCTGTTGCTTTGCCTCCTTGACTGACCCCTGAGACTTCCATGTCTCTTTTGAGTCTTCTTTTCTCTCTTGAGTCCTTTAGATTGCCTTTGCTTGCTTGAGTACTTGTTTAAAGTGTATTTAATGCTTTCTATCCCTTTTTGAAGTTCGTGCACTATTCTATTTTGGACATAGTTGCACACTTTTACCCTAGTTGCTTGTTGCAGTCATAGAGACCCGCGTTCTTAACGTTTGTTGTTTTTGGCAACATTAGCACACTTTCACTGTGTCTTATCCTTCCCATTAGGGTTTGACCTCAAGTTTGAGTCCTTAGGGTTGCTTTCGAAAGGATTCTTGGTTTAGATACTTTCTGATTGTCTTTTTAGTTCAGTCCAAGTGAGTCAAATCTTTCTAGTTATCTTTCTTTTGAGTCCGTGTGTTGGTAAAGTGATTTTTGGTTGGCTTGCCTGCTTTGTTTACTTGGCTGGTGTTTTACTGGTTTTTGATGCTTAGGAGCAGCCTTATCGTTCTTCCTTTCCGCTACATGCATCTTTTTACCTTTACTTTTTACATTCAGTGCCAAGTCTAGAGTTTTTTCATTTCAAAACAACTTGGTAGGTCGAGTCTTTCTCAGTTTCTGCTTTGATTGTTTAAGCCTTTGAGTCTCTTATCTTTACCTGCACCACTTTTAGATCTTACTTGTTCCATTTTCTGATTTCAATTTCTTTGAAAAAGAGAAAAGTTAAAAATTTAAAATTGGTAGCATAACTGTAAGGTTTATCATTTCTTTTCGAAGTAGCATAAATTTTGTTTTGCTTTGAAAATTTCAAAGAAAAATAAAAAAATATCCTTAGGTTTGCTTATCTTTAGTATTGGAAAACAATGAATGAGAAATTTTAGTGAAAGTTGTTTACTTTTATGCACTCTCATTTCAGTCACAACCACGCCACACACTCCACTACAACCTTTGAGTTAATAACAACCATTTACAAAGAACACTTAATAAAATTTATTAGCAATTTTTTCTTTTTTTAGGGTTGTCACTTCACCAACTAGCTTAGGCTAGGGTTTCAGATCAGAACACACTTAAACTATCTGGAATCAGTTTCATTACTCAAAAATCATAGCAAGACATTCTTTAGGTAAATCCATCTGTATCAAAATTTCTTGGGAAACTCCATTGAAACTGGAGCTAAGCACGAGGTCGTGTGAGAATAGAATTGTTGAGGATAACCCCTCACTTTCCTTTCGAGCATAAACTAGAGTTGTCTCGTGTATGGGGGTCGTTTTGGACTTCGGGATTTGTTACCCTGCTCATGCGTTACAGCTAGACTGATGACTGTCCCCTCAAGAATTTTTGTACTTATGGTAGCCTTAGTATTTTGACCATCTAGGACTCTACACAGGTGATGACGGAAGGCTATTTCTGTTGTACCTAGGACAGATGTGGGAGGAAACCCTCTACAGAAATTTGGGAAGGTAGTTTGGTGA
Organism: Larix kaempferi; assembly: GCA_027924585.1. NCBI lineage: Eukaryota > Viridiplantae > Streptophyta > Pinopsida > Pinales > Pinaceae > Larix > Larix kaempferi. The sequence goes on along the minus strand of BSBM01000512.1, from coordinate 3,062,222 downwards.
TTCAAACACTTGCACGTAGAGGACCTATATGTGGACCTTGGGTAATTGTTCTTCATCCTTCATTGGTTAGTTCTGGGCCCTAATCATCCTAGACTTCCCTCCGGAAGGCATCTGTTTTCCTGGTTTGGATTACCTAGGACCTTTTTAGTGGTGTGCTCTTTGTGCTTCTTGTTTTTAGTTGGCCTTAGATATTTATGGCCCATTGAGTTGGAAACTATGGATAGCATCCTGGTGAGCACCAATCAAGGGACCCTAGTTGAAGGGGATCCTTGTGCTTTTCCATTCATTGGGAACATTGGTACTCCTTTAATGGATACCTTGAATCTTCTAAGATTCACTATAGGGCTACCGGTTTGGTTGTTTTCCGCTCCGAATGCCTTGCATGCTCTTGATGCTTCTCAAGTAAGAACCTCACATCAAGAGCATTATAACCCTATGCCTGCTTCACCAGTAACATCTCATCCTCCTCCTTCTACCTCATGTGGTGAAAGTAGTAATACTAGTAAACGACAGTCTAAAAGGAATAGATGGAGGAAGAATAGGATGAAGATGCCAAAGCAAGGGACCCAGCCTCTGGAAGTCATGCTGGGGGCACCCACCCAGCCTTTGGAAGTCATGCTGGGGGAACCTACCCAACCTCTGGTGGTCATGTTGGGAAAATTCACCCAACCTCTGAAGGTCATGCTGGGGGAACCTACCCAACCTCTGTTGGTCATGTTGGGAGAACTCACTCAGTCACTGGAAATTATACTGAACCTCACCACCCAGCCTCTAAAGTTCATGCTGGGGGCACCTACCCAACCTTTGGTGATCATGATGGGAGAACTCCCTCAGTCACTGTAAATCATACTGAACTCACCCACCCAGCCTCTGAATGTTATGCTAGGGGAACCTACCCAACCTCTAGAGGTCATGCTGGGAGCAAATTTTCAGTCAATGCAAATCATACTGAAAGCATGTCTTCAACCACTGTTGCTCATGTTGAGGACACTTCATTGATCACTGCTGGTCATGTTAATGACAAGTCACCAGTTCCTATGAGTCATACTGGAGACACTGAATTAGCCACTGCAAGTCATACTGAGAAAGTTGACATTATCGACAAACCTAATAAATAGAAGATTAAGTTCCCTTGTAAGTTTTGCGAGGGAGACCACCCGACCTATTTGTGCCCTGTACTTCCAGAAGTGCAAAGAGTGTGGTCCATAGTTCAAAATTCTTCTACTTTTGAGCAACCAGCCACTGCAATTCATGCTAGGGGCAAGCTGTCAGCCAATGCTAGTCATCCTGAGAGTACTGTTGTTGTAAAGGAGTCTAAGCTTATAGGACGGAATCCAAAGTTCCCTTGTAAACTTTGTAAGGGAGATCACCTTACTCACCTGTGCCCTGCTATTCCATAGGTGCGGAGAGTGTGGTCCATGTCTTAAGGATCCTCTGCTCCTGAACTGTCTATAGATTCCCAATAGCCTGATAAATCTTTGGTTGATGAAGTGGTTGAACCAATGCAATCTTTAGTCAATCCCACTCTTTCTTCGGAGAGTGAAGTGATCGAATCGATGCAATCTTTGACTAATCCCATCAGTCCTTCAGAGACTGATGCACCTGTCCCTGAATTCTTCTGCATTACCAGTTCGGATGTTTCTGAAATGGGGGGCACTTCATTTGTGCCAAGTGAACCCCTACCAAGCTCTGGGATCATTTCCTTTGATTGGAATAGTCTAACTGGGCCTCGCCTTCCTTCTGCTACACCTTTCTAGAAAAAGCTTGATATCGGAAACCATGAGGTTCATCGCTGTATTGTAGATGAAGGCACCTCTGTTAGTATCTTATCCCCGTATGCTTGGAGAGATCTAGGTTTTCCTAACCTTGTTCTAGCTGTTAATTGACCGTTGAATTTCGATAAAAGACCTAGTGAACCGTTGGGATTCCTCCCTCAAGTACTCGCTACTTTGGGTGGAAAAATAGTCTTAGTTGATCTTCTGGTTTTAAAGGACCCTATGGATTTTGATATGATCCTCGGGTGTGATTACGTATATGTTATGCAGGCTATGGTGTCTATGCTCTTTCGTGTGATGCATTTTCCTCACAACGAAAGCATTGTCACTATCGATCAGCTTACATTTGTTGATCCCTCTTATTCCCCAACTATAGACCAAGTATGTCCCTCATCAGTAGGAACTACCATGTCACAATCAAATTATGTGGCATATTGTTCCTTGAGTCCAATTGCTACTGAGAACAAGTCTCTGAATTCATGCTTACCTTCTCGGGATTGGGTCTCGGCAATTGACCAGGCAATGACTCCATCTGAATGTTTAGATATGTGTTCCATCTGGGATAATATACTTCCCTCTGATGAAGTTTTCTTAGATTCTATAATGCAGTCTGCCATTCATTTGGACATTGATCCACCAATGAGCATTCTTCCACCTTCACTTCGAGCTCGTTAAAAACAGTAAGGAGGTTACGAGCATTCTTCCACCTTTTCTTTGAGCTCGTTAAAAACAGTAAGGAAGCTACGAGCATTCTTCCACCTTCACTTCGAGCTCGTTAAAAATAGTAAGGAGGTCACAAGTTTACTTTTTCAAGCTTGTTGAAACTTTACGAAATTTTTTTTGTAGAGTTCTTTCACGCTCTTGTTAGACTCTTTAAATATGACAAGATTGCCGAGTATAGTTGTCCTTTCAGACTCGTTAAAGGATTTGAAGCGACATCCACTTAGGTATAAGTTTACCCCTTTTTCGGACCTTTGTGGATCATTTACGAAAAATGTATACTCTAGTCATACGTGGCTAGAAGAGTTATCCTCTCATTGTTTTATACTTTTTCGGGGGAGGAGACTAACTGTATGAAAAAGGAATTTTGGAGCCTCTTTTTAGGGTTTTCAGGATCTCGAAATATGAAAACACCAAGCGAGAACTCACCTACTCGGGCTTGATGTGAAATCCACGAGAGGGTAGATAGAGGATTATTCAATTTTTTCAGACTCTATAAACAGGAAAACACCGGCAAGCATTAACCTACTCAGGCTCGATATTAAAATCCACGAGTAAGTGTATGGAGTTATTGTTTAAGTTTTTCAGACTCCTTAAAATTGAAAACACCGGCGAGCAAGAATAGATCTCGGCTTGATATTAAAATCTAGAGATCAGTATTATAGAGTATTCTTATATATCTTCTTCGAACTCTGTAAACAATGAAGAAGGTCCTGAGTCTTCCTCCCATGGGCTTGTTAAAAATTTTACATGGTTGGACTTATGGAGTTTTCTATCTTTCTTGGACTCATTAAAAAAACAAGAAGGCCATTCTTTTACCAAAAATAATAAGGGATAAGAAGGGTATATCACATCTTTTCAGTTTCAAAGGCAGTTCAGTTAGTCATATCCTTGAACACAACACCTACTTGAGTCTTTCATTTCTGTTGTTTTTTTAGTATTTGACCTTAGGGTGAACCTGATCTCTGAGTTTTTACTCCCCCGATTGGTAATTCTTCCAATCATATGGAGGGTATGTTATGTATCCTACATCATAGACTTATATCATTTTCCCCTTCATGTCGAAAACTGCCTAAGTCACTTTGTGTCGTGCTCGTTGTTCAAGGATACAGCCTATGTCGGCCATTCTGCAATTTACCTTGACTTCATGTGTCAGCCATCCTAGTGTCAGTTTGTTTCATCTTGTTACTCATCCTAACCCACATCAGCTCATACCTGTGAGTGTTCCTCGTGTTGGATAATGGAGGATGCATTAAGGCCTCCCTTCCAGCGGACTTCTTCCCATCGAATTCAACTCATTGTGCTTTGGGAATGAAGTTTAGAGTTTCGGTTAGTACCTTGGGGATTGCAGTCATCAGTGACAATTTTCCTTGCTGTTGAATAATGAGAATACATCAATGTCTCTTATTTGATAGGTTCCTCAAGTGTTCGACTTCAAGTCCTCTTATTCACACTTGTTGGATCATACTAGGTACCTTGGGCCCTATTATCATTATCGATGGAATCCCTCGTGTTTTTTAACGGTATACATCAATGAATGGTAATCAAATGATACCCCCCATGTTCGACTTCATCTCATTTATTCGCATGGATAGGATTTGTACCTTGGGTTTTTTTGGATGAAGACCTTGGGACTTTGATAACATCACCTTGTTTATGTTATCACCCAAGCTGCACAAGACTGAGCCTCACTCATTTTGGCTCTTCATGAGACATAGATCTAGTTTGTTGTTATGGCTATGATCTCTCATTTTGAGATGGATCCATGCTTGTATTTCATTGGCCATGCTATATATACATATCCTAGTTATGTATCGGAGATCATGTTGTAACATGCTACACATCTATATGATATCAAGATTGTAATTGCTCGCTGACTTTGATCGTTGTTTCAGGTGTTTCTGTGACTTAATTCTGCGGTCTCTTGCTCCTCCTCTGACTTGGAATTATAATGTATTTCGGCCATCGTTTCCCTCTGACCTCACACATTAGAGGGCATCTATTATAGGTCAAATATGCACTTCTCCGTCCGTGATCACATTTCCCTATTGATCACACAGAAGTACACTAAGGATTGAAGAGCTAGGTTGACCTGGATGACTTGCTGCTAGAAGTACACTCTTCAGCTAAAAATATTGCAGTTTCTCCTGATTTTAGCACATGTACGCCCCTCTCTGCATAGAAAACTAGCGTACACCCTGGGAAAATACTCTACTTTGCTCAAGGACAACCAACGTACATCTCAAAAATTGTTGTAAATGCATGTTGTAAAGCACAGAAGTTGCTTTCTGTACGCTACTCTTGTTGTATGAAACCTGCGTACATCTTAAGATGAAATCAAAAAATATATTAAGATTACGAATTGGGATTAGTTGAATTTGGTTATGAAACTTCCCCAACTTCCCAATTCAACCACCTCTCGATGTAAACTGCCTACCTTGTCCCATAAAAAGGAGGATCCATGAGAGGGGTGAGACAAAATAGTCATAAATGACCTAGAAAGAATGCTTGGAGTATTGTTACACTGGAGGAATTCCCAAGTCATTGTGAAGAGCAGGAGCCCAGGACTCGGTTGCAGAAGCATCTTGACACGTCAGGTATACATGTACTGATTTCATGCTTCTTTAACAATAAAAAAGGAGAAATAACCTTCATGTCCCAAATCCAAGGTCTATTGGATTACATTTTCATTTGGCTTAATATATGATTATATTTGATGTTAGATTACTGTCTGATTTCATCATATTTATATATAGTCAAGATACACTAAGGAAGGTCTTACTTTGTGTTGCAGGTTCATCAAGCAAAAGATCAAGTGAAAGGCCAAGTGAAAGCTAGGACCAGTCATTAATAAAAGGTGCCTCTTTCTATACCTTGATATCTTTCATTTGTAGGAACTAAATGAAATATAATGAATGTATTTACCTATCAACCCTGCCTAGTTGGTAGTGTCCATCTCCTGAATATAAGGTAGAAATCATGAACAACAGACTAGCGACTCCGCTAGGGAGTAACCGGTAGTTTTTCTGCTCTAGGAGATCTAGTTTAGGGTTTCTTCGAGTCCATTTTCAGTCTTTTGATTCTCTGAGAGGTCTTATAGGTTTTTGTTACCTGTTCTTTATATCCTGATTCATCTTAGTCCACTACTGCAAAGATTTTTTGTTTGCTTATGAGCCTTGTACATTGGTTTACCCTACTTACAGTAGCGTATTTTAGTTGATGTACGCTGCTTTGTCTACTACAAAGGAGCGTATATTTCCTAGTATACGCTGGTTTATGCACTCCACAATCCTCGCATGGAGCATCATGCTGATGCTCATGATCATACTGATCATCATCATAGAGAACATCATCCGAATGTTCATAACTGAGCATTGTCCTGATGCTCATCACATAACACTTACATCCACAGCCATGGGGAGGACCCTCCTACCACCATGCTTGGAACAGCTCCAGCATCTGTGTCCTGCCACTTCCTCCTGGAAGTATCTTCGATCTGAAGAACACCAAGCCTCTCTCTGAAGTACTCAAAATTCACCCTGGCTAGTGGTTTGGTTAACACATCTGCTATATGCTCGTCCGTAGCAACATACAGGACATTCATTGCTCCTCTCTGCACCATATCCCTGATATAGTGATACTTGATCTCGATATGCTTCGACTTGTCATGGAACACCAGGTTCTCAGACAACTTCACACAACTCTGGTTGTCACAGAAGATATAAGTAGCATCTAATTGGAGATCAAACAAATAAGACAGCAGCTTCCTTAGCCATACTGCCTCACAACTAGCCAAACAAGCTATGACATACTCTACTTCAGATGTACTTAGTGCTACGCAGGATTGCTTCCTACTAAACCAAGAGATCACACCTGATCCCATACTGAAGAAGCACCCTGAAGTGCTCTTCCTATCTACAGCACTGCCTTCCCAATCCGATTCAAACGGTACAAGGATTTCTTCAATTTGCACACATGTGACTCCTTGTCATGTGTCTCAATTTCGAGTGGATGCTCCACATACACTTCCTCTTTGACTAGACCATTCAAGAAATTTGTCTTGACATCCATCTGGTGTATTTTCCACTTCATTATTGCAGCCAGAGCAAGTACTGTTATGATGGAAGTGTATATGGATATAGGTGCAAAATTTTCTTCATAATCTATCCCTTCTTTCTAGGAGAAGCCACGTGCCACAAAACTTGCCTTGTATTTATCTATGCTACCATCTGAAGCATGCTTGATCTTGTAGATCCACTTGGAAGTCACAACAAACTTCCCTTCTAGTATTGGGACCACATCCTAAACATCATTCTTCATGATCGACTGGTATTCCTCGACCATGGCCTCCTTCCATTCTTTCTTTTCTGTCGCTTCTTCATAACTGGAAGGTTCTTTGTTTCTTATATCACATAGTAATGCTACATTGCTGGTGTGTGATCTTATCCCTTTTCTTTCTCTATGTTCCTCCTCTGGAACACCATACCTCTCTGCATCTTGGATGACCTCTCTTGCCTATGCTGGTTTCTTCTTGTGAGAGTTCTTCTCATGGGGTGGATCTATAGGTTCTTGTGGATCTTCCATCTCACGATTCTCTTCTGGAATTGCTTTGTTCATGGTGGTGTCTTGTGTTCTGGGTACTCTTGGTTCTTCATTGTCTTCAACAGGTGGCTTCCTCGATTTGATGTATGCTGAGTCTTCATCAAAAGTCACATCCTTGTTGATTTCAATCTTCTTGAACCCTGGAAAGTAGATTCTGTATGATTTCAAATTTTCATTGTAACCCATGAATATACCTTTCTTTCCTAAAGGATCTAGCTTTTCCCTCTTTTCTTTTGGAACATGTGTATATACTGGACTACCAAATATCCTAAGATGGTTAGCTTCTGTTTTCTCACTTGAGAAAGCTTCTTCTGGTGTCTTGTTGTCAAGTATACTATGTGGTGTTCTATTCTGTACATATACAACTGTCCTTGCTGCTTCTGCCCATAGATGCATAGGCAGATCTTGGTCATGAAGAATTGCTCGTGCTGCTTCCATGATAGTTTTATTCTTCATTTTTGCAACTCCATTTTGTTGTTGATTGTAAGGAGTGGTAAACTCCCTCTTAATCCTTGAATCAATGCATAACTTCTTGAAGTCTGCTAAAGTGAATTCTCCACCATTGTCGGATCTAAAATTCGTGATCTTCTTTTCAGTGTGGTTTTCTATCAAGGCTTTGAATTCCTTGAATTTTCTGAATACTTCATCTTTGTTCTTCAAGAAATAAATCCAAGTCTTCCTAGAGAAATCATTAATGAATGAAACATAACATACATACCCACTTAGAGAACTAGATGACATCAGACCGCACACATCGAAGTGGATAATTTCCAAGATTCCTTTTTCCTTGCTTTCACTGCTTGGAAATGCCTTCTTTGTGTTCTTTCCTTTTGCACATCCTTTGCAAACACCTTCATGCTTTGACTGGATTTCAAGAAGAACTTCTACTGCTTTGCTTGCAATTGATAGTGCTCTATAGTGCACATGTGAAAGCCTTATGTGCCAAAGTTCACTTGGCTCCATGGATTCATGTACCATGGCTTGTTCAGTTTGTCCCTTCAATTTGTATAATCCTCTCTCTTTCTCTCCAAGAGAACTCTCACAAAACCACATTCCACAAACATATGATTGACAGATTCCAAATTGTTTTTACATAGAAAACAAATACTTGGGCCCAACCATCCTTTCTTTATAGAGATCCCATTCCATCGTTGTGTTGTTCGAGAACCCCAGTTCCATAACACTGAGCCAATAAGATTTCCTATTATTGGCATTAACCCTCTTAATCTTGTCGAGAGTAGACCAATGAAGAGTGTTAAGAATATCACTGGAAAGAGTGTCTTCATCCAACCCCAAAATCAGGTCGATGTTGTAATGGTAGATGCTGGATTTCCTGCTGCTCACCAGCATACCAGATGCCGCACAGTAGGTCCCAATGATTATTTTGTAATGCAACCAGTCATCTTCAGAATCTACACCTGCTAACACATCGTCTACGAATAATAGATGGGTTAAAGACAAGTTAGGAGATAGCTCAATACCTTTAAGGTTTCCAATCGCTTTTTCAACTCCGATCATTCTACTTAGACCTTAAACAACTAAAAGGAATAAGAGTGGGGACAATGGGAAGCCCTGCCTAACTCCTCTGGTCATCTTGAAGAAATCAGAAGGAGCACCGTTGACCAAGACTGTGATATTTGCAATAGTAACACAAGCCATGATCCAATGAAGGAAAATAGGCGGAATACCAATCTGGATGAGTATCAACCTCAAAAAAACCCAGTCAACCTTGTCATAAGCTTTTTCAAGGTCCATTTTAAGCAACATAGCTTTCATATTTTTCATCTTGATAGTATGGATAACATCTTATGTTATAACAATGGCGTCTAATATCTGTTGATCCTTAAAAAAAACAAACTGCTCGCTAGAAATGCATCTCGACAGAATCAGCTTCAGTCTAATAGAGATTATTTTTTATATTAGTTTGTATGCCAAATTGCACAACGCAAGCGGCCTAAAATCACAAAAAGTGGAAGGCTTACTCTTCTTTGGGATTAAAGTGAAGAAAGTAGAATTGAGGCCACTTGAGATATATATCCATTTGTTCTAGAGTACTCCACAATTTTTAGTAAATCCTAGTCATCTTGCACGTATTGTATATATGATAGTTAGGCTTATTATAATTTAATAGGAACAATTAGCCTTCTAAATGAAGTGTTTAGTTAATTTATATTTATCAATTTAATTAATATTATTTATACACAACATATGTTTTTTTAAATTGAAATTAAATTAAGAGTCACTACTCAAATTTGATCAGTGGACCTTCTACGTGACCAAGTCTCAAGGTGCAACCCAGAATTCCAATATTGTGGAGACAATAAAAGAATTCAAATAGAACAAACAAAGATTACTGAATGTGATGTCATTGTGAGGCTAAACCTATTGCTATAGGTAGCTTTTTTTAGTTTTCACATTTAATCAAAATCTCATGACTTTTTTTTAATAAAATGGGTTAAAAATTAGAAAATTATTATATTTTAATGTAATTTATTAAAAAAATATCATAATCTATTAATCATTATTTTATTATTATTATTATTATTATTATTTATTTATAAAAAATGGATTTCTGCTTTTCATAAATAATAAAAGAAATGTTTCAAAAATATATATAATATTTAATTTTGTTAATATTAAAAATTATTTTTGAAAAATGGTGTTTAACGTTATATGGATATATTTTTAAGAAATTAATTTATTTTTCTATTATTAGTCCCTGCTCCATAGGGATTATAGCTATCGGTAGGTCGCCATGCTCCGTTGACTGGCTTTTTTTAATCTAATGTTACATAAAGTTTTCTAAAGTTTTTTGATTTTTTATATTAAAATTATTTCTTTAAATTAAAAAAAAAAAATCTTCAAAGAAGATCTATTTTTTGATTGATGCATTACCAAGATTTGACTAATTTCCTCTGGTGTGCAAAATATTTATCTAATTATAAAAATAATAAAAATTGAAAAATTAAAAGAAAAAGGAGAGCCACCACGTATGGATTACAATTAATTGACCTTTGAAAATTGTGACCTGATATGACCAACCATTAAATTCATGCAATAAATTAATTTGTCATATATGTAGTTCACGTGTTTGGTTACAATTAAGAGCATTCCAAGCATGAATTGACAAAAAAACAGCTCAAGAATTCTGGATGCTTCCGAACTGTCAAAGAAGCAGCTCGAGAATTCTGGATGCTTTCAGATAATCTTCCAACTTCTACTTCATTGACTTCAGAAGAGAACTTCACATTCACTGTAATCTGTCTTCCATTTTGCAATGTAATCTGTCTTCCATTTTGCAAAAGAGCACTTCACATTCAGACTCTATAATCTATCTTCCCTTTTGCAATGGTTTCTTCGAGAGCCATTGTTCTTCAAAATTTGGTAAGTAATATTGTTGTTTTTCATATATTTTTTTGGAAATTTTGAGGCCTCTGCACTTTGCTGGAAAATGCAAGCTTGGCTTGAGTAATATATTTGTTGAAGGAACTGTGTTAGCTGCTAAATGCATTATTTCATGCATTGTTTCATACATGACTGGTAATGCACCTTGTAAAATACTTTGCACAAAATGCTACAAAAGTCAATGGCATATTCGATCTCTTTGAACTCTGTGGCATAGTTGTGGCTAAATCTTGTATTCGATGTTCTTAAAAGAAACAGAAAGCTTCTAGGTTGGTGTCAAAACAGTTGTACACGGATTATTTGGACTACCATTGGGGATGAGATTTTATAGCACATTAAATAAATGACAATTTGGGTTGCTTTGATCTATTACAAGATAAATATCTAATGCAGTCTCCTATCTTCTCCTGCAAAAGAATGGTTTATGTACATAGGGTGGTTAATGGGATAAGGACAAAGAAAAGTGGCTATCCTAATGATAAATTAATTGATAGCATCTGGTTGAAGTTGTTTACTACTTTACTTTTATTACAGTATGCTGGCATCTAATGATACATCAATAGATGCCTTGCAGCATGGAACACAGAAGGGTATAACAAGAACAAACATTCTGTGTTAAATTTTGAGCATTAATTCACAATACTCTAGGATCTTTACTGAGAGAATAACATGTACAGTATATCAATGCATAACAATCACAATAAGTATGACAAGCATCACAAGAATCAAAAGCATGAGAGACAAGAGACACAAAGTTTCCGTGGGGAAAAACCTAAGGTGAAAAACCCCACAACTTCCTTAGAGATAGAGAGAGAAATGGCTCAACCAAAGTACAACCAAAATACACTAAGATAGTCTCCTAGTAGCAGATGATCCTCCTCCTCACTAGTGCGCCACTTTCTGAGTGAGAGAGAGATACTTTTCTGAATGATCTAAATAGAGATCACCTGATCTCTATTTATAATAATCTGTTTTCCCAATGACCTTATGGGGCCGACTTGTCTAGCTAGGTACATCCACATTATAATATATATATTTCAGGGCCGACCCCACATGGTGGTCTAATAACCCATTGGCAAGTACACACACTTGCGACACTTGTCAATCCACATGATGACACTTCCTTATAGAGGAATAACACATCTCTAATAAGGGTACAATAAATATATATAAAATACATGGATGAAATACATTCCGAAGTTACATATACATCAACACTCCCTCTTAACTAGGAAGGTATTTCTCGACACAGATCTGCTAGACAAGTCTTCTTCTCAGGATCATCACCATCAATGCATCATCATCATCATCATCACTGCTGCTGCTATCTCAACCAATCTCTGACTCTACTCGTCATAGGAATTTCTACAGAGCCAGTCCTTTTTCATACTAGATGTAGGCCCACCACCTGCAGGTCTTCATCATCACTGGCCATACTGTGGAATCCTCAGGACTTATTACGTGCGTCACAAAACCTCGAAAGAGCATCCCAGGCTATTACGAGCACACGGCTCTACCTATAGGATCTCCCAGGGCCATATTGTATGTGACCTCACCACAAAACCTCACAAGAGCATGCCAGGATGTTACGAGCACACAGCTCTACCTATAGGATCTCCCAGGGACAGATTATATGTGGTCACTACAAAACCTCGCAAGAGCATCCCAGGTTGTTACGAGCACGCAGCTCTACCTATAGGATCTCCCAGGGACAGATTATATGTGTTCATGGAAAAACCTCACAAGAGCATCCCAGGACTTGTTACGGGCACATAGCCCAACCTATCGGATCTCCCAGGGACATATTATATGCCATAGGACAAAACCTCGAAAGAGCATCTGCCAGATATCCCAGGGCATGAATTACATGTCATAGGCAAACCCTCGAAATACTATCTACAGATCTCCCAGGTCCAAATTATATGTCCTCCCAGAGCAAAACCTCGAAAGAGCATTTGCCAGATATCCCAGGGCACGAATTACATGCCATAGGCAAAACCTCGAAAGACTATCTGCAAATCTCCCAGGGCCAAATTATATGCTCATATGCATAACCTGATCCACGGCCATAGAGTATCAACCTGATACTCACCATACATGATCATCCTGATCATCATCACTGCAACATCCTGCTGCATGTCATCTTGAGCAACATCCTGAAGCTCGTCATCCATGACCATGCTGATCATACAATGTATCCACCTGATACAAATACAAATACATGATACATATCACCATACATGATCCACCTGATCATACAATGTATCCACCTGATACATATACAGATACATGGTCCAAGCATCCAACATGATGCATATACAAAATACATACAAATGAACCTACTGATCATATCCAACATCCAACATGATGCGTACATACATATACATGATCCAACTGATCATATCCAGCATCCAACATGATGCGTACATATACATATAAATGATCCAACTGATCATATCCAACATCCAACATGATGCATGCATCCAAAAAAATGATCCAACTGATCATACAAAGCAGAAAACAGAGCATCATCCTGATGCTCATCATCCATCGCTTACATCCACAGCCATGTGAAGGATCCTCCTTCCAATATGCTTGGAATGGCTTCAGCAAATGCGTCCATCACTTCTTCCTCGAAGTGTCATCAATCTGAAGAACGCCAAACCTCTCCCTGAAGTACTCGAACTTCACCCTGGATAGTGGCTTCGTCAGCACATCTGCAATCTGCTCGTCTGTCGCAACGTACAGGAGCTTCACAGCTCCTCTCTGCACCATATCCCTGATATAGTGATATTTGATCTCTATGTGTTTCGACTTGTCATGAAACACTGGGTTCTCAGACACCTTCACACAACTTTGGTTATCACAGAAGATACCGGTAGCATCCAACGGGAGATCAAATAACTCAGATAGTAGCTTCCGTAGCCATACTGCCTCACAACTAGCTGAATAGGCTGCAACATACTCTGCCTCAGCTGTACTCAGTGCTACGCAGGACTGCTTCCTGCTAAACCAAGAGATCACACCTGATCCCATACTGAAGCAACATCCAGATGTGCTCTTCCTATCTATAGCACTGCCAGCCCAATCTGAATCAACATAACCCTACAGGTTAAAATTTTGATTCGCTTCATACTTGAGCCCATAATCCACTATACCCTTCAGGTACCTCAGAACATGCTTTACAACAACCAGGTGAACACTCCTCGGATCTGTCAGGAACTAACTCAATGTGTTCACATCAAAGCAAATGTCTGGTCTCGTGTTCGTCAGGTACATCAAGGACCCAATCATCTGACGATACATAGAGACATCAACCGACTCAAATGAAGCATCACATAGAAGCTTCAGATTCGATGCCATAGGTGTGGCCATGGCCTTGCAATCCATCATCCCGAATCTCTTCAGGATATCTACTGTGTACTTCCCTTGACCAAGGAAGATCCCACCTGCACTCTGCCACACCTCCATACCTAGGAAATAGTGCATCATTCCCAAATCTTTCATATCGAACTCAGCAGCAAGCTTCCTCTTAGTATCTGCAATTAGTCTGTCATCTCCTGTTACAAATAAGTCATCCACATACATTAGTAGAATCACAGGATTCCCTTCCTCAACCTTGGAGTAGAGGTTGGAATCCGCTTTACTCTTGGTAAAGCCCAAACTAGATAGGAAACTGTCCATCCTACCATACCAAGTTCTGGGAGCTTGTTTCAAGCCATACAAGGCTTTCTTCAATATGCATACATATGAATCCCTATCATGTATTTCAAAACCGAGTGGCTGCTCCACATATACTTCCTCTTCAATGACACCATTCAAGAAAGCAGTCTTGACATCCATTTGGTGTATTTTCCATTTCATTGCTGCAGCCAGGGAAAGTACTGTTCTGATGGAAGTATACCTGGCTATAGGTGCAAAAGTTTCTTCATAATCTATTCCCTCTTTCTGAGAGAAGCCACGAGCTACGAATCTTGCCTTTTATTTCTCTACACTGCCATCTGCAGCATGCTTGATTTTGTAGATCCATTTGGAAGTCACAATAGACTTCTCTTTAGGTCTTGGGACAACATCCCAAACATCATTCTTCATTATTGATTGTTATTCCTCAACCATGGAATCCTTCCATTCTTTCTTTTCCGCTGCTTCTTCATAACTGGAAGGCTCTTTGTTCATAATGTCACAGAGTAAAGCAACATAGCTGGTATGTGATCTAGTTCTCTTCTTTGGTCTGTATTCTTCTTCTGGAATGCCAAATCTTTCTGCATCTTGAATGAGCTCTCTAGCCCATGCAGGTTTCCTCTTATGAGAGTTATCCTCACGGGGTGGATCTACAGGTTCTTGTGGATCTTCAAACTCATGAACAACTTCTGGAACTGCTTCAGTCATGGTGGTGTCTTGAAATCTAGTTTCCTTAGGTTCTTCATAAACTTCAATAGGTGCCTTTCTTGATTTGATGAATGCTGAGTTTTCATCAAATGTTACATCCTTGCTGACATCAATCTTCTTGAACCCTGGAAAGTATATTCTATAAGCCTTCGAGCTTTCACTCTAACCCACAAAGATACCCTTCTTTCTTGAAGGATCTAGTTTAGTCCTCTTTTCCTTTGGGACATGAGTGTATACTGGACAACCAAATATTCTAAGATGGTTGACTTCAGGTTTCTTACCAGAAAAGACCTCTTCTGGTGTCTTGTTGTCCAATATCTTGTGGGGTGTTCTGTTCTGCACATATACAACTATTCTACCTGCTTCTGACCATAGATGCATAGGTAGATCCTGGTCATGCAGCATTGCCCTTGCTGCTTCCATGATAGTTCTGTTCGTCCTTTCTGCAACTCCATTCTGTTGAGGATTATAAGGAGCATTCAAATCCCTCCTAATCCCTGAATCACTACAAAGCTTCTTGAAGTCACCTGAGGTGAATTCTCCACCATTGTCAGATCTGAATGTTTTGATCTTCTTGTCAGTTTGATTCTCCATCAAAGTTTTGAATTCCTTGAACTTATCAAACGCCTCATCTTTGTTCTGCAAGAAGTATACCCAAGTCTTCCTGGAGAAGTCATCAATAAATGAGACATAGTAAACATACCCACTAAGAGAACTGGATGACATAGGACCACATACATCTGAGTGGATGACTTCCAGGATATCTTTTTCCTTGCTTTCACTGCTTGGGAAAGCCTTCTTAATGTTCTTACCTTTTGCACATCCTTTGCAAACACCTTCATGTTTGGTCTTGATTTCAGGAAGACCTTCAACAGCCCTGCTTGCAATTGGAAGTGCCCTATAGTGCATATGAGCAAGTCTTCTATGCCAAAGTTCACTTGGCTCCATGGATTCATGCACCATGGCATGTTCAGGTTGTCCCTTCAATTTATACAATCCTCCCTCTTGCTCTCCAATCACTACTGCATCATCTATGGTCTTTCCCTTTGGCCACATTAGGACTTGGCCATCCACAAATGCAACCCTCATACCTTTTGCATCCAATGCAGAGATAGAGAGTAAGTTCTTCTTGAGCCCAGGTACATAGAGGACTTCTTTCATCTTCAAATATTTTCCAGAATCTAGGTTGTAGGAGGCTTCACCACTTCCTTTGATTGGGTATTGATAATCATCCCCAAGTTTCACCTTATGGGGTGATTCATGTTCAGATAGATTCACAAAAGATTCCTTAAACCCAGTCATGTGTTTGGAAGCCCCACTCTCAATCAACCAATCATTACAACCATGGGAGATAGTACCTGTGAGAGCAGAGATTAGAACATACTCTTCTTCACTCGATGAGTCATCATCACTATCATCACTTTCTGCCCTAGCCTTCTTCTTTGGAGGTTTATCATCCTCGGCAGCATGAGCATGGAACTTTCTTTTGCTGCCCTTCTTCTTCTTGCTGGAGTTGTTGTTATTATCCCTTTTGTTCTTGGGACAATCTGAAGCAAAGTGACCTTTCTCATTGCATGTGAAGCATCTTAGATCCTTCTTATTCTTTTGATAGGATCTCTTGTGGCGAGAGTGCTCCTTCTTGGGCTTGCCTCTTTTGGTGTGAGCAGCAAGAGCTTGATCTTCACCTCCCATCTTTTCCTCACGAACTATAAGTCTAGCTTCTTCTTGAGAGCATTCTTCCCGCAATCTGTTGAAGGAGATCAACTTCTTTCTTGCACAAATTCCTTGAATAAAGGAATCCCATGACCTGGGTAGGCCATTTAGAGTGGTCATCACCACTTCACCATTCTCCACCATTTCATCTACTGCTTCCAGTTGTTCCTTGATCTGGGAGACCCTAGAAAAATAAGATTGAATGGTTTCTCCATTCTGAAACTTTACTTTTTTCAATTGGTTCCGCAGGGTCATCTTCCGATTTATGTTCTTCCCTTCAAATAGCTTGGTCAAAGAGTCAAACATCTCCTTGGGTGTCTCTAGAGAAGACACATGGGGTATGAGATGATCTTTGATAGAATCAGCAATGATTCTCTTTTCCTTGACCAAGTTCTTCTTATGCAATACCTTGGCCTCTTCATCCTCTGGGATAGGGATGTCTTCTTTTATATATGAGTCTAACTCATTCTCTTCCAAGATTAACCCAATCCTATACTTCCAGGCTCGGAATTTATCATCCCCTTCAAGTTTATCCTCAAGCTTGGTGTGGTGAGACATCTTAAAGAGTACTTCAAATGGAAATAGAAAAGATTTAGATCTTACCACTTGAAATGCTGAAAACTGGATTTGGTCCCGGATTAGGGTTTATCGAAAAAACCCTAAAAATTCAAAATGTGAATTTCAAATTTCTAAAAGGATAGAAACATGCGCTTTGATGAGCTGATCAGCCTTGTGTATTCATAATTTGAGATCAGCAAAGCTTTACCCTTCAGATTTGACTTTTTGTCCTCCCGGGTTCACTAGGGAGAGCCCCGAATTAGGGTTTGAGTTTCCCGGAGATCTACCCAGCCAAAAATCTCGATCCAAAGCTCTAAACTTCGATTTTTGCAAGGCGCTTCCAGCTGTGTCTTCCGATTCCAGAAATTCCTATTTTTGTGGAAACCCTAATTTTTAGGGCCAAATCTGCAAATGCTCAGAATTGAATTCTGATTGGATAGATAGATGCGACTTGATGAGTAGAGTCAATCTACTATATTGCTTTTCCAAAATCAGTGGAGAGAAACCCAATAAACAAGAAACTCAAGTTTCCGTCACTACAAAATGTCTTCTTCTCAGGTTAGCTCTGATACCATGTTAAATTTTGAGCATTAATTCACAATACTCTAGGATATTTACTGAGCGAATAACATGTACAGTATATCAATGCATAACAATCACAATAAGCATGACAAGCATCACAAGAATCAAAAGCATGAGAGACAAGAGACATAGAGTTTCCGTGGGGAAAACCCTAAGGTGAAAAACCCCACAACTTCCTCAGAGATGGAGAGAGCAATGGCTCAAGCAAAGTGCAACCAAAATACACTGAGATAGTCTCCTAGTAGCAGATGATCCTCCTCCTCACTAGTGCGCCACTTTCTGAGTGAGAGAGAGATACTTTTCTGAATGATCTAAATAGAGATCACCTGATCTCTATTCATACTAATCTGTTTTCCCAATGACCTTATGGGGCCGACTTGTCTAGCTAGGTACATCCACATTATAATATATATATTTCAGGGCTGACCCCACATGGTGGTCTAGTAACCCATCGGCAAGTACACACACTTGCGACACTTGTCAATCCACATGACGACACTTCCTTAGAGAGGAATAACACACATCTAATAAGGGTACAATAAATATATATAAAATACATAGATGAAATACATTCTGAAGTTACATATACATCAACATTCTATGTATAACAAGAACAAACAAAACTGACAACTTTGTGCGCAATCAAGTGTTACATTTTTTATAAATGGATGGTTGAAGCACAGAGTGCCTTAACCAGCTCTCGGTACATATGTGGACAAGCAAAGAACTTGCACAATTTATCCCTGGGTATGCAAGGGTATGATCTTATCTATTGGGGGATTCGAGGGTGGATTATATTTTTGTTTTTTGTCTTTTTGTTTACAGTGAAAGAAGTATCTATTCCCTCAATTTCATTTGGGCGGCTGACTAACACTTCCCATCTCACTTATGCAATAGTCTACAGGTCTTTTGAGGGGTGATCATGGAGCATCAAATCATTTATATGACCCAGTTATTCCCTCAGGGTGGATGCTAGAGTATGCAGGTCTGGCGCTCAAATAAGAGTATGGGTTATGTTTCAGGATTTAAATGATTACCATGCCATAAAAAAATTTCCCATTTTCAAATTAATTACAATGAAACTTAATATGCATTATGTATTTAACTCCAACAATAAACAAATAAGAGACACTCATGTAATAATGGAATGTTGCTTTAGATTAAAAGGAATTTTTTACCAATAAATATCAAAGGTAATATTGTGTATTATTATTACCAACTCTGGGAGAAGCCCAACAAGCTTCTAATGACCCTTGGTCTCGGATTGAAAACAACAGTTGTGGTTTCATCTACGGCAATGGAGAAGGAAGTCTTGAAGAATGAAGACCAAGTATTTTTTGGACGCACCCTCATAGAAGCAGCCAAGTCCTTCTACTGCAGTGACTCTTCATTGGCATGAAGCAACTGCGGGCCTCGTTAGCATATGCTTCGAAGATTCTGCAACACCGAGCTCTTCAACACCAAGAGACTGGAGGCTTTGCAGCATCTGAGAAGAGATTAAGTCTTTTCCACCATTCAATCCATTTTTGAGGATTCTACAAGGCCAAGGGTGTGAACATCGGGCACACTGTGTTTTTTTCTCAAAAGATGTTCGGACGAGACTCGCAGGTCGTAGAAGAATTCAAGGAAATGGTCACCAAATTGATGGTAATAGGAGGAAAGATGCTATGAATATTAAATATTGTATTAAATTAATCAGTAAATTATTAATTAGTTAATTGAAGGGACATAACCCTTCTTAAGAATGCTCAAACCTTATAAAAGGCGAGCTCTTGTAATACGTTAATCATCTTATCAATTCAATAATATATCTTTTATTCAAATATGGATCTCGTGTCCTAGTTTCTCTGTTGCATTTGGTATCAGAGCCGCGTTCGGCATCAGCTTCTGCACTCCAGGCTCCAGCTGGGATCCTCGTCCATTCTCAAGTCACTCAAGTCATGCTTCCATCTGGCTGCTCCTACTCCACACCTATCTCCTTTTTTCTATGCCCGCGACCATCCTCCATCCTTTTTTTCCATCCTCCCCAATTTCCACACCAGGACGTTCACTCTTCTGCATTCGTTCTTCTCCAGCCACGCTCTCCATCGCGTACAGTAACCCTACATCCCTCCTTCCCTTCACGCTAGCTCCACGCTGCTTCTCCTTCGTAGGCTGCAGCTCTCCCCTCATCCCCTCATGCCTCCATGCAATCCCTCATAGCCTCATCCCTCCCACCAAGCACCACTCCACTAGCGCGCTCCTTGCCCACTAACTAAATCCCTCATGCCTCTGCAATGCCTTTCCCTGTTGCATCCTTCCACCACAACTCCGACTCCTCTCACGCTCCCTCCACGTCAACCGGCCGACCTTCATCCACACACCATCGTTGTAAACCTAATTTTTAATCAAAATTAAATATTATATTAATATTTTTATATTAATATTGTTATATTAATATTTAATTTTATTAAAAGTTACAATCCCAAGTTATAAAAAAATATTTAAATATAATAATTATTATATTTAATTATTTTACCCAATATAATAATTATTGTATTTACAATAATTCTTATTAATTAATTTAAATCCTACCAAAATTGGGCCCAAATATTCACCTCCCCACACCAGATCAAGAACCATGGCTGAACTACAAGACCAAATTGAAAAATTGGAGAAAGATTTCAGTGATCGGATCACCCAGAACAACAAAAGTTTGAAATAAGAAATAAAAATTAGCAATGCAAAGCTAAAAAAAGGAACTCAAGGAGGAAGTTTTGTTAGTGTTAGAGAGAAGGCTAGACACCAAATTGGAAGACATGAAAGAGAAACAGGAAACACTAGAAGACAAGTTGAATGCCATCATAGAAATACTAGATGCGAATAAAGAACGAGGCAGCCTGGATATGTCAATAGGATCATTTCGCAATTTGGAGTCATCAGCACACAACAAAGTGAAAGACAATCCACCTTTTATATATTCCCACAAAGAGCAAAAATTGAGTTTCCGAAGTTCAACAGAAGTGATGACCAATGTGTCGCATGGTTAAATAAGGCTGAAGAATACTTCCACATATACAATATTACGATGGACGAAGAAAAAGTGAAATATGCATCAATGCACCTAGAAGGGAATGCATACAGTTGGTACATATGGTGGAAAGGAGACAAGCTGTCGTATACTTGGAAGGTGTTCAAAAATGATTTCCTAAAAAGGTTCCAAGGAATCGATGAGGATGAACTCTTTTCGAAACTTACCAGGTTGCAACAAAAAGGAAGCGTCGAAGAGTTCACACATCAATGGAAATCACTTGCCACAAGAGTGTTTGGATTATCACATAAGCAACGGCTGGAAAAGTATCTTGGAGGTCTTAAACCATATATAGAGAGAGAACTAAGGATGCATGACATACCAAACATCGAGGTGGCCAGACATAAAGCAAAAGTAGCTGAGGCCAAATTTGACAATTTCCAATCAAATAAAGGGAAGTCATACTCACAAAGAAACATTCAGTCGACTCCAGAGGACGATACCAACAAATACATCCCTCCACCTAGAAGGGACGATAGGAAGAGCCTTGAGAATCAACGAATGAGGGAAGGGAAATGTCGACGATGTGGAGACAAATGGAATCCTAAACATAGGTGTCGCCCTGAGGACAACTCAAAGAAATTATATACTTGTTAAGCAGAGGAGAATAGTGAATTGGAATAAGAAGAAGAGTCAGAAGATGAAGAGGAGGCAACCGCAAATATGGCAGCTAAAAATGACGAGACCCCCAAAATCTCCCTGGCAGCCATGACAGGCATTAGCCAACCACAGACTCTCAAGTTAAAAGGGCATATAAAAAATGAGAATGTTACAGTGCTAGTAGACACTGGAAGCACTCACAAATTTCTTGATATAAGAGTTGCAAGAAAACTCAAGTTGTTCGTACATCCAGTTCCAGACATGAAGGTGATGGTTGTAGATGGCAAGAAGATCGAAAAAGTTGGAAAGTGCCACAGGCTGAGACTTCAAATAAAAGACTTCAAACTGGAATCAGAACTCTACACCTTACCGTTGGGAGGAGTAGACATCGTTTTGGGAGTCCAATGGTTACAAACATTGGGAACATATTCTGCCAATCACCAAAAACATTTCATCAAGTTTAAATGGCAAGGGAAAAAATTTAAGCTATATGGTTTTCAACCACCAGACACACAAGTAGTTTCATCTCAGCATATGGAGAAACCCATTCGAAAAGGAGCATCAGCATACGTAATCCAATGCCATCAATTGGAAGGAAAAGAGGAGGAACCAAATGATTTCAAAAAGGGAATCCAAAAATTACTCCAGAAACATGAACACATATTTCAAAACTTACCCATGCAGCTACCACCAGAAAGGAGTATAGAACACATAATTTAGATTAAACCTAGATCAAATCCCGTCAAGGTTAAACCATATAGTTATCCCCACCACCACAAAATAGAAATAGAAAGGTTGGTTCAAGACCTGTTGAATTGTGGTGTCATCACCAAGAGTAGAAGCCCTTATGCAGCACCAGTCGTGCTGGTACGAAAGAAGGATGGATCATTTAGATTATGTATAGATTATAGAGGATTAAACAAACTAACGATTAAGAACAAGTTCCCAATCCCTTTCATCGATGATATGCTGGATGAAATTCATGACGCAAAATATTTTTCAAAACTCGATTTAAGGTCAGGGTACTATCAAATCAGGGTCAGATTAGAAGATATCGCTAAGACTGCTTTCAAAACTCATGAAGGACATTATCAATTCAAATTAATTCCTTTTGGGTTAACTAATGCCCCTGCCACATTCCAAGCAACTATGAATGAACTATTTCAGCCATACCGAAGGAAATTTGTGCTAGTATTCTTTGATGACATCCTTATATATAACAGGGCATGGAAGGAACATTTGACGCATCTAGAAGAGGTTCTATCTCTTCTGAAGGAAAACCAGTTCTATGCAAAAAAGTCAAAATGCACATTTGGGAAGCAAGAAGTAGAGTATCTCAGTCATATAATCTCAAAGGAAGGAGTTAAGGTGGACCCAAGGAAGATCCAGGCGATGAAGGAGTGGCCCGAACTAAAGAATGTTTCAAAATTGCGAGGATTTTTGGGATTAACAGGTTACTATCGAAGGTTCATTAGGAACTATGCACATGTCACTACCCCGCTAACAAATCTCCTAAAAAGGAATTCTTTTCAATGGGATGATGAAGCAAGAAGATGCTTTGAAATGTTGAAACAAATTATGTCGTCAACTCCCATTTTGGAAACACCTGATTTTGCAAAACCATTCGTAATCGAATGTGATGCTTCAGGGTTTGGGATAGGAGTTGTGCTAATGCAAGAAGGTCATCCAATCGATTTTGAAAGCAGGAAGTTGAACAAAAGAATACCTATAGTCTACATACAACAAGGAAATGCTTTCCATCAAGCATGCATTAACTAAATGGCGACAATACCTTTTGGGAAGTAAATTCCTAATCCGAATAGATCATAATAGTCTACAACACTTATTACAGCAGAAGACATTAACAACCAAACAACAGAAGTGGATAGAGAAAATATCTACCTTCGATATGGGGATCCTACATAAAAAGGGGAAGGACAATGTAGTAGCTGATGCTCTATCAAGGAAAGATGAAGAGGTACAAGTCTACACCGTATCCATGGTGATCCCAGAATTTTTGGACGACATTCGCAAGGAATATGCCAAGAATTCAGAGGTTTGCTCCATAATTAACAACATAAATCAGTACCCGAAGTTTGAATGGAAGAATGATCTCTTATGGTACAAAGGACGTATTTACTTAAGTTCCAATTCCAGTTTTAAGACCAAGGCGCTTAAAGAGTCACATGACTGCCCAGCCACTGGTCATGTAGGATTTTTTAAAACCTACTATAATGCAAGGCAGTCATTCTTTCGGAAGGGTATGTATGCCGACATTCACAATTCTGTTGCAGATTGTGACATTTGTCAGTGGAATAAAACTGAGAATATCTCAAGTCCGGGGTTACTCCATCCGTTACATATCCCAAATCATAAATGGGATCAAATTTCAATGGATTTCATTGAAGGTCTACCCATATCAGATGGAAAAGACAAAATACTAGTTGTGGTAGACAGGATAACCAAATATGCACATTTTATTGGAGTGAAGAAAACTGACTCGGCAAAAGAAACAGCTGAAGCTTTTTGTAAAAATGTCTACAAATTACATGGTTTTCCCAAGATGATAGTAAGTGATAGGGATGCCAAGTTTAAAGGGAACTTTTGGAGAGAGTTTTGCAAGAAAATTGGGACGTCTCTTAACATGAGATTAGCTTATCATCCCCAAACAGATGGACAGACAGAAGTCGTCAATAAATGCTTAGAAACCTACCTCCGTTGTTTTGTAACTGATAAGCAAAATAAATGGTTCCAATGGCTACATCTTGCGGAATGGTGGTATAATTGGACTTATCATACATCTACAATATGACACCATTTCAAGCCCTATATGGGTATGAAACCCCAAAATGGAAGGATTTCATTACCAACCAAGCAAGGGTCGCATCAGTAAATGACCATTTAGAAGAAAACCAAAAGGTTGTCCAAGTACTTAAAGAGAATTTGAATACTACCAGGAATAGAATGAGACAACAAGAAGATCGACACCGAACAAAACGAGAATTTGAAGTTGGAGATTGGGTATTTGTACGACTACAACCCTATAAGCAATTATTACTTAAACAAGGT
The DNA here is from genome assembly GCA_027924585.1 of Larix kaempferi. Lineage (NCBI taxonomy): Eukaryota > Viridiplantae > Streptophyta > Pinopsida > Pinales > Pinaceae > Larix > Larix kaempferi. The sequence goes on along the minus strand of BSBM01000512.1, from coordinate 3,037,739 downwards.
GGAAAGAATAAATTAGCTCCACGTTTTTATGGCCCATATCAAATCAATAAGAAGATTAGTCAGGTGGCATATGCGTTGTAATTGCCAACTACAAGTCGCATCCACAATGTTTTTCATGTTTCATGTTTGAAAAGGATGATAGGTCAACACTAGAAGGCACAAAAAATACTTCCCTTGTTAGATGAAGAAGGAAGAATCATATTCGAGCCAGAATCTATCATTGTTACTAGAGAGAAGAGATTAAGAATGCGAGTCATTAAAGAATACCTCATAAAATGGAAAAATCTTCTCGAAGAAGATGCAACATGGGAATCAGAACAATTTCGACTACTACATCCCTCATTACCATTGCTTTGAGGACAAAGCTCCTTAAAAGGGAGTGACAATGCTATGAATATTAAATATTGTATTAAATTAATCAGTAAATTATTAATTAGTTAATTGAAGGGACATAACCCTTCTTAAGAATGCTCAAACCTTATAAAAGGCGAGCTCTTGTAATACGTTAATCATCTTATCAATTCAATAATATATATTTTATTCAAATATGGATCTCATGTCCTAGTTTCTCTGTTGCAAAAGCCTAACTTGGTTGATTACTTTCCATTTCTGAGATGAAAGCATTGTATTCGGGCTGCTGGATAGATCTGTAGAGGCTCACCTCCAGAATAAAAGAGAGGGCAGAACTCAGGATAGTTGTGGCAAGACGGAAGACTTTCTAGACATTTTGCTAAAATACAGAAGCTAGAATACAAATACATTATTCCCTTTCTACATGTAACTCTGCTTGGATTTTACCAATAATAATCAAAGGTAAAGAAATTACCTGACAAACTCTGTTAAGGTGTCTTTGTGATTCTATAGACTTAATTTTCTTTGTGATTTTAACTAGGATGTTATTTAGACTTACTGCAATGCAAGAAAGAACAGTATCGAAAATAAAAAACACTATACAATTGAAATATAATCCTTGCCCAATGAACTTACATCTGCATTATGATGAGGTCATGTTGCCCATGAAAATTTGCTGGGAAAACATCATGTCCGAATAGGTTTGTCAGTACGATATGTAGGATTGAAGCATGCGAGCCAAACTGCCAAGCAATAGATCCAGCAAAACTGCTAAGCAGTAGATTCAACAAAACCACCAGTACCCAACATAATTATTAGCACCTGCAACAATATAATAGATGTTGTCGATTTTGAACCACCAGTTTCTCCAAGTGATTAAGAATGCAAATGCTCTATAGGTTGTCGTAGCCCAAAAACACACTGTGAAAACAGACAAGGAAGGAGTGTTACTCGAGTAAAGAGAAAAGCTACGAGTGTAGATGAACCAGGAAGGCATGTGACTGAAAAAGAGAAATGGTAGTTTGTGGCATACATGTATTAATGTATAGTGGTGATAGTAGTGGTTTATTGTTATAACACTTCGAGTGCATGCACAGAGATGGATATGTCGTAAATAATAGATATCCATCAAGTGTAGACAATGTGGTCAATGTCAGTGTCGTTCAATGATTTTTTCTAGGTGTTGTGGCAAATTCATACCTAGATGTGTCACTTGTACTACAATCGATACTAATTGTTGTATTGCCATCACCATCCACATGGTAATTATATTCTTCTTACTTAAATCAACACATAGAATGATTTTTTAGATTTAAAAAATGCACTTAGTACTTTATCTTTTGACTTCAAAGTCACTACAAGTCATTAACATGTTAATATGAAGTTTAATTTATTTTTCCTAACATGGTATCATGACACAACGTATTGGCAGAGATCTACGATTGGCATGATAGAGAACACAATGTCATTAACATTGCACCTACCTCCAATTGCGAAGACTGCAGTCGTCCCCTTACTCTAAAAGACCTGCGTTGGACTCGCGGTTAATGAAATTCAAGAGATAGAAAGATCGCAATTGAACTGGCTTGACATCTGCTCTGCCTTTGGATGCACCTTATATGATTTCATGGTCAGATTTCCCTCCAGTTTATCTTCCTCCACTTCTTGGGCTTTCCTCATGGCTTGTTCCAAAGTTTTAAGGCGAGAAGACTTAATGGAATAGTTAACATTGGCTTGCATACAATGTGACTCCAACTGAAACTGTAATTAATATAAATAATCATCTCTGATTATATCTGAGAACAACCGCCAAAAATGGTGGTTTCTAGCTTCATCAATTAAATAATTTTTTAAATAACAAAACCGGCTTATTTTACCACAATCAAGCCAATGTATACAAAATTAACTTTTTGCTTCACATTAGTTACACGAATAGAATCGGTCACACATCAGATGGTAGTTATAGAGTTGAGTGGTCAGAAGTTATGTGGCTTCAGCTATTTATATATGTATTGTAACAAATAAATAAAGCTTGAACTATTGTAGGTAAATGGAAGTGCAGTAGAAGTTGTATAAGTTAGAAAATAGTTTACAGTTCCCAGATTATTGGTAATGTGCAGGCGATATGCAATATGGTATCGTAAATCGTAATGTATACTTATGATGCTAACAACACATATTCATACGATCAGAATCAGTGGAATTTATAATTGTAGTCTTAAAGAAATAATAAAACAAAACTTAGTATAGCTAAAAGATAAATGATTTCTTGCATTTTTGAAATAAAGATTGGAATATATATATTTAAATGGAATTCTGTATAATTGCATACGATTCCCAAGCTGTGGAAAATCATATTGATTTTCTCTGTTGTAAACTTTTATCTGATGTGATATCTTAAGATCTAATTACACCTCATGCTGCATAACAACTATTACTCTTGTTTTTAAATTATTATTAAATTTCATTCTTTTTCAAATTGTTAACCTGAATGGTTAAGTGGATTACATTTGGTTGAGTTAGAGGTGAATAAATGGCTCGTGACCTAACACACCCTCAAATTCCTTGTGTTGGCAAAGAACATTTTATTCAACTCTGTAGAATATTTTGTGATATAAATATTACAAATAAAATAGGATTTGTATAATTTGATTTAGATTAAGAATATAAAATATAAATTAAATTTTATAACTATCTGATGTGACATCACTATGTTGTTTATAACTTTTTGAAGTGTATTCTTAAAAAATAATTATATTAGATTGTACATATTGATGACACAAAACTAATTACTTTACTAAATTCAAGGCCGTATCCCTCATGCAAATGAGCCACAAGTTTGGGCCACTAGAGCCCGTGTCCTTAGCTCCCTTCCATAATTTAAATAGTGTCATATGAATCAGAAAGTTATGTTAATGCGAATCAGCTGGTTTTCAATTTTTTATTCCATAAAAGTTCTAGAGTTTCTTTAGACTCTGTTACACCCCTTTGCGACAACGAACTTTGATGCCGAGGAGAAACTACCTACAAATTTTGAGCTTGAAAAGGCCAAGATTATTAAGGATTTTCACAGAAATCTATCACTAGTTGGAAACTCTAACATCGACTGGACCAAGGAAAGTCAAGAAGAATAGGCCCAACTCATCGTTCAACCAAAGACAAAAATAGTGGTCATACAACAATCATTTTGACTCATTAAATATGCCCTACAAACAGTTGTCTAGCTACACAATTTGCACAAGAATGTTGAAAGATATTTGCCTAAAAATAATCTTGATGAGACTCTTTTAGAATTAGATATTGGCGATTCGATTATTGAATTTCTACCATGAAGATATTGTATGGAGACTCTTTCCTTTTACCTATGTGGGTAAAGCATCTACCTAGTTTTATAACTTATATGTGTTCTTTATTCATAATTGCCAAGAATTCGAAAAAACCTTCTTGGACAAATTCAAGGGAGATCAAGGACAAGAGGCTCTCATATTACAATTAACTCAACTAAAAGTTCAACATAAAAGGAAAATATGGGTTTCAATACTAAGTTTCGTATCTGTGCATCCTTGAAGCAAGTTAACCCCCTCTCAACATTTTGGGATTTTACCTTAATGTTCCTGATTCCATTATAGATATCCTAATAAAGAGAGTCAAAATTGAAACTTTGCAAGTTACCTGTGATGAAGACATTAAAATAGCGAATGAGATCTCTTCACTAAACTCATGTTTTAAACATTGGTCCTCAACACATTATCCCTCAATATGTAACAATTAAAATAGATCATTTCCATTACCCCAACCAACTACCAACTTGGGTGATGTTCACCCATAAATTGAATTCAAAGAGTTTTTAAGAAGATGTCAAACCAATTTGTTAATTAAAAAAAAAAACCAAGTGGCCTCAACAAGTAGGGGTTTTTAGTATAACAAAATTAAAGCAACTACAAATGCCTAGACCAATTCCATAGTATCACCCTTCGTGAACAATCATAATACTATGGATGAGGTAGCCATGGAATATTAGTGCAGATTACACCAAGAACCTCATAGTGTAAAAAAATTTCCCCAATTTCTAAATGCTTTGGATATCTTTATAAAAAAAAGCATTGAAGGAACTATCCAACCACAAGTAGATCTTGAGATCTAAAACGCTCATAAAATAAAGAGAAAATTTCAATAAAGAACTTATTGAAACTTCAAATTATGGTTATTCAGAATACTTGAACAATCTTGTATTGCTTATGGTGCTTTGTTGTAGTGTAAGTTTGGTCAATATCTTGCCTGGCCATAGTAATACTATTAAAATCATAGTATATTATCTCATAGAATTTATGCTTTCAACGCTCATTGACATGATATAGTGATAATCAAAGAACTTATACATGTCAGCCAAGGAATGTTTGATGATTGATAAAGTGCCACAAACTTTTTCTGTGATAACTACATGAGACATAATTTTTAGGATCCAATGTCAAAACTTTGGCAATCAAATTTTAGGATCAATGAGTAGTGCTTAAACTTAAAACACCAAGCCAACAATAGTCCAACTTAACTTTTAATGTAAAGATTTGAGTACTTTGCATTAAATGCAATAAATCGAATAATGAGAAAATTCGAATGTTCTATTTCAAGTAATGGACCAACTCAAATGTTCTATTTTATATTTGAAGCAATTGTGATCACTTAACTACATTTTTCTAATAATTTAAAAAAAAAATTGTAAACAATTAAACAAATTATAAACATTATTTTAGAGCAGGGACTAGCTGCTTTGCAGCTATTTTTCTTGTTCATAAAGAATCAACAAATGTTTCAAGAAAAACATATAGTTTGGAAAATGGTGTTTGAAGTTATATGCATATATTTTTAAAAAATTGATTTATTTTCTTTTTATTGAATCTTTCTAGGATGACGCCTTGTTGTTATTGTTATAATTTAATGAGAACAAATTACAATCACACTTTTTATCTAACACTACCACGTACTTTCTTGAGCCTCGTGAGCTACAATATTTTTCCCAAAGACTTCAGATAAATAAAATATTAAATCAACCAATACGGATATTTAAATACAAGTGGGAATACTCGAACTAAATACGCAGATAGGGGAGGATGGCTAGGTTTAGGGTTCTAGGGGAACCGCTAGAACTGTGCAATTTCTGCAGGAAAGGCGAGAATGGGGTGGTAGAGGCTGACAAAATCTGGCAACAATCTCTTGGAGTCCAGTTGGCCCCTTTGGGGCCAACCTAGTACCAGCCAAGTCAAAAAAGTGGGAAGTTTATTTGGGTTGTTGTCATATTGGTTAGTGGCTATTGCACATTTTTTGCTATTCTTGTTGTTGGTTTTCAGATTCTACTTCTATTTTTGGTGGGGTTTGCAGGCACTTTCCTTTCTTTTGGTAGCTATCCATCTCCCACTATTTTCGACAGTTTTTTTCCCTATGTGTTGTGGTCCCGTGTTGGGCTGGTAGACAACTTTCTCCTTTTAGCGGTGTAGTGGGATCCAAGTGGTCCCCTAACTAGCAACTATCGGTTTTCAGATTGGGGGTATGATGGGACATCCCGGGAATTTTGATGGTATTCCACTTTCTATTGCGGGGGGTTCTGGGCACGAGGAAGGGTTTCATTCTCTCGGTTCAAGGGAGTGTAGATAGCGGCTTGACAAAACCTTTTCCTCTCTACCGTGGTTGAGCAGATTCATGGGGGAGAAGGCTCGTAAGAGCAGAAATAACAAGCCTCTGAAAGTAAGGGAGGGACTGGATTGCTTTTCCATCCTGGTCGAAACTAATTTGGAACAAATCAAGATGCTACACGCTCGGGCTATTGTTGGGCGCTTAGATTTTACTAATGGTGACCAGCTTGAACTTTTGGAATGGGTAAGAAAGAATTGGGTCCCTATCTGTGGGGATATGCCTAGGGTCATGCAGTTGTTGAATTGGTGGGTTATGATTATTTTCTCTAAACCAAAACATGTGGGTCTGGTTCTTAAGCGTTTCTGGTTTTTTAAGGAGGGGTCCTTCTGCCTTAAGAAGTGGCACTTGTCCTTTGATCCTTTAAAGGAGAAACAACAGTTTAGACACCTTTGGATTTTGATACCAGGGCTATCGATTGAGCTCTGGTCCGAGAACATTCTGATTGGGATAGCTAAATCGATGGGAAGGTTCGTCCGGATCGATAATAATTGATTATTTGGGTTTGACAGGAGGTTTGCTAAAGTTATGGTAGAGTTCGAAATGGATCTTGGTTTCCCGGCCGAAATTGAACTCCATTGGGGTGAGCGGGTGTGGCGGCAGCAGCTTGATTACTTCAGAATTCCCTTCCTTTGTCATTCTTGCCTGAAAATGGGACACATTCGCTCACATTGCCTGGAATTAAGGCCTTTCACTCCTTCGAAGGTGTCGCCAGATCTTTCTGGAACTCCTGGGCATTTGCACTCTTCTGGGAATGCTACCTCGTTGGAACCTCCTGCATCTCTGGGTAAGTTAACACCTAAACTTGGTTCTCCTATTCCTATTATTCCAGAGGATGAATTAGATTGCATTCGGGCTGCTGAGCATATCCTTGATAGGAAATTGGCTACGGGGGAAACTATCTTTCTTTCTGATAAGGGTAGGGTTTTGGAATCTGATGGTGGCCACATTTCTAAGAAGTCTAGGGTTGTTCATGGTCATTTTGGGGAATCATCGACTGCTGGGGGGGACTCAGCTTCCATTAACCTAGAATCTGATTATACTTTTCCTAAGGATTTGGATGTGGGGATGTCTAAAGGTACTGTAGATGACCCGATTCCTGTGCATTGTGAGCCCTCTGGTTTGGTTGGTGGGGATATGGGGGTTTTGGAAGTGGGGCCCTTTTCGGGGGTTGATACTACTATTTTAGGCGATGCTAGTTATGGGACTTCAAATGAGACTGATATTCGCTCGCCTCTGCCTATTTTTTCTAAAAATCCCTCATCAAACCCTAGGGTTCAGTCATGCAATAGTGCTCATTTTCAGAATGTTACTCTTAGGAAACCCCGTCGGAAAGGTAGAAAGGGGATGGGTGAGGCTGTTGATCCTACTGTGGAGACTGTTTCTGTAACTGATCGTATTTTGTCTGGACTTGGGAATGATGAGGAACATCCTTCGATTGGGCTCGTGGACACTTCTCGGGTTTCTGTCTTTGTTTCTTCGGGTGATGGTTTTGTGGATTTTGATGTTGGGGGCCTTAGAGCAAATTCCCCCTATAATTTGGGTTCCTAATGTCTATTTGTACTCTGAATATTCGTGGGTTGGGGTCGACTGTGCCAGCTAGGGTCCTCTCCAACCTCATTGCTACTGCTCGCCCTACTATCTTACTTTTGCAAGAAACTATGTGTGTTGATCACTTGGCTGTTTCCAAGGTTGCTAGTATCCTTCCTAGGTGGGAGATATTGGCTGTCAGTTCGGATGGCATGTATGGAGGGTTACTGGCAGCATGGGATCCTCGGTTCTATTCATTTTATGTGTATAAGACTCGGTGGGGTCTCCTGTTGGAAGGATTTTGTAAATTGAATGACTTGCATCTCAATATCATAAATTGCTATGGTCCATACAAGGATCGTGACGAGTTCTAGATGGGTTTGCAGTCATCTAGGATATTATTGATGGAGAATATTATGGTGCTGGGGGATCTGAACTTTAACAGATTTTCTCAAGATATTTGGGGTGCTAAAGCCAAGATGGACACACTTTCTGACGTCTTTAATGATTTTCTATTAAATAATAATTTAATTGATGTTGTCACCGGGGTGAATACTCCCACTTGGACTAATGGCCGAAGCGGGTAGGAAGGGATCCATAAGCAATTAGATAAATTTTTGGTTCATGAATCACTGCTTTACTTAGTTGGTAAATACAGAACTTGGGTGGGGAAGAACAAGATCTCTGACCACTGGCCGGTCTTTTTCCAAATTGATGACTGTGTTCATCTGCAGAAATTCCCCTTTAAATTTGATTGCTCATGGATGAACCATGATGAATTTGTGCATTTTGCTGAGGGATGGATGAAACTTTCTAACAACAGTAAGCTAAATCTGGTGGACAATTTCTATCAGAAATTGCAAAACTTTAAGCAAATTGTTACTACCTAGATCCATTTGAGGAAACAAAAGGATAGGCAACAGCTTTTGTTGGTTGAGGACCAATTGCAGTATCTTTACACTCATAATTTGGTAAGGCCCTTGGACAGTTTGAAATTTGATATACTTAAAAAACTGGACGCGGAAAAGGATGATATTATTCTCGGGGAGGAGAAGGAATGGAGAATGAAGAGAAGAGCACTTTGGGTTAATTTTGGGGACAGCAATACAAGGTTTTTCCACACATTTGCATCGACTAGAAGAAATAATAACTCTATCTAGAATATATCAGATGATTCGGGGATTGAAGTCTCTGGTCAACATGAGCTGTAGGATTTGGCACTGAAACACTTCAGTAAAACTTATTCATTGGACCCTACTTGTGATCTTGATTCACAGCTCTAGGTGATTAAAAATTATCCAAGATTCTTTGATAATGACTCAGCTGAGGAATTATGTCGAGAAGTTACTTTGGGTGAGGTAGAGAGTACTTTGAAAAATTTTGCTAAGGAGAAAAGCCCAGGGCCGGATGGCTAGACAGTTGAAATGTTTTTACATTTCTTTGATATAATGGGGGAAGAGATTGTCGGGATGGTGGAGTTCACCCGGATGGAGGGCTATATGTCTAGGGCATTAAAATCTACTTTTTTAACCTTAATTCCCAAAGTGAACGACCCGAAGCATTTTGGTGATTTCAGGCCAATTGCCTTATGCAATTTGGTTTATAAGATTGTTTCTAAGATCATTACTGGGAGGCTTAAGCCAGTTCTCTCAAGTTACATTTCAAAGGAACAATTTGGTTTTTTACAGGATAGACAAATACATGATGCAGTGGGTATTACACAGGAAGTCTTACATTCAATTAAATGTAGGAAGAAAAAATCTATCTTTCTAAAATGGATTTAGAGAAATTATATGATAGAGTTAACTGGGATTTTCTCCGATTAGTTCTGATTCAAATAGGTGTCCCAACTTTGGCTATCAAATGGATTATGACTTGTGTGGACACTGCTAATATTGCAGTACTTGTGAATGGGGAACCTACACCATTTTTTAGCTGTTCCAGGGGCATTCGTCAAGGATGTTGACTTTCACCACTTCTATTTCTCTTGGTGATAGGAGGGCTGAGTAGATTGATTATCCAAGCTAAGAATGAAGGTAAAATTATTGGTATTAAAATAGCTAAGGATTTCTACATCACACATGTTCTGTTTGTAGATGACGTACTTTTAGCTGGCTTAGATACACTTTCAGAATGGAGACACTTCCAAAAGATCATCTCTATATTCTGCAAGGCCTCTGGAATGTGTGTTAGTTTGAAAAAACTTGCTTTTTTGGTAATCTTATAGAGGAGGACCGGATTCTGGATGTTTAGACCTTGTTGCCTTATAAATTTTGCTATATAAATGAGGGTTTTACCTATCTCGGATTCCATCTCAAGCCTAATGGATATTTAATAAAAGATTGGGAGTGGCTAATTAAAAAGTTTGAGAACAGGATATCCAACTGGACGTATCGGATGCTTTCGATTGGTGGCAAATTAACATTGGTGAAGTCTGTGTTGATGGGAACTCCAGCGTATTGGTTCTCATTACTGCCCATTCCCTGTTCTGTGATTAATTCTCTGAGAAGGTTAATGTTTAACTTCTTATGGACGGGAGGTTTCAATAAGAACAACCTGGTGATGATTGGTTGGGAGAAAATTTCATTACCTTTGGAGGCTAGCGGGTGGGATATTAAAGACTTGACTGTGTTTAGTGCAGCATTGAGATTGAAGAGTTTGTGGCGTGCTATTTTTGGCAACACACTGTGGTCGAAGCTCATTCATCAGAAGTACATCAAGATGGAGGTCTCACATTGGCTCAAGTCACCTACTAAAAAAGTGAGAGGCATCTCACCTATCTGGAATGGATTCATGAAAGTTTATAAATGGTTTGTTGATGTATATGTAACTTCGGAATGTATTTCATCTGTGTATTTTATATATATTTATTGTACCCTTATAAGAGATGTGTCATTCCTCTATAAGGAAGTGTCGTCATGTGGATTGAAAAGTGTCGCAAGTGTGTGTACTTGCCGATGGGTTATTAGACCACCATGTGGGGTCGGCCCTGAATTATATATATTATAATGTGGATGTACCTAGCTAGACAAGTCGGCCCCATAAGGTCACTGGGAAAAAAGGTTAGTATAAATAGAGATCGGAGATCTCTATTTTATTCATTCGAAAAAGTACATCTCTCTCACTCAGAAAGTGGCGCACTAGTGAGGAGGAGGATCATCTGCTCTAGGAGACTATCTCAAGTGTATTTTGGTTGTACTTTGGTTGAGCCATTGCTTTCTCTATCTCTGAGGAAGTTGTGGGGTTTTTCACCATAGGGTTTTCCCCACGGAAACTTTGTGTCTCTTGTCTCTCATGCTTTTGATTCTTGTGATGCTTGTCATGCTTATTGTGATTGTCATGCATTGATATACTGTATATGTTATTCTCTCAGAAAAGATCCTAGAGTATTGTGAATTAATGCTCAAAATTTAACATGGTATCAGAGCTAACCTGAGAAGAAGACATTTTGCAGTGACGGAAACTTGAGTTTCTTATTTATTGGGTTTTTATCCACAGAGTTTGGAAAAGCAGTATAGTAGATTGACTCTACTCATCAAGGCGCATCTATCTGTCCAATCAGAATTCAATTTTGAGCATTTTCAGACTTGGCCCTAAAAATTAGGGTTTCCACAAAAATAGGAATTTTTGGAATCTGAAGACACAACTGGAAGCTCCTTGCAAAAATCGAAGTTTAGAGGTTTGGATCAAGATTTTTGGCAGGGTAGATCTCCGGGAAACTCAAATCCTAATTCAGGGCTCTCCTTAGTGAACCCGGGAGGAAAAAAAGACAAATCTGAAGGGTAAAGCTTTACTGATCTCAAATTCTAAATGCACCAGGTTGATCAGCTCATCAAGGCGCATCTTTCTATCCTTTCAGAAATTTGAAATTCACATTTTGAATTTTTAGGGTTTTTTCGACAAACCCTAATTTGGGACCAAATCCAGTTTTTCAGCATTTCAAGTGGTAAGACCTAAATATTTTCTATTTCCATTTGAAGTACTCTTTAAGATGTCTCACGACACAAAGCTTGAGGATAAGCTTGAAGGGGTTGATAACTTCCGAGCTTGGAAGTATAGGATTGGGTTAATCCTAGAAGAGAATGAGCTAGACTCATATATAAAAGAAGACATCCCTATCCCAGAGGATGAAGAGGCCAAGGTATTGCATAAGAAGAACTTGGTCAAGGCAAAGAGAATCATTGTTGATTTTATCAAAGACCATCTCATACCCCATGTGTCTTCTCTAAAGACACCCAAGGAGATGTTTGACTCTTTGACCAAGCTATTTGAAGGGAAGAACATAAATCGGAAGATGACTCTGCGGAATCAATTGAAAGGGGTCAAGATGTTGAATGGAGAAACCATTCAATCTTACTTCTCCAAGGTCTCTCAGATCAAGGAGCAACTTGAAGCTGTGGATGAAGTAGTGGACAATGGTGAAGTTGTTATGACCACTCTGAATGGCCTACCTAGGTCATGGGACTCCTTTATTCAAGGAATCTGTGCAAGAAAGAAATTGATCTCTTTCAGTAAACTATGGGAGGAATGCTCTCAAGAAGAAGCTAGACTTATAGTTCGTGAGGAAAAGATGGGAGGTGAATGTTAACACCCAAAAAGTGCTCACTACCTCATCTACCCCATTACATGACTCATTTGTCCATTTTCCTACCATATTTGCCTTAAAAACTCTAAAAATCCCACTAAAAAGCCTCCAAAAGGCCACAAAACCATCAAAAAAGCCTCCAAAAGGCTAAAAAACCCCTTTCCCCCCAAAATTATCCAAAATTCCTCCAAAAATAGCAAAAACCCTCTAAAAAGGGAATAAAAAATATAAAAAAATGAGGAAAAAGAGGAAAAAAGAGGAAAAAACCCTATACAGCTGCCCTAAACCATATGGTTCCCAAAACCATGGGCCAGCACTCCACCACCAAAAAACTATAAACAGGTGATGGAGACCACTCATTTCATATCCACAATCAAGTATACCCTTACTCTGCCAAAATCTCTCGTGAAACCCTAGCTCACCCTTGAGCTACTTTCACCATTGAGAGCCCCTTTTGGCACATTTCCACCATTGGAGAAAGAGAAGGAGCAAAATTGGAGTTTGGAGCAACCCTCTTGGATCATTGCAAGAACTTCACCAACCTCTACACTTGAGGTAACATTTTAATACAAAGAAAGTCCTTTATTATTTCTTGCCTCTTATGTCTCATGCACATGTTTAGAAGTAATTTCCATTTCAAAGTATTGTCTTTTAATTTCCATTTACTGAACTGCTACTAAGGAGTCCCTTCTCCTTAGTAGGTTCTTATTCGCACAAGCTAGGGTGAAAGGCCTAGCTACAGTTTTGGCGACTCTGCTTGTGTTTTTTCAGAATTTCTAGTTATAATTTTTAAGTTTTAGACGTTTTAATTTTATGCAATAATTTTCTGTTCGGCTGTCCCTTTTGGCCGCCGTAAACCACATCTTTTACCCCCTGTAGTTGCGTTCCGACCGCGTCTTTTAGGCGCTTACCTGCGATCCGATCGCGGCTCTCAGACTGTTTCCGGTGACCTGCCGGCTGTTTTTAGTCTGTTACCTGCAATCTGACCACGGCTATTAGTCTGTTTGGGACGGTCCGACTGTGGCTGTTAACCCTTTTCTTGCGTCCCGCCTGCGGTTTTTGGCCTTTTTCCCGCAACCCGCCAGCGCCTTTCGGCTTTTTTCCTGCGTCCCACCTGCGGCTTTCGGCCATTTTCCCGCAACCCACCGGTGACTTTCTGTGTCTTTCCTGTATCCCGCCTGCGGCTTTGGCCCACTTTCCGGCAACCCGCCGGCGTCTTTCGATTTTTTTCCTGTGTCCCGACTGCGGATCTAAGCCCTTTTGCTGCAACCCGCCTGCGGCTTTTTTCCTTTTTCCCGCGGTCCGACTGCATCTGTCGGCCAAAAACCCGCAACCTGTCCGCGACTGTTTCTCTGTTTCCCGCGGTCCAACTGCCGAAATTTGCCAAAAACCCATGGTCTGTTTTCTACTTTTTTACCTGTTTTGAACCCAACACTTTGCTGCACTATTTTCTGCACCTGCACATCCATCTGTCCTACCTGCAGCCATACTTCCTTACAGCCTTTTCTGCAGTTTTTATTTTTGTTTCATTTACATAATCTTTTTTTAAAATTTCAGCATTTTACTTAAAAAAGAGAAAATTTTGCACGTTAAAGTTTACATTCTGTCTTATTGTTTTTAGTTAGAAAGTTGCCCCCCTTGTGGCACTTTTATTTGGGTTCATCACCTCACACGCACACACTCTGTCACCTAATTCAAGTGAGCCTTAAAAAACTACTTAACTCAACCAACTTTCTAACCCCACTTGGGGAACACATAAGAATTTTAGTAGTTATGTAGGATCGGGGGGATAGGCATCCAAATAACACCCCTCGGTTACTTACACTTGAGACATAGCTGTTGTCCATTAGGGAACCAAAATCCCCTAGTACTTTTTGGCACGGTCACAACCAGTTTATCAGAGGGCCTCTCCCCTAGGAGGGTTGAAGTCGCCAGACTGGTTCCGGAGGCCTGAGTGGAATACCGCAATCCATTCAGTAACCGAAGGGATACCTTTCATAGTTCTTGGGGTATCCCTGTATGGGGGTACTGCGGTAAAAGGACCAAACGACAGATTCACCTTTTCTGGATGTGTCATGAATGGAGTATCTTAGTTGCCTTTCTTCTAGGATTGACTACCCGATGTCCCTCCCGGTAGGGGGATATCTTTAGCCACTTGGCTTTCCTATTCATATTGTCTGACTTGGATTTCATCACCTTGCAGAGGATATGTCTAGTTGAGTCAGAATACTATTTAGTTAGGTGTTTGCATGCTCCCTTACCTCCTTTTGGTCTAGTGAGTCCACTATTTTCTTTTTCTAGGAAACCTGCTGCTTGTTGGTATTCTGACCATTTCTGTTGATACTCCACTTATTGTAGAACAGCTGTTACAGTAGGTGTTTTGAGTTGGTTGTTGGCCTGAGTGCCATATTTTTTGAGCTCTCCTTCTGCACACTCGGTTGCATTAGGGTTTTTGAGCTATTTTTCACTCAACAAAACCCCCAAATATTTGACACCATTTGTCACCATTGAGTCCCCGAGACATTCTCTTCGCCTCAGGGGCGAGCCCCCACAACACGGTTCACTTGACACCACCCGTCATAGGCATAGATCTTCCTTACTTGATACCACTTATCATAGATCTTGAGCCTTGTCACTTGACTCCACTCGTCAGCGGCATAGGACTCCGTCACCAGACATTGACGCCCCTTACTTTACCTCCGATTCTGAGGCAGAGTCTGAGAACCCCATTTACACTGCCCCTACTAGCCCCATGGCTGGCGTGACTTCCACTCCTTTCTTGGTAGGGACCATTGGTGGCACATCCAGCACTACACCAGTTACCACACTTGCTTTGGGTATGCCCTCGATGGGGGCCATGTCCACCATTCCGGTCACCGTACCCATTCCAGTAGCTGGCATACCTGTCACCACTCCACCAGTGACTCACACTACCCTTGGTGGTGCAGGACAATCCTATACCACCTTCGTTCCCCCCCTTGGGGGAAACTTCCCAAACCCCGCCCCTACACTTGGGGGCATTGGCCCCATCATGGCCCACCACACTAATATGTCACATCCTTCTACTAGTTTTCCATTCATGGCTAGCCTCAACCTCCCTGATCTAGCCATATTGACTAACGATCCTATCAGACACGACCCTGCATGGCCTCACATGCCCACCAAGCTCCCCTCGGACATCCCTAAGTTTGAGGGCAAGGCAGGTGAGGACCCCTAGAACCACATTATGTCCTTCCATCTATGGTATTCCTCCAAATCCATAGTGGGCGACTCTGTCCGCCTTTGTCTATTACAGCACACCTTCACTGGCTCTGCAGCTAAGTGGTACATCGAGAAACCCCATGGGACCCATGCCTCCTTTACTTCCCTTGCCTCGACCTTTCTGCAGTTCTTTCAGTTACCTGTCCGCTATGACGCGGGAGTTGAGATCCTATTGTCTTGCAGACAGAACACGGCTACCCACATCACCGACCACATTCATGAGTGGCGTCGATGTCGCAGCCTCTACAAAATCAAATTAGACGACCGTATCTTCTTAGATTGGTTCCTAAAATCCCTCCTTCCTGTCATTGCCAAGGATGTGGCATCCGAACGACCCCAGTCTGAGGAAGAGGCCATCCTCAAAGCCCAGCAATTTGACCTCATTTACGCCCAGTTGGGTTACCTTTATACCATTATACCTGACGCCCCTCGAGGCGAGTCCTCCCAGCACGATGCGCCGGCGGCATCCCACGCTGCAGACGGCATCATTGGCTGTGTTGCTTCGCATCCCCAACCCTTTTCCATAGCACGTCCTAGTCATGGCCCTGATCTTTCGCGAGCTACCTCACAGTCCGGAGCTACCAATTCGTATGCTCCCATGGCACATCACCACCATTCTCACGGACCCTCTTGTCCACCTTAGTGCTTTGGCCATGCGTCACCCGCTTATGCTCCCCTGGTCGCACCTCAAACCTATTACCATCCACAAGCTGCACCATCTCCTGTGTCCTCTCAAGCCCAACCTGCTTATTACCCGCCACAGGTAGCCCCTGCGGCAACCCCACAACCTGCTTATTACCCGCCACAGGAAGCCCCTGTGGCAACCCCACAACCTGCTCCGCAGACATATCAACAACCCCCACAAGGTGCTGCACCTGCGCAACCTCCAACTGCATATTATCCACCGTAGCCTGCTCTCGCACCTGCACAACCTCAGAACCCACCTGCTTCCCAAGGGCAAGTATATGCCCAACAAAATCAGCAGCAAAACCAAAACAACCAGTGCCAACAGGGCCAGCAAAACCGTGGCAAAGGCCGCAACCGTGGGAATAACCCTCCTCCAGATCAAGGTGGTCAACCTCCCAATCCCCCAGATAACAATATTGCGGCACCTGCTAACCAAAACCCTGATCGGCCACCCAAGAAGGCCAAAAACCCTAACTTGCGAACAAACCATCCGTGTTCTATTTGCGGGGTCTATGGCCACTACACACATGCTTGCCCAAATTTGGAGCGAGCTCGGCAACTCTAGGTTGATGATGCCCATCGCCAAGGGCATGGGGCTCCTCAAGCGCAGCCCAACCCCCAACCCCCCCAGGAGGAACCTTTGGTGCTACAAAACCCCTTGCCAACCCAAGGTGTAGTGAACACTAAGCCATTGGCTCCCCCTCAAGTCAATGGGCCACCACAACAACAACAGATCACATATGCCTCCCCTGATCAACCCATGTTCGAATCAGGTACCCACCACCTGTTGATGATGTCAGCCTCCAAACCTGTCGGAACCAATATGGCTCCACCCTTGACGCCCCTCCTGTCAATAAAAACACTAACACTCATCCCACTGATCAGACGTTACATATACCTCTGGCTCCACTAGATGGCACTGCCAAAGCACCTCGCTTCCTACTTCATTGAATCAATAATAACCCCAATGCTCACGCTGCGTCAAATTACAATATTGTAGATGACTTAGCCCAGTCCCTCACAGCCATGTCTGCATTGGAAGTCTTGAAAAACTGTTCTTCACAGCTCAAGACTTTGCTCTCCGTCATTGGTACTATTGACCCCAATGATTCACAACTGATGGCATTCGATTTGGACCAATCCGAACCATGCCTGCCTTCCACTTTAGCATTCCAAGTTTCTGTTTCCGTTCGGAATCTTGTCATCAATCGGTGCATTATCGATGAAGGTGCCTCTACATGCGTGATGTCCACATTCGTTTGGAAGAAGTTGGGATCCCCTACTCTCCAGCATTCCACCACTGCGTTACGAACCTACGATGGTCATTCGGCTCAACCCCAAGGCCTATTAGCTAACGTCCCCATCCAGCTGGCTGGTAAAACCATTCTCATTGACATAGAGGTCATCAATGCCCAACTAGATTATAACCTCTTACTTGGCCGCAGCTACATGTATGCTATGAAGGCGGTTGCCTCCTCTGTTTTTCGCACCATGATGTTCCCCCATGACGGACGCGTGGTCAAGGTCGACCAACTCACCTACTACGATCCAAGTGCCCCCGCTGCACCCGAGAATGTTCTCCCCATGATTGAACAACTTTTTAGTGGTGCGAATACCTCGTTTGTCTCCTCCTTGGGACTTGGAGTTTACTCAGATCCGCCGATGACATCCACCTTCCAATCCATTCCTCCCCCGTCATCTGCACCCGAAGTATCTGATTTATGTACCATTTCCCATAATACACAAACCCCTAACAATCAACCGCCCTTGTTGCCTAAACCACCACTGGTACCTAGTCACATTGGTGTTACACCCATCCACACAATCCCTTTCCTAATCCCTCCCTCGGGCGTAGTAAGCGCCCCGGTTATGGCTACCCTTAACCTCCCTGGGTTAACCTTGGGATTAACCGTCTGGTATCTTTCACCTCCCATTCCCCCGCCGACACCAAATGTCGTCCTGCAACCGGTACAACCCATTGTCACTACTACTCAGCCACCCCCCGGTGTCGCTACCCCTTCGTCCTCCGTGAATCCCCCTCCTCTTCCCAAACCCACTGGGGGCAGAGGCCCACAACCCTACACTGCTGTACCACCTCCTAAGATAGTCAAAAACCCCCCTGTGTTTCGTGCTCCTCCCAAATACTCGTTGTGCGATGAGTTAGGCCACGCGACTCATCAATGTCCACATTTACCGACATTACAGGAACATATGCAAATGCTTGACGATGACCCCAACATCCCCGTTGTTGAACTTGACCCAACCCCCAAGCCTCGTGATAAATCGTTGCACACCAACCACCCTTGTGCCATATGCGGTATTTACGGCCACTACTCTCATCACTGTCCCGATCTCCCAGATTACCGAGCAGCTCTCTATGAGATGAATAATATGTACCTTGAAACGGCACCCCCCACAATCGAGGAGATCCACCCCCCGCTCTCCTCCCCGTCAGGAGAGGTTAACACAATTTATATGATCTCTTCCACCACCATTCCCTCGTCAACCGATTTGACAACCCAAACTTTCCGTACTGATGAGGAGATTCTCGAGGCACTCACTGCCCCAGATTATCCCTGGGATGACATGCACCATCGTTCGTATTTCCTCCCAGAAGAATCCTCCTCTAGTACCGCTACCCAATTTACCATTGAATCCAAAGATTTCCTCCCCACCAAGGTCGACTGGTTTAAGAATCCTATTCCTGCTCCTGATGCCTTCGAGGAGGGAAACATGGCCAACATCTCACCCATCATCCATATTGATATCGCTGCCCCAGGAGGTGCCCCTGAACTCATAACTTTAGGATCCTCCTGCAGTGAGCATGAGATTGAGGAGTACAAAAAACTCTTTCAAGAGTTCTATGATGTCTTTGCTTGGTCATATACCGAAATGCCTGGTCTTGACCCCGCTATTATAGAGCACCACATTGACACATGGCCAGATGTACCCCCCGTTCGCCAGAAACAACATCCCATTCATCCCTCAAAGCTCCCAGCTGTTAAAGCAGAGATTGAGAAACTTCGCAAGGCAGGATTCATTTATCCTATCGCTTATACCACTTGGGTTTCAAACCCCGTTCCCGTTAACAAAAAACAAGGCACCATTAGAGTATGTACTGACTTCCGCTATTTGAACCGTGCCTGTCCCAAAGACAACTTCCCTACACCATTTATTGACCAACTCATCGATGCGTGTGCGGGGCATGAAGTCCTATCTTTCATAGATGATTTTTCCGGATACAACCAGATTCAGAACCGTAAGAAAGACCAGTACAAAACTGCCTTTACTACCCCATGGGGCACCTTTGCCTATCACATCATGCCTTTTGGCCTAAAAAATGCTGGTGCCACCTTCCAGCGGGCCATAACCTATTGTTTTCATGACTTGGTCCATATCCTACTAGTCTACCTTGATGACCTTACAGCTCATTCCCGGAAACGATTAGACCACCTTAATGACCTTCAACAAGTTTTTCTGCGTTGTCGCAAATATCAAATCCACTTGAACCCACACAAGTGTGTCTTTTGCGTTCCGGCAGGACGATTGTTGGGTTTCATTGTTTCCCAAAAAGTTATTACTGTTGATCCCCTGAAAGTCCAAGCCATATTAGACCTTCCCTCTCCTCGCACGCTCCGACAACTCCAAAGTCTGCAGGGGCGATCCAATTTCCTCCGTTGCTTCGTTCTTGATTACGCCACTACCGTTCATGGTTTCGTGCGCCTGCTCCGTACCCATATACCCTTTGTCTAGGATGAGCAAGCAGAAGCTGCATTCGAAGCCCTCAAGAAAGCTCTCACACAAGCCCCCTTGATCTCCCCTCCGGATTTCTCTCAAGACTTCATCCTTTACGTCTCGGCATCTGAACATGCCGTGTCCGGAGTCTTGGTTCAAGAAGACGCCTCCCACCAAGAGCATGTCATTTATTACGTCAGCCATACCTTGTCTGGACCACCCTTATGTTACCCATATGAGGAGAGACTAGCCCTCGCTGTGGTCTTTTCCGTCCAAAAATTACGACACTACATCTTACTTAGTCATACGACAGTCGTCGCCGACTCCAACCCCATGGTCAACCTCCTAACCCGACAACTTCTGCAAGGTCGTGTTGCTAAATGGGTCATTATCCTCCAGGAATATGACCTTAATTTCAGAACCCCTAAGAGCACCAAATCCCTCGCACTTGCCCAGCTCATCATCGATCTCCCCTCCTTTCTGTCATCCCCACAAATCTCTGATGAGTACCGGACAACCACTTGTTCACCATCTCGTCTGATGACCCGTGGTACGGTGATATTTTGTTATACATTCGCACGCAGAAGTTCAGACACAAAGTCACCCGTAATGGACACCATCGTATCCGTCACCAGGCCTCTAGTTATCTCCTCTTAGGCGATGTCCTTTACCGACGAGGGGTCGAAATGACTCTTCGTCATTGCCTTACACATGAGGAAGCTGAACATGTCCTCAATGACTGTCATAATGGTGCCTGCGGCGGTCATTTCTCTGGGATGGCTACCACCCAAAAGGTCGTCTGCGCCAGATACTTCTGGCCCACACTTTTCACTGACTGCATCACTACGGTCAAGCATTGCCATAATTGCCAACTTTTTTCCCCCAAGGCCCGGACACCACCCGCTTATATTCCCCTTCACATGAATTGATTCACCGTGACGAAGTATGCATAGGCGCTCCTACCAATAACCAGGCGGAGTATGATGCTGTGACCAGTCTCCTGAATGCTGCCCTCCAGATGGGCATATGTCACCTTCGTGTGTTCCTTGAATCCTAGCTACTTGTCTCCCAGCTCAACACGTGCTACCAGGTGCGTGATCCCTGCCTCTTTAGAAAATTCCTGCGCACAAAACAACTCAGCCAACAGTTTGAATCCATAACATTCACCCATGTCCCACAAGCTCAAAATAGTGTTGCAGATCAAATGGCCAACAACATCCTAGATTGGCACATCAATCACACCATGTAAAACCTCCATCATGCATCATCATCCCATAGCATCTCATAAAAATATATTAAAACCCAAAAAGATTGCAAGGGGCATCCACGTGCCTATCATCACATAAACACATAACATACACAAGGGGCATCCATGTGCCCAAACATCCTATGCTACTTGCATCCATGTGCAGTACAAACATATCACAAACCATAACCGCATCTACATGCGTACACTATAAACATCATCGGAAAAAGGTGCATCCATGTGCATATATATATATCAAAAAATACATGTTCATAGGCTATACATGTCCTGAGTACCCCCGTACTCAGCTATTCACAAAAAATATCTATACATCTCGTAAGATGCATGCCGGAGCTACAAAACTTGGGGGGAGTCCTCTGCACTCTCTAATGAGAGTCATACCCTGCGTCACTACCTGCATCGGCTGCCTCCGAGTCCTCCCCTCGCTCCTCCTCCGGGAAATCCTCATCCCCTACGGGCTCCTCTGCCCGACTCCTATCCGCTAAGATAGCCACCCGGATAGTGATCGACCGAAACTCCCGGGGTGCCCTCATGCAGTCCTGAATCACATCTGGATCCATGTCCCGCCAGCCCTCATTGGTCACTCCAACTAGTAACCGATCCAGCAACACCCGTACGGACTCCAAATTCCCCTCTGCGTCCTGCCAACGCACCTCCTCTCGACCCGGTAAGGCTGGTACCGCCACATGCCCTCTACACGCGACATGTCTTGGCGGTGGTCTCGGACCCACATCTGTAGATCACACATCATTCAGTCATAGTATATATCATAACACACATCATACATAAATGTTGACATCCATAACATGCAAGTAAATCAACACATACCATCCGGCCCCCATGCCTGTCCTGGTGCCCGTGGTGCCTCTGGGTCCCCGGTATAGTCCATATCCCTATATAGGTAGTCATCCAGTGGCAATGGCATCTGTAGCCACTACAAGTATAACTCTTGGGTAAAGTATCTACCCACGTCCGCGGAGACTCGCGGCTGCGTATCCGCCACCCGACCCAGACAGGGCAACCCCGTCAGGAAGTATACATCTGTCAGGGTGAGGTCCATCCTCTCACCCTGCACCCTGAATGCCTGTATGTCTGGCTCCCAAAAACTCACCAGCCTGTTCAGCAGCAACCCTGCTGACGGCATCATAGGTACCTACGCAAACTTCAGCAGTCCGCACAATCCCAAAACCGACCGCACATGACGCTCCTCCCGGATGACAGTCACTATCT
Source organism: Larix kaempferi (assembly GCA_027924585.1). Classification (NCBI taxonomy): domain Eukaryota; kingdom Viridiplantae; phylum Streptophyta; class Pinopsida; order Pinales; family Pinaceae; genus Larix; species Larix kaempferi. Next base: position 3,015,408 of record BSBM01000512.1, on the reverse strand, counting down.
CATCTGGAATCTCCCGCTCTCTCCATAATGCCAGCAGCATCCTGTCAACCATGCAAGGAAAAATCATCAGACTTATGTCAAAGAAATAAACCCTGCCCCCCCCCCCCCCCGGGAAATCCTAACAGCTCGCTCCCAAATGTGGCTTTAGGTCCCCTTGCCGCGATTTCCGACCACGGCTGTTGGGCCTACAGTCGCGGTCCTAAACCGCGCTTGTCTGGGCCAAACACGCGGTACCAAACTGCATGTCCAACCTCAAAACACACGGTCCCCGACCGTGCGTTCCAACCCGAGACCCGCAGTCTACACGCGCGTCATCCGCTGTGGAACCCGCGGTCTTCGCCTGCGGCTCTCTCCTACAAACCCGCGGTCCACCCCATGTGGACCGTACAAGTAACCCCTGGGACCCACTACCCACCCCCCACACCCAAAGAAAATGCAGGTATGAGTTTGACAGAATACCTGTATCTCCCGGATCTGAAAATGGCCGGTCAGATCGTCCAGAAACGTCACCTCAGCTTTGGTCCACTTTGATCACTAGTCAAAGTCAAATAGTACAAATGACACTTGTCATGTTGGCCCCACTCACTATTTATTGTCTGTTGACTTTTTCTTGTTTTGGCCTTTCTGACCTCATACGGAGTCCATTTTTCGAATCGTTTCCACCACTGGAATCAGCACGACGAGACCATCATCCTGATCAACTCGTTGCATTATTTTTACCCCGTCATTGTTTGCACATTTTTAGACGCCACTAGTCGCCTAGATTTGCGTGCCACCTAGGACGCTCTCCATTTTTAGCCTATTTTATATCATCGGATTCATTGTTCCGAGCCCGTGATGATGCTTCACATCATTTCTCGCTCTCACCCAATCTTTTTTGGGTATTTTTCCAAAAACACCCCCGTCACCTCGGTTTGCGTGCCACATCGGCCGTTATCCATTTTTGACGCCCTTTATATCACCGGATTCATTTTTCTGATCTCATGATGATGCTTGAGACCATTTCTCGCTCTCACCTGGTACAGTTTCAACATTGTGTCCCGACACCTGGTTGCCTCGGTTTGCGTGCCACATCGGCCGCCATCGGATTGTTCCACATTTGTACATGATCCATTCACTCCTGTCATACTGCAATCATTTCGTTATTTTGACACCATTCATTATCCCACAAGGAGGCCCACCAGTGTTCCCCCCTACCCTTGTTCTTGGTCATCATCAATGTTCCTTGATTGAGCACTTCCTCCTTGCCTGACCATTCCTTTTGTTCGGTATAATTTTATCCCTTTTTCGAGCCGGACAAGTCCTTTACGAAAAAGGCACTTAGGGAGTTTCTGTTAAGCTCTTTTCTGACTCCTAAAATAATGAAAAGATTTCCGATCAATCTTTCTTCCTTTCATGCTCGTTAAAGTACCTGAAAGGGCGTCTATCTGGTATAAGTTTAACCCTTTTCCGGACCTGGTAGATTACTTACGAAAAATGAATACTCTAGTCACACCGGCTAGAAGAGTTCTTCATTGCATCCTTTTATGCTTCTTTGGGCCTTGGAGACTAACACACGAAAAAGCAACCCCCTGGAGTCTTCTTATCACTTTCAGACTCTCTAAAATTGAAAGCAACCACGAGCATGAACTGTCCTGGGCTCATACAAATCCACACGACAGTACGATTCCATTCTTTCAGAGTCTTCTTATCGCTTTCAGACTCCTTAAAATTGAAAGCAACCACGAGCATGAACTGTCCTGGGCTCGTACAAATACACACGATAGTACCATTCCATTAATTCAGAGTCTTCTTATCGCTTTCAGAATCCTTAAAATTGAAAGCAAACACGGGCATGAACTGTCCTGGGCTTGTATAAATCCGCACGACATTACCATTTTACACTCACTTCTTCTAGTTCCTTAACCCATGAAGAAGTCCCACCCATGCCTCTCGGCACTATGATCGATCATCTCGGCAGCACCCCTAATCAGGTCTCCTTTGTTCAGAGTATTCTACAGTCTCTTGCCATATTACACCATCTTGAGTATCCCTCATCCAAGTTACCATCCTCGATCCATTACAGCTATGATCCCTTTCCCCTCAGTCAGTGTCATATGCTGCCCGATCGTCCCCGCCATCATACTCTGAACAAAGGAAGTTTGAGTCCTCCCACTCTACTTGCCCAGTTATCCCCCCCAGTCTGTCAGTCCTACCATCAGTGCTCTCACACTTCGGTTCTCCACCTCGCGCTCCTATCAAGGAAACATCATTGCCTTGCTAGTTGTAGGTCTCCCTCTGTCGACGACAGCCCCTCTATTCCAGAGGATAGACCCAGAGGTCCCTGCGCCTTGGACCCATCACCATCTGTGGTGAGAGCCTACGGACCATTTTGAGAGGAGTCATCATTGCCTCTCCGAATGGTTGTTTCTCACATGCTCGACTCCAACACCTTGATCGCATCATTGAGAATCGTGCAGGGTTTATATCCCTTCCATTTTTGGTCGAAGACCCCGAATCTCCCCCGACTCTAGCACATTGGTGAGTCACTTCGGAATGCCCAGTTATATGTTCCTGTGGATGTCCGGGTTGCATAGGTGATTGTATTCGGAAGCCATCCAGTTATATGCTTACTTGAGTACCCAGTTCTGTCCCAGTTCAGTTCCAGTTTAGTGAACCATTGAGAGTATGACCCTTGTCACTCTAATCCAGCAACTCATCAGTTCCTTTGGTACCACACTCAGTAGCACTGTTGTCATTCCAGTGTATCAGCTCTTCAGCTCAGACATGGTCCGCCCAGCAGTATGTCCCCGACTTGTGTCCTCTCTGGACCCTTATGATGTACACAGTGGTTCTCTATGTATCCTACAGGTCCCCCTTTTCAGGCCTCACTGTTATTTTTATGTATCTTGATACGAGCATGGGTATGCCCGCCTCGTCCATATATTGAGATTCTTCCTCATTCAGTATTTGAGGTCATGTATATGTCAGATCCCCCTATTTTGGACCCCATTGTTATTATTGTTTTATATCTTGATATGAGCATGGGAATGCCCGCCTCGTCCATATGATCAGATGATTCCTCATCCATTATTGAGGTTATGTACTTTTAGTTTTTGCAGTTGTTCCGGGCTCCAGTTTGTTTCTTCTCTTCTCCACACCTCAGGAAAACCATACACAACTTATGATGTCTATCGGCCATACGATGAGCTCCTGCCCTCACACATCAGGGGGCAATCTGTTAACACCCAAAAAGTGCTCACTACCTCATCTACCCCATTACATGACTGATTTGTCCATTTTCCTACCATATTTGCCTTAAAAACCCTAAAAATCCCACTAAAAAGCCTCCAAAAGACCTAAAAAGCCTCCAAAAGGCCACAAAACCATCAAAAAAGCCTCCAAAAGGCTAAAAAACCCCTTTTCCCCCCAACATTATCCAAAATTCCTCCAAAAATAGCAAAAACCCTCAGAAAAGATAATAAAAAATATAAAAAAATGAGGAAAAAGAGGAAAAAAGAGAAAAAAACCCTATACAGCTGCCCTAAACCATATGGTTCCCAAAACCATGGGCCAGCACTCCACCACCAAAAAACTATAAATAGGTGATGGAGACCCCTCATTTCATATCCACAATCAAGTATACCCTTACTCTGCCAAAATCTCTCTTGAAACCCTAGCTCACCCTTGAGCTACTTTCACCATTAAGAGCCCCTTTTGGTCCATTTCCACCATTGGAGAAAGAGAAGGAACAAAATTGGAGTTTGGAGCAAACCTCTTGGATCATTGCAAGAACTTCACCAACCTCTACACTTGAGGTAACATTTTAATACAAAGAAAGTAATTTGTTATTTCTTGCCTCTTATGTCTCATGCACATGTTTAGAAGTAATTTCCATTTCAAAGTATTGTTTTTTAATTTCCATTTACTGAACTGCTACTAAGGAGTCCCTTCTCTTTAGTAGGTGCTCATTCGCACAAGCTAGGGTGAAAACCCTAGCTATAGTGAAGATCAAGCTCTCGCAACTCACACCAAAAGAAGCAAGCCCAAGAAGGAGCACTCTCGCTTCAAAAGATCCTATCAAAAGAATAAGAAGGATCTAAGATGCTTCACATGCAATGAGAAGGGTCACTTTGCTTCAGATTGTCCCAAGAACAAAAGGGATAATAACAACAACTCCAACAAGAAGAAGAAGGGCAGCAAAAGAAAGTTCTATGCTCATGCTGCCAAGGATGATGAACCTCCAAAGAAGAAGGCTAGGGAAGAAAGTGATGATGACTCATCAAGTGAAAAAGAGTATGTTCTAATCTCTGCTCTCACAGGTACTATCTCCCATGGTTGTAATGATTGGTTGATTGATAGTGGGGCTTCCAAACACATGACTGGGTTTAAGGAATCTTTTATGAATCTATCTGAACATGAATCACCCCATAAGGTGAAACTTGGGGATGATTATCAATACCCAATCAAAGGAAGTGGTGAAGCCTCCTACAACCTAGATTCTGGAAAATCTTTGAAGATGAAAGAAGTCCTTTATGTACCTGGGTTCAAGAAGAACTTACTCTCCATCTCTGCATTGGATGCAAAAGGTATGAGGGTTGCATTTGTAGATGTCCAAGTCCTAATGTGGCCAAAGGGTAAAACAATCGATGATGCAGTAGTGATTGGAGAGCAAGAGGGAGGTTTGTACAAATTGAAGGGACAACCTGAACATGCCATGGTGACATAAAGACAAAGATTCATCCATAGTCATGGATCACATAGAGGTATGTATAATTTGTTTTTGCAAAATTTAACTAATGAGTTATGCAGGTCATTGAAGAGAGCAAGAACACATTGCTAGACATAACTAGCGAATATGGTGACTAGGTAAGTGTTTCTTATATCATAGGATCTATCATATAAGTATGCATGGCATGATTGATGATGATTGTTCATAAAGTCATAAGTTTGAATAATCATGGGTATATGCATATTATGTGCCTTACCTTAATTAATGATATGACTAACCAGAAGAGTCATAGGTTTGAGTAATTAAAGGTTTAGGCATGTTATGTTTCTTATGATATGACTAACCATAAGAGTCCTATATAAACCTTGAATGCTAATGCTTATTATTTCTGTTTGAAATGATCATGACTATACATGCTTGATATTATTGTGTTTTTAATAGTATACTAATGAATGTATGATTTTGTATGAGATCACAAGGATAACACAATCATGATACTAATAAGCATGCATAGGGACCAAGGTTGAATATGAGTTCAAGAACAGGTAAACCAGGGAGCAAAGATCAAGAGGGAGCACACTCCAGTGGTTTCTGCAAGGGTGCAAATATTCAGAGGGAGTTTTCCATCTCTCTACATTCCACAATAGAAAGGTGTAGAAGGACTCCAGCAGCTCCTGCAAGGAAGCAAAGACTCAGAGGGAGTCCACCCAACAAACAAACAAAGATAAGTATTTTAATTATCATTTCTTGCATATTTGTTTGCTTAAATAAAATTGTTCAATGATGTATATGCTCATGTTCCTAGACTTAGAATGTGTATTGTGAATATTAGAATGATTGCATTAATGAACAGTATACTACTCATATGCATGTGATGGGTAAGTGGCCTATGGAACTGTACAACATTCCATTGCTACTTATCTAGAATGAAACCTCTTTGCTGACATGTTGGGAGTAGTGCAAACTATTAACAATGTTTTGGTAGCGACTGGAAGGCATCTAGAAAGTTATGGAACATGGATAAATGTTGTATTGAAGCATTGGCTAAGATAATTGCATGAATGTATGACATATTTCTTTATGTATAAGAATTTGTCTGAAATTTATGAGATGTTTCTAATCATGCAATTTAACTTGTTTTGTAGGAAAGACCATATACCTTCACCTACAAAAGAAGGACTACAACATTTGTTCAAGCAACAAAATTATCTATTGAAGATATTGAAGTTCCCAGGATACAAGAAGAATGCCATGATCCGTCGATCATGAAGAATGATGTTTGGGATGTAGTCCCAAGACCTGAATGGAAGTTTTGTTATAACTTCCATATGGATCTATCAGATCAAGCATGCTGCAGATGGCAGCATACATAAATATAAAAGTAATGAAATAGAAGATACACCAGATGGATTTCAAGACTACTTTCTTGAATGGTGTAGTTGAAGAGGAAGTATATGTGGAGCAGCCACTCGGTTGCGAAATACATGACAGGGAGTCATATGTGTGCAGATTGGGAAAGCCTTGTATGGCTGAAAACAAGCTCTCAGAACTTGGTATGGTAGGATGGACAATTTCCTATCTAGTTTGGGCTTTACCAAGAGTAAAGCGGATTCCAACCTCTACTACAAGGTTGAGGAAGGGAATCCTGTGATTCTACTCCTGTATGTGGATGACTTATTTGTAACAGGAGATGACAGACTGATTGTAGATACTAAGAGGAAGCTTGCTGCCGAGTTTGATATGAAAGATTTGGGAATGATGCATTATTTCCTAGGTATGGAGGTGTGGCAGAGTGCAGGTGGGATCTTCCTTGGTCAAGGGAAGTACACAGTAGATATCCTGAAGAGATTCGGGATGATGGATTGTAAGGCCATGGCCACACCTATGGCATCGAATCTGAAGCTTCTATGTGATGCTTCATCTGATTCGGTTGATGTCTCGATGTATCGTCAGATGATTGGGTCCTTGATGTACCTGACGAACACGAGACCAGACATTTTCTTTGCTATGAACACATTGAGTCAGTTCCTGATAGATCCAAGGAGTGTTCACCTGATTGCTGTAAAGCATGTTCTGAGGTACCTGAAGGGTACAGTGGATTATGGGCTCAAGTATGAAGCGAATCAAAAGTTTAACCTGCAGGGTTATGTTGATTCAGATTGGGCTGTCAGTGCTGCAGATAGGAAGAGCACATTTGGGTGCTGCTTCAGTATGGGATCAGGTGTGATCTCTTGGTTTAGCAGGAAGCAGTCCTGCGTAGCACTGAGTACAGCTGAGGCAGAGTATGTTGCAGCATGATTCAACTAGTTGTGAGGCAGTATGGCTACGGAAGCTATTGTCTAAGTTATTTGATCTCCCATTGGATGCTACTGGTATCTTTTGTGATAACCAGAGTTGTGTGAAGCTGTCCGAGAACCCAGTGCTTCATGATAGGTCAAAACACATAGAGATCAAATATCACTATATTAGGGATATGGTGCAGAGAGGAGCTGTGAAGCTCCTGTATGTTGCGACGGACGAGCAGATTGCAGATGTGATGACGAAGCCACTAGCCAGGGTGAAGTTCAAGTACTTCAGAGAGAGGCTTGGCATTCTTCAGATCGAGGACACTTCGAGGAAGAAGTGATGGACACATTTGGTGAAGCCATTCCAAGCATGTTGGAAGGAGGATCCTTCACATGGCTGTGGATGTAAGCGCTGGATGACGAGCATCAGGATGATGTTCTGGTTTCTTCTTGGATATGATCTGTTGGATCATTTTTGTATATGTATGTATGCATCATGTTGGATGCTGGATATGATCAGTTGGATCATTTTTTTATGTATGTATGTATGCATCATGTTGGATGTTGGATATGATCAGTTGGATCATTTTTTATGTATGTATGCATCATGTTGGATGCTGGATATGATCGATTGGATCATTTGTATGTATATGCATCATGTTGGATGCTTGGACCATGTATCTGTATATGTATCAGGTGGATACATCGTATGATCAGGTAGATCATGTATATTGATATGTATCAGGTATGATCAAGTAGATCATGTATGTTGATGGATACATTGTGTGGATCATGTATCTATGTATCAGGTGGATACACTATGTATGATGATATGTATCAGGTAGATACTTGGTGTGCATTAGGTGGATGCATTGTATGATCAGGATGATCGTGGATGACGAGCTTCTCCAGATGACATGCAGCAGGATGTTGTAGTGATGATGATCAGGATGATCATGTGTACATCAGGATGATGTATGATGAGTATCAGATGATACTTTGTGGCCGTGGATTAGGTTGTGTAGGTAAGCATGTAATATGTGCCCTAGGAGATTTGCAGATGGTCTTTCGAGGTTTTTCCTATGGCATGTAATTCATACCCTGGGACATCTGGCAAATGCTCTTTCGAGGTTTTGCTTGGGAGGACATATAATTTGTGCCGTGGGAGGTCTGCAGATAGTCTTTCGAGGTTTTTCCTATGGCATGTAATTCGTGCCCTGGGATATCTGGCAGATGCTCTTTCGAGGTTTTGTCCTATGGCATGTAATTTGCTCCTGGGAGATCTGGACAGGATGAAAAAGGCCTCAGATGCTTTAGCCAGGTTCTTCCATGACCACATGTAATTTGCTCCTGGGAGATCTGGACAGGATGAAAAAGGTCTCAGATGCTTTAGCCAGGTTTTGTGGTGAGATCACATGTAATGTGCTCCTGGGAGATTCGACAGGTAGAGCCGTGTGCTCGTAACATCCTGGGATGCTTTAGCCAGGTTTTGTGATGGGTCACATGTAATGTGCTCCTGGGAGATCCTACAGGTAGAGTTATGTGCTCATAATAGCCTGGGATGCTGTAGCCAGGTTTTGTGACGCACGTAGTGAGCCCTGAGAATTCCACAGTATGGCCAGTGATGATGAAGACCTGCAGGTGGTGGGCCTACATCCAGTATGAAAAAGGACTGGCTCTATAGAACTTCCTATGACGAGTAGAGTCAGAGATTGGTTGAGATAGCAGCAGCAGGGATGATGACAATGACGATGCATCGATGACGATGATCCCGAGAAGAAGACTTGTCTAGAAGAACTGTGTCGAGAAATACCTTCCTAGTTAAGAGGGAGTGTTGATGTATATGTAACTTCGAAATGTATTTCATCTGTGTATTTTATATATATTTACTGTACCCTTATAAGAGATGTGTCATTCCTCTATAAGGAAGTGTCGTCATGTGGATTGACAAGTGTCGCAAGTGTGTGTACTTGCCGATGGGTTATTAGACCACCATGTGGGGTCGGCCCTGAATTATATATATTATAATGTGGATGTACCTAGCTAGACAAGTTGGCCCCATAAGGTCACTGGGAAAAAAGGCTAGTATAAATAGAGATCGGAGATCTCTATTTTGTTCATTCGAAAAAGTACATCTCTCTCACTCAGAAAGTGGCGCACTAGTGAGGAGGAGGATCATCTGCTCTAGGAGACTATCTCAAGTGTATTTTGGTTGTACTTTGGTTGAGCCATTGCTCTCTCTATCTCTAAGGAAGTTGTGGGGTTTTTCACCTTAGGGTTTTCCCCACGGAAACTCTGTGTCTCTTGTCTCTCATGCTTTTGATTCTTGTGATGCTTGTCATGCTTATTGTGATTGTCATGCATTGATATACTGTATATGTTATTCTCTCAGAAAAGATCCTAGAGTATTGTGAATTAATGCTCAAAATTTAACATGGTTGGCTTTTGAATTATGCTGGAAAGTTGGATGTGGGGAGGAGGTAGCTATTGGGGTTGATCCCATTGTGGGGATGAAAGATTCTTATTGTTTATCATCCAATCTGTTATATAAACTCAAAGATGTTGGGCACTATAGCCTGAGTTCTATTGGAAATATTTGTAATACATGTTATTGGTCTTCGGATGTTGATCTCCAGTTATCCCCAGATATTGCTGTGGAATGGCAGCATTATATATATAATCTCAATGCTGCTGGTATCCATCTCAATTCAAATGCTGATAAAGTGGTTTGGGGAGGGAATGAAGCCACTGGGACTGTTACAGCAAGCTCGGCTACAACTATATGATTAAAGGGAGATGCATTTATCCTAAATTTGGCATTGGCATTTACCACTTAAATTGAAATGTTTCTTTTGGTTTGTTTTTCAGGAAAGGTTGAAGACGTGGGAGAACCTTTTATTAATGGGGTGGGTCGGTCCTAGTTAGTGCATATTATGTAGATGCAATTTGGAAACTTCTTGGCATCTATTTATGGAGTGTTCATTTACCTTGGCACTTTGGGAGCAAATATATCAGATCTTGGACATAAAGGCTAGATGGGGTGGTCTAAATATTGCTATTTCTTTGAAACAATGGAGATTGGAGTGTAAAGATCATAAGACCCTTCCTATTTTTATTTGCTGGGTGATCTGGGGGATTAGGAACAAGGCCATATTTGAGGACACCAGACCTCATCTGGAACATTTTTCCAATTCTGTTATCAGTCACTATTTGAATTTTCAAAAGGTGGAAAAGCCCAGGAGTCATAGGAACATTGGGCAGTTTAATTTTGTGGTTACTGATCAAGTTCTAGTTTTTGATGGTGCTGCTGATTTGGGGGAGTGTGGGGTTGGGGGTCTTATTTACCTCAATTAGGAGCATTACTTCACACTAAAGATGAAATGTGGTAGGGGTACCAACATGAAAGCGGAACTTTTGGCTTTATGGAGCGTTGCAAAAGCGGCCAATTGTTTTGGGCTATTGAATGTGAAGATTTTTGGCGATTCTCGTGTGACCATAAAGTGGGCTAAGGGGGAGTTTGATCTTAATGTATTAAATTTGGCAACATGGTGTGATAGAACAAAGTTGGAACTTCATAAGTTGGGGAAGGTTTCTTTGGAACATATTTTTAGAGAACACAGGCTGACCTACTCTCGAAAGAGGCTTTGGATGGTGAAGAGGCATACTTAGTTTGGGAAGAAATATTGGAGAATCAACGAATTGACTCTGGCAGCTGTTACTTCTTTGGCGGATGTTGATATTTATGTGAAAGATACTAGTTTATCTGCTTTTGTACTAATTTTGAAGTTTTCTGATTTGCCAAGGACTTTCTATGTCTGTTTTTGGCTTTATTTGTATATTTTGTGAACTCTGAAATACTCTCTCACGAGGGAGGTCGATTATTGGACAGTGGATATACTGCAATCATGTAATATTTGATTCAAGTTTGAATATCAATAGTATGCTTTTTTTCGCGGGAAAAAAAAAGTGAAAATACTCACAAGATTACGAAACCTAATTGATTGACTCTGTCACGAGTACCACCATGCAGTAGGAGCGGACAACATTAATTGGTCTTTTTAGACTTACTTTCTAGAAATAATCATGATGTTCATATCATGTTGATAGAATTTCATTATATCGATTAATAAAAGAAAAACATATTTTTAATTAATTTTATTAGAAAGAATATATGATTATTACGGTACAATAAATTAAAGTTGGCGTCAATAGACATTCATCATCAATATCATCAGAGTAATTTATTAATCATTAATTATTATTTTCCAACATAAATAAATTTTTTTTTAATATTAAAAACCGTTTCTGGAAAATAGACTTTTCAAGTTATACCTATATATTTTTTAAAAATTAATTTATTTTCTTTTTACTGAATCCGTCTACTGGAAGATGGACTTTTGAAGTTATACGTATATATTTTAAAAAAGTTAATTTATTTTCTTTTTTACTATGACGCTAGCCTTGAATTTCTGAGTGCACCGGGTGCAGCTAGACTTGCGTCATCCTGCACTTATGGCGACATAGGGCGTCCAGGCTTGTTATAATTTAATGGGCACAATCACCCTACTGATCTAATGGATTAATTTTTTCATCAGCATCCCCTTTGAGTGGACAACACAAGAAGGCATGAAGAGTTCAGATAAATAAAATATTGAATCAACGCGTACGTATATTTAAATACAAGTGGGAATATTCACAAGATTACGAAACCTAATTGATTGACTTTGTCACCAATACCACCATCCATGGAAGCGGTCTAAGATGGCATGAATAATATAGATAAATAAAATAATATTAAATTGACTTGTACATATAAATAAAATAATTGTATTTGATGGAAGTAGATTTCATAAGTATCTCTCGTAAGTAACTAGTTCGGAGAATAAAATTAATATGCACAATATTAAAGCCAATTCTCGTGAGTTCCATAGCTAAACATGGCGTTGGTTTATTCCTAAAAATGGTTGGTCGAAAGGGTATGCCATCTTTGAGAGTTTATGAGTGTTGAGGATGAAAATTGCTTTCTTTTAGAGTGCATGCTTATAATACAAACCTTTCCAACAAACTATAGTGAGCTCGGAAGGCTTCTGGCCAAGTTTTTGGAGCATAAAAAAAAAATTAAAAAAAAAAACAAAAACAAATAAAACATAATAAAAATTAAATAAAATAATTCACAAATTCAATATAATTTAGTAGCGAGGAACTCTGTAGCATATTTGGTATCATAATGGTGCCATATCATCCATAAACATATATATTTAAATAACATTATTTATTAATAAAAAAAAATGCTAATAGTATTATTTCAATATAAACATGTATATGGATTTAAGTTATATAAGTTCTTCAAATGGATAACATGATTATGATTATATGTGTGTGAGAGAGAAAAGGCATTAAAATAGTCATGATATTATTTAGATTTTAATATATACATTTAAGTTGTATAAGTCTTTTGGAATGAGTAGGTAATATGATTATGATCATGATGATTATGGTAGTTAACATCCATTGAGACCACCTTGAGGATTATTTGATTGACGTACAATTATATATTTCATGCATAGAAAGAAGCATTCAACTCCATAGTGTTGACATGTTAAAACAATACTCCCACTATTCTTTCAAATCAAAAAGTACATAATGCATCCAAGAACTTGTGAGGAACCTCCAGCAATTAAATAATGAAAATGCACGATATATTAGAAATAACAAAACACATAAGAGATTTATTGATCGTGGGCCACTTCGAGGGGGAAACCTCCTTTGAGCAAGCTCAATACAAAATAACTCGTGGATGCCTTCATTGGCCTCAACACGTACTTATATACTAAGTCTATGCGTCTAATACTATGGATCAATACCATGGAACATATAATACCATGGGACGACTTACAAAGCATATGTGTCCAATACTATGGATCAATACCATGGAACATATAATACTATGGGAAAATACAAACTATGAATCAATATCATGGAACATATAATACTATGGGATAATACAAACTATGGATCAATACCATGGAACATATAATACTAGAGGACGACTTACAAAGCATATGCGTCCAACAACAATATACTAACAAAGTAAAGAGAAGGGTTGACACAGGTTCCTAACATCCCCTCCCTCTTAGAAAAGGCTTTGACCTCAAATATTTAGATGTGGAAATTGGTGTTGAATCTGAAGGAGTGGTTCCCCTGTAGCATCCTCTAGTTGCAGTCCGTGCGACTGAATTAATACCTCTGTGATGGATCGAGAGCGAAGTTGATGAGTGTGCCGAGTGAGGCTAGCCTCCGAATCCAAAATGATGGATACTTCATTATCCAATTCTGGTAAAACAGTTTGTGCACTAATGTTGGTGCCAAGAACTTTCTTTAGACAAGAGACATGAAATACTGGATGAATGCGGGACGAAGGAGGAAGTTCCAATTTATAAGCAATATACCCAATCTTCTGAGGAACCTTATATGGCCTATAGAACTTTGGATCCAGCTTATGATGCCCTTTGAGTTTCAGGGAGGATTGCTTGTAAGGATGTAGACGAAGAAAAACCATATCACCTACTTGAAAAGTGTGCTCAGAACGGTGTTGATCGGCTTGTTGCTTCATTTGATTTCTTGCCATGTGAAGATTGTCTTGCAATATGATTAGAATCTGATCTTGGGTTCGAAGAACCATGTCAACTGCCTGAACTAGTGAACTGCTAGGGGTGTATGGAAGGAGCACTGGCGGTGCCTAACCATAGACTGCTTCATATGGAGTCATTTTAGAGGCAGTGTGGTAGGAGGTATTGTACCAACATTCAATGAGAGGGAGCCACTTTTCCCACTGTTGTTGTTGTTTGGAGGTGAAGCAATGAAGAGAAGTTTCCAAACATTTGTTGATAACTTCAGTTGGACCATCTATTTGTGGGTGATACCCTGAACTCATCTTTAGTTTGGTGCCAGTGTGGCGAAATAGTTCTGTCCAAAAATGATTGGTGAAAGTTGCATCACAATCTAAGAAAATGGAAGAAGGGATCCCATGAAGATGGAAGATCTGGTCCAGGAAAATCCGTGCGACCGAGGAGGTGGTATAGGGATGGTTGAGGGAACAAAAATGACTATATATGGAGAGGTGATCAACCACAACCAAAATCACTGTCTTCCCTCCAGATTTAGGGATCCCTTCATTGAAATCCCTAGAAATATCTGTCCAAATCTGTGTAGGGGTGGGAAAGGGTTTGAACAATCCTGGAAGGAGTGTCGTTTCACCCTTGTTGCACTGGATGGTATCACATTCGACCACCATATGTTGAATTGTCCTTTTCATTCCCTTCCAAAAGAAGTTATTCCGTGCGCGCTCGTACGGTTTGAGGAACCCAGAGTGCCCTGCCGATGGAGAAGCATGGAGTTCATATAAGACAGCCTGTTGAAGATCTCTGCTATGGGGAAGCACCAGACGACCCCTATATCTCAGGGAATCACCATCCCAAGAGTAATGTGGTACAACCAAAGGGTTGTTGGAAAACCATTGGATGATTTGAGATAATGAGGATTCATTAGCATAGCCCTGCTAAACAGATTGCAACCAATTTGCAACAGGTATAGAAATAGATGAAAGAGAAACTTGGTGATCAAATGTGTGAGAAAGAGCATCCGCCACAAGATTGTCCTTTCCCTTCTTGTAAGTGATCTCATAGTCATAACACATGAGTTTTATAACACATTTCTATTGTGCCGGGGAGGGGAACCATTGATCTAGGAAATATTTTAGACTTTGGTGATTGGTCTTGATGCAGAAATGATTTGCAAATAGGACTGGCCACCACTTCTGTACTGCATGCAAAATAGCCATAATTTCCTTCTCATATGTAGAGGCGACTAAATTGTTACTAGAAAGGGACTTGATAGTGAACGCAGGGAAATGCTCATCTTGAAGGAGAACAACACCAATTCCATTGTCGCAAGCATCACTCTCAATAGTGAAGGTCTTGGAAAAATCGAGCATAGCTTATACAGGTGTAGTACACATAGCTTGTTTTAGTTTGTCAACTGCACACTTAATAGCACGTGTCCATGTAAAGGCATCATTTTTCAAGATAGCGGTTAATGGAGTTGCAATCTTGCCGCAATCCTTGAAAAACTTGTAGTAGTAGCCAGTCAATCCCAATGGTTCAACAAAGACACATGCATATCCATCCAAAATTTGTTGTAGATCCAAAGGAGTAGTGGAGACCGCTGAAGGTTGCATCTGAATAGAATGGAGTTGAGCGATGACACCATGTGAATTCTTCTTAAGGATATTTTCCATGCGATGTGAATTGATGATGCTGAGAGACCCTAGTTGTAAGCCCTTCAGTGTTTTCTTTTTCCAATTGACTAAAAACTGCATCCAAATTTCATCAAAATACCTTAAGATGGGGCCAAGTGTGCGTAACCATTGAGCTCCCAAAACCAAATCACATCCACTTAAGGCCAAGGAAAACATGTTGCAGTGCAGGTTATAATCTCCCATAGAGATATGCAAATTGAGACACTTCTCCTTGCAAGGTAAGGTGCCTCCATTGGAAATCATGACTTCAAAGTTGGAGCAAGGATGGACAAAACAATTATCCTGTTTGGCAATCCGAGGGTCAATGAAGTTATGAGTGCTACCAGAATCAATGAGTACTGTAAGAGGGAGCTTCTTGAAGTAACCTCTAACCCGGATTGTTTGTGGGGTGGTGACTCCAGCTAAAGCATGGAGAGATATCTCGGGGTGGTCGTCCCGAGATGGAGGGTCAACAGGTGGCTGTTGAATGTTGACCTGATCATCTATTGTATCTGTATCTTCTTCACCAATTTCAGAGGCAGGCGAAGAATCCACATCCAAGTGATAGAGCTTTTGCTCAACATATCTATGTCCATGAGTGAATTTCTCATCACAATTATTACAAATCCCTTTTTCTCTATGTGCCCGCATCTCTTCTTCAGACAATTGCTTGATAAGAGTTGGTCTAGGAGATGGCGTGATGGGAGGTCGTTGGGAAACCATATTTATGAATGGAACAAAAGTGGATTTGGAGCATTGTTGGGCTGTGATCTTGTCCTCTTCCAACTTAGCCAACCCTAGGAATTCCATCATTGTGCCGGGACAAAACATTTTAACCTTGGATCAGATTGCATCTTTCATACCACTGACAACAACTCCTGTAGAATTCATTAGATAATCCTTCTGTGTGATTAGCTAGTTTCTCAAATTATGTCTAATACTCTCTCACAGTGCCAATTTGGTGAATTTTAGTGAGTGCTCCTATGAATTTATCAAAATAACTAGGACCAAATTGTTTCAAAATGAGTTGCCATAAATCTGTCCATTTTGGCTCTTCATGAACCTTGATGTACCAATGATAGCATTGAAGGGATTCATGTTCCAAATGAAAGGATGCAAGTGGAACTTTGTTGACATCAAAAGTATGATGCAGTCTGAAATATTGTTCTGTCCGGTATATCCATCCAGTCGGATCATCACCATTGAATCGAGGAAAATCAAGCTTTGACCCATGAAAATTGCTGGAAGAAGAGAACCTAGTGTCTGCAGAAGACTCTGGCTATCGTTTATTGTTCATGGCTGAATGTTGAAGATGGAGTCTGAGAAATTTTTCATCCAGATCTTGGAGTTTGGTTTTGAGGTCTACAAGTTCTTCCTCCATGTTATTTTCTCCCGGGTGGGTGACAACCATAACCAGGAGTTTTTTTTTTTTGAATGGGTAGAAAAACAAAAACATAAACTCTTTTAGTAAAGGAAAATTTGGATTTGAGAAAAACTGTGATGGGTAATTGGCGTTTGACTAGGTTTTGGACACTTTCTAATAGACAGGGAAGTAGAAAATGGGGATTTCAGAAGCGGGGTAAAATAATGAGAAAAATTTTCAAATAGGGACAAAGAAGCAGAAATAAGAAATGAACATTCTACTGAAATTTGAAGGCGATTGGGTAAAAATCGAAGAAGTTATGGCAAACCCTAAAAATAGACAGATGTGGGATTTCTAGCTTTTCGAAGTAGAATTTGGGATAGGGTCCTCAAGAATGAAATATGAAGAATGAGATTGCAAGGCTGTCAGTAAATTTTCAATGGAAATAGAGTTAAAGAAAAGAAGATATGGTGAAAAACCGAATTTTATACTTTTTTTTTTGGAATGGATCCGCAACGGATCTAGATCTGGATATGGATCTGGATCTGGATATGGATTTGTATCTGCAACGGATCTGGATCTGCAATGGATCTGCAATTTATCAGCTGGAAATATATATGGACCCCAGGTATGCTCTGCCTCCTAACGGTTCAAGGGATTCACTCGGCCACCATTGTTGTCTGATGGCTTGCATATTGGGGCAGTACCCCTCACTCCACATCTTAGGTAAAACTGATAACCGCTTTGCCACAAATGACAACTCTTGGTTTAACTCACGGGTGGGAACTAGTCAATCAGGTAGGGGCCATTTCCCTTTTTGCTGGCAGGTCCTCTCAATGGGACATCTACTTCGGGGTTCCTGTGGTACTCCTCACAATGAGTTTTAGGGATATGACCAATTACTTTGCATAGTTAAATGGATAGGGATTATTCCCGGATCCGAACCTGCAATTAAAATGAACAATACATATGCAAATTTTTTTTTTTGGCAGAAATTCCACCCAACGAGCCCAAGAAAGTGCTATGATACCAGATTTGAGTAACCTCCAGCAATTAAATAATGAAAATTCACGATATATTAGAAATAATAGAACACAGAAGAGATTTATTGATTGCGGGCCACTTCAAGGGGACAACCTCCTTTCAACAAGATCAATACAAAATAACTCGTGGATGCCTTCATTGGCCTCAACACATACCTATATACTAAGTCTATGCGTCAAATATTATGGATCAATACCATGGAACATATAATACTACGAGACGACTTACAAAGCATATGCATCCAACACTATGGATCAATACCATGGAACATATAATACTATGGGATAATAAAAACTATGGATCAATACCACAGAACATATAATACTATGGGACGACTTACAAAGCATATGCGTCCAACAACAATATATTAACAAAGTAAAGAGAAGGGTCGAAACAAGTTCCTAACAGAACTGTCTAGTAGAGAAGTATAGTTCAAATATCCACATTTGCAACCAAGTCCAATAATAATTATCAATCAGTTACAAAAAGACCCCAACATTAAGTGAAAAAAATAGACAGTGGGATCATAATCTGCAAAAAAAAAATCAAAAAAGAAAATATGGGCATCATGTTCCACATGGTCATCTATATATTCTTCCTGTAGCTGGAGTTTTCACCCTAGCTAGTGCTAAAGAGCACCTACTAAGGATTCAGGAACCCTTAGTAGCAGTTCAATAATATATCAAAAATAATAATATGTGAGATGTGCAAGTGATAACATAAAAATAACTTTAACAATAACACTAACAATAAAAATAAGCAATCATGAGGAACTCATTATGGAATTTGAAATTTGTTGTATTAATGGGAAAAAAAGGGTTTGCAATGGTGTTTACCTCAAATGGTGAGGTTGTTGGAGTCCTTGCAGCTGTACGAGAGCAATGCACCAGATCTCCAGAGTTCCTTTCCCTTATCCAAATGCTCAATGGTTGGACAAGACTCAACTGAAATGGTGAACACAAGCTCAAGGTGATAGGCTAGAGTTTAACAGGAATTTCGACAGCATGAGGGTATGAAGAGTGATTGATGGATATGAAATGGGGGGCCTCCATCACCTTTTATAGAGATTTTGGGTGGTGGAGTATTGGCCCATGGTTTTGGGAAACCAATAGTATTGGTAAATGGTTTTAGGGTTTTCCCCTCTTTTTGAATTTATTTTTGACTTTTTTTCCTTTTTTCTTTTATTTTGGGAATTTTGGAATTTTTTGTGGGTTTTGACCTTTTTTGAAAGAATTTCATTAATTGAGGAGGGAAATAATGATTTTTTTCCCTTTTGGTAACAATTTGAGGGTTTTTTAGGATTTTGGAGGCCAAAAGTGTAGGAAAAGTGGACAAATGGGTTATGTGACTAGGGAGATGAGCTAGTGAACAATATTTGGGTGTTAACAGACTCCCCCCTGATGTGTGAGGGAAAGAGCTCATCGTATGGCCGATAGACATCATAGGTATTGAATTTTTCCAGGGGTGTGAGCATTGTGATGGAGAAGAGCAGAAACTCGTTGGAGAGCGGAACACATGCTCCATACAAACTGCAAAAAATTGAAAATACATAACCTCAATAATGGATGAGGAATAATCTCAAATATATGGACGAGGCGGGCATACCCATGCTTGTATCAAGTTATGCAAATAATAATGAGGCCCAAAAATGGGACCTAAAAAATACATATAGAATTGATGTATACATCATAATGGTCCATAGGGGACACAAATCTGGGACATACTCATGGTCCAACCATGACTGATCTGGAGGACTAGTACATGGATACAATGGCATCCAAACTGAATGCAGTACCACAACAATGGATGCTCTGTTGGATCTGAAGCTGTCCAACAACTGTATGGACTCCACGAATGAGAGTTGGAATCTCAAAGGTACATTGGACTGCATATGAACTGGATACTCTAGGAATCATATGATTGGATGGCTTCCAAATAACTTCTCCAACACAGCCCAGATATCCACGAGAACATACAACAGGGGGGTTCCAAATTGACTCACCAATGTGCTAGAGTCAGGGGACATCGGGGTCTTCGACCAATAACTGAAGGGACCAATACCCTTTACGAATCTCAACGATGTGATGATGGAGTTGGAGTTGAGCATGTGAGAAACAACCATTCCAAGAGGAACTAAGGAATCCTCTTAGATGATTCGTAGGAACTCACCACTGATGGATATGAGTCCAAGGTATAGGGGCCTTTGGGTCTATCCTCTGGAATAGATGCGCTGGTGTTGACAGAGGGAGACCTGCAACTACCAAGGAAATGATGTTTCCTTGATATGAGTACGAGGTGTAAAACCAAGAGGTGATAGTACTGAATGTGAGGCTGACATACTGTGAGGGGGGAACAACTGAGGTCCTAGAGTGGGGGGGGGGACTCAAAATTCATTTGTTGAGAGTAGGACGACAGGGATGACCTGACAACATATGAAATTGACTTCAAGGAAGGGGATAAGAGCTGAATGGAACGTGGATGGTGACTGTAATGGGGGAGACTTAGGGGAAAAAATATATGAGTGATATCAGGAGACTCTAAGGGTGACACATCGCAGAATACTATGAACAAAGATGACCATATTGGGGGTGCTTCCATAATGTGGGGACTAGATATGATCTGTCTTGGCACTAAGAGGCACTATTTTGACCATCTTCATGGTTTAAGGAGATTGAAGAAGAGATAGAAGTGTGCTCAAAATGGTACTTTCATGTGGATTTGTACGAGCCCAGGACAGTTCATGCTCGTGGTTGCTTTCAATTTTAAGGAGTCTGAAAGCGAAAAGAAGACTCTGAAATGGTGGAAAGGTACTATCATGTGGATTTATACGAGCCCAGGATGGTGAATACTCATGGTTTCTTTCAATTTTAGAGAGTTTGAAAGCAGTAAGAAGACTCCAAGGGGGTTTCTTTTTCGTGTGTTAGTCTCTAAGGCTCAAAAAATCATCAAAGTATGCAATGAAGAACTCTTCTAGCCGGTGTGACTAGAGTATTCATTTTTTCGTAATTAGTCTACCAGGTCTGGAAAAGGGTTAAACTTATACCAGATAGATTCCCTTTTAGGTAATTTAATGAGCATTAAAGGAAGCAAGATTGCTCGACGATATTTTGATTGTTTAAGGAGTCATAAAAGAGCTTAACATAAACTCCCTAAGTACCTTTTTCATGAAGGAATTGCTCGTCCCGAAAAGGGATAAATTATACTGAAAAAAATATAATGGCTAAGCAAGGAGGAAGTGTTCAATCAAGGGACAAGTATGTGAACCCTGATGGGGCCTCCTTGCGGGTTGATGAATGGTGAAAAAATAATGCAATGACTGCAGTATGGATGGGGAAGAGGGAAACAATGACGAGGATGATGATGGTGATGGTGGAGATGACTTCGATTGACCAGGAAATTGATGGAACTGCCCCCATGTGATGAGCATGGGGAATTTTTTTATGCGGCTGTATTTTTGGATGAGGATGCTGTTGGATCTCCTCGGTGTATGTATGGGTATTTTGCGCTATGGAAACTATGACATTTCTATGATGATGTATATATATGCATGTGGATGTAGTTTATTAAGATGATGGTTTTATTTTTGTCTTTTATGATGTTTAGATGCCTATATGATGTATATATGCATGTGGATGGTATGATGATGCAATTTGATGGTTTACTTCCTACATGTTGTGATTTATGTGTTAGTCTAGAATATTGTTAGCCATTTGATCTGCAACACTTTTTTGACTTCATGGGACATGAGTGAATGTAATTGATTCAAACTGTCTAGTAAATTTTTTAGTGCGGAAGAAATTTCTAAACAAGAAAGGATCCTGTACTTGGTAAAAGTTATTAAGTTGGGCTACAAGGAGATGAGAGTCGAGAAACACACGAAGGTGACTTATACCTAAATGAAGAGCAACGGTCAGGAGACCGGTCACAACATCGTACTCATCCTGGTTATTCATAGCAACACCAATACACACTCCGTCAAGGTGGATCAACTCATGTGAGGGGGAATACAGTACGAAGCTGCAGAGGTGAGGTTTGGAGACAGTCTACTTGCATCATCGGAAAAACCGGCATGAAATGGTGGAACAGTATCCATCTGTGGTCATGTAGGGTAGAAAAGTCTAAGGTTGTGGATGTAAAATAGTGTAAAACAAAAAGGGTAGTAAAACTGTATAATCATGGACTGTTGGGTCCAGAAAAAATGCTAAGGGTAGAATTGTTTGAGATACAACCCATTATGGGGGTTGGATAAGGGATGGCCTTTTGAATCAGTAAGGATGTATTCCCCCTTTCCGAGACAGTTGTGGACAATGTAAGGGACTTGCCACATGGATTCAAACTTTCCTTTACCGGTTTTGTCATGGGCTTGGTCATAAACAAGTACTAGATCTCCTTCTTGGAATGTACGAGGGTGGACATACTTATCATAATTGGCTTTGGAATGAATTTTAGAAACCTCGGTGATTTGTAAGGCAGTTCGATGATCTTCATTGGATTATTCCAAAAGGATTAAGCGTTGTTCAAGTGGAGAGGTGTCCGGTAGAAGTTCAATAGAAATGTGTAAAGGGGGAATCTGACACTTGATGGGAAGAACAAACTCTACACCATGAACCAAATGGAAAGGAGTAAAAGCTGTGGTAGTCTTTGTGGACGTGTGCTAAGCCCATAGTGCAGGAAAGAGCATATGGTTCCAATTGGACTTATGTTGGTTTGCTGTGCGTTGAAGGATGGTCTTCAAAATCTTGTTGATAGCCTCAACTTGGCCATTCCCTTGGGGGTAGTAGGATGAGGTGTACTGGTGTTCGAACTTCCGAAAGGAAGATAACTCTTTCCAAATAGTGTCTTCAAAGTGTTTTCCATGGTCGGAGACAAGTTGTTTGGGGACACCGAACCGAGTAATGACGTGATTGAAAAAGAAACAGGATGAAGTTTCAGCTTTGCAGTTAAAAGTAGGCATGGCCTCGGCCCATTTAGTGAAATAGTCGATGGACATAATGATGTATTTATGGCCATTCACCGAGGGAGGATTGCACTCCATAAAATCGATGTCCCACTTACAGAAAGGGCCAATAGTGATGAACTAAAATACCAAACTCACCAACATCTAGTGGTTTAAATTGTACAATGTCTCCTTCAAAAACACTTGACACTATTCCCCAAGCAACATAACGTGGCTTTAAAGAACATTGATGTATCAAATTAACTTTCTCTCCCACAAAATTTATATTGTGATTTTGTCTTAATACTTTCAAAGTAGTTTCAGATTGATTATATTTGAAATTGTTTTCAACAGAAAGCAATTTTTTTGTATTAAAATCTGTGATTCTTTTAACTGGCCATACAACAAAAAATCCACTCCTTAACCCTGAACAACATGCCATACAAGAAAACACCACTTTGTCCACCAGAATAACAAAGGAGAAGTCACCCAAAAATGTCCCCCCAACAAAATCAGTCCCACTCACATTTGTTACAAAACCTATGGAAATGCAATCCTTGCATTTTGAACACTTATGTAACAAATTAACTTTTCTCATAATAAAAGAAGACTTATTCTTAATTGTTATGATATGTTCTACACTCATCGAAGTAGAAGCTGGTATATCATTCACCTCATTCTATTGAAGAGTAGATCTAATATGGTTAATGGTTTCAGATGCTGGTCATTGAATATAACCACCAACTTCCTCTGACAATGTATCTGCACCTTCATTGAAGACCTGCATTTAAAGTCTTAAAGTCTTGGTAGGGAAATTGAAGACCCGCATTTAAAGTCTTGGTAGCGTTCAAAATGATACATCCATCCTGAATGCTGATATTATGCAATATTTTTCTTTCTGGAAAAGAGATTCCTTCAGCAATTTTCAATCTATTCAAAAGGAGGTCCACACATTGTTGAGAACCAAAATCCATTTTAGAAGCGATTTATGAAATATAAAATAACAGGACACATTGTTGAGAACCAAAATCCATTTCAGAAGCGATTTATGAAATATAAAATAACAGGAGCACATTAAAAATAATATTTATTTTAAACAAAGAATAATTTTTCCACTAGTATATATTATCAAATAAGTCAATGCTCTACAGGTTAATAGAATTATTGTATGCTATAATTCTCCATAGGACGATAAATGAGAAAACGTTCCTCACTATGAAGAAAATGTTCATAGTTCTAATAACAACAATCTCATGTAGATTTACCATGCTATCGTTTTTTGAGAAGGAATCAATTTCAGAAGGAGCGAGAGATCCTTCCTAATTGGATACAATGTAATTGTTGCTTAGAATAAATCCATGAGATAAGGAGGCGCCACTAAATGCTCAAAAGGTAATCTGTTGTTTTCACTGGAAGGCACTCAAAGCAATGATGGATGCCAATGAGTGACTAATTCTTTGAGGAAGGAGCGGCTGTTCCTTCTTAAAAGGGTCCCTTAGACCATAGAGGTTGGAAATATTTATCGAGATAATATATTATTAGTAAGATTTAAATATTATACATGAACTTGCTTTACGAATTTTAGTTATGAATTATATTAGGCGGTATCAATAAAGGACATGCATCCTTAGTCGTGTTAGGAACCCATGTCTTTACCTTGTTAGTATATTGTTGTTGGACGCATATGCTTTGTAAGACATCCGATAGTATTTGTTGATCCATAATTTGTATTAGTCCATAGTATTGATCCATAGTATTGGATGCATATGCTTTGTAAGTCGTCCCGTAGTATTATATGTCCCAAGGTATTGACCCATAGTATTGCCGCATAGACTAGTATATAAGTTTGTGTTGATGCCAATGAAGGCACCGTGAAGTTATTTGTATTGAGCTTGCTCAAAGGAGGTTGCCCCCTTGAAGTGGCCTGTGATCAATAAAGTGATTCTGAGTTCTGTTATTACTGCTATCTCGTGTATTTTCATTAATTATTTGTTGCAGGTTCCTCACATCTGGTATCAGAGCACTTTCTTGGGCTCGTTGGGTGAAATTTTTGCCAAAATGTTTTTTCGCATATGTTGCAGGTTCAGATCTGGGAATAATACCTATCCGCTTAATTGTGGGAAGTACTTGGACATAAGCCCTAAAACTCATTGTGAGGAGTACCACAGGAACCCCAAAGTAGTTGTCCCATTCAGAGGACCTACCAGGGAAAAGGGCAATGACCCCTACCTGATTGACTAGTTCCCACCTGTGAGGTAAAACAAGAGCTGTCATTTGTGGCAAAGCGGTTATCAGTTTTACATGATCCATGGAGTGAGGGGTACTGCCTCAATACGCAAGCCGTCAGATAGCATTGGTGGGCAAGTGAATCCCCTAAATCATTAGGAAGTTGAGCATATGGGGTCCATGTCTATTTTCAGCTGATAAATCACAGATTTCCTCTGTCAAGAACTGTTTCCGATCACTTCCGCGATGTTTCAGATATATCTGTTGCCGATCCCTTCTGTGACATTTTCGATCCATCTATTGACGATCCCTTCCACACCATTTAAGATCCATCTGTTGCCGATCCCTTCCATGCCATTGCAGATCCATTTCTAAAAAACAAAAAAACCATTTTTTCGCCATTTCTCCCTTGTTTTAACTCTGTTTCCCTTGAAACTTCCTTAACACCCCTGCAATCCCATTTTGCATATTTCATTGTTGAGGAACCTATCCCAAATTGCACTTCCCAAAGCTAGAAATCTCTGATTTTTCTATTTTTAGGGTTTTCCATAACTTTTTCAATTTTCACCCACTCGCCTTCAAATTTTACCATAGTGTACCTTTCTACCAAATTTTCTCATTCTTTCACCCCGCTTATGAAATCCCCATTTTTTGCTTCCTTGTCCATCAAAAAGTGTCCAAAACCTAGTCAAACCCAAATTACCCATCCGAGTTTTTCCCAAATCCAAATTTTCCTTTACTAAAACAGTTTTTGTTTTTGTTTTTCTACCCTTCAAAAAACAAAAAAACACTCCTGGTTATGGTTGTCACCCGTGCAGGAGCACAAATCATGGAGGAAGAACTTACAGTCCTCAAAACCAAACTCCAAGATCTGGATGAAAAATTTCTCAACCTCCATATTTAGCATTCATCCATGAATAATAACCGACAACCAGAATCTTCTGCAGCAACTGGGTTCTCTTCTTCCAGCACTTTTCGTGGGCCGAAGCTTGAATTTTATCGCTTCAATGGTACTGATCTGTTAAATTTTCAGAATTTACTTCAATCTGATCTAGGATCTTAACTGAGAGAACAACATGTACAGCATATCTACAGCATATCAATCATGGAGACAATAATGCAAGCACACAAGAGACACAAAGATTTACTTGGGGAAAACCATAAAGGTGAAAAACCCCAATAACTTCCTCAGAGATAGATAGAGCAATGATACAACCAACCAAGAGAGATAGCCATAACCTAGCAGCAGATCCTCCTCCTCCATAAGTGCGTCACTCCTCCTTGAGTGCATGTGTGAGAAGTGAGTGAGCAAATAGAGTGCCTCCCGCACTCTATTTATACTTGACTTGACTTGCCTTTTTACCTAACTCATGTAGGCTCGAACTTAACCACATAACATAATGCTGAGTGGGCCGACCCCCAATAGGGTGGTCTAATAACCCTTTGACCCACATGGCCGACCCCCAATAGGGTGGTCTAATAACCCATCAAGTATAAGTTACGACACTTACAATATAAATGACGACACTTCCTTATAGAGGAATAATACCATCTCTATAGGAATACAATATACATATATGTGAAATACATTCCGAAGTTACATATACATCAACACTCCCTCTTAACTAGGAAGGTATTTCTTAGCACAGTTCTTCTAGCACAAGTCATCTTCTCTGGATCATCGTCACTGGATAATCGTCATCGAGTCATCATCATCGTCACTGCTGCTGCTATCTCAATCAATCTCTGAATCTACTCGTCATAGGAAGTTCTACAGAGCCAGTCCTTTTTCATACTGGATGTAGGCCCACCACCTGCAGGTCTTCATCATCACTGGCCATACTGTGGAATCCTCGGGACTTATTACGTGCGTCACAAAACCTGGCTGCAGCATCCCAGGCTATTATGAGCACACAGCTCTACCTGTAGGATCTCCCAGGAGCACATTACATGTGACCCATCACAAAACCTGGCTGAAGTATCCCAGGCTGTTACGAGCACACGGCTCTACCTGTCGGATCTCCCAGGAGCACATTACATGTGATCTCACCACAAAACCTGGCTGAAGCATCTGAGGCCTTTTTCATCCTGTCCAGATCTCCCAGGAGCAAATTACATGTGGTCATGGCAAAACCTGGCTGAAGCATCTGAGGCCTTTTTCATCCTGTCCAGATCTCCCAGGAGCAAATTACATGCCATAGGACAAAACCTCGCAAGAGCATCTGCCAGATATCCTAGGGCACCGAATTACATGCCATAGGCAAAACCTCGAAAGACTATCTGCAGATCTCCCAGGGCACAAATAACATGTCCTCCCAAGCAAAACCTCGCAAGAGCATTTGCCAGATGTCCCAGGGCACCGAATTACATGCCATAGGCAAAACCTCGAAAGACCATCTGCAAATCTCCAGGGCACAAATTACATGCTTTCCTGCACAACCTGATCCACGGCCACAAAGTATCATCTGATACTCATCATCATCACTGCAACATCCTGCTGCATGTCATCTGGAGAAGCTCGTCATCCACGATCATCCTGATCATACAATGCATCCATCTGATGCACACATAGATACATGATCCACACAATGTATCCATCAATCATACATGATCTACCTGATCATACAAAGATACATGATCCACACAATGTACCCATCAACATACATGATCTACCTGATCATACAAAGATACATGATCCACACAATGTATCCATCAGCATCCATGATCTACCTGATCATACAAAGATACATGATCCACACAATGTATCCAACATCATCCATGATCTACCTGATCATACAAAGATACATGATCCACACAATGTACCCATCAACATACATGATCTACCTGATCATACAAAGATACATGATCCACACAATGTATCCATCAGCATCCATGATCTACCTGATCATACAAAGATACATGATCCACACAATGTATCCAACATCATCCATGATCTACCTAATCATACAAAGATACATGATCCACACAATGTATCCAACAGCATCCATGATCTACCTGATCATATCCAACATCCAACATGATGCGTACATACATAAATGATCCAACTGATCATATCCAAGCAGAAACCAGAACATCATCCTGATGCTCATCATCCAGCGCTTAGATCCACAGCCATGTGAAGGATCCTCCTTCCAACATGCTTGGAATGGCTTCAGCAAATGTGTCCATCACTTCTTCCTCGAAGTGTCCTCGATCTGAAGAACGCCAAGCCTCTCTCTGAAGTACTCGAACTTCACTCTGGCTAGTGGCTTCGCCAGCACATCTGCAATCTGCTCGTCCGTCACAACATACAGAAGCTTCACAGCTCCTCTCTGCACCATATCCCTGATATAGTGATATTTGATCTCTATGTGTTTCGACCTGTCATGAAACACTGGGTTATTGAACAACTTCACACAACTCTGGTTATCACAGAAGATACCAGTAGCCTCCAACGGGAGATCAAATAACTCAGACAGTAGCTTCCGTAGCCATACTGCCTCACAACTAGCTGAACATGCTGCAACATACTCTGCCTCAGCTGTACTCAGTGCTACGCAGGACTGCTTCCTGCTAAACCAAGAGATCACACCTGATCCCATACTGAAGCAGCACCCAGATGTGCTCTTCCTGTCTGCAGCACTGCCATCCCAATCTGAATCAACATAACCCTGTAGGTTAAACTTTTGATTCAACTCATACTTGAGCCCATAATCCACTGTACCCTTCAGGTACCTCAGAACATGCTTTTACAGCAATCAGGTGAACACTCCTCGGATCCGTCAGGAACTGGCTCAATGTGTTCACAGCAAAGCAAATGTCTGGTCTCGTGTTTTTCAGGTACATCAAGGACCCAATCATCTGATGATACATGGAGACATCAACCGGCTCAGATGAAGCATCACATAGAAGCTTCAGATTCGATGCCATAGGTGTGGCCATAGCTTTGCAGTCCATCATCCCGAACCTCTTCAGGATATCTACTATGTACTTCCCTTGTCCAAGGAAGATTCCATCTGCACTCTGCCACACCTCCATGCCAAAAACAAATAGTGCATCATCCCCAAGTTCTTCATCTCGAACTTGGAAGAAAGCTTCCGCT
Organism: Larix kaempferi; assembly: GCA_027924585.1. Lineage (NCBI taxonomy): Eukaryota > Viridiplantae > Streptophyta > Pinopsida > Pinales > Pinaceae > Larix > Larix kaempferi. Next base: position 2,986,445 of record BSBM01000512.1, on the reverse strand, counting down.
GTGTGTCGGCAATCAATCTATCTTTACCTGTAACAAACAGGTTATCTGCATACAAAAGTAGTATCACTGGATTGCCTTCTTCAACCTTGTAGAAAAGGTTGGAATCTGCTTTACTCTTGGTAACGCCCAAACTGGATAGAAAGATGTCTATCCTACCATACCAAGTTTTGCACACATATATGACTACACCATGCTGTCTTGAGATCCATCTGGTGCATCTTCTATTTCATCACTTTTATATTTCTCAATGCTGCCATCTGCAACATGCTTGATCTGATAGTTCCATTTGGAAGTCATAACAAACTTCCCTTCACATCTTGGGACTACATCCCAAACATCATTCTTCATGATCGACGGATCATGGCATTCCATTTCTTCATCCCAGATCCTGGGAACTTCAATATCTTCAATAAATAAATTTGTTGCTGAACAAATGTTGTAGTTCTTCTTTTGTAGGAGATGGCATACGATCTTTCCTACACAACAAGTTAAATTGCATGATTAGAAAACATCTCATAGTTTTCAGAACAAATTCTTACACATAAATAAATATGTCATATAGTCATGCAATTATCTTAGCCAATGCTTCAATACAACATTTATCCATATCCCGTAACTTTCTAGATGCCTTCCAATCTCTACCAGAACATTGTTAAGAGTGTGCACAACTCCCAACATGTCAGCAAAGAGGTTTCATTCTAGATAAGTAGCAATGTAATGTTGTACAGTGCCATAGGCTACTTACCCATGCATATTAGTAGTATACTTTTCATTAATGTAATTATTCTAATATGCACAATACATATCCTAAGTCTAAGACCATGAGCATATACATCATTGAACAATTTTATTTAAACAAACAAATATGTAAGAAATGATAATTAAAATACTTATCTTTGTTTGTTCGTTGGGTGGAATCCCTCTGAGTCTTCACTTCCTTGCAGGAGCTGCTGGAGTCCTAATCTGAAGTAGCTTCTTCTACACCTTTCTGTTGTGGAATGTAGAGAGATGGACAACTCCCTCTGAATATCTGCATCCTTGCATAAACCACTAGAGTGTACTCCCTCTTGATCTTTGCTTCCTGGATTACCTGTTCTTGAACTCATATTCATCCTTGGTCCCTATGCATGCTTATTAGTATCATGAATGTGTTATCCTTGTGATCTCATATAAAATCATACATTCATTAGTATACTATTAAAACACAATAATCTCAAGCATGTATAGTCATGATTATTTCAAACAGAAATAATAAGCATTAGCATTCAAGGTTTATGTAGGATTCTTATGGTTAGTCAAATCATAACATGTCTAAACCTGTAATTACTCAAACCTATGACTCTTCAGGTTAGTTGAATCATCAATCAAGATAAGAGATATAATATGCATAAAACCATGATTATTCAAACCTATGACTCTTCAGGAATAATCATTATCAACAATAGTATGAGATCCTAACACAAGGTAGGATTCTAGCTTGATATAGGAAAAACATACCTGGATTAGCATGCTAGCTATTTACGTCTAACATACCCGTATACTGTCTTTTGTTTCTCTTTAGTGACTTGTGCTAGTAACCTGCATGTCTCATAAGTTAACCATTGTATAAACAAGTTATACATACCTCGTAAATGGATATTGTATGAGATCCATGACAATGGATGAACCTTTGTCCTCATGTCATCATGATCATATGTTCTTGAACCAGAACATGATTTGTCTTTCTTGGTGTACCTTTCATGTTAGTAGACAACATAAACCTCATACAACACCATAATTCATTAGTACAATCATAAGTGTCAACACCCTAATCAATGAATATTTTCTATTGTGCATTCATAATTTTATTAAGGTGATATGACAAGTCTAAAATCAAGATTGTACTAACCGTAATAACATGATGACAAACATACCATAAACTTAATCGTGAACAAATCTCAAAACATACCTCGATGAGTCATACCTGTCGAGATTGCTTGTAATCTTCTTATGTAAGGCCTTAGCCTCATCTCCCTCTGAAACATGAACTTCTTCACTTATGTAGGTGACCAATCCATCTTCTTCTAGGATTAACCCTATCCACTTGATTTGCAAGAACTGGACCTGGAGCTGGATATGGGTTTGTCAGAGAAACACCGAAAATTCAAACTTTGAATTTCAAACTTCCGAAAGGATAGAAATATGCGCCTTGATGAGCTGATCAAACTGGTATATTCAGAATTTGAAAACTGCAAAGTTTCACTCCTCAATTTTGCCTCTGAAAGTTCCAGATTCACTAGACGTGACCCTGAACTGGGGTTTGATGAAGCCCACTCTTCTGCCCAATCAAAATGTTTGATCCAAAGCTCTAAGCTTCTATTTTTCTGAGGAGCTTCCAGCCGTGGTCACAGATTTCAAAAATTCCCATTTTTACAGAAGCCCTAATTTTCCACTTTTCTGATCAAAGTCCCGAACTAGGGTCTAATCAAGCCCGGCCTTCTGCCCAACCAAAAATTTTGATCTTGGTCTCTAAATTTCTATTTTGATGAGTAGCATCCAGCCGTGGTCTCCGATTACAAAAATTCCAACTTTCTCCAAAGCCCTAAATTCCGGAAGCCATGAATGAAGGTACCAAAAAATAATTCTGTTTTGACATAAATATGTACCTGATTGTTTCTGGTGTAACTCCGAAATTTTTGATCCACAGGGTCTGAAAACGTTTCTTGAGATAGCCTGACCTGTTATCTTTCCATCCTGACAGGTCTGACCTCAATTGGATTCTCTAAGAGAGAGTTATGCCAAATGTCACAACGTGACCTGTTTTGGAATAAAACAGGAGAGCGAACTTGTACGGCATGCCACGTGTCACTGTTTTAACTTCAGCCTCTAAAAACGTTTTTTGAGATATCTCGTCCTGTTACCTTTCCATCCTGATAGGTATGACCTCAATTGGACTCTCTGAGAGAGAGTTATTCCAAATTTCGCAACATGACCTGTTTATGGGATAATACAGGAGAGCGAACTTGTACGGAGTGCCACGTGTCACTGGTTCAACTTCGGCCTCTAAAAGTTTTTTCTGAGATAGTACAGTCTGTGTACTACCTTTCAATTTTCACGAAATTTCATTTGGAGCTTCCTAGCCCAAGATATGACCTTTTTCCCAAGGTCACCTGATTTTGACTCAGATCTGGAAGAGGCAGAAACCCTATATTGTACAGATCATAAATCACAAAGTACAACGAATTAGAGGTTGTCCTTTGGACACAAGGTACCTGGAGATCTTAGATTTGGCCTGTAACAATTTCAGATCTGAAAACTTCGCCAAAACAGATTTATAGCGAAAGTGCTACGATGACTGGTTTTTGCTATATCAAGCCCTAGCATCGTAAGTGCAACAAGTGTCATACATGCCATATCATGCCTTCTTTCAGGCTAGCTCTGATACCATGTTAAATTTTCAGAATTTAATTCAATATGATCTAGGATCATAACTGAGAGAACAACATGTACAGCATATCTACAGCATATCAATCATGGAGACAATAATGCAAGCACACAAGAGACACAAAGATTTACTTGGGGAAAACCATAAAGGTGAAAAACCCCAATAACTTCCTCAGAGATAGATAGAGCAATGATACAACCAACCAAGAGAGATAGCCATAACCTAGCAGCAGATCCTCCTCCTCCATAAGTGCGTCACTCCTCCTTGAGTGCATGTGTGAGAAGTGAGTGAGCAAATAGAGTGCCTCCCGCACTCTATTTATACTTGACTTGACTTGCCTTTTTACCTAACTCATGTAGGCTCGAACTTAACCACATAACATAATGCTGAGTGGGCCGACCCCCAATAGGGTGTTCTAATAACCCTTTGACCCACATGGCCGACCCCCAATAGGGTGGTCTAATAACCCTTTGACCCACATGACTTATACAGGGCCGACCCCAAATAAGGTGGTCTAATAACCCATCAAGTATAAGTTACGACACTTACAATATAAATGACGACACTTCCTTATAGAGGAATAATACCATCTCTATAGGAATACAATATACATATATGTGAAATACATTCCGAAGTTACATATACATCAACATGATCTGACTGGATGGATATACCGAGCAGACCAATATTTCAGTCTGCATAATACTATTGATGTCCACAAATTTCCACTTGCATCGTTTCATTTGGAACATGAAGCCCTTCAATGGTACCGTTGGTACATCAGAGCTCATCATGAGCCAAATTGCACAGATCTTTTCCAACTCCTTTTGCAACGATTTGGTCCTAGTTCTTTTGATGACTTCACAGGAGCACTCACTAAACTTCTCCAAATTGGCACTGTGAGAGAGTATTAGATAGAATTTGAGAAACTGGCCAATCACACAGAAGGATTGTTTGATGAATTGTACATGAGTTGTTTTATTAGTGGTCTCAAGGATGAAATCCGCTCAGAGGTTAAAATGTTCTGTCCCAACACAATGATGGAAGTCCTAGGGTTGGCTAAGTTGTAAGAGGACAAGATTGCAGCCCAACAACGATCCAAAGCCACCTTTGTTCACTTCAGAAATATGGGTTCCCAATGACCTCCCATCACACCAGCTCCTCGACCAACTCCTATCAAGCATTTGTATGAAGCAGAGATGTGGGCACGCCGAGGAAAAGAGCTTTGTTATAATTGTGATGAGAAATTCACTCGGGGACATAGATTTGTTGAGAAAAAGCTCTATCTCTTGGATGTGGATTCTGTTCCTTCCTCTAAATTTGGTGAAGACGCACTAGATACAATAGATGATCATGTCTACATTCAACAACCTTCTGTTGAACCCCCATCTCAGGACGACCAATCAGAGATATCTATCCATGCTTTATCTGGTGTCACTACCCCCCAAACAATGCGGGTCAGGGGTTACTTCAAGAAGCTCCCTCTTACCATACTCATTGATTCTGGTAGCACTCATAACTTCATTAACCCTTGGATTTCCAAATAGTGTGATTGTTTTTTCCATCCTTGCTCCAACTTTGAAGTCATGGTTGCCAATGGGGGTACCTTACCTTGCAAGGGGAAGTGTCACAATGTGCATATCTCTATGGAATATTATAACTTGTGTTCTGACTTTTTTTGCTTGGCCTTAGGCGGATGTGATGTGGTTTTGGGTGTTCAATGGTTATGCACACTTGGACCCATCTTATGGGATTTTGTTAAACTTTGGATGCAGTTTTCATTCAATGGGAAAAAACACACATTTACAGGCTTACAACAAAGGTCTCTCCGCATCATCAGTTCACATCGCCTGGAAAAGATCATTAAGAAGAATTCACATGGTGTCATTGCTCAACTCCATTCCATTCAGATGCACCCATCAACGGTCTCCACTACTCCCTTGGATATGCAACAAATTTTGGATAGATATGCTGGTGTCTTTGTTGAACCGGTGGGATTGCCACCTTCAAGAGACCTTTCAGGTAAGAATTTAGTCACCTCTAGATCTGAGAAGGAAATGATGGCTATTTTGCATGTAGTACAGACGTGGCAGCCATACCTATTCGGGAATTCTTTCTGCATCAAGACTGGTCACCAAAGTCTGCAATATTTCTTGGAACAATGGGTCTTCTCACCCGCAGAACTGAAATGGGTTCTCCAACTCTTGGGTTATTCCTATGAGATCACTTACATGACGAGTCAGGACAATTTCGTGGCAGATGCTCTTTCTCACACATTTGATTACCAAGTTTCTCTTTCAGCTATTTCTATGCATGTTCCAAATTGGTTGAAATCTATTCAACAAGGCTACGTCAATGAATCCTCCTTATCTCAACTCATCCAACGGTTGGCCAACAACCCTTCTACTGTACCACATTACTCTTGGGATGGCACTTCCTTGAGATACAAGGGTCATCTCGTGGTTCACCAGAGCACATATATTCAACATGTTATCTTCTCTGAACTCCATGTGTCTCCATTGGTGAGGCACTCTGGGTTCCTCCAAACATATGAGAGGGCACAACATACCTTCTTTTGGAAGGGAATGAAAAGGACAATTCAACAGATGGTAGCTACATATGATACTTTCCAACTCATTCCGGGATTGCTCGAACCCGTACCCATCCCTACACGGATCTGGACAGATATGTCTCTGGAATTCATTGAAGGGATTCCTAAATCTGGAGGGCAGACTGACATTACCAATAAATGTTTGGAAATTTATCTTCGTTGCTTCACCTCCAAACAACAACCTCAGTGGGAGAAATGGCTCCTTCTCGCTGAATGGTGGTACCCTATTGCATCTAAAATTAATCCATATGAATCAATCTATGGTCAGGCTTCGCCATTTCTTCTTCCATACACCCTCAATAGTGCACGAGTTCAAGCAATTGACACGGCTCTTCGAAACTGTGATCATATTCTTCTCATTTTGCAGGACACTCTTCACATGGCCAAAATTCGAATGAAACAACAAGCTGATCAGCACTGTTGTGAGCACACTTTTCAAGCAGTTGATCTGGTTTTTCTTTGTCTACATCCTTCCAAGCAATCCTCCCTGACACTCAAAGGGCATCCACTTCTCTCTCTCTCTTTATCATAGAGGTATTCATTCAGTGGCACAACATGCAACCAAAGGATGCTACATGGGCACCACTCTTTTAGATTCAGCATCAATTTCCACATCTAAATCTTTGAAAACAAAGATTTTTCTAAGGGAGAGGGGATGTGAGGAATTCATGTATTTACTTTGTTAGTATATTGTTGTTGGACGCATATGCTTTGTAAGATGTCCCATAGCATTTGTTGATCCATAGTTTGTATTAGCCCATAGTATTGATCCATAGTATTGGACGCATATGCTTTGTAAGTCGTCCCGTAGTATTATATGTCCCACGGTATTGACCCATAGTATTTCCGCATAGACTAGTATATAAGTTTGTGTTGATGCCAATGAAGGCACCGTAAAGTTATTTGTATTGAGAGTTCTCAAAGGAGGTTGCCCCCTCGAAGTGGCCTGTGATCAATAAAGTGATTATGAGTTCTGTTATTACTATTATCTCGTGTATTTTCGTTAATTAATTGTTGCAGGTTCCTCACAAGTTGTCTAACATGCATATGTCTAAATGGAGTGCACAAGATTTGAACAATTGATGATTTTATTGAAATCATATATCATATACTTCATTCATCACCTCCAAAATTAAACCACTCGAGGACCTACCATCATTCCTAGTAAACTAGTTGAGTTCCCGTAGGTCGGCGGATGATGGTAGGTCGGCAGATGTTGGACTGGGACTACAATAAGGAGCGACCGCTCTTTTGCTGAGAAAATTCTTAAATATTCACCAAAATCACATACGATTTGCTGAATTCTCGGAAGTCCAAAATGGACCTACTTGGTAAAAAGGAGGTGGCTCTTTCTTATGACCTTATAATTTACCTAACCCCAAAATGGAAACGTACCCTTGAGAAAGGATTGGTTGCTCTTTTTGAGATAAGAATATTTTCTAAAAGGGTCCATACATATAAATATCAACCGTTCCTTTTCCGTCCTATCCGCGTGCTCCTCGCAGGGGTTGACGCTCTTTAAATGATTTACATATTCACATAAATCATATATGTTGTTTAGGATTACCAAAACTCCACAATTGACCTACTTGGGGATAAAGTGGCAGCTCTTTCTCCTCAACATCTACTTTCAGCACTCTAAAATAGAACACGTTGAGGAAGGAGCGACTGTTCTTTATTTGAGAAAATTTATACTTTCCAAGAAAATGGATGAAGCAAATTTCCAATGAGATTTGTTGTTAAAGTGTCAATATCTAATTTCCACACCCGTAAAAAAGAAACCCTTGAAGGAGAAGCGACTGCTCTTTCTCCTTAGCATCCACTTTCAACACAAAAAAATAGAGCAACTTGAGGAAGGAGCGACCACTCTTTCTCTAAAAAAATTTCCACTCGCCAATAAACTGTATGAATCAAGGTTCCTATGAAATTTTTGGTGAAAGTGATAGTATCTACTTTCCCCAATGCTTAAAAATAACACTTGAATGAAGGAACTAATTCTATTTATGCTCAACATCTACTTCCAACACGCCAAAATATAACAACTTGAGGAAAGAGTGGCCGCTCTTTCTCTGAGAAAATTTCCACTTTTAAGCAAACTATTTAAGGGAAAATTCCTACAAAATTTGTGCTTAGGGTGTTGATATATGCTTTCCCTACCTTTTAAAAAGAGCGCCTAGAGAAAGGAGCAGATGCTATTTCTCCCAACATATACTTTCAACTCCCCAAAATAGAGCAACTTGAGGAAAGAGCGGTCGCTCTTTCCTTGAAAACATTTCCACTTGCCAGAAAACTATTTGAAGCAAACTTCGTATGCAAATTGTGTTTAAAGCATCGATGTCTAATTTTCCAACTTTTAAAAAATAACCCATGAGGAAAGGAGCATACGTTCTTTCTCCTCATCATCTACTTTCAACACCCCAACATAGAACAATTTGATGAAAGAGCATTCTCTCTTTCTCTGAGAAAATTTCCGCTCGCCAACAAACTCTTTGAAGCAAAATTACTATGAATTTTGTTGTTGAAATGCTGATATCTACATTCCCCACCCAAAAATAGAACCCATGGAGGAAGGAGTGGACTCTCTTTCTCCTCAGTATCTATTTTCAACACCCCAAAATAACACATATTGAGGAAAGAGTAGTCGCCTCTTGCTCTGAGAAAATTTCCACTTCCTAGCAAACTGTTTAAAGCAAAGTTCCTATCAAATTTGTGATTAAGGTACTATCAACTTTCCTCACCCCTTAAAAATAACCCCTGGAGGAAGGAGCGGACGCTTTTTCTCCCCAACATATACTTTCATTATCCCAAAATAAAACAACATGAGGAATGAGCGACCTCTCTTTCTTTGAGAAAATTTCCACTTTCCAGCAAACTGTTTCAAGCAAAGTTCCTACGAAATTTATGTTTAATGTGCCTGTAGCCAGAGTTTTGACCCCAACTCGTGCTAAAGAGAACCTACTAAGGATTCAGGAACCCTTAGTATCAGTTCAATAATAGATAAAAAATAATAATATGTGAGATGTGCTAGTGATAACATAAAAATAAATTTATCAATAACACTAAGAGTAAAAATAAGCAATCATGAGGAACTCATTAATGGAATTTGAATTTTTTTGTATTAATGGGAAAACAAGGGTTTGAAATGCTGTTTACCTCAAATGGTGAGGTTGTTGGAGTCCTTGCAACTGTACGAGAGTAGTGTACTAGATCTGTAGAGTTCCTTTCCCTTTTCCAAATTCTCAATGGGTGGCCAAGACTCAACTGAAATGGTGAACAAAAGCTCAAGGTGATAGCCTACAATTCAATAGGAATTTTGGCAGCATGAGGGTATGAAAAGTGATTGATGGATATGAAATGGGGAGCCTCCATCACCTTTTATAGAGATTTTGGGTGGTGGAGTATTGGCACATGGTTTTGGGAAACCAATAGTATTGTAAACGGTTTTAGGGTTTTTCTCTCTTTTTGAATTTATTTTTGACTTTTTTCCCTTTTTTCTTTTATTTTGGGAATTTTGGAATTTTTTGTGGGTTTTGACATTTTTTGAAAGAATTTCATTAATTGAGGAGGGAAATAATGATTTTTTTCCCTTTTGGTAACCATTTGAGGGTTTTTTAGGGTTTTGGAGACCAAAAGTGTAGGAAAAGTGGACAAATGGGTTATGTGACTAGGGAGATGAGCTAGTGAACAATTTTTGGGTGTTAACATATTTCCCCTTGATGTGTGAGGGCAGGAGATCATCGTATGGCCGATAGACATAATAGGTATTGAATTTTTCCAGGGGCGTGAGCATTGCGATGGAGAAGAGCAAAAACTGGTTGGAGACCGGAACACGTGCTCCATACAAATTGGAAAAAATTGAAAATACATAGCCTCAATAATGGATGAGGAATAATCTCAAATATATGGATGAGGCGGGCATACCCATGCTCGTATCAAGATATACAAATAATAATGAAGCCCAAAAAGGGGACCTAAACAATACATATAGAACTGTTGTGTACATCATAATGGTCCAGAGGAGACACAAATATGGGACATACTCATGGTCCAACCATGACTGATACATGGACACAATGGCATCCAAACTGAATGCATCACCACAACAATGAATTCTCTATTGGATATGAAGGTGTCCAACAACTGTATGGAATCAACAACTGAGAGTCAGAATCTCAAAGGTACACTGGACTGCATTTGAATTGGATACTCTATAAAGCATATGAGTGGATGGATTTCAAATATTGTCGCCAACGAAACCTGGATATCCATGGGAACATACAATAGGGGGGTTCCAAATTGACTCATCAATGTGCTAGAGTCATGGGACATCTGGGGTTTTCGACCAATAACTGAAGGGACCAATACCCTATACGAATATCAACGATGCGATGATAGAGTTAGAGTCGAGCATGTGAGAAACAACCATTCCAAGAGGCACTAAGGAGTCCTCTCAGATGATCCGTATGCACTCACCACTGATGTAGATGAGTCCAAGGTACAAGGGCCTCTAGGTATATCCTATGGAATAGATGGGTTAGCGTTGACAGAGGGAGACCTGCAACTACCAAGGCAATGATGTCTCCTTGATAGGATCGCGAGGTGTACAACCAAGAGGTAATAGTACTAAATGTGAGACTGGCATGCTGTGAGGGGGGAACAACTGAGGTCATAGAGTGGGAGGGGGGGACTCAAACTTCCTTTGTTCAGAGTATGACGGCAGGGCTAACCCGACAGCATATGAAATTGACTTCAGGGAAGGGGATCATAGCTGAATGGACTTGGGATGGTGATGTCAATGGGGGAGACTAAGGGGGGAAAACTGATGAGTGATATTAGGAGACTCTAAGGGTGACACATTGTAGAATACTCTAAACAAAGGCAACCATATTGGGGGTGCTTCCATAATGTGGGGACTAGATATGATCTGTTGTGGTGTCGAGAGGCACTGTTTTGGCCTTCTTAATGGTTTAAGGAGCTTGAAGAAGAGATAGAAGTGTGCTCAAAATGTTACTATTGTGTGGATTTGTATGAACCCAAGACAGTTCATGATCGTGGTTGCTTTCAATTTTAAGGAGTCTAAAAGCGATGAGAAGACTCTGAAATGGTGGAAAGGTACCTTCGTGGGGATTTATATGAGACTAGGACGGTGAATGCTCGTGGTTTCTATCAATTGTAGAGAGTTTGAAAGAAGTAAGAAGACTCCAAGGGGGTTTCTTTTTCGTGTGTTAGTCTCCAAGGCCTGAAAAAGCATAAAAGTATGCAATGAAGAACTCTTCTAGCCAGTGTGACTAGAGTGTTCCTTTTTCGTAATTATTCTACCAAGTCCGGAAAAGGGTTAAATTTATACTAGATAGACACCCGTTCAGGTACTTTAACGAGCATGAAAGGAAGCGAGATTGCTCGATGATCTTTTCATTGTTTAAGGAGTTAGAAAAGAGCTTAACATAAACTCCCTAAGTGCCTTTTTCGTAAAGGAATTTCTTGGCCCAAAAAAGGGATAAAATTATACCGAACAAATATAATTGCCAAGAAAGGAGGAAGTGTTCAATCAAGGGACAATTATGAGAACGAAGAATGAAGGCGAGGGGGTAACATTGATGGGGCCTCCTTGCGGGGTGGTGAATGGTGGAAAAATAACGCAATGACTGCAGTATGGATGGAGCAGAGGGTGACGACAACAAGGATGATGATGATGATGGTGGAGATGACTCTGATTGACTAGGAAGCTGATGGAACTTCCCCCATGCGATGAGCATGGGGAATTTTTGTATGCGGCTGTATTTTTGGACAAGGATGCTGTTGGGGCTCCTCGGTGTATGTATGGGTATTTTGTGCTATGGGCACTAAGAAATTTCTATGATGATGTATATATATATGCACGTGGATGCAGTTTATTATGATGATGGTTTTATTTTTGTCTTTTATGATATTTATATGCCTATATGATGTATATATGCATGTGGATGGTATGATGATGCAATTTTATGGTTTACTTCCTACATGTTGTGATTTATGTGCCATTCTAGAATATTGTTATCCATTTGATTTGCAACACTATTTTTACTTCGTGGGACATGAGTGAATGTAATGGATTCAAACTGTCTAATCAATTGTTTAGTGTGCAGGAACTTTCTAAACAAGAAAGGATCCTATACCTGGTAAAATTTATTAAGTTGGATGACAAGGAGCTGGGAGTCGAGAAAAAAATGAAGGTGAATTATACCCAAATGAATAGAAGCATTCAGGAGATCGGTCACATCATTGTACTCATCCCGGTTATTCGCAGCAGCACCAATACACACTCCGTCGAGGTGGATCAACTAGAGTGAAGGGGAATACAATACCCAAGCTACGGAGGCGAGGTTTGGAGACCATCTACTTGCGTCGTCGGCAAAATCGACATGAAATGGTGGAACAGGATCCATCTGTGGTCATACAGGTGTTAGCACTCAGAATTTACCCTTTGGTTGTAGAAGGATAATCCTAAGGTAACTATTTCAAACCAACCTCTAGGAGAAAAGATGGCTTCTTTCCTACCAGATAGGGCTCTCTCAAAGATGGATACAATGACCCGAAATATTTTTACACAAACTGATTTTAAATATTATAATGGTTGAAACAATATGGTTTCATTGGGAATGGAGTCATAATCATAAGATATAAAAGATACACAGGGATTTCACAATACCAATCTTTTCACAGAGGCGGGAAATTTATTCTTTCACAGTCAAGTTCTTGATTTGCTGGTGATAAAAGAGGAAAATGAATAGTCCATTAATATGGGCACAACAGGGTGAATCCAATATTAACTTTAGAAGAAAACTAAATTGTGAATACTTGAAATCAATAAATCAAAGCATAAAATATGAATTTTGATCCATTATACGCTTATTTCAAACATGAAATAACACATAATGGGAAAAATATAACAGGAAAAAACATCCACAGGAGAAAAAGAAATACATACTATGAAGAAAGCAACACAAGAATCTCTGCTTCCAAAAGGTTTCTTGCTTGGCTCTGCAACTCTTATTAGGCTTTTAGAATTCGGTACAAAATGCCTCTTGTTCTCATAAGTTTCCAAGCCTCAATAATTTACAAAAACTTGCTTAAATACATAAAAAAATGCTCAATGAGCTACGAATAATTGTTTGTATTCTAAAAATAGAAATTTCATAACCGTTTTGTCAAAATTTAAAAAACTAACTAGTTAAAAAGATAGGAAATGTTTTCATTACACATCATAGTGGTCTTGATACTCTTCCACTGGCATATTCTGGACACATCTCTTCATGGATGTAACTTGTATTTCATCCTCCTGAATTTCTCCAATGTCTTCCATTGCTCCACAGATGGTGCTTCATAACTAGTCATTTATTTAACTGAAACCCAACATGCTCCACGTAGGATATTGGAGGCAATTTAGCAATTATCATTTTTAGCCAATTTTGAATTTTGAAATCTACTCCCAACTTGTCAATTATGACTCTTCCTGTTAGGGACTGAGTCATGTCTTCAAATTTTTTGTGTTCCAATCTGGCTTTAACCAACAAACTTTGATACTCGGATTGGGAAATTTGGTTTTCATTTTTATCCCAAAAAGAAGGGAGAGCTTTCTGAAATAAATCTAAGAACACAATTTTAAAAGACTTCACTTGCTGCGACATTTGATTTACTTTAGCTTGGAAATTTTGAACATGATGGTGCTTTTCAATGACCCTTCTTGCATGAGTTATTATTGTAATTCTATCATTGATTCCCAAATTTTTCATGTCATCTAAAGTTAAAGAATTAAGAAAGTCAATAGTGCTTTGAGTTGTTTCTATTGGTATTTTCTCCAAAGTCTCCATCATGACTGATCAATTATGCGAAGCTATACTTATCACCGATTCTTTATCCTTTATGAAATTCAAGTAAGAACTTAAATTAGCAGTTTCAACCATGAACATATCCCAAATTAAGTGCCTGGATCCTTGCACACGCAATTTACCTGACAATTTCTCAATCAATCTTTCATTTTGCTCTCCTAATTTCTTATTTTCTTCTTCTAGAACCTTTCTTTCCTCTTCTTTCTTTTTCACTTCCTTTGCTAAATTCTGATTTTCTATTTTCAAACTCTTTATTTCTTCATCTTTCAAACTAATCTGTGACATAGCTTGAAAAATTTCTTCTGTGCTTGATTGACCTATTTTTATTTGATTATTCATTTCCAGAATCAACTGACTTTCATTAAGAACATCAATTTTCGCTAACAGTGTAGCTCTTTCCCCCTCCCGTCCATTTTTTTCTTCTGTAATATTCACTAATTTTGCTTTGGTGTCAATTAATTCTTGATATTGTTGGTGTCCGTTTTGTCACTATTTTTATCATTCAATCTACTCGAAATGGCGTTATTTTGATCATTTTTTTGCTATATTAGGTTGTTTTCTTGTCATTTAGCCCATCAAACAGGCCAAGTGTGTATATATTTACCTATGACGCAAATCTTGTTTTTATTTCATTATATTATGATTTGTTTATGTTTAAATGACAATTTCTGGACATTATTGACATTTACATTTTAATTTACAGGTTGCGTTTTTCAAGTGAACCTTCATTCAGACCACGTGCTTATGATGCTAAGCTCAACCATGTTCAACTCATCATTCAGCCCCAGAAATCCACGGTTGGCATATCCCAGACCGTTAAATGCAGAAAAGGGTACGTGGGTTCTGTTTTCCACGCAATGGGCATGGTTAATAAGCCATTGTTCTGAAAGATTCGTCCCTATGCTCGCGAAGCTCAACAGTGCATCCCACGTCCATGTCAACACTCCTACGCATCGTTCAGCCTCCCATTCATCCTGGAATCATGTTGTTTGTTCACGCCATTGTTCTGGAAGGAGTCCAGGTCGCACACGTTTAGGCTGCTAGCACTCATACCTGCTCACACCTGTTCATGCTCATTCATGCTGGTGTTCTGTAAGAATCCCGTCCACCCATGCTCAGTTTGCCAACATACTTGCTCGCTCCACGTATGAGGTAGATCGACGCTACAACAGCCTGGTGAAGGAATCAATTCCATGAAGTATGGTGTATGCTCCCCGCACTGGCATTCACCATTAAAAGCAGCAGTTACAGTCATTTAAACGCTTTTGTTATTAGAGAGGTAGACTCTGTCGACCCTCTCACCCATTGTAAATGTATAAATAGTTGCCTTTGAGACAGAGATGAGTTAGTCTTAAGTCTTAAGTTTAAAATTTGAGAAGCTAGCACATAGTAGTAGTTGTTAGTCACTTTTACCTACAGGCACTATAATTCTCTCAAGTTAATGGAAGTTCCAGTTTGTTGATATTCTGAGTAGCTAAACCAGTTTCATTTTCCATCTTTGATTGCTGAGAAGGGCCACTCATCAACCGGAGGTTTTGTCTTTGTTTTCTGTATTTTCTTTTCTGCAAATAGTTAGTGTTGTGGCCACAACAGATCCCATGCTTAAATCAAGCATGGGAGCCCCATTTTTTTTTTTTTAATAAATACAAAGGTATTTGGGTGAGTTTTCAGTGTAAATATGAGTATTTGGTTTTAGTATGCTTAGATCTCTTACCCATGCTTTTTTTCTGCGTGTTTTTCTCTCTCTAGATGATCTTCACCTGTTTGGTTTGTAATTTTCCTCAAATTTTGAGTATTTTACTTTCGGTTTTTATCAACCCGAAACCCGACAGTTAAAAGTCCCGAAACCCACAACCCGCAATTGCGAGTTAAGGGATCTTGTTTTTCAAGCTTTGGATTTTGGTAAACCTGAAACCCGCAACTCGACGGTTGCGGCTTTCGGCTTTTGGGAGCCCTTTTTCCACCTTGCCATTTGCGCGACCCTGCAACCTGCAACCTGCAATTGTCGGGTTGCGGCTTTTGGGGTCCTTTAACAAGTTTTTGTGAGTAAGATTTTCATGCGAAACCCGCAACCTGCAATTTCAGGATGCGGCTTTCGGGAATGGGTATTCCAGTTTGCGATTTGATCAGTCCCACAACCCGCAATCTGCACTATCGGTTTCAGCTTGCGGGATCCTTAAATAAACTTAATAAATAAAACTAAATCCCTCATACCGCTTCGGTTGATCTCAACCGTCTGTTTGTTTTGATCGCACGAGTGTATTTTAATATGTCTTTTAATAGGTTTTTTTTTCTATTTTAGTTTTACATTTTTACATTTGAAGAATTACTTTGTCGCACTGTCGTTTTTACTGCGGATTGCGTGTCAGGTGCCATCTTTCAATTTGTTGGTTATTTTAGGTAATCCTACATCCTTACATTGTTAGTCTATACTTTTTTGCCGTTTTTGGGTTGATTTTGATTTTGATTTCTGTATTGATCAGAAATTGCAAGTTTTTTTCACCATGTCGAGAAGTACACGTTCTAAAACGTCGCACAAAGACCCCCTGACCAAAAACCCAAATTTTGGTTTTCTCTCTCACAGTAGTGAGCGAGTTTCTAAAACGTACCAGATGGATTGGTAAAAAATATATGCCATTTTTTATAATGACAACCTTTCCCATATTGAGAATGATAGACTAGTGTACGAGAGAATTAGGGATTCCCAAATTCACGCCATTGCTACGCGTCCTGCTATCCTGCCTTACACAGATGTAGTCAAATGGATAATTGAGAATGCCAGTGTTAAAGACCGTTCTTTTAATGATAGCGCGGGATGTCTCTTAACAAGTTTTCGCTTGGAAGTCTTTGTTCGAGCTTTTTCTTTGAAACCTCATACACAGACCCTCTCTCCTGAGTTTATACAGTCGTCCAAAGCCTGGTATAATTTCAATGAGATGATTAAGTCATGGATGCTTAATCCTAACGCCTTTTTACCTAAGGCGGATCACCTTTATCCCATCATCTGGTTCAAGGAACCCTACTCTCTAGTAGTGGCCATGCTCTGCCGACTTTTTGGTCAACCTAATTGTTCTCATTTCAAATTAGAATGGGAACCCCTAGCACACCATGTGTTACTCACAGGAGAGTCTTTCCCATGGGCCTCCATCCTCTCAGGAGAACTGAAAAATGCCATTCAAGAATATCAGAAGGAACCAGCTCACAAGAAGCCACCTTTTTTCCTATCTGCATATGTCCTTGATGTTTTCTGCTCAGAGTTTCAGTACCCTAACTTGGGTTGGAACTGGACTCCTTCAAACCCACCTGTACACATTTACCATTTAACACTGTGGAAAGGAAATTTTGTACCTTTATTATATGACATCTATGACTGCTTTATGGGTACCATATATTTTAAGCTCTTTCGACAGTAGCCACCTTCATTCTCAGAAGATGCCAATGCTTTCATCAACACCATGGGTGATTGGTATATAGGTGAGTACTTTTCATATATCAGGATTTGCGGAAGTGACACAGTACATTTGTTTCCCAGGATTGTCCCAGATGGGATGGTAATACAGGAAGTTTCCTTTCAGACTATCACTAATGGCATGTACAAGAAACTCATAGGTCCCAAGAAGAAGGATTGGCCTAAGTTTTCTCTCAACCTTGGTCAATCGGTCATCCCAACTTCAACCTGGGCTATAGTTCTAGGTGACCAGGTAGCTGCTCTGAGACTAGGTGCTGCCCCCAAAAGGAAGCATGACCCTAAGAAGTTCTTGGATGCACACCTCAAGCAAGTTCATATCAAGATAGACTATGCACATGAAGTAGTTCCAGATGATTTCATATACCAAGGGGTGGACACATTCCCGGAGGTGCTAGCTAGAGTAAAGGACTTACAAGAGCAGTAGGACATTCTAAAGTACTAGAATGAGCTTAAGGTTGGAATTCTGAGTTACAAGGCCATGCAACTGAACATCATTGAACAAGCAAGGAGAGACAGAGAAGAGAAAGAGGCTCAGAAGGCCAATACTCCTCTCATGATTACACTCCCTGATGGAAACAAAGGTAAAGCTCCTCTAGGGGAATCCTCTCAAGAGAAAGCTAGTGAAGAAGCTAAAATGATGCTATAGTCAGCTCGGGAATCCCAACAACAAATGGTACAATTGTCATTGATGTTAAAGACTCAATTGCTGGAGCCCCTTAGGCCTGCAATCAATATTCAGCCACCAAGTACACTGGATGTTTAGGTATCTACTGCTGAAGCTCCATAAGATGATGACATGGTCATAACCAAGACCAACCCAAATAAAAGACAAAAGGTTATGCCTTCTTCATCATAGATTTCTGCAGTTGACATAAGTGGCTGTGATGAAGAAATAATCTCACCTCCCCCAGTACTAGTAGTCGAAGAAGTCACTTGAGATCCTAAGGCCGACACTCAATTATTGGATAGTATTGATATGGATCAGTCCTTCCCTGAGAAACCAGTCTTGGAATTCAACACTGCTCCTGGCATTGCATAATCAACATTTGTAATGCCATCAGTTCAACAAACCTCTATTGTACCTCTGGGAGGAACACTTCCATTTTCCTTGTCACACTTGTTTAATTCCCTCAATAACACCACTACTTCAATGCCAGAACGCTCAGTCCATCTTTCCATCCCACTACCTATTGTTGCAGAAGTACAGCCTTTGGCTATCCCTCTATAGTCATCCACAGTTGATTTATTAACAACCACCACCAATGAATCTTCCAAGACTTCCTCACCATCTTCAGCCTTCAAAGCTCCTAGCCAACTTCCACTGCCAGAAGCTAATGTTGATACTCAGGTTCCATTATCTGAAGCCTTTGTCTCAATCCCTTCCCCTGATCCAGCTATGTCAGTTCCCCAACCTGTCACTACCCCTTTGGTTACTACTCAAGTTACCATACCTATTCCTACCTCTGTTATTACCCAGACACCTTCACTGATCACGACAGTTAATGTCACTTCTACTTCCACATAGTCAATGGTTGAATACACAGATGAAGTTGTAGTTCCCCTTAGGAAATACTTCTATAGTAAGGATGATAAGATAATGGTAAGGAAGACCAGGAAAAGAGGTGAAGGTCAAGATGTTTTGGAAGCACCTGAACCAGTTCAAGTAATATGGGCACCCAGGACAAATAATCCGAGGGTTGAAGCAATTGAAGCAGCAACAACCTTAAGATATTTTTCCAATGATAATTGGGATTCTGTCCAAGGTTTGGATAGGGAAGTTGACCTCAGGGATGAAGAGATCAAAATCGTGAAAGGAGAATTGGCCAAAGCTAAAGAACAGCATTCTACTAATGTGGCTGACCTCGAGAAAAATTGGGCAAGTAAGTTGCAAGACCTAGAGCAACGGAATGCCACTCTCCTTGCTGAACTCAGTGTCTCACGGTCTCAGCATTCCACTTGTACTGAAAAAATAGCTTCCTTGGAAAAGAAAGTTGAGGATGCAACTGCAAGTGCAGCCTCTTCAAGTTTTCTTAAGTTTGCACCCTGTGATTTTAAGAATCTGGCCCTCAAGGTGAACCAGGATCATCATAAATTGCTAGAGAATTTATATATTGCTTTAGATGAAATTAGGGAAAACTTTATTAATTTTTCCAAGATGTCCTCCACCCTTGAAGAAAAAAAGGAGAAGAGACTCCAAGCCTCTAAAGCCAAAGAGGAAATCAGTGAATGGCAAAGATATATTAAGAATGTACCAGAGAACATCTTGATCCTCAATAGTTTCCAAATTAAGAAGGCCAAGGCCTCTCTCAACACATGGCTTGATTTGAATGAAACAACTGAGGACATTATCAATAAATCCAAGGACATCTGCACCAGGTGATGGTATGCAGTTGACAACATTATGGATGTCTTGGGTTTACCACTCATGAGCCCTATCTTGGAAGCTTTGCCACCAAAATGCAGGCTTGAGGAACTCGAGAGCAGGTGTGAGGAGTTTGCACAGAAGATTCGAGATCTTGAACAAGTCAGCATCGAAGATGTGGATCGTTTAGTTAGAGAACCGGTCGTCATGGACGGAAAGATTCACATGTATCTTCGCACTTGGCACAAGCTAGCAAAACATGACATGGAGAATAATGTGTGTAATGCTTAGTTATCTTTAGAATCTGTCAATTTCCTGAACTTAGATGAATTGTTAGAAATTTATGAGAAATGGAAAGATTTCTTGGATCAATAGTTGGATCTGATTTTGTAATCTCTGTTTTCTAGGGATCTCTATTTTGGCACTCTGTTGTAATTATTTAAAGAAGGATACCTCTCGTAGTTCAGGGTTGGTAATTTTGGAGTTGCAAATCAGCAGGAGATTCGACTGGAGATACTCTGTTTAGAAGAGCATTTTTGTAATTTTTGTACAAGGTCTCTTTTAATACAGTAAAGTAATCTTTTGATCTATCTCTTGTTATTCTTCAAGTTTAATTGAGAATTTTTTATTGTCTACTTCAGATTGTCATCTACTGTGCATGATATATTTTTGCATTTTTTTAAATGTATGGATCTGTTATATTGGTTTCCCTGTATGATTGATTTATGCTCACAAGTTTTTTAATGAGTTTCTTCAATTTAAATACTTTCTTTATCGATTTCTGCAAGTGATTCATGGCACAATAATTATTGTTAATTTTTCAATTAGCAAAGTAATTATAGATTTATCTTGAACAGGCTTAAGTACTTGAATTATTATCTTTTAATTTTCATTAATGGATTGTGATTTAAGCGAATAAGTAAAAAAATTATAAGCATTTTTGTGAAAGGTTGTAATTTACTTATTCATCACACCTCAGGGTTAATCTACACAAGATCAAGCTTTCATTTTAGAATAGGACCGACCTAAGACTAGTTTCCCTTTTCTAAAATAGGTTAGGTTAGCTTAGTTTTACCATTTTCACATCCTTGTTTTCCTTGATTGGAAAATTGATCTTATAGGTCAACTCTTAGAGTGCCAGCAGAGGCCTAATATCCGTGGGGGATCAGCACACCAAATAGGTTGAGGATAGAATTTCCCTTGCGCAGGGTCCTTTGAAGCCTTTCAACTTGGGTTTTCTTCCTTTGTTGAGTGTCTTGGAACATTCCAACACCTTTTGCATCTAACCTGCACAACCGAGGCATCACCAAATGGCGCTAGAAGGAGGGCCAATAGTACAACATGCCTAAACAAGCCACTAAGAAACCTCCTCTAGCAAATACTTCAACGGTTCAAACTCGAAGCCAATCAAGGGCTTCAGCATCTGAACAACCAACAGAGCCACAATCCACGGTCGCCCCTGTTACACCTGCTCAACAAATTGTTGCACCTATTGTATATGCAGCACAATAGAAAAACAGAGAGAATATCTTTATTGTATCACCTATCAGAGAAACACTCTCACTCGAGCGGATATTGAAAACATCAGCCGATAGGGTTGCTAGGGAAGAACAAAGACTTGCTGATCAATGAGGACGTGGTTTTGCAGCGACCAACCTACAAAACTTTCTGCAAACCAGTAATCAAGAACTTCAGCAAGACACAGTTTCATAGATTAGTGAAACAACTATCCAACAAATAACTGATCACAATATTGAACATCAGCAAACAGATAATCCACAACCTCAAAATCAAGAAGCGGTTGGTCAATCAGGTTCCCTTGAATACAGCCTTGGAAAACTTTTTCAGGAAACACAAAATCAGCCAAAACTTGAGACTGGTGGGCCACCACCATCTCCTCTTTCATCCTCTTCCTCAGACAGTGAACATTCTTCAATCTCTTCATCATAAGAAGAAGAGGAAGAACCACCGATGGTTGCAGAAGGCCAAAACAGACCTTGGCTTGACCAAGATACAGTATGGGTACTTGGAGACCAACATAGACTACCCACAAACCCTGAGAAGTGGTTACCCAAGTTTAACCCAGATGACAAATCACCTGCCCTGGACCACATTAAAACCTTAATGTAGGCTATTAGGCTTAGAAGTGTCATTTACGAAGATGTGGTTTGTAGACTCTTTCCTTATACTTTTGAAGGAAAAGCAGCTACATGGTATTTTTCCCTGCCACCAAGGTCTATTGTTTCTTGGGATGAGTTTGAGAAATTATTCATCCAAATGTTTGGAGATAACAAAACACCACACGATGTTGTTCTGGAATTATCTTCCATGAAAATTAAAGGTAAAGAAAGGGTTAAATATTTCAACCAGAGGTTCTCATACTTAAAGAATAGAATTCCTACCAATCTTCTTCCTACTGAAGAATTGTTGATAGCCTACTATGAAAAGGGCCTACCTGCTTCAATTTCAATGTGGGTGAAACGAGCACAAAAGGGGACTTTGCTGGAAGTGTTTGCTGAAGCAATACAAGTCGAGAAGGAATTTTTTTTTCTTAAGGACAATCCAGAGATTGTAGATGAACAGCCTTCAACTTCCAGGAAGAAGAATGACTGTGTCCCTAAACCCACTACACAAAGCAAGGACCCGTTTGACATAACTGACATGAAAAAGCTAATCCAGAAAATGTCAAACGAGATGGTAGATTTGAAAATAACCAACAATGAAAATCAAAACCAGAATAGAGGTTTTGTGAGGCAACCTTTTAGGAGACCTTATCAACCTCCAGAAAATCCACCACCTCTTAATCCAACAGAAGGCCTCACGAATGAAGAAATTTATTCTATCTTTAGAGCCTTAAAAGCAGAATATCAGAACACCCCTGAAGTCCCTAACGATCAAACTGTTCTTGATCCACAACCCCCTAAGGAAGAAGAAAACGAGCATGAGGATCCACAAACCAACACTGTGAGTTACTTTTCAGAGCTTCCTATGTGTGGAGAAGAAGAAGAACTTGAGACTGTGTTTAATGTCCAACATCCTTATAACACAAGGTCTAAACCTCAACCCCCTCAGGATACCTCATCCTCTGCACCTGTTCCTAATAAAGGAAAGACTGTCCCCCACACCAAACAGGTTGGAGATAGAATTTCCCTTGTGCAGGGTCCTTTGAAGCCTTTCAACTTGGGCTTTCTTCCTCTATTGAGTGTCTTGGAACATTCCAACACCTTTTGCATCTAACCTGCACAACCGAGGCATCAACAGTTAGTTGTTTTTCTGTATATGTAATTAATTCGTTTTCCTGTGTATGATATTTCTTTCTCTTCTATAATTCGTGTTGTGCTGCTAACATATTTTGTGTTTACAGAATTAGCAAATGGTCGACCAGAAGTATAGTTTTGATAGCTTAGCTCATATTAATCTTGCTCTAGTATAGAATAGGAATAGTTTAGCTTTCCAACCATGATTATAATAGATTGCTTTCTATTACCTTAGCTTCTCAACAAGTCTTCTAACTGATTTCTCTGCATTGTAGGTTCATTTGCATTCGCTAGCTGACGTCAAGATCATCAAAACTCTCCTTTTCCTTAGTTTAATTTGTTTTTCCTCCATTCGGACTGGCATTCATATTGTCGTTCAGATTTTTACTCTTTCTACACTATTTTATGAATCCAGTTTCTTAGTTTTCTTTCCTGTAATCTTTCATGCTCTTAATTAGTTTTCCCAACCATAATTAGGTCCTTGTTTTATATTCTATAAATCTTTATTTCAAGTTTTGTTATTATTCTTAGTTTGCTTTAACGTTCTTTTAAATTATGTCTTTTATATTTATCTTGCTAACATGTCATTGTTTCATAATTTATCAGTCTTATTCCTAGTCTTGTTTCTTACATACTCTTAAGACTTAGTTAGAATAGAGTTAATAATTCCATTCTTCAAGTATTCTAGTTTTGATAGTTTCCTTCATTAAGATTAGTTTCCATTCATGCAAATAATGAAGATGTTCATGATTTAAGATTTGGATCAGAATCAAGTATCTTTATCAAGTTTTCTACTTACTTCTATATTAATATCTTTATCAAGTTTTCTACTTGCTTTCGATTCAACTTTAGAAATAACTATCTTTAATAAAGTTTTCTAGTTGCTTCTAAATCTGATTAGTTTCGTATCATTTTACTCATGGATAGTAGATAGTTCAACATGTTTAAAGTTAATTGTAATTTATCTCTTTGTAGTTTACATCTCTTTGTTGAAGTTAGATTAGATTTACTTCCGTTTTGTTTTGCTATTACATTTGAAAGCCATTACGGTACATTCACTCCAGTTCCTGTTACATGGGAAAAGATGATTTTTCTTGAATGAGTTATTGAAATTATTTAATTTGTAATTTGCTTTTTATTAGCATAGTTTCTGTTTATGTAATTTATCATCAAATTCAATCATCTCATATATAGTTTATTTACAGTTGTTCTCTAATTCCTAGATCAAAATCTGAGTATTAGGCAGTTCAGTTTAGAATAATTTACATTTACAAGTTCTCCCTAGCAATTATAATTTGGTTATCAGTTATTTTCCTAGATTAGTTGTATCATATCTCTAGTTCTTATTTTGCTCATAATTATAACCTGGAAGTTTAAATTTAGTAGTTTCTTGTTTATTCAAAAGTAGTTGCTTTGTAATATTTGTTTTTATCCCTTTCCATTGTTTAATTTTAAAGTAGAGTAGTATGATTTGATACTATTCTAGTCTTTTGTTTAACTAGGTTTGACTTAGTTCTTTTATTTGTTTTTCTGAATTTTGACTCGATTTTTCATTTTGAAAGATCTTTCGATCTTTTCTTTATTAAAATATTTTGAAGGTCTGACAAGCCGGAAAAATTAGGTACCATTCTAGCTTAGCATATACTTTTCCTCAACTCTAAGATTACCAATCCTGGTCGATAATTAAATATTAGGTGTTTTCTTTGAGATAGCTCACACACCCAACATTTTGTTGGCGTTGCCGGGGAGTTGTAGATAAATGGGTAGAATTTAGTCATAGAGAAGTAGAACTCCTTTTTGAAGCTTAGTTATATTCTTTTCCTTGAAATTTATATTACGTTGGTGGCGGGTGAGTGGTAAGACGAGAGGTAAGAACCTGTGCATCTATTATAACATGCATCCCCAAAACCTAGCAATAGTAGTTATGCAGTTGGAATTTATTTCAGTCACAGTTTGTTTTCATAAATAAGTCTAGAGATTCACAAGGTAGATTTATTAAAAATAGTTCTCTTACTAAAATTTCCACTAAACTTCCTACTAATCTATACGAGGGGTGTGCCACCCCAACTACTAACTCAGCAGAAAGGTATCGGAAGACACCTAAAGGGGATAGTCCTACTTGGAAAGCAAAGGAAATCCTTTTTGGAAATCAATTAGGGGAAAACATAGGGACATCAGAACAGTCTATTCACAAAGATATTCCACTAGAAGAACCTCAAGCTCATATTCAGACTGAACTTAGACAAGAAGAAACTCACATGGTTAAAACTTCACTACCTCTTAACCCTCCATTTGGCCAAAAAACTACAAATACCACTTTTTCAGTCGTAGGTGGTTCAAACTTAGTAGAATTTAGAGATCCTACACAAGTAGATGCTCTTTTGGGGAATTCTAAACACATAATTATCTCATAGATTGAGACAACCACAGTGGGACCCACAAAACTAGGATCCTACGTAGCCGATAATTTTCCTCCTAAAAAGAAAAATACTCTTCCTGAAACAGAACATTGGGACATCCCATATTCACCAAGAAAATAACCACCTAAGCTTTCTCTCTTTGGCAATCGAATCTTCATGGAGGAATAAAATGAAGATAATGTTCAACAAAATGAAGAAGATGGAGAAGTTAGAACAGAAGGTACCTTCATGTTCCCTATCTTAGACACTGCACAAGATGTTACTATGAAAAACATTCCTCCCTCCTCACTACCAACCTTCTATGGGAAGAGTAGTGAGGATCCGGACACATTCTTATTCAAGTTTGAAATTTTGTGTAGGAGTTATAATTACCTACAAGACAGCCAAAAATTAAAACTCTTTCCTGCCACATTGAAAGATTCTTCTCTTCGATGGTTCATCGGATTAGGAGAATCTAGTATTAGATCTTGGGAAGACATGAAGAATGCATTTCTTCGGAACTATCAGGATTACTGTAGACCCAAGGACTCTCGCAATGATATCTTTAAAATACAACAACATGAAGATGAGAGCCTAGAAGACTATCTTGAGAGATTTAACTATGTGTTACACAAGTCCAAATATAATGATCTTCTAGACGATGCAGTAAGAACATTCTTCCTTAAATGAATCTTAGAAGTATTCCTAGATAACCTTAATCTCATGGCAGTAAGAGACATTTCTCATAAATCCTTTTTAGAGATTTGTGAACTATGTAGGAATTACTCTAGGAGTAGAGGGAAAGGTGGAAGACACTTTCGAGAATCTTATGCTAGGAATCCCAAAGGAAACACATCCAGTCCTGGTGGAGTTACAAGGGTAGAGTTAGGAAACCTATTGGAAAATTTTAAAACAGATATCTTAGGATCCATGGGTTCTTAGTTAGATGCACTACAAGCTAAAAAGAGACAAGATGAAGAGCGTGCAGCAATGAGTGTTTTTTGTCTAGGTGTAGAACTAAACATCCTCAATGGGAATGTCCATTGAATAATGTTTCAATCTGTCACCTTTGTACAGAAGAACATCCAACCAATTATTGTACATCGTTTCCTGGATTGAAAGCTGTATACAAGAGTGGAAACTTTGGTGAAACACCTAGGAGGCCTTGGCAACCTAGAGATCAACCATCGTATCAAGACTCATCACAAATTCCACCCTATTACTATCCTTATCAATCCCCTCAACAATGGAATGCTTCAGGTTGGAAGAATTGGCCACCGCAGTACCCTCCTCAGAATGCTCAACAACAGCAATGGCCACATGGATGGAGAGGGAAAGCTTATTCTCAAACACCTCCTCCTATTCCTAACTATCCTTACCCACCTAATGTTGAACAACTTCCGCCTGGATTTGTACCTCCTTCACTACCTCCTATCCCGAATCAACCTCACCATTTCTAGAACATGAATCCTCCAAGACCACAATATTACATACACAACCGATACCGAATCCTAACAACAAACCAACCCAATCTCTTAACAGCATTGGGTTGTTACCTCTTCCATCATATGTCATTTCGACTGCACCAATACATGAGAATCAACTGCGGCCTGGAAAATTTTTGCAAGATAATCCCAAATCATCTGTTGTTATCCAAGAAGAGAATAAAGAAGACATACCTAGTGAAGTTTTGAATAATACCATTATTGAAGATGTGGTTATCCCTAAACTTTCAGCACAGAACCATCCACATAGAGGAGTAATTTTAGGAGAAAAGTCACCCCCATATCTGGAGCGTCTAGTAATAGAAAAACTTGTAACTTATCCAGAATATGATATCATTAACGAATTGAAAAATATTTGCATTAAGATCCCTTTGTTACAAGTCATTGAGGATATTCCAATTTATAGTAAGGTAATAAAGGAACTCTGTAGTAGGAGAAATATCAGATTGCATAGCAAACTGACCTAGAATACCAAAGTATTCCAATCCATGAAATCCTTTGGTGACTGTCATCATCAATAACACCGCCATATGGAACACACTTATTGATCTAGGAGCTGCTATCAATTTGATGACTACCATAGTTCTAGAAAATCTCAATTTAGGACCATTCCTTCGCCCTACCCCAGCAATGCTAGAATTAGCAGATCGCACTATGGTGCAACCTGCTGGGATCTTAGATGACATCATTGTATCAGAAGCCTCACGGGAATATCCCGTAGACTTCATGGTCATTGAATCAAAAGACCCTTCCAAAGGTCACCCCATTATTTTGGGAAGCCCTTGGTTGGCTACTGCCAATGCATTTATAGGATGTATGGATGGAGAGATGACTATCTCTGATGGGTTATCTACAAGAAAATTAGTTGTATACCCACCAGCTCAGCCAATAGCTGAAAACCTATTTTGGTTCGATTGTCCTTTTGGGGATGAGAACTTGGAAGAACTTTCCCTTGTCAGTGATTTCTCCTAGGCACTTCAAGAACAAAATACCGAGAATGTGTTGAACCAATTTATCTATTCCACAACATGTATATATTTTCCTCAATATTTTACCCAATTTGACCATATCTTTGGAGATGATTTCCAAGAAAATACGAGCCTCTCAACATTCACGAATATACCCTGTGTCTTCGCATTTGAAGAACATCCTGGATCTTATACCGTACCATCTCAGGTTAGTTCCGATAAATTTTTGCATATAAATGCAGGATTAGATGAAACTCAGCAAAAACAATTATTAAAAGTTCTGAAGAGTCAAACTAGAGCATTCGCATGGGAGTATACCGACATGAAAGGTATACAACCAAATACATGTATCCATCACATTTACACAGGCCCAAATATACCTTTTGTTAGGCAGCCCCAGAGAAGAATGAACCCAGCACTAAAATATATAGTAAAGGATGAGTTACAAAAACTTCTTAATGTTGGATTCATTTACCCAATTTCCAACAGTAAATGGGTTTCTCCTCTGGTGGTAGTTCCAAAGAAAGTCACAGGGAAACGACGTATCTGTGTTAACTTCCGAGAACTAAACAAGGCCACTTTTAAGGATTACTTCCCTTTGCCTTTCATTGATCAGGTATTAGACACCTTATCATGGAAACAATATTTCTCATTCCTTGATGGGTATAATGGTTACAATCAAATATTGATAGCACCTGAGGATCAAGACAAAACAACCTTCAATTTTTCTTGGGGCACTTATGCCTATCGAGTGTTACCATTCGGCCTATGTAATGCACCTGCTACTTTCCAGTGTGCAGTTCTAGGAATCTTTGTTGATCTCATACATGATTGTGTAGAAGTTTATATTGATGAATTTACAGTTTATGGTAATACATTTCAAGAAGCCCTTGATAACCTCGAAACGGTTCTTATTCTGTGCCAAGAAACGAACTTAGCCCTCAGCCATGAAAAGTGTAAAATGCTATTAACTAAGGGCATAGTTTTGGGACATCATGTCTCTCTTCAAGGTATCAAGATGGATCCTGCCAGGATCGAAATAATTGTTAATCTTCCTCCTCCAAAAACCCTGAAGGAAGTAAGAAGTTTTCTTTGCCATGCCGGCTATTATAGGCGTTTCATTGAAAATTTCACTAAAATAGCCGCACCTATGTTCAAACTACTCATGAAAGACACAGAGTTTCAATGGACTGAACCGTGTCAACAAGCCTTCGAAACTCTAAAGGAAAAACTATCAGTGGCACCCATACTTAGGGGCCCAAATTGGTCCCTTCCTTTCCATATATCCACTGATGCTTCCGACATAGCCATAGGGGCAGTCTTAGGTCAAAAAGAGGGACAAACATCACATGCCATCTATTTTGCTAGTCAAAATTTGACTCTTGCAGAATCAAAATACAATGTTACTGAAAAAGAGTTTCTTGCAGTTGTCTACTCTATCAACAAGTTTTGTCATTATATCACAGGATATGAAATTTTTATACACACTGACCACTCTTCCATCAGGTTTTTAATGAATAAACCCATCACCAATGGTAGAGTGACTCAGTGGTTTCTTTTGTTGCAAGAATTTAACATTACCATTGTTGATCATCCCGGTCGAGAGAATGTAGTAGCTGACTTCCTCTCTCGAATTCAAATTGATGATAATGCCAGCCCTATCGATGATAGCATCCCAGACGAACATTTGTTTGTTGTATCCGTCCGAACCCCATGGTTTGCAGATATAGCCAATTATCTAGCAACTGGAAAGCTACCTAACCATCTCTCCCCACCTAAAAAATGTAGAATCATAGTTCAAAGTTCCAATTATTCTTGGGTAGATAATGATTTCTTTCGTACTGGTCCTGATCTTATTATTAGACGATGCGTACGAGAGGATGAGATGGCAGAGATCTTTCATGGATGTCATGGCGGACCTTGCGGTGGGAATTTTTCTGATAAGAGAACAACATACAAAGTATTGCACTCTGGGTATTATTGGCCAAGCATCTTCAAAGATGCTTCCAAATATGTCAAGGGATGTGACAGTTGCCAAAGGATGGGTGGACCTACACCATCCGATGAGATGCCTTTGCAACCCCAGGTTATGATTGAGCCATTTGAAAAATGGGCTCTAGATTTCATTGGGCCAATTTCCCCTATATCTCGCAAAAAGAAATACATCCTAGTCTATACAGATTATGTCACCAAATTTTTAGAAGCCAAAGCTTTATTCCGAGGCACAGAGAAATTTGTGGTGGAGTTTATTTATGAATAAATATTTACTCGATTCAGTGTACCTAGGGAAATTGTAACCGATCAAAAATCTTATTTTACCTCCAAATTAATGAAAGAGATTATTGACAAATATGGTATTAGACATTGCAAATCCTCACCATACCATCCGCAAGCTAATGGTCAGGTAGAATCCACCAACAAAGTATTAGAATCTATCCTAACTAACACTATCCAGTTACACCACAAAGACTGGGCAGATAGGCTTCCTGAAGCTCTATGGGCTTACATAATAACTTGGAGAAACACTACTGGTCACACACCTTATGAAATCGTTTATGGTAAACAAGTTCTCCTACCTATTGAGTTTCAAGTCAAAACATTTTGTATGGCTGCACAATTAGGGATGGACCTAGAAGAAGTACAAAGACAACGAATCTTGCAGATAAATGAATTAGACGAGATTAGGCAAGATGTTATTCAACGCACAATCTTAATACAAAACCAACGCAAAAAGTGGCATGATAGATACATTAAGCAAAAACAATTCAAAACTGGAGACTGGGCACTACTTTTTTATTCAAGATACAAAAATTTTAAAGGTAAGTTAATTACTCGTTGGATGGGTCTATTAAGTCAGTAAATTTTTCTCCATTTTTTATTTATTTTCTCCAGTTTTGGTTTGTTTTTAAATCTACCTCAGCTAAATTTTTTATTTTAAGTTTTAGTTTTAGTCTCCTTAGAAACTCTATGGGTGATTGAATAAGTTTTGTGCTCATTCTTTTCAGATTTTATTTGATTTTGGTGATTTTTTATATTGTAAATGGGGTTAATGAGAGTCATATTTTCAAAGGTAGAATCATTAATGTGTTTAGAGAATGGTTAAACTTATTTCTTAAACCAAATAACTGTTAGAACCTCTGACAAATTAGCAAAAAGTTAAGAAACTGCTAAATTTTGGCATAGTAGTTATTCTTGTAGCGCTATACAAAATTTTAACAAAGGACGCGCTACAGGAATATCGCGGCCTGTATTTTTTCCAATTTTCGAACTGATTTCAATCATGATGTAGTATGGGAGTGTCTAATCGCCTTGTGTGAGTGTTCTAACACGTGTTTGCAGCAATTTAAGCATGATTTTAGTTGGTTGCTAGTCAAGAAGTAAAACAATCTCATCATTGCATGGTATGCGGGATCAGTTGCACAAAAACTAGCAAATCCCGGTCTAAGCTGTCAAATTTCGCTTGCTACACGCATTATCATAGAAGAGGAGTGTTCGTGAAGGAGAGCTAATTGTTAAAAAGATGGTTTGTGTTGCTGTGGAGAGAGGACGGGTGTGTTTTAACGCCAGCGAGAATTAGGGCTTCTGAATTCATACACCAGCAGTTAAAGAAACGATATGAGGACACCTATTCTCACATGAGGAGACCATTGATACCCCAAAACGAAGCTATAAGCCACGACAGATGAGTAGCTGACAGGTATTCCGATATAAACCCTTATAGCTGGAAAATTTGGGTCTTTTTCGCTGCACAATTATCTGAAAAAATTGGTGGCTGGAAATGATAAAATAGATCATAAAATGAGCATTTCACCACAGAAATAGCTATCTGAAGCTAGTATGAGTAATGTGCATGAACAGAGCAGCGAAATAGTCTCAAATTTAAAGTATTCATTCTGGGAAATTCTAATGACAGTTTGAACCAAGAATTTTATTATTTGTTCTCTAAATTCTGGAAATAGCATTGAGAGGACTCACAAATTTATCTGTTATGCTCATTCTTACACAGTAGGTGTGTTGTTGGTTTATGAAAATGGTTTAGACATTGTTGAAAATTGTCAGAATTTCATGAAGTCACTCGCTTGGAGAACATATCCACTTAGTTGCATGGTTGAGAGAGGAGAGCATTGAACTTGAAGGTCTGTTCAAGGGTCTGTAGAAAATTTCAAAGGAGCCCAAAGCATAAGAAATCAGCTTACAAAACACTTCTTGAAACCTAAGACAGATTGTGCCTGTTTACTGAAAGAAGAATATGGGGAAAAGTGGCAAAACTGGTAAGGTTAACAGGGTTGAGCCCACAGACTTAACCTGGATTCAAAAGCTTCCTGACTGTGCAGAACTTTTTCAGCAGGCAGGTTGGTTAAAGTTTTTCAAAAAGATTGATGGCTTCGATACTCAGGTCACCTGCAAGTTTGCTAAAGCACTTAAACATGATATGGTTATGATGGATGCTCTGAAATTCAAGTTATCTGTGGAATTAATAGTAGAAGCTACTGAGATTAGCAATGAGGGTGAGCACTGGTTCAAAAAATCACCTTTTGAGTTTGAACCCCAAAGGTACTTATTGCCTAATGTGACCTGACTGGAATAAGGGTATTTTCATTCAAAATTTCAGAAAAGAGTGGATTGAGCCCATAAGAATACTGCAAAGTTACGTGACCTGTGAAGGAATATATTCATTGGTATTTAAATATCATCTCAGGTTCCTTCAACATATGGCAGGAATTTCTAAGATGAATCTGCCCTTCTTTTTCTTCAAAAGCCTGCAGAAAATGTCAAGCAAGATAAAGCAACATGATGATCACACTTCTCAGTCACTTTTTCACCATGGTCTCATTAAACTGATCATCACTACAGTGTTGCAGCATGAGGGAAGGACTTGGGATTTCTTTTTGTTCTGGTCAGGTGTTCATCCTAAAAGAGAAGATCAACAACCAAAAAGACAGACTGACAAGGGGAAGGTAATGATGCAAAAGTTAGGCCACTCAGTCAAATCTACAAGTAAACATGATATTAAAGCTAAGAAGGTGACAAAACAGGTAGCAGAAGAAAGACAGGATGACAGTCAGCACCAAGTAATTCCAGATCACACTAAAACAAGTTCACACTATTGGAAGATAAAAAGGAACTGCTTGAAAAGAAACCATCACATGTAGCAGAGCCTCAGGAGGAAAGGAAAGTTGACATTAAATCGGTTCCTGTAGCTAAAGAAGAGATTCCTATTCGGCCAAGAAGCCCCATCACAATCCTTTCGGATGATGAAGGATACATGTTAGAAGAGGAACAGCCTGTTTCTGAAATTAAGGTCAAAACTGAAATTGAAGAAGCTCAAGTTTTAGATGGCAAAACTATGAAGCCAAACAAGAAAATAAATAAGCTGGAAGTAGTGGAATTAGCTTCTGTTCAGTACCAAGGCAGAAAACTGAATATGATGGGAGAGGCAGCTACATTCTGGAGACCTAAAACTAGGTCGAAAAATAAGCTGAGGTTAAACATGAAAAAGTTATTAAACCCTAAATTGAACTCAGAGAAAGTGACCATCATAGATGAAGAAACCATGGAGGATGACAAATCAAAGATAGATAAAGTGCAGCCATGTAAAAAAGAGGAAATTAATTTAGTGAAAGTAGTAGAGGAAGAAAACCCAAAATTCATCATTGAAGACACTTCTGAGAAAATGTTGACAGAAGAAGCAGAAATTTTTAAGAAGTTTGATATCCCTTGGAAACCAAATGAAGAGCAAGATTCTGCAATAGAGAAAGTGGTTAATTCTGACAGGAAAAATTTACAGAAGACTGTCAAACAATATAAGCACCAAATGAATTACATGCAGGAAGTCAATGATGGTCTGATGATGGCAAATAGAAGATTAAGAGAGGATCTTCAGGATGTTCATGACAATTTTCAAGAATTAGTGGTTGATGCAAAGGAAGCACTTAGAAGAAAAAGGGATTCTGACAGGCACTGTTCAGAGCTAGAAAAGACAGTTGAAACTCTACAACAGGAAAATGAACACCTTCAGAAAAAGATAGCTGAGCTGGAGAAGAAGCATAAAAGAATAAAGAAAAGGTCCTCAAGTCCAGATGGTATATCTCTTCTTGTGGAGGCAGCGAAGGAGATATGAGGCAGTTATTAGTTAGGGCTTATTTTAGACAAACATTTTGTTTTAGTTAAAGAATTTGCTATTTTTAGCAGACTTGTAATTTTGTAAAGATGTAAATTTTACTTTATCTAACCTAGTGATTCGATGGGAGTTAGGAGGAAAGACCTAACTGTTTTTTGGAAGAAAAACTATTTAGAAGGAAAAGAAAAACATTGTAAGGGTTCTGATTTTGGAGAGCATCAGAAGGTCTGCGAGCTGCTTGTACTTTCAGACTTATTCAGTGATAGGTACTGTAAACTCTTATATGCATTTATTGATGAAACTATGAATATATGACTCTTTCCCCTTCATTTGATCTGTGTTGGCTTCATTTTGAACTTATTTAGTTTCATGAATGACAAATTCATTGCTGGTTGATGTGTAATTTCTAGTGGTGCTTGTCCTTTATGTGTGAACTTCATTACAGTCTTTTGTTGGATTCCTGTGATATATATGCATCTTCATCAATATATGTGTATGATTTAGTTGTTGCTTATCTGCTGAATGTATTCCCTTTATGCTCTTGAAGTCTATGACCAAAAACATATAAAACAAAACCCTAAACCCTAGTTTGAATTGAATTTTACTCTTGAGATTGTGTTGGCTTGTTACCCTAGCCTTAGTAACAATTTCTGACAC
Source organism: Larix kaempferi (assembly GCA_027924585.1). Lineage (NCBI taxonomy): Eukaryota > Viridiplantae > Streptophyta > Pinopsida > Pinales > Pinaceae > Larix > Larix kaempferi. The sequence goes on along the minus strand of BSBM01000512.1, from coordinate 2,951,804 downwards.
AAACATCTTTGGCGCCGTTGTCGGGGACGAAACTGAAGCATATCTTCCCTGGGATACTCATCATTTTTCTGGTTTAAGAGGTGGACTTGAGCCAGTAGTCTTTGAAGGCTATTTTCACCAGAAAATTGTCACAGTGGCTTCTAACAGAATTGGAACCAAGAGCAGACCTACTTCTTCATTACAGCTGGGTGTGACAGACCCTGAAAAGATCATAAAAACAGCAAGAAAGCTCAGAAGGTCTCAATCTTTACCAGTCTCTTGTGACTCTCACCAGTTGGGTGAATCATTAGACCCAGCTGAAACTTCACCTTGTGTAAAACCTATCATCCCTGAGAGCAATTTCCAGGTTTTTACTAATCCTCGTAGTTTTTTGAAAGCTAAAACCTCTTCTCCTGATAAAATACCAATCTTTCAGTTAAAAGTAGGAAGGAATCCTTTTCAAAAAGGTTCCAGCCAAGTTTCCACATTTTCCCAGTCTAAACCTCAGTCCACAATGGCAGCCCAAAATCCACCTATGGATATGATGGACAGAATGGTAGCAGCTAGGTATGCACCATTAGTATTACCTCATCCTTTACATGCCTTGCCTACACATGATTACCAAAAGTATATGCCTCGATTCAATGGCCAAGGTGAAACAACTGCAGAAGAACATTGGGAAGCTTTCGAGAGTTATGCAGATAATCATAACATTGAAATTAAAGATGTATGGATGAGGGTATTTGTACAAAGTCTTGATGGGGATGTGAGAAAATGGTTTAGAGGACTGCCTGCTAATTCCATTACCATAATTGAAGAACTCAAAGATCTTTTTCTGAGACAGTGGGGAGACACCAAGGATCACACTTATTACATAACTGAGTTTGGAGCTTTGAGAAGAAAGAAGGATGAGACTATTTCTGACTTTTCCAAAAGATTTAACAAGATGTATACTAGGATTCCTGCAGAAATCAAACCCACTGAAACATCAGCCAAGTTGACCTATGCAAATGCTTTTGATCATGAATTCTCTTTATTACTTAGAGAGAGAAGACCTATCACCTTGATGAACATGCAAGAGGCAGCATTGGAGGTAGAGTCAAATTTGTTGGCTTCTAACAGACTCAAGAAAGAAACATCTCAGCAGCAGTATGAAAGAAAAGGAAAGAAGGAAGCTGTTTCCACAAGTGCTGCACCTCAGTCTGCTGAAGCTAAAATAGATGAAATGGATAAGCTTGTAAAGATTCTCACTGCCAAGTTGAATAAATTAGAAATTGAAAAGAATTCTGCTAAACCTTCCCCAGAAGCTGATCGAAATCCAAATAACCAAAATCAGTTCAGGAGGCAATTTGCTCCTAGATTTATGCCAAGAGAGCGCAGAAATAATGATATTCAGTGAGAAAGAAGGGAGAATGAGGATCAAAAAGTACCCCCACCTTTTCAAAATAATTTGGTGGATGAAGAAGAAATTGATCAGCAGTTACTGTTTGAAGAAACTGAGACAGATCAGGATGTGAACCATTTTGGAGAGGGTTTATCTGGAGGTTTTGTAACAGAAGAAGATTTTCTAAATGCTGAGTACTATGATGCAGATTTGTATAAAGTTGAAGATGAATTGGAGTTCGAAAAAACTGCTGTAAATACTGCTGCTAATCAGGATGGAATTAAGAAGACTCTTAATCTCAGATTTGGCCCGAAACAAGAAGTCCAAGCTCCTAAGAAGAAAGTTGTTGTTCCTGCTCCAGTTATTCCTGATAAACCAGTTGCTGATCCTGTAATAGAAAATAAGCAACCTGCAGAAAAATCCAAGAAGAATGTAGAAACTGAGGAGGTAAATAAGTCAGTTCAAAATTTCAATTTGGAAAATGAGTTAGGTAAACTGAAAATTCCTGTGCCATTTTCTGAACTTATCAAAAATCCAGCATATAAACAAACAGTCTTGAAGGTTATGAATTTTGCTAGTAGCCAGCCTGTTTCAGATACTGTTAATTTGCAAGAAGAAAGTCCAAAGGTATTCATTGGATCTGCCTTAGCTGAGAAAACAGAAAATGAAGCTGGTGCTTCTCCTCCATTCTATGTTACCTTAATTGTTCATGATCAGATGATCCATAATTGTCTATTAGATTCTGGAGCATCCCATAATCTAATGCCTAAAGCTGTGATAGAAGCCCTAGGTCTCAGTATTACCAAACCTTATCATGACTTATATGCTTTTGATTCCCGAGCTGTCAAGTGTCTAGGAGTGATTAAAGATATGGTTGTCAGCCTTGCTCAGTTGCCAATGAAGAGTGTCATAATGGATGTTGTAGTGGCTGACATCACCCCAAAGTTTGGCTTGCTTCTTTCAATATCCTGGGCAAAGAAGGTTGGAGGAACCTTACAGATGGACCTCTCTTATGCCACTATTCCTGTTTTTGGTGAAGAAAATAGAAGACTTTATAGAGAGCTACAGCTTGCTTACATTGTCACAGATGATAAGAACCCCACTAATCACCCAATGTATTCTGTGGATAAAGACCTTGGCTCATGCATATTACAGTTTAGTGAAGAAGATAATTCTGCTGGTCTGTTACAGGTGGAAAAAGATCAGCCAATAAAACATAGCATAGAGGAAAAAGATGTAGCATGGCAGTTATATTTTGATGGATCTTCATGCAGAGAGGGTGCTGGAGCTGGAGTTTTACTTATTTCCCCTGGCGAGGAAACAGTGAAACTCATGTATAAATTGGAATTTGTTACCACTAACAACACTGCTGAGTATGAGGATTTGCTATTGGGATTGAAAGCTGCTAAAGATTTGGGAATTCAGCAAATTTCTGCATTTGGCGACTCCGAACTAGTTGTTCAACAGGTGAAGAACAAATATCAAGTAAAGCAGGGTTTGCTGAAAGTATATCGAAATGAGGTATGGGATATGATTGAAAACTACTTTATAGCATTTAATATCACTCATATTCCCAGGAATCATAATGAGACTGCAGATTCTTTATCCCTGGCTGCTACATATTTTAGAATCCCCAAAATTACTCAGCTAAAGTATCCTATAGAAGTGAGGCATAGACCTTGTGTTCCTGACAATATAAAACACTGGAGGGTTTTTGAAGATGACATTGAAATAAAAAATTTCCTTGAGCTCGTAAATGAGTTTTCAAATATTCAAATTGATCAAGAAGAAGATGGAAAAGATGAACAATTAGATGAGTTTGCTGTAGAAGATATAGCAGGGCATAAAATCATTGAATTGAAAAGCAATTTCATTCCGAAAGGCCTAGTACCTTTAGAAAGAATATTCAGCAAAGATGATACACCTTCAAAGCCAATAATTCAATCTTCAGAAGACAATGTGGAAGACTACAATATTGGTTCAGCAGAACATCCAAGAATGGTAAAGCTTTCTAAATTCTTAACAGTGGAGCAAAGAAGCAGATACATTAAGCTGTTGAAAAAATATATAGATGCATTTGTATGGTCTTATAAGGAACTAAAAACTTATGATACAGCAGTTATTTAGCACAAAGTTCCTTTGAAACCTAATGTCAAACCTTTCAGGCAGAAACTAAGAAGAATCAACCCAGCCTTGTTCCCTGTAATTGAAAAAGAACTAAAGAAGTTGTTGGATGCAAAGATAATAGTGCCTCTTAGATATTCTTCTTGGGTGGCTAATTTAGTTCCTGTTAGAAAGAAGAATGGGGAAATTCGATTATGTGTTAACTTTAGAAATTTGAACCGATCATCATTAAAGGACAATTATCCTCTCCCCAAGATTGAACAGGTGTTGCAGCAGGTAGTTGGAGCTCAAAGGATTTCTATACTACATGGTTTTTCAGGGTATAATCAGATTGCCATGCACCCTGATGACAAAGAAAAAATAGCTTTTACGACCCCCTGGGGGACATTTATGTATGACAAGATTCCTTTTGGTTTGATGAATGCTGGAGCAACCTTTCAGAGAGCCATGGATATTGCATTCGTGGGTGAAAAAGATAAGTTTGTGGTTATCTATCTGGATGATATTACTGTCTTCTCAAAGTCAGATGATGAACACTTGAAGCACTTGGAACAAACCTTCATAAAATGCAGAAAATTTGGTTTATCCTTAAACCCAAAGAAATCACATTTTGCTGTGCAAGAAGGTAAATTACTTGGCCACCTGGTGTCAGCTGATGGTATTAGAATTGACCCTGAGAGAGTCAAAACAATACTGAAGATTAGCTTGCCCAGGAGTAAAAAGGATGTTCAATCTTTCATTGGCAAAATAAACTTTCTACGGTGGTTTATTCCTAATTTTGCTGAGACCATTAAACAAATCACAGCAATGTTAGAAAAGGACCAAGAAGTCAAATGGACTGTTGAAGCAAAGGCAGCTTTTGAGAAAATCAAAATGGCTCTGACAGAAGCACCTGTTTTAGTAAGTCCTGATTTTGCCAAGGAATTCCTTACCTTTTCTTTTTCTTCAGAGGATACTATTGCTGCTGTACTACTCCAGAAGAATAATGAAGGATTAGAGCAACCAATTGCCTTTTTCAGTAAAACACTTAGAGATTCAGAGCTTAAATACAGTATCTTGGAGAAACAAGCCTATGCTCTGGTGAAAGCTTTAAAATTTTTCAGAATTTATATCTTACATTCCAAGTTTATTTCATTTGTTCCAAACGCTGCAGTGAAAGATGTTTTGACACAGCCTGATAGTGAAGGAAAGAGGGGAAAGTGGATTGCCAAATTTATGGAATATGAAGTGGAAATCAGACCTACTAAGCTGGTCAAAGGACAAGGATTGGCCAAACTGCTGGCTAACTCAAATTGTCAAGCATTAGGATTACATGTTATGATAGAAGAATCAGCACCTGAAGAAAAGCAAGCATTCCTGGAGAAAGAAAGAATCATGGACTCTTATTCATCTTCAGAGTGGTATGCTGATATTGTTCATTTCTTGTTATTTTTGCAATGCCCAGAACACTTAGATAGGAAGGCTGCCAGGTCTCTGAAATTAAAAGCTACTAAATACTATTTGATAGAAGATCAATTCTTTTGGAAAGACCCAGGAGAAATCTTGTTAAGGTGTTTAGATCAAACTGAAATAGAAGAAGTAATTTCAGAATCCCATGAAGGAGCTTGTGGAGGACATAAATACTGGAAAACAACAGCCTATAAAATTTTGAGAGCTGGATACTATTGGCCCTCCCTCTTCCATGATGTTTACCAGCAGGTGAGAGCTTGCATACCCTGTCAAAAATTTGCAGGTAAACAGAAATTATTATCTTTACCTTTGAAGCCTATTGCAGTCAATGCCCCTTTTCAGTAGTGGGGTCTGGATTTTATTGGAGAAATAAATCCAGCATCTTCAGGTCAGCATCATTGGATTTTGACTGCCACAGATTTCTATACAAAATGGGTGGAAGCTATTCCCACAAGGAATGTTACAGATAAGGTGATTATGGATTTCATTGAAGATAATATTCTGAGCAGATTTGGTTGTCCACAAAGATTGATTACTGATAATGCCAAAGCATTCAAATCCAAGGCAATGGTGGCCTTTTGTGAGAAAAATGGTATTATTCTGAAACACTCAACTCCCTATTACCCTCAGGGAAATGGTCAGGATGAATCATCTAACAAAAATATTATTCAATGCATCAAGAAGTTGCTCAAACATAATAAAAGATCTTGGGATTAAATGTTGAAATATGCATTGTGGGCAGACAGGATTACTGTAAAGCAAGCCATTGGTACTTCTCCCTTTCAACTGGTATATGGAACAGAAGCAGTATTTCCAGTGCAATTGGGAATTCCAGTAATGAAGTTCCTTCAGAATTCTCAAGAAGAACCGGATGATTTACAAAGAAGAATCTTCGAAATGATTGAGGTACAGCAAAATAGAGAGAAGGTAGACAAAGAAGCACAGCTGTACAGAGCTAAAATGAAAACCAGGTTTGACAGAAATATTAAAGAACATATTTTTTCAGAAGGTGAGTTGGTTTTAAGATGGGATGCAAGAAAGGAGCAGAAGGGTAAGTATGGAAAATTTGATAATCTATGGTTTGGCCCTTTTCTGATATCTAAAGTTTTGGAAAATAATACATTCATCTTGCAGTCCCTTGAAGGAGAGGAGTTGCTCAGCCCTGTCAATGGGCGATTCCTCAAACATTTCTATAGTTAATGAGGATCATTGTCACTTTTCATTGTATATACCGGTGTGAGTGAGATTGAATAAAGACTCCATAGCCCAATGGAAGTTTAGATTGAAGACAGAAGGCACTAGTCTACAAGTTCTTGAAGCCTCACAGGGAGGACTTCATCCCGCAGCTGGAGCCAGATGTTAAGTCAGTAAATTTTTCTCCATTTTTGATTTATTTTCTCCAGTTTTGGTTTGTTTTTAAATCTACCTCAGCTAAATTTTTGATTTTAAGTTTCAGTTTTAGTCTCCTTAGAAACTCTATGGGTGATTGAATAAGTTTTTTGCTCATTCTTTTCAGATTTTATTTGATTTTGGTGATTTTTTATATTGTAAATGGGGTTAATGAGAGTCATATTTTCAAAGGTAGAATCATTAATGTGTTTAGAGAATGGTTAAATTTATTTCTTAAACCAAATAACTGTTAGAACCTGCGACAAATTAGCAAAAAGTTAAAAAACTGCTAAATTTTGGCATAGTAGTTATTCTTGTAGCGCTATACAAAATTTTAACAAAGGGGGCGCTACAGGAATATCGCGGCCTGTATTTTTTCCAATTTTCGAACTGATTTCAATCATGATGCAGTATGGGAGTGTCTAATCGCCTTGTGTGAGTGTTCTAACACGTGTTTGCAGCAATTTAAGCATGATTTTAGTTGGTTGCTAGTCACGAAGTGAAACAAGCTCATCATTGCATGGTATGCGGGATCAGTTACACAAAAACCAGCAAATCCCGGTCTAAGCTGTCAAATTTCGCTTGCTACATGCATTATCATAGAAGAGGAGTGTTCGTGAAGGAGAGCTAATTGTTAAAAAGATGGTTTGTGTTGCTGTGGAGAGAGGACAGGTGTGTTTTAACGCCAGCGAGAATTAGGGCTTCTGAATTCATGCACCAGCAGTTAAAGAAACGATATGAGGACACCTATTCTCACATGAGGAGACCATTGATACCCCAAAATGAAGCTGTAAGCCACGACAGATGAGTAGCTGACAAGTATTCCGATATAAACCCTTATAGCTGGAAAATTTGGGTCTTTTTCGCTGCACAATTATCTGAAAAAATTGGTGGCTGGAAATGATAAAATAGATCATAAAATGAGCATTTCACCACAGAAATAGCTATCTGAAGCTAGTATGAGTAATGTGCATGAACAGAGTAGCGAAATAGTCTCAAATTTAAAGTATTCAGTCTGGGAAATTCTAATGACAGTTTGAACAAAGAATTTTATTATTTGCTCTCTAAATTCTGGAAATAGCATTGAGAGGACTCACAGATTTATCTGTTATGCTCATTCTTACACAGTAGGTGTGTTGTTGGTTTATGAAAATGGTTTAGACATTGTTGAAAATTGTCAGAATTTCATGAAGTCACTCGCTTGGAGAACATATCCACTTAGTTGCATGGTTGAGAGAAGAGAGCATTGAACTTGAAGGTCTGTTCAAGGGTCTGTAGAAAATTTCAAAGGAGCCCAAAGCATAAGAAATCAGCTTACAAAACACTTCTTGAAACCTAAGACAGATTGTGCCTGTTTACTGAAAGAAGAATATGGTGAAAAGTGGCAAAAGTGGTAAGGTTAACAGGGCTGAGCCCACAGACTTAACCTGGATTCAGAAGCTTCCTGACTGTGCAGAACTTTTTTAGCAGGCAGGTTGGTTAAAGTTTTTCAAAAAGATTGATGGCTTCGATACTTAGGTCACCTGCAAGTTTGCTAGAGCACTTAAAAATGATATGGTTATGATGGATGCTCTGAAATTCAAGTTATCTGTGGAATTAATCGTAGAAGCTACTGAGATTAGCAATGAGGGTGAGCACTGGTTCAAAAAATCACCTTTTGAGTTTGAACCCAAAAGGTACTTATTGCCTAATGTGACTCCTGACTGGAATAAGGGTATTTTCATTCAAAATTTCAGAAAAGAGTGGATTGAGCCCATAAGAATACTGCAAAGTTACGTGACCTGTGAAGGAAGATATTCATTGGTATTTAAATATCATCTCAGGTTCCTTCAACATATGGCAGGAATTTCTAAGATGAATCTGCCCTTCTTTTTCTTCAAAAGCCTGCAGAAAATGTCAAGCAAGATAAAGCAACATGATGATCACACTTCTCAGTCACTTTTTCACCATGGTCTCATTAAACTGATCATCACTACAGTGTTGCAGCATGAGGGAAGGACTTGGGATTTCTTTTTGTTCTGGTCAGGTGTTCATCCTAAAAGAGAAGATCAACAACCAAAAAGACAGACTGACAAGGGGAAGGTAATGATGCAAAAGTTAGGCCACTCAGTCAAATCTACAAGTAAACATGATATTAAATCTAAGAAGGTGACAAAATAGGTAGCAGAAGAAAGACAGGATGACAGTCAGCACCAAGTAATTCCAGATCACACTAAAACAAGTTCACACTATTGGAAGATAAAAAGGAACTGCTTGAAAAGAAACCATCACATGTAGCAGAGCCTCAGGAGGAAAGGAAAGTTGACATTAAATCGGTTCCTGTAGCTAAAGAAGAGATTCCTATTCGGCCAAGAAGCCCCATCACAATCCTTTCGGATGATGAAGGAAACATGTGAGAAGAGGAACAACCTGTTTCTGAAATTAAGGTCAAAACTGAAATTGAAGAAGCTCAAGTTTTAGATGGCAAAACTATGAAGCCAAACAAGAAAATAAATAAGCTGGAAGTAGTGGAATTAGCTTCTGTTCAGTACCAAGGCAGAAAACTGAAGATGATGGGAGAGGCAGCTACATTCCGGAGACCTAAAACTAGGTCGAAAAATAAGCTGAGGTTAAACATGAAAAAGTTATTAAACCCTAAATTGAACTCAGAGAAAGTGACCATCATAGATGAAGAAATCATGGAGGACGACAAATCAAAGATAGATAAAGTGCAGCCATGTAAAAAAGAGGAAATTAATTTAGTGAAAGTAGCAGAGGAAGAAAACCCAAAATTCATCATTGAAGGCACTTCTGAGAAAATGTTGACAGAAGAAGCAGAAATTTTTAAGAAGTTTGATATCCCTTGGAAACCAAATGAAGAGCAAGATTCTGCAATAGAGAAAGTGGTTAATTCTGACAGGGAAAATTTACAGAAGACTGTCAAACAATATAAGCACCAAATGAATTACATGCAGGAAGTCAATGATGGTCTGATGATGGCAAATAGAAGATTAAGAGAGGATCTTCAGGATGTTCATGACAATTTTCAAGAATTAGTGGTTGATGCAAAGGAAGCACTTAGAAGAAAAAGGGCTTCTGACAGGCACTGTTCAGAGCTGGAAAAGACAGTTGAAACTCTACAACAGGAAAATGAACACCTTCAGAAAAAGATAGCTGAGCTGGAGAAGAAGCATAAAAGAATAAAGAAAAGGTCCTCATGTCCAGATGGTATATCTCTTCTTGTGGAGGCAGCGAAGGAGATATGAGGCAGTTATTAGTTAGGGCTTATTTTAGACAAACATTTTGTTTTAGTTAAAGAATTTGCTATTTTTAGTAGACTTGTAATTTTGTAAAGATGTAAATTTTACTTTATCTAACCTAGTGATTCGATGGGAGTTAGGAGGAAAGACCTAGCTGTTTTTTGGAAGAAAAACTATTTAGAAGGAAAAGAAAAACATTGTAAGGGTTCTGATTTTGGAGAGCATCAGGAGGTCTGCGAGCTGCTTGTACTTTCAGACTTATTCAGTGATAGGTACTGTAAACTCTTATATGCATTTATTGATGAAACTATGAATATATGACTCTTTCCCCTTCATTTGATCTATGTTGGCTTCATTTTGAACTTATTTAGTTTCATGAATGACAAATTCATTGCTGGTTGATGTGTAATTTCTAGTGGTGCTTTTCCTTTATGTGTGAACTTCATTACAGTCTTTTGTTAGATTCCTATGATATATATGCATTTTCATCGATATATGTGTATGATTTAGTTGTTGCTTATCTGCTGGATGTATTCCCTTTATGCTCTTGAAGTCTATGACCAAAAACATATAAAACAAAACCCTAAACCCTAGTTTGAATTGAATTTTACTCTTGAGATTGTGTTGGCTTGTTACCCTAGCCTTAGTATCAATTTCTGACACAAACAGGGTCCATATGAAATTGTTACAGCTTTCGATAATGGATTTGTTAAAATTAAAACAATTGATGATTTGCAAATTTCTTTTGTTGTAAATGGACATATACTTAGAATTTATCATCAACCAATAACTAAACAAGATTTTGTGCAGAATGCTTTACAACAAGAATAAATGGAGCTGGTAGAAGAGGAAGTCATTCCTCCTCCTCCTAGTCCTTGAATTATTTTGGGTTATCTTCTTTTGTATATATGTAAATATGTTTTGATTTTCAATAATAATGAGTCGTTTCTAACAACTTATTGTATTTTTACAGGAAATCTATTATGACCAGTTTGTAAATATTGTCAATAAAACAGGAAGACTCTTTTTCCTTTCGTGATTTGAAAATTTTACATAACTTTCTTTGTACATATGTTTTTGTTTTGAATAAAATTGAATCATCTGATAAGTGGTTTTGCATATTAATCAAAAGAACCCTATCTTTGTAATCAACTCATGTGATATTATGCAAAAAGGGAAGTGCTCTAAAAGGAAATACTTATAAGTCTCCCTCTCTTTCAGTCACTGCTAAAATTGAAAATGTTTAGTGAAAGGATAAAGCATGAGATTATTTGTAACCACTTTTATTTATGATTATGTATATGGTATTTGATTCAGACATGCACACTTCTTATTTATCATTAGAATAGTTGTTTAAAAGACCTGCTTTAATTATTGTGATCTCCATAAAACTCTATCTTACACCTATGGATTGCTAGTTTATCCTAGACTCATTATAAAAACTTGTCTCTAAAGCACCTCTAAAAGGTAGCCTAAAAGTGGATGATATTTTCTATTTTTTGTGGGGAACATTACTGACATTTTATGGAGAAGATAGATTGTGAAGTCAAAGAACATCTTTAGGTTATTATCTTTTGACATGATCTATGATTTAAGCCATTATAAATAAAGTTACTCATAGGGTTTGTGCTAAACGTTTTTGAATTATGTGTTTGACAGGCTTAGCACACTCTAATGCCAATCGGATTCCTTATAATATATATATATATCATTATATGAAGTAGATCTGCCGGGGTACTGAACAGGATCGTTAGCAGTGGGTCCATGGTAAGTAAAATCTTAAACAAGGAAGCTTGGTAAATGCAAGTGAACCCATCGAGGTATTGAACAGGCTCGCTGGAAGCGGGGCTATGCTTGCATGGTACCAAGATAAACCCACCGAGGTACTGAACAAGCCTGCTGGCAGCAAGTCAATATAAGGTAAAAGAGGTTTGGTTAATTCATTTCTATTCACATAACTCATAAAAACTTGAGTATACAAATACATGTCCAGGCCGATTATGTATACTGTCATTAGATAATGGCTGTAAGTTTGACTTGGACCCTGTCATCTAATTCAAACAATACCTAGGATATGATTATCCTAGAAATGGGACCCATAATTATAGTAGATCTCACAAATTTTATGGTGAACCTTATCTATATTCTTTGGATGGCAAGATATCTTTACAATGAGTCATGGATGACTAGTTTTCCCTATGGCATTTTTTGCATCTCTTACACTATTATTATTCATATGGTATTTTAAAGCACTGTTGTATTCCTTTTGATGAATGTACATATCTGAATCATCTATCTTACCAGTTAATATTTCGTTTCCTTATGAAAATTATTGCAGCATTTTAAAAGCTACCTGTAAAGACTTTCAATTGAAATTTTTTAATTTTAATCATTTTCTCTTTGATGGCTTGAGGACACGCCATATTTTTGGTTTGGGGGGGAGATTAGAATTTTTCTTACTTATTGAATATCTATGAAATTCCATTTATCTCTGATAGAATAATAGGTGTTTTCAGTTTAATTCAAAAAGCAGAAGGCAAATTATTTTAATCAAAGACGAACAAAAGAGGAACGCAATTAAAAGATCCATAAAAGCAAAGTTTACAACATCTTTTGTGCATTAACAAATTCAGAAATTCTTTGCAAAATCAGTTTCAGTCAAGTATTAGCAAGCAAATCTTGTACAACCAAAATTTTGTATGAAGGACTGAATGACGGGTCAAATGCCGATCCGAATGAGGTGACGAATGCAGCAAATGAACAATGTTCTGAATGAAAGTGCTGAATGAAATCGTAGCCTGCATAAATATTAAATAGCATTCCAAGCTATTTGAAATTATGATTTACTATTGATAATAGGGATCAATCAAACGTCAATATCATACATGATTTCATTTCCCTAACCATCGTATTTTTTTTGTTAAATGAATAAATATTGTATCATTTCGAATCATTGCATGGCTGCTATGGTCTTAAGTTATCGTACAAAGTGCCAGCATCTGGATCGAATCTTTATGATTTTCCACTTGTAATCTATCCCATTACATGAATTTTGTTCAACCTGTCCAAAGCTCGGCTTTGGACATGGTTGAACATACTCTAAACAACACGTATCCATTGAATTCACGCACTTCTATGTTGGCACTTGACTCAAGAATTTTAAAGGTAATCTCTCAAGCATGTTTCATCTACGAGCATTCAATCATCCAAACGGACCTTAATTTAACTGATGGTTGCGTGAATTTTCATTCATTCTATTATGTTTTCATTTCTCTCTGTGAGTCGCGTCCTCTGCAAATTCCTTTCATCCCTGTACCTATCCATTTTGCATTCCCCATCCTCTGTCAGCAATGCCTAACTGTAACAATCCTAGCAGCTACCAAGATCTCCTTTGTGTCCCTGAGTTTAAAATATGTCGCGAGTTATTCCTTCAAGCAGGTTGGGAACCATTTATCCACCTTCTCCAAGACCATGACCACGAGATATCACTTCTGTTCGCCAATGTTTTCGATGGTAAGATGGCCAAGGTTGGCCATCTTATTTTCTCCGTGATAGAAGAGTCAATAGAATTAGCTACCAAGATCCCGAGAGAAGGTTCCCATTGGCACAAGCATTTGTTTCTTCCACAAACAGCCCACCAGTTCACTCTCAAGCCTAATTTTCAACACATTGCTGGTACCAAAGGATTCCACAGAGAATGGATTAAATCGGAGTATTTAGATCCTTTGACCATTATCATCCACTTAATCACTTGCGAAGGTAAATTCACTGTCTTCAAAGCTTACCATTTCAGATTGTTAGCACATTTTGTCAATAATCAGACCCTCAATTTTACATTTTATTTCCTGAAAAGTTTGGAGAAGATGTCTAGCCAAGTCAGGAAAAATACTGTTAATCCCTCTGAACCACTTATACTATGAAACTAGAACTATATACTATGAACGAGAACTCTAGCCATAAAAACGATGATTTTTGCAAAAAAAACACCAAAAACACCCCCAAAATAGAAAAGTGTTGATACCAGTATACACGTTTTTTTTTTAGGGTAAAAAATAGAGCCATGGACTAAACATCCCATATTGTCGTTTAACAAAACTTTAATATCAACCTTAAATTGTAAAAAAAGAAAAATTCTTGAAGAGATAAATTACAACTTTTTGGAAAATTGCATATTAAAGAAAAAACAAATGTCTCTAATAATTTCACCATTATAACCATATAGAAACAAAGAAATTACGATGCGATTCATAATGAGATAATATATTAGACCATACAAGAACAAATGGTTCATATAAATATTCAAAAAATCCTCTAGAGTTTCAATTACAAAAATCATACTAGTAAAAAGCATCTAACTGCCTCTTCAAATTCATCAATGGATTATGACACCCCATCATCAAAAACTCCTGTAGAGTTTCAATTACAAAAATCATACTAATAAAAATCATCTACACTGCTTCTTCAAATTCATCCATGGATTCTGACACCCCATCAGAATCTACATTTTCTGCAGATGAAGGACTTGATGAAGATGTAGATGACCCATACTCTTCTCTATTATCAATGGGCGCACCATCTGAGTCTACATCTATGCCCATCATTTCAGATGTCATATTCCTTCGGGATCTACGGCTTGGTTTAACAGACTCCCATCTTGCAACTTCTGGATGTGGTAGCAACCTCTTGATAATCTCTATAGTCTTGGAGCGGAGAGTGTCTTTCTTTGTCAACTTGAAATCATAAACAAGTATATCAACTTCCTCTAATTTCAAGATGTCAATGCGGCTACGATTTATTTTTTGACCCTTTCTGTTTCTCTTTCTGCAAACCTTTTTCTCAACCACCATCTCTGCCTTGTACACACCATCAAATGGGTGTGTATCTATTGCATACCAATGTACTTCTACTGATACTACTTCTTCATTTTCTTTATTGACGTTCATAGCTTTTGCAATCCAGAATGGATATTGACGTGGATCATCTGTAGCCAAAACTACAATCATGCAACCCTCCTTGATATCTTGTACCGAGCCCCTATAAAGGTCTTCCATCTCTCGACGCTTTGCGAATGATCTTCTAGAGCCAATATACATTTCTCTTTCCTCTACTTGAGAAAACTCAACAGCTCGAGGTTCAACATTTGTTACCTCGTTTTCATTTGATAAACTTTGTGGCCAAGCAAATTGAGTCTTCAAAAATATATCTCCATTTGTAGAGTTTGAAATTATGTCACTCTGCTCCATGAAAAAAGACTCCCAACAAACGGAATCAGCAACATCAAAGTACTCATATGTATCTTCAATAGACTTTTTGATTTCTTCCAAGCATTGAGAAGAATCAACATCTCTACTATGTCGCCTTGCATTATGAATCTCTGTAGATGATTGCAATAAAAATAAATTTGAAGCATACATTTGACGACTTGGGATGAATTTCAAAAATGTCAAACCTGATGAAGGCCCCCATTCTATGCTAGTTGAGTACTTCTTGCCCCACAATAGTGTTTTTCCATCAATATTTTTTATACAAAATTGATGTTGAAGGCTAATGTCATTAAGTTTTTCAATGCACCTTTCCTCACCACGCGATCCAAATAGAAATCTTCGCATGTCAACAATTTCTTCCAATTTCTGTACAATAGGCTCTGGATGGTATGCTTTCCCTATAATTTCAATCAACGATGGCAGGCTCCCGACTTTCTTCCTCCTCAATGTCCTTGCAAAATGGCTGAACATTTGATCAATATGATCATGTGTATGCCCAACAAGAAGGAACTGTTAAATTTTCAGTATTAAATCACAATACTATAGGATCTTTGCTGAGAGAATAACATCTTCAGTATATCAATGCATGACAATCATAATATGACAAGCATCACAAGCATCACAAGAATCAAAAGCATAGAGACAAGAGACACAGAGTTTCCGTGGGGAAAACCCTAAGGTGAAAAACCCCACAACTTCCTCAGAGATAGAGAGAGCAATGGCTCAGCCAAAATACAACCAAATAACACTGAGATAGTCTCCTAGCAGATGATCCTCCTCCTCCTCACTAGTGCGCCACTTTTCAGAGAGAGAGATAGTTGCTTTTTCCGAGTGAGTAAAATAGAGATCTCCTATCTCTATTTATACTCACCTTTTTGCCCAGTGACCTACTGGGGCCGACTTGTCTACTTTGATACACCCACATTATATTATATATTAATCAGGGCCTACCCCATAAGGTGGTCTAATAACCCATCGGCAAGTACACACACTTGTGACACTTGTCAATCCACATGACGACACTTCCTTATAGAGGAATAACACATCTCTTATAAGGGTACAATAAATATATATATAATATACAGATGAAATACATTTCGAAGTTACATATACATCAACACTCTCTCTTAACTAGGAAGGTATTTCTCGACACAGATATGCTAGACAAGTCTTCTTCTCTGGATCATCGTCATCGATGCATTGTCATCATCATCGTCACTGCTGCTACTATCTCAACCAATCTCTAACTCTACTCGTCATAGGAAGTTCTACAGAGCCAGTTCTTTTTCATACCGGATGTAGGCCCACCACCTGCAGGTCTTCATCATCACTGGCCATACTGTGGAATCCTCAGGACTTATTACGTGCGTCACAAAACCTCGAAAGAGCATCCCAGGCTGTTACGAGCACACAGCTCTACCTATAGGCTCTCCCAGGGCACCGAATTACATGTGACCTCACCACAAAACCTCGCAAGAGCATCCCAGGCTGTTACAAGCACACAGCTCTACCTATAGGATCTCCTAGGGCAACGAATTACATGTGGTCATGGAAAAACCTCGCAAGCGCATCCCAGGACTGATTATGGGCACATAGCCCAACCTATCGGATCTCCCAGGGAAACGAATTACATGCCATAGGACAAAACCTCGAAAGAGCATCTGCCAAATATCCCAGGGAACCGAATTACATGCCATAGGAAAAACCTCAAAAGACTATCTGCAGATCTCCCACGGCACCGAATTACATGTCCTCCCAGATCAAAACCTCGAAAGAGCATTTTCCAGATGTCCCAGGGCACCGAATTACATGCCATAGGCAAAACCTCGAAAGACCATCTGCAAATCTCCCAGCGCACTGGATTACATGCTCATCTGCACAACCTGATCCACGGCCACAGAGTATCAACCTGATACTCACCATACATCATCCTGATGTATCCATGATCATCTTGATCATCATCACTGCAACGTCCTGTTGCATGTCAACTGGAGCAACATCCTGAAGCTCGTCATCTATGATCATCCTGATCATCACTGCAACATCCTGCTGCATGTCATCTGAAGCAACATCCTGAAGCTCGTCATCTATGATCATCCTGATCATCACTGCAACATTCTGTTGCATGTCATCTGGAGCAACATCCTGAAGCTCGTCATCTATGATCATCCTGATCATCACTGCAACATCCTGCTGCATGTCATCTGGAGCAACACCCTGAAGCTCGTCATCTATGATCATCCTGATCATCACTGCAACATCCTGCTGCATGTCATCTGGAGCAACACCCTGAAGCTCGTCATCTATGATCATCCTGATCATCAATGCATCTACCTGATGCATACCAAGTATCTACCTGATACATATCATCATACATGATCCTCCTGATCATCAATGTATCCACCTGATACAAATACAAATACATGATACATATCACCATACATGATCCACCTGATCATACAATGTATCCACCTGATACATATACAGATACATGGTCCAAGCATACAACATGATGCATATACAAAATACGTACACATGATCCAACTGATCATATCTAGCATCCAACATGATGCATACATACACAAATGATCCAACTGATCACATCCAGCATCCAACATGATGCATACAAAAATGATCCAACTGATCATATCCAACATCCAACATGATGTGTACATACATACATAAAAATGATCCAACTGATCATATCCAACATCCAACATGATGCATACATACATACATAAAAATGATCCAACTGATCATATCAAGCAGAAACCAGAACATCATCCTGATGCTCATCATCCAGCGCTTACATCCACAGCCATGTGAAGGATCCTCCTTCCAACATGCTTGGAATGGCTTTAGAAAATGTGTCCATCACTTCTTCCTCGAAGTGTCCTCGATCTGAAGAACGCCAAGCCTCTCTCTGAAGTACTCGAACTTCACTCTGGCTAGTGGTTTCGTTAGCACATCTGCAATCTGCTCATCCGTCGCAACATACAGGAGCTTCACAGCTCCTCTCTGCACCATATCCCTGATATAGTGATATTTGATCTCTATGTGTTTCGACCTGTCATGAAACACTGGGTTCTCGGATAGCTTCACACAACTCTGGTTACACAGAAGATACCAGTAGCCTCCAATGGGAGATCAAATAACTCAGATAGTAGCTTCTGTAGCCATATTGCCTCGCAACTAGCTGAGCAGGCTGCAACATACTCTGCCTCAGCTGTACTCAGTGCTATGCAGGACTGCTTCCTGCTAAACCAAGAGATCACACCTAATCCCATACTGAAGCAGCACCTAGATGTGCTCTTCCTATCTGCAACACTGCCAACCCAATCTGAATCAACATAATCTTGTAGGTTAAACTTTTGATTTTCTTCATACTTGAGCCCATAATCCACTGTACCCTTCAGGTACCTCAGAACATGCTTTACAGCAACCAGGTGAACACTCCTCGGATCCGTCAGGAACTAGCTCAATGTGTTCACAGCAAAGCAAATGTCTGGTCTTGTGTTCGTTAGGTACATCAAGGACCCAATCATCTGACGATACATAGTGATGTCAACCAGCTCAGATGAAGCATCACATAGAAGCTTCAGATTTGATGCCATAGGTGTGGCCATGGCCTTGCAATCCATCATCCCAAATCTCTTCAGGATATCTACTGTGTACTTCCCTTGACCAAGGAAGATCCCACCTGCACTCTGCCACACCTCCATACCTAGGAAATAGTGCATCATTCCCAAATCTTTCATGTCGAATTCAGCTGCAAGCTTCCTTTTAGTATCTGCAATCAGTCTGTCATCTCCTGTCACAAATAGGTCATCCACATACAGTAGTAGAATCACAGGATTCCCTTCCTCAACCTTGTAGTAAAGGTTGGAATCCGCTTTACTCTTGGTGAAGCCCAAACTAGATAGGAAACTGTCCATCCTACCATACCAGGTTCTGGGAGCTTGCTTCAATCCATATAAGGCTTTCTTCAATCTGCATACATATGATTCCCTGTCATGTATTTCAAAACCGAGTGGTTGTTCCACATATACTTCCTCTTCTACTACACCATTCAGGAAAGCAGTCTTGACATCCATATGGTGTATTTTCCATTTCATTGCTGCAGCCAGGGCAAGCACTGTTCTGATGGAAGTATACCTGGCTATAGGTGCAAAGGTTTCTTCATAATCTATTCCTTCTTTTTGAGAGAAACCACGAGCTATGAATCTTGCTTTGTATTTTTCCACACTGCCATATGCAGCATGCTTGATTTTGTAGATCCATTTGGAAGTCACAACAGACTTCTCTTTAGGTCTTGGGACAACATCCCAAACATCATTCTTCATTATTGATTGGTATTCCTCAACCATAGCATCCTTCCATTCTTTCTTTTCTGCTGCCTCTTCATAACTGGAAGGCTCTTTGTTCATAATGTCACAGAGTAAGGCAACATAACTGGTGTGTGATCTGGTTCTCTTCTTTGCTCTGTGTTCTTCTTCTGGAATGCCAAATCTTTCTGCATCATGAATGAGCTCTCTAGCCCATACAGGTTTCCTCTTGTGAGAGTTATCCTCATGGGGTGGATCTATAGGTTCTTGTGGATCTTCAAACTCACGAACAACTTCTGGAACTGCTTCAGTCATGGTAGTGTCCTGAAATCTTGTTTCCTTAGGTTCTTCATAAACTTCGGTAGGTGCCTTCCTTGATTTGATGAATGCTGAGTTTTCATCAAATGTTACATCCCTGCTGACATCAATCTTCTTGAATCCTGGAAAGTATATTCTGTAAGCCTTCGAGCTTTCACTATAACCCACAAAGATGCCCTTCTTTCCTGAAGGATCTAGTTTAGTCCTCTTCTCTTTTGGGACATGAGTATATACTGGACAACCAAATATTCTGAGATGGCTGACTTCAGGTTTCTTACCAGAAAAGACCTCTTCTGGTGTCTTGTTCTCCAATATCTTGTGGGGTGTTCTGTTCTGCACATATACAGCTGTTCTGGCTGCTTCTTCCCATAGATGCATAGGAAGATCTTGATCATGCAACATTGCCCTTGCTGCTTCCATGATGGTTCTGTTCTTCCTTTCTGCAACTCCATTCTGTTGAGGATTATAAGGAGCAGTCAACTCCCTCTTAATCCTTGAATCACTGCAAAGTTTCTTGAAGTCATTTGAGGTGAATTCTCCACCATTGTCAGATCTGAATGTTTTTATCTTCTTGTCACTTTGATTCTCCATCAAGTTTTTGAATTCCTTGATTTTATCAAGCACCTCATCTTTGCCTTTCAAGAAGTATACCCAAGTCTTCCTGGAGAAGTCATCAATAAATGATACATAGTAAACATACCCACTTAGGGAACTGGATGACATGGGGCCACATACATCTGAGTGGATGATTTCCAGAATGTCTTTTGCCTTGCTTTCACTGCTTGGGAAAGCCTTCTTAGTGTTCTTTCCTTTTGCACATCCTTTGCAAACACCTTCATGTTTGGTCTTGATTTCAGGAAGACCCTCTACTGCCTTGCTTGCAATTGGAAGTGCCCTATAGTGCATATGAGCAAGTCTTCTATGCCAAAGTTCACTTGGCTCCATGGATTCATGTATCATGGCATGTTCAGGTTGTCCCTTCAATTTATACAAGCCTCCCTCTTGCTCTCCAATCACTACTACATCATCTATGTTCTTTCCCTTTGGCCACATTACGACTTGGCCATCCACAAATGCAATCCTCATACCTTTTGCATCCAATGCAGAGATGGAGAGTAAGTTCTTCTTGAGTCCAGGTACATACAGTACTTCTTTCATCTTCAATGATTTTCCAAAATCTAGGTTGTAGGAGGCTTCACCACTTCCTTTGATTAGATATTGATAATCATCCCCAAGTTTCACCTTATGGGGTGATTCATGTTCAGAAAGGTTCACAAAATATTCCTTGAACCCAGTCATGTGTTTGGAGGCCCCACTATCAATCAACCAATCATTACAACCATGAGAAATAGTACCTGTGAGAGCAGAGATCAGAACATACTCTTCTTCACTTGATGAGTCATCATCACTATCACTTTCTGCCCTAGCCTTCTTCTTTGGAGGTTCATCATCTTCGGCGGCATGAGCATGAAACTTTCTTTTGTTGCCCTTCTTCTTCTTACTGGAGTTGTTGTTATTATCCCTTTTGTTCTTGGGACAATCTGAAGCAAAGTGACCCTTCTCATTGCATGTGAAGCATCTTAGGTCTTTCTTGTTCTTTTTATAGGATCTATTGTGGCGAGAGTGATCCTTCTTGGCTTTGCTTCTTTTGGTGTGAGTTGCAAGAGCTTGATCTTCACCTCCCATCTTTTCTTCACGAGCTATAAGTCTAGCTTCTTCTTGAGAGCATTCTTCCCGAAGTCTACTGAATGAGATCAACTTCTTCCTTGCACAAATTCCTTGAATAAAGGAATCCCATGACCTGGGTAGGCCATTTAGAGTGGTCATCACTACTTCACCATTCTCCACGATTTCATCTACTGCTTCTAATTGTTCCTTGATCTGGGAGACCCTTGAAAAATAAGATTGAATGGTTTCTCCATTCTGAAACTTCACTGCTTTCAATTGGTTCCGCAGGGTCATCTTCCGATTTATGTTCTTTCCTTCAAATAGCTTGGTCAAGGATTCAAACATCTCTTTGGGTGTCTTAAGAGAAGACACATGAGGTATGAGATGGTCTTTGATAGAATCAGCAATGATTCTCTTTGCCTTGACCAAGTTCTTCTTGTGCAATGCTTTGGCTTCTTCATCCTCTGGGATAGGGATGTCTTCTTTCACATATGAGTCCAACTCATTCTCTTCCAGGATTAACCCAATCCTATACTTCCAGGCTCGGAAGTTATCAGCCCCTTCAAGCTTATCCTCAAGCTTGGTGTGGAGAGACATCTTTAAGAGTACTTCAAATGGAAATAAAAAAGATTTAGGACTTACCACTTGAAGTGCTGAAAACTGGATCTGGTCCCGGATTAGGGTTTGTCAGAGAAACCCTAAAAATTCAAAATGTGAATTTCAAAATTCCAGAAGGATAGAAAGATGCGCCTTGGAGAGCTGATCAGCCTAGTACATTCAGAATTTGAGATCAGCAAAGTTTTGCCCTTCAAAATTTCCTTTTTGTCCTCCCGGGTTCACTAGGGAGAGCCCTGAATTAGGGTTTGAGTTTCCCGGAGATCTACTCAGCCAAAAATCTCGATCCAAAGCTCTAACCTTCGATTTTTGCAAGGAGATTCCAGCTGTGCCTTCAGTTTCCAGAAATTCCTATTTTTGTGGAAACCCTAAGTTTTAGGGCCAAATCTGAAAATGCTCGGAACTGAATTCTGATTGGACAGATAGATGCGCCTTGATGAGTAGATCCAATCTACTATACTGAATTTCAAAAATCTGTGGAGAGAAACCCAATAAACAAGGAATACAAGCTTCCGTCACTGCAAAATGTCTTCTTCTCAGTTAAGCTCTGATACCATGTTAAATTTTCAGTATTAAATCACAATACTATAGGATCTTTGCTGAGAGAATAACATCTACAGTATATCAATGCATGACAATCATAATATGACAAGCATCACAAGCATCACAAGAATCAAAAGCATAGAGACAAGAGACACAGAGTTTCCGTGGGGAAAACCCTAAGGTGAAAAACCCCACAACTTCCTTAGAGATAGAGAGAGCAATGGCTCAACCAAAATACAACCAAATAACACTGAAATAGTCGCCTAGCAGATGATCCTCCTCCTTCTCACTAGTTCGCCACTTTTCAAAGAGAGAGATAGTTGCTTTTTCCAAGTGAGTAAAATAGAGATCTCCTATCTCTATTTATACTCACCTTTTTGCCCAGTGACCTACTGGGGCCGACTTGTCTACTTTGATACACCCACATTATATTATATATTAATCAGGGCCGACCCCATAAGGTGGTCTAATAACCCATCGGCAAGTACACACACTTGCGACACTTGTCAATCCACATGACGACACTTCCTTATAGAGGAATAACACATCTCTTATAAGGGTACAATAAATATATATATAATATACAGATGAAATACATTCCGAAGTTACATATACATCAATAGGAACCCAACTTTTACCTTCTTAAAAATTCCCAATTCCACAAGCATGCTTAGATAACCAAACACAACCTGGTTTTTGTTTTCCCGGCTTGTGTTGTCCAATTGTAGATATAGAACTTCTGGAAGATCACCAGGCCAATGAGTAATGACATGGTGAATTATGCTGATGGTCAAATTTGCATCATTGTGAATATTTGGAGCTGTAAAGTAAACCCTTGGAATCATTTCACCATTAAAAACCATACACCCAACCAAGTGAAACTGAATAAAATTCTCCTCCTTTAAATTCTTTGGCACACGGACAAAATGTGGCAAGAGTGTTTTTTTCTGATCCATGCCATCAATTATCAAACCCATATACTTATGTGGAGCATCGTAACACTTCTTGCGATGTTTGTACAATTTTTGCTGTTCATTTGATTGCTGATTGCGATGTTCTTGCAGTGCATTGATTATGGAATCTACAAACAACATAACAAAAAAAATATTGTTAACTAGATTCAATAATTGACATTTATCTATTTGTTTTTTTTGTTTTGTAAACATACCTCTTTCTATCCCCTCTGATCTATCCCTTCTTTCTTTAAGAGAAGCACATGTACTGCAGACCCCCATCCTTGACCTCTTTGGAATGCGGACGTTGTTGAACTTCTTTTTCCATACTCTTGTGAAATATGCATATCTGATGAAGTTGTCATTTCCTTGACCACCTTGAACATAATCCTTGTATAAGTTGTAGATTTCCTGCCTTGTGAAATTATCTGGAATGTGTATTGTTTCTCTATTTGGCATACTCTCTCCATGCTTGGAAAAGAAATCATGCATCCATGATATTGCAATGTGTGTTGATGGCCCAGTGATTCGTCCCTGATAATGGTCAGTGTAAAATGTAGGATCCTTTTCTAGTCTTGTTTGGATTCTTGATAATTGAAGATTACCAATTGAGTGAATCTGCTTGAATGCCTTTCTACAAAGCATAATTCTTCCAACGCGATAATCATAGCCTATCCTGGTAGAAATCATGCACCCCACTAAATATGAATTTTGCATGCTTTTGTTCATTGAAAGATACATCTTCCTTCTCTCCAAGACATAATTGTAGCCTAAACTTTTCAAACAACTTTTGTGGCAACACTCACTCGAAATCAAATGAGTAATGGAACTTGGACTTGTGAGCAATTCTTTCCTAGACCTTGTATAACTGGAATGCTTTGGATTGACATAAAAAGGTCTAGTCCTACACTTAATCCTGCTCTGCATTGGATTCTGTCGCTGGATCTCCTGGACCATTATGTCTGCAACAACATCCTCAGCAGGATGATTGTTTTCATTGTGATGCATATGACCCCCCTCATTGAAAATTTCATCCCCAAATTCATTATGAAAATTATTGTCATGATCACTTGCTTCCATATCAATGTGACCATCAACATTATTTGTGCCACTAAATTCTTCATTGAAAGGAGAATCACTGTCTTCATCATCAACATAATGATCATCGGTGCCATTGAAATCCTCTCTCGGAGAGAAATCATCATCGGTTCCATTGAAATCTTCACTCGAAGGAAAATCATCATCAATGCCATTAAAATCCTCGCTTGGATGATAGTCACCATCGTTGCCATTGAAATCCTCGCTTGGAGGTAACTCATCATCGGTGCCATTGAAATCCTCGCTTGGAGGAAACTCATCATCTGTTCCATTGAAATCCTCGCTTGGAGGAAACTCATCATCGGTGCCATTGAAATCCTCGCTTGGAGAAAACTCATCATCCGTTCCATTGATGTCTTCTTCCTCACCAGAATCATCATCTGTCCCATTAAAATCCTCACTGGGACGAACATCATCATCAATCCCACAAAAATCCTCGCTGGGAGGAAAATCTTTGCTTGAAGGAAAATCATCGTTGGTGCCTTGAAAATACTCGCTTTCAGGTAAATCATCATTGGTGCCTTGAAAATCCTCGTTGGGAGGAAAATTGTCATCATATTGTTTGTTGTCTTTAGATCCCCACTTGGAGGAAACTCTTCATCATCATCACATTCTTTCTCTTCATTACTAGTGTCTTCAAAATATTCATAACTAGGAAGTTCTCGAATAACATGCTTGATTACATTGCTTGCACTGCCAGTATCTTGGCTAGATGAACTGTACATTTCTTCATAAACATTGGAATTTTCTTCAGATGAGTCCATGACTTCTCACTAAAAGATAGAATTATAGAAAACTCTGTATCGCACAACTGCAAAGAAATTTTACCACAGTCCTCACCAAAAAGTAGAATGGTGCAACTGTCGACCGACAATCTTATAGCTATGAGAACGAAAATATCCCTCCAAAATATTCCCTCCAAAAATTCCCTCCAAAATTTTCGTTCAAAATTTTCCCTCCAAAATTTCCCTGCAAAATTAAAGCGCACATTCATATGATATTAAAAGAATTGAAATAATATAATAACTAATTACATATTTCTATCCAAACATTTAAGACTAATAAAATTTCTCACAGTATGTTTTATTCACAATTTGTAACAAAACAATGATTATTTTCAATTTTTTTACCCAACATTCATAATATTAGTAATTATTTAATTTTAACCTATCTTATATAAATTTAATAATAATGTTGTAATTACTTTCCTTTTTTATCCCACATTGGTAAAAAAGTAATGTTAAATTTACTCTACGCTAAATAAACATTTTAAATTTCCTACTATTCATCATCTATTTATCCCACATTGCTAAAAAAAATAATGTTAAACTTACTCTACGCTAAATAAACATTTTAGATTTCATACTATTCATCATCTATTTGGGAGCAATTTAGTAACACTTGCAAGGTTAGTAATTATTTTATTTTTTTATTAATTTAGTAATGATTGTTTTATGGATTTATTAATTTAGTAATGTGTTTTATTGCTTTATTCTTTTACATTTTTGTTTTTTTAACATTCTTAAGAATGAAAAAATTAAACCTAATCTATCTTATTAATACAGGATTGTTTAGTCTTTGGAGCATTTCACGAAGATTTTCAGGAAGAACGGGAAGATTGTAGAGAGGAACTTCTAGCACATTCAACAAAGGAGGCTCTACCACTTTCCGGGTTAGTTTTATATTTTTTTAAACGTTTTTTTTTTTTAATTCGTGTATTATTAATCGAGGCTCTACCCATGTTCGAAATTTTTTTTATCATCAACCTCGACCCCCCACACCCTAAATAATATTAAAAATTAATTAAATTTATTTTTAAAAAACCCCCACCTCCCTCCTCCTGGGCACCCTGCTTGGGCGCCAAAGGGCGGCCCTCACGGCTGCCCTCGATGCCGGGCGGCCGTGAGGGCCACCCTTTGGCGCCCAAGCAGGTGGAGGTCCGCCACTTGGGAGCCAAGGGGAGGCCCTCACGGCCGGCCCTTGATGTCGGGCATCGAGGGCCGACCGTGAGGGCTGCCCCTTGGCACCGAGGCGGCGGAGGTCCGCCCGCTTGGGCGCCAAGGGGAGGCCCTCACGATCGGCCCTCGATGCCGGGAATCAAGGGCCGACCGTGAGGGCCGCCCATTGGTGCCCAAGCGGCGGACCTCCGCCGCTTGCGCACCAATGGGAGGCCCTCACGGCCGGCCCTCGATGCCCGGCATCGAGGGCCGGCCGTGAGGGCCGCCCCTTGGCGCCCAAGGGGGAGGACCTCCGCCGCTTGGGCACCAAGGGGCGACCCTCATGGCCAGCCCTCGATGCCCGACATCGAGGGCTGGCCGTGAGGGCCGCCCATTGGCGCCCAAGCGACGGACCTGCATCGAGGGCCGACCGTGAGGGCCTCCCATTGGCGCCCAAGCGGCGGACGTGCATCGAGGGCCGGCCATGAGGGCCGCATATTGGCGCCCAAGCGGGTAAACCTCCGCCGCTTGGGCGCCAATGGGCGGCCCTCACGGTCGGCCGTCGATGCACCTCCTCGCTTGGGAGCCAAGGGGCGGCCCTCACGACCGGCCTTCAATGCCTGGCATCGAGGGCCAGCCGTGAGGGCTTCCCCTTGGCGCCCAAGCGACGGAGGTCCGCCCACTTGGGCGCCAATGGGCGGCCCTCACGGCCGGCCCTCAATGCCCGGCATCGAGGGCCGGCCGTGAGGGCCGCCCATTGGCGCCTAAGCGGGCGGACCTCCGTCGCTTGGGCGCCAAGGGGCAGCCCTCATGGCCAGCCCTTTGGCGTCAGATCGTCTTCCCCATGGGATGTCGCTGCCAACGCTCATTGTTGTGCATGCGTGGACCTGTCAAACAGTGGCTATTATCTCGGTGTGGACTGAGCTATGTGTTCCACATCCAGTCCACCGTGGAGTTTAGCCGTGCATATTGTTATTGTTATTTTTTAAAAATGGTTTCATTACTGTAAAGACAAATGCTTATTTAATTTATGCCAGCACTTTTGTTTAGTTACGGATTAAGTTGTGTTAAGAATTTATATATTAATATAAAGTCTGTATTTAGTCAAGGTATGGGTGCATTGTTTAATATATATATAATGGTTAAAAATGATATAATATATGAGTTTTGTTAGTTTGTAATAAGAAGAATTGAGTGTTTAATAATGGGGTTGAGATATAAAAATTGTCGCTTTTATATTGATAAATGTAGGATATGTCATTTGAGTACATTTTGTGAGTCGATATTAGACTTATTTAGTGCTAAACGCTTCATATTGAAATGCATGTAGTCATAGCATGGAGTAGATAAATTGCTAAAGTTATGGGTATAGATAGATGGTATTCACATAACTATAATGTTTCATCATTTAGAACCGTATTAATTAAATGGTAATTATGCAATGATTATGTTTCAACATATTAACTAGATTTCACTTGCATAATTATAATGCGCCTTCATGAGGAAGCATATGTAAATTTTAAATTTAGTATGTTGCTTCATAAATAGGAAATGCAATTGGTTCTGAATAATTGTATTGCTTACGAATGTGATTATATTACTTCCATGTATGGTTTTTTTTATTGGATAACTACCTTTTGGAAAATTTGAATGAGTAGTTAGGCGAAGTAATCGACGTTGAGTTAAATAGGTTTATGTTTTAATTATTGTATTAATTTAATTATACCGTGACATACAGGTAATTATATATGTAATTATATTGTTTCATAATTTATATTATTATCTATGGGTATAGTGTGAAACATAGGAATATAATCATTCTCATAATATATGTCTTGATTTTATTGTGATTAGAACATTATTATAATCATATTGTGAAGTATATGATTATTATAATATGTGGTTATATTATTTCTTTCTTTTTATCATAGCATAATGTTTTTCTATAATTAGTTTATGAATTTGATTCAAAATAGAATATCTACTTTTGTAACTCATTGAAAATCAATAATCTTTTACTTTAAATTATTTTTATAAATAAAGTCTTGGTATGTTAATATTTAAGTGTATGACAGTGTGGTAAATGGAAGTGTGATTGCTTTATGAAATTTTATAATATGGAGATGATGTCAATCATACATCTTGTAGAACTAAAATGTCATAAAAAGACTGGAATTAAATACTCCTTTATGACAATCCATTATATCATAGAGCCGAAGACCATACCGCTTGGACCTCAGCCCGCTTGGGCGCCAAAGGGCGGCCCTCATGGCCGCCCTCGATGCCCGACATTGAGGGCCGCCCTTTGGCGCCCAAGCGGGCGGCCCGGGAGGAGGGGAGATATATTTAATTTTTTTTTAATTAATTCAAATTTTTTTTGGTATTGTAAATATTTGGTTTTTAGTTTTTATTGTATTGTCTTTTTAATTTTTTTTTTATATTGTTTTTTTTAATATTTATTAGTGAGGTTAGTTTTAATCTTTTTTAAATCTTATGTATTATATTGCTAGGTGGGAGGGTTATTTTTAATTTGTTTTTAAATATTTTATTATGTTGTTAAGGGGTTAGGGGGTAGGAGGTTAGTTTTAAATTTCTTTTTTAAAATTTTTATTATATATTTATGTGGTAGGGGTAGGTGTAATTTTTATTTTAAAATTAATTATTATGATTGTTAGAGGGGTAGGGTGTAGGTTTACATTTTTTTTTTAAATTTCAAAACGTAAAAAACAACTATTATGAAGATAAGAATATTTTTAAATTTCTTAAAACATTTTTCAAATACAGTTTATAGTGAATATTGATGTTGATTTTGTTTAGATTATAAATTTTTGTTGATTTATTTTAAAATTATACAATTTGGATATAGGTACAATGGCATCAAGTCGGATATCTGTAAATGTTTTTGGATCAAGAGCGGCAATCATTGCATTGAAAAAAACAGTTGAGGCATCTGAGAATGTTGAGACTCAAGAGAGAGTTCTTAGCTTTGAAGAATTAAGAATGAAGAATGCTAGAGAATGGAAACATGCAATAGAAGAAGACAGAACAGAGTATCATTGGCATTTGAAGGAAAAAAATCAAGGAAAACCAGAAAGCATTCTCTTATTTTGTTCTGCAGATCCATATATTCAAGCAGATTACAATCTATTGGGATTGCTGAGAGAGATATGTGTAGTGCCGGGTACAGATATTGTTTATGCACAGGTGAAACAAGCCAAGACCTTTGCAAAAATCCGATATGCTTTGAAGATTGCAAAATATAATGTTCAAGAAAATTTCACAGATTTTTGTCAAGGGGTCGTGGATGAAATTGAAAGCGGGAGAGTAAGTTTGAATATTGATATTATTCTTAAACTGGTTTTGTTATATCTTGGATATCACAATGTAATAGATTTAATACGATAATGTTTTTATTTTACAGGATTTTTCCATTTCGATTTCAAAAAAGTTGAATTTAATTTATTATACAGAGGCCAATCCTATGGATGTCATTACTGTCGCTATTCAAAAGGGACTAGAAGCAAGGAAGAAAAAACAAGTGTTAAATGTTCAAACTGAAGAAGTACAAGCAGAAAGAGGAAAGAGCATCCGACAATCAAATCAGGTACCTAGAAGGGTTATATTTAAATTTTCATCTCGCCGAACTGAACATGATGAAATTGTTACAAATGAGCTTGTTACTCCTGCTAGTAAGAGTAGCAAACAATATCGTAAAAGAAATATGGTTGATAGTGCCTCAATTCCTGTTGAAGGCATTGTAGATTTAGGAGGAACCCCTTCAAATCAAAAAAGGAGGAGATCTGTTGTTGCTGAAACCAATGTTATTATTGAATCTGAGAGTGAAAATTCTGGTGGCAGTAGGGAAATCATTACTCCAGGTGCTGATTTAGAGGATGGCATTGTCAAGACAACACAAAATGCCATTCGAGATCGATTGCGGAGGGATAAGTTGGTTAACAATGGACATACATTTGAGTTGAATGTGAATCAACTTTATAAACCCACAGAAGGGAAAGATCACTTTAGAATTAGAAAACTACATCACTTGCATATTCACAACTTGAAAGCATTGATGAGGCACAATCCCTATGCACATGTTGTTGACTACCTAGTCCTTGTTGACCCGGAAGTTGTTCCTACTAGAGATGAATTTGATGAAACAAGATGTTTTCATTACAAATATTATGTTCTTGGAGGGAATCATTCTGCAAAGGAAAGAAGAGAGTTGATGCAAGAATATCCCAATAACCCTATTTTTGAAGCAGTTAAATGCATCATTTATGTTGGTTTAACAGATGTTGAAGCAAAGTTGTTGGCATGGGATCATAAAACAGATAGTGAATATAGGTTGACAATGACATTTTTTCAAAGGGTGAGATTTATACACAGTGAATTTGTGCAAATATGTGGTCGGGAAAAATCTAGAGTTGATGCAAGTTTTCGGAGACAATGTTGTATGGAAATAGCTCTCCCTATTAAAGATGATATTATGCTACCAAAAATTTCCAAAGGAAGTGATGCATTAAGGGCTATAGATGCCTATTTCCAATTGGCATTTAGAGTTGGGAAAACATGGGATTTGATTGATGACATATTTAGCTTGTGGGAGAATATTGGCATAAAAAACCAAAAAGTGAAAAAAGGTAGAGTTGTTCCATGGAGCGGTGGTAAGGTAGGTCCTGACGTCAAGAATCTGCCAGAAGACATGACTATTACACCTTGGAGAACAATGCAAGGTGTGAAGGATGAAACATTAATAGCTACAATACTATCACAGGTAAAGTCAGGTGAATTATCCATGGAGGAAATGTGCAGCGAACTTGACAAGTAAGTTGAGCATTTTTTTGAGTTTAACATTTTTGTTATGTTCTAGGTATTCTGTTATATTATTATATATGATTGTAAACATCATTTATTGTTTCATTTTCTAGTCACAAGGTCTACATGAAAATACAAGAGGATATGGTTAAAATGTTGAGTGAGAAGAGTTGGGATGATGTCAAATGCAACTATCCAGACTCAAGCTCGATAGAAAGTTTACAACAATTTTTTGTTGCATTCAAGAAGGTATGTTTATCTATGATACATCCTATTTTATTTATTTTATAATTCAATTCATTTCTATTTTATTACTTATAGAGATCATTTTCATTTGAAGATGCCAAAGAGGGGTGGAGCTGGAGTGCCGGAGTCCTTCAAAATCCATATCCAAAGAGCCAAAATAGAACGACAAAGGAGACAATGTCTTGCAAATGTTGAACTTGATGATACACTTGATCATTATATTTGGAATGGGCTTGACACTGTGCAATATAGAGTCATTTTAGGTGACTATGCAGACATTGCAAATCTTGTTCCTAAAAAGGAGTACGCACTAGTGATTGCAGATATCCCTCATGGATACAATATCCGAAACACTACTTATGATTGTGAGCCTTATACTTACCAATCATTCAGTAAAGTGGTTTCGGGATTTGTAGATGTCACAACATCACCACTATGGAGATTTTTTGTTTTCCATTCAGACACACAATTAGGGGGCTTGTTGACAGCCTTCAGGGGTAAAGGAAAAAAAAGGAAGCAACTTCATTGGTAATATATTTGCACTATATTATCAAAATTTTGAATTTATAAATCAATTATATTTATTGATAAGTTAATTAATTGTTTTATATTTTTGTTACAGGCAAAAGCCTAATGTTCGTAGCTCAGGCAGCGATCCATTCCTGAGTGATGCTGAAAGCATACATGTTGCAACTTGGACACAGGAGGATGCTTATGAACCTCTTTTAATCAATGAAAAGAGAGGAGGAAAACATAGTCAGATATTGAGTTATAATGCCGTGGTAAAAAAATTAACATATGAAGAAAGGGATTTGAAAGGAGTGACTGTAAACATCTATCAAAAGCCACAAGCATTGATTAATTATCTCATAGATACATTTTCAAGAGAAGGAGATTGGGTCTTAGATTTGTTCTCGGGTTCTGGTAAACTTTCTCATATTACATATGAAATAATATATCAAGTTTTATTGTATGTTTTATCCTTCATTATTTTATTGTTTTAAAGTATGCTTCTTTATGCTATTTCACTTAACTTTAATTTTGTTTTTGGTGATTAGGTACAACAATAGCATGCTCCTTACATAAAGGAAGAAATTGCATATCGATTGATAATGATCCACTCCAATTCAATTACATAAAACAAAGAATTAAGGCTATTCAAGTTCTTCCAGATGAACTGCAAGAAGTTGGTTTGAAGAAAGGAGAGTTTAGTGAAACACTTGTGGCAAAGATGTCAAAAGAGCCCCAGCCCCCGTTAGGAGGGGTGTTTGGAAATGAGCACTTTGGGGATCTTGCAGACATAGAAGACCCAATGGAAGAGGACATTGATGTCCCTGAGGAAATTCAAGCTCCAAAAAATTCCAATGTCGATGAAGAATTTGGCATGCATGATATTGTTGAATAGTTTCATGTTTTGAAGAAAATGTTAATTTTGTCAATTTTTGACAATTTTTGATCAGATATATTAGTAATGTTTTGACTTTCAGACTTTACTTTAGAAATAAAATTTCTAAATATAATGTTTTTAATATGTTTTTTACAAATAATTTGTATATTTTTTCTCGACTTTATGTGAGTGGTCACTTTTCGATAACTAATATGAAATATGATCATTTTTAGAGAAAAATTCTCTGAAAATTCATTGAAAATGGTTTTAAATGTCTTTATTTTCTGGAATTGTTTATAATTTTGTCAATAAAAATGCCTTATTTTGTACATAAAAATGTCTTATTTTATAGAAAAAATCGTAAGATGTATATGTTTTTCATTATAAATTGCTTAAAAATGTATGTTATTTTGTTAAATTTCAAAAAACACACTTGAAAATAGAAATTAAAAATATTTTACAACAAATATAATTCAAAGGCCCCAAAGAATGTCTCAAAATGAAAATGTGTGATACTGGCATCAACCATTTTTGAAACGGGGGTAAAAATAGCTACTAAAATTAGGAGAGAGAAAAACGAGAACTGTGTCGAGTTCTCGTTTCATAGTATAAGTGGTTTCTGGTAGCTTGTATCACCATTGCCTTATTAATCTTCTGATCATTCACCAGTTAGAGGAGAAAGGTCAAACTTGGGATCATTTTGTTTTTGAGATACTGAACCCTCATCTATCTACTGTCAAATCTTTCCCTTCTCAAGAACATCATCATACCCAAAAAGAACCAAGCACTAAATGTGTTCGGTTTGATGAGGATCCCGTAGACCATATGCACTCTTCCCACTCATTTCCTTCTCCTGAACTTACCCTTGGTGACCCTACCTCGGAACCTCCACTCTTTTCAGAGCCCACTAAATCCATGAAGACAAATTGTGACCAGTCCATCGATCAGTCTGTTATTCAGACTATCTTTCAGCCTTCATGTTCGAATGTCCAGTCAGACGATCATACCTTTGAATCATCTCTCCTCACATTATCTAATGTATTCACTCAAATAAGTGAAACCCCTGCTGCTGGAAGCTCTCCTGCATATAACAAAGATAAAAATTTCGAAGAACAAACCATTAGTATTGAGACATCTCCAAAAGAGACAAGTCCTCAAACGAACTTGGAGCATCCTACAGAACAACCTATTTTGAGTCAGCAGAAATGGGATAAGTTGACCCAAGTGATATCACGATTAACAAATGAAAATCAAAGCTATGTGGAGACGATTTCTGAACTTCATGAAGAAAACAAGGCACTGCGTGCACAAGTAAAAGACATAGAATGCTTAGTTAATGCCAAAACAACATCTCATACTGCCTTGAAGATGAGATATAATTACTTAAAGGACCAATTCAAGGAGCTCGAGGCCAAATCAATATCTTCATTATCCCAGTCGAAGGCAGCTGCTACCGCAACTTAGCCTTCTCCCTAAAATTTCTCTTTTGCTCAGTGGGACATGGCATATATTTGGTTTGGGGTAATGTTGGTGTCCATTTTGTCACTATTTTTTATCATTCAATCTACTCAAAATGGCGTTATTTATATCATTTTTTTGCTATATTAGGTTGTTTTCTTGTCATTCTGCACATCAAACAGTCCATGTGTGTATATATTTACCTATGATGTAAATCTTGTTTTTATTTCATTATATTATGATTTGTTTATGTTTAACTGACAATTTATGGACATTATTGACATTTACATTTTAATTTACAGGCTGTGTTTTTCAAGTGACCCTTCATTCAGACTGCATGCTTATGATGCTAATCTCAATCGCGTTCAGCTCGTCGTTCAGCCCCGTGTTCAGCCCCATAAATCCACGGTTGGCATATCCCAGACCGTTAAATGTAGAAAAGGGTACGTGGGTTCTGTTTTGTTCGGGTACATAGGGTACTACCAAAGGACCAAATACCAAGAGAAACCACTTCACACAAATAGATCACAGATCAACACATCGATGTTTTGATGTGGTTTAAACCCTCTTGAGGGAAACACTCCACGGCCCCAGACAAATAGCTTCTACAGAGCAATTTATTATGCAAAGAAGGAAAGTTACAAATCAGCTTCTCATAATCGATCAACTAAACAATGACCCTCCATGCTCTTTAAATAGAGATCATGGACCAATCGAGTGTTAAGCCACAGATCAAGGTTAGGTATGATGTAAGAGAAGTTGAGCTATCAGATCACAACATATCGTGACCGTCATATTAAATATTTACAAATGCATACTAATGCATACTGAAGAAACACACTTTCCCTAATTGATATATTACACAAGTTGATCTTAACTAACTCCTAAGTGTCTAAATATCCTAACATCCCCCCTTAAGAAAAAATTGGGATAGGATTGAAGGATTTACAAAAGTGACACTATTAGGAGAAGGAAGGAGGAATTAGATCCTATCCCCCCTTAATGACAAGTTCCTGAACTCCTAACATAGATCGAAGTTTATAAAACTTCGCTTCTGTAAGAGACTTGGTGAAGATGTCTGCAACTTGATCATCTGTAGGGAAAAAGAGCACTTCAAGAACACGATCACGAACAAGATTTCTAATTAAGTGCGTATGTATCTCAATGTGTTTGTTGCGTTGATGTAGAACTGGATATTTGGCAAGCTTGATGGCACTTTGATTGTCACACCAAAGTGGAGTAGGTTGTTGCTGCTCAAATCCAAACTCTCAAAGGATCTGTCGAAGCCAAAAATCTTCCTAACTGGCATTAACTGCTGCTCGATATTCTGCCTCTGCTGAAGAAAGAGAAAGAGCTTGTTGTTTCTTACAAGCCCAAGTGATAGGTCCAGAGCCTAGACTGAAAACATAACCTGCAGTAGAATTTCTATCATCAGGATCATCGGCCCAATCTGAATCAGTGAAACCAACCAACAAAGGTTTCCCCCTGTACTGTAATGAATTCCAAACTGAACTATACCTCGAATATATCGAAGTATTCTTTTATCTTCTTTCCAGTGACTTTCATAAGGTGTTTGCATATAACGGGAAACACAACCAAAGGCAAAGGAAAGGTCAGGATGGGAATGAGTCAAGTATAAGAGACTACCAACAAGTTGACGATACAAGGTGGCATCTACTTCAGGTGAAGTACAAGTGGCAGAAAGTTTGACTCCAGACTGGAAGGGAGAAGGGGCTGGTGTACAATCTTCCATGTGAACGCAACGAAGAAGGTCACAAGCATACTTATACTGAGAAAGAAAGATTCCTTCTTTGGTTTGCAGGACCTGGAGACCAAGAAAATGATGCAAATGTCCTAAGTCTGACATTTCAAAATTTTGCTTAAGACTAGATTTCACATGGGTTATAAGCTTAGGGTCACTACTAGTAAGAATAAGGTCATCAACATATAGAACAAGTATAATGAGATGGTTTCCTACTTTCTTGGTATAGACATTGGGGTTAGAATGGCATCTAGAAAAACCACTGTCAAGGAGAAAGCTATCCATTTTGGCATACCAAGATCTAGGAGCTTGTTTAAGGCCATATAAGGATTTCTTAAGGTGGCAAACAAGGCTAGAGTTATTTTGAACATATCCAGGAGGTTGTTCCATGTAAATTTCCTCCTATAAATCACCATGTAAAAAGGAAGACTTGACATCCATTTGATGGAATTCCCAGTTATGTAAGGATGCAAGGGAAAGAACAAGGCGGATGGAGTTCATTTTTGCGACAGGATCAAAGGTTTCATTGTAGTCAATCCCTTCAACTTGGGAAAAACCTTTGGAAACTAACCTTTCCTTAAGTCTTTCAACACTTCCATTTGATGCATACTTAGTTCTGTAGATCCATTTACATCTGACAATTTCTTTTCCTTTTGGAAGAGGTACAAGATCCCAAGTATCATTCGCCATTAAGGATGATATTCTTCATCCATATCTACATCCCAATTTGGATTTCCTGAAGCTTTTGCAAAAGTTTCTGGATCATGATTCTCAGAAACTTAAGCCAAAAGAGAAGAGGCTCGCTGAAACTGAGAACGCGTTCGACGTTGATCTCTAGGATCACCGGCAAGATCACCAACTGCTTCACACGTTGAATGAACCCATCGAGGAAGCACTTGTGCTGGTGCAACTGGAGGAACATGAGCAGGTGGAGGTGGATTTTCATCCTCACTATCATCATCAAAACCTGGAGTTGGAAACCTATCAAGGAAGTTGGAAGAAGAAGAAGGCACAATCGCCAAATCAGGCTCACAGGCCAAGGATGGCACAATCGCCAAGTTAGGATCCCAGGCCAAGAGATTTTCATCAAATTTAATATCTCTTCTAATGATTACATCATGAGAATGTGGTTGAAGAAGTCTATAACCTTTTACATCTTCAGAATATCCAACAAATATGCACTTTTCACTTTTAGGCTACAATGCTTTCTGTTTTTCATCCGGAATGTGAGCCCATGCTTCACTACCAAACAAACGGAAGTGACTTACATCAGGTTTAGTTTTACTCCATGCTTCTTCTAGTGTGATACCCTGTAAATATTTAGTGGGGGTGCGATTAACTATGTAATTTGCACAATTAATGGCTTCAGCCCAAAATTGAAGATTTAGTCCCTTAGATTGGATCATACAATTGGCCATTTCTTTTATAGTGAGGTTCTTCCTTTCAGCTACACCATTTTGTTGTGGTGTATATGGAACAATGTGTTGTTGTTGGATTCCTTGTTCAGTGCAGAAAGTAATGAACTATTAACATATTCTCCTCCATTGTCAAATCTTAACTCAATAATTTGATGATCAGATTGTTTTTCAACAAGGGCCTTGTAGGCCAAGAACATGTTAAATACTTCGCTCTTAAGTTTTAGGAAATAAACCCAAGTGCGTCTGGTGTAATTATCAATGAAAGTTAAGAAATATTTGAAACCAGAAAAGGAAGCAGATGGAAGAGGACCACACAAGTCACTATGCACAAGCTCCAAGGGAACCGAGGCATGCCAAGAGGCACGTTTTTCAAAACTGTCCCAATGATGTTTTTCGAGTACACAACTGGAAAAAACACCATCCCTGGAAGATACCATCGGAAGACGTGTCACCATATTGTCTTTACATAGTTGTTGCAATGAGCGATACTTTAAGTGACCAAATCGCTCATGCCAAAGTTTGCTCAAGTTATCACTATGAGCAACAAAAATTGAAGGAAAAGGTGATGACCCAAAGTTGTTAAATTTGTACAACCTGGTAATATCATCAACAATTCCGGTAGCTAGGACCTGTTGAGGATCTTTAAAATCCTTGATTACAACTTGGTGAGGTGTAAACGTCACAGTTTTACCTTCACCAGAATGAGTGATTTGGTAGACTGATAACAAATTGCAGGAAAGTTTTGGAACACATAGTACATCACTAAAATGACCATTATCTATTGGAACTGTTCCAGCTCCTACAACACTTAGAGATCTATCATCACCAACAAATATTTGTTTGGTGTTACATTCATGCATAGTACAAAATATGGCTTGTTCCTTAGCCATATGATAAGATGCTCCAGAATCAATGAGCCATTCATTTGAAGTAGAAGAAGAAGATGCATTATAAGAATAACTAGAAGCACAAAGTGCATGTCCATGAGAGGTAGATTCTGAAGGCAAATCTAGGTTGATGTTGTGCTTCTTCATTGCTGCTTCCAAGGCTGCCATCTTATTGAAACACTTAGATTCATCATGATTATCTTTCACGCAATAGTTGCAATGTCGCTCAGTCTTCTTTCCTTTTGGCTTGCATCCTTTGTCATTTTTTAAAGAAGGAGCTGACTGAGAGGGTTTGGGACCCTTGTTTGACTTATTATTGCCAAAATTTTGTTTCTTCAGAGGCTTGGAATTTTCTTTCTATTGGGACAATAAGGATTTCCTGGATGTATCTGCATTGTTAATTATTACAAGATGAATGAGCTTATCTTGCTGTAGGGACCCCCATTGCAAAACTTCCAGTACGGTTTTTTTTTTCAGAAAAAAGATATAGAGTCCACAGATCTAGTTCTATCTATTGCAATACATGAATGTCAAATAAATAAAACTATATACCCAGATTTATTCATTCCAGCACAAGAGTTAGGAAAATAAATAAACTAAATACTTATGTTGGCTTGGTTTTGCAACCAAGCTTAGTGCTATGGACACCTATCAACAAGTGATAGCAGTTTCAAAGATTAAAGCAAAAACAATTGTAAATCTAAGTCTAAAACTAAACTAGCATGTGCATATCATAATAAACTTGGAAAGATTCGAAAACAAGAACAAGAAATAAAAAAAAAAAAAAATAACTTTTTGTATTAAGAATAGGGGCAAGCAAGTGCTTGCAATGGTGATACCTCCAAGTGGTGAAGATTGTTGAGTAGCTCCAAGGGTGAGCAGCTCCAAGCTCCAATGGTCTCTTCTCCAAGATTGCTACAACGGTCAAAAGCTCATGAGAGATTTTGATAGCATGAGGATAGGATGATGGATGGATGGAAAGTGAGGAGCCCCTACCACCTTTTTATAGTTTTTGGTGGTGGGGAATACCATTATGGTTTTGAGGAAACCAATGGTATTGACCAACATGGTTTAGGTACTTTTTCCCTCCTTTTTCATTTTTTAACTATTTTAAATATTTTTATTCCCCTTTTAATATTTTTGGGAATTCTGGACCCTTTTTGAGGGTTTTTTATGCTTTTTGAGGAAAAATATTCATTTTGAGTGGAAAAAGGGGTGTATTAAGGTCTTTTGGTGACCTTTTGGTGGCTTTAGAGGCTCAAATGATGAAAAAGTGGACAAATGGGTCATGTGAATAAGGAAATGAGCTAGTGAGCACTTTTTGGGTGTTAACAACTTCAAACCTGTTTTCGACGGTCCATCCAGCGAATCGATGGAGTCCTCGAAATGGTTCTCGCACTATCCAATCAAATTTCCTGACGAAGTACCGATTGACCCCTCGGTTGACCTCCCTACCGTATCGGGATTATTCTTCTTCACCCCGAACCCCCGAACAAATGGGGTCGTAAGAACACACAAGCTAGCCTCCCGAAAGGATCTCCCAATCCCCGTTCCGGCTAATCCCAACTCCAAGGATCATAACATAATCCAAGATTATGATGACCATCTAGCATTAGGGAGAAAGCGTTGTCTTTCTCTCCTTCTCCTCCCTCGTTATATAGCAAAAGCCTGTGTGCCATGTGTCTGTCCATGCACATATTTAATTCAATTTAATAATTTAATTTTCAATATTCTCAAACACGTGTGTCTTCTTAATGTCTTTAATGTGCACCTAAATCTCTAGATTAGTGGGAGTTAGGTGTAGAAGAGTTCTACTTCTCTTTTGGTTCTCATTTAGTTTACTTAACAATCTTTTAGTTAGACTTATTGCTTTCTACTTTTTTTTCTTTTCCTAATATTAAGATTGAATTAAAAGATGAATTTTTTTACTAAAAGTATAATCTATTTTAAATTTCCTCTTTATAAAATAATTTAAATGAATAATAAAATTAATTAAATAAAAGAAAAACAATTCTTTTATTAATGACCTATTTCAATTCTTTCTCAAAATAATGAAGTTAATTAAATAGAATATTTAAGAGAACGATGTAAAATAATATAATCTAATCTATAAAATCTTTTGAATAAATAATAAAATTAATCAAATTTAATATTGAATAAAATCAATCTCTTCAATTCTTTTTCAAGTTAATAAAATCAATTAAAATGAATAATTCAAATTAATGAAATCAATTAAAAATAAAATCTTGAATAGAATTATTCAAATTAATAAAATAGAACAAAATAAAATAAAGTATTTTTTAAATCTTACGTGAAATTTTCATTTATACCATTGATTAATTTTCTTCCTCTCGTTCTTGTCTAGGTAC
Source organism: Larix kaempferi (assembly GCA_027924585.1). Classification (NCBI taxonomy): domain Eukaryota; kingdom Viridiplantae; phylum Streptophyta; class Pinopsida; order Pinales; family Pinaceae; genus Larix; species Larix kaempferi. Next base: position 2,911,174 of record BSBM01000512.1, on the reverse strand, counting down.
CTCTTTCGCATGCTCTTCTAACAGTTTTAATTTCTTCCTTCTTATGGGGAGTATTGCGTAGTGACCAGGAACCGTTATCGCGATCTCTCAACTACGCTCCTTGGAGACTAAGGGATGTTGAGGGATAAGGCTCTCCTTATTGCGCGCCCCTCAACTCATCGTACATGACCAAATCATTATGGCCTTTCCCGTACGACATACGCTTCCTCGGGTGAGCTGAAACGGCTTCACCCGTGCATGGATTGCTAATCCAAGGTCGAAAGTCAGTCGTCGTACCCCTATGTGTTCTTTCCATTCTTACGACCCATATAATTCCATTGTGGGTCAGTCGGTTAATCATCTTACCTGCCACTGCACACACACACACACACTCAAGCGCACATTAGTAGCGTTGCACTATGAAATATTTCATCATCCATCATAATATCTCAGTCAATTGAGCATATATTTCATTCATCCTTTTCTCTCAATTAGTAAATCATATCTATCATTCATCATTTTATCTCAATCAGTCGAGCATATGTAACATTTAGTTATCCTATCTCAATCATTCGAGCATATCTAACATTTAGTCATTCTATCTCAATCAGTCGAGCATATCTAACATTCAATCGTTCTATCTCAATCAGTCGAGCATATGTAACATTTAGTCATTCTATCTCAATCAGTCGAGCATATGTAACATTCAATCATCCTATCTCAATCAGTCGATCATATCTAGCAGTCAGTAATTCTATCTCAATCAGTCAAGCATATCTAGCATTCAGTAATTCTATCTCAATGAGTCGAGCTAATCTACCATTAAGTCACTCTATCTCAATTAGTCGAGCATCTCTAACATTTAGTCATTCTACCTCAATCAGTTGAGCATATCCAACATTCAGTCATTCTATCTCAATGAGTCAAGCATATCTAACATTTAGTCATTCTATCTCAATCAGTCAAGCATATCCAACATTCAATCATTCTATCTCAATCAGTCGAGCATTCATTTATTAAGTAAAGTAATAGTTTCTATAAATGTCATTCAAGCATTTTCAATATTCAAAGGACCAAATACTAAAGTTTATTCGGTCGAGTCACTTGGCAAGTGTCCTCAAGTCTACAGTGAGTCAATGTACCAAGGCGAGCATTACATACACCCCCTCTTATTAGAACTTTGTCCCGAAGTTAACTTTTGTTCGTGTACATTCAATGCTAGGCTTTATCTTAATTTCTATTCTCATCTCCATGTCATTTCTATTCTATTTTTCTCCAACAATTATGGCCATAAGAACTCGTGGTTCTAATCATTAGTTTTCTTTTTCATCCAACATGGTTCCAATACATCCTCGGGAACTTCGCATAATATCAATTCAATAATCTCCAGTCTCAACTAGATTTCCTATATCTCTTATTCATTCACGACGGTCTACTATGTCCAAAATTTCAACAAGCTACAATGCGTCAATAGCCACCTAATAATTTATAAACATAACGAATCCAAGTATGGTTTCAAAATTTATTTGGTTATCCTTCCCTCAAGATAAGTTACAGTTTTAACAAATCCGGAGAGACGCTCAAATAGTCGAAAAACTAAATTCCATAAGACTACTTCCAAATCTCTAAATGTTTTAATAAGGTTTGGTTCTCAACAAGATCTGATTCAAGCCGTCGAAATTTAGTGACTTAGTCGAAAGTGGTAAAGCTTATCTTTTATTCCTTTCATCAGTAATATCATGTCCAAGTTAATTAGCTTATCACGCCCTTACTTCAATTCATCATTTATGTTGTCATAGCACTACTTCGACACACTCATCAAGTCGTACCATGTGTGTTTTCTCAACCTCATCGAGTTCTATCTAGGGCTAGTCGTCTTTTCCTCAAGGTTTGACCATGTCTTGAGGTTAGTTTCACTCACTTCAATTTCAAGCATCATTATATATTTATATTTCTTCAATTTTATAACTCAGGGTGTAAGAACAACATATAAATAGATTCATTCCTTTCAAAACTCAAGCGATGTAGAAAGAATTGTCAAGTATATCTCTTATTTTATCTATATATAAATATCCCTATTATTTACTAAACAATTCAGTAATTATTCTTACAAACAACCTCCCTCCTTTCTATAATCCAAATCATATTTGTATAAGGGAGTATCAATTATTTAAACTCTCGTCATCTCCACGTAAAGTCATAATGTTTTTGCCGATTAGGAGCATTTAACTAAAGTGAAAGATGAACTAGATTTTTAATGATTTATCCCCTTTCCTTCCTAAATACATCATATGAATTTTAAATAGTATTCCATTCAAAATTCTTCCATTTTCAAAATGTAAAAGTATGGATTAAATTACATAACTTGCCATTTCTTCCTTCCAACCTTTTACTTACCATTTCTTCCTTCCAACATATAAAAGACTATTACATAATGTATTACAATATCTAGCATCAATTCATTGAGACATATAAAGAATTATTATATAGGTTAAATAAATAATTTATAATTTCCTTTCAAATAATAAAAGACCTTCACATAATGTATTACAATATCTAACATCACTTTATTCAAACATCTAAAGAACTATTATATAGATTACATAAATAATTTAAAGTTTCTTTTCAAAAAATAAAAGGCTCTCACATAATGTATCACAATATCATAGCATCAACTCATTCCAACATATAAAGGACTATTATGCAGATTAAGTAAATAATTTATAATTTATTTTCAAAATATAAAAGGCTATTACAATGCATTAATCATAATTTCATTAAAATAATTTAAAGGTTGCACATTCTTTTTTATTCTATTTTAACCATGCGTATATTGATACCTATTAGATTGCTACCTAAGTTCAACTTCGTGTATAATCCATGTATATTCTCATTTATTAACTTAATAAAAGAGGCACGAAATCTCCATTTCAACATTATTAAAAATTTGGATAATAGTTCGTGCACTTTTTCTTTTTACAACTTCAAACATAAAAGTACCTTATGCATGTTAACTAGTATCCTAATTCTACATAATCCTATCGTACACTTTTATTTTAAATAATAAACAATGCAGAACTTTTATTCTACACAATCCAATAATCTTCTTACCCTACGCATTCATATAATCTTTATCCTACACTTTTTTAGATAACTAATCAATAATGCAAAACCTTGCTAATCTTGAACGCCATCCGTAAAGGCTAACAGTACCTTCCAGCACTCGCACTATCCTTTTCTCGTCACAGAATATTACAAGTATAATACGCAGTTAGTTACTTCGGCGTTAAGGGATCATATCACCAGGTGTTACCAATGCTGTGTACACAGCCCACCGAATACTCTACAACAAGAGTTAAGGATGCTCAGGCGCATTTAAAGGAAAGCAATCAACTCCGCCAATGAAGATCGCAGTGTTTTGCTCGTCTGTCGAGGGTATACCCATTATCTTCAGAACAATAGTCAATAGGTCTTCTGCATAAAACGGTTGTATAAAAGTATAATGTACAATGGTTTTCTGTTAGTCTAAAGGTAATGCTCGCCTGCTCACAGCTTATAGGATATCACGCGTAATAGTCACACTCTAAACAAGCTGCCGGGTGGCTAAGATTAACATCAGTTTAACCATTACTTTTGAGGGATAGTTCGGCATACTATACGGCGGTCATCGTTTAACTCACATCCAATTTAATGAAATAAGTGATACTTATAGTTTGCTGGACAACTATCGGGTTTTACCCCAGATGTGGCCGAGCGTGGCATTTTGAAAGTTCACATTAGACAGAGATTTAATAGATCGTTCATAGTAGCGAAAATATCAGGCCTGGAGTTTGACGGCCCACAGAACGTTTTTTGGTTTTCAAGACGTATTTGACAGGTGGATCAAATTTTGGCACGTCACCACTAACAGGTTTGCAAAATTACTTACCATCAAATTGACGTTCAACAATATTACATACCTGTCATAAGTTTTAATACCTGGATCTTGGGGTCGGGACTGGGGAGTCAGGGAGTAGGAGTCTGCATCAATATATGAATGACAACATTGATCAGGAAGCAATCCATATTACCTAATTCACAATAGATACACTGCACAGTGCGGCCGTGCCAACTGCCAACTGCCACCTTTACACGCCGTGCCAACTGCCACCTTCCTGTAGTTACGTGGTAGAGTTATAGGGCAAGTTTGGCTGAATTTCTGAACATCTAAGGGTGATGGAGTGATGGCGAGTTAATGAGCATTGTAAATTGTGACTGCGTGATGGTGAATTAATTAATCATTGAAGTCTGAATGGCTATTCTTGTTCATTTTTAGCTAAAGGTGAGGCAGCATGTAGACTCGCACTCCAAGTCTCACTTTCCTTTATCAATCCTGCAGGCTACAGCCTCCAAGCTCCAGCTCAGCTTCACCCCCACTGTCAAAGTTGATCCCAGGGATTTAATTTATGAACCTTCTTACCTAAAAAAATTAGAAACTCGTTCAAGAAATTTACATAAAATAGGCTCCGCTCCTCACCACTGCGCGCCTCTTTCTTGTGCTGCACCCGCCTTATCGGAAGGAAGGTAAAGTCTGGAAGCCTGGGAGGTGTGGCAGATGACCATTCTGGTTCTTGAGACCGTTCATTCCTGTTACATTTAGTTTAGGGTTTCGTAGCCACGTTGGATTTTTGGACGGAGGAAGGAACAAAATACAGAGTGATTACATTTTGATAGCCACGCTAGTTTTTGGACTGAGGAAGGAACAAAATACAGAGTGATTACATTTTGATACACTCCAGGAAACACAGAGTGATTACATTTTGATACATCTCATGATGAAATTTTGAGCTTTAATTTTGATGTGACCAGAAATTACGAGCTTACTTGAGGTATGTCTTGGAGCTAAAAATGTGATTTTATTGTGTGGATACGAAATGTGGTAATTAGTAGGTTTTCGTTAGAATTTAGCTTTTTTTTAACTTTTTCGTTTTAGGTTTTTCTTTTTTTTTCAAATTTCAAATCAAATGGGACTCCCCATTGCCATTCCTGTTAATGATTTTGGCCTTGGGTGTTTCACACACAACTAGAGAAGCCTAGTGAAATGCCCTTCCAAGTTTGCAATTGAAAGAGTTGGTAAATAAGATCCGTAGACTATTTCCTTTTATCTTTGAATTCTCAAAGCGATAGAACTTATTTTACTGTGAGCATGACCACTAAAGAACCTATTTTGTGGGAGCTTGATTTAAACTAGTAATTTCATATCCCTCCCAATTTCATATCTTTCCCACTTTTTGCTCTCTCCTACCAAAAGAACATAGCAGAAATAGACCTTCTGTCATGAGTACTCAGTATTTTTAACCTGTGCAAAGTCTGGAAAGTCTTATAAGGCATTTTTCTTTAGGTTTATGAACTTACAACTCACATTTCTAATATTTTATGTTTTTATTTAGTTGGTTGTATTTCATTTCAGACCATGAAAGTTTTATGACTCTTTTTGTCTTGTTAACTTACAATAAAGTGCAGTAGATGTGTATTATGCTCGAGGTTGGGAGGTTTTCTTATTGACAGGAAAGATGGTGGTCTTTTATTTTTATTCATTTATTTTATTTCCCTCTGTTGTTTTTAAGTAGCTTTCAATTTTTTTTTTGTCATATTTATATATAACATCAAAATAAAATGACTGTTGTTTTTAAGTAACTTTCTATTTTTTTTTTCATATTTATATATAACATCAAAATAAAATGACAATCAATTAAATTGCAAAAAACATAATATGATAGACACTACAAATTTGAAACTGTCATCAATTTTTTTTACAGGCACATAAAATTTGAAATTCCAGGCCTTAGCGAAATCAGTGCAGACTCGCCAGTCGGTGATCAATCAATTCAACAGTAAAATAGGTGCACACAGTACCCAAGATTCACGATAGAGATCCGACCCACTCGAATTTTCTGGAAACGCAATCCACTCGAAATTAAATGGCAAAAGAATTTTTTTTTTTAAATAAAAAAAAATCAGTCGACAGGGATCATTGGAGGATACCAAATCAATTTGTGCTCTTTAAAAGGAGTGTCTAGGCACTAAAGATTTGGTTGGGGGATTTCACGACAATTTAAGAGATTGTAATTGATATATTACTTATTCTTCTGTCAATGCAAAGGTAAAAATAAAAAGGAAAAATTCTCAGATATTCAAAAGGGAAGAACCCTTATTAATTTAATAGAGAGTCCTATCATTGCATTAAACCACGATTTAGTGTTAGCATCTGACACCATATCCTCGAATATTCAGGGGATTTGAACTATGAACTTCGATGGAAGGAAATAGTTGTATAAATAACATCAGGTGACTTCAGGATGTGAAAACTGCATCGAAAATCGTTAATGATTCATTAATGTAAACAAACCACTCCAATTCAGAACTCCACAATTAAAAAGGAAGACTTCAAGATTACCATGACTAACTTCATTGACAAAATAACTCAGTATATTATGAGTTTATACAGGAAATTCACTCAGCCGTTCATTCAATTAACCTATCTCACACATAATTGGTTGTTCCGGTCATTTGACAGTTACAGATCAAGACTCCAACACCGCTTCAACGCTGGGTATCTATTTAGTCGGCAACAGCCGATCGTGCATCCCAAGATTTACGGAGGCAACAAAAGTTGTTGAGTTAATGGGCAGGTGGCGAATGAAATCTCCCAAATCGAACTTTCCTTATGGGAGAATTTATAGTAACAGTATTCTTTTCATTAACACCACAGGGTAAGGCAAGTGCGTCCTCCTCTATCAAAGCAGAAGAAAAGGGATCGATGGCCACGGGTTAGCTATTCTCAATATTAAATGACAGAGTGGTGTGTAAAAAGAAAACATTGCAGAGGGCAATGCCAAGGCCCATACGTCAAGGAGTGGAAGCGTTATGCTTTGACAGGCGTGCGGTGCGGCCCTTATGCGGAAGACCACACAAGGTACTGCTGAATGCAAGGCTGTATGGCAACTTCAAGCATCAACAGGAATCATGAACTAACCAAGCGTCTCCAACAAGGTTTCATAGGATAGCACACAAACATTCCTTTCAAATAACAAAATCTGAAATATAAGTTTAATTAATATATTTAAAACAATATCAATTGTAAATACCTTGGAAATAAGGCGAGATCTTCTGACATTGGTGTGTAATTATTTCTAAACATAATTCTAACTATTGCGTAATAGTAAAATCAGAAATCTCAGTTAACATATTGTTTACGTAATTACAAAATTACTTGTACTGAATATCGGCATCTTTCTCGACAAGTTAAAATTTCTGGTAATCTATCAGAGAGAAGTGGAAATAACATCAATTCTTTAATTTTAAACGATAGATGGTGAGTGGCGTTTAGACCATTATAAATTTTATTCGATGTTTAAGCATGGTTACTTTGTTACATCTCCATTTGTAGTTTCTTCAGATCGACCAGAACCCATGTGGAGTCTACTCCGGGTTAGATCGAAGGAATAATTAAGACTACTCGTGTCATTCGATTCACTACATAGAAGTGTGAACATATATTTATGATGGTCAGTCGAGTGAGCGATTAGATCGGCTGCCAACTACACGATCATACCATATAACTAAAACATAAACATATGGCTATGAATGCAAATCTATTTGTATAATTTATCCATAAAACATTAATGTTAACTGTCACACGAAAATTATGAAGAATACATCCATGCATAGTACTAAGGTAATCGAGTCATTACAAAATCAAAGATTTGAACCTTGCAAAAAAAATAAAAAATAAAGTTATCATCGAGACTTTTCCTTGGGAGTTGATCATGAAGTACTCTAAAACAAAAATGGCTGTTACCAGAAAGCAGATCTAAAATTCAAGGATCCAACCAAAATATTAGTTAGTTATGTATTAAATAGTTATTCATAGTGACTTCAGTTATTAAACAGATGATTTCATTTATGAGTAACTAGAGTTCGCTATGGATCTCCTCGCAATTCTGATCTATTCAAAGTTTATTTTCGTTTAACTGGAAGAAGGATGACGCTAACTGGAGGGGAGGGCGTGTGTATCTAACAGTATGTTCATTAATGATGGTCAAGTCGGTGTTCCTCAAGTGGCGCTGCTCAGATTCGATTATCAGAAACAAAGATGCACTATGATATAAGGTTCGACAAAAAGGGATTTTGGTGTTTTACCAACTAATTGGCTGGAGATGCGAGGTGCCATTCCATGCGTAGATTTGGAGAATTACAGGAGAGTTAGAGGGTAGAGGTACAACTCTGTAGCTAGAGTTTTCACCCTAGCTTGTGCAAATGAGCACCTACTAAGGAGAAGGGATTTCTTAGTAGCAGTTCAATAAACAGTAAATAAAAGCAGTAAAACAATATGAAGTTTAACCTAGCATGAGCATTAACATAAATAATAAAACATGAAAATATGGAAAAATATTTCTCTTTTTTGTATGACAAGCTACCTCAGGTGTAGAGGTTGATGAAGCCCTTGCAGCACTCCAAGAGAGTTGCTTCCAAGCTCCAGTGTTGTTCATTTCTCCTTCTCGAAAGGGTTTTGGAAATAGGCCAAAGGGGCACTCAAATGTGAAAATAGCTCAAAAGGGTGAGCTAGGGTTTCAGGAGTGATTTTGGCATAGTAAAGATATGGATGATTGTGGATATGAAATGGGGACCCTCCATCACCTATTTATAGGTTTTTAGTGGTGGAGTGCTCACCCATGGTTTTGGGCACCATATGGTTTAGGTCAACTGTATAGGGTTTTTGCTTCCTTTTTTCCCTCTTTTTCCTCTTTTTTGTATTTTTTATTCCCTTTTTAGACTGTTTTTGTTATTTTTGGAGGAATTTACATTATTTTGGTGGAAAAAAAGGGGGGGGGTTTGGCATTTTGGAGGCTTTTTAATGGTTTTTTGGGGTTTTGGAGGCAAATATGGTAGGACATATGGACAAATGAGTCATGTAATGAGGGAGATGAGGTAGTGAGCACTTGTTTAGTGTTAACAAAATCGACTTCAAGAGTAACCCTTTCAATTGGAGGTTTAAGGGATAAAATACAGCTACAATAATTACACAATCAACTTTCAGATTGATTCTTTCTCTTGCCGGTTAAAGAAAATAAATAAATAAATAGATGCAGATTCACTAGGCATACAGTGCACTTCAATCAACTTTAAGATTTAATCTTTCATTTGCAGGTTAAAGAAGGTAGACGTGGATTCAAATAAGCATGCAGTCGACTTCAATCAACCTTCATATTTATTCTTTCTTTTGCACGTTAAAGAAAATAGACTCGGATTCAAATAAGCCTATAGATCTATAGCTCTGTAATGCCCTACTCACGCAGATCCAGGATTACAGTACATAAAACAACGTTTAGGAGATTTGAAAAGACAGGAAGGAGCAATATGACAGAGAATGGATTCACCCTCCAATGCCATTTGTTTTTATAGCTTCATTTTTGGTAGATCCACATTTACAAAAACTGTAATGAGATTGCCACTATTAACAGACTTAGATTTTGAATAGATAGAAATGGATGATCGAGACAGAGATCGCTTTCGAATTTGTTTATCACACACCGAAATCCCAAGCTTTGATAATCACACCGGATTTCATAGTTAAGGTCATTGTATAGGGATTTTTTTAATTCAAAATACCCACACAGAGATTTCATATTAAAAAAAAATAATTGCTCAAAAATTTCAAGAAATAATTACAGAGATTTCATAGTTTAAAAATTATGCATTCATATTACCTTATTCCAAATCAGGAATTCATAGAAAAGTAAACCAATTGACCAAACCTGATTTGGATGATCAGCTGGACGAGATGAGTGCGTTGGTAAGCCATTTAATTCGGATCAATCCTTGCTTGACGATTCACCGAAGAACACCTGATTAATATGAGTCTGGTGCCCTTAAGACTCGACCAGCTCTGATACCAAATATAGGGACCCCCATTTCGAGTTCCCCAAAATGAAAAAAAAAATTCCACAGAATTTGAACATATAAGTATAATTAATTGCAGAACTTCCAGTACGATTGTTTTTTTTTCAGAAAAATATATAGAGGCCACATATCTAGTTCTATTGCAGTATATGAATGTCAAATAAATAAAACTATATACCCAGATTTATTCATTCCACCACAAAAGTTAGCAAAATAAATAAACTAAATACTTCAAACCTGTTTTCGACGGTCGGTCCAGCGAATCGATGGAGTCCTCGAAATGGTTCCTGCACTATCCAATCAAATTTCCCCATGAAGTACTGATTAACCCCTTAGTTGACCTGCCTACCTTATCGAGGTTATTCTTCTTCACCCCGAACCCCCGAGCAAATGGGGTCGCAAGAACACACAAGTCAGCCTCCTGAAAGGATCTCCCAATCCCCGTTCCAGCTAATCCTAACTCCAAGGATCATAACATAATCCGAGATTATGATGACCATCCAACATTACGGATCAAGATATGTCTTTCTCTCCTTCTCCTCCCTCATTATATAGAAAAAACTTGTGTGCCATGTGTCTGTCCATGCACATATTTAATTTAATTTAATATTTTAATTTCCAATATTCTCAAACACATGTGTCTTCTTAATGTCTTTAATGTGCACCTAAATCCCTAGATTAGTGGGAGTTAGGTGTAGAAGAGTTCTACTTCTCTTTTGGTTCTCATTTAGTTTACTTAACAATTTTTTAGTTAAACTTATTGCTTTCTACTTTTCTTTCTTTTTCTAATATTAAGATTGAATTAAAAGATGAATTCTTTTATTAAAAGTATAATTTATTTTAAATTTTCTCTTTATAAAATAATTTAAATGAATAATAAAATTAATTAAAGTAAAATCTCGAATAATAATAAAAGAAAAACAATTCTTTTATTAATGACCTATTTCAATTCTTTCTCAAAATAATGAAGTCAATTAAATAGAATCTTTAAGAAAACGATGTAAAATAATATAATCTATAAAATCTTTTAAATAAAATCAATCTCTTCAATTATTTTTCAAGTTAATAAAAACAATTAAAATGAATAATTCAAATTAATGAAATCAATTAAAAATAAAATCTTGAATAAAATTATTCAAATTAATAAAATAGAACAAAATGAAATAAAGTATTTCTTAAATCTTACGTGAAATTTTCATTTATACCATTGATTATTTTTCTTCCTCTCGTTCTTGTCTAGGTACCTCTCCCGTGGGCCCTTCTCACAGTTTTCATTTCTTCCTTCTTATGGGGAGTACTGCGTAGCGACTAGGAAAAGTTACCGCAATCTCTCAACTGCGCTCCTTGGAGACTAAGGGATGTTGAGGGATAAGGATTTCCTTACTGTGCGCCCCTCAACTCATTGTACGCGACCAAATCATTATGTCCTTGCCCATACGACATATGCGTCCTCGGCTGAGCTAAAACGGCTTCACCCATGTGTGGATTGCTAATGTAGGGTCGACAGTCAGTTGTCGTACCCCTATGTGTTCTTTCTTTTCTTATGACCCCTATAATTCCATTGTGGGTCAGTCGGTAAATCATCTTACCTGCCACTGCACACACACACACTCAAGCGCACATTAGTAGCGCTGCACTATGAAATATTTTATCATTCATCATAATATCTCAGTCAGTCGAGCATATATTTCATTCATCATTTTCTCTCAATTAGTAAATCATATCTATCATTCATCATTCTATCTCAATCAGTTGAGCATATGTAACATTCAGTTATCCTATCTCAATCAGTCGAGCATATCTAACATTTAGTCATTCTATCTCAATCAGTCGAGCATATCTAACATTCAGTTGTTCATCTCAATCAGTCAAGCATATGTAACATTTAGTTGTTCTATCTCAATCAGTCGAGCATATGTAACATTCAGTCATCCTATCTCAATCAGTCGAGCATATCTAACATTCAGTCATTCTATCTCAATCAGTTGAGCATATCTAGCATTCAGTAATTCTATCTCAATGAGTCGAGCATATCTAACATTAAGTCACTCTATCTCAATTAGTTGAGCATGTTTAACATTTAATCATTCTATCTCAATCAGTCGAGCATATCTAGCATTTAGTAATTCTATCTCAATGAGTCGAGCATATCTAACATTAAGTCACTCTATCTCAATTAGTCGAGCATGTCTAACATTTAGTCATTCTATCTCAATCAGTCGAGCATATCCAACATTCAGTCATTCTATCTCAGTCAGTGGAGCATATCTAACATTTAGTCATTCTATCTCAATCAGTCGGAGCATATCTAACATTCAGTCATTCTATCTCAATCAGTCAAGCATTCATTTATTAAGTAAAGTAATAGTTTCTTTAACTGTCGTTCAAGCATTTTCAATATTCAACGGACCAAATGCTAAAGTTTATTCGGTTGGGTCACTTGGCAAGTGTCCTCAAGTCTACGGTCAGTCAAAGTACCAAGGCGGGCATTACACTTGCTCTTTAATCAAGGAATCACAAAAGGATTCAAGAGTAGGCTCTTGATAGCTAGCTGCATTCAAGGATTTTTTCATGGAGTAAAATGTAGATACAAAAACAGAATATGCAGGGCCAAGTTTGGAAAGAATATGATAAATGCATTGTTTGTCTTCCCTCTTAATCTTGCATTCTGCACATAAGAGTTTTGTACTTAGATAAATAATCTTGTATGCATGAAAAATAACTTGGATTTAAAGAAATCAACTCATTTTCGAGTTGGTGACCTCGAATTTCATTGTGTTTACCAAACACAGATTCCAACTTGTCCTAAGAAGCATCAGGTTCATAAATTCCAGATATGTGGAATCGCAAATCAGTAGATATTGGCATCCCAATCAATCCACGAGCTTCGTCACATCTATTTACCCATTTTATTTTCTTATCATCATTAGTAGGTTCTGTTTCTTTCCCTGAGGTAATTCTGAAAAGTCCTCTACTTCATAGAACATCTTCCATACGAGATTTTCATGAGAAATAGTTGAAACTAGTAAGTAGAATATCACAAGGGGCGGCCATATTTGTAAATTAATGACTATAAAAGAAGAAACCAATAGTATGGATGTTAAGAGCTCAAAAAAATAGGCGGTTTAAAGAAAACGGCATTGAAAACTGACTCTGTATGATGAAGTTATGCTTGAACAAAGAAATTGTTGAAGATGTTCCCAATAGTGACGTGGCAGATAGAGAATGACCAGCTAAAAAAAGGACCTCCCTCTTCCCGAGCTAAACCTTTGACAATCACTTTATAAGAAATTTGCTTTAAGTGAATCACTTTTATAAAATAAGTGATTTCACTTTTACAATGATATTACTTTTAAATAGTGCAACAATAAAAAAGAACTTAAGTGACTCACTTTTATTTTTATTTTTTATTATTTAAGTGAGATGCACTTTTACAATAAAATAACTTGAAAATAGAAATTGCATGCACTTTTATTTTAAAAGTAACTTCCAAAGACTTGAACTCAAGACCTATTAAGGAATAAAGCAACTTTGAGCCAAGTGAGCTAGATTAAAAAGTATGTAAAATATGGGAATGAGTAAGGTTTTTTTTTTTTTTTTTACTCTTCTTGCTCGGTTTTTGTGATGGCCTTTTTTCCTACAAATCACACCACAAACCAAAACAAAAAAAACTTTTCCACAATATGGAGTTAGATCTCATTAACTTGCCTGGAAATTCCAGATTTTCTCTTTGTTTCTGATTTGCCAAGATCGCGCAAGGTGCATGACAAAGAGCATATGCAGCCGAGAAAAAACCTTTCCCTTTCTGTTTCTGATTTTCCGAGATCGCACAAAGTGCACAGCAAAGAGCATACGCAGACAAGGAAAGCAACAATCCGATACAAAAAAAATCTAATAACAAAAACTGATAAAATATGAAATATTTTTAAACAAATAAAATGTGTCACTGTAACATTATACCTTCCGATCTGATGAAATACATGTTTCTGAACCAAACAGAAACTATTTTCGATCAAACGAAAACTATTTCCCAATGGAAATGGCGCTCCAGAAGTAATGGAACACCTCTCATAGCCCAGAAAAGAACAGAAATACCAGAACCATAAAACCTTTCAAGTTTCGGCAACACTAGTTCAAGATCTAGATCATAACGAAAAGCGACTCTTCATATAAGCTCTGATACCATGTTCGGGTACACAGGGTACTACCAAAGAACCAAACACCAAGAGAAACCACTTCACACAAACAGATCATAGATCAACACACCGATGTTTTGACGTGGTTCATCTTGAGAGAAACACTCCACGGCCCCGGCCAAATAGCTTCTACGGAGCAATTTATTATGCAAAGAAGGAAAGTTACAAATGAGCTTCTCATAATGGATCAACTAAACAATGACCCTCCATGCTATTTAAATAGAGATCATGGACCAATTGGGTGTTAAGCCACGGATCAAGGTTATGTATGATCTAAGAGAAGTTGAGCCGTCGGATCACAACATATCATGACCGTCAGATTAAATATTTACAAATGTATACTAATTCATACTAAAGAAACACACTTTCCCTAACGGATATATTATACAAGTTGATCTTAACTAACTCCTAAGTGTCTAAATATTCTAACATGTTTTCCACGCAATGGGCATGGTTAATAAGCCATTATTCTAGAAGATTTGTCCCTATGCTTTCCAAGCTCGATAGTGCATCCCACGTCCACGTCAACACTCCTACGTGTCGTTCAGCCTCGCATTGAGCCTGGAATCACGTTGTCTGTTCAGGCCATTGTTCTGGAAGGAGTCCAGGTCACACACGTTCATCCTACTAGCACTCATACCTGCTGACACCTGTTCACGCTCATTCATGCTGGCAATCTGGAAGAAGCCTGTCTGCCCACACTCAGTTCACCAACATACTTGCTCGCTCCACCTCTGAGGTAGATCGACGCTGCAGCATCCTGGTGAAGGAATCAATTCAATGAAGTCTGGTGTATGCTCCCTGCGCTAACATTCACCATTCAAACCAGCAGTTACAGTCATTTAAACGCTTCTGTTATTAGAGAGGTCGACTCTGTCGATCTTCTCACCCATTGTAAATGTATAAATAACTGCCTTTGAGATAGAGACGAGCTAGCCTTAAGTCTGAAATTTAAAAGTCGAGAAGCTAGCACATAGTACTAGTTGTTAGTCGTTTTTACCTACAGGCACTATAATTCTCTCAAGTTAATGGAAGTTCCAGTTTGTTGATATTCTGAGTAGCTAAACCAGTTTCGTTTTCCATCTCTGATTGCTGGGAAGGGCCCCTCATAAACCAGAGGTTTTGTCTTTGTTTTGTATATTTTCTTTTCTGCAAATAGTTAGTTGTTTTTCTGTATATGTAATTAATTCGTTTTCCTGTATATGATATTCCTTTCTCTTTTGTAATTCATGTTGTGCTACTAACATAGTTTGTGTTTACAGAATTAACAAATGGTCGACCAGAAGTATAGTTTTGATAGCTTCATAACTAGATAGTTTGTTTCTCTAATCCTCTACAATTAGATAGGACTAGTTAGCTGTTGTTTTCAGCTTTGTTAATAGTTCGAATTAGTTTAATTAGATTCTCCTCTATAGATGCAGGTTAATTCTCTTCTCTCATCTTAATCTTGCTCTTGCATAGAATATGAATAGTTTAGCTCTCCAACCATGATTAGAATAGATTGCTTTCTATGACTTTAGCTTCTCAACAAGTCTTCTAACTGATTTCTCTGCATTGTAGGTTCATTTGCATTCGCCAGCTGACGTCAAGATCATCAAAACTCTTATTTTCCTTAGTTTAATTTTTTTTTTCCTTCATTCAGACTGTCATTCGGACTGTCGTTCAGACTGACATTCAGATCGTCGTTCGGATTTTTACTCTTTCTGCACTATTTTATGAATCTAGTTTCTTAGTTTTCTTTCCTGTAATCTTTCATGATCTTAATTAGTTTTCCCAACAATAATTAGGTCCTTGTTTTATATTCTATAAATCTTTACTTCAAGTTTTGTTATTATTTTTAGTTTTCTTTAACTGTCTTTTGAATTATGTCTTTTATATTTATCTTGCTAACATGTCATTGTTTCAGAATTTATCAATCTTATTCCTAGTCTAGTTTCTTACATACTCTTAAGACTTAGTTAGAATAGAGTTAATAATTCCATTCTTCAAATATTCTAGTTTTGATAGTTTCCTTCATTAAGAATAGTTTTCATTCATGCAAATAATGAAGATGTTCATGATTTAAGATTTGGATCAGAATCAAGTATCTTTATCAAGTTTTCTACTTGATTCTATATTAATATCTTTATCAAGTTTTCTACTTGCTTCGGAATCAAGTTTAGAAATAAATATCTTTATTAAAGTTTTCTAGTTGCTTCTAAGTCTGATTAGTTTGTATCATTTTACTCATGGATAGTAGATAGATAAGCATGTTTAAAGTTAATTTTAATTTATCTTTTTGTAGTTTACATCTCTTTGTTGAAGTTAGATTAGATTTACTTCTGTTTTTTTTTTCTATTACATTTGAAAGCCATTACAATACATTCACTCTAGTTCCTGTTACATGGGAATAGTTGTTTTTTCTTGAATGAGTTATTGAAATTATTTAATTTGTAATTTGCTTTTGATTAGCATAGTTTTTGTTTATGTAATTTATCATTGAATTCAGTCATCTCATAGATAGTTTATTTACAGTTGTTCTCTAATTCCTAGATCAGAATCTGAGTATTAGGCAATTCAATTTAGAATAATTTACATTTACAAGTTCTCCCTAGCAATTATAATTTGGTTATCAGTTCTTTTCCTAGATTAGTTGTATCATATCTGTAGTTCTGATTTTGCTCATAATTATAACCTGAAAGTTTAAATTCAGTAATTTCTTGTTTATTCAGAAGTAGTTTCTTTGTAATATTTGTTTATCCCTTTTCATTATTTAATTTTAAAGTAGACTAGTATGATTTGATATTATTCTAGTTTGTTGTTTAACTAGGTTTGACTTACTTCTTTTATTTGTTTTTCTAAAGCTTGACTCGGTTTTTCATTCTGAAAGATCTTTCAATCTTTTCTTTATTAAAATATTTTGAAGGTTTGACAAGCCGAAAAAATTAGGTAACATTCTACCTTAGCATATACTTTGCCTCAACTCTAATATTACCAACCCCGGTCGATAATTAAATATTAGGTGTTTTCTTTGAGATAGCTCACACAGCCAACATAGATAAAGCTTCTTTCTCTTTTTCTAATTTTGTTAACTTAGAAGCCTGAATTAATTGAGTGGCTGGTATTTTGAGTTTTTCTTCAATAATTGAATAGTTTTTTTTTTTTTTTTTGCCAATATTGTTTTTGTAGCTTGACCTTTATCAAGTTCACTATCCATGGTCAATATATCACTCTGAATTTTTTTGACCTGTTACTGGTATGCTTTATTCTCCAAATTCTCTTGTTTTAACTAATTTTCTAATCTCAAAATTGTAGATTGTAACTTCGAATTCTTCAAACCAGTCTTCATCAAATCTGTATATATCACTTCCCTAGTTTGCTTATGAATATGGATCTTATCAGGTATATGGATCCTTTGTAAATTAATTTTCATCTCTGAAACCCTGTCTTGGGTAATCAATACTAAATTTAATGTGTTTTTGACATGATCCTTTACAGTAACCAATGAGACATCCTTGTCTGAAATATACCTTGCCTTTGTATGCAACTTTAAAATTTTTCTGAAGTAATGTGCCTTTCTTGCCCACATCTAGTATACAAATCACTTCTTGACTTAAATTTATCAATAGATCCACTCTATTGCACCTCTTCAGAAGTATATTCTTGAACTGCACAAATTGTTTCTTGGTCTTTTTCTTTTATTTCCCCAATACCTACTTCAACCATTTCTTCATCTGAGTCTATCTTTAGCCTTTTTGATATTTATGGATCTTCATTCATGATTTCATTATCTTCAGGAAAACTCCTTTTACCAATGATGTCAATCTTGCTCGGAACTGGTATAATCATTGCAGATGATTTTATCATTGCTGAAAGATTAACCTGCAAAGCTTCTGAAATCTACACATATGGTTTATATTCCATTTTATTAGTCTTTTTAGCTAACCCTTCTATTTCTTCATGACCAAAAGCTTTATTTTTGTTTTTCTTCCTTCTTTCTGAGATAATATGATAAGGGTCTGTTGATGCCTCGGATATCGTAGCATCAATCAGAAAGGGATTCTCCCCGAAAGATGGTCCCAACTAGACTATCTCCCGTTTGGTGTAGGGAATCCGTCCGGTTAGCGGTTCCGGCAACCGTGGTTTTGGAATTTAAATCCGATTCTAACGGTTATGGCCCGATCCACCTTTCTTTTGGGATTTTTATGACTTTTATATGAGATGCAAGTGCCTAAATTATACTTAATCTAAATGCAATTAAAACAGATCCAAGCCTAAAAAAAATGGAATAAATCTATCTATCCCTGCAGGGAACATGCTAGAGGGAGGAGCAATCAGCTGTAACAAGAAGCGTAAGGAAAGAACAGATAGCTGTTAATTTCAGAAGCAAAGCTACAGCAAGATACAGATTTATAAAAGATAGCTTCTAGTTTATCATGGAATGTATTCGTTGCTCATAAAACAGAAGAAAGCGGAAGAATAACGAAACAGATCTGAAATGAAATTTAAAGAACGCATCTATTGTTCATAACAGGAGAAAGCTAAAATTATTTAATCTATGTAACACGAATAAAGAGACAGATCTAGATGTAACAAAAAAAACTGAAAAATAAACTCAAAGATCCCTGCAAGGAGCAATTTAAAGTCATGAACAATGAGCCACATGAATTACCCTGAAGAAAGAATAGTTAGCCATTCGATCTGGACAAAGAAAGCTACAGCAATACATTTCATTGTTCACAAAATAGAGAGAACGCATGCACAGAGGAGAGCAGGATCATTAATGCAAAGAAATAATTCAGATGTCAAGAATGATCTCACATTGCAGAATTGCAGTCATTAGAATAGTCCAATATAGAGCACTCCAACATTCCAGGCAAAACGTCCATCTCCCGTGACTTCTATTAGAAAATTTAATTTACAGACCCGATACAAGATAGCTCATATCGTTTGCCAAAATTTTCATTCCCTGCCAAAAGTCCTCTCTAATCTTTCCTAGATGCTATTTATAGCTACAAATTTGCCCTTTGGGCTGACACCTAGCATTCCCCACCTGTCATTTACAGGAATTTCCACTATAATCGACCACCAAAATGGCCACTTCCTTTACAAAAAATATTTTGACAAAAATAGGGACAGCTGTCCCATGGCTTACGCCTTACATATTCAAAATATACATAACAGAAAATTTACTAATATCAAAACGTTCCCTGCTGGGCACGTGTTTGGCTGAAGAGAGTGGCTCACTGAATTCAGCTTCTTCATTCCTGTGCGTGAGCTTCTGCTGGCAAAGGGTCGCCCAAGTTGATTGTCACTGGTGCCGCTTGGGAAGAGGCCCTCGAATCCCCTGCTGATGCTGCTCCTAATCGGGAAGGGGGAATTGAACTGGCCAGACTTTCTGCCATTGCTGGGGAAGAGGCTGCTGGGAGAGAGGCTGCCGGATCTACTGATGCTCCTGCTGCTGCTGCAGCTTTCCTGTTCTCCTCTTCTATGTAGCTGTGCCACACACCTGTGTCCCTTATGATTACGTTTGCTGCAGCAGGAAACAGGATTTTCTGAGAAGTCACATTCTTCCCGAGCTCCGTTTTAATGCTTTGTACTTCTGCTTCAGCAACTTGATATGCTTCCTTCAGCAGGTGGTTGTGAAGCGTTGATGAACCGATGTAATGTTGGAGATCATCCATGGCCAGGACATCAATCCTTTTCACATACTCCATTTGGACGCCTAGCTCTTCTTTCAGTTGAGACAACCGCTGTTCCTTTTC
This sequence comes from Larix kaempferi, assembly GCA_027924585.1. Lineage (NCBI taxonomy): Eukaryota > Viridiplantae > Streptophyta > Pinopsida > Pinales > Pinaceae > Larix > Larix kaempferi. The sequence continues at coordinate 2,891,313 of BSBM01000512.1, read as the reverse complement.
CGGGAAGTCTTCTAGGGTCTGAGGGAAACTCAATGTGCAGCTGTCATGGACTCCTTTGAGCTTTTGGTATAGGTTGTTGATTCTATCTGTTGTCCTCTGCACACTGGCCATCAGCTTATTGGCACAGTTCCTGCCAAACTCCAACAAGGCTATATCTTCATTAAAATCTTCCACGGCCTTAAAAGGAAGATGCGGGGGGAAACCTCCTTTCCCTTCTCTCCATGCCATCTGACTTATGACATTTGCCTTGACACGGGTGTTCTTAGCTTTGAGCCTGTGGGATTCCGTATTAACCTCTTTTAACCTAACCACCATGGCCTTCAGTTTGCATACCTCATCAGTGATTAGCTCTTGGGAGCCACACACTTGCTGCAGGATATTGCAAGACAGCTCGTGGAAGGGAGATAGGTCTATGGTTCTGCTCTCCGCCTGCTCTAAACGCTCAGCTAACATTTGCTTGTCTGCTTTTAGCAGAGATGCCTTTTCTTCTGCACCATTCTTCTCTGCTTCCACAATCATCATTTGAAGTGTTAGCTGGTCATTTTCCTCCTCCAGCTGGCTGTACTTGCTTGACAGCTCCTTATGTTCAGCGTACAAGCAGTTATACTGGTTTACTACCAGATCTCTTTGGGCTTGCTCATTAGCTACATTTTGTTGCAGCGTGCGTGCTCTTTTCTTTGTCAATATATTTTCTTTAACTATAACCCCTACATTGGCAAATGATGCCTGTGCTGTTGCTATAACAGCGGATGCCATGGCGATGGGATTTGCATTTGTGTTCTGCATGACAGCGACCTCTCGGTGGGTAACGATGTCATCATGGAAGGGACTTTTAATCCTCTCTTCTGATTGGAGGACCATTGCTTTTCTTTTCTTATCATAGACAAACTCATTCCATTTGGACACTGTACGCTTCCCAGATGGAGTGTACGGGACAATTGGTCGGTTTATGATGTCTATGTCTTCTTCCATAGGTGGGGTCCGGACTTCCTGAGCAGGGTCTACTCCTTCCTTTTGGGTACCAGAGACACCTGCTTGAGAGGTGTCTATCTCCATGTCTTGGACACCAGACCCACCTGCCTCGGTATCTTCCCTCGTCTTCAATTCTTCCTCCGCCTTCTTCCTTGCTTCAACTTGCTCAGTCTCTGCTTCTTTCTGCTTTTGGGCTTCTTCAGCCTCTTTCCGCAGTCTTTCATTTTCAGCTTATTGCTGCTTTCTTGCTTCCTCGGCTTCCTGCTGTAACTTCGCCTCTTCTCTTAATCTGAGCTCTTCCTGAGCTCGGGCATCCTCAGCTTCTTTCTCCTTTTGCTGGATGGTTTTCTGGGCCTTGGTTGAGCTAGAGCTTTCTCCAGCACCTTGGCGACAGATCCGCAGCTCAGCCATGTTGCAGATACCTCTGAATGCTTCCTCCTCGGCATCAGGGTAGTGGGAGTACTCGAAGTAAGCATAGTTCCCCTTGCAATGCTCGGCCACTTTACCCTTTCTGTCGTTCCGGTGGAAGATGACCTCACCGAAGTGGAAGGCCTTCAACTCTTGAATAAACTCATTGGCCGAGGCAACCCCTGAAAACTTGTAAGCGCCGACGCAGAAAGGTAGAGGGGGAAAGGAAGCCTTGTGTTGCTTGTGGAGGAATGCTCCAACCCCATCCAAGAAGAGTTGTCTTACTGCTTCCTTGAGCACCACATAGTCTGTGGCATACTGCGGCAATATGTATGGGGGCTTAGTCCCTCCAAACATTCTCAGGTAGGTACCTTGTTCTGAAAAGTAAAAGTCTCCATACTCCTCAAGGACTTCCAAAGCATTTCCTGACAGACAATTTGGTTCTTCCTTGAAGATTTTCTCGTATAGGGGCATGATGAACCCCTCACAGATAAGTTTGTAGCTGGGCTTGTAATTCTGAGCCCACAACATCTTGAATGCGATGTAGACCGGGGTGGTGGCCCTATCCCATGTACACCCCAATTTGGGGAACTCTATCTTGTCCAAGATACAATCTATCAGGTATGAAGACATGAAGAATTCAGCCTTCTTCAAGGCCAGTCCTTGCTTAGCAGCAGCTATCATCGAGGCCAGACTGTCCGACAGGATAGTGGCCCAGTCAAACACTGTCCCCTGAAATGCCACATAGTGAATGATAGGGACCCACTGAATCTTGTATACTGTGCCATCGGGCATGCCGAAGATTCTGCACAGCATTAAAGCGATCAATCTGAAAGGGGCCCTCAAGTTCTGTACATCATATTCATCATTTCCCTTCTTTCTCAAATGCTTCCCTCCCCTCAATAGCTTCTTGGCCATCTCGATGTTATCCATTTGGCCCAACCATTCGTCAGTCAGAGCTTGTTGGACACAGGGAAATCTGTAGGCCGCCGCAATATACGCGGGTTGAAACGAGGCAATGGCCACTTTCCCGCTATCATTTATCACTCTCCCTTCAGCATCTGCATGTTGGAGTATCCATTTGATCACTTCAGCACAGGGGAATAGCTCAGGGCGGGTAGCGGCTCTGGTTATGCCCGAGGTTCTGATATTTTGATAGATTGGTGCTTCTTCCAGCAACATATCTGGGATTTCCTGGTCCCTGATCATTCTATAGATGTCATCCCATCTGATTTCTGGAGGGACACCAGTGGTGCACCTAGTGTCCTCGAGCGAGGTTTCAATCTTGAGAGGGGCAGGTTTCTTTTCTGTCGTCTTCGCCTTCTTCTTACCGGTTTTCGGCATCTTGAATTATCCCTGATAACACCCATATACAATTCATCATGATCTTGAGCAACATGCTGTGAGGTTTTAACAGAAAGCATCATTGTTTCGATAATATATCAAATATGATGAGCACAATGAAGCTGTTACTATTTTAATATGAAACATAAAACGAAGCACTTGAAACTCTTAAAAGGATGGAATTGGGTTGCTTTTACGGGGATAGGCTGAGTCGCGAAAGACATTGGTTTTCGGCTCGATAGGTGAATTGCGGAAGCTGTTGGTTTTCGGTTCCGCTCTGCGGAAGGAGGTGTTTTTTTTTTTTTTTTTTCGTTATAGCTGCGGTCGGAGAGGTTAATGGCGGGTAGACGCGGGGTGAGAAAACTTTGTGACGACAAGGGAGCCCCTTTCGCATTTTCGATTCGGTGAGGGCTTTGTATGCCATCGTCACGCGCAGCCACCCGCCGAGGTGCTCTATGGGATACTCTGGTCCGAGCGAAGGTGACGGCGCCGGGGATATACTGACGGGAAGTGCTAAGGACCAGGTTTTGCCTTGAGTAGAGGGCGTACTGGGGCTGAGGCTTGCGGAAGGGCTCACGGTTTTAAGTCCGGAGTTCACGGCCGGGGACATGGAAAGCCCATGGGGTTTCGACAAATTCTCCAAAACGAGGTGCGCGGCCCGGGGGGTAAAACGGACAAGGTTAACGGCCTGCACCAACCACCTTTACTTAATAAAATAAGAAATGCCAATGTTTAAATCGATGCCTATAGCGTTTTGTATGACGGCTAAAACATTCAACTGTATCTGACGAGTAAAACATAGCCCTTTACGGGTGTTTTACCCGTCAGAATCCCACTAAAACCCGTTGTTTTCCCGCAAACGATAACCCAATGGAAAAATTCCAGGTTAGAATCCTACCTGGCACCGTGGGGATTGCTTGAGCAAGGTGGCCGCGAGCACGGATGAGCGAGGTGAGCTGGAGCGATTTGCACGGTGTCGCACGTCGTTGGCCGATTCAAAAAACAATGGTGTATTGGGTCGAGCCCCCACTGTATTTTATAAAGAATGGGCACGTGTGAGCATTCAATTTGGTAGGTGGCGCGGTTAAAACGAGGTTTAAATTCGCCGCGCGTAGCGGTCATGTCAAACGATCTCGGTTTTCGTGCAACCGTCATTCGCGGGGCCAGTTTGTGAATCGTATCCGCCGTTGCGGAAGGGTTCAACGAAAGCTCCCGCCGTTTCGGGGCTTACTGCGGAAAGGAAACTCGAAGCCTTCCGCGAAAGACCGCCGCGTAGCGGATGGGTAACGCCAAGGCTTCCGCCCTTTCGGAACGATGTAGCGAATGCTCCCTGTGTTTTTCGGAAGGCTTTTGCGAAAGCTTCCGTGAACTAAAATTTCAAAGTCTCGTTGATTTTTCGGGAAGGTATGGCGAAGGCTCCCGCTAGTTTCGGAAGGCTTTCGTGAACGGCTTCCGCCGTTTCGGAAGGAAAACTTATACTCTTCCGCACAGTTTCCCGGGATCGTTTCGAAGTCCTTTTTGAGCGACTTAAGTGGTTGGGTTCCGCCGTTTCGGGAGGGTATCCCGAAGGCTTCCGTGGTTTCGGGAGCAAAGGCTGAAGGCCTCCGCGACAGTTTCTTGAAAAATTCTAAGTCTTTTTTATAGCTTCGGAAGGAAAACGTGAATTCCTCCACGGGACTTATCCGGGTGGCTTCCGCCGTTTCGGAAGCGATTCTTCAGTGACTTCCGCTGTTTCGGAACAGGATCTTCTAAAAGTTTCCGCGAAGTTTCCTCGGCTCATTCTGAAAAGTTCTTGCAAGTTCTTTTACAATTCCGGAGGAGGTTCATGAATCTCTTCGTGTTATTTAGGCAAGCAAATGGGAATGGCTTCCGCCGTCTCGGAAGATAGAGTTGAATCGTTCCGCCGTTTCGGGAAGATTTCACCGATGGTTTCCGCAGCTTATGGCCAAAATTTGAGTTTCTTTTCGGGAGAATATCACGAAGGCTCCCGCCGTTTCGGGCCGTTTTGCTGAATTCCCCCGCCGTTTCGGGAAGTATTGTCCCAATGTTCCCGTAATTTTCTAATCGGAAGGAAATCCAAGTCCTTTTCGGGAGACTTAAGGTGAATGAGTCCCGCAAATTCAGGAGCAAAACCGGAACCTTTCCACGGTTGCGGAAGGCTTGAGCGAAAGCTTCCGGTGTTTCGGGAACTAATTTTCAATGGCTTCCGCAGATTTTGACAAAGAAAATCTCAGTCCTTCTTTCGGAAAGATTGGACGTTTGTCTTTGAAGTCGGGGAGATAGTCCAAATCACTCCAAACGTTGGGGAAAAACTAAGTTCTCCTTGGGCTCTTTGGGGAAAACACGGAAGGATTAATGGCAAGATGTTCAGTAGGGGAGTAAGATTTTATGTTGAAAACAGAGCTGACGGCTGGTATGGCTTCTCGGGCAAACTTTCTACAAAAAATACAGGAGGGGCCCCAACATGTACAAAATTTTGGGGAGGGGTGTTGCTGCAACAATAGGGTCATAAATAATTTTAGTGTCCTTTGCAAAATTCATATCTTGTAACAAACCTTCAATGTGTGAAAGGGTAGCTTTATTCTTCACAATTAAGGGACCAATATTCATGGGAAATTTAACATCAGAATCCTTCTGAAAACATAAAAAGTGTTCATTTTCTACAATCAACTTCTGTCTGAAGAATTCTAGAGAAAATATCCTTGATTTTAGAAACGCAGGCAAGATGTATGGCTCATGAACAAAGCCATAAAATCTGATGATAGTGTGATCTTTCAAAAGAAACCAATCTCCAACTCTTGCATTTGCACTGAACTATAAAGTTTCCTGCATCTCTCGTAACATTCTAGGTAATTGTTTTTGAAAGATTAACTTGTACATTTCTGACATGATAAGATTTATATAATTGAAATTGTTGTTTCTGATTTCAGACGTGAAAACAATATCTAGGAACTATAAATTTTCTTCATTAAAAAAAAGAACATTCTAACCAAATATGACTGAAACCTGAAGTGTCTGGTCATGTGGAAGTTTTCCAACTGAGAATGAATACTCCCAGCTAGAAACTCATCAAATTTAAGGCAAGGTAACTGACTAGACTCAGACTCAAGATGATGTTTACTTATTCTACATAACAGGCTTACAAGCGTTTCCGGGACAAATTTATCAGTATCTAACCCTAAAAACTGACTCAATAATGAAATAACACATTGAGACTCTTCATTGAACATGTCAATATCTAAGGGAAAAGGTTCATTCTCAATAGAAAGGTTCGGCTTTAGGATTTTAGAGTAAAAAACTTGCTTTTCTTGTGCGGGAGCTTGTCTAAACTGTTCAACTAAGGTTTCTTCAACAAAATCTTCCAAATTTTGAACAAATGACTTGGGAAGGTCTAAGGAATCTCCGACTGTTTGGGAATTTACAAAACAAAGGATTTTATACCTATTGGAATCCATTATCACACGTTCCGACTGAGAATAATTCGACGCACACCAGGCTACAAAATATGGGAAATTTAGGGTTTTCTCTAGGTAAAAATGATGAAAAAGTGACCTTTGCACACGATGCAAACATATTGCTTGTTTGTCCAAGACCTTTAGTTTAAATTTTACCTCCTATACCGAACCAAAAGACAGTACTGTGTCAAATACGTCCCCATCCCTATCTTCGAATATTTCTTCCAATTTACTGAATTCTTTTACCTTCTTCTGTATTTCTTCCCCTTTTTCAATTTTAAAAATCAACAAGCAATCATAAATTCATGGCTTACCTGGTATACAGTGATTGGAAAGGCATATCTTGACTCAAATTTCTCCGACATAGACAGGTTCCCCTCTTATGCGCTATAAAACAAGTGTCTTCATCTTCCCGTGACTATTCCTTTATATTATCTCTTTAAAAATCAACCAATAAGTCTTGACCGTCAAGTCCCCCTTTTCACCTACGTCGTTGATCTCATCAAAGGACATCTGGAAATGGTGGTTTTGGGATTTTGAAGTGTGGTTTTCCATAACCACTTCTCCATCAACGGAATGGATCTTTGTCTGACACGTGGTAAGCAGTATGTATTCTGATACCGCTTACCCCTTTCTCCCTCAGCACTACTTTCAAGCGTGAAATAAATGTGACCCATAGATCTAACTTTGCTTTGATTTTAAACCGTTGATTGATCTCCAAACTTGCACTCCATTTATTCATTCCTTCAGCTTTTTCCACAATATTATCCCTTGTCGATCATGCGCACTTTATCCTTCCACCGTCGATCAATGTTGAAATTTAACACTTTGGTTTATTTAATGTGGAAGTGCACTGCATTTTTACCATTCTGTTATATTTAGATCGCTAATCTCTTTTAGAGACTCTCTAATGCTCTTTCTACCAAATTTGGGTAATTAAGCCAACTCTAGGAACTTTGCCATTTTTTTTAATATATTCTAGCTTTCTCATAAGGATAGAACTAATTCTGTGTCAATGACTGGCTCCAACTGGGGATGCTATCCTCCCTGCGAGGTAGAAAAATAACCCGTAGACCTGTGCCTTATCCATTGTAATCTACACAAACCACTATTCACAAAATTTCGAGGTCTTTTCTTTCTTTTTTTTATAGAGATAAAAATAACGAATATCAAATCTCCAGATCTTAGGGCCTTCACCTTTGGGATTCAAATTTTTCAATCTGTTATTCATACTCAAATTTATATGTACAACTGATATACAAATATTTCCTGTTTATTTAAGAAAGGTAGTGCTTGAGAAACATCCCATTAACAGGCCCTCCTCCATTATCATTTCCATTTTGGTCCTGCAAAATAAAACAATTATCTCCTTTGAATGCAACAATAATATAACGCCCTTTCCATAAGTGATCAAATTTAGAATGTTTATCCTCTCTCCTAGCATCCCATTTCAGAACCATGTCTCCTACTTGAAAATTCCCTTCTTTCAACTTTCTATCAAAAGTTTTTTTCATTCTCTCCCGATGCACCTGTACTCTTTCATATGCATTTTTTCTCATTTCATGGAGTTCTATCATCTGATTAATTCTTCTTTGCATATGGTTTGGCTCTTCATCTTGCTCTTGTAGCAGCTTCATGACTGGGAGACCTAAAGAAATTGGAAAAATTACCTTTGCTCCATATACTAGCTGAAAATGTGACATACAAATAGCTCTTTTTGTACTTATCATGTCTACCCATAAAGCATATTTAAGCTTTCTGTGCCAAGCCCTACTTCCAATAATTTCTTTATAATTCTCACCAAACTCTTATTTGAGGACTCCTCCAATCCATTACCCTGGGGATAGTATACTATTGAATAATTCAAATGGATATGATACTTGTGACAGAAACTAATCATTTTCTTTGATTTAAAGGCCTGGGCATTATTTATTACTATTCTTCTCGGACATCCAAACCTTGAAAGAATGTTCTCTTCCATAAAGTTAATTATCACTGTCTCTGTGGCATTTCAGGTTAGGATAGCTTCAATCCACTTAGTAAAATAATCTATTGCAGTCAAAATCCATTTATGTTTCCTTGAAGAATTTGGATTGATCTCTCCAATGAAATCCAACCCCCACTATTGAAAAGGTGCTTCCACTGAAATTGGTTTCAAAGGCAAAGGAAAAAGTTCTCTTTTCCCATAAAAAATTTGACATTGGTGGCACTTTGAAATCTCCTTGTACACATGAAAAAATAGTACGCCAATAGAATCCTGCTCTAAGAATTTTATTTACTGTAGCCTTCCACGAATGATGTCCTCTACATACCCCTTTGTGAAATTCTTTCATTACCTGTTGTGCTTCGTTTTCCAATAAACAATTCAACAAGATTCCTCCTAGATCTTTCCAATGTATCCCTTCATTTGTTGAATGGTATAATAATAAAAGGACTAAAAATTTCTCCATGGATGTAGCCCATCTTGGGTGAACCACGTTATATTGATGTCTGTCTTGTATTGTGTTTTATGTGATTTATATTTGCATCTTGTTTATTGTTATTGCTCCGCGATACTGTTTTTTCTAACAAAAATATGAAAATTATACTCCATAATTTAAATAGATACCATCTTATCATTATAACTATTATTGGAATAATTTCACCCTTCTACATGTTCCCATTTTTTAAAAGTTTATGTAAATTTCACCCTTGTACATGTTCCTCATTTTTTTAGAGTTTATGGAAAAATATTATGTCACAAAGCAATAAGTCATTTTTTAAAAATGACTTATAAATGGATTATAATGAATTTGAACTTATGTTATTGTACCTTTTTGAGTAACTTCTTAAAACTAAGTTAACAATTAAAATTTAACTTAATTGAATTCTCTGCAATATAATAGCTAATAAAGGTAATGCAGGCATTACTAGTAGCAGTTACATGATGCAATAGTTTATTCAAAATAGGGGAACAAAAAACATTGATGTGCATTACCCTATACTTGAAGCTTGGGAGAGCTTAACTTGAATTATATTCTACCATCGAACCAAGAATCAAAGCTCTAATTCAACTTCAAGTCAATTGTACTTATTCAACCTGTAGTTGATTGAGTTGGAACTATTAGTGATGGAATAATGCAGAGCTGCAAAGTGTGTGAAATTATTTATCCTCTTGCTTAATTGAATTAGACAAAATGATGATTGGGCTTGATAAAAATAATTGCTTGGAGGAAAGATATGTATTATCTATAAGGAACTATTTAAAGATACATATTCCATTTGAACTACCTAAGTTTGTAGAGAAATAAGAGATTGGATGTAACGTCCCCATCTTGACCCTATTGCATTAATATTGTAAATGATGTAAATATTGTTATTTAGTCATGGTGAGGAGCTCAAGGCCAAGGCCCCGCCATTGATTTATCGTTCTATGTATCGATGACTAGAATAGATGCATATGGTTCTTGTGCTAGCCGTGCACAATGAAAATTCGGACATCATGTAAATATGCAATTTTTAATGAAAAACCCACAACCAGCTATGCAATGCAACAAAGAGATGGGGGCATGATCTTTACAAGGAATAGGGAGGGAAAATAACCAAACCCTTGAGCCATGGTGTTAAGCCATTTCATTGAGGAAACCCATGAACTCTCAACTACCCATTTGGTCTCATGCACCCAATCATTAATTCTTCCAAGAATTGGTTGAGACAATTAATGCCTTGGGATGGGAGAGGTATGGCTGTCAATTTTCGTGTATGGGAAAGACAACAACTTGGGAAATCGAGTTTTGGTTTGCTGGGCAAGAAAAACCCCACGAAATTGTGCCCAAATCCATTCTTCACCCATGGCATTCATCCTCTCACGTAGTCTGAGCTTGTTGGGGTTTTATCCTTCATGTTTTTCACCATCCCCTACATTTTTCCATGCCTGCAAACTCGTTTTTGGTTAGCACAGTGGCTGGGAGAAGTGAGCCACGAATTGGGGGTTTAATGGAGGTCGTTTTTGCTCCTGGGTTGTCCCTAAACGTTTTCTGAAAATGAATGTTGCCTTCCAGGGTTTATTCCCGTTTCTCCATTTCGTTTTTGAGTCTTCCCACATTTTTCTGAGTTGGTAGAAACCCCATCCTTGGTTGGAACCTGTGAGCAGGAGATTCAGGAGTGGAAGAGGACAGATTTGGCTTGATGATCCCAATGAAGTATCCATAGCTCAATGGTTGAGCCACTAGCTTAGTAATTAACCTCTGTCCATCTCTTAGCAGCCTGAGAAACCCAACTGCTAATTGACTTGGCTGATTCTAGTGTATCTTTGTCTATGTGAGAGCCTTCTTTCCCCTTTTCCTTGTGGAGATCATGCCCAGCTCAGGGGTGGCAGTGGTGCTGAGAGATTGAGGAGCACACTGGCCTACGGTTGGGTGGAACGTTGCAGAGGCGTAGCTGGTTGCTCAGGGACTACTTGGTTTAAGATAAGTATTCTCATTTGCTATTTCTGCAATGTCTATACTTAATGGCTATCATGAAATGCTAAGTGTATGCTAGATAGTAACATGATTTACTTCCGCTGTGTTTCCTTATATTTCACACATTTGCATGCCTGTCTTTTATGTTATGTGGACTTTTTTTTAATTAGTGATTATAGGGCTAATTGCCCAGTCTTAGAATCACAATTCCCTCCATCGCACTAGTATGATGGGTGGGGACGTGACATTGGATATGGTTTCAACATACAAACCAAGACTATGTTTGAGTGATCTATTAGACAAAAAACAATGTTACATATTTATACATTGAGATTACTTTAAGATAAACACACTATCTTAGCCGTAGTAACAACCCCTTGAGAGAATATCTCAACCCTGCATCAAAATAAGATCCAATTAGTTGGAGAAAACATGTTATATTCAACTAGATCTAACAATCTCCTAAAACCTCAGGTATAGACAAACTTTTCTTTACAATGATTGATAACAATATAAAAAAAAAAATTGTATTCAACCAAGTATCTAACATAAAGCTATAGGACAAGTAAGAGTAAATAATTACAACACTTACCTTTAATGTACCTCAATCATCGTCACATTAGGTATTCATCGATGTCTTTCACCAATTTGATGCATCAAATGCTCCACCCGATCGAACAATGATTCATGGCTAGAATTAGATGTTGAGATAACAAGTAATGTTTAGTGAACAAACAGCATAGAGGTAGAGGAAATTAATACCTAGGTTGTCGACGGTTTCTGTACACTTTTGGAACTGATTGAACGGTTGGAGAGTGGTCAATGGATGACGAGGACGGTCAAGAGTTGAGGTGGGAGTCAAGGGTACCACTTGTTAAGGGCTGAGTAGCACTGCACTCAAGCTGAAGGTACAGTTGTACCAGGTATTGGCATTGTGAAAAGGCCATTGGGAATATGTTGAGGTCATATGAAATGTAAGGGTGCACTAAGGCAATGATGGGTAAATGCCTTTTGATGTTGCGATAAGGGCTTGGCTATATGTCGAGGTCCTGTTGTGTAAAAGAGCACTCAAAACCTCATTGGAAATGGTCATGCGTGCTATACAAAAGAGCTCGGTGGTATAGTTAAAGGATTCTTTAAATATGACTTGTAATAGGCTTTAAACCTTTCCAAAGGATAAGTCCTGTGAATTGAGTGATAATTGTATTGAGAAGCACTTGGTCCATGAAATATGGAAAGGCTCATTAAGTGAACTAAGAATAGTGGAAGCCAATAGAGTTGATGGAGGAACTAAAACATAGCTAGTGGCTAGGTTTGCTAAGGATTAAGCCTTAGCTTAGGCTTGTAGAGTGTGTCATGAGGATTAAGTACACATTATGGGAACTAAGAGAGTTAATGGTCCGCGGTGAAGGCAAGTCTAGACATAGACCTATCATCACACTCCTACATTTTTTTGCGAAAAATTACTGCTCAATCAAGTAATATAGAAATTCCAATGAAGCCAATCTAGAAGATGGTTATTCAATTGAAGGATACATTCATCTTTTCCAGGTAAGTATAGAATTTTTGAAAAAGAGATCTCAAGCTTATGCTGAAACTGGTATCCCTAATTCAAAAATATTGCAAGATTCACTTTTCCCACTATTTCCAATAAACGTAAAAAGGGATCATGAAAAACACTAACTGTTATGCCTTGTCGTGTTCTCAAGATCATTGTCAAATGGAAAAGAATCAGTATGTTTATCTCTCCTATCATCCATATCATATATACTTAATCCTTCATGTAACCTAATAGGACTAAGACTATCTGCTTCATGCACATCATTTTCCTGGTTCTTTGAAATTTATGAATATGAAATCTTATTCTCTACACGTGCTTCAAAAGAAGTGTCAATACGATTCTCAAATGAATCAAGAAAAGTAGATCCCTCTTGACATAAAAATTCTTAAATTGAAAGACATGAGGAAGGGCTCAATTGGAAATCTTGATCTTCTTTTTGATTCAATGACACCTGACATGACTGGGAAGCATGTTCATTTATCTCGGGAGAAGGAATATGAAAATCAACAACAGGATTATTGATTTCTTCATTTTCAGCTGAGGGGGAAACTAAGTTTTGAGATTTTTCGTGAGTGTCATGACAATTATCCCCTACTTTCCTTTCCTGGTGTTGAAAAAGGTTTTCATGCAAATCCTTTGTAATCTCATCATCCATAAATACATCATCATCATAAAGGTATTCCAGGTTTTGAATAAAGCTCTCAAAACATTCACAACAGTTTTCTACCAGCAACAATAATGGACAAGATTCTTTAAAATGCTCAAAGAATACTGTATGAAAATCCCTTGAAGAAAATAAACTAGCAGCTGGTAACTGTTCATATCAAGACCTTGATTTTCCCTCCAGAGAAGCCATGGACATCTTCATAAGACAATCTTCATGCCCTTGAAATTTGAGCTTGCACGCATGCATATGAAAATTGTTTAAATGCAAAGTATCATTGTCACCTTTCTCATCTTTGAATTTTGGTAGGTAAGTTTGCCAGTCTATGCATGGCATTCGATTTGGAAAACCTAGAATATGAAATCGATGCATAGGAACATACCTTTTTGAAATTGAACCCATATTGAGACCACGAAGTCACCAGTGAAACTCTATTTTTTGGATTCATTTTCCATTGGAGTCACGTTCCAGTTGAATTTTTGATGTGTGGAGTCGCCATAATAAATTCTAAAATATGGATTCTTCTAAGTTGGAGTCGCTAGGTGAAAAATGCACAGCCTACTTGATATCTAACTGTTGTTCACCATCAGTAATCAGATCTGAAACTTTGTTGGGTTTAAGAGAATTTTCTTAGTTGCAAGCCATCCTTGCATTTTCATAAACGGATATAGGATAAGATTCAATGAATCCCCATCAACGTTAAGATTTGATATATTATTCTGGAATGAATAGAAGATAGGCCATGCACAACACAACTCGAAGAAATTTACTTATGTCATCTTCCCAATATTGTTATAGTTCTAACCATACTCCCTGAGAAGGTTGAAGGTGTAAAGCAACAACTCTCTAGTTTTCATAATGAAGTTATTTTGTTTATGTCTAAGATAAAGAAGCGCTCGGTTCATGAGCTAGAACATATGGATCTTAACAGGATTTATACAATCTCTATTGTACGAGAAACTGACCTTAGAAATTCTAAGAGCAATGCCAATGAATCCTTTATTCTTCATTTGTTAGTAGAAGAAGATTAATTTACAACACACAATGTAGTTATTACATGTGGAGGCAGCAGTTTCCTGTGGAAGACGAGTGTAGGGTTGAGTAGAGGAAAGATGTCGAAAAATGGGCTATTACATTAGCTTTTCCATTGGGCAAACGAATTACAGGAGGAAATATGGCGGTTGAGAGGATTCTATGATCTTATTTCAATGGAAATGGTATTCTCCTTGTAATCGGTCTTCTGGTTGGTTGAAAGGCCTGCCTAAAAATATGTACATTGAAATTTTGTATTTCTTTGCTGAAAATTGAAAGGGACTTTCAAGTCACCTGCAAAATGATCCTTTGTTGAAGTATGTAAGTTCCTCCAACAACACATATTTGGAAAGTGTATCAGATATTTCCATCTACACTGGAATTTATTCTCCTCGTTGTTGAATGTGGGAATATCAGTAGGGAATGAGGATCTCCAAAGTTTTTTCTATCTGGATCCACAAGTAACTACTACAATTTAATGGAAATGAATCCATGGACTACTATGGGATTTTGAACCCTTTCTGAAGACCACCTTACATTACAACCTTGTGCAGGAGGTATGATGCATTCAATTAATGATTTGGTTCCATTATTTTGCACACACCTTGATTTAGTAGATATTCCATAGCTATTTCCCCCAAAATTCAATCTTCGTGTTGTTTCTCTTGCTTTGAAAGCCTGTAATTTTTCTAATTTGATGCACACAATCCAATGGAAAATGGCTATGGAATTTATCACTTGAAGGGCAAGATAACTCTCTCCAAACAATGTAATCGATAGAAGACCAAAAAAATGGATAAGGGTGGGAAACAAATTTTAAAATACAACCTAACCCCCACCCCCCCCATTTATCTCTATGACTCCTCTCTATAACCCTTAATAACCCCTAACCTCTAACCCCTCTCTCTAACTCTTACTAACCCCCTATGTCTCTACCTCTAACCCTTTAACACCCCCCAATTCCTTTGAATATCTTTCTCACTAAACCAAACAATATAGTTGTAAGGTTAAATATAGCGATAAAAGTGTAATGTTAAATATTGCGACAAAATTGTAATGTTCAATATCGTGGAAGAATTGTGATGTTTCATATCACGTATGCGTTTTGGTGAATAGAAATCACGTGCGCGTTCTGATCAGAAAAAAATGCTTGTGCATTTTTGTTAACAGAAACACGTATGTGTCATGTTTACCTACACTCCTAACCCACCAAACCCACTAATACACCCCCCTACAATTCCCAAATACCCCCACATTAATTTATAAACACACCCCAAGCCACTAGCACCCCCTTCACACACACACACACACATGCATCCATATGCCTCCCCTACCATTGACCACCCTACTCTCTCTCTCTCTCTCTCCCCTCCACTCTCTAAACCTTACTAAATCCTCCTCTCATTCTTTTTCCCTTGCTCCACTTCCCCAAATATCCTAACATCCCCCTCCATCTCTACCTCTAACCCCATAACAATCCCCCTCCATCACTATCTCTATCCCTTTAACAATCCCATGACCCCCCCTATCTCTCTCTCTCCCCTCATTTCCATAACCCTTACTAACCCCTTCTCTCACACTCTTTCTCCCCTACAGGGATAGGAGGGGGTAAGCCCCCTCTATCTCTTCATCTAACCCCTTACCACCCCCTAAAATCTATCCCTTTACCTCTCTCTCTCTCTCTAACCCAAACACTCATGTTCGTTGTTAGCACTCAGATTTTCCTTTGGCTGTATCAAAGAAACCTCGAGGTAACTATTTCAAACTAACTTTAGACTATATTATGAACATATATAGTTAGAGAGGGATCTCTCAATAATCATAAAACTTTTCTCACTCAAAATATTCAATAATAACACTCAGAAGGTCAGATTTCTCATAGGAACAAGTTTGTTTTTATAAAGTTTGGAAATACAATCTTGAAAAGAGACCATTTGGGAAATGGAGTCAATGAACATATACTAGTTTGAGCTGCAAGATATTAGGTTTCGAAAAGAACAAAGACAGAGGCATGGTAGACACCATTTCTTCAAACTTTAGGCATTGCAAGATGGTAATAGACGAAGGAAGACAATCCATTAAAATAGAGTATCTAACAAGGATGAGTTCTGTAATAAATCTAGAAGAAAAAATAAAAATGTTTGAACCTGATGAACTAGAGCATCAATGGATGAATTCCAGTTCATATACTCTCACTCAAACACGAAATAATAATACATAATTGAATGGAAACAAGAAATATGATCACATAAGAAAATTACATACTGAAAAACAATGGCACAAGAATCTCTACCTTGAATATTTTACAAAATTTCCTCTTTGCAACTTTATTGATATTCAGGAATTAACAATACCCAACCTTAGAAGATACCCTCAACCTTCAAAGATTCGAGTCATCCTAACCTAACTTCTAAAAATAAAAAGTTGATACAAATGTAATGACACCTGTAATAGAAGGTTTAATAACTTTAAGGAATAATTACAACAGAAAGAACATGTGCAAAAACTTATCCTAAATTTCAAAGTATTGTTTCAATAGATTCCTTTATCATTCGAAAGGTGGACAACACATTGACAGGTGGAGGATCAAGATTCACTTTGCCGATCTTCTGCTTAGAAAACAAAGATACTCTGCTAACTGTATAACTGTTACCTAGAATGCTTGAACATTGTCTCTAACTAATCCTGAAATCATTAATTTATGCCTTCAAATCTAGGATGCCCTATTTAACTGACCATTGAATGCTCAGAAATGATCTATCACAAACAAGTTTAGATGCCCTTCAAATCAACACACATATCTCTTTGATGGCGATATCTGTTAGAAAAACAGGAACGCAGAGCAATAACAATAAACATAAATGCAAATATAATCACACACACATTACAAGAGAGACACAGATATATCGTGGTTCACCCCAACTTGGGCTATGTCCACACTAAATTTGCCAGTCCTTATTATTATTACCGTCCAGCAAGGTGAAGGGATACAACCTGCAGCACAGTCGCTGCAGTTCCTCTTCACTGTCTCTCTCCTGATATTAGAGATCTTTACAATGATTAAAACCTAATACATCAACCCTAGCCATATTGCAATGTCTTTCTTTTATAGGGAAAATACAATGGGAAAAATACCATGGGATACCCAAAACCATGGGCCCGCAAAACAACTGGCAAAAACAACCACAAAATTTTTTCTCGGGGGTGTTGCCCCTGAACCTCCATTTCTCGAGGGCACTGCCCTCGAACCCCTAAAAATGCAGAATGGGTGTACAGTCCTCCAGGGTGCATGGCTAAGACAATATCATCTATGAGACTGGAAGATCTGGCTCCACAACCAACAATATCCATCTTGAGCCTGATAGAACTGTTGTTTTAGAATTTAGAATTTTCTTACATGCTAAGTATCATCTTCACACCTTATGTCCCAAATTTCTCCAAGGTCTCCCTAGGAAATGGATCTCGGTCACCAATTTGAAAAGATTCTACGAATGTGTGACACTTGAATATGAAATCTTCTTTTGTTACTTTATTCTCATAGGATTTCCCATTTTTTAAAATACTACCAAGAATTAAGGTACATGTAACCATTTCAATTGTCATCAATGCAACTGCAAATAGTTGTAAAAACGCCATAGAACGCAATCCAAGTCTTGTCCAAGTCCAGAGAAGCCATCCAAGCCATTTCCATTGGCACTATGGATCTGGTTACCTTGTTCAAGCAAAGAATTGTATTTAAGAGGATATCCATAAACCCTACTAATTTTTGTAAGCAAACAATGTGTTCTAACTCACCCGAGCATGTTCAAGTTTTCATGAACCTATCAACCAAGTTAGCATCAATAAAGTCAGCTCCACTAGTAACAACAACCTGCAATAGCTTCTTTTTTCAAGCCCAAGAGCACTTTAACCCAAAATTCACATTTAAACTTGAGTGATACTTGGAAATTAAAATCTTGGCGGTCATTGAAACTTTTCATGTTTAAATCAGCTTAGAACTTTGTCGAACATTACACTTGGCATGATCACTGTTGGCATCGTGAGCTTGGATTTCAACTTTGTTATGAAACAATTGATTTTGAAACCGAACAATTGGAATGTGAATACAATATTCAAGTCAGAAAGAAACAAAAGAAACCAGCGATCAATATAAAAAATGGAGTGTCTGATGAGCAATATTAACCCAACACAGTTTTCGCTACCATAAAAGTGGTTTCTTTTACCGCTTTTTAATTGGCGAAATGACACCATATTGACATGTGGCAGCATGGTTTTGATTCCGCACCACTTCTGAATTTTCAACCTCTGAGCAGTTTGAGCTAGCGGAATGAATGTTAGCCATCCATCTCTCATAAAAACTGTTGATTTCCTTTGGTCGGTTAGGGTTTGAATATTTTGTTTGTCGCTCTCAACCTCGGGACTTTATGAGTAAGGAACAACAGATGGAAATCGAGGATGTTTCTTGAACTTTTCATGAATCATGTTCATCCTGTTTCCATACAATCTCAGTATACCCATCCATTTCATTCGCAAGGAATTCAATATCCACATTAGGGTGATGTGCACTATCGTATCCAGAAATCCATCTATGATCACTTCGATAAGGCACGTGGTCAATCTCCTGCATTGTTTTTGACTTCCTTGCTTTAGAAAGGATTTTGGTAGACCCACTTCTAGTACCTTCAAAGAGAAGATCCCTGCAAGGAAGTACTTTTCCCCCATGCAAAGATTCCCAATTTGTACTATAGTAACTACTATTACTTTGTTTAGCAGCCATTGTGTGGAACATAAAAGGTGAACCATTTCCATTTTCAGTCGGCTCTCTTCTCCATGGATTCATGTATTTCGTTCTATTGGAAGAAAATATGTTTGCATCATGTGTCACCTGGGTTCGTTCCCTGAATCAAATGATTTACTCAAATTTGACTTTCAGATGACGCAGAACTTGTGAGTCCATCAACTGTTCTTTCTTCTTCTTCCCAATCTTCTGCACTAGCCATCGCAAGCCATCTCTTTCCTTTGTGAATCTTCCTCCTATTGGAAGTTTACCATCATCAACTTTTGTCTCTTCTTCTTTTTTTGTTTCTGCTTGCCTCTTTGTAATCCTTTCCTCTAACTCAAGCAATTTGCGTCTTGCGGCTTCAGTGGGAAAAAACCATTGTCGAATTTTTTTCTAGCATCAATTGCAGAATCCATTCTTTCCTTATGGATACATCCACGAAGCTCTTTAAACCATTAGACAAGAACAATAGATGCAACCGATCTTGAATCGATGTCGATCCTGGTACTGGCTTGTTGTCGATGCTCTGGCTCTTAATATCAAAATGAGGTTGATGCCTTCATATTCATTTGGAATGGCAGCTTGCATGACCAAGTAGGCACCTGACGCTCAAAATGGAAGCATGGCATTCTCACTAGACAGAAGAATGCATTCAATGGAACAACTAGCATTCCAGGCTTTGCGTTTTTTATTTTTTACTTCTGGGAATAATCCCACATGGAAGAGGAAAAACTAACATTTAGTGCTTATATAGGCGAAAGGTTACATTGTATAATCGATGAAATGAGCCTAATTCTATCCTTGGAAGCTTGGTGCTTGTGCACTAGGCTTGTCACATGCATTGTGTTGTATGCTTTGACTTGTGTGTTGTGGTTGCATGCTGTGTGGAGCGGAGCTTTGGCCCCTGGGCCCCAAAATTTTAAATAAAAATACTGAAGAGTTGTATAAGGCCCGAGAGCCTAAAAAATAGAATAGCAAAGAGGCCTTGCATAAGACCGATGCGGTCAATCTTGCACTAGAACACCCAAATTTGATAAAAAAACACTTTTTATTTTTTCTAAAGGGCCCAATTTTTATAATTTTTTGAACAAATTTATAATAATTAAGACCAAAACTCTCATGTAGTTCATTCACAAACCGAAATTTTTTTTTTTTAAATCATAGCTTTAGTTTAAGCCAAAATAAAAAATTTGGCATGTGACAACATATGGATCCAACTAAGGATTCTATCCTACCTGTGAGGTAGAAAAGAACCTCGTAGACCAAGTGCCTGACTGTTGGGATGCTCCCAAGATTTCCTAAAACCCTCAACCTGTTCTCACCCGTGACCATCAATTGATACCATATTGCAAGTGAATTTGAAACTACAACCTGTAATGTGGAACCTATTTACGACCTGTGAGATGCACCTTGTTCTGATCCTTAACTGAAAACGAAACCAAACTGAAAACTCATCTACCCTACTGCAAACTGAAAAAATGATTTAAAAAAAAATGGTCGCCATGGAGAGCTTATTCACACACTTTGATGTAGGAGCATTAGTCCTCCACATTCTAAACCATAATGTTGGGTCAGACCTCCAGGTTTTGACATCAACCCAAGGAGGGGCCATTGTAATTCCCATGTACAAAATACTTTATTTCTTAGTAAAGATAGATAAGGAATATACTTAAGTTTGGTTAGGTGTTAGTCATAAAAATTATGTAACAGATCCCTAAATAAAGGGAAGGACTCGAGAGGTTGGTGGCAAGATTGTAGTTATAAGTGAGTGAGTCATAAGCGAGTTTTTCTAAAAATAGAAATTGTGATCTGAATCTAGGGTTCGTGTGCAGATTTGTAGGGGGTTTTTGTAAGCCTAAGGGCATAAAGAGAACTCAGGGGGTGAGAGTTCAAGGAGAGGAATAAAATGGCTATTGAATGTTGGTATCAAGCCATAGATAGATTATATGAGTTTTTTGAAGTTGCATGTACAGTTTTATTATGTTAATGAAAGCACATTCATCAGTACTGGGTGTTATTGTATCTTTGCAGTTTGAGTATGTAATGTATTTGAGAAGTCTGATGAATATAGTTTTAGTTGTGTAGATGATTAACTAGTATATGCAGACCTGATAAGATATAACTGGATAGAATCATTGTATGATTCCAATTAGTGAGACTGGGTAGAAGCAGAAAAATTCCTGTCTTTGTTGAAGTTTGTTTATGATTTGAGAAGATATTCCGTGAATAGAGTGATTGTGTGTTTAATGTTGTTGGAACATGAATGAGTTGGAATATAGGGGATTACAGAGTAATCTTGTATTATTCAGTTGTTTGTGAAGAGTAATCGTTTGTAGGTCAAATGAGAGACCAAGTAAGGTTCTGAGCACAATAGAGTCAAGTCACTTTGCTGTGGCAAATCAAAGTATTCTTACATTAGTAGAAGTTACCCGAGAAGAATCATTGATACCAAATCGATGTGCAAAGAAGAGGTTGATAGCTTGACTAATATGCAGTGACCATTGAAGGTCGAAGGCAGTAGGAAGAATGATGGAGACGAGAAAACGATAAGGGATGGTGGAGAATCAATGGTTATGTTAAAAAATGGAGCGGGGGCCAAGAGAAGAAGTTGTGTAATGAAATCATGTGGTAGATGTGTGTTGAAAACCTGATCGAATGGTGATTCATGGTCAGAATTCGATGTTGAGATAACAAGTAATGTTCAGTGAATAGACTGCGCAGAGGTAGGGAAAATTAATACCTAGGCTATCGACGGTTCCTATACACTTTTGGAATTGATCGAACGGTTGGAGAGTGGTAAATGGCTGATGAGGACGGTCAAGAGTTGAGGTGGGAGTCAAGGGTGCCACTTGTTAAGGGATGAGTAGCACTGTAATCTAGCTGAAGGTACAGTTGTACCATGTATTGGCATTGCGATAAGGCCATTGGGCATATGTCGAGGTCATATGAAATCCAAGGGTGCACTGAGGCGGTGTTGGGTAAATTCCTTTTGATGTTGTGATAAGGGCTTGGTTATATGTCGAGGTCCTGTTGTGTAAAAGAGCACTCAAAATCTCATTGAAAATGGTCAGGTGCGCTATACAAAAGAGCTAGGTGGTATAGTTGAAGCATTCTTTAAATATGGCTTGTAATAGGCCTTAAGCCTTTGCAAAGGATAAGTCCTGTGAGTTGAGTGATAATTGTATTGAGAAGCACTTGGGCCATGAAATATGGAAAGTCTCATTAAGTGAACTAAGAATAGTGGAAGCCAATAGAGTTGATGGAGGAACTAAAAATTAGCTAGCGGCTAGGTTTAGTAAGGATTAAGCCTTAGCTTAGGCTTGTAGAGTGTGTCATGAGGATTAAGTACACATTATGGTAACTAAGAGAGTTAATGGTCCTGGGTGAAAGCAGGTCTAGACATAGATTTGTCATCACACTCCTATTCTATTTTGCTGAAAATTAATACTCAATCAAGTAATATAGAAATTCCAATGAAGCCAATCCAGAAGATGGTTATTCAACTGAAGGATACATTCATCTTTTCCAAGTAAGTATAGAATTTTTGAAAAAGAGATCTCAAGCTTACGTTGAAACTGCTATCCCTGATTCAAATATATTGCAAGATTCACTTTTCCCACTATTTCCAATAAATAGAAAAAGGGATCATGAAAAACACTAACTGCTATGCCTTGTTTTGTTCTCAAGATTATTTTCAAACGGAAAAGTATCAGTATGTTTATCTCTCCTATCATCCATATCATATATACTCAATCCTTCACGTAACCCAATAGGACTAAGACTATCTGCTTCATGCACATCATTTTCCCGGTTCTTTGAAATTTATGAATATGAAATATGATTCTCTACACGTGCTTCAAAAGAAGTGTCAATACGATTCTCAAATGAATCAAGAAAAGCAAATCCCTCTTGACACAAAAATTCTGAAATTGAAAGACATGAGGAAGGGCTCAATTGGAAATCCTGATCTTCTTTTTGATTCAATGACACCTAACATGACTGGGAAACATGTTCATTTATCTCGAGAGAAGGAATATGAAAATCAACAACGGGATTATTGATTTCTTCATTTTCATCTGAGGGGGAAACTAAGTTTGAGTGTTTTCGTGAGTGTCATGACAATTATCCCCTACTTTCCTTTCCTGGTGTTAAAAAAGGTTTTCATGCAAAGCCTCTGTAATCTCATCATCATCATAAAGGTCTTCTAGGTGTTGAATAAATCTCTCAAAATATTCACAACAGTTTTCTACCAGCAACAATAATGGACAAGATTCTTTAAAATGCTCAAAGAATATTGTATGAAAATCCCTTAAAGAAAATAAACTAGCAGCTGGTAACTGTTCATACCAGGACCTTGCTTTTCCCTCCAGAGAAGCCATGGATATATTCATAAGACAATATTCATGCCATTGAACTTTGAGCTTGCACCCATGCATATGAAAATTGATTAAATGTAAAGTAGCATTTTCACCTTTCTCATCTTTCAATTTTGGTAGGTAAGTTTTCCAGTCTATGCATGGCATTTGATTTGGAAAACCTAGAATATGAAACCTATGCATAGGAACATACCTTTTTGAAAATGAACCCATATTGAGACCACAAAGTCACCAGTGAAACTCTATTTTCGGGATTCATCTACCATTGGAGTCACCTTCCAGTTGAATTTTTGATGTGTGGAGTCACCATAATAAATTATGAAATATGGATTCTTCTAAGTTGGAGTCGCCGGGTGAAAAATGCATAGCCTACTTGATGTCTGACTGTTGTTCACCATCAGTAATTAGATTTGAAACTTTGTTGGGTTTAAGAGAATTTTCTTAGTTGCAAGCCATCCTTGCATTTTCCTAAACTGATATAGGATAATATTCAATGAATCCCCCTCAATGTTAAGATTTGATATATTATTCTGGAATGAATAGAAGATAGGCCATGCACAACACAACTCGAAGAAATTTACGTATGTCATCTTCCCAATATTGTTATAGTTCTAACCATACTCCCTGAGAAGGTTGAAGCTGTAAAGCAACAACTCTCTAGTTTTCATCCTGAAGTTATTTTGTTTATGTCTAAGATAAAGAAGCTCTCAGTTCATGAGCTGGAACATATGGATCTTAACAGGATTTATACAATCTCTGTTGTATGAGAAACTGACCTTAGAAATTCTAAGAGGAATGCCAATGAATCCTTTATTTTGCATTTGTTAGTAGAAGAAGATTAATTTACGACACACAATGTAGTTATTACATGTGGAGGTAGCAATTTTCTGTGGAAGATGAGTGTAGGGTTGAGTAGAGGAAAGATGTCGAAAAATGGGCTATTACATTAGCTTTTCCATTGGGCGAACGAATTACAGGAGGAAATATGGCGGTTGAGAGGATTCTATGATTTTATTTCCACAGAAATGGTATTCTTCCTGTAATCGGTCTTATGGTTGGTTGAAAGGCCTGCCTAAAAATATGTACATTGAAATTTTTTATTTCATTGCTGAAAATTGAAAGAGACTTTGAAGTCACCTGCAAAATGCTATTTTGTTGAAGTATGTAAGTTCCTCCAAGAACACATATTTGGAAAGTGTATCAGATGTTTCGATCTACACTGGAATTTATTCTCCTCGTTGTTGAATGTGGGAATATCAATAGGAAATGAGGATCTCCAAAGTTTTTTCTATCTGGATCCACAAGTAACTACTACAATTTAATGGAAATGAATCCCTGGACTACTATGGGATTTTGAACCCATTCTGAAGATAACCTTACATTACAACCTTGTGCAGGAGGTTTGATGTTGATGTATTTGTAACTTCGGAAGATATTATTCTATGTATTACATTTGTACTTCATTGTATCCCCAATGAAGATGTATTATTCCTCCGATTGGAAGTGTCATCATTTGTACTTGCATGTGTCACAAGTTATATTGTAAGTGTTGTAACTTATACTTGATGGGTTATTAGACCACCTTGATGGGGTCGGCCCTGTATGAGTCATGTGGGTCAAAGGGTTATTAGACCACCCTAGTAGGGGTCGGCCCAGTCAGCATTATGTTAAGTGGTTAAGTTGAGGCCGACCTAGTTGAGTAAAGGTCAATTCAAGTTAGTGTATAAATAGAGTGCGTCTCTCTCATTTTACACATTCTATTATTCACTCACTTCGCATTAGTGAGAGAGAGGAGGAGTGCGCACAAGTGGAGGAGGAGCATGCTACTGAAGATATCTATCTCTTGGGTTTGATCATGGTGATCCTTGTATTGATGCTTATTCTATCTCTGAGGAAGTTGCGGGGTTTTTCACCTTCTTGGTTTTCCCCGATGAAATGTTTTTGTGTCTCTTGTCTCTTGTCTCTTATGCTTGATATGTTGTACATGTTATTCTTTCAGTTAAAGATCCTAGATCTATTGAATTAAATGATTAAAAACTAACATGGTATCAGAGCTAGCCTGAAGGGAGGCATGCTATGGAATTTATGAGACTTGTTGCACTTGCGACAAATTGGAAGCTAGGGCTTGATATAGAAAAAACCAGTTATTGTAAAAATTTCGCTATAAATCCATTTTGGCAAAGGTTAAGGTTCTGAAACTTTTACAAGTCATAGATAACATCCCCATGTATGTTGTGTCTGAAGCACAACTTCTAATTCATTGCACTTTGTGATTTATGATCCATACAAGTTAGGGTGTCTGCCTCTTCCAGATCTCAGTCATAAACAGGTGACCTGGGAAAAAAGGTCACAAATTGGGTTAGGAAGATCCAAATGGAATTCTGTAAAAATTATCAGTTAGGGAACGAAATGTAGTTTCATAGGTAATTTTTTTAGAGGTCGAAGTTGAACCAGTGACACGTGGCACGCCGTACAAGTTATCTCTCCTATTTTATCCCGTAAACAGGTCATGTTGCGACACTTGGCATAACTCTCTCTCAGAGAATCCAATTGAGGTCAGAACTGTGGGGTTCGAAAGATGACCAATCAGGATACCGCAGGCCAAATTTTCAGACCCTATAGATTTGTAATTTAATAGATGCACAAGAAACAATCAGGTGCATATTTCTGTCAAAACAGAATTGGATTTTGAGCACCTTCATTCTTGGCTTACCACTGCTACAGGAATTTAGGGCTTCGGAAGAAGTTGCAATTTTTTGAATCAGAGTACATGGATGAATGATCCTCATCAAAATTGAAATTTAGAGACCAAGATCAAATTTTTTGGTTGGGAAAAAGGTCGGGCTTGATCAAACCCTAGTTCAGAATTTTGATCAGAAAGGTGGAAAATTAGTGCTTCTGCAAAAGTTGGAATTTTTGAAATCTGTGACTACGGCTGGAAGCTCCTCAGAAAAATAGAAGTTTATAACACAAGATCGAACCTTTTGGATGGGGAGAATACCGGGCTTTATCAAACCCTAGTTCGAGTTCCTGTCCAGAAGATCCAGAAGTTTCAAAGGCAATTTTGAGGGGTCAAATTCTGAAGATTTCAAAATTGAAGTATATCAGCTTGATCAGCTCAGCAAGGCACATCTTTCCATCCATTCAGAATTTTGAAATTCAAAATTCAAAATTTTAGGGTTTCTCTGACCAACCCTAATCCAACTCCAGATCCAATTTCAACAAATCAAAGTGGATTGGGATAATCCTAGAAGAGAATGAATTGGACACCTGCATAAGGGAAGAAGTTCCAGTTTCAGAGGGAGATGAGGCTAAGGCCTTAGATACGAATGCTACAAGCAATCTCGACAGGTATGACTCGAGGAGATACAAGTATGTTTTTCGAAATCTGTTCATGATTAAGGTTACGATATGTTTGTCTTCATATTATTGAGGTTAGTACAATATTGATTAATTTTATACTTGTCTTATCACCCTAGTACAAGTATGAATGCATGTGAATGATAGAAGACATTCATTGATTAGGGTTATGACACTTATGATTGTACTAATGCACTTTGGCATTGTATGAGAATGATGTTGTCTGCTAACATGAAAGGTACAAATCAAGTTCTAGATCAAGAACATATGACCATGTTGACATGAAGACAAAGACTCATGAAGCTCTACTTACGAGGTATGTATAATTTGGTTCTACAATGCTTAACCTATGAGATATGCAGGTTACTAGCACAAGTCATTGAAGAGAACAAGAAGACATTATGCGGGTATGTTAGACATAACTAGATAACATGATATCCAGGTATGTTTTTCCTATATCAAGTTAGAATCCTACCTTGTGTTAGGATCTTATACTTTTATATGAATGATAATGATTATTCTTGAAGTTAGAAAGTTTAAGTAATCAAGGGTTTATGCATATTATGTTTCTTACTTTGATTGATGATATGACTAACCAAAAGAGTGCTATGGTCAAAGAAGAATATGCATGAGTAAAAGAAGTCTTCCCTGCAACCTTGAATACTAATGCTTATTACCTATGTATGAAATGATCATGACCATACATAAGATTATTTAGAATCATAATAGTATTGAGATTATACTAATGGATGTATGATTATGTATGAGATATTGAGGATGACACTAGTGCACACTTAAGCATGCATAGTGGTCCAGGATGAATATAAGTTCAAGGACAGGTAGTCCAGGAAGCAAAGATCAAGAGGGAGCACACTCCAAAAGTTCCTGCAAGGAAGCAAAGATCAAGAGGGAGCACTCCAGGAGGCAAAGATCAAGAGTGAGTCCACCCAACAATCAAACAAAGATAAGTATTTGAATTTTCATTTATTATATGTATGATTACTTAAATGATGTTGTTCATTCATGTACATACTTATATTCATAGATTTAGGAGGTATATTATGCATATTAGAAAAGTTGCATTAATCAACAAGATACTACTAATATGCAAGTAATGAGTAAGTGGCCTATGGTACTGTACAACATTCCATTGCTACTTATCTAGAATGAAACCTCTTTGCTGACATGTTGGGAGTTATACACACTTTTAACAATGTTCTGGTAGAGATGGAAGGCATCTAGAAAGTTATGGGATATGGATAAATGTTGTATTGAAGCATTGGATAAGATAATTGCATGACTGTATGACATATATCTTTATAAGTAATAATTTGTTCTGAAATATATAAGATGGTTCTAATCATGCAATTGAAATTGTCTTGTAGGAAAGACTGTGTATCATCACCTACAAAAGAAGGAGTACAACATTTGTTCTAGCAACGAAGTTTAAGAAAATTATCTATTGAAGATATTGAAGAATTAGAAGTTCCTAGGATCCAAGATATAGTAATGGAAGAATGCCATGATCGAGGAATACCAGTCGATCATGAAGAATGATGTTTGGGATGTGGTCCCACGAATAGAAGGGAAGTCTATCATGACTTCCAAGTGGATCTATAAGATCAAGCATGCTGCAGATGGTAGCATAGAGAAATACAAGGCGAGGTTTGTGGCTCGTGGATTCTCCCAGAAAGAGGGATAGATTATGAAGAGATGTTTGCACCTATAGCCAGATACACTTCCATTAGATTAGTACTTGCTCTGGATGCAGTGATGAAGTGGAAGATACACCAGATAGATGTCAAGACAGTTTTTTTGAATGGTCTAGTCGAAGAGGAAGTGTATGTGGAGAAGCCACTCAGTTTTGAGACACATGACAAGGAGTCATATGTGTGCAGATTGAAGAAAGCCTTGTACAGTTTTGGTACGACAGGATAGATAGCTTCCTGTCCAGTTTGGGCTTTACCAAGAGTAAAGCGGATTCCAACCTTTTCTACAAGGTTTAGGAAGGAAATCCAGTGATACTGCTATTGTATGTGGATGACCTGTTTATTACAGGTGAGGATAGATTGATTGCCGACACAAAGAGGAAGCTTGTTGCCGAGTTCAAGATGAAGGACTTGGGTATGATACACTAATTTCTAGGCATGGAGGTGTGGCAGAGTGCGGATGGAATATTCCTTGGACAAGGGAAGTATGCAGTAGAGATCCTGAAGAGGTTTGGGATGATGGACTGCAAGGCCATCGCCACACCTGTGGCATCGAACCTGAAGCTTTTGTGTGATGCTTCATCTGAGCCGGTTGATGCCACGATGTATCATCAGATGATTGGGTCCTTGATGTACCCGATGAATATGAGACCAGACATCTGCTTTGCAGTGAACACCTTGAGCCAGTATTTGATAGATTCGAGACATGTTCACGTGGTAGCTGCAAAGCATATTCTGAGGTACCTGAAGGGTACAGTTGACTATGTTCACGTGATAGCTGCAAAGCATATTCTTGGTTTATCAGGAAGCAGTCCTGTGTGGCACTAAGTACAGCCGAAGCAGAGTATGTTGCATCTTGTTCGGCTAGTTGTGAGGAAGTATGGCTTGGAAAGCTACTATTTGAGTTATTTGATCTCCCGTTGGGTGCTATTGGTATCTTTTGTGACAACTAGAGTTGTGTGAAGTTGTCTAAGAACCCGGTGTTCCATGACAGTTCGAAGCACATCAAGATCAAATATCACTATATCAAGGATATGGTGTAGAGTGGAGTAGTGAAGCTCCTGTATGTTGTGATAGATTAGCATATAGCCGATGTATTGACCAAGCAGCTAGCCAGAGTGAAGTTTGAGTACTTCAGAGAGAGGCTTGGTGTACTTCAGATCGATATTCTGTCTAAGGGGAAGTGATGAGTCTGGAGACACAAATGCACATGAACCATTCTCACATGGTGGTAGGTGTGTCCTCCCATGGTGCAAATATAAGGGCTGGGGCCATTCCGACATGGTTGAAGTGTGTCTTCCCATGGTCGTTGATGTAAGATTTGTTCCATTCGAGCATGGTTGAAGTGTGTCTTCCCATGGATGATATATAAGTGTTGTGCCATTCGAGCATGGTTGAAGTGTGTCTTCCCATGGATGCGATATAAGTGTTGTTCCATTCCTAGCATGGTTGAAGTGTGTCTTCCCATGGCTATGGATATAAGTGCGATGCCATTCTCGCATGGTTGAAGTGTGTCTTCCCATGGCATAGATATAAGTGTTGAGCCTTTCATGGATGGTTGAAGTGTGTCTTCCCATGCCGGTGAATGTAAGTGTTGTGTGATGTGCATCTGGGTTGTGCTCCATGGAAAATGACGGTGATCTGAAGACGATAATGTGGCAGTATGGTACATAGGTTTTGCAGAGGCATATAATCAGTCCTAAGATGCTCTTACAGGTTTTGTAGAGGCGATGTAATCAGTCCTGGGAGAGCTTGCAGGTTTTGCAGAGGCAGTGTAATCAGTCCTGAGGTGTACCTACTTGATGTCTTGCTCGTAGAGATGATGAATACCTACATGGAGGCTAGGCCTACATCCAACATGAAAAAGGACTGGCTCTGTAGAACTTCCTATGATGAGTATATTGGAGATTGATTGAGATAGCAGCAGTGACGATGATGCTCCGTGATCCAGTGACGATGATCCAGCTCTAGAATTGAAGACTTGTGCCTATGTATGTTGATGACTTGTGTCTACAGAATACCTTCCTAGTTAAGAGGGAGTGTTGATGTATTTGTAACTTCGGAATATATTCTTCTATGTATTACATTTCTACTTTATTGTATCCCCAACGAAGATTTATTATTCCTCCGATTGGAAGTGTCGTCATGTGTACTAGCATGTGTCGCAAGTTGTATTGTAAGTGTTGTAACTTATACTTGATGGGTTATTACATCACCTTGATGGGGTCAGCCCTGTATGATTCATGTGGGTCAAAGGGTTATTAGACCACCCTAGTAGGGGTCGGCCCAGTTAGCATTATGTTAAGTGGTTAAATTGAGGCCAACCTAGTTGAGTAAAGGTCAAGTTAAGTTAGTGTATAAATAGAGAGTGTGTCTCTCTCATTTTACACATTCTACAATTCACTCACTTCTCATTAGTGAGAGAGAGGAGGAGTGTGAAAAAGTGGAGGAGGAGCATGCTGCTAAAGATATCTATCTCTTGGGTTTGATCATGGTGATCCTTGTATTGATGCTTTGTTGATGCCTCGAAAATCGCAGCATCAATCAGTTAGGGATTCTCCCCGGTAAGCAAGCCGAATTAGATCGCTCACCATTTGGTATGGGGAATCCGTCTGGTTTACGGTCCAGCTATAGTGTAAGGTTTTAAAATATTTGTTTATTTATCGGTTGTGGTCCAATCCATCGTTTATGTGTTTTACGTTTAAAATGATATGTAGGTGCCCTAAATTACATGCATGAAATAAAACAAATCTGTTCTAAACTATCTTTTAATCTAAATTACCCTATCCTTGTAAGGAGCAGAAATTAATATATGAGTAATAGGACTGAAGGGAACATCTAAAGAATTGAACAGGTAGCCATTAAATTATCAAGATGTATTTTCAGCATAATGTAAAATATATCAAAGGTAGCTCTAATTTTTATTAAATAATCCATCACTCATAAGGTACATAAAATTTGCAAAGAAATAAGATCATTCACAACACATAATTAATTCATAAAAGCTAGGAAAGATCTCACGGAATGTGTAAGGGAGATGCATAAATAGTTCAACAATCATCCACCACAACCCAAAGCAAAATGATGCACCAGCTTTCACAGGCCAAAATTCCTTTCTATTCATGTAGCTGAAATAGTTCTCATACACAAGAAGAAATTCATTTCACTTGCCAAAAGTCCTTGTATTCTCTTCTACTCAGCTATATATATCTTTACAAAATGCTCCAAGAGCTGCCACCTATACCCTAACCATCCATATTCCTCTAATTTTTCTTGTAGTGTCCTCGTTTACAAAAAGAATACAAACCCATAAATATTACAAAAATAAAATGAACGTGGCAGTGTCCAAATGTCACTTTAATAATTAAAATGTACATTGGCTGAGAGAAGGTATGTTGGTTGTAAATTAAAAATAAAATGCATGTCATTTATGAGATGATGCCTTTGCTGATTTGGGCACCTCTACTACAACTGATACTCATGTTGGGACTTGCGTCACTGGTGTTGCTAGTAATCCTACTGAAGTTGACCCTTATGTTTCTCTTGTCGATACTTGAGGTGCTTCTTTTGTCGTTGATTTGTCTACTTCTGCTATATATTTCACCCAGAGACTGGTTTCTTTTATGATATTATTTGCATCAAGGGGAAGCATGGTTTTCAGTGAAACCACATGCTTGGCCAGATCATCTTCAAGATTAGAAACTTCTATTGTTGTAGCTTGGAGACTTCCATTTAGGAGAAGTGTGCGAATTTCATCCTAGCCAATACACTCATGGAGGTCTTCAATGGTCAAAACATCTATCTTCCTTACATAATCCATTTCGGCATTCAACCCATCCCTTAGATCAGACAAACGCTGGGCTCTGTCTGGAAACTCTTCTATAATTTGAGGCATTTTCACTTGGCATCTTTCTTCGGTGGCATGTATTTTCGAGTACAAATTCCCACATTGTTCAAGCATAACCATGGCCACTTCATTCAACTTTACTCCATAATTCTGGAAAAACCCTAAAAGATGGATATTCGCTTTGAAACCAGAGATGGACTTAAGAGGGAGTCTTTCTGGGAATCATGTCCTTCCTTCTCTCCATTCCATTTGCCTCTTAATGTCCTCACTAATGCGTACATTTTTTTTCCTGCGTCTAGTGGATTCAACATTTATCTCTTTGATTCTGGCCACCACTTGCTTTAACTTTAAAACTTCCTCCATTATAAGCTCTTGAATCTCATGTGTCTCCTTCATAAATTCACAAGCATGCTCATGAAAGGGACTCAGGTCAATAATCTTGCTATTACGAGTTCGAGTTGCTGCTCTAGCAATTCTTCCTTTTCTTCCATCTTCTCAACATTCTCCTTTATGTCATCGATTTGTTGAGCAGTATCAAACTTCTCGGATTCTAGCTGTAGGTTGCGGCTTTCAAGATCTCTCTTCTCTATCTCCAAAGTTCTCATTTGTATCACCAAAGCCTTCTTTCCAGCTTCTAAATGTTGTAATCTCTTGTTAAGGTCTCCCTTTTCTGACACAAGGGTGTCACATTTCTCAATCATCAAATTTGAATAATTCTTCTCTGACCAGGGTTTCCTGCAACTGGTGGGCTCTCTCCTTCTCTGATTCTAACTTGTCTGCTAATATGTTGACATTGTCGGTAGTTGCTAGAATAGAAGCAACAGAAATAGATGCCATGAGTTTGTGTGCATGTTGGCTACCTTGCATGACTGTGGTTTCATGCCTGGTGACAATATCTGGTTGAAAAGGACTCTTCATTCTGGTCACCATTTCTTTGACATTGGATTTCCTCTTCTTGTTATAAGTAAACTTATCCCATTGGGACACCGTACTACTCTAGGATGGTGTGAACGGGACAAGTGGGAGGTCTATTATGGGGGAATCCATATCCATGTCTTGTATATTTGGGCTTTTGGGGTCATCATCTTCTTTGGATTTCCCTTCTTCTTCTTCTTTTCTTTGCGCTTCTTCCTCTTGTTGCCTTCTTGGTTTGTCAACTTCTTCTTGCTTGGCAATTCTCTTCAATCCGGTCCTTTCTTTTTCTTGAATCCTTCGAGATTAATCTTCAGCTGCTTGGGCTCTTAAAGCCTCTTCTTCTCAGAGTTTATCCTCTTTTGCTTTGTTGATTCTTTTCTCAACTTCTTCTTGGACTTTCTTGGCTTGTTCCTTAAGCCTTTTTTATTCTTTAGAGAGAGCTTTAGCAGTCCCTGAGCTACCTTTTTGTTGCTGCTGATCTATTTTCTCCACAATATTAGAGCTCGAGCTATATCCTCCTTTTCCAAGTTGAAAAATCCGTAGCTCGGTCATATTGCTAACCCCCCTGTATACATCCTCATCTTGATCATAATAGTTGGCATATTCAAAGGGAGCATAAATCTCTTTGCAATGTTGTGCAGCTTTGCCTCATCGATCATTCCTGTGAAAAGTATTTTCCCCAAAATGAAATCCTTTCATCTCTGCGACAAAATATTCTGTTGTCGCAATTTTAGAAAACTGGTACGCCCCAATAAAGAAGGGTAGGGGCGGGAAAGATTCCTTCTTTGCCTTGTACAAGGTATTACCAATTCCATCAATGAATACTTGTCTCACTGTCTCCTTGTGGACTACATAGTCAGTAGGATACTTGGGTAGGATATATGGGGTTTTAGAGCCTCTGTACATCCTTATGTAGGTACCTTCTGACGAAAAATAGAAATCAACATAGTTCACCAGTACTTCCATGACGTTTTCAGATAAGCAGTTGGGTTCCTCATTGAACATTAATTCGTATAGAGGTATTCTAAACTCCTCAAAAATGAGTTTGTAATGTCTTTTGTAATTCTGAGACCAAAATATTTTGTAAGCAATGAATACTGAGGTATCAGCCAAGTTCCATATGCATCCCAGCTTGGGAAAGGGACACTTTGCCACAATACAATCTATCAAGTAGGATGCCATGTAGTATTCTGCCCTTTTTTCAATTAACCCTTCTCGTGCAGCCACTATAGCCGATAACAAACTGTCTAAGAGAATATCGGCCCAGTTAAAAATTGTTCCTTTGAACACCACATAGTGTATGATGGGAACCCATTGTAGCATAAATATCATCCCATCGGGCCTTCCAAAGATTCTGCTCAGCATGAGGGCGATCAGTCTGAAAGGGCGCCTCAGATTCTGAACCTCATACTCCTCACTATCATTTTTTCTGATTTGTTTGCTCGAGATTAGCAGCTTCCTAGCCATCTCCAGATTATCCATCTTGATCTCTTCCAGCCATGCATCATCAAGCCGCTGGTGGGCCTTGGGAAACTTGTAAGCTGTTGAGATATAGGAGGGGTGAAATGGGGCAAAACCTTTTCCTTTGCTGTCTGATAAAACTCTTGTCTTAGTGTTCGCATGCCGCAGAATCCATCCAATCACTTCTGAGCAGGAGAAGAGCTATGGACATGTGGCTGCTTTGGATATACAAGGGTTTCTGATGTTTTGGTATAGATATTCTTCTTCAAGGAGAGATTCAGGGAAGTCCTGGTCTCTTATCATGCGGTATATATCTCCCCATTTTACTTCTATGGGCATGCCTGTGGTGCACTTTGTATCTTGGAATGTAGTTTCCACTCTTGCGTTGTCGTCAGTTTCCTTTGAATTTCTCTTGACACCTTTATCCATTTTGAAAAAATCCTGTTCAGTAATCGAACATAGGTAAATGTAAGAAAACATGACACAATGTCAACAATCCGAACTAGTATCGTACTCATAAGGCTAAGATTCAAATGTCAACTAAAGACTTCTAATTCTGCTTGTTTCGTCACTGATTTGGAAATTTTAAATTGTTATGGCTCTTCCATTTTCCGTTATTTATTTCACATGTCATTTCATAATCCTATGTAAAATTGATTATTTCCATAGGCCATCATACTACAACTAAGAGATAAAAAGGGGCATGCATTTTGGCTATGTTTAATATGTTTTAAAGTACGAAAATGGTGTGAAAACTTATAGTGGGGTAGGAATTCTCACGTCGTTCGGGTAAGGGCGAGCATGGTTGGTTTGAGGTTTATAATGCCGACGGCTTCCTAGACAGCACATGACACCATCCTCTATAAAGGGTCTTCAATATCAATGGTTCTATAGTCATATGACGGAGCTGATATGTATTAGTGCTGAAACGAAAAGTGTGGAGTCCCTCTTAAGCATAACCAATTGCTTCATGAATCTGTAATCTTGCTAACAACCCAAATTGGATTATAGAAAATAAAGGGCATAGGTAGGCTATGGTTTCTCCTGACGCCTAAGCTGTGGGTGCTTGAGGTCTGAGAGACCTCCATGTTTATATGAAACAGGATTTGGAGTGTTTATTTGGGTATGAGTATGGGTCAATTCTTGCTGTGGTCCAACTGAAAATCTTGTCGTGGCTAGGGTAAAAAAAACATAACTATGAATGTATCACCTATCTCAACAAGAAATAACCATAGTCACTGAATATACAAAATATGAGAGGTACTAACCTCCTAAAGAACAACTATTATGGGGATGTTGATGCTGTTGTAGAGCTGGCGAACATGGAGTGGGTGCTTGCAACTTCAAACAGAACAGGAGCAAGTTTCAAATGGACACAATGGAGACCAGCGGGGTTTAAACCTTTATATAATGTTCTAATGCGTGCGAGCCATCAATGGAGTAGGTGAAAAAAATTTAAACGGAGTTAATGTATGTATGGATGGGTCAAATCGGCATGCTCGGTATTAAGTGTGACCGCCAAAACCAGAGAGACTTGAATAACTCTTCCGAACGTTGCGGGAAGGATATTTGAGTTCGTCCGCTATTACAGGAGAATCATTGGAGTTTGTACGCAAGAAGAAAGCGCGAAGCAGCGAAATGGGAAAATTAAGCGAGTCTATCCGCCATTGCGGAAAAGTTATTTTAATTCTTTCGTTGTTTCGGAAGAAACTAGGCAAGTTCTTCCATCAAGATTTTGACATATTCCTCTCTTTTTTCCGCTGCGGGAGATTTAGGTGGTTTTCCCCTCCATTGTAGAAAAGTTACGTGAGTTACTTCGTTGTTACGGAAGACTTTGGCGATTTCTTCCTTCACTTACTTAGTCAGTATAGCTTTTGTCGTTGCAGAAAACATGGTCGAGTTTCTCCACCATTTCGGAAAAACTTACGAGTTTATTCTGCAAGGTCTCGGCAAGATTAACCAAAAAAAATTTTCCATTTTGGAAGAGTTGTCTTACTGGTTCCGCCACGAAGTCCTAGAAACTCGCGTTTTACTTACGCAAAGTTAGTGAAAACGGACTCAAAGGGAGCAAGCAAAGGACTTATCTTTAGAAAAGACCAAGAAAGGAAAACTCTTGATGGCCCTAGCCTTCTAGTAAAACTTTCTCTTAAAAGTAAAGGAGGGGCCCGCATATTTGTCAGAATTTGGGGGAAGGATGTTGTAGCAACAACAATTGGTGATTCGCTGGTGAACATAGATCTTTGAAACAAACTCGTCACGCGGTCAAGAAACTTGCTGAGTGCTGGACACATGTGTAACAGGATGTCTTCATAGTTAAGCTTATGAGAATGCAGTGATCCTTCTTAATCACAGAGGTGTTGAGGGAAAGGAAACTTTGACTCAGCCTTCCTTCTAACTCTCTAAGGGCCAAAGTATGGGGTTTATTTCATAATTCTGCATTTCAAAAATTTACCATTACAAGACTCCACAGGATTGTAACAATATATCACAAGCATATTCATTTGTTTCTAATTCCCATGCTATTTTGCATCCTTTTGGATGTTTCTTTAATTCACGAATTTTGCCATATGATCCTTCCAAAAATGAACCTTCTCATCTTCCAATAAATGATAAAGGTTCTTCAATCCACAATGTCCTTTTGTGTGAGCGAAAGATTCATTGTTTTCATGCTTCATGGATGGAGAAGAACCTTGCTGGCTGATTTATTTGAACAACTTCCTTGATTTGAGGGTTCCTTTGATTGTCTCAGCCATGCTTTAATTGAGGGGAGAATTTCTGGAAACCAGACTCTTCGATATAAGCTTTTTGTCCTTTATTGGTTGCATTGGATCATTTAAATGCCATACATATGTGAGACATGCTTCCTCTCCATGGGTCTATTATAGCAAATTTCCTGAGATAGTTATTTATGTTAGAGTGAATGGAGCCTTAAGATATTTCAGAGGGAAGGCTGAATCTTAGTTATTTTAACAGGGGTTATGTTTACCAATGAGAAAAATGATCTCCGCATTTTGGGAAACCACACAGTGGAAACAAAGTCATACACACATAAATTCTTCCATCAATGAGTTTCCTTATGACCGTCTTCTGAGTTGTGTCTGGAATCTAATCTCTTAGCTACACCAATATTGAGCTTAGCTTTATTCAAACAAAGGGGTTTCAAACAGCAGGTGAAAGCAAACAAAAGAAATAAAATCAAGCTAATTAGTGACTACAAACTGAACATAAGCAAAAAAGAAACAAAAAATCAAATAAAAAAAAAGGGGAACAATGTTTTATGTACAAAAACCCCTTTAGGGCTTACGCAAAGTATTTCTTTAAGGAGAGGCCATTGAGAGGAAGATTTACTTCCTCCCCTTGCAGGTCTTTCAATTTATAGGTTGATGGGCCAAGCTTTTCAGAAATTTTGTAAGGGCCAACCCATAGGTGCTGAAACTTTGTGTGCATCCCCTTACCTTCGTGCTGGTGATCCCATTTGAGAACTAAGTCGCCTACTTCGAAATCTCTTTGACCATATTTCCTTTTATCAAACCATCGTTTGACGATGTCTTGGTGATGATGGAATTGGTCTTTGGCCTTTTGTCGTGACTCTTCAAGCTTTAGAAGCGTATCAATTCTAGATTGGAGGGATTGATTGCTGGAGCCTTTGTAGGCTTGGTCCAATCGCAAAGATGGGAGTAAAATATTCGGAGGGAGGATGGCCTCTTTGTCGTAGACTAGGGTGAACGGGGAAACCCCTAATGCATTCTTGGGAGTAACTCTGTCTGCCCATAGAGCATTCGGGAGGGATATGTGCCAACTTCTTTGATTTTCGATCATAGTTTTCTTAAGTATTCGGATGAGATTCTTATTGGTGGACTCAGCTAATCCATCTCCTTGTGGATAGTAATTGGCTGAATAATGCAGTTTAATTCCTTTCTCATACATGAATTCATTAATTTTCATTGACGAAAAATAAGGTTCATTATAAAAGACTATAGAAATTGGAACCCCAAACCTGGTTGTGATGTTATCTCCCAGGAAGTTGATAACTGCATCTTCATTGACTTTTCGTAGAGGAACGACTTCAGCCCATCTAGTAAAATAGTCTGTAGCCGTTAGGATGTACCGGTGTTATAGTGAGGAATTTGGGTTTATTTCACCGATAATATCTATACCCCATTGCTTGAATGGTTCAGAGATGATAACTAGATGCAAGGGTCCTGCTGCCTTTGGTAACTTTCCGGCGCTTCTTTTGCATACATCACAGTTTCTAGCATAGGCATGGGCATCTTTGAAAAGAGTGGGCCAATAATATCCATCCCTGAGTATTTTATGAGCTGTAGTGTCTTCAAATTAATGTCCCCCAATAGGGCCGTCATGTAATTCTTTAACCACATTACTTGCATCTTCCTTTTCCAAACATCTGAGAAAAATACCATCATAATTCTTCCTAAAGAGTACTCCTTCAATGATTTGATAAGCTGTTGATTTAAGACGGAGGGCTCTTCTTTTCTTCGAATTCCAGTGCTCTGGAAAGTAACCCGATTGTAAATAATGTACTAGGTCCCTGTACCAAGATTCTGGAGTTGTAAATATTGGAGATACGTCGATCATATTCAGCTCGGCTTCATTCCTCCAATCTAGCTCTTCGTCAGCTGGATTTTCAGTAATCAGCTTACAAAGGCCTTGTCCTTTGATGATAGTAGTCGGTTTGAATTGCAAGTCATAATCTTGAACAGAAGTGACCTAATTTCCTCTCCTTTCTCTCAATTCTTTCTGAACAAACATAAATCTCATAGCGGGATGAGGACCTATGACTTTAGTTCTATTTTTTAGAATATATGGCCTGAACTGTTTTATTGCTTTGAATACTGTGTATGCTTGCTTATCCACATCTGAATAATTCAGTTTAGCGCCTTCTAGATCAGTGCTCATAAAATAAATTTGGGTATTCGTCTCCTGATTCTGCCTTTTGGGTGATCACAGCTACGAGAGAGTTGTCAGAGGCAAATGTGTACATAATGAAATCTTTATCGAAGTCGGGACTTCTAAAGAAGGTGCCTTGGC
The DNA here is from genome assembly GCA_027924585.1 of Larix kaempferi. Classification (NCBI taxonomy): domain Eukaryota; kingdom Viridiplantae; phylum Streptophyta; class Pinopsida; order Pinales; family Pinaceae; genus Larix; species Larix kaempferi. The sequence goes on along the minus strand of BSBM01000512.1, from coordinate 2,851,938 downwards.
TATGGCAGCTTTGATGTCTTTAAATGCAACCTTTTCCAAGTCTGTCCATTTGAATTGTACATTCTGCTTGACCATTTGTTGCAGAGGTTTAACAATCGGAGCGAAATCTGGTACGAACCTTTGAACAAAATTTATGGTACCCATGAATGATTGCATAGAATTCTTCCTATGGGGCATGGGAATCTTGCTGATGGCCTGTACTCTCTCTTGATCTATCGAGATTCCCTCCTTTGAAATGATATGACCTAACATCTTTCCCTCAAAAACAACAAAAACACTTTTCTTAGGGTTTAAAGAGATACCATACTTCCGACAACGATCGAAGATTTGTTTCAGGTGGACAACACGGTCCTCCCTTTTCTTTGAAGAAACTATCACATCATCTAAGTATACTACTACGCATTGGCCACCCAACCCTCGAAAAGCAATGTCCATGGCTCGCTGAAATGTAGCTCCCACGTTTATCAAACCAAAAGGCATTCTTCGATACGCAAAGGTTCCCCACTTTGTACGAAAATTGGTTTTCAGTCAATCTCCTTCTGCCACTAGCACTTGGTTGTATCCATAGAAACCATCTAGTAGGGAAGAAAGTTCTGATCCTGACACCATTTACAATATTTGCTCCATTGGGGGCATAGGAGAGTTGTCTTTATCAGAAGCTCTATTTAAATTTCGGAAGTCTACACACAATCTGATTTCTCTTGATTTCTTCCTTACAGGAACTAAATTAGATACCCATTCGGAATGTTGGACTTTAAAAATGATCTTTGCATCCAACAATTTCTTTAGTTCTTTTTGAATGAGAGGCTCAAGTGTCGGATGCATCCTTCTTAATTGCTATTGAAATGGATTAACACCTGCTTTCATTGGTATTATATGTTGAATGATGCGAGTATCGTACGTTTTCAAATCATCATAAGTCCAAGCAACCACATCTTTGTACTGCTGGAAAAGCTTAATGAACTTACTTCTCTCGTTAGGTGTACAACACTTACCAAGATTAATATATTTCGGTTCAGCTTCTGTACCCATATTTATCAACTCATGCTGCGTGGATGAGCTATACATTTTCACATTTATAGGTCTCCTGAACTTGCTCTGTAAATCAAATAATGCTTCAAGCATTCTCACCCCTTTGGGCATAAAATTTCCCTTTACAGTGTCCTTATTTTGTAAATATGAATCATGCTGTTCTTCCTCAATTATGGCTTCCTGAAAGGCATCTTCATTGGTTAAGAATCTAATGATTTGATCATCATCATCAAACACCCTCAGATTCGTGATGTTATTTGGGACAAGAGGCCTGGAAATTAATTCAATAGAACATTTGTTATTAGTAGGCACTAATTTGGAAGCAGAAGTTGCTAGCAAATCAGCAGCATCGTTTTTTAATCTAGGAATAGAATTAATATTGAAAGCCTCAAAAAATGAGATCAGATCCCAAACCTCAGCCTGATATCCCTTTAAGTGTGGCGAAAGACAATGGATTATATTCCTGATTTGCCGGACAACTATTTCTGAATCACCGAAGACTTTTAAAAACTTAACATTCAAACCAATGGCTTTCTTCAATCCATGGATTACAGCTTAGTACTCAACAATATTATTTGTACATTCGAATTCTAATCTACAGAATAAAAAATATTTATTTCTTTCTGGTTCAATTAAAACACTACCGGCTCCGGATCCTTCTTGAGTCTTGGAGCCATAAAAGTAAAGAGTCCAAAAAATGTTTTCTTCTTTAACTAAGTTAGTGTCATTACTAGCTATGTTGGTAACTAAATTTACTATATTACAATCAATATCATCAGTCCGTGAAAAATGAAAGAGATTGGACTATTTGTCTGAATCATGGCTAGCATCCTCTGAATGATAATTTTTGTGTTCAATTTCTAGGAAATAATTCCCTAAAACTAAAGATGAAAAGGCTACAGCTTCATTTTTCTCCTCTAGCTGAGTGACATTTTGTTTCATGTGTGGATCTCTTAATATTTTGATTTGATTCTGCCTATTATGATAGGGAAGCCATAAATGAGACCAATCCATTGCAAAGTAGCCATTTAGTTTCGCAGACCAGTCCCTACTCAAAATTAAACCATACTCTTCAGGAATATCGACCACCATTATATCAATGAATTGACATACTCTTGATTCGGATGACAACCAAATAAGTACATCTTTCAATTCACCAATAACCTTGACAACACTTCTATCTAATTGAATGATTTGAGACGGAGATGGGATAGGATTCCCATTAATCTTTTTACAAATAGATAAAGGCATGACGTTCGAACTAGAACCAGAGTCTAACAAGAAATTGTACACATTGTTATTAAATATCTCAAAAGTTAAGAGGAAAGGTAGAGTTTGGGATTTTGATTTTCCACAAATACTTGCTTCATTTATTTATGGGTTTTCATCAGTGTTTTTTGAACTAGTGTTCATTTGGGGATCAAAAACCTCCATTAATTCCTTTCTTTGTTGTGGTAGGCTACACATATAAAAAATGGAAATGTTTGCTTTTGTTTTCTTAATATCTTCGATTATATCGTAACTCATGTCACATTCCTTTGAGACTTTTGATTGATTTGAAGAAGCTTGTGGCTGTTTGGCTATTTCTGATTTTGGTTCTTTCGTCACCGTGGGAGTAACTTCCAGAATTGTCTTAGGCTAAGGAGGAATGACAGTTATGTGCCACTTTGGTATCTGATTAGCTCTAGCTTTAGGTACCTCCGTTGTTTAATCAATCATTTGGCCTTTTCTCCTAGTAGTGATATTAACAGATGTTGTTTGCACTTCACCAACAAAATCTTTGGAATATGGTCCTTGAGTAGGAGTCCAATCCCAAAGGATCATCGTAGTGTTGGGGGCGGACTCTTCCCTTTCATGAATTTGTTCTTGCTGAGGATTTGTTTGCTCAGGAATTTGTGGACCTAACATTTGGTTCATTACTAAGCTCATCGAATTAATCCACTGTGGACAGCTTTTCTTCGAGTGTTGTTCTTGATGAAAGGTGCAAAAGTGGTCCATGCCTATTTCATTTAAGTTTAGCACAGCAGAGTTATTTACTGGTAGATTTGACTGTAAATTTTCTTCTCTTTTCTTATAGAATGGCTTGAAAGCTGGCCTAGAAGAGCTAGCTTCCTTATCTTTCTCTAGCTCTACTACTTTGTTGGAGATATTTTGCATCATTTTTATGGCACTTGCTAGATCAGCTGCGGGTTATTCTTTATCCCTAGTTAACAAAAAAGGTTTTTTACAAGCTATTGGTTTTGTTTCTAGATCCAGAGAATGTTTAGCAATGCTGTTGTCTTCTTCTTCCACTTTCTTTGCTTCTTCAAAGTTTTCCATTAGGGTAACCTTCTTATTTCTCTTGACAAACATTGCCAGCGGGGATTTAAGAGCTGTTGTATAATATTCTACCAAACATTCCTCAGTGGGATTTGTTGCATTGCTGAAATTATTTAACAATGTTGTGAATCTTTGGTTAAAATATTGAACTTTCTCATTCTTTTCCATTCTTATGGAAAGCAGTTCTTTCATAAGAGTAGCAACTGTTTTCTAATTCCCATACTTCTTTAGAAAACATTTCTCAAAATCTTCCCAATTGGTTATTGAATTAGCTTGCAGACTAAAATACCAAGAAGATACTTTGGGTTCAAAAGTGTAAGGAAAAGGGTGACAGACCACATCTTCATATTCCAAATTGAGAATATTTAAGGCTAAATAAAAAAATTTAAGGTGATTTTTAGCAGAAATCCCTTTACCGGGGTCATCCTTAGACAAAACCTTTTTTGGGTTTTTAGGAAAATCATGAAATAGTCCAACTACATTTAATGCTCCTCTTGTTCTCCATGCGGGTGCGGCCATGACTCTTGGTGGTGTATGTGGTGGTGAGTTATGAGGAGTGTGTCTTGGAGTGAGCGACTGTTCTTGATTTGTGGGAGTTTCGGGTCTGACCTCGTCAAAAGGTTCGGTAATATCTTCTAGAGATAAATCTAACAATTCTTCTAGGCTTTGAACTAACACGGAATCTTTAGTGCATTCAGGGTTTTTCCTACGAGCTCTTATTATGGGAAGCAAAGTAACAGTAGTTAATCCCCTAGGCTTCTAACATAGGAACGGGTATGTCTCCTAAAGTGGTTTACTTCTTCAAAAGGGACATCATATAATGTTTCTTGCTGTTCTGTCTCAGAATTAAGATTTTCTTGATTTCTTGATTCCAGATCTGAAATGTCTAGGATAGCTGTTTCGAATGGGTTTTCAGTGGAAATGTTTTTAACAAAAGGGTCTCTTCTGCCAGCCATGCACTAATGGACCTCCTTCTAGTGCCAAAAACTATTGATTCCTAGAAAATCGCAGCATCAATCAGTTAGGGATTCTCCCCAGAAAGCAAGCCCAATTAGATCGCTCACCGTTTGGTATGGGGAGTCTGTCCGGTTTATGGTCCGGCTACCATGTAAGTTTTTTAAAGATTTTTTTATTTATCGGTTGTGGCCCAATCCACTGTTTATGTGTTTTATGTTTAAAATGATAAGCAGGTGCCCTAAATTACATGGATGAAATAAAAAAAAATTGTTCTAAACTATCTTTTAATCTAAATTACCCTATCCTTGCAAGGAGCAGAAATTAAGATATGAGTAATAGGACTGAAGGGAACATCTAAAGAATTGAACAGGTATCCATTAAATTATCGAGATGTATTTTCAGCATAATGTAAAATATATCAAAGGCAGTTTTGATTTTTATTAAATTATACATCACTCATAAGGTACAAAAAATTTGCAAAGAAATAAGATCATCCACAGCACATAATTAATTCATAAAAGCTAGGAGAGATCTCACGGAATGTGTAAGGGAGATGCAGAAATAGTTCAACAATCATCCACCACAACCCAAAGCAAAATGATGCACCAGCTTTCACAGGCCAAAATTACTTTCTATTCATGTAGCTGAAATAGTTCTCATACACAAGTAGAAATTCATTTCACCTCCCAAAAGTCCTTGTATTCTCTTCTAATAAGCTATATATAGCTTTACAAAATGCTCCAAGAGCTGCCACCTATACCCTAACCATCCATATTCCTCTAATTTGTCTTGTAGTGTCCTCGTTTACAAAAAAGAATACAAACCCTTAAATATTACAAAAATAAAATGAACGTGGCAGTGTCCAAATGTCACTTTAATAATTAAAATGTACGTTGGCTGAGAGAAGCAATGTTGGTTGTAAATTAAAAATGAAAAGGCATGTCATTTATGAGCTGACGCCTTTGCTGATTCAGGCACCTCTGCTACAGCTAATACTCCTGTTGGGACTTGCACCACTGGTGCTGCTGGTAATCCTACTGAAGTTGACCCTTCTATTTCTCTTGTCGATACTTGAGGTGCTTCTTCTGTCGCTGCTTTGGTTACTTCTGCTATATGTTTCGCCCAGAGACTGGTTTCTTTTATGATATTATTTGCATCAAGGGGAAGCATGGTTTTCAGTGAAACCTCATGCTTGGCCAGCTCTTCTTCAATATTAGCAACTTCTACGTTGCATCTTGGAGACTTCCATTTAGGAGAAGTGTGCGAATTGCACTATGGCCAATCCACTCGTGGAGGTCTTCAATGGTCAAAACATCTATCTTCCTTACATAATCCATTTCGGCATTCAACCCATCCCTTAGATCAGACAAACATTGGGATCTGTCTAGAAACTCTTCTATAATTTGAGGCATTTTCACTTGTCATCCTTCTTGGGTGCTGTGTATTTTCAAGTACAGATTCCCACATTGTTCAAGCATAACCATGGCCACTTCATTCAACTTTACTCCATAATTCTGGAAAAACCCTAAAAGACAGATATCCTCTTTGAAACCAGAGATGGACTTAAGAGGGAGTCTTTCTGGGAATCCTAACCTTCCTTCTCTCCATTCCATTTGCCTCTTAATGTCCTCACTATGCGTACATATTTTCTCCTGCGTCTAGTCGCTTCAACATTTATCTCTTTGATTTTGGCCACCACTTGCTTTAACATGCAAACTTCCTCCGTTATAAGCTCTTGAATCTCGTATGTCTTCTTCATAATTTCACAAGCATGCTCATGAAAGGGACTCAGGTCACTAATTTTGCTGGTTACGAGTTTGAATTGCTGCTCTAGCAATTCTTCATTTTCTTCGATCATCTCAACATTCTCCTTTAAGTCATCGATTTGTGGAGCAGTATCAAACTTCTTGGATTCTAGCTGTCAGTTGCGGCTTTCAAGATCTCTCTTCTCTATCTCCAAAGTTCTCATTTGTATCACCAAAGCCCTCTTTTCATCTTCTAAATGTTGTAATCTCTTGTTAAGTTTTTAGTTTTCTGACACAAGGGTGTCACATTTCTCAATCATCAAATTTGAATAATTCTACTCTTTAACTAGGGTTTCATGCAACTAGTGGGATCTCTCCTTATCTGATTCTAACTTGTCTGCTAATATGTCAACATTGTCAGCGGTCGCTAGAATAGAAGCCACAGGAATAGATGCCATGAGTTTGTGCGCATGTTGGGTACGTTGCATGATGGTGGTTTCATGCGTGGTGACAATATCTGGTTGAAAAGGCCTCTTCATTCTGGTCACCATTTCTTTGACAATGGATTTCCTCTTCTTGTTATAAGTAAACTTATCCCATTGGGACACTGTACTACTCTTGCATGGTGTGAAGGGGACAAGTGGGAGGTCTATTATGGGGGAGTCCATATCCACATCTTGTATGTTTGAGCTTTTGGGGTCATTATCTTCTTTGGATTTCCCTTCTTCTTCTTCTTTTCTTTGTGCTTCTTCCTCTTGTTCCCTTCTTAGTTTGTCAAATTCTTCTTGCTTGGCAATTCTCTCCAATCTGTTCCTTTCTTCTTCTTGAATCCTTGGAGCTTCATCTTCAGCTGCTTGGGATCTTAAATCCTCTTCTTCTCGGAGTTTATCCTCTTTTTCTTTGTTGATTCTTTTCTCAACTTCTTCTTGGACTTTCTTGGATTGTTCCTTGAGCCTTTGTTCTTCTATAGAGAGAGCTTTAGCAGTCCCCGAGGTACCTTTTTCTTGCTATTGATCTGTTTTCTCCACACTATTAGAGCTCAAGCCGGCTCCTCCTTTGCCAAGTTGACAAATCTGTAGCTCAGCGATATTGCTAACCCCCCTGTATACTTCCTCATCTTGATCATAATAGTTGGCATATTCAAAGGGAGTAGAAATCTCTTTGCAATGTTGTGCAGCTTTTCCTCGTTGATCATTCATGTCAAAAATATTTTCCCTAAAATGAAATCCTTTCAGCTCTGTGACAAAATCTTCTACTATCGCGATTTTAGAAAAATTGTACGCCCCAATAAAGAAGGGTAGGGGAGGGAAAGATGCCTTCTTTTCCTTGTACAAGGCATTACCAGTTCCATTAATTAATACCTGTCTCACTGCCTCCTTGTGGACTACATAGTTAGTAGCATACCTGGGTAGGATATATGGGGGTTTAGAGCCTCTGTACATCCTTATGTAGGTTCCTTCTGACGAAAAATAGAAATCACCATAGTTCTCCAGTACTTCCATGACGTTTTCAGATAAGCAATTGGGTTCCTCATTGAACATTAATTCGTATAGAGGTATTATAAACTCCTCACAAATGAGTTTGTAATGTCTTTTGTAATTCTGAGCCCAAAATATTTTGTAAGCAATGAATACTGAGGTATCAGTCGAGTTCCATATGCATCCCAGCTTGGGAAAGGGACACTTTGCTAGAATACAATCTATCAAGTAGGATGCCATGTAGCATTCTGCCCTTTTTTCAACTAACCCTTCTTGTGCAACCACTATAGCTGATAACAAACTGTCTGAGAGAATATTGGCACAATTAAAAATTGTTCCTTTGAACTCCACATACCGTATGATGCGAATCCATTGTAACAAAAATATCGTCCCATCAGGCCTTCCAAAGATTCTGCTCAGCATGAGGGTGATCAGTCTGAAAGGGTGCCTCAGATTCTGAACCTCATACTCCTCACTATCCTTTTTTGTGATTTGTTTTCCTGAGATTAGCAAATTCCTAGCCATCTCCAGATTATCCATCTTAATCTCTTCTAGTCATGCATCATCAAGCCACTGCTGGGCCATGGGAAACTTGTAAGCCATTGAGATATAGGAGGGGTGAAATGAGGCAAAAGATTTTCCTTTGATTTCTAATAGAACTCTTGTCTCGGTGTTCGCATGCCACATAATCCATCCAATCACTTCTGAGAATGGGAAGAGCTCTGGATGTGTGGTTGCTTTGGATATACAGGAGTTTTTTATGTTGTGGTACAGATATTCTTCTTCAAGGAGAGCTTCAGGGAATTCCTGGTCTCTTATCATGTGGTATATATCTCCCCATTTTACTTCTGGGGGCGTGCCTTTGGTGCACTTAGTATCTTGGAATGTAGTTTCCACTCTTGCGTTGTCATCATTTTCCTTTGACTTTCTCTTGCCACCTATAGCCATTTTAAAAAATCTTGTTCGGTAATCGGACATAGGTAAATGTAAGAAAACATCACACAATGTCAGCAATCGGAGCTAGTATCCTACTCATAATGCTAAGATTTAAGCATCAATTGAAGACTTCTAAATCTACTTGTTTCGTCATTGATTTGCAAATTTTAAATTGTTATGGATCTTCCATTTTCAGTTATTTATTTCACATGTCATTTCATAATCCTGTGTAAAACTGATTATTTCTATAGGCCATCATACTGCAACTATGAGATAAAAAGGGGCATGCCTTTTGGCTATGAAGGTTGACGTGGTAATAATATGTTTTAAAATACGAAAATGGTGTGAAAACTTATAGTGGGGTAGGAATTCTGACACCGTTCCGGTAAGGGCGAGCATGGTTGGTTTGAGGTTTATAATGCCTACGACTCCCTAGACAGTACATGACACCATCCTCTATAAAGGGTCTTCAATATCAATGGTTCTATAGTCATATGACGGAGATAAGATGTATTAGTGTCGAAACGAAAAGTGTGGAGTCCCTCTTAAGCATAACCAATTGCTTCATGAATCTGTAATCCTGCTAAGAACCAAAATTGGACTATAGAAAATAAAGGGCAAAGGTAGGCTGTGGTTTCTCCTGACGCCTAAGCTGTGGGTGCTTGAGGTCTGAAAAACCTCCATGTTTATATGAAACAGGCTTTGGAGCGTTTATTTGGGTATGAGTATCGGTCAATTCCGGCCGTGGTCAAACTGAAAATCTTGTCGTGGCTAGGGTAAAACAAACAAAACTATGAATGCATCACCTATCTCAACAAGAAATAACCATAGTCACTGAATATACGAAATATGAGAGGTACTAACCTACTAAAGAATGACTATTATGGGAACGTTGACGCTGCTGCTGAGCCGGTGAACTTGGAGTGGGTGCTTGCAACTTCAAATGGAACAGGAACAGGTTTCAAATGGACACAATGGATACCAACGAGTTTTAAACCTTTATCTAATGTTCTAACGTGTGTGAGCCATTAATGGAGTAGGTGCAAAAAAATTAAATGGAGTTAATGTATGTACGGATGGGTCAAATCTACATGATCAGTATTAAGTGTGACCGCCAAAACCTGAGAGACTTGAATAACTCTTCCGACTGTTGCGGGAAGGATATTTGAGTTCGCCCACTATTGCAGGAGAATCATTGGAGTATGTCCACAAGAAGAAAGCGCGAAGCAGCAAAATGGGAAAATTAAGCAAGTCTATCCGCCATTGTGGAAAAGTTATTTTAATTCTTCTGTTGTTTCAGAAGAAACTAGGCAAGTTCTTCCATCAAGATTTTGACATATTCCTCTCTTTTCACTGCTGCAGGAGATTTAGGTGGGTTTCCCCGCCATTGCGGAAAAGTTACGTGAGTTTGTCCATCGTTGTGAAAGACTTTGACAATTTCCTCCGTCACTTACTTAGTCAGGATGGCTTTTTTCGTTGCAGAAAACATGGTTGAGTTTCTCTGTCATTTCGGAAAAACTTACAAGTTTATTCCCAGTGTCTTGGCAAGATTAACCAAAAAAGTTTCATCATTTTGGAAGAGTTGTCTTACTGGTTCCACCGCGGAGTCCCAGAAACTCACGTTTTACTTAGGCAAAGTTAGAGAAAATGGACTCAAAGGGAGCAAGCAAAGGAATTATCTTTAGAAAAGACCAAGAAAGGAAAACTCTTGATGGTCCTGGCCTTCTAGTAATACTTTCTCTTAAAAGTAAAGGAGGGGCCCCCATATTTTTGCAGAATTTGGGGGAAGGATGTTGCAGCAACAACAATTGGCGATTCGCTGGTGAAAAAAGATCACTGAAACAAACTCGTCACATGGTCAAGAAACTTGCAGAGTGCTGGACACATGTGCAACAGGATGTCTTCACAGTTCAGCTTCTGAGAATGCAGTGATCCTTCTTAATCAAAGAGGTGCTGAGGGAAAGGAAACTTTGAATCAGCACTCCTTCTAACTCTCTAAGGGCCAATGTGTGGGGTTTATTTTGGAATTCTGCCTTTCAAAAATTTACCGTTACAAGAATCCACAGTATCGTAACAATTTTTCACAAGCATATTCGTTTGTTCCTCATTCCCATGCCGTTTTGCATCCTTTTGGATGTTTCTTTAATTCATGACTTTTGCCATATGAGCCTTCCAGAAATGAACCTTTTCATCTTCCAATAACTAATAAAGGTTCTTCAATCCACAGTGTCCTTTTGTGTGAGCGAAAGATTCATTGTTTTCATGCTTCACGGATGGAGAAGAACCTTGCTGGATGATTTATTTGAATAGCTTCCTTGATTTGAGGGTTCCTTTGATTGTCTCAACCATGTTTTAATTGAGGTGAGAATTTATGGAAACCAGACTCTTTGATATAATCTTTTTGGCCTTTATTGGTAGCATGGGATCATTTAAATGTCATACATCTGTGAGACATGCTTCCTCTCCATGGGTCTATTATAGCAAATTTCCTGAGACAGTTATTTATGTTAGAGTGAATGGAGCCTTAAGATATTTCGGAGGGAAGGTTGAATCTTAGTTATTTTAACAGGGGTTACGTTTACCAATGAGAAAAAAATTCTCTATATTCTGGGAAACCACACAGTGGAAACAAAGTCATACACACATAAATTCTTCCATCAGTGAGCTTCTTTATGACTGTCTTCCGAGTCCTGTATGGAATCTAATCTCTAAGATACACCAAGATTGAGCTTCACTTTATTCAAACAAAGGGGTTTCAAACAATAGGTGAAAGCAAACAAAAGAAATAAAATCAAGCTAACTAGTTACTACAAACTGATCATAAGCAAACAAGAAACAAAAAATCAAATCGGAAAAAGGGGGACCATGTTTTATTTATGTACAAAAACCCCTTTAGGGATTACACAAAGTATTTATTTAAGGCGAGGCCATTGAGAGGAATATTTACTTCCTCCCCTTGCAGGTCTTTCAATTTATAGGTTGATGGTCCAAGCTTTTCAAAAATTTGGTAAGGGCCAACCCATAGGTGCTAAAACTTTGTGTAAATCCCCTTACCTTCATGCTAGTGATCCCATTTGAGAACTAACTCGCCTACTTTGAACTCTCTTTTACCAGATTTCCTTTTATCAAACAATCGTTTGATGATGTATCGGTGATGATGGAATTGGTCTTTGGCCTTTTTTCGTTACTCTTCAAGATTTAGCAGCGTATCAATTCTAGATTGGAGGGCTTGACTGCTGGAGCCTCTGGAGGCTTGGGCCAATCGCAAAGATGGGAGTAAAATATTCGGAGGGAGGATGGCCTCTTTGCCGTAGACTAGGGTGAACGAGGAAACCCCTAATGCGTTCTTGGGAGAAACTTTGTCTCCCCATAGAGCATTCGGGAGGGCTATGTGCCAACTTCTTTGATTTTCGATCACAGTTTTCTTAAGTATTCAGATGAGATTCTTATTGGTGGATTCAGCTAATCAAT